>OU015491.1:147553969-148946469 GCA_907164885.2 Dolomedes plantarius | reverse complement strand
AAATTTATATCCAATAAAAGGATTCGAAATGAAAGCAATCTTTATAAATTAAATTCAAGAACATTCAATTTGCGCAAAGAATGCTTATTTTACGTACATGATAAAAGAAATATAAAAACTCTGCAAATAATACAATGATGACAACAGATACCAGAATGTGTTTCAGCCGATAATTGTCGATCTTCCTCACTTTAAAATAAATAAAAGCAGTGAAAATATTTTTAATTTTTTATTGCTTTATTCTTACGCTGAGAAACTCCCATAAATATCAGTTAAAATACATTGTGCAAACTTCTTCGTTAAAACATTATTTCCTCCATTTTAATGTTGTTTTTATAGTACGCTTCATAAAGCAGATTCGTCATTGCGAGCCGTTATATATTGTAACTATGTTTAACAATTGTTATGTTTTTTTCATGTGCGAACACAGGTGTATTATTTCCGCTTTATATATACCTATAATACTGTTACATAAAAATTGTTCTTCAAATAATCGTCTTTGATTCACATAACATAAAAAATCCCATGTAAATAATTTTGGACAATACATTGCTGTGTTTCGTCAAACAAGACAGTAATCGATATGAACGTCAAAAGAGAACAGCGATAGTTTGTCAGAAAACAGTTGAAAATCTGTTTGATGTTTATTGCATTAAAGAGACTTTCTTATCATCATTTTTCTACTCCACTATACCTTTCTAATGGCCGCACCCTAATTTACGGGAAAAGAGTCCACGGTAACAAAAGTACTAATCAGTAGTATCAAATTGCCATAAACTTTTGCCATAAGTGAAACTTCAGTTTCATGACACATTAAAATTTAAACAAGCTGATAAATATTTAAACAATAAAATTTAAACCAAAATTTATCAGGGCAATATTTTGTTAATCTAAAAAGTTAACTCTTAAACGCTGTAAAATATCAATACATAAGAACCATTGCAAACTTCTGCTGACGAGATCTGTATATAAACTTTACTTTTTAAGAGCTAACGAACAAACAAGACTTTAAAATCGGTTTAATACTTCCCATAAAATCCTTTTGATCTCATATTCATGTTGATGGAGCATTTCATTTGAGGATAGATATATTCATTTTTTCTATAACTGAGGGCTAATTCTCAGCTGATAAAATTAAGAAACATGTTCCCCTGCTTATTTTCCAATTTTTTTAAGCACTTTAAATAAAAAAATCCATGACCCCAAATTAACAATTGAGAGTTTAAGTGATGTTTGATGTGAAAAATATTCACTGAATCTAAAACCAGTAAATCTTCATTTGACTTTTATGTATTTTTCCTCGTGCTCTCATATTTTTACTCATAGAACGTTTCCACCGATGATAATTATAAATACGATATTGAGAAAAATCATCGAACTGAAAATTCAGCTGTAGACCTGAAAAGTAAGTCAATGAAACATCAAACTTATCTTGCCTCATAATAAATTTTGAAGTTCGAACTGACGGGCATCTATCTGTCCTACCATTCTATGAACTAAATTTAATTACCAACTTATTTCCTACTACAATATTACTAACACTTTTAACACATTAACATTTAAGTACTGAATAAGTACATATACATATTTTTCTTATCTTACTTAAATAAAGCAAGTTCTGAATTGCTTTTTAATTGATATGTTATTAAATAATTGCTCACATATTTATCCTAAAATGCGGGTACTTTTTTCTATAAATAAGAGCTAATTCGATTTATAAAATTAAGAAATATGTTCCCCTGGTTATTTTCCAATTTTTTTAATGGACTTTAGATTGAAAATCAGCGACTTCAAGTTAGCAATTAAGGCTTAAATGATGTTTAATGTCATAAATATTCACCGCATCTAAAATCAGTACATCTTAATTTCAATTAAGTATTTTTCTTCGATGACAAAGATTATTATTTTTTTATTTTAATAAATTTATGTACGTAACAGAGGGTACGAGGAAAATTAAAAAAATATTGCTTACATAAAAACAGAAAACAATCTTATCAAAGAATTAAATCTTAATTATTTTTCCATCCATTAGATTCTAATTTAGTTTTTAAAAGCAATCATATTTTCTGATTTTGATTGTTTTGATATTATGAGTTTACATTAGGTCATAAATTCCTTAATTTTCTTACAATTATACAATTGATGATGATAATAAGTTATTAATAATAGCTGAAATTTGGGCCTAAAGACGCGAGGAGAACTTTTCTCATTAGGCTTATTAACTAACCATTAAAAGATGTTCAATCGTCATGTTCAGCAGACTTTATCCTAGCCGTATAAAGCCACTGTTAATTTGCGTATTGTTATTATTATTTCAATAAGAATAAATTGCAAACTTGTAATAGTAATTTAGTTTATAAGAGCCTTGGCGGCCTTGTGGTACAGCGCTCTGGTTTTCGGTACTGAGCGTGCTCAGATCGAATCCTGGCGAAGCGCCACTAAAATGCCTCCGTGTGTGTCGTCCCTTAATAGGGGGCAAAGCTGGTCTGCCTATATGGCGCCCCCATAATAAAATGGCCAGGAAAACTGCGGGGAATTATAGGCGAATGTGTTCGCGAGAAGTTCCTCCGCATTGAAAAAAAAATTAGTTTATAAAATCAGTAGAAGGTTTTGTTTTAGCATAGTATGGCCCATATTTGTTGTGACAACTTTTGTCTGCTGTAAGAAGGGGTGTATATGCCATTCCAGTCTCTCTTCCCACCACCCCATCTCTTCCGTTTTCGGAAATTGCTTTGTCGCAGTGTGTGGTGACTGAGAGACAATCTTCACCGGTCTGTAACATCTTCTGCCGTCTTGGGGGTCCCGGCTATCCTAAATTTTCTTGACGGACCCCTTTGGCGGGTGGAGGTTTTGGAGGACTGGCCGGTTCAGCACTTCCGATCATTATATCCCAGTCACTAGGGATAAGGGTGTTGACCCACCTTTTATTGGCAAGCTTTGTTTAGTAGGAAGTTTTCCGGAGGCACACATTTTCTGGCAACCCCTACTTGACAAGGGCTGATCCCAGCCGAAAGAGTTAGTTGGGAGTTGTTTGTTTTTGATGCCCACTTTTTGACTGGCGGAGAAAGTCAGTTCTCTGTGTGAGTATGTTATAATAAAGTTTTAAAAACGACTTCCACGTGGCATTTTGTGCTCCGGAGTCCTGTTCGTACTGCAGCGCGGGGTTTTCTTTCTGCTAAACACAACGCAATGTAAAACACAAGAGAGGAGGAACGTCGTCGTAACATATTCATCTTATTTGGCACATATGCATCAGAATTAGGTGAAAGACTTAGAATGAAAAATGTGGTGAGAGAGATCTGTCTTGAATAGCATTATGGTGGACCGATATTTTTCGCTTTCATAAAAATTAAATTCCTCTGACAATTTTTTTTCTTTTTATAAATCCACTTGCTGAAAATTCTAATAGAGAGGATTAACAGCTAAGCATGTTTATAAATTAGTTTAACCAAAAGATAAAATGCTTAATTATATACTTCGCAAACGCTACATAAAGCAGTTTTACTGGTGTATAAAATATAAACTCAAAGAAATACAAGTATAACCAACGGATCATCTATTAGAAGGAAAAAAGAGTATATTCACAACCGATTAATAATTTTAAGAACAATATTTGTAATATAAAAACTTTATCTGCCTCTCTTCATTTAATGTACATGGTTTATAGATTGTCACAATTTTTCTACTAAGAGTTCATCATTTTTGGGGCGAGGTTGGTTATTTAAAATGTCCTTCTTTCCAACGCTTAGCAATAAATTGCAATAAAATTGGCAGTGTGATTTATTTTTTGTTTGTTTTTTAAGCAGATTCTCGAAATCAGACTACATTTTCAAGGAAAAACAGTAACCGAAAAATATTTGATATAAAGATATTTCTTAATCATTCTATGAGGTAACATTAAATAGAAATTAATGCTTACAACATTTACTACTTCTTAGGAAATAAATGCACTTTTGTCACAATATATAGTCACTACAAATATTATCTAAAAAAATTAATCATGTCAACGAGCTTTCCGTAATGGGCATTCTTTTATAAACCCTTTCTATTACATCTTTTAATAACTGGGATTTGGATTACTTCCCTGAGAAAAAAGATTCGCTATACTAAACAATACACGTAAATAATATTGAAAAGAATTAATAGAACCAAATAATACTTTAGGAATGTATATATTGAAGATATTTTATAACAAATTCTAATTCTGAATATAAAATAATGCTTAAAACAATTACAACATCTGTGAACCGGTGATAGTAGTGAGTCGTAGTAGTGAGTCGGTAGTAGTGAGTCGGCTTTCGGTTCTGAGGGTGCTCGGATCGAATTCCGACAAGCGTCATCAAATACTTCTGTGTCTAGGCCGGACATGGGACGTTAAATAAGTTGACCGAAAAGTCCCTCTATAAGATCAAAGAGGGTAAGATCGGTACGACCTCCCCCCTCACAATATTTCCCCTGGAGGCGCTCTGTCAAAATTGAGGTAGCACTTGGCTAAATCGGAGTCCTACCCTTGATGTGTCATTATAAACTGGAACCACACCCCTCAGCCGGCTAACCTATATGGACATGGTCTGGAATACTTCCTGCCAGGAGGCAATAGAAACAACAACACAACTTTTCTTTATGAACATTTGTTAAAATGCATAGGCATTTCAAATATCACCAAGAAATTTTACTCTTTGTACTGAATTTTCGTTATTGCGCACTTTTTCAAAAAGCCTCATATAATTGTTATGAAAACATCGACTTAAAACTAGCCGGAACTGGTTTGCACCTAAAGTAAAATGTCAACTGTTCAAACTTATATGATGTAAAAACTTTAATTGATGTCGATGTACAGTTATTGAAATGTTCATGCAGAAATATAAGGAATTAATAAGACTGATTTTTTTTTACATGTAATAAGTTTTGCAACTGCTAGAATTAATTAATATGAAAACTAAATTCAACAAATATGTGCTGTGAATATCAACCATTAAACGATTCAAGATGAAAATTGAAAACTGAATGACATAACGTTCCTACAAAGGGGGTTTGAATGGTGTATATAGACTTATATATGTATTTTTTCTTTCCTTTAAGAATTACTTACCACACTCCAGAGAGCAATTAGTGTATATTGGATTTTTGTGTATATTAGTCTGTTATTTGTCCTGTGATTTTGAATATTATGTAATTTTTATATTTGTTTTGAACATCACCATCTTCATATTTTTTCATTTGGTGGAGAGAAGAGATGATAAGAAAACATAGACTTAAAACCAGACGGAACTGGTTTGCCCCCAACTTTTCTCCTGCTCGTTCGATTCAAAGCGGTGGCGAGTCAATGAATGCACGCACACTGACATTCCCTGACTACAAGTTTGGATAAAAACGATGGCAACTGAAAAGGAGCGGTGATCTTTGAATTTCCGGCAAAAGAACTGTATGTGGAATCAGTCTTCAAAAATTCTTCTACGAGAGAGCCCATCCATCTACTTGTAGAGAAGTGGTTCTGAACCACGTGGCTGCACATGTCACACAAAAAAAAATAATCAATCTTCGAAATATTTATGAAGAAATAAATCGATCTTCTGTGAGCTAATTTCCTTCGCACGTGTTAGATAGGTTTCTACAAGTACGCATATAGTACAGAATTAACGCAGATGTTAAGGGATTCAAGAATTCCAAATGTTTCCCCTCCCTTTGAGGAAAGATGTGATGCCCACGTGTAAATCATTATGTGCTCTCTTAGTTCATGTATTAATAAAGTGCCATGTATTCAGAAAGTGTGGTAAGTGAATTCTTGTTTTATTCTTTTATGTTTAACGCAACGTACTAATCTTCTAGTAACATAGCCATAACAATAATTATTAACAATAATGTACCTCTTAATAACTGAAACCTAGATCACTACACTGAAAAAAAATGATTCACTATACTGAACAATACGTATAAAAGACCATTAAAAAAATAAATAGAGTCAAATAATACTTTAAGAATTCATATGTTGATGATACTTCATATCAAACTCTCTTCAGGTCAAAATTGTCAAAAGAAAAATGAAATAAAAGAAAACAGTTGAATTAGAGATGCTAAACCGAAACGAAGAATGTTATATGCATGAGGCTTATTCCTAACTGGAAGTATGCAGAATTCCCCCAGTCACCTTAAGTCGCCATCACATTTATTCATCGCATACTTTTTTACAATACCTTGACCAACGAGATAAAAAGCTTTTTTTTACATGTAGACAGGGGATAGAATTCTAAGAATGTACGATATGACAAACTTTTCCAAGAAATATATTTGCAAAAGGATTTTAAGAATGCTTCTTTTTGGCTTTTTAAAATGCAGTTCGTGACAAGATCGTATTCTTTACGTTGTCATAAATAACGTATATAATGTTATATTTCAAATTTTTTGTATCGAATTGTTGCGGTACACTAGGAGAATTATTAGATATGTTTGCAACCTAAATTTCTTTTTTGTTTTTATACGTATCATGACTCGCTCCTTGTATAATTTTTATGTTTAAACTGTAGACGAGAACAGAAGTATAAATCTGGGAATATTGTATCAACTCACTCAACAAGCGTGAAAAGGAAAACAAAATTTAATCAAAAATATTGTTTGCGGGAAAATTACTTTGTTCATCACCCAAAGCAGCCAAATATTTCTTAATAAAGTTTCACCGATGAGACTTAATTAGCCCATTTTCAGACCAATATTTTTTCATAAAGACAAAGACTAGTGTGAAACTTTCCTAATGATGAGTCCTTCTTTTTGATACAGCCATATAATCTAAATTCTACAAAGTGCAGCATCATGAACTCTTTTCTGAAGGACCACATTCCTACACCACATTTCTGAAGGTTACTCGTAAGTTAGTGGTGGGGGCAGGCGGCGCGAGAGGTGGCAACAGTTCGGGAGGATTTTCTAGTTGTCAGTAGACACCATGAGTTGCACAGGCGAGCATCACAGTCTCGCCACCGGGGCATGCCTCAAAACAAGCTTTTATGTAACTGTGACACAGACTGCTTTAAGGACGCACCTCGGGCTTTCTACAATTGATGGCTCCAATTTGACGTTTTTTTCCTTTCTTGTTGACGATATTGCCTATCGACGCTTTAGATATCACAAAACCATGACTCTCACATCGTTTTTGGATAACGGAGTATGCATATTTCTCTTCGGAAAGAGCATAAATGTAGCCTTCGAACCACTGCTTTGTTAAAAACGCCATTTTGAATAAAAACAAAACTTTCAAGCCGCAGACGATAATTTTGACTTTTAAAAACATAGTACAATTGCAATTATTTCTTTTGCAGCAAACGATTTTTTATTACCGCTTACCAAAATCGTCTAAAAAATGTGCGAACAGCCTCTGTAGAAGGCAATACCAAGCTCATAAAGGTAAAACATGCTAAAATGGTCGAAGAGCTGCAATATAAGGTTTTTACAAAAATAAATGGCATTTTAAGGCTTTTTGCGCGAATTCAAATGCACGGTAATGTGTCCAAAAGTATTTTTCAAGCATTTAGGTAACTACAAAGAGTGGTTTTCACACTATTAGAAATAAAGTAAACTATTAAAAAAAATTTATACGTCTTTAAAAAGTGCAGATTTTTTTCTTTTTTTCTAAACCTTAGGGCTCTTGCGCGATTTCAAAACCAATTTATATTTTTTATATTATTTTTCCCGTTATTAAGATGCCAATGCGCAAGTTCCGTGCTATTAGAAATTGATTATAAAAAAAATAATTTTTTTCGCCCCACCCTAATATACATATACATATACACACATATAAACACCGCTTTAAAAATATCCTTTTACAGTGTATAGATATAGTCATAGAAAAAAATTGTTGTTTAGCAGAAAGAAACTTTTTAGTTTGTTAAATTCTAATTCCTTTTTATTCCGGAATGTCAGTTTATTTATTTATTTTTTTTTCGTGGGATGCGTTTACAGATACAAGCATTCTTTTACGTGGTGTGTTTTTTTTTAAATAAATGTGTTTATACGAGCGAAATTATCACACTTGTAGGATAAAAAGTAACATTTAACCGTTTAGAAGCATTTGGTGTAAAAAGCAATTTATATCAAGCAGATTTCGAAAATTTTTGAAAAAGAATTTCAAAAGTTGTAAATTTAAAAATTTTCAAAAGATATCTCTCAAGTGCTATTTTCTATTAAAGAAGCCATAATGGTGGATAAAGGGTAAATTTTTCTCAGAAATTCCCAAAGCTTAATTCTCTAGCTTATACTTACTAACTATTTTTTTAAAATTATTTTTCGCTGTAGGCTTCTCGTTACTAACTATTTAAAACATAATTTGCTCTTTGGAGATTTATATCCCTTCTTTTAACTGTTCATGCAAGGAGTATTTCCAGTTTCCTTTTTACCGATGTATTTTTATTCCAGTTTCTCTTTCTGTTAAAACTTTCGAAATACGTCAACAGTTAAAAATGTTTCTGTTAAAATATTTCTGGCGAAAAATAATTTGTAATACGTTTCAACAAAGAAGGAATAAATTGTTACCTTTTATGTGTGCCAGAAATACTTGACATACCTACTAACGCTTGAATTGAGGAAAGATAAATATTAAAACACTTATATAGTAGGGGAAGGTGGGGTAAGATGGCGAACTTAAGCTTCAAATATTTTTCCTGAATTCAATAAGTGGTTTAAAAACCTGAAATTTACAGAAAGACTTCTTTCAACCTTTATGTTTTATAAAAAGAATTAAAACGATTTCATCTCCTCTTGGAAGATGGCAAAATATTCCCTTCCCCCAAGAAAGTAATTTTCGTCATCTTACCCATTAGGTGGGGTAAGATGACTAAGGGCAGTGGGTAAGATGACGAATCGATAACAATATAAATCAAGATATAAAGGTTTATATTCAAAAATGCAGAGAAACAATTTCACTTAGGTACTTAGTGAAAAAGGCACAGATAACACTAAAAATACAATGACAGATTACCCATAATGAAACAAAAACTTAAAGAATTAGATACAAAAATTAAGAAAAAACATAGGAAATAAAGTTCATATACAAAAGGGTCTATCTTTCGCTTCATTATCATCCCAGCCGGAACATTGAGCATGTGCCCAAGAATTGCACCTGAAACACTGATACCATAATTCGTCCTTTCCCTCCTCCCCGCAAATATTGCAGTCTTTTTCCAATAATGTTTCAGTATTATAGTCGTCTTCCTCCACACATGGAACTTCTTGTGATGACTCATCATATGACCAATAATCGCGTTGATACATTCTAGTTTTCCTTCTTTTTCTAGGTGTTATCGGTAAACATTTAGCTTTCTTTGACGGTAATGTTTCAGCTTCCTTTTCAATCTTTCCTGTCCTTTCAGTTCCATCAATTGTTTTTCGTTCTTCTTTTTTTCAAGAGCTTATTTTACAGAAGATCCAGAAATGTGGTAAGAAAGCAGTTTCTTCCTTGGTTTCCTGCTTGTTTTCTTGCTGGCCATCGGAAGTGGAGGAAGAGCTGAGGAAGTTGATGGCTGTGGATATAGGGTTGATGAAATGGTAGGTTCAGGAGGAAAGGCCGATGAAATGTGCTGTTGACAAATGGTACGACAATCTAATTGGTTGTTTTCAACAACATCAGTGGTGTATGAAGCGTGAAAATCATCGTCTGTGAAAATATTGCTGTCTAGAGGCTCAATGCCAGTAGCTCTGATTCCGTTCACAGCAATCTGGACAGCACTAATTCTAAGGTAGGATCCTCGTCATCTTACCCCACAACGGCATTTTCGATTTCAACTTGTTTATCAGTATCAAAGCTTATCGTAAATAAACTATAACATACATGATTTTTAAAGTTACGAGTTGTATTTTGAGAGTGAAAAATGGAGGAGAAAAAATAACTTACCGTAGTCGGGTAATTCTTTGCGCTGTGAAGTGCAAAATTTACAAACACAAATTAAAGAAATACATTTGAGTCGCCACTACTCACAAACTGATCTCAACTTATATTACTTGTAAGTGGGCGTCATAACCCAATACTAGAGTCTTAAGAATTTCCTGGACAGGTGCTGCTATCTATGATTGCGTCGGAGAAAAACCGAGTTCATCATCTTACTCGCTTCGTCATCTTACCCTACTTTCCCTTATATATATATTAGGGTGGGGCGAAAAAAATTATTTTTTTATAATCAATTTCTAATAGCACGGAATTTACGCATTGGCACCTTAATAACGGGAAAAATAATATAAAAAATATAAATTCGTTTTGAAATCGCGCAAGAGCCCTAAGGTTTAGAAAAAAAAGAAAAAAATCTGCACATTTAAAGACGTATAAAATTTTTTTAATAGTTTACATTATTTCTAATAATGTAAAAACCACTCTTTGTAGTTACCTAAATGCGTGAAAAATACTTTTGGATACATTACCGTGCATTTGAATTCGCGCAAAAAGCCTTAAAATGCCATTTATTTTTGTAAAAACCTCATATTGCAGCTCTTCGACCATTTCATCATGTTTTTCCTTTATAAGTTTGGTATTGCCTTCTACATTGCAAATGCGTTCAAAGTTGTCGTATACTTCCTTATTAGGTGCTAGGTATGGTGTTTCTGACAGGGCCATAGCAGCAATAGCTTCTGGTGTCCTGCATGATCTTGGAATGATCTCTGATTCAGATATGTCACGAGTGATTGACAAAGGTAAGATTAGAAGGGAAAAAGTGAAGATTCGAAAATCAATAAAGGAAAAAGAGCACCAGCTGAAAAAAGTACATGGAATCTACTTCGACTGTATAAAAGGTAATACATTAACTCAAGAAAAAATAGGAGCTAAAATGTACCGCAGAGTAAGAAAAGAAGAATATATTAGCGTCATTAGTGAGCCTCGTGGCCAATACATTGGCCATGTTACACCAAAAACATGAACCGGTAATGATATTGCCGAAAGATTTTTCGACTACACGAAAAAGAAAGATTTTGACATGAGTGCAGTGGTAGCCATCGGTTGTGATGGGACAGTCACAAACACCGGTTGAAAAAGTGGTACAGGATATAGAAGTTAGGTGTCAGCGACCACTACAGTGGTTTATTTGTTTGCTTCACTTTAATGAGCTGCCTTATAAACATTTGTCTGATCATTTAGACAGGACAACAAGTGGGTCAGCTTCACTCAGTGGTCCAATTGGAAAGCAACTTCCTAGCTGTGAGAAAAATCCTGTTGTTGATTTTGTGCCGATTCTAATTTGGGAAATATAAAGTCTTAATACCTGGTTAGCTCAGGTTAACCATCGGGAATGGCTGAGGGATCCAGGATCTTTAACAGTTGATTCTGAATCCCAGAGTCCAGTGAAGAATGCATTAACAATGTCTAGAAGATACTGCTGATCTTTACTGAGATCAGTTTTATTTATTCTGATGACAACTTCAGATAGAATCGGCAGAAAATCAACAACAGGATTTTTCTCACAGCTAGGAAATTGCTTGCGAATTGGACCACTAAATGAAGCTGGCCCACTTGTTGTCCCGTCAAAGTGCTCAGACAAATATTTATAAGGCAGCTCATTAAAGTGAAGTAAACAAATAAACCACTGCAGTGATCGCTGACACCTAACTTCAATGTTATGTACCACTTTTCCAACCTGTGTTTGTGACTGTCCCATCACAACCGATGGCTACCACTGCACTCATGACAAAATCTTTCTTTTTCACGTAGTCGAAAATACTTTCGGGAATATCATTACTGGTTCCTGTTTTTGGTGTAACATTGCCAATGTATTGGCCACCAGGCTCACTTATCAAGCTACTATTTTCTTCTTTTCTTACTCTGCGGTACAATTTAGCTACTGTTTTTTTTCTTGAATTAATGTATTATCTTTTCTACCATCGAAGTACATTCCATTTACTTCTTTTAGCTGGTGCTCTTTTCCCTTTATTCCTTTTCGAATCTTCCCTTTTTCCCGTATAATCTTACATTTGTCAATCACTCGTGACATATCTGAATCAGAGATCATTCCAAGATCATGCTGGACACCAGAAGCTATTGCTGCTGTGGCCCTGTCAGAAACACCGTACCTATCACTTAATAAGGAAGTATACGACAACTTTGAACGCATTTGCGATCTAGAAGGCAATACCAAACTCATAAAGGAAAAGCACGCTCAAATGGACGAAAAACTGCAATATGAGGTTTTTACAAAAGTAAATGGTATTTTAAGGCTTTTTGCGCAAATTCAAATGAACGGCAATGTGTCCAAAAGTATTTTTCATGCATTTAGGTAACTACAAAGAGTAGATTTATCACTATTAGAAATAAAGTAAACTGTTAAAAAAATTTTATACGTCTTTAAAAAGTGCAGATTATTTTTTTCTAAACTTCAGGGCTCTTGAGAGATTTAAAAAGCAATTTATATTTTTTATATTATTTTTCCCGTTTTTAGGATGCCAATGCGCAAGTTTTCCGCGCTATTAGAAATTGATTACAAAAAAAATAACTTTTATCGTCCCACCCTAATGTATATATATATATATATATATATATATATATATATATATATATATATATATATATATATATATACATATTGTGTGTGTGTGTGAAGCAGCCCATGAAAGGTACCCATGAAAATGTTGGAAATGTTAATTACACAGGAAAGAGTAAAACTCGTTCAAGTCTAAATTACTGATTTTTATGTTTGAATATCAGCTGATTTAGTAACATTTGGCAACATGTATCATATTACACTTCTATGATACGAGTTTGCTTTGTAGAGTCAATTCTTTCCAGAATATCAGATAACAACAATGTAAAATGGAATCAACGATATAAATGGAATCAACGAAATTAGAGGCATAGCCTCTAATATCGCTTCTTTTGATGTGAACTCGTTATTCACGAATGTCCCTGTTGACGGGGCTTTGTATTGTCTGGGCAAGAGACTCGCTGAATTCCATTTCTCGCAGTTCGAGATCGATGAACTAACCCTTCTCACTCGTACTTGTCTTGAGCAGACGCCTTTTGTTTTTAATAGCGTTTTCTATCGTATGACTAATGGTCTCGCCATGGGTAATCCTCTTAGTCCCATCTTGTGTGATATCTATATGCATTATTTTGAGGTTAAACTATTTGATAAATTAAAGTTTCCTTTCTATGTTCGCTATGTTGATGACAGTTTTGTCTTATTGGACCAGATTAACTCCGACATCGATCGTGTGCTCTCTATCATGAATTCTATTGATCCTTGTATACAATTTACGTGTGAGGAAGAGTGTAATAATCGCTTACCTTTCTTGGATGTGCTTATAATCCGCAGTGACGAGGTTTTTCCAACTCTGCCTTCCGCAAGCCCTTTGACGTGTCTCTTCCCCCACATAGGCTTTCTGCCCATCCTCTCAGTCAAACAATGGCCTGTTTCAACACGTTTGTCCATCGGTCGTTGAAAATTTTCTCCACTCCTGAACTATTGTGTTCCGAGCTTGATTATCTGAGGGCGGTCGCCGTGTACCGCGGTTATGCCTCTAATATCGTTGATTCCATTTATAACAAATTGTCTAAACCGGTCCAAAAAAGGTGTATTCCAAAGCCAAACCCGTCGGTGGTTTTGCCCTTCTTTCCCAAGATCAGTCATCAAATCGCTAAAATTCTTATAAGGTTTGAAATTAAGGTTATTTTCCCTCCTGTCAATAAAATATCTTTTTCGGATCCCAAACACCCCATTGATCGCTTAAATAGCTGGGGTATCTACCGGGTTTCTTGCCAGTGCGGCCTTTCTTATTGGTGAAACCAAGCGTGGTCTTAAATTCCGCTTGAAGGAACACGAGAGTTACGTTAAAAACCAGCAGTTAAATCGTTCGTCCATTGCTCAACACGCCTGGAGTTCGGAGCATCGGTTTGATTTTTCTTCTGCCTCCATTATTCTGAAATGCCGCTCGCCTGCTGATCTTGATTTCTGGGAAGCTTATCACAATTTTAAAAATTCTGGTTCTTTGGTTAATGATTTGTCTAGCATCCCTGTTTTTCCTCAATTGTGGAAAGGGTTCATTTAGCCGTGTCGGCCTGTTACTTCAATTTTTTCACTTTTTTTCCCTCTTTTAGCCGCTAGGTGCCTCCGCTTGCCCTATGTCTGTCTCTTCGCTGCTCGCTTGTGATTTGTTTGCGTTGTTCGCGCCTTCTGGCGTTCGACACGCGCGGGTACTTAAGTGCTTGCGCACGTGTCTGGTCGCTTAGTTTTCGGCTGTTTGAGCTGCCACTAAGTTCTTTGCACTGATAAAGAAGCTCCTTTGCAGCTTCAAAACGACCGTATGCAAAATTGCACCTTACTGCTATTTGTGCTTTATTTACGTTGGATTTCCTGTTTATTACTCGAGCACAAGGGTTTTCTCTTTTCTTTTCAGCAGTCAGCATGTCAGGAGAAATACCAATGTATAATTTCCCCCAAATTGCATAGCACAAACGATTAAACATCCTACAAAAGTAATGATTTGGAGCGTAATGTCTGCTCAGGCTACTGGATGTTTATACATTGTAGAAGGCATGATGAACAAGTATCAGTATAAAAAAGTGCTTTAACAAAATTTAATTCCACAATTAAAAGACTGGTTTCCAAAGGGAGACTTCATATTCATACATGATGGAGCTCCGTGCAATAAAGCAAAATCTGTGACCAAATTTTTGGATGAAAAAAATATAAAAACTCTTCCATGCCCTGGAAACAGTCCAGATATGAACCCAATAGAGAATCGTTGGGTTATTACAATAGAATTGATGAAAACGACGCTGAATGTCTTTTTTTGTGGTTGTTTATTTTCAGAAGACAAACGGGTAGAGCAGTGGCTTAAATCTAAAAGGTGTTTCAGGTGGGCCCATGAAGATTATGGAGCTGGCGAACTTTTTAATTATAAACAATGTGAAGAGTTTGATTCTAAAAACAAAACGTAAACAAAAACAGTAGTGTAAACACACTAATTCGTTTAAAATGTCACTTTTCTTTTCCACCTGCTAGTGTATATAGGTAACTGTTATCAAATTATTGTGTACAGTTTTGTTTTTACAAACTTTTCAGTAATTCACATTCATATTTAGAGTTGTCGAATGGTGGTCTTATATTAGGACTCCTTTTTCAGACCCCAAAAATGGAACACTTGTGTTTATAATTTCATACAAGAAAATTGTAAGGTTATTTTCAATTTTCTGTCATTTTATATGTAGTTAAATATATATATTAAAAGGTTATCAAGTTGGTACTATAATCCCTCACTTACTTTCCGTTTACTTTTCTTTAGTTATATATGAAAATAAAAAGGGGTCTCATATTCGGCATACTTACTGTATATATATATATATATATATATATATATATATAAATAACATTTAAACATACGCTATAACATTTAAAGCTAAAGAAAACCTAAATTAAAACCTAAATTAACTTAATTTCTAAGTTCTAAAAACCCTTGGGCGAAATTATTTAAATGGCGTTCCTATTGCTGTTAAACCAAACTTTTCGTGGCGTGGGTACCTAAATTAACCACTTCTGAGCAATGTCACGTCACTTCTAAATTTTAACCAATTGAACCCCACTATCAAGATCACATGACGAGGTGGTCTCAGGAAGTCTATTTAAGGCTCTTCGCCATGTAAATGTGGCACTCATCGATATTCTGTTGCCAAGTAAACATGTAGTCTTCAGATTAAATAAAAGAGTTTTTGGGAATTGCGGTGCGATGTGTGTGTGCAAGGTTGAGAAGAGTTAGAGGCCAGTTCTTTCTAACTAGACTTCGAGATGCTGAAAAACGTCACCGGCCAACGACGTTGTATGCGGGAACTGATTATTAAACTGTTGTGACGCACGGCCGGGCGGCCATATCATCCATTTCGCCTTCAAATAGATGAAGCAAGAAAATTAGCTAAAGAAATATCATTCGTTTCGCCTTCGTTCCTCGCCCCGTGTTCGGGTCGTTACAAAAGTCGGCAGTATGAACCTTGCCTCGGACACATGAAGAGGAATGAGCCGCCGTCAGTCACCTCCAACAGGAAAAAAAATTGCTCCGATCTACCCATGTAAGATTAATGACTAACCTTCAACTTGGATGGATTAATTTAATCGAACAACTGTTGTGAACTATGTTGCGCTCAGAAAATCCCCATACATTTTCGTACAAGGTCAATCTGCGATTTTTTTCTACTACGGACTTTCTACGAACGGGTCGACGGACACATGAGCGCTGATGTTTGCCGTTTTGAAATACTACAATTTGCGTTCGGGGAAATCCAGCCTGACTTGTTGCGCTGTGAACTGTAACGGTCGTCTTGAACATAGTGGATAAATTTCATTTTGGAGATTTTCTGCTGCTAATTACGAGTGATTTTATTCAAATTTCAAAACTACAATGACAGGTTCCGATTTCATTTCATCTCTTCAGCATTCAGTTTTCAATGGTATAAGTGTTGCTGTGTGCAATGGAAGAACTATTACTAACTCAACACCCCCCGTACACTACAGGAGGAAGTACTCTAAAAATATCAAAGACTTTCATCTGGTGTCATCTCCAATCGGGATACTGTGTTCCAGAACTATTTCGAAACAAAAACTGTCACCTTCTTGGGACTAACCAAGCCAAGGACTTCCCCAAAATAAGTTCAGAACAGAGCTGCAGCTGTTAAAAATATGAAAATGTGTATAATTAATTTGAAAATAATAATAATGATAATGGTAAAGATTGTGAGTAACCACTTCAAATGGTAAGCTAAAATTTACGAATTATTTTTTGAGGGTGAAATGTTTTTTAATATTACTAGATATTGATAAAAATTTATTATAAATGTGTTTCAGTGAAAGTATTTTCAAGTTATTGATTTAGTTAAGTAACTATGATAAAACTAAAACGAAAGTGAAGAAAATCAATGGCTTATAATGTGTATTGTATTTTTTATTTTATAAAGTGTTATATTTTTTGATTTGCATTTTGATAGAATTTTAAGTGTATATTTTTCATATTATAAGAGTAAAGTCTTACGTAATTTCTTGAAAATGTGTAATGTGAAAAGTAATGTTTAAAGATTGTTATATCCTAAATGGATGTGTCAGACTTAATGAAATAGAAAATTATGGGTTTTGGAAATATAAAGATTTGAGTTGATTAATTAGTTTTCGAAATAATAAATACTGTGTAACTAATAATAAACTGACATATTTTTATTTTAGTTTCTTAACAAAGAAATTAACTAATTCACGTTCTCAGTAGTCTAAAAATTTTTTTTGTTTTGGTTGCAATAATGAGATTAGAGACCTTTTTTTCCCCTTTTCATGAAATTCTTGATTAATTAAGATTATTTTACGATGAAACGATTAAATCAGTGATGAACATATCTTTATATTGTGGGTTTTCTTGAGTTATGAAGTATATGTTTGGTTTAGATTTTAAGACATTTGAATTTTAAAGAAATTTTTGAGACTTATATTTGATAAATTTATTATAAGTGTGTGTTTTTTGTTTAATTTTTATAATATTTCCATGTTCTTTTTCTAATAATGAATATTTTAGTGTTTTAAGATAATTAATGATCCTTGGTTACGTTAAATTGAAATGTTAAATGAGTGTAATAATTCTATAAGTATCTGTTTTTGCACCCAGTTCTGAATCGTCACGGATAAAAAAAAAAAAAATTAATCATTTCCGCTTTCTAGCGCACTAAATAAATGTAACCAGAGGAGGATTTGAAGGTCACTTCCGTCATAAATTTGCTTGGCTGGCATAGTTTGGTAAACATTGATCACGAAGAAGCTAAAGTTGTTTTGATTAATTTAACCTAGAGTTTTGTGGTACTAATTTTGATTTCATACTTTCAGAAACCAAGGTATTTTATTATTATGTGTTTAATTTATATATTGTGTATTTTCAATTCTATTGATTAAGATGATATAAAGTTATGATATGGTAGTGTAATAGTGATGTGAATTTCTACAACAAATCAGGAAAATAGCTAAAGAAAGGACAATTAAGTATCATAATAGGAATAAAGTAAAATATGATGCACGTTTTGTAGAATCTAAATTCAATGTTGGAGATTTAGTACTCTATGAAGAATTCCAATACCCTAATACAAGAAAACTAACTTCACCCTATTCTGGACCTCACACTATTTTAAAACAAATGTCAAAAGTTAACTATGAAATTGATAAACCAAATTTTCATACCAAGCAAAATGCTGAAATTGTCCATGCTTGCAAATTAAGATATTATAATGCACCAAAAAAATTAAAATTATACCACGAATAATGACAAATCATAGATCCAATTTTCTCAATTTTTTTTTTCTTTTCCGATGCTTAACATCAATATCTTCTTTTAATTGATATAAATAATTAAGTGTTGTTCTAATAAACATAAAAATACTTTGGAAAAAAAACTATCCTATTTAAACTTTCTTTTTAAGATACTGTTATATGTGATTTTTTTTGTATCTGAAGTTAAACCCCGAATGTGACATTTCTATTTCTTTTATCTTTCGTAAATTCTCTCCTCCTTGAACAATTCTGTCGTATCACCCACCTCTTTCATCGATTTTCGGAAGTCATCCCAATTGCCTGCAAAAACTTCAAACTCAAGACACTTTTTCAGTCACCAGAGGTGCTGAATAATAAACTAATGAAACTTCCTGGACGAAAACAGACTATGGGATGGCCACTCCTTTGTCCCCCCAGTTCTATTTTACACTTCCAAAGGTATGACATCTGACCACTTTCTTTTTTTCCATCTTTGTACTAAACAAGATGCGATTTTCTTTTGGTTGTCATATTCTGTTGGGAGATTAACGGTTGGTCCACTGTACGGCCATTTCTCTTTCCTCCGTATTAGTCACAGCACAATATGGGAAAAGATACCCACTTTTTACACAAACATAATCACAGCCCCTCACTCCTTAGAGGTAGAATTACGAAAGAATTTGAAACTAAGAGTCTGGGTGACACACATAATATAAGGATTCTTCAACACAAAATTTGGATATCCTCGTAGAATTAAAATGAATATGCACAATTGACTATTCAGTGAATAAATTGAATATTAAGTGAAAATATTTTGAAAATAGGTAAATAATGTTAGGGGAAATATGAATTCAATAAACAATGAATATTGAATAGAGACTTTTTTTTAATAAGTAAATAATGTTGGAAGAAAAATAAGTATAATGAATATTGAAATGAGAGTAATAAGAAATATGAAGATATAAAACTAAGTATAATGAATAAGAAATTGATATATTGAAAACTTTTAAAGTGATTGAGATTTTTTTTAATAATGTAATAAATGTTCTGTAATTTTTAAATACAATTTATACCATATAGAAGTGTGATTTTTATTAAAAATGTGATTTTAATTATGTAGTTACATACAAAGATACTGTTTTTTATATACAAATCAATGTAGTGTGATATTTTTTGTGTATTCTATATGACACAGCACCAAAGAGACTGTGGTATTAATTGTACTTTCCTCAAACATAATGGAATGTAGCTGATAAGGACTATGAAAGGACAGACACGTTATGATGGACTACAATGCATTATTAAATTTTTTTCACTCACTACATGATAGTGAATTTTTACCGAGGAGAGTACGACAGCTTAAAGTTTTTATTGTTATCAAGTTCTACTTCAATTACTTAATTTTTTTTTGTTTTTTAATATTTTTATTGTTGAAATTTATTATTTGTATTGACTCGAGGTGGTGACAGAAAGGATTTCCAATGTATATCTCATGTATTTTTTTTGTAGTTTCTAATTTTAATATAGCTTTAATTGATTTTCTTCCGACATTTTGTTGTGTGGGGAAAGGCCGCCCAATTCAACATTATTTCCCATTGATGATTATTATAGAAAATTAAAATATAAGTTTATTTGTTTTTCTTAAAGTGATTTTTTTTAATGTTTTCAGTGAATTTTTTAATGATGTACCGAGGTGTCACGTGATCTTTTAATATTTTATTTAACTATTGCTAATAATTAATTAACATAGGTTTTTCCAAATTTTGCTAACGCCCATTTTTTCTCTCTCACTTATCTGGGTGAGTCTGCCCTCCAATGCAGGCACTGTTGGTCAGCCTCTTCTCGGACGAGGGGGGGGGGGTATTCTATAACATTTAAACATACGCTATAACATTTAAAGCTAAAGAAAACTGAAATTAAAACCGAAATTAACCTAATTTCTAAGTTCTATAAACATTTGGGCGAAATTATTTAAATGGTGTCCCTATTGCTTTTAAAACCAAAACTGCGTGGTGTAAGTACCTAAATTAACCACTTCTGAGCAATATCACGTCACTTCTAAATTTCAACCAATGGAACCCCACTATCAAGATCACATGACGAGGTGGTCTCAGGAAGTCTATTTAAGGCTTTGAGCCATGTAAATGTGGTACTCATCGATATTCTGTTACCAAGTAAACATGTAGTCTTCAGATTAAATAAAATAGTTTTAAGAATTGCGATGTGATGTGTGTGTCCGAGGTTGAGAAGATTGAGAGGCAGTTCTTTCTAACTGCCTTCCAGATACTGAAAAACGTCACCAGCCAACGACGTTGTATGCGGGAACTGATTATTAAACTGTTGTGACGCACAGCCGGTCGGCCATAGCATCTGTTTCGCCTTCAAGTAGATGAAGCAAGGAAATTAGTTAAAGAAATATCATCCGTTTCGCCTTCGTTCCTCGCCCCGCGTCCGTATCGTTACATATATAAATATACACATATATATATATATATATATATATATATATATATATATATATGTGTGTGTGTGTGTGTGTGTGTGTGTGATAATATTACTAACCACCTATAATCGCCCATTCTGTACTTCATCTCTGCCATGGTAACCCGTCCTTCTTGTCTTGGCGTAAACGCTTCGCCTTCCCACATACTAACTTCCTCCGCCAATTCTGGCAACCTCTCTGACCTAATTCTATTTTGGTGCGCTTTGCGGGAGACACTGGACCGGCTCGAAGCGAGTAAGATGTGTTGTTTTACTGTTTAATAAATTAGTTTGTTCCTGAAGCTGATTTTATTATTTTCCGGCCACGATGTAAGCTACCACTTCATGAGATGTTTATCCGGACATTTCATATATATATATATATGTGTGTGTGTGTGTGTGTGTGTGTGTGTGTGTGTGTGTATAAACACTGCTGGCCACCCAAATTGCAACACCAAGAAAGACAAGAGATATCACAATAAAATTTATTTTGTAGATAACATGTTGACCAAGTATCAAATGATTAAATTTATAGACTTCTGTGAAGTGTGGTTCCTGCCAAAATCAGTAGCCAGAGTAGCCGCCATTGTTGGAGATCACCGCTGCCACACGCCTCGGCATTGATTCAAAGAGACTTTGGATGAGTTCTTGGGGTACTGAAGACCAAGCAGCTTCCACACGTTGCCAAAGTTGATCTGCTGTGGCAGCTGGGAATGGAATCTGGGTCAATCGTAGAGCAACCATGGACCACATGTTTTCTATCGGCGAAAGATCCGGAGAGCGAGGCGGCCAGGGAAGCAATTCAATCTGGAGATTGACGAAGAACCGTTGGACAATTCGTGCCACGTGTGGTCGCGCATTATCCTGTTGAAATATGGCTGTGGGCAAGCCCTGAATGTAAGGAAGGACAACTGGCTCCAACACCTCGGAGATGTAGCGCTGGCTGTTTAAAGTACCGGCAATGCGTACTAGAGGTGTGCGAGAGTTATATCCAATACCGCCCCATACCATAATACCCGGTGCAGGACCAGTGTGGCGGTGCATAACGCAGCTTTTCAGCATCCTCTCTTCACGGTGTCTCCAGACTCGAATGCGACCATCGTGGTGTTGCAGACAGAAGCGTGACTCGTCAGTAAAGACATTTCCATTCCATTCTGCCGTCCACATCCTTCTGTCATCGCACCATTAGCGGCGGAGATGTCTGTGGTTCTGCATCAAGGGTAGACAAAGAAATGGACGTCTTGCGGACAGACCACTCTGCTGTAAACGGCGTCGAATGGTACGCGCAGACACTGGATGATGCGTTACAGACTGCATGTGCTGTGCTATGGTTCGTGATGTGACTGAGCGATCCGTCACTGCCATGTGCACAATTTGCCTGTCATCACGTGAAGTGGTGCGCTGAGGTAGAAGCGATCGAACACGCCGGTCCGTCGCACCCTCCTGCATCCAACGATCACATATCCGCATTACAGTTGTTTGGTTTCGTCCAACACGACTACCGATTTCCCTGAAAGTAATCCACAATCTCGGTAGGCCACTGTCCTTCCTCTGTCGTACTCGGATACTTGATGAAAAGATGATCGCTGTTTTCGACGAGGCATAATTGATCCTTTTTTTGAAAAAACCCACAAGAAAAACACAATTGCCGAACTTGAAATCGTCGAAATCTCCAAGCCTTAAATAGCGCTTTGAAGTGGCGCCACAGGCGCACGTGATGTGCGTCTGCGCTGAAATTCAAACAGTTGCATATCTCACCTCCGCTAATGCATGTTGTAAATTTCATGTTATTTGCATGTTTCCTTCAGGGTGTTGCATTTACAGTGGCCAGTAGTGTATATATATATATATATATATATATATATATATATATATATATATATATATATATATATATATATATATATGCGTGTGTGTGTTAGCTAAACCTAACTTATAAGAAAACGCTTGTCAAAGTAAACGTGTTTTCCGCAAAAACAAACAAACTTATACTTTTACACCTTGACGAAAGTAAATTTCTATCCAGAACGAGGCTTTTACACCGAAATAAATCTCTCCGAAATTCAAATTTAAGTATATGATGATGCTTTAAAAAAAGCGACCCCGAATCCATGCATCTGAAAAATAAAAATCCTTCTACGGAGTAAAAAAAAAAAAGTTTATTCTTTTTTCCCCCGAAAGAATCAGTCGACCATGGAACATAAGCGCTCTCAACCGAGCCTTCGCAAAAATTGATATGTCCATATTTCGAAACTTGATCGCGTCTGTGCCTTCTGCACTCATGTCTGTATTGGGGGGATGCTCTAGACGGGAATGAAAAGCGCACTGATAAGCTGAATAAAAAGAAATACGGACGGAAGCGAAGACAACTGTGAATGCTCAACAGTATAGTTTAACAGCAGTCCCTGAAAGTTTCAAATAATCCGAGATTTGCTTAATAAATTATGCATGAGCTATTTTATAAAGCAATATTGAAAAATTTTACTGAGTTTCTTGCAGTGTAAGATTTTGGCAGAATTCAGGACTTTTTAAGACGCAGCATGTTCTACATGCCATAAATATATATTCTATACTTGGAAAAATCATTTTTGTTGACATTTCTAAGTAAGATTATTTATTTATATCACTGTATCCTTCTTTGTATTTATGCAAATCATATGCTTATATGTCTAAAATAATAACACTCTTGATTTATATATATATATATATATATATATATATATATATATATATATATATATATATATATATATATATATATATATATATATATATATATATATATATATATGTATGTATGTATGTATATATATTGAAATTTAAATAAGGAATAATTTTCATGAATAATTTATAAATATAGCTATCATTTTACCTATTTACCCCAGTGAGAAATATTTGACTTTTCTTTAGCCACACGGTAAAATGAATTCTTTACTTTTCTCTCAACTCAGGCTGCCATTTCAAAATTGTTTTATTTAAATGTGACTGTACGACTAACATTTACTTGAACCAGAAATTTAAACAACGACATTTCTCATATCCAACCATTTTACTTTTCAGGTAAAGGATACAATATGCTGTCATGTACATATTTTTATTTCTTTGCTTTATTTTTTACTCTTTCCTTTGATGCTGATTTCTTTTAATACCTACAATATTTTTCATATGTTTCCTATCTATCTTCTGTCATTCTTTTCAGCTAACGGTCAACACATTCTGCAAGGAACAGAACCCACACCCTGTAACCTCTCGGCCAGTATTCTTACCTTCTCAACAATCTTGGCCTCATTTTTACAACTGTGCGCATTGGAATTTATACGTATCCAAATGGAGAGTATAAAACATTCCAAAATACAGTATATTATGTATTTATGTGTAGTTATGTTTATATATATATATATATATATATATATATATATATATATATATATATATATATATATATATATATATATATATATATATACATATACATATATATACACATATATATATATATATATATATATATATATATATAGTACATTGCGTCAAATATTTATTTAAAAATTAATGTGTACTGAGTGTTACGTATTTTATTTTCAGAATTTTTAAATAAAATTCTTATATAGTGACCAAATACGCTGTTCAAATTTATTTAGAAACTTGATAATTAACAGCTTTAATTATCAAGATTGATATTAAAGCGCTCTTTATCAAACCATGTGAAGTGCAAAAAAAACTTCCGCAACAAATTAATTGCAAATTAAACTAAACTCCTCAGCGAAATGCATCGAAGGAACAGATAAAGCAATGCAGCGGAAAGATGTCATGATAGAGCATGCAACAAAATTAATTCTTGGATTAGGAAGTACTTAGCACAGATTAAGAGACTAGGGTTTTGTAGAAAACTTTTTAGAAGCGAACAAATTGGCTGAATATAGGGGGTTTAAAAATAGGATTTATCAGAAGAAAATTAAAGAAATTGGAGACATAAAAATAACTGGATAAAGGTTTATTATTTTCTAAAGCGGATTAGCGGGCAGACCAATTAAAAGTAGATTTTAAAGATTTTTGCTCTCTTGATGGCTTATATTTATTCAATGAGAGTTGATAAATAGCAAAAATCATCAGCAGATTTTTCGGTTAAATTCAGTAATTAATTACATATTAGCTTTTGCATGTAGCCGTATATATTGAGATTTAAATGTATGCTACTTCCCAAATTAAATCGGAAGTTTTAAAATTGAAGTTTTTTCTTTAATCGAACACATTCACATTTGATTTCCTCTTCATACACTTGAAGTTTCTTGTGACTTTCACTTGATTAAGTTATATGTAAACACAAAAAATGGTGTCTAGATATTTGTTACTCTTTCTACATCTTCACCTTAATGGGACTAAAATTTTAGCAAGCAAAATTTAATAAATAATTAAGATCTATCTACGATGGAATTCTTTTTCTATTTATTCAATAATTAAAACACAATAGTTCTAAGTATATAAATTATGGTACTATAAACTATGAATTTGTGGAAATAAAAGCCTTTTTTTAACCTCGATGTACCTTTTTATAGAAACTACTACATATTCTTATCTGTTATCTTGCCTGATTATTTTACACATATCCCTGATAAATCTGAAGTGAATTTTTGTTACTTATATATGTAAAAAAACTTTTTAAGAAGTTTTTCTTCGAAAAATGCATGTTTTTTGTCATTTAAAAGTGGTTTTAATTCCATCTTTTTTTCTTAAAAATAACTAAAGAATATATGCTTATAAATTTGACTTCAGTTTATTAAGAAATATTTATATTTTATATATAAAAAATTTTAAATAATAAATATTTATATTATATGTATAAAAAAATGAATATCTTTAGTAGTTTCTGAGAAAAGGTACATTAAATATTTTTTATGATATTCTATTCCCTTGGTTACCTCGACTAGCTGCCTTTTTACTTTGATTTACCTGAACTAAAATACCAAGTCAGACGTTGATTTATAAATTATATGGTATTTGTAAAAATGACAATCAGCAAATTAAAGGTTATTTTGCAATCACGTTACCCCAACGACCCAGCCACTTCTTTGTCAGTCTTTATTTTCAATCAGGTGAGGTAACAACCTTTGTTTTTAATAAGGTGAGATAATAATGATGGTTAATATATTTGTCTTATACTCTGATAATCAACAGCTCTCAACAGAATACGAAAAATCAACTAGGCCCTAAAATTACTCAGGGTGAGCCCTAAATAATTCCAGAATGACCTAATAATAAGGTAAACTCCCTTCTCTTGTATCAAAGATTATATCAGTTTCTTTATTCGACTCATACTCCAAATGTCCTAATGTTAGTTAACGTCAGCACCCAGAGGCATGGAAGTAAAAGTTGAGAAAAGAGTAACATAAATTGACAGAATTTTATTTAAATGCCTTTGGGAGAAAATAAAATTAAACGTAAGCATAAAAGAAGTAATAATACACATTGTACAGTAATTAAAGTTTTTTCGGTCTTAAATTACTAATAAAGAATGGTTAAACTGAATAGATTTGCATTTTAATACTCTATCTCAAAAACAGTAGACTAAAAACTAAACCCTGAAACAGTACCCTGAAAAAACTAGTTAAAATACTGATTACAGCTATAAAGTGGCTTTAATTTTTAAAAAAAAACACTAACTATATAGTAATGGCATTTCAACTGACAGTGAAAAAAAATGCTTTTTAAATTTCACAGCATGCTTCTTTGCTGCCTGTGGCGTAAACGGAGAACAATGTCAAACAACGATAAGAGTGAAAAAAAAATTAGATGACGTAGCGATGAAATACTATTTTTCCATTTTTGTGCCTATAGGGAAACTTAAATCGTTTCATATGTCAGCTAAAGTCAATGGAATTTTTCCTTGTCTAGTATTTCCCGGAACATTTTTTTCACTGCGATAAAAATTTCTTATGGCATGGCGTGAAGATATGATGTAAATCTTCTACAGTAGGATGAACGGAGAATCTCATGTGAGAATGAAATGGGTCAGGGAGATTATTGCATCTCTAGTGTTTTGTGACCCACTGACGTTTATCTTTTCGATAGGATTAGAGACTGACAAAACATAATATATATTTCCTGTTTATTTCTCTTTCGAAGGATTCTTGCAACCCAGAAGATATTGAAAGTTATGTGCTAATCAGGAAGATTACAGCTAAAGCCTTAGCACTAGAGGCACACATCCCACGCAAAGCCTTTCTACTCAGCTAAAGTTATTTTTAACAATATGAGTTCAGTTGCAGTAAAGTTGGACAGAAAATACATGAGACGTCTGAATGTGAATTGAAACGTGTAGTTTTCCTTAGAAACGTAATGGGACATAAATTCCTTTTCTTAAAATATTTTTCTATCTTGATGTGTTGTATTTTTACTGTGAACTTCAGTTTGGTGTAATAATTCTGACTTGTGGTGAACTAAAATGCCAAGTTGAATACATTTTTATGCGATTTGAGTTAAATATTTTTATGTTTTCGGAATGTTCACTTTAAAGGTGGTGTAAGGAAACATTAATATTAACTTATGTTGTTCATTCGAAAGGATCGTTACATATTGGTTGGTTGATTGTTGTCATGTCCACTCTAGAGTTAGATAGATTTATGAGCGGCCAAGAAAGCTCTGGCGTTCGGAAAAATTCTGTCAGAGTATAACTTTTCTTGTAGCTTTCTGTCAATATTTTGCAATGCAAGCAATATTGTGGGGCAAGTTAATACATGTTTTTATGTTAGTTCTATTTCAGAAGAATTTCTGCCTGTTAGGTAAGTTTTCGAATCCTTCTGATTGACTTTCATTCTTCTAAGATGCTGAATTCTTGATCTTACAAAGACTTTAGTGATACGTAGGTCTATCAGATATAAACGAGACTTTTGTAATAACAGCGGACCATTTTAAAACTTAAATGTTTGTAAACTAAACTAAACTTAACTGTTTGTTGTGGCAACAGTGAAAAGTCCTCCAGAATCATTTGCTATCTCTCAGATATTCAGATGTCTGTTTGTTTAGTAGCAATAAAGATGAATGATCAAAAGGTAACTCGTGCAGTTGGTCAATACGTTATTGTAAATTTTTTAACGAATGAAAATGTCTAACTCACTGAAATTTTGAGTAGATTACCAGCACATTTCGGCAATTCCCGCCGTTGAAGCCACAAATATGCATAAGGCACAAAATGTTTCGTGATGGCCAAGAAGTCGAAACTTTTTGTCATCCTCATCGACCAAGAAACTGTACTGTTAAAAAAATTCAACAAATTTGTAACATCATTCACGATGACCGGCGAATAACAGTTCATGACATTAGTGAAAAAAAGCACGATGAGTTATGAAAGTGTGTAAACCACTATGAAGAATGAATTTAAATTTTGATAAATCGCTGCAAGATAGGTGCCTCGAAAACTTAAAGCAGTCTATTGATCCAAAAGGCGTGGCAGTCTGATCCACAATGTGTTGCACATCCGAGGCAATATTAGTCATCCCACTGCTGATGTAACACAACAGATATTACTGAAACTACACTGGAATATAAATCAACATCCCTCATACAGTCCAGATTTATCGCCCTCGGACAACCATTTGTTTGGACCTCTTAAATAAGCCTTAGGATTAGAAAGATTTTCAACTGTTGATGCAGAGGTCGGAGAATTTTTGCGTGGTCAGCGTCTTACCTGTACTACTTCTTTTTATAACTAAGGAATTCAAAAACTGCTAAGGCTTTAGCTGAAGTGTGTAAATGTTGATGGAAGATATGTAGAAAATGACTGGTATGTTTTCTTTGTATTTTAATTCAATAATGAATCGTGGGTAAAGTCTTGTTTATATTTGACCGACCTTCGTACATCTGTTGGCATTGATTTAACATAATTGACAACGTTTTAGGACTGATTTTTCCTTTAGATCTGAAACTTTTATATCAGTAATGTAGTGGTTAACTCATTGGCCTAGAAAGTTAAGAATTTGTGTTTTAGATCCTTTTGTAGATTAATTTATTTTACAGGGAATTATAAAATGTGATTTGCAATAGCGGATATTAAGCCCTCATAAAAGCACTCTAAGAAAAATACGTGATGTCGGGAAGGTGGCATTTTCAACACCACATTATTTTCACTTTCCCATAGTGTCCCAGTCGGAGTTTCAGAATACAAGTTTCTTTAAAAAATATTAACACACTGTATAAATGTAATGATTAGTTCCTTTCAGAAAGAGAAAGACTCCGAGCTTGATTCTTGGTCAAACAAAATTGTTTTCAACGGAAACTGAAAAAAAAAATTATATGACAGATTTAAGTAGTTGTGAATAATTTAGATGCTAAAATTGAAACCGAGGTTTGATGTTAACAGAAATTTTACTTTTAAGGCATTTAGTTATTATGCAATGTTCGTATATTTTAATGTACATCATAGCATACCTATTTCCTAGCGACCCCTAAAGAAGTTTTAAAAATTAACAGAAATAGAACGGTTTTTGAAGACTGCTAATCAAAAAGGCAAATTTCTTCCATGTTTTAAGGTCTTCATTAATACAATGCTTTAAAAAATAGATATAAAAACCTAAATCTCTTAAATTTTTAAAGATATTTAAAAGAAACTGCCATAAAGTTTCAAAAACAAAAAATAATTTTTGCTGAAAACAAATGTTACCAGAGTTATCAATTTATTTATCTGATATACATATAGTCGTTAAGTTATCTGCACGTGTTCGGAGGCTTGTGAGCTTTTTAAAACGCTTAATATCTAATTATAACCCTATAGCAAAAAGAGTCAGGTCTTTGATCTCTGAAGAGGTTTTAATAAGGGAGGTTTATTCTATAGGATCCCACTCGTCAAATCCTTAAACTTAATCCCACCCTTAAAGTTAAAATCTGTGCTTCCGTATCGCATTTCAGCATCAATACTACGTACCACAATTTTGGAAATTCATTTCTTTGAACTTTTATAAAACTTAATGCCATCAGACAATTCAACAAGTAATAGAGTCATTGTTTTATGTAATCTAAACTGAACGACTCAGACAAATCTCGAGTGTTTCATATCATAGTTTGCAATCAGTTCCCTATTTTGTAAACGCTGTTAAATATTAGTCAGCTGTTTACGTCTTAGAAGCTTTCATCCCAGGGCTCATTTACTATTTCCGCAAATGATTACCACTGTTTAAATGAAGTAATATTTTAGTGAATTATAATCAACATATTTGTCCTCTATGGACTATTAAAGTCTAATACAACTTTAAATATTTCCTGCTTCACTTCCTTTATATGATTTAAAGTAAAGTAAGAAATATTATTTCCACTGGGATTATATATATAGATATATATATGTGTGTGTGTGTGTATGTGTTGGTTGATTAGATATATATAAGATTATGAGATAAAAAATAAATAAACAGGAAAACATTAAACTATCACTTTGATTAAATTATATGACTCTGCCAACATCTTAAATGCAATAGTTCTCTCTCCATTACAAAATAATTCTGATTTTTTTATTGGACCCTCTCGGACATTTATCTGTCAAAACTATGAAGGTGTAAAAGATTGTTTTCATGATGCGTGTCAACAGTCTCACCCACTATCTTTCTTTGCTGGTTTATGGTATATCTAGGAATTATCTTTTATATGATTAAATCTTTTCTTAGGAGTAGAAAGTACGTATTTTTCCTTTTTTGGTATTTTCTTCTACAATACAGAAAGACATTAATTTCCACTAGAGAAATTGGTGTTATATATATATATATATATATATATATATATATATACGTAAGCTCCTATGCCCATATCTATTTGCAAATAATCCTCTCTTTGTGCATATCTGTGAAAGAATTGATAACTGTTTCTGCAATATTATTTAATTATATAACTCATTACTGTTACTTTATTTTATATTACTTTTTTCTACATTTTCAGTCTGAAACTTTTATGTTTTGCTGTTATGGAAAATCTCTTAGGAAGAATAGGTCAGTTGTCATTTACTCATTAATCATTTAAATTCCTTTACGCTGCGCATTTCAACTCTCCATTAACTTCAAGTAGTCACTCTTAGTTCTGACCAAAAATATTTCTCTGCTGTATGAGTTTATTTTCAGATTACATTTTTTAAATTAATCTGATTAAATGAGAATTTTTCTGAAAAATAATTTACTTTAATTACATTCGAATAACAAGCGAACCTGCTGATATACCTTTTCTTATAATCTAGCCATTAAAAAAGATAACTTATAAAGTAAAATGCATAATTTTCTCAAAAAAAAAAAACAATACTGTCGCATTCATTTTCATTTTCTCCTTTGCTTATGATACTTTAAATGTCCTCAAAACTCATTATTTTAAATGTATTTTTAAGTAATGAATAAATCTGCTCCATTCCTCTTCCTCTTAATCCAGAAGATAGGAGGAAATGGACTTTTTTTTATTATTCTCGGTAACTTATATTAACTTTTATTTATCAAATTATTATGAATCTTAGTGCAACTAAGTTAACTAATAAGTATGCTATTTCGTCCCGATTTTATTTTTATACAGAGAAATATTCATTAGTTTTTCGTCACACGTAGAACTTGCAGTCATAAATATTTTAATTGCGCCTCAATCGTCAATTACGAAGTAACTTACAAAATACTGCAAACTGTGATTATTGCTCAAATTCTCTGATAATTAACTAAATACCGTTTTCCCCTCTTAAAAGCTTTTACTTTAGAGGATTCTAAAGTTGTATGCTAAGTTATGACCTTAAATTGCAATTACTAATTTATAATTTCTTACGCTACAAAACTGCTAGCAATAATTCTTTCACTTAAGATGCCAATATTTTCTAATAAAATCAGATGAGAGCTTGAATTAACAATTTTTAATTACCTCTGGCAACTATGTTGTGGTGAAAATTTTTCTGATTAATAAGTGCATATTCTACTCTCTTAATTAAAATGCAGGGTAAAAATTGTTTTTTTAAACATGAACCATATTTATTAATCGCTTAAACTGAAAGAGTATTTAACTCGAAGTCTCGAGAGCATTTAGTTCTAAAGACAGTAAGTTAAACGTTTTAGGCTAATCGCAGAGTGATATTATACCAGGTGTCCGAAAAGTATGGCTACACTTTCATAAATGAATTAAAAATAAACAAAAAAAGATTTTCTGTTACAGTTTTTTATGTTCCATAAAGAAAATATCAAATTTTTTTTGCAATGCTTTATTCCACGATTGCTTTATACCACGATTTCAATGTGCGCACCATTAGTCGAGCGCAACACATCGGGTCTATACGATTTTTCTCGCCATGTTCTATGAAGAATTGCAGGATCAACACTCTGAATGGCCTCTGTAATTCAACTTTTCAGTTCATCAGTGTCACAAATTGGACATTGGTAAACACTGTTTTCCACGTATCCCCATAAGAAGAAGTCCAAAGGTGTTATGTCTGGAGATCTAGGTGGCGACGGTATTGGACCTCCTCTTCCCATCCATCGCCCGGGGAACTTTTTATCTTAAACCTTTCGCACTTCCAAACTCCAGTGTGGTGGTGCTCCATCCTGCTGGAGAATGATATTGGGCTGCAAGTCCTCTACTTGAGGAAATGCGAAAATTTCAAGCATATCACGGTAATTTTCAGAGCGGACAGTTTCTTCGGAAAAGAAAAAAGACCTAATAATTCGATCGTGTAGTAAACCATGTAAGGTATACTTAAGATTCGATTCGCAAGAATCGAACTTTTGAGTGAATGAATTAAAGAAGCTGCTTGAGATATGCTAATTTCGGCATACGCGCTTGGTATAAATACCAAGCAGCTTGATTAATTCAGAGGTTGAAAAAAGTTGTTAAGGTTGATAGATAAGCGAGAGGGAGCTACGAGGTAAGCAGTTCTAGGTGTTAACCGGCGCTAGTGCTTAGGGGGCCCAAAGTTTACGTGGCAGTACTGCTGGTTTGACTCTCTGCTGGTTTGTGAGTATTTGCAAGGTGTATTTCTATTGATTGTTAATATATATTCCGTACAAGTAGTACGTATGCTTATTGCTGTAAAAGCAAATTCTATATATGCAACGAATTCAATAAACATTGATTCATGTATAAACTGTATTTGTATCAAATTCAAATAGAGTGCCACTTCAAATTATATACACCCAAGTCTGGGTAGAAGTGAGCTATATTCTCTATAACCACACCACACGTTTACTTTAGGGCTGTCTCTTGCTTCCTCCAGTACGGCATGCAGAATGTTGCAAAATGTGGATGTAGCGTCATCTAGTTTACATTTCATTAAACAGAAACTTTAATCTTTCCTTTATGGAACATAAAAAACCGTAAGTGAAAATCTTTGTTTTTTTAATTCATTTTTGAAAGTGTAGCCATACTTTTCGGACACCCGGTATAATATAAAGGCAAGGCATAATATGAAATGAATCTCTGAGAAGAAACATATTTACACAGATTCACAAATCTAAACCCTAAAATGTAGAGAAATTTTTATAGATAGTTGTTTTATCCCTTAATCTATGTTACACCACTCTTAACGATTTTGCAACTTTAGCTATTATCAAATCGGGTAACTAAACCGAAAATCTATCTCTGCATAGGATGCTTCTAGGACCAATATGGTTTACGAAATGTATCACAAGACCTTCTTAAAGCAATTATGAAGGTTAGGCCATTCATTCGTCGGGGGTCCCTTTTACAAGCATGAAATTTTTAAGTCTCAGGAATCATTTCACAAAATATATTATAAAAGGTGCACTGAAACATTGATAGTAGTTCAAACTGATATTCAACAGCAAGAATTTTGATGATTACCAGCAATAAAATACTTCATTACCTGAAAAACTTCTATTCTGGAGTATACATAAAAAAATAATGTATAGAGTATAACTCACTTCTACCCGGACTTGGGTGTATATAATTTGAAGTGGCACTCTAAATGAATTTGATACAAACACAGTTTATACATGAAACAACGTTTATTGAATTCATTGCACATATAGAATTTCCTTTTACAGCAATAAGCATACGTACTACTTGTACGGAATATATATATTAGTATTCAATAAAAATACACTTTGCCATACTCAGAAACCAGCAGAGAGTCAAACCAGCAGAGAGTCAAAACAGCAGAGAGTCAAAACAGCAGTTCTGCTATGTAAACTTTGGGCCTACTAAGCACAAGCGCCAGTTAACACCTGGAACTGCTTACCTCGTAGCTCCCTCTCGCTTATCTATCAACCTTAGCAAAACCTTCTTCAACCTTTTTTTTTTAATCAAGCTGCTTGGTATTTATACCAAGCGCGTATGCCGAAATTCGCATATCTCAAGCAGCTTCTTTAATTCATTCACTCAAAAGTTCGATTCTTGTGAATCGAATCTTGTGTATACCTTACACTGGCCTCCCTCGAAAAAAAAAATTAGGTAACTGAGGTCTGAACGGCTTCAGTTAACTAATTGAAAACGCGTGCTGGTCTGACTTTTTACATAATGGGTGGCAAAGACAAAAAAAAACCTTCCACACGTTGTGTGTGTGGGGGGGGGGGAAACGCCACTCCCATTTTACAAAACTAACCCCGAAGGGTCCAGGTGACACCATCAAACAGTGGCTTTGCAGAGTTGCGGATACTGGGCTTACCAACTGCGCCCTATAAAATATATTTTAGTTAAAAGTGTCAACACAATTGCACAGCATGACATTTCTTGACTGTTTGTAGCTACTCTTCCCCAATTCATAATGCACATGTGTTATGTTTTGTGAAGTTCGTATGTTAGTTAGTTGTTATCTGTAGTTAGTATGTATTTTTTTTCCTATTCACTACATGTCCCCTTCAAAAATTTATAAAACAACAGTATGCCGTTTTTTTCCTGTGGCGGACTCCTTTCCTCTCAAAAATTTTTTTTTTCACAGCATATACACTGGGGAACTTCAAACCAATATGGATCGGTTTTATTAAAGGGTGGGAGTTAGAATAAGATAATTGATTCAAGACTTGTTCATGATGGCAGCAACTTCCCTGCACCAGTCTGTCCATTCCGTGGAGCCTCTCTTGATGGTCGCAGTCCTGGTAAAGGGGTTCGTTGACCGTATGGGAATCCTTCGTGCAGCAGGTCGTTGGTCTTGAGGCGCTGGTCCGGCTTGGCGATGGACAGGAGGTCTTTAGGGAGGAGGCCAACCTTGCTGGGCGGCAGAAATCTTCCGCTTCCTGCACTTATGCAAAGGACCTTTAGAATTGTCATCTATCCTTTTCATAACCTTGTGTATCTTATCAGCGACACATTCATCCTTTGATGGAGGTTTTGTAGGGCACACTTAACTTTTCTCCGTACTTTTTAGAGTATAGGCATTAGATTTTAATGCAGATTCTATTTTTTCAAACTTATACGCTGCACCAACGTGTTTAGTTACTGGATTTATCTCGCCCTTTATGATACTTTTGCAATTTAGTTCGCCGCTTGTTTCATGTTTTCAACAACCTGACTCTTTTTTCGTATTGGTGCTTATACGACCTATTGTTTACCGACTGAATTACTTCAGTATTAGCAGTTTAATGCTGGAACCTGTAGGCGCTTTTTCGTTTTTTTTATCCCCCTTAACTTTAGTTTTATCCTCTTTTGACGAAAAAGTCTCTTTGAAACTTGTGACATCAGAATCGTTATCATTTAAATTCTTTAATACTGCTTCAGTTTTAGGAAGATTAATCTTTTCGTACTCGTGCGTTTTAATGCAAACTTTCTCTATAACTTCCGAAGCATCAGCTAAACTACTTACAGTATAACTCTGTGTAAACTTTTCATCCTGATTCTCAGTCTGGTTTTCATGTACTTTATTTAAGACCATATTATCAACCTGGCCTACACAATCCCCATTCGGCTAAGAACTTGAAATAATATCATCATTACCTAGCGAGTTCCTAATATCGTTTAAAGAATTTTTATTGTCGTCAACTAATAAGTATTCACTGACTTCCGTAACGCATACTTCGTCATCTACTAAATTTCCTTCATTAACAGATGTGTGAATGTCATCTAAAATATCAAGTATAACATTAATACAAGTATCAGAAGATTTGTTTTCTAAACCACTAGCATTAGTATGGGCAATATTTTCAGAAATTTGTACTGGAATTACCGTATTATTCCAGCTAGGCTCACTTTCATTATAAGCCTCAAAAATACCCCGACTTTCACTATTCTCAAAATAATGATTACTGCTCGGACAAGTTAATACATTTGACCACACGGTTTCAACAGGTTGAACCATATCATGTGAATCAACTTGCCAGTGCACGTAAGGTGCTTGCATATTATTTACTTTAAGTGCACTAATTTCATTGTAACGCCGTGAGCTTCTATTCTTTCGCCCGCGATACTGGTTTCGCTGTTGGTTTGAAACTCGCGAAAAATTTTGGCGCGGCTGTATAAAACTTCTCGTACCTGAATGACGGTGAGGGGTAGCGAAGAAATGTCTATTGTCATATTTAGCTAAAGCTTGAAGGAGGGTAACCTTGCTTGTAATTGTTTGATTATCTAAAAAATCTTGAACACTTGGCTTCAAACGTTGGATAACTATTTTTAAGATTATCGCTTCCGTCATTCCCTCTAAATATTCCTCACACTTGGAAATCTTTTCCATAGCAAAATCTAATGCAGACTGACCTTCACGTTGCCTTAGCGAATAAATTTCCGCTTCAATTTGACTTTGATTAAAGGTCTTTGGAAAAACGCTAAAAAACTGTTGCTTGAATGACAAATAGTCAAAAATCAGATTACTGCTTTGCATACACGTGTACCACTGATATGCACTACCTCTTAAAGCGGCTAGAGCAATTTTAAGTTTCTGCCCCTCTGGGGTGCATTGTTGCTGAAAGTAATGCTCAATTTTCTTTAGGAATTGGCTTGAGGGGCCGCCATTGAAGGTGGCTTCGAATGACGCAATTTGCTGAACCATAATTATCTCAGATAAATTATCAGCAGGGCTTTGTCTTAAATACATTTTCAACAGTAGATAAGTATAATAACAAGATATATTCACAATTTAATTTTATCAATATCAGAGTATACCACAGCATAAAGTTCAAACTTCAAATATGTTATTCGTTATAAATGTAACGAGAACAAGCAGGGTATATATAAACTTTCGGGCGCCACTGTAGAGTATAACTCACTTCTACCCGGACTTGGGTGTATATAATTTGAAGTGGCACTCTAAATGAATTTGATACAAACGCAATTTATACATGAAATAATGTTTATTGAATTCGTTGCACATATAGAATTTGCTTTTACAGCAATAAGCATACGTACTACTTGTACGGAATATATATATTAGCATTCAATAAAAATGCACTTTGCCATACTCACAAACCAGCAGAGAGTCAAACCAGCAGTTCTGCTACGTAAACTTTGGGCCTGCTAAGCACAAGCGCCGGTTAACACCTGGAACTGTTTACCTCGTAGCTCCCTCTCGCTTATCTATCAACCTTAACAAAAGCTTCTTCAACCTATTTTTTTAATCAAGCTGCTTGGTATTTATACCAAGTGCGTATGCCGAAATTAGCATATCTCAAGCAACTTCTTTAATTCATTCACTCAAAAGTTCGAATCTTGTGTATACCTTACAAATGTACAACAATCCTTTATTTTAAAATGCTTTACAAGCTATTTTTTACGTATTTTTTCGTCATGTCTCAGTATTCTAATTCCATTGCAATATCAAACTTGATTCGGAAAGACCAATCAGTCACTTTTGACACTGCAGGGAGATGGAAAATTTTAATCGTGTGACCTCACAATATTCTCATATCTCTATTGAGGATTTTGCTTAAAAGGGAGTGACCTGGCTTGGAACCCCACATCTACACACTACACTTGGAACCCCACATCGGGATCGAACTTAGGAAAACGTCAGAGGTCAAACTGATCCATAAAGTGTCCTCGCGGATAGAAGGAAACTCTGCGGACACATCAAGCGGTCCGGTTTTATTTTCGTGAGCAATCCGGGAGGAGAGAGCAATATCTCGGTTTTTGAATGGGAGTGTGATCTCTTGGTTCCCTTTAGATCAAAGGTTCCCAAAGAATGATTAGGATAATTTAGGTGGGTCATGAAAAAATTCAAACTATAAATGTTTCTTTATATGCTCCATAAAAGGGATCGTTCATTGATACAGCGACTGGGTCGCGAAAAATTATCGCACTTGTAAATACGTCGTGGTTAATAAAAGTTTACGATCACCTGATTTTGTTAATTATAACAAATATTGTCACGTGAGGACAATAATTAATATTTGTGACATTCCCTGTGACATGAGTACGTCACGTATATCCTCTAAAGCAGGCATGTCAAACTCGAGGCCCGTGGGCCGTATGCGCCCTGAATGTTTATCTGTGCGGCCCAGGACCAGCAAATATAACGGTATGTAAATACCATGTCACCTTATGTTTCTCACGCGTCTTAACCACAGGTGCACGATTTCCCCACCACTAGCAGTGAGTATTTTAGCAGCTGACTACCTTATGCAAGACCAGTAGTCTGGTTATAGTAAGTTGTTTTGTACGAAGTAATTTGTTCGGTGGGTGCAAAACAGGTTATATTTCGCTTTCAGGGAACGCTTATTTGTGCAATTATTCAATGTCTGGTAAGTTAATATTCAAGAATTGAACGCGCTAAACGTATGAACGTGTGACCTTGGAAGAAGTTTGAGTAATGAAAAAAATGTGTCAGGAAGAAAACATTGATATTACTGTTGTTTTGGATTTTTATACTATACTTTTCAAAATAAACCTTCTTTTCTACAAAAATTCCTATTGAAGTTTTTCTTATTTTTGCGGCCTACATAAACTTAAACCATGTTCATTTAGCCCATGTCAGCCTTTGAGTTTGACAGACGCTTTCTTTAATTCAAAGATCTTAAAAATCCTACAGATTTATTTAGTCCCAGAGGAGTAAGCTCTGGCAAATGCATCCCGAAAACGAACATGAGGGCGAAGGTGTAAAGTTACTCGAGAAAGCGATGACGTCAGCGAAACCGCCTTACCAGTTTAGCGTTTTTTGGCATCCCATTGACTAAAAGTAACACCAGAGAGGTATTCAATTCACCCTAAACCTTTACTACTCCCAAAGTCCTCTGCAAAGAAACCCGAAAATCGCCATTTGCACCGATTCCAAATTAACCGTGAAAGCAGTGACGTCATATTATAGAAATTACTTATTTTCCGCCAGTGATAGAAGAAACACAGAGCTTTTGGGACAATCGTTCGGGCCCTTCACGCGTCGGGTAGCGCTGAGTCGCCAGGATAATGGAATTTGCGGGATTTTTAAAATCCCGAGGAGATCGGAGCGATACAGTATCCGCCAGAGGAGTATGCTCTGCCAAATGCATCCTGAAAACGAAAACGGGACGCAGGTTTCAAACTACTCGTGAAAGATATGACGTTGGAGAAACCGCCTTACGAGTATATCGTCTTTTTGGCATCCCATTGGCTAAAAATAGCTACAGAGATGCCTTCAATTCCAGCATGTCAACTCACGGCCTTCAACGATTATTTGTGTCGCCCAAACCCAGCCAGTTTAACCGTATGTAAATACCGTTTCACCTTATGCGGCTAGCACGCCTTACGCACAAGTGCACCATTTCCTCCCACTAGCTTTTAGTATATTAGCAGCCGACTACTATATAGTAGACCAGTTAGTCTGGTCAGTAAATTATTTTGCACTAAGTGATTTGTTCCGTGGGCGTAAAACAAGTTATATTTTAGTTTCGAGGAACGCTTATTAATTTTTGCAATTATTCAATGTCTGGTAAGTAAATGTTCAAGAACAGAAAGGGTCAGGAAGAAAACATTGACATTAAGTAAATCAAGACATGAAAACTGTCCTTGATTTTTTTGTACTATACTTTTAAAAATAAACCTACAATTGTACGAAAGTTTATTTTGAAGTTTTCTTATTTTTGCGGCCCACATAAACTGAAAACTTGTTCATTTGGCCCATGTTAGCCTTTGAGTCTGATACGCTTGCTGTAAATTCTTTACTCTTCTACAATTTAAAATGGAGAAAGCAAACGAAAAAAATGTTCTGATCAAAGAGGGTGACAAAAGGTAGGATTATGCTAGACAGAATTCACGCATTTCAGGCATCTTTTTTAAATATCTATTTAATACCAACGGCACATATTTAAGAGTCAGATAGAATCACTTATTTTAAGAGGACTCACTACCCTTAAATCTTTAAAACATTCGATTTTTGAAAAAATATATGTTAAAGCCTGATCATTTCTGAACAAAATAAAGCAAACCGCATTAAAATATTCCACTTCGTTCCGGAGATATTGATATTCTAAATATTTAATTAGTGATCAAGTTTATGGTAAGAAAAATTTTAAACTCAATTTTCTCAAAATGTAATTTTGCATCATTCCGCAACTGATATCTAAAAACTATGAAAGATAATTCCATGAAATTTTTATCACTGCATAATCATGTTATTTTATTGCGTCTGAACTAGAATTATTGCAATCACTGCACATTTTGTTATTTTTTCAGGGGTAAATTAATGCAAAAATTTAAGGAAATTTTAAGTATATTTTGAGCAGTTTTTAAAAAATTGAAAAAATGGTTTAATGTTGAATGTTTTATGTTCAATTTTATTTTGAATTATTTATTTTAAATATAAAACAAGAATTATGCATTTAAATGTAAAATTAATTTCATAGTTCTGCGCGCAAGCCAGTATACATTAAAAATGCTTAAAAAACAAGGTATATCCAAAGCATTTTAAAATAAAATTATTTCAAATTATTTTGAAAGTTGAAAATTTGTTTATTAAAATAAATATATCAATTTATCATATACATAAAATTTTGAAAAATTGGGAGTAAATTGAAATAGTTAAAAAGAGTCAAAAAGTATGAAAATATGCCTTATTTCCTCGACTTAAGAGTCGTGAGTCCCCTTAAAGTACCACCCACATTGATATTTCAAGTCGCATAAAAATAACTCAAAAATATGTAGGTAAAAGTACATCTTTTCAGCTTTCTGAAACGATATTAGTCTAGTCATCGGGTATATCATCAGTTTCGGAAACAAGTTCAGTGATACATTTCCGTTCAACATCTAACATAGCATTATGAGTCTTAATTAACTAATTCGTTTCATAAAATCAAACTAAAATTTTATCTAAATAGACTTTAAATGAAATCTCCATCGAACTTTAAAAGCTATCTAAATAAGGCTTTATTTAGAATGAACGCATAACTCAAACGCGAACATGTAACTACAATTTCAATATATCTGCACCCAATAAACCTTTTTTTAATCATTTCAAGGATATAAAGATTAGGCCAAATAGAAAATGTTCTTTAAAAAAAAACAAATAGTACCCGAGTAAGCAGAAACTTAATGCAGTTATTTTAAAATTTCTCAGCTTTTGCAGATGTAGATGAAAATATTTAACATATTTCCTCAAAATTAAAACTGATTCATATCATAATTTCAATGTTGTAAGCATAGCTTATGATATCAGCTTTGACAAACATATATTTTTCATTCTGACAATATTTTTGGCCCTCCGTATTGAGCCATATCCTGATTTTACTAATTAACTGCACATTCTCCCCAACCGAAAAAGGGTATGAAGACCCTGACCCATGGTAAAAATCTTCTAGGAAGTCATAAGTGCAACACCTTCACTTATTAATTTGTACGCCATTGAAAATAAAACTTGCAACCTCGAGCCTCCTGTTTACCAGTTAGACACGCTGAAATTCGACCTTTAAAGAACCATTCCAGAATCTTTACTTATGAACTCAACAACTCTCAATTGTTTCTTTTCATAAAAAGATTTTTTCTTTTTTTATCTCAAGTGGCCGGCTCCCAAATATTTTAGCTGACATTGAAAGTTTTAATTCCCACTTTAAAAAATTTTCATTCATCTCTATCAAAATTGATATTTTATTTGATACTTTTAACATTTCCACCTGAAGATTCTTTGAAAGTAAGACATCAAATTTTGAAAAGGAAGTTCCACACATAAAAATATCTTTCACTGAACAAATATTTCCCATAACATAAGGATATTTTAGTAAATTAATTCTTCCACTAAACTTGCTGAGTATATGTTTCCATAAATATTCAATTTTCCTTTTTAATTACGCAATGTAAAACAAGGTCGAGTAATATTTCATAGTCAAAAAGTTTAATTAATGTTCACTTAAACACAAAAAGTTTAAGAACTTGACATAGTCTGTTTAAAGTGATATTGCAAGTATCATTGTAGGCTTGTACATCATAAAACCCTTTTTTCCTTATGTTTAACCATTAAACAGAAGATTCTGAAAAAAATACGATATTTTCTCTAAAATGTATTTTACGTCTATCTTTTAATTTAAATTTTCTTTGATCAAATTAAATTATTTAATCTTTGGGGGCCGTATATAAAAAACTTTTGTATTCTGAACTACTTAAAAACATTTCAGCTTTTTCTCATAAAACTGAAATAAATCTATTTTTCCTTCCTCTTAATAATTTTGCAGCCAAGTACAGTGTTATAAAGATTAGGGTTAATAATATCATATTAAATAATTAAGTATTGTCTGGAGACTGTATGTATTCAATTTGAAATATTAAGCAAGTGCTATTTTATGAACTCTGGCGTAACTCTTCCTACAGGATAGCCTAGATTTAACTAAGCATTTGTATTACAACCGTGTATTAATTCCAGTTCACGCAAGTAGAACTCATTTACTGTTAAAATTAAGACACCTGGAAGTTCAGAATTTCTAGCATATCTATCAGATAACAATTCACATGGTTCATTCACTGAAAGAATTTACTATGTCCTGCAAATTATTTCCTCCTTTTACAACTCCTATAATAAAGTTGCATCATTCCTTTCTCAGTAAAGGGGAAAATATTCTGTTATTTGGTAGTGAATCCATAAATAAATCCTTTAACAATGATTTTTGAAATCAAGATGCACTGGTTTGATTTTTGGTTAATAGGAAAGAAGTCAAAATAAAATATCTCAACTAAGATCAAAGTACATTTAATTACAGGTTATATTACACCACTGAACTCAGTCCAACCAAAAATAACTAATTCTTTCCCAGATGGAAGAAAAATTATAATATTTTTTCAATTATGTTTACATATTACATTAAGGTAGTAAATCATTTAACCTGTTCAGCTGGTGAGGATTTTTTTAAATGTGTTTAATAACACAGGAAAAAATGTATAATTTTTAATTCTGATTTCATATTAAGCAATTTCTCTAATTTTTTTCTTTATTTTTTTTTTTATTTTATAGTCATACACATCAATTCTTTAATACTAGTAAAAAATCAACTACGGAAAATTTAAAAAATTTAAAAACTACCCGCGACTTTTTTAAACTGCAACTTCCCTGTTCAAAAATTATAATCTAAAAATAGGTTTTTCCTTATTTGCAAATTGAAGAAAAAATCGAATCCCTTAAAATAGCAGAAATTTTTAATTAAATATTTCCTTTTTCTAACTGATTTTGTTTTCATTTTTTTCTCTACTTAATGATTCTATGCTGATTACACATATGAAATTTCTTTTGTCCTATCATTATTTCAAGTTAATGACCGAGGGCAGAAAAACAAGAAACATCAATACCTATTGTTTAAATAAATCACGTTGCTTAAAAGGATTGAAAACTCCTCCCATCTTCTTCTGAAATATTTAATAATATTGTATAAACAACAGCTCTGATGATACAAAACGGATATTAATGCCATAAATAAAACTCGGAGAACAGAATCGGGCACATAAAACTGAAAGTTAAAGCCTCCAAATAAATGGTATCGAAAATAAGCCATGAAATTTAAAATCAATATTGCCTCTCGACGGAAAGACGATGTCAATATTTCTTTGGTCTTGAAAAGGGAATGCATTTCGATATCATACATAATACGCCGCTTTACAGCAATAATCATATTTCCAGTAAGTAATCTTGCAGGAGCAATAACATAACGATCAGCTTTGTAATGACTGTTTGTTCATATTTATTGATGTTGTAACTCCAGGGTAGTAATATCTTAGAAGTTTTACAAGTTGGGAAAAAATTATTTAACCAGCAGAGTTTTTCGTTTAAGGCAGTAAGATGAATGAATGCCATCAAAGAATTTCATAAGTAATGCATTATATATATATATATACGTACATTATATATATATATATATATAATTTCATAAGTAATGCATTATATATATATATATACGTACATTATATATATATATATATATATATATATATATATATATATATATATATATATATATAATTGTGATAATAACGGCCCACCATTATACAGTCGAACCTCCATATATCGAAGTAGCAAAATGCCGGAAAAAAAATTCGATATATAGAAATTTCGATATATAGAATTGATCTTAGTTTTATAATAATTCTAATAAAACATTAAAATTAAACCTAATTTTTGTATACGAAACTCCATTTCCAATTTATATGCGAATCACATTAAATGAAAGTTAATAACTAAAAAATAAATTAATGTGAAAGATTTATTGAGTACTATATACCTTTAAAAAAACAATAATCCAGACAGTGGTTACAGTGATCACAGTTACATTCTTTTAAAAAAAACTACGCATATCTTGCTGAACAGCCAATTTTGCGGAAAGTTCATCAAAGAAATGCTCGCATTTATTCAGTCCATTTAAAACTTTATCAGGGACATTTTCCATGAATTGAAGTCCACGAAGTATTGTTTCAAACGCCAAATATTGGGAGATTTTATTCTAAAGTGGAATAAAATCTTCCAATATGTCATGAAAAAAATTTCGATATATAGAAACAGTTTTTCTATGTAATGAACATGGAGATTTCCTAAGAGTTCGATATATAGAAATTTTCGATAAAGGGAAGTTCGATATATGGAGGTTCGACTGTATATCTAATGCGTATTTAAAATTATCCTTGTTTCTTCTCAATAAAGTACAGTTTCTTTCTTCTAATTGCAACCTAGGAATTAAATAACTAACCATCCATATTACCCCTTAGTGCACGCGCGTTAAAGATATTTGTAAACATGAATCAGCACCACGTGTTGTTTTTCACCACGGTGCGCTTTTCGTAACAACATGCGACCCTTATGTAATCAAGTCAGATGCTCAATTCTAGCCAAAAAAAATATTTCCCCGCGGTCAGTACCCCTAAACTTTATAACCTTCTGCAAAAGATTTCGGCGTACACTTTACTGTATGTCTATGTCTTGTCCTGTTTACGCGCTGCTCCGCTGCTGTCCGATATAACGATGTAAAATCTGCGATCTGAATGCGCCGCGGCAGGGACCGGTGGCGTTGCTATTGTGTGTGTCCAGTTGTCAAGATACCTGTGTTTTGCTGAATAATATTTATCTACATTATAATCCGGAATAAAATATGCGTCCCATCTGTGTTCTGAGCGTCCCTTCAATGCCTCGATACTCTGTGGGTCTTTTCTTTCCTATGTGCGGATTACAACATGCCTGACTTCGTGTTCCTCAAATCTATTCTCATCCCTCTGCCTCGACTATAAAAGTGTTGAATCGCACCCGCGATGAATCACTCATCCACTGCGTAATGTGCGAAGTATTACACACACACATACACACACACACACATTTTTAGATGATGTATATTGTATTCACAAAACTGAATTACATAAAATTCTTGTGTTTTAAATGTTCTATTTGACATCCCTTATTCTGAACTATCTTTTGACACCGCAATTTCCAGGATAATAATGCCTTTTGAAGTGTGAGAAGAGGTATTCTATCCCATTCCTCCTGAATAGCTTTCCAGAGTCCTGTAAGGGTTTTGGGACGACGTTTGGATAATGCAGATTTTAAAAGTCCGAAAGCACAAAACTCCATAGGTGATACATCGGGAGATTTAGTAGGGATATCAGTGAAGGCTATGGCCTTGATACCAGTTTTTTGTTCCATTTCTTTTAGGAAATTTACAGTGGATTTTGATGTGTGACTGCTAGCTTTGTCCTGATGGATTCTCACAGATTGATGGCACTGTGGGTAAAGCGATGGTATTTCATTCAGAAAAATTGGCGATAAAATATGTTCCTGATAGTATTTGGAGTTAATCTTGACTTTTTTTCCACTCTCTTTATTTTTAACTTACCATTATAAGAAATACCAGCAACAATCATGAATCCATTAGAAAAACTTTCTTTCGATTCATTGAACCATGTACTTAATTTTTTTCTCCCCTTTTATGATAATAAATGGCTCTTTTTTTGTTGCAATCATTTAAATACACCCATGATTCATCTATTGTGACAATTGTTTTCCATTTTTCTTTGGATAAGTGTTTCTCATATAGAATTCTGCAGCGTGTCCTGCGTTCAGCGATATGATTTGGAAGAAGACGATGCACATTGCTTTTTTCGCTTTCTTAAGATTTAAATCAACGTTTATCATTTTGTTTACAGAGGACACCGAGCATTTTAATGATTTTGCAACTGTCCTTTGACTAGGGGAAATTTCTTTTAACATTAAACAACTTACTTTTGCAATAGGCGAAGATGTCCGTTTTTTCCTTGGATACTTGTCTAGAATTTTTGTCCCACTTGAGGCTCCAATTTGACATTTTTTTTTCCTTTCTTGTTGACGATATTACCTATCGACGCTTTAGATATCACAAAACCATGACTCTCACATCGTTTTTGGATAACAGAGTATGCACATTTCTCTTCGGAAAGAGCATAAATGTAGCCTTCGAACCACTGCTTTGTTAAAAACGCCATTTTGAATAAAAACAAAACTTTCAAGCCGCAGACGATAATTTTGACTTTTAAAAACATAGTACAATTGCAATTATTTCTTTTGCAGCAAACGATTTTTTATTAACGCTTACCAAAATCGTTTAAAAAATGTGCGAACAGCTTCTGTATATATATATATATATATATATATATATATATATATATATATATATATATATATATATATATATATATATATATATATATATATATATATATATATATATATATATGTATGTATATATATGTATGTATATATATATATATATATATGTATATATATGTATATATATATATATATATATATATATATATATATATATATACATATATATACATATATATACACATATATATATATATATATATATATATACATATATATATACATATATATACATAAGTATATATATGTATATGAGAATATTAAATTTATAATGCAAACGGTTGATGTTATTTTATTTTAAATGCCACATCCATGAAGAAAACCAAAAGAGAATCTTATTAGGAGTGCGATTACTTTTTTCAAAACCTTTTGAAATATACCAGAGTAAAAATGACTTTAATCATCGATTTATAAAGAGGGAAATGTGGTTTAGTTCGTCTCTAAGCTGTTGAATGACCTACTGTGGCTAAGTTATACGCTGCTGTAGCGTAGCTCTGAATAAAAAATAAATTTAATTTAAGATAGAGAGATGGAAAATAAACAAAAAAATGAAAATAAGGAGGAATTTTGATGTTGAGGAAAATCTCAACATCAACGAAAATCATACAGCCATACCAGCCTTTTACCAGAAAAAAATTATATGAAATAATGGTTTCTGTGTAACAGCTTTTGAATGAAAGAGGAAAAAGCTGCTTATACGTAAACAAACTTATTTCATTTTACGTGGCTTACTTTTCTCTTTTAATAATTTTCTGGGCTATTTTACATGAAAGAATTTCGAGCTGTGATCTGACGAAGAATTCTAGAATATTTCCTTTTCATAGCAAAACTTATTTTTTTAAAATTAAATGTTTCGTTCAACTTTTTGTTTTACGATAAGTTACGGTTCCAAGTTTTTTTGCTTTTCTGATATTCCATATGAAAGTTGTATTATTTACTGTTATTGATGCAATTCTTCGTATTTATTATCCTCGGTAAAATAAGTTATTTCCCCTTATTATCAAAAGGAACGTTCGGGTCTTCTAGAAGTTTCGTCCTAATGGTGAAAATGTATGTACTCTATACTGGCAAATGTCATTTGACACATTAATCGGAACAGGAAAAGTGTATTTATTTTTTAAAAATCCACGCATTGTTTGACAGCATTTTGGTGAAATGGTTGCTACGACTTTTCGGACGTGCTTCCGAGCAATTCTGGAATGTGTCTTCTGAAATATGTCTCCAATCCTCGATTAAAGCCTTTGCCAGAGGTCTCGCAGTAGAGAGCGGGTTTCTTGCTCGTAACGTAAGTGATTGACGGTATAGCATAGGGACTTTTAGCCGACCTATCTAATTTTTGTATGTTTTGTTCTTCAATCAGGCCTCCACAAAGCTGGAAGTTCTGTATGAAGCGGAATCATTATAGAAACAAGAGTCAGTTCCGAAGTCCTGCTTCATTGTAGGAAGTGTACAACCACCTAAAATGTTTAAGTGCCTTCCAGAGTTCACAGCTTATGATGATACAGTCAAAGGATCCATTCCTTCTCAACAGGAGTAGGCCCATTCTATCACAAAGACCCCTCCCCTCGATTTAACCGTTGGGACAATGGAATTGGTAAGAAAACACTCCATGGGCAAACTCCATATCTAGGTACGCTCATCCAATGAGAAAAGTATGAAGCGTGATTCATCACTCCAATGAGGTGCTTCTGCGCAGCCTATCTAATACGGTTTCCGATTTGTTGTTTCAGAAGAACTCCATGGTTACTAATATCAGAACACATCTGACGCCAACGCTGATGCAGTGAAAGAACGATTTGTCATTAGAGTTCTCACTGAGCATCGTCCAATTTGTGCATACTCTCAGATCATGTTTCGTTCCAGTAGGGCGATCATCTTCCATCTTCGGTTTACATTTGCTACAGTTGATTTCGTTATACCCAGAGGAACAGCAATTGCATGCACAGACTATTTCCTGGAGTAGCAAAATGAAGTCGTCCAGTTGACTTATATGACATGCAGCCCCACACCATTTGACTTTCTGGGTGTTTTGCTGTACGAACCAGGCAGACTGGATTCATGCTCTCTTTTGCTTTAAGCCAAACATGGTCAGGTTTGTCAGACATAAATAAAATCGACTTTCGACGCTGTGGGTTTGTGGGTGTGGGTGTGTATTTTTTACATAGGGAGATAAACTGAGATTACTTGAGTATGTACTATAATGTGTTAAGACATAATTAACACTTGATTATATAATAAATAATGTAAACGATGATGCATTTTTCTTTACCATTAATAGACATGCTTTAATAATATCGTTATTTTTCTGATATCGGACAGTGGCGATTACATATACATGCACACAAAGAGGTAGACCAAATAGCAACAGTCATTTTTTTTCGTGCTAGAAGCTTGCGTTTATAAATAAGTTAAAACGTAATTTACCCCTCAGTCATCCTTCAACTTCCTGTGACAGAAATATTCTGCACTGAAAATCAAAACATATGCCTCCTAAGCACTTCCTTCATTCCTCCGCTGCATATAATGGAAGTAGAATTGTTATATGCGAAATATCTTTTGTTAAAACACAAAGCCTTTTGAATTTTTGGCTATCCTCTGGCACTTCTAATGAAATGTGGTGTTATTTTCCCTTTTTTTAACAAGAATGAAACTGGTGGCATAAAACCATGAATTCGTTCTTACAAAGCTGATATAAATTATTGAGGCATTTTTAAACAGGATGCATCATTAGTGAAATAAATCATGCCCGTATACAAAACATTTTGGAAGATACATTTTCGAAAAGATTTTCTTTCGAATGGTGCATCGAAGTCAGACACGAATAGAAACATAGATAGTTAAATATTTGAAAAAATGGATGACTAAATTTAAAATAAATTCAAGTGTTTTGTTCCCTTTTTTTATATCTCAGAAATGTTTCAGGGATTAGAATAGGAAGAAATTTTAAATGAAGCAAATAAATATCGTTACGGTGTGATTGAATATTTTTATCGATAGAATGATATACCAAGCAAATGGAATCAAATTTAGCGAAGAGAATTTGAAATCGATATTGCAATTTTGCTGAAAGAAATTGCCAATACATCTTTCAGACTCAAATAAACAAGATCCGAATGAAGATGACTTTATCTAATGACGGTCATGATCTGCCTCGAGATATTTATATGTAAATAAAATGTTTTTGGAGATCGATTTTTTTTTCATTTTATGACACTTTTGCGTAACAAGAAAAAGCAATAAAGTATTTGACTTCGCAAGACATAGTTCTTGAACACTTTATTGATTCCCAATTATCCATTTATATTAAAAAAATTTATCCTGTTTGTCTATTCTGTATACATCTGATCATCATTATATTTGATTCGTTACGCACTTCGATTCTACGTAATACATAGATTTCATTGAAAAGCATTCACCCCCATCACTTTCCATTGATTTTCTTCGCTTGACAATTTTTGAGTGCTTTATGTAGTCTTCGTATTGCCTTAAGTAGGTGTCTCAGAATTATTTTCTGATGTAACAGGATTTCTCAGTGATAGTCTGTTACGTTGCTTTCTATTAACTAATCTCAATATGTCAGAGACTGTGATCAAATCGAAATTGTAACTGACATGTCCATCACTGAAGCTTTTTCAATCGATTGTAAGCGCTTCAGGTTTCTAATTTTCAATATATATTCTAACCTTGACCATCACTAGGGTTTTTATCATTTTTTGCTTCAATTTTTAAAAAAAATTCAAATCTTTATTTTGACTACCTCCAAACAACTGAATAATAAAAATATGAAATTCATAATGTATAATGCAATAAAGCATATCAATAGCATGACTAAATCCATGTACGTAGATATGTACGCAGATATGTACATAGATATGATTTTTAAAATGTCGATGACATTACTTAATTATTGATGCTTCATTTCTCAACAAATTTTGACCTAAAGTTAGAAATATAGAAACATTTGGAATGATAAAATATTTGGAATGATAAAATAAAAAAAATTCTTTACAAAATGTGATTATAAATTTAAAACAGACATAATTTAAGTTGTGTTGTGAGAGATTTTTATATGAACTTATATTTGATGTTGATGTTTAAATTAAGCTCATTATAGGGCAAATAAAAACTTTTAGAGCTCGAAAGTCGAACATAGAGATTGATAGGCTGGATATGCTTATTTGCAAACAAAATAAAAAAACAACTTGGTGAAAATTAAATTTTTCATAATGAATATTTCATACTCATTATAAGCCATTGATTCCTATCATTTGTAAATTATGATTTAATACGCTTCTGTAAAAGCAAATTTATAATTAATCAAAACCAAAAAAATGGGTATGTTGACAAAAAACTTTTTTTCGAAATAAATATTTCATAGCCATTATAAAACATGAATCTCACTTACCTGAAACTTGTGTATTTGAACACATAAATTTTGAACCTGAAAAGAAAACAAATTAAGTAAATGATTTAGACAACTTAAAACTTTTTCTTGATAAATTATTTCATAGTCTTTATAAATCCTGATTTCCAGTTAACTGAAATTTGTAAATTAGTGTACGTCTGTAAACAAAAATTTCACACAACCAACGTATTAGTACAAATGGGGCAAGTTTATATAAATTATTGCAGTGACAGACGGAGCACTTCACTCACAATGTTTGACAGTCAGATACACTTAATGCAATCAGTAGACAGTTTGGTTTGCAGAAAGTTTTGAATTGAAGAAAATAACAGTTAAAGTAAATTGTCTTATATTCAAATATTCCGATTGCGAGAGTGGACATAAAAAAAATAACATAAAAGAAATAAAATAACAATAAGGTTGCAATAGTGCATTTGATAGAATACCGAACTGGAGAGTTGAACTTAATCCTAAGTCTAGGCCTAGAATCGTTAGAATAGAACTCGACCCGGGGAAAGAACAATTTTGGACTATTGGTTAAAGTATGATAAAAATTCAACAGTCTAAAAAAGAAGTTTTCAAACATAAATTAATTAATTTAAATATACCTTAGCCAACTAGCTTATTGTTTCATTGGCCTCAAAAATAAAGTGACAAATATGTGGAGGAAAGTCAATGGAAATTATGTCAAAAATTATAAAGGTAGAATTCCGTTTGAAAATAAGAATTGGATTTACGTCCCTGGCAGGTGGTTTTTACCCTCTTTTCGGCAAATTAACGGAGCCAACTGAGTACATTCGTAATGTGTCGTCATGAATAACTGAAGTAAAACTTCCTTCACACCTGTCAGTAAAATAATCAACCTAAAGTAGACAATCCAAAGTTTCCCAAATTCATCAAATTTGCAGCAAGAGCGATGTGATAATAAGTATGAACCTAATGTTTATATTACTGCACTTTATTCAAAATTAGGAAAGTACGAAATGAATTTAACAAGTGCTGAGGGAATAGAACAAGTATTTATTTGATCAAGAATGTCATTTATTTATAGCCTCTTCAAGATTGTCTTACTATACTACCAATATCATTAATGGAAGATGCAACACTATATACCAGCCTTTGACCTTTAATTGACATTTTTATCAAACTAAGAAAAATTTTAGTTTTTAAAAAATAAACAACAATCAAGCTGTAAAAAAATCAATTATTCATTAAATCAATGTTCTACTAGTTATTCATCCTTAGAGAAATAGAATATATAATTTCACATAGTATATGAATATACTTCTTGGTGTAAAAATCATCACCTCTTTCGGATATTCAATTTCCTTTACTCTGTCTGAATTCTTTTACGCCCCAGAATACCATTTACACGAGTGAAGAAATACAAAATGGTCATAAAAATTTTCACAGAACTCAACTCTTATAAATTAAATGCCACTTTCAGTTTTGAAATCTAACTAAATCTTAAAAAGCAAGGACATATATATCATTAAAAAGCTTTTGTGATATTTACTGAAGAGAAAATCCAATTATTTTTTAATACTATTGCAGCTAGCTTTGGAGTTCTTCGCAGCAGAAAATCTATTTTAGTTTACTCCCCAAAAATAACAAGATTTGTCCCTAATCCGATATCATTATCACGTAAGTATGCAAGCATTTTCGCTTAATTTTTTATGAGTTTTTTTCAGAACTACATTAAAAAAACTCAATAACATTTCTTTCGGTTTTAAGAGTCAAACTTTGCCTGAAACGAGAGTAACAAAAGAAAGAAGAAACAATATTATTCCTTCAGCGTTTTTTTTATTACATTTATATAGGGTTTCGAAGCCCTAATATAAATTTTAATAAGAGATTTACTAAAGAAAAACATTCTATTCATCTGAAAGTCTTTTAAAGGCCATTTAAATCAAGCAATAAAGTGATATATACATTCAGGTATTTGTCTTTTCAGATTAATTAGCAAGTTAAAGTACCCTTTGATTTAAACCAGAGAAAAGAATTTCGTAATACTAAGTGCAAAATCTCTCTCTTTTTTTAGTATTAAGGCAAAATATTTAGTTAAAACTTCGAGCGAAAAAACGGGTATTTTAAACTGTTTTTAGAAGGGATACCAAGAATATAATAAGATAAAATATCACTAATGCTCTTTTAATAATATTCAGCCAGAATTTTTTAATTAAATTTCAAATAATTCTTCTTTAGTTTGGGAACAATTACTCTTGAACAGTAATTTTTTCATAATCATGATTAAAATGTCAATAATTAACCACTTTAATGAGGTTTTGCATTCAACTCTACAACGTCAAAAACAAAAGATGTAAAACGGGAATAATTTAACAGGGCTCTTGAAACTCACTTACTATATTTGTCCAAACCAGCCAACTTAAAAAATATCAAAGAATGTTCTCGGGCTCCTCTGCATGTAGTAAATACTGTGTTTGTATACATGTGATACTTAAAATTTATAGATAAATATGATAGCTAAATGAGAGTTCAAGTTTATTCCCAAAGTGAGTAATTAGATTTGACTTAGTTCTTTTATCTGGTATCTCCTCGATATCTCATATATCAAAAATATCATGTTAAATCACCTTATAACCTCTAAAGATGCCACCCTTTCTTTCAACTTAGTTGTGAAAATGAACGGAAAAAAAGTAAATAACTTCACTAGCCTATAATTGAGATCTTTATTTGTAGAAAAACGGGTACATATCTATCACTAAACGAAGTTTACTTATAGGGGGATAAAATTCAAAAAGAATTATAATAATTCAAAAATTTTCCTTCCCTATAGGAATCCTACTCACACGTACTATACATCACACTTCTATACAGCTGCAACAGCGATTAAGATTAATATCGCCCTAACTTTTTTTTCCAATGGCTGGGAGCTGAGCGATACTCTTTTCCCATGAGAAGCCAGAAGTCTGTGACCACTTCACTGCATGCATTGCATGCGTTGTCCCGGGTGCACCACAGGGGGTGGGTCCACGCTACACCCATTTGGTGCCATAATTTTGAACCTAGTCAAATTACGAGACCGGAACACTTGACCCCACACCTCCAGAGGTAATGTTTGGGAACTTGGAGGACACTGCAGCTACGATAGATTTTTTTCGTGCACCCGCCTCTATTAGCAAACGCGTCGGTGGTTTTGTCAGTGTCGGGTATCGAACCAGCAACCTGCAGATCACTGTCTCGACGCTGTTGCTGACCGGACCACCGTGCCCATATTTTCCTAACTGAATGCACCTTTTAGAATCCGGTTCAAAAAGACTAGTTAGAGTCCAAATACCAATAGCTCTTAATAAGCCATAATTTATACTCTCAACACATTACTCATAATTTATACTCTGTACTCGAATGTATGACCGAAGTAAAAGATCAATCATAAAATTTCCGAAATCGATAATTTGTGAAAACATCTCGAGGACATATAAAATGATCACCTAAAAAGTCTCTTTAAAAGAGCAACTATTTTATCCAAGAAGAAATAGCCATCATCTTACAACAACAACTCTTCATGCCGAGATATACTTCTATAATTTCATTTTAATCTAACAATAAAAATTACTGACTTTAAATTACAAGATTCTGTCCGTGTCATTAAATACTTCATCACCTAAACTAACAGTGAAGTTACACTTGTCTTTGCAGCTGGTTCCTGCAGGTTTTCTCTCCCAAATTTTAAGGCATACACTTTCAAGATGGGCTTGTGGCAGCCCAGTGGTACAGCGCGCTGGTTTGCGGTGCTGAGGGTGCTCAGATCGAATCCTGGCGTCGCGCCACGAAATATGCCTCCGTTCGTGTCGTCCCTTCATAGGGGGTAATTCTGTCCGCCTATATGGTGCCCCCACAATAAAATGGGCAGTAAAATTGCGGCGTGGTATAGGCGAATGTCTCACGACAAGTGCCTCCGCATTGGGGAAAAAAAAAAAACTTTCAAGATGCTTTTTCTGCCACAAGATTCAGCTCTTTGACTTGGATAGCATCTCTTGAAATGTTATTTTTATAATCCGAGTTCAATGCATTTTCAGCTTTATACGTTTTTCTTTTTCACCTCAGTGAAGAGTGCCATGATGTGACATGCCGTGACGTGACGATTAGCGAAAAGAGAGGAATTCGCAAGGCAAGAGTGTAAATGATGAATGCAAAATGAGGGCTATTAACCCAAAACAATAAGATTGCATGTCTCCTTTTCAGCGCTTGCATACTAAATGCAGCTGCATCCAAAATAACGCTGATATCCAATTTCTGCTTAGAGCACAACTTTGAAACGAATAAAACGAATATCGAATAAAAATTTTATTTTGATTTTCACATGTTTGATAGTCACGAACAAAAATTAACTCACGCCATTATTTTTGCAGAGTTATCTGTCGCTAATCTTGTGAACATTCCACAACTAACTTAGCTCCTCCTCTGAACCGAGGTTTATCTCTCCTAAGTGACAAAACCTCTTTTTCTGATATGGTTTGAGACAAGCAAGAGCTTTTTTATTGCATTTGATGTTAGAACACTTTCAATATTTTTTTTCAATCGATAGCAAAAGAAAAACTGCATAAATAAATAATATGAAAAATTCCTTTCTGCTTCTATGAAGCTCCCCCTTTGCTAAATTCTATGTTTGCAGTGTAAAGAGTGTCAAGTCCAAAATTGTAGTTTTGAGAAAAACGGGATTGAACATTAAAACGGCTTTTGTAAAATCATTTTTTTAAGTTTAATTTTTAATTTTTTTATAAAGTAAATTTTTCTAATTTTATTTTTGTTGAGTAAAGAGTGTTATGTCCTTGATTGGGACATAACCCCTTTAACACTAACATGTTTGTGTTTTGTTTCACATACCCCAAATTTTCCCTGATGAATAAAAATATTTAGGAGTGGAATTGGACTTATCTTTCTGTACCCTTTAATAGCCCTTGATGTTTCAGATATTTCTAGTTTGATAACTCATTTTAGCCCATTTTGGACTTAACACCCTTTGCACAGCAAACACAGAATTAAGACATCAGGTAGCACATTCAGCTTCAAGTACTAAGCTTCAATTTGACAGCATTTTACACAGATACTACAGCAATAATATTTTAGAGATGGTAAATCATTCTTTGTGAATTGCTTCAATAAATTATACTAACCGGTACCTGGTGAAAATCTCACCCACGACTGAATGATTCACATGATCAGATGAACTGACACGAGCTACCGACTCTACCACTCTCTGCTCAGTGACACAAAATACTTCAAAATTTCTAGGAAGTGTGACGTCATTAAAACAGAATTATAATATTCTCAAACAAGTTAAAAATATATAATTGCAATAACCGACGTCGCAAATAGATTAAGTAAAATTAATTATCTGCAGTGGCAATTCACGTCACTAAGCGTAGAAAAAAAATAATTTTAATAAAATCCCCACAAAAACTCCCTCTCTTATCAAAGCTTTTATCAATGTCTTTAATTAATTCTAATGAAGCTTCATTTTGAAAAATGGTTTTAAATTCACATGATATGCTTCTTATTTGAGGTTAGTAACTATATCAGCTAAAAGTACGAGCAATCTTCTATTAAATCTACCGTGAAAATAACAGCGTACATTTTGGAATTTTCTAAGTAGCGTGTGACTATCAAAATAAAATTTTTATTGGATAGTGTTTTTATTCGTTTCAAAATTTGGGATTCGAGCAGAAATTGGATATCAGCGTTATTTTAGATGCAGTTGCATTTAGTATGCAAGCGCTGAAAAGCAGAAATGCAAGCTTATTCTTCTGGGTAAACAGCCCTCATTTTGCATTCATTATTTCGTGATACAAAGCGTTCATCTTCGAAATGGATCGAAATGCGATACTCAGTATTTGCAAGCCGATGTATCTTTGAATGCAATATTTATGATAACGAATACCTCTTCATCTATTTCTCTCTCTGCTGAAAAATAAAACATAGCGCATTAATCACTGTGATAAGAGATCAATTGTACGAAATAAAAAAATATATAAATTTTAATTCAGTTTTTGGCCAGTTTATATATATATATATATATATATATATATATATATATATATATAATAAAGTTGAAACAGAAAAACCAGTATGAGCACTAAAGTTACTACAGCCAGGAACAAAAACATGAAAAGATAAGATTGAAAGAGGTTTTAGACAATATTTCATCTTCAGCGGTGTCAATACTGTCTAAAAACCAATGGATTGTTTCAGATAAGTATGATCTATACAATAAACATACTTAGACACCGTACAATCCATGAAAAACTGTAGAATTGAATAAAGAGTTACTTAACCATAGAACACCAAGCCTGGCGCTAGACATAGCGGAAGTTAAGAATAAGTAACTGCAAGATGACTGACGCCACAAAACTTGCAACCATGGAGATTATGGAAACACAGAAACTGACCTACTATGGATATTGTGTTTTAGGACTATTAAACCTTTATTAATTTAGTTTTTTTTATTATTATTACTAAGAGTAATTTTTTCTCTTATTTTAATTTTTACTTAAGATTTTAATTTTATTTTTTTATTTTTTATTTTTTATTTTTAGAAGTTATTTTTTCTAATTTTTCTTATTATTATGATTTACTTATTAATTGCAACAGAACAAACTATTCATTAAAACTAAAACAACCAATTCTGTGTTTGGATAGACTTTCGGGATAGTAATTACGTGTTAGCACAGCTATCAATTTTAAATATGCTTATTCCTATTGTCTTTAGAACATAGCCTATTTATATGAACTAACTGATTTACAATAATATTATTAAAAACAGATTTATGTAAACAGGTTAGGTAATTTTGAAATCTAACAATATTAAAATCATAGTCAGATCTTTTGTCTTATAAGTCAAAAGTAAATTTGCTATGAGAATTTAATTTAATGTTAATATCTAAAAAGTTTACATTAATATTATCTTGGCTACTTTTAATTAGTTCCAGATTAGGAGGGTAAAAATTTAAATCTATATGGTTATTACTTTTATTGATTACTATTATATCATCTATATACCTAAATATATTGTAATTGCAATTATCTATATTATTAATTTCAAAATAATGTAAGTATAAATTAGCTAGCGTACTTGAAGCATTTCCACCTTGTGGTACACCTTTGGTCTGTAAGTATATACTATTATTATGAACTATATAATTATGTTTAGTTACAAAATCTAGGAGCCTATTTAAACGAGTTAGTTTAATTTCGTTGCCTAAGTACTGAATATTATTTTGTACCAACTTTATGATTATTCTATTTAAATCAATTATATTGATATTATTAAATAGATCTTTAAAATCATCAGTTACTACAGTTTTACAATTATCTAATGTTTGTAGTTTTCTAATTAGACTAAAGCTATTATCAATTATATCATAAACATATGATGTTATATTTTTATAGATTAATTTAAGGTAATTTATTAATATTACACTTGCTTTAGTAGCATAAGTGTTGTGACCACAGGCTACTGCTCTAAAAGCAATAGGTGTTTTATGAAATTTAGGAACTAAAGTAATATATGGAAAGAGATAGTTGTTTGATGATATACCTAGTAGTTTATATTTTGATATGATTATCTTAATAATAATACTAGTAGTTTCTTTTAAAGGCTGAAAAAGATCACTATTTTCTAGCTGTTTTTTAAACTTGGGGCAAAATATTTTTTACAAATAATTGCATAGTCATTGGCTGCTTTATCTACATAAGTGATTATAAAGTATTCTTGTAATTTTGTTATAGCATCTTTCAAGCGTTTATAGGAATTATTAATGAAATTACTATTATTGGGTAGTTTAGAATGTAATAGCTTAAGTAATTTAATTTTCCATTGGTTGAAGGCTTCTGTAGATATAGAATAATTAATAGCGATTTTGTATATAAATTTATCTAAATCAGCATTTAAGAAACTTATAATTTTCTTATTATTATTAGTACTAGGTAATCTATACTTAGTTACCAAACTCATCAACTCACGCAGTGCTAAATTATCCACTATTTCCAAATTGCCTGTTATTACATGACCATGTGCCGTGTCAACATAACTATTGTATTTGTGCAGATGACAAACACAATTTAAATTTATTGATTGAGAAAAATTTTTTGAGACCTGATTATAGTTAAATATACGTCTACCCATAGGCAGTGTATATTTAAAGGCACGTTTTACTTTTATATCATTTACAGGAAATATATCATGTAGTTTATCAAATATACTATTGAAGTTTATATTATTTAGTTTAGTGTTGGTAAAATTTAGTACACAATAAGTGTTATTAGCTGTGTTTTGTTTTTTAAATAAGTTTATTTTTAAAATGATTAGCCCGTGTTAATAGTAAATCATAAACCAGATATATATATATATATATATATATATATATATATATATCACATAATAGTAAATCATAAACCAGATATATATATATATATATATATATATATATATATATATATATATATATATATATATATATATATATATATATATATATATATATTGTTGTATACTAATTCAGGAAATATTTATTTTTCCCCTTTAATATAAGTTTAAGTATTCCAAAGAATAAAAATCAAAACATTTTCTGTGTAATTACAGGTCTGTGAAAATAAATTCTTTGTCTTCAGGTCGTAAATTTAAGTCGGGGTAAAGGGAACATCATTTAAATATAATTACTGACATCCTAAATAAAATTAAACTATGATTAACTTAATTTAAGAAAATTAGCACAAGCATTATCGTTCTTTAGGGAGAAAAAAAATTTCATTCTTAGAGAAAGAAATATGTATTTGCCTCACATGCTACGGAAATCATAGTAGGAAATACTAGTAATTGGGACATGCAATTCCTTCGAACCATGTAAGACAGAAAATTACGTACTCATAGTGACGCTTAAGGGTGCTTCGCACTAACCCTATTGGATTCGTTCATTTCAACTTTAACCTATAGAGAAAATATTTCCAAGGATTACCAGTTTGGAATTAAAGATTTTTTTTTAAGTGTACTCTGTTATAGAGAAAGAAATTTTTCATTTAAAAAAATACAAGTAATTTTTAAAATTTCAATTATTCGATGAAAGAATTCTGGTATAGTGTGTTTTAAACGCTTATATATTCCTTTGGTGGGCGAAATTTATAAAATGAATCCTGTTGCAAGGTGAAGAAAATATCCGTCTATCTGAAAATATCAATTTTATTGGATTATCAGCATTTGTGTAGCTGTAAATAGTAAACAAATTTTCTCCATGGGTAGACGTTGAGGTGAGCGAATCTAATAGGGTTAGTGCACAGTAGGGTGGAACGAAAAACCTTTTTTTTTAATTTCAATATGCTCTAGTTTTCAAAAGTTGCCTTTTAACAAAATAAAGGCGGAAATTAAATATTAGTGTAATTGGTGCATGTTTTCAGTTAGCGCAAGAAGGACAAACTTTTGGTTTTTATTAAATTTTTGAAACTTTCGCAATTATTTTGAAATTGAATACACTTGTAGTACAAAAAGTAGCAAAATATGTAATTTAAACATTCTTTTTAGTCGGGAGACCTGCTAAACTGATTATATAATACGTTTTACTTCATAAAAATAGTACACATAAAGGCACTTAAGGACGAGGCATTTAAATGTCACTCGGACACCACGGTGGAACAAAAAAATTTTTTTCGGAATTTCAAAATTCTCTAGTTTTTAAAAGTTGTCTTTTAAAATTAAAATTAAGAATATAAAATCTTTTTGCTCTACTAAAATATTTGTAAGTGCCGCAAAGGGCTGCAAAATGGATATTTTTATGAAAAATTGCTTATATTTGTATTTTTTGTTAATTTCTTTTATAGTATATTAAAATAATGTATATTTCCTGTAAATAAAATATTCAAAATATGATATTTTGACAGAAAACTCTCATATTCTAAGTATTTCTAATTTTTAGATACCATAACAGAACAACTGATTTTGTGGAATTTCGCGATTTTCATCATATTAATTTTACTGTAGCATATTCTTATAATACACATTGGAATGAAAGAAAAGCAATTTTTAATTGACGGAGCTTAGTTAAAATAAGCAAATCACACTTATTTAGAAAAATATTAATGTAATGTCTATAAAGGCAAAATGTTACTTTGAAAAAAATATTCATGCTTTTCAAAAGTCCATAGTAATCACACATGGTTTCCATTACTTATTTCACTGACACATTGAATTGTTTTATTGTTTCAAATTTTGGCATTATCTTTTGAGAATGTATTTTTGTTTTTATCAATACATATCTTGCAGAAGTACCACGAACGGACAAGGATGACCCGGTAACTAATTTAACAATTCTTTCTACTACTTGTGTGTGACATGGAATGTTGTTGAAGTCAATAATTTGTTTCTCGTGATCAGATTCTTTTGCTTCCTTTATAAACTGTTTTAGTTTGTCATCAGAAACATGCCTCGTCATAGGAGGTTCTGTTACTTTAATATCATTCCATTGTATCATATCAATATAATCTTTGGCATCAAAGTTTCTACGTGGAACTACATTCTTTCTGATACCTCCTTCATTTTTCGCCCTTGCTTTTAGAATCCGGCGTAATCCAAGCTCTCTTACTTGATTGCGATCGTCTAATATCATACAAAGAAGGAGATTTTCAGAAGCGGCAAAGTATGCATTTCTTTGAATGACAGGGTCAATTACATTTTTAAGTGTCTGATTGAGGTAACGTGAATAGCTTACAAGTTTCCACAAGTGCTTCGATCCACGGATACAAGATGGATTCATCTTTATGTTAAACCAAATTGGTGCATAAACTTTCAAAATGTAATCAGTATTCGGAGATTTTTGCAGGAAATTCTGTTCCCACATATAAGCGAAGCATCCGGTTTGCTAATGTAAGCCATCGCGAATGACAAAATTTTCCTGGTTTTCTCATGGAGAAATCAGAAGAGCACTTTCCAACAGAGATTGCATTATGCATTTCTAACAAATATTTTGGGTCCACGCTTAAATCATCCTTAATTTCTAGTAATGGAATGTTATTTTCAATAGGTGAAAATTCAATCACTGAAAGTTCATAGTAGTTTTCTTGTTGTTTACCTATTTCTCCTCCAAATTCATTTGGACCTTTAGTTTTTCCATCTAGGAAACAAAATAGGTGACGTAGGGACAGTTCATTTAAATTATTGACTTCAACAACATTCAATGTCACACACAAATAGTAGAAAGGATTGTTAAATTAGTTACCGTGTCATCCTTGTCCGTTCGTGGTACTTCTGAAAGAGATACATTGATAAAAACAAAAATACATTCTCAAAAGATAATGCCAAAATTTGAAATAATAAAACAATTCAATGTGTCAGTGAAATAAGTAATGGAAACCATGTGTGATTACTATGGACTTTTGAAAAGCATGAATATTTTTTTCAAAGTAACATTTTGCCTTTATAGACATTACATTAATATTTTTCTAAATAAGTGTGATTTGCTTATTTTAACTAAGCTCCGTCAATTAAAAATTGCTTTTCTTTCATTCCAATGTGTATTATAAGAATATGCTACAGTAAAATTAATATGATGAAAATCGCGAAATTCCACAAAATCAGTTGTTCTGTTATGGTATCTAAAAATTAGAAATACTTAGAATATGAGAGTTTTCTGTCAAAATATCATATTTTGAATATTTTATTTACAGGAAATATACATTATTTTAATATACTATAAAAGAAATTAACAAAAAATACAAATATAAGCAATTTTTCATAAAAATATCCATTTTGAAGATCTTTGCGGCACTTGCAAAAATTTTAGTAGAGCAAAAAGATTTTATATTCTCAATTTTAATTTTAAAAGACAACTTTTAAAAAAAAAGAGCATATTGAAATTCCGAAAAAAAAATTTTCGTTCCACTGTGATGTCCGAGTGTCTTTTAAATGCCTCGTCCTTAAGTGCCTTTATGTGTACTATTTTTATGAAGTAAAACGTATTATATAATCAGTTTAGCAGGTCTCCTGACTAAAAAGAATGTTTAAATTACATATTTTGCTACTTTTTGTACTACAAGTGTATTCAATTTCAAAGTAATTGCGAAATTTGTCAAAAATTTAATAAAAACCAAAAGTTTGCCCTTCTTGCGCTAACTGAAAACATGCACCAATTACGCTAATATTTAATTTCCGTCTATATTTTGTTAAAATGCAACTTTTGAAAACTAGAGCATATTGAAATTCAAAAAAAAGTTTTTTTCGTTCCACCCTAGTGAACAGCAGCGTTTATCTTGTGACAGAAATTGATATTAGAATAAGAAAACGCTGCCTTATACGCATGATTATTATTTTAGAACCTGTTTTAAGTTTTTATTCCTTTTCTTTTATATTAGTTCTGGGCCTTATAATTCGCCATAGTTCTGAGCAGAACAAGACCACACTCATCCATATCAGGAGTGGTAGGGGATCGGTATTCTAGTTCCTATCTGATCAGGTAGCGGAGAAAACTAACTCACGCTTAACCATTAGCTTACGGATTCCCTCTATTTGTAGAACGGCGTGTAGGGATAAGTAACTTTACGGAGAGAATTATACGAAAAGAATATAAAGATTAATATCTAAACTAACATTTTATTTACTTTTAAACACATAAAGAAAAGACATCACGCTATTTACAATTTACCAATTTACGAGGAAGGTATATTAAGGTTTCACTACAGAGCATGGTTCACCTGTGAGATGGGGACTCCGAACATCCCAATTCGTTTAGCGAATTCGATAAAAACGCGGAGCTGGGAAGAAGGCACGACTTTACTCGTCCATGTAACGCGGGGGGTCTGCGTGTGAGCTCCTAATGCTCTCTCCGAAAAGGTGACGTCACGCGCGCGTAAAGTTTTCCTATTGGACGCTTAAGCCCAACGGAATAAAATTCGTTCAGGTCGAAGCCTCCATCTCTCACAAATCAATTTTCTACAATTTCGGCCAGCCTGGAATCACTGACCTCAGTGATCTGACTTTACATAAAACGATTGGCCTAAAACATCACTAAATAAATAGGACATCAAAATTTCCGAAATGATTTAGATATGAGAAATAACCATACAATTCGCGTAAATGAATTGCAATGAGGGAATACAATAAACAAAAATGAAATAAAAACACAGTAAACAATTATGAATAAAAAAAACGTTTAATCCCTCATCCTGGTGAGTAGGATTTCATTAGATCGGCAGACGAGGAGGTCAATCTAGGACCCTCATGGTTACCTACTTTCTCTAACTCGTATCTATCTCTAGGCTTTACTTCGATAACTCTATATGGTCCTAAAAATTTAGGCCTTAGCTTCAAGCCTGTTCCAAATTGCGTTCTTCGGATGACAACTAGATCTCCCTGCTGATACTCAGGGGCCTTCTTGCATTTCTTATCGTAGGTTCTTTTATTTTCAGCCTGGATCTTCTGAATGTTTCTTTTAGCATCTTGTAGTAATTGGTTTCTTTGCTCTTGCAATTCTTCCACCATCTCTTCCATTAGCAGATTTTTTAGGTGAAGGTCCTCCTTATTTCTCATAATGACGCCATTTAATAGTTCAAATGGAGACCCTTTAGTACTTTAGTTGGAGGTGCTGTTTAGAATTCTTTGCAGTGGGTCTACGAATTTATACCACTTGGTAGGATCGACGATGGACATCTTGGTCAAAACAGGGATAAGAGTTCGATGGATTCTCTCCACTTGACCGTTCCCTCGCGGTACTCCAGTGGTGATCTGCAGATGTTGGGTGTTCTCTTCGGTACAATAGTCACTAAACACTTTGGAGATGAAAGCAGAACCGCGATCTGTTATTATTCTTTGGGGATTGCCGAAAGTCTTTTGTTGCAATTTCAATTTATCCAGGGCATCTTCTGCGGTGGTAGATCTTACGGGATACAGCCAGGTGAACTTCGTGAAGGCGTCGACTATTGTGAGGATATGTTGGTACCTTTTGTTGGTAGAGGGCATAGGACCAATGAAATCTACGTGATAGGTGCTTAACGGTACATCTTCTTTCGGAATAGGGTATAGGAAACCTTCTTTCCCGCTCTTTCTGTTGGTTAAAATACACTGTGCACAGTTAACGATCACGTTTTGCACTTGTCTGCTTAAATTAGGTATTAAAAATTCTCGTTTAACTATTTCTTCTGTTTTTGCAGCTGCGAAGTGTCCTTTCTCATGAGCTAGCTTGATTAGCTCAGTTTGCATATCTCTTGGTACTACTATTAATTCACGGCCATCTACGTATTTGTATAATATTTCGTTTTTAATGAAGAAGTCTGATGTAGGGTTTGTTTCAATCAGTGATTTAAAATTTTGAGTGTTTTCGTCTCCTTGTTGTGCTCTTTCCAATCTGGCTGTGAGAGTATCGCTTGTAATTATGGCGACGGGGTATCGGCTTAAAGCGTCTACATGTTGCATTCTCTGGCCGGGTCGATGTACAATTTCGTAATCATAATTTTCCAACAGTAGTGCCCATCTCGCTATACGAGTAACTAAATTTTTTTTTGTCCATAGTCTTTTGAAAAGCTGAACAGTCAGTTATGATTTTGAAATGTTGCCCTAGAAGGTAGATTCGAAATTTCTTTAAAGCGGTGACAACAGCAAGAACTTCCAGTTCATAGCTACTGTATTTCTCCTCGGCTGGAGTAGTTTTCTGCGACATGTATTGAACAGGGTGTAATTTCCGTCATCCGCTTCCTGGAGCAAAACAGCACCATATCCTTGTTGGCTTGCATCGGTGTGTAGTTCGGTCCTTTTCCCTTGCTGAAAAATGCTTATAACGGGACTTTCAGTTAATAGTTTCTTGAGCATTTCGAATGCTTCAATTTGGGCTTGTTCGAATACAAATGGATTGTCTTTTCTTGTTAGATCAGTCAGAGGTTTCGCTATTTTAGAGTACGCGGGAATAAATTTTTGAAAGTAGCCGGTTAGTCCTAAAAAACTCTGGATTTGCTTGACCGTTGTTGGCACTGGGAACTTCTTGACAGCTATCGTCTTCGCAACTGACGGGCGTATTGTTCCGTTTTCGACTACGTGACCCAAAAATTCGACTTTCCTACTTAGGAATCGACATTTCTCAAACTTAATTTCTAAGCCATACTTCGAGGCAACTTCAAACAATCTTCAAACTTTCTTTAGTTTTTCTAAACCTTCTTCTTCATCTTTTGCCGGAATTATCAAATCGTCCATGTAAATTACTACAATACCTTTTCGCATTAGTTCTCGAAATATACTGTACACATATCTTTGGAATACGCTGGGACTAGTGCTTAGGCCGAAAGGTACTTTATTGAACTAGAATTGTCCATCTGGAACAACGAAGGAGGTGAGATGTTTGCAGTCTTCATTGACATCGACATGGAAAAATCCATTTCTCAAATCTAACGTAGTGTACACCTTGGCTTCTTGGAGTTTATCTAACACGTCTTCTATCAGCGGCAATGGAAAACGATCCTTGACCAGTTTCCGATTCAGCTTTCTGTAGTCCACACTCAATCTAGTGGTGCCATCTTTTTTCTTGACTAGCACAATTGGACTCGCATATTCGGATGAGTTTGGTCTTATAATTCTTTGTTCAAGCCATTCGTCGACTTGCTTGTTGACTGCTTGGTTCTCAGTAAAGGATAAGCGACGTGCAGGCTGGTAAACCGGTATGTCATCTTTCAAAATAATCCTCATGGACACGTTTGTCGTTTCGGTCTTATTTGGCTCATAGTTGGAGATCAATTCAAACAGTTCTTTTCTTATTCGTGGATTGCTAACATGTTTGACTTCAATTTCGTCTTCAGTTTTCGCTTCGTATACTTGCGTGTGCATGAACCAAATTTTACCTTCGTGTTTACGGAACTGAACACTTTCTTTGTCGAAGAAGACGGAGGCTTGTTCCAAAATATCTGATCCGATTACTGCCTGAAATTCTAAACACGGCGTAGGTACGATGTGCCACGTGAGGGAATATTCTTTTCCATCTAATTCAATTTTCCGTTGGAACGACCCTTTTGTTTTGACTTCATACTTCCCTAATCCAAATAACACTACTATGTCTTTCGAGAGTACTGAGGGTTCGATTATTCCTTCGCACATATCTTCACGAATGAGTGTCGCTGAACTGCCGGTATCGATGAGAGCTTCAAAAGTCTTGTTACACATGGTTATTTTCTTTGTTTTAACTCTTTCTTGAGAGATTCATGAGCAGACTTGAACCGGAGAGCTTGCAGATTTATTAAAGTTTGGTTTTTGGGTACAATCTACGGCATAATGACCCGGTCCTTTGCAGTAGCTACAGATTAGTTGCTTATTTCTTCCGACGTAAGGAGTTCCGTTCGATTGAAGTTTTTTTCATGCCTATTGTTCCCAATTTGGAACTGTATAAAAATAAATCAGAGTGGTGACCCGGAGAACAAATTTAATTTAAAACATAGTTCAATATTTCTCCAAAACTTATTCTCAATGTGAGAAATTTATTTAGTCGCACTTAAAAAAAAACGCTTACTCAACCAGGAAGAAAGATAAAACGTGAACAATAAAATGCAATCTCTTACGATATTCGAATAAAACAAACAAATATTAGAAACTTCTGAAATCCGACAATGGCACTAAAAAAATATGCATAAGCAACTTTTAAAACCAGAACAAAATATATTTTCTTTAGTAACCTTTACATACAATTTTATGGGTGGTTTGAACCGTACACTTGCACGCGTCAAACTTACGTTAATCATTACATTCCTAAAAGGTAGGCATTTTTAACATTAATTTATTCAATAAAATTCATATTAATCGTCATTCATTTATTAATTCTCTTGCATTGTTGTTTAGAGGCAGAAAAAAGCAAATACAGCAGATTTAATTGCCAGGTTAATTAACATCTTTATCAAATCAGCAAGTTTACTAAGGGACGTACACTTTATTAAATTCATAAAGTTACTAAAATTAATTTGTGTAAAACTCACATTTGTAAGCAAAGTAAAAGCACTAGGCCTACTTAAAAGACACAAGTTCAAAAGGAATTGATCATATTAAAAAGAGAAGCAAATAAAAAACCATAGCAAAGTTGTACACTTTTAGTTCCTAGCTGATTAAAATAATAATTATTGTCAATAGAATGAAAAAAAGCAACATATAATTAATTTCACGATGTCATTCACTATCGGTCTTTCACAAACACACAATCATCACTGACCTGGCGATGAAGTATGGTGTACTGGCTCTCTTTCGCTGGCGGGCTGATTTCTTTGGCGAATCTGTTAACTGTGAACTTAAAAAAATACGTTAGCATGGGAGGTGAAGTCTCGACGTTGGTCTGTGAGCGAAAACCGAAAAAGGTGAAACGGAAAGGAAAAAAATGCTCTAAGTAAAAAATAAAATTCTTCAATCCGAAAACGGAAGTAAAAGTAAGGATGTTCCTAGGCAAATGCCTAATGTAAAGAAGTAGGTTGTAATCCGGGTCGGGGGTCCCAATTTGTAGGACGGCGTCTAAGGGTAAGTAACTTTACGGAGAAAATTATACGAAAAGAATAAAAAGATTAATATCTAAACTAACATTTTATTTACTTTTAAACACATAAAGAAAAGACATCACGCTATTTACAATTTACAAATTTACGAGGAAGGTAAATTAAGGTTTCACTACAGAGCATGGTTCACCTGTGAGATGGGGACTCCGAACATCCCAATTCGTTTAGCGAATTCGATAAAAACGCGGAGCTGGGAAGAAGGCACGACTTTTGAGCTCCTAATGCTCTCTCCGAAAAAGTGACGTCACGCGCGCGTAAAGTTTTCCTATTGGACGCTTAAGCCCAACGGAATAAAATTCGTTCAGGTCGAAGCCTCCAAATCAATTTTCTACACACACAGATATATATATATATATATATATATATATATATATATATATATATATATATATATATATATATATATATATATATATATATATATATATACTAGCTGAAAACCCGCACTTCGCTACGGAGTACATTCAAATTAAGTACAACAGTCAATGTATGCAATTAATGCCAAAATAATTAAATATATATATTTATAATAAATACGACGATCAATATATACAATTGATTTAAAAAAAACATATTTATAAAAAAATCGTGAGGGATATTTTTATAGACAAAATAATGTGTAATCGTCTGCCGCATTAGCAAGAAAAAAATTTTTTTTTGTCTATTTAGTTGTTATGCACGTGAAGATAAATTTATTTAAAGTACCAGAAAAAGAAATCAAGTGATCAGCATTTAATAAATTAAATTCTAAAAACTGATCTTTAAAAATTCACCAAAAATCAGAAAATAGAGGTAAGGATTCGAAAAAGATTTCATTTTAAAGGAATTTTTAGGATTTATCTCTTGATAAAAATCTTATAACCCTCAAATTATTATTTTAAATGCAAACTTAAAAAAAGTTACTAAAACAGCTTAAAAATTTAATTTTAAAAAATCTAAGAAGAATTTTTCAAAAATCTCTCTTAGTGCACCCCTACACTATAAGAAGAATCGCCATGCAAAATTTCAGCCCTTTAGGTCCAGCGGTTTGGTCTGTGTGTTGTATGTCAGTCAGTGCGTGTGTGTGTGGCTTATTCCACCCGCTCTAGCCGTAGGCTAGACCAGGTCCATGAGGCCAATAGTTACTATGAAATCGTTTACAAGCAAAGGGTCTCTATAAATATCCTCCTTGGAAAGCCCCAGGCAGTTTAGAATATGGCCAGGAGAGGCTTCAGCAGTATTGTACTTAGAGGAAAAAGGGAAAGATCTTTGCTCCTGATTGTAAACAAGACACTTTAGGTGCCCACTAGCAAATCTGCTAATGGTGGTCTGCATCCTTCTGTTGCCCTTGACATTAAGGACACCACCAGGTCATTTTCGGTCGTACCAGTGGTGTGTCAGAGTGGTCTTCCATAAATGCTGATTAATAAGTTTTCTTCTGGAGTAAATTTCAAGGTAAGTTAAAGTATTTCGGGAAGAAATAGGAAGTGAGGCTCCATCCTTAGCAAGAATATCAGCAGTCTCGTTTCCAAAAAGTCCTATATGCGGCACCCATTGTAAATATACTTCTCGTTGTTTAGAAAGGTCTTTGAGGATCTCCAGTATCGACAGTGAGGTTTTATCCCCGACTCTTGTCCAGCTCATCAAGTGCTGAATGGCACTGCGGCTGTCAGTTAGGATCCAAATATCACGCTGAGAGGTTTCATTTTTAATAGTTTTCAATCCGTCTTCAATGGCAATAAGTTCAGATCTGAAAACTGGGCAGTAATCTGGATTCCTAAACTTGTAATTATTTGAGTTATTAGGGGTCTTGATAAAAATACCACTGCCGCAGGCATTGTGTTCATCTTTACTGTCATCGGAATAAATCTGAGTAGCAGTATGAGGGATTTGATTTATAATTTCAAGAGCAAGCTGATGCAAGAATTCTGGTAAGTTATATTTTTTGTTTGTGAGGGACGAGAGTTTTGTTTGGAAATGAACTCTAGGCAGCCCCTCCAAAGGGTTGACAATTGGCCTCAAGGAGTGCCTTTCAACATTTTGGTCCAATAAGCCCATTAACTCCATGTGTGAAAAAGGACTATTTCTCCTTTGATTGTTTGACCAACTTCTGAGGAATGTAGATGTCCGATTATGATCATAAAAACTGCAAAGTTTGTTGAAATATTTTACAAGCCCTGCGCTTCTTCTTAAACTCAGAGGCTAAAGATGACTCTCATAAAGAACCAGTTCAGCAGGACAACTATTTCGCATGCCAGTGATAATTCGAGAAGCACTCACTTGAACTCTCTCTAAATTTAACAGGTTAGAGGATGACGCCCAGAAGTAAATTTGATAACCATATTCTAATACGGGCCTAATTAGAGATATATAGGTTGTCCTCAGGGTATTGGCATCAGCACTCCAATCTCTCCCAGAGACATATTTCAGGATGTTAAGTCTCCTCCTGCTCTTTTCCACTAGATTCTCTATATGTTTATTGCTCAAGATCTCAGGATCTAAGCTGTAACCTAGGTATCTGGGGTGTTTTTCACAGAGTAGAGAGCCGCCATCCATTGTGATGTTAGGCTGATAGTTGTACAAATGTCTATTTGTGGTGAAGAAGCTAACTATAGACTTTGAGGTGTTAAAGTTCAATTTATGTGTATTTGCAAACTTCAACGCGTCAGTGAGGGTAAGGTTAATCATATGTTTAATATGACAAATATCAGAATTGGAGTTCCAGAGAACAATGTCATCCGCAAAAATGCCGACCTCGCACCTCTTAGTGATAACTTTTTCAATGCCAGCCAAAAACAACGAGAAGAGGAGGGGACTCAAGACAGATCCCTGTGGCACTCCCTGTCTGAGTTTAAAAGTTTTAGATATGGAGTTATTAAATTTCACTCTAATCAGCCTATCCTTCATAAAATCACAGATACAAGAAAGGGCCATGTCTTTAACACCAAATGTGTCAAATAGTTTGATAATTAATTTATTTCTCCAAACCCTATCGAAGGCCTTTGTCAAGTCTAAAAACACGGAAACTGTGTGGTTTGTTGGTTTAAGATTCTGAAAATTCCGTATCTTTTGTCCGAAGAGTAAAATCTGATCCATAATGGAATGTCCTTTTCTAAAGCCATATTGCTCCGTTGGGAGCAGGTTATTAGATTCAAGGTGGTAAGTTAATCTTTATAATAATGTCAGTCAGTGAATGAGTCAGTTACGGAACTGTTTTATATACATAGATATATAAATGCATACTTGGGTCCACATTCTTGGGATACGTGCTATCCCACACCGTAAGGAAAAGGCTAACTTTGGTGTAGCATTTTCTGTTCATGACTGAATTTTGGCTGCATTTACTGCTTGGGGAGAACCGAAAACATGCAAAAATGCTCGAAATAATTCTTTAATTGGTCCATTATGTAGTTCTAATTTCTAATTTTTATTCCAGGTGTGAAGAATTGTGCACTGCAAGCATAATATTCGATGAGTCTTTTTATATAGAAACTAGGAAAAACGATAAAGTGATAAATTGCCATCAGGGTGTTCGATTAAGATAATGTAAAATAAAGGACTAAAAATAAGGGAAATATTCATTCCTTCCTACGATCGGCTTGTTTAGACGTGGATTCGTGACAAGTTACTGCGTTGGGTAGTCATATATTACTTTGTAAATTTCTACTTTATATAATAAAGTCAGTTGCTTTCATATCTCCATATCTGTTAGTAACTATTACCATAGATTAGAGTATGTCTTAATGTGTTATAACTCAAGTTTTCTGAGAACTTTCACGTTAGATTAAGTGCAAATGGAAATGCTAAAATTTCAACTGGGAAAGGTAATGTAAGATATTTCCATGATATGAGAAATATTGAGATTATTACAGAAAATGCAATGTTCGTATGGAGGGAAGAGGGGCATTTGCCTCATTTGAATTTTAGTAACTTCTCTTACGTCTAACTAGTTTGCCGAAAGGATTAAATTTTATGAATATATGAATTTTCGATATAAACAAAAAATCTCTTTTATTGAGATTTTTTTTCAAATCAATTGGAAAATTTTAAAATAAGCCATAAGAAAACGAATAATTAAAACCAATCTAAAATAAGCAATTCTAATTAAAGCAAACTCTAAATGAAACAAATCTAATTAAAGCAGATTTAAAATAAGCCATAAAAAACCATTATAAAACGATGCCATTTAAAACGATGATATGATACTTATAGATATCTGTTTGGCTTAAGTAAAATTTTCTTTGTAAATTTACATTCTTAAATTAAAATATTCACTTAGCATATAACTAAAATTATTAATGAAAATATGCCACTCGTACTGTTATATTTATAGAACATTTTAAAGTATTCTAATGACAAATGAATCTATTAAGGTATATGCTAACCCTTAAATCGCTATTTTTGCGATAAATTTCGAATTTTTTTATTATTTTAAATTAAATTTCAGACATTTAGAATTCCAAAAATACTTTACTTTCGATTCAGCGATAATTAGAAGCAAAGTTCTAGCCCAAATTATAAACCGGAAGTGACCTTTTAAAGGGGCCACAGATATGTACAAAATGCATTTAAACAGCTGTTTATTTACTTAGAACTTACTTTGAACTTTATGACCAGAAATTACCAAAAAAGTGTGTTCATGGAATAACTCAGAGCAAGAATGGATCGTTTAACAATGTTTTGTGGGATATTTTGCCTAAAGAAAATTTTATTCAACTACAAACATTGTTATTACGTGCTTCTATTGCAGTGATACTATTTAATGGAGGATTTCGTACCTGTTTTTAATTATTTAGAAATAAAAACTGAATCAGAAAGTCTAAAAACTACAAGGAAATTAACACTGAGCAAATAAGGAAATCGAGGCGACGAATACTGAGAACTACAAAAAATCCAGAAAAATACTAAAAGCTAAAAGAACATCAAAATTAATTAAAAACGAAGCCAAGGAAGGCTTTACCAACAAATATGGTGAATTCTGAGGTTTTAAAATGTATACATAATTTTTTGTGCTATATTAAAATCTTTATTTGCATATTCTGAATAGCTGCATTTTTCATTTTTTACGTTTACGAAAAATCTCATTTCTTCAAAGATTTTTAAGATATTGAAATAAAATTTTGTCACAAGATTCTGTTTATTTACTGGTATGTTATGAAGCAAAAAAGTTTTGTAAATATGTATTTATTAATTTAAGAGCTATTTTTATTGAAAAATATCTAATTTATTTTAATAAACCATGTTGTATATACAAAATTTGGTAAATTATGTAGTAAGATAAGAGGTATTGCAAATATTTTGCTTCATAACACAGGTAAGTGATTTATTAATATATTGTTGGAAAAGAAAGTGAAATATATTGGTCAGATTTTGGTTTAGAAGATTTAGTATAAACGTTAATTTTTACTAAAATTTGACTACATATTGCCTAAATTTGAAAAGTTAATGAAAATTCAATTAATATTTTTAATTCATAGTTTTGTTCCCTGTTTTAACTAAAAACACTTGTGTTTCATAAAAATTTCCTATTTTTCAAAAAACGTGCCCAAAAGGTAGTCACATACCTTAAAAATATCTAAAATTCGATAGACATCATGACTGGAATATCGACTGTTTTTTAAGTTCTAATTTCATAAGTCCTACATATTCTCTTTTGCTGCATTCTTTTCATACATTATTCATCTCAACTTTTACATAAAGGTTCATACAATAATGTCAAACACTTGAAATGTACGAGAGTACATTGTCCCGTATTTCCAAAACATGTTGCAACCTTAAGCTTTTCCTTACGGGGTAGGATAGCATGTATTCCAAGAATAGTACGGGCCTAAGAATGAAAGAAAAAAAAATATATATATATATATATATATATAACCAATGGCGCAACAGTCCGTTGTGGACCAAGGCTTGTGGTGCCCATTCCCGCTTTCTTGATTGTGGGCTTGGGGTGCCGTGCAGCATATGTCTCGGTCAGGTGGTCAACCTGACGTGGGACCCCCAGAGTTTAGTTCCCAAGAATGCTTGGTCCTCATTTTATGGACCACTAAAGGGATGAAAGGCTGAGTCGACCTTGCCCACACGCAGGGTTTAACCCTGGACCTGTGGTGTGGCAGCTTGACGCTTTTAACCACTACGCCACCGGACGTCTATATATACTATATATACTAGCTGAAAACCCGCACTTCGCTACGGAGTATATTCAACTGTCAATGTATGCAAATAATGCCATATATATATATATATATATATATATATATATATATATATATATATATATATATATATATATATATATATATATATATATATATATATATATATATATATATATATATATATATATATATATATATACTAGCATTATTGCCCGGCGCTGCTCGGGTAGATATACAGATATACAATTTTTCATGCATTCCATCAAAAAAATACTGGGCTGCACCCCCCGCTCTTCATGTTAATCTGGCCAGACAGAATGCGCTTAGCGCGTTTCTACTGAAATGATATACCCAGTATTCTTTTGATGGAAAGCATGAAAATTTTATATCTATATATCTACTCGGGCAAAAATTCTTTAAAAATAATTTCATTAATTTTCTTATGCCTTAATATAACTAATGGACTAATAGTTCGGAATGAAAGTTATGTTTCGCTATGTTTCTCTGTTTAAAGAGCTTTACCTCCTACTGCTTAAAAAACCCAAAACTCTAAAAGATTTATCTTATATGATTTCACGGAATACGTAATTCAAATACATATCGTATGTTAACTCCGTTTCGCGAAATTAGGGGATAAAACCTGTAGAACTCTTAAACTTCTTCCCATTTTATGATCCTTAAACAATCAATTTATTTAGATCAACAGAAGGCTTCCAAAAACTGGCCATGGGACAAACTTAATTTTTCTTTTTTTTTCTTCCTTTTTTTTCCAAATTTTATTAAGTTCTATTAGTTTGTACGCCATTGTCTAAAATTGTGTAAAGCAGCGGTTCTCAACCTTTTTAGACTCACGATTCCACTAAAAGTAAGAAAAATAAGCACCTCCCCCCCCCCGTTAACCCCAGACCAACTCGCTTTTCCCCCGCGTATCGAATTTGAAGGGTTGTCGTAAAGGGGCTGTATCCACATTTAAGAGGTGCGCTTAGGGACACAAAAATCATTAAAAATTAATTTAAAAAAACTAATTGAGCTCCAAATTTCGTTTTTCCTGATTTAAGTTTCTAGGGTCCAAAACATTAACTGTGCCGAATTTGGTCCCGGTGTGTGAAATAGTCTATGATTCTATAGCGGACAAACAAACAGACAAGATCTTTTATATATATATATATATATATATATATAATTAATATATATATATATATATATATATATATATAATAAGTACGACGATCAATGTATACAATTGATGTAATATATATATATATATATATATATTTATAAAACAATCGTAAGGGATATTTTTCTAGACAAAATAATGTTGAAGAAAATATTTAAATTAAATCTAATAGGACATACTAAAGAATATAGTACAATTAATATGGTACAGTTTGAGGATCATATCTTTTACTGTATTTTAATATTTTTTTGGATAATGTCCAATCGTTTGCTGCATTAGCAAGGAAAAAAATTTTTATGTCTATTTAGTTATTATGCACGGGAAGATAAATTTATTTAAAGTACCAGAAAAAGAAATCACGTGATCAGCATTTAATAAATTAAATTTAAAAATTAATCTTTAAAAATTCACCAAAAATCAGAAAATGGAGGTAAAGATTCGAATAAAATTTCATTTTGAAGAAATTTTTATGATCTTTCTTGTGATGTAAATTTTATAACCCTCAAATTGTTATTTTAAATGTAAACTTAAAAAAAGTGGCAAAAACAGCTTAAACATTTAATTTTTAAATATCTAAGAAGAATTTTTCAAAAATCTTTTTTCGTGCACCCCTACACTATAAGAAGAATCGCCATACAAAATTTCAGCTCTTTAGGTCCAGCGGTTTGGTCTGTGCGTTGTATGTCAGTCAGTTACGGAACTGTTATATATATATATATATATATATATATATATATATATATATATATATATATATAACCCCTCAATGGCGGATCTTACAAAGGGATTATAAAATTTTCACTTCTAAAGAGGGAATCGGAGAAATGGGCGCCGTAAGCTAAAGGTTAAATCTCAAAACTACATATAATGGAAAAATCCTTCCTCTTTTTTTATTCGTAACAATGCAGAATTACTTACCACTTATGCTACTCGCTCTGAGCACTACGTTTCCTTTATACAATTCATCTCCCTGTTCCTAAGTACCATAGTCCGTTCCTTCCAAACAGTGAATCCACCCTCATTAATTTTCCGCTTCCCTTGCTCGGTAATCTTTCGTGACAAATGTCTCAGCAGTGAAAAATGGATGAGTGGCAGTCAGAAAACTCTTTGACAATGATTGGTCAAGAAAATGACTGATGTTCCAGTTTCGGAAACAATTACGGTTTACTGGGAATTAATGGACGTTTTACGAATACTGCACTGATTTTTTTTCATATAGATTTCTAATATCTCAATCGATTCTCGGTGTAATCTGAAAAGCCTAATCTGAACAATTTCCTTTTACAGAATCTTTTTTAGCTCAAGAATGCAGAAAGAAGCAAATTATATCGAGCGGAAAATTCTAATGGCTGATATGGTGTATTTCCAATAGGCCCTGTAACGACATAAATACGCTTAATTTCATTTTCTCCTCACGGCATCTGTTTTTATGTTTCTATCATTTTTATGCTGCAGTTTTTCTACCGAACTATAGTTCCATTTTTCTGAGTGATAGCGTCACAGATGATTAGAACACTTAAAAAGGACTTCAATAGATGTAGAGGGCTGAGTTTTGAGATACAGGCGTCGAGTTTTTCAAAACTGTTTAAAATTTGGGTGATCTAAAATTTCATTCCCGTTGCCAGCAGTTCGTCAGCTAAGTCAGTGGTGAGCAAACTTTTTCGACCATGACTCCCTTTCTTTAAATAAAAAATCACTCGATCCCAGTTGAAAAAAAAATACGGTAGTGAAAACAAAAGGAAAAGAAAAGAGAAATAAGCAAATTTAGACAAACTATTTTAAAAATCAATGAAAAAAAAGTTTTGTTTATCTTCTACACTTTTTCTTTACAAATCACCATGTTACTAAAATATGTCATTGCTGACTCGCAAGGTTGTACACATACTTAGACGGTTTAATTTAGGTATGGTCTAGGTAAAACATAATATTGTAAAGGATCAATTGTATTTTATTACTGAATTATTAAGACCTCAGTTTAAAAGTAAACGACAGGTGTTTCTTGTATTTATGGCAAGCGAAAGTACCCTGTCGAAGGGTGAAAAACCAAAATGGCATATGAACGACTAAAACGTATACTGAAAAATAGTTTACTTTCCCTCTTCATTTTTTTTTATCCAACAGCACTTCTAAGGAATAAACCAAAAATATAATAAAAAAGAGAATTCATCTTATTATTATACAAGCTGCGGCCATTAATTTCCAGGTATGATCTAATCACTCCAGAAAATATTACATGAAATATATACCCATTTAATATGTTTCGAAGTAACTCCCACTTGCCCCTTTCATCTGCTTTTAAAGTCCTCTTTAGGAATTATCGTTAATGTGGACGTCACCGTTTTCTTGATACTTCGATATTCTCAAATCTTGTTCCCTTCAGCAAATCTTTCAGTTTTGGAAACAAGAAAAAGTCTGTCGGTGCTAAGTTCGGAGTGTATGAAGGATGCTGCATCTCCGCGACCTCATGCTGGGCCAATTTGCTGAAAGGAACAAGATTTGAGAGAAAACGGTGACGTCCACATTACAGAGCATCCCGAAAGAGGACTTTAAAAGTGTTTTCCGAAACTTATACAGCCGAGCACAGAAGTGCATTACGGCAGGTGGAAGTTACTACGAAACATACTAAATGGGTATGTATTTCATGTAATAGTATTTTCTGCAGTAATTAGATCAGTCCTGGAAATTAATGGCCGCACCTTGTACATAATATTTGTATAAAAATTTTGAGATACTGAGCAAACTCCGAGCTTGATAAACACAAGATTGCTTCTGCTGGAAATGAAAAACAGCATTGGCGAGTAGCTGTAAGTTTTACAAAGCCACGAGGAGTGCTAATGACAGCAGCGAAGTTCATGGCATGGGGGATAAGGTGCGTCTTCTTTGAACTAGTTCTGACATCGAGAGTGCATGTCTACAAGCCGTAATTTAGAAAACTCTATAGAGTTTTTATGAATAGTAGCTTATTTGTCCTTGTTGGAATATCAATATGTTATATTTGGATTACCAACATATTTTTGAAGAGACATATATATATGGATGATTTAGCATTGTTTTCCAGTAAAAAGAAATGATGTGATTAATGAAGAAGAAAAATAAATTAGTAAAAGGAAGAAAGCATTCTTTAGATTGTTTGTAAAGCAATACAGGACAATACTGTATTTGTCACAATTATCTTAACAAACACCAGTTTTTACAATGTAAATAAATTTTTGTGCAAACAAAAATTTATAAATCTGTTAAACTTCAAATAAAGCATTATACTGATACACATTTTAAACAAATAAGCCGAGTTTTAAAATTGATTTTTAATATCTCCGATTGAGGACTAGATGATTTATTAGCATTCAATTCTCTTGAGGATTAAATTCTTCAGCAATCTCATACTATCGAATTTCCGTGCGGCTAGGTTCTTTGTTAACTCATTTTGAATGCTACATGCACTAAGCATACATTTAATTAATTCCGCCGAGACTGAACCGAATCCTGTATTTTAGAATGCTTTAAAACTTCTAGCTTCAAAACATATTAATGGCATCTTATATCTTAGAGATTTATGACCTCTCGTAATCAGGCATTTTTAAGAATGCAATAGCTCTATTATGCCTTAAGAGAAACGAAATATATATAGCCCTTATCAAAATTTCAACTTAATCCTTAACTCGCGTGCGTTCTTCATCTCGTAATTAAAATAATTAAAGGTCACTCGAACGTATCATCCATCATCCACCATTGCTGAGATTTAGAATCTCTTTGACAATAAGTAATCTCTCTGCGTAGTTCTAAAGTTATTCTGTTATGTTAACGTTTTCTATGGCGAGCTGAAAAGATCCTGGTATCACCGATCCGTTACAAGGATGAAGAAATGACGTCCCTATAACGTCTTCTTCCAGATGGTTATGGAAATCCGACACACATTTTCTCAGTGTTATTTGTAATAACATACTAAATCATTTTAAAAGAGGTTTCGTTTAAAGCATATCCAAGTAGAAATATGCTTTCAAGTAAATGCATTCAATGTATTTTTCCAACCTCGCTTCCGTTTTACTAATTATTTAATATTACTCCTTTATATCTTAATTTCGCTTCATTATTCCATCTTTGCACGTCTATTTTCCCACATTTCTCTAAATTTTCCTGCATTTTATGTTAGCTTCGTTAACGGGTGTGTCCTGTATCTTAGATACTGGTTATAAAATTTCACCCCCTTTTTTTTTCACTTTTCGAACATTCCCTCCTTCATGAATCCGCTTCTGCCGCAGCCTCCAATAACGTTCTTCTGGAATTTTCTGTTGTTTCCCCAATTTATATCAAGGAGTTTGACGGTAATTTCGAAACTACCCCTTTTAATTTTATTCTAAATAGTAAGAACCTGTGTATTCCTGTTTTGCGTTTTCCACAAGTACCGTGGAAGTACAGGGTGCGGTGGTCCGGTTGGCAAAGGCGTCGAGCCAGTGATCTTAGGGTTGCGGGTTCGATGCCGGTCGTTGACAAAATCCACTGCCATGTTCCTAATAGTGGCCGGTGCACTTAAAATCTGTCGTGGCTGGTGCAGCCACGACAAAATTTGGAGGACGGTGCGTCCTCCAAATTTTTCAAATTTACCTCGGGAGGTGCTGGGCAAGTTTTCCCGTCTCTTCACTTGACTCGGTTCTAAATTACGGAACCGGCTTGTAGGGGGGTAACGCTGGCCGCCTTTACGGTGCCCCCTGAAATGAATGGCCAGCAGTCTCGCCCTTTACTGAGAACAAATGGTGTCACAGCCAATCTTCCGGGAATTTCTAATAAATAAATAAATTAGCACATAAACAGTCATTCAACTTTTGAGTAAAGTGGGATAAATTTGTTATCATTTTTTCGTGGCCTGTAAATGAGTATAATGGAGTTTTTTATGAACAATTTTTTCTTTTACACTGCATGCAAAAGCATGTAAAAAATCGCTCCTCTTCTAAAAATTTCTTTTTCATAATGGAAATTGAGGTTTTAGTCATATTTAGCATAGATACTCAAGTCACACAAATTTATTCTTAAGTATATTTTTTGCGCCAAATTTTTCTTACTACTTTAACTCAGTTTAATCTCGAATATTACAATGCATCTGAAGTAACTGTAATCTTTAAGTGGCCTGATCTAATAACTGGCAGATTTTAAGGGAGGAGGAGGCAATCGAGTTACAGAAAAGTACAAATTGGGAGGTCTGGATCTTTTCTTCCAACCTATATTTTTATTTCTTATTTTTATAATCTAAAACTGGAACATTCTGTCTTGTACTAGGTTTGTCCCTTTGTGTTGAGATATTTACAGAGGAGACATGTATTATGTGTGTCTTATGGATATATATATATATATATATATATATATATATATATATATATATATATATTGTTATTAGTTTATATACCAAATATCAAAACCATTCCATAATAACTAATTTTGTAATAGAAATTAAGTAATTTAACGAATTCGGGAATTTAACTGTAAATATGTTTTAACTGATGCCTTAAATAAAATGCAGTCAACAATACAATACTAAAACTATTTTCGAATATTCCTTATCAACTTCACTTATACATTAAAATATAGTCATATAAACTTTTAAGAAAACACATGACAATCACAGTGATAAAACGCATAAAAGTCACTGTACTAAAAAAGTGCTTAACCATACTAATTCTCTTCTTTTGCCCGAGTGTTTCGCAAAAGAATTTCGCATTTCATCTCATATATTTATTTTTTAGTCTCATCGTTCTTAAAACGCAACACAGTTGAGCTTTATGACCTGCCATGTGACGCAGTTTTTGTGGCTAATTGTTTTTGTTTTTTTCTCAGAATATTTTGGCGTTACTGTGCTGAGTATCTTTTTGATATAATGCCGGACATTAAAGCTGAAGAGCTGTGGGGTGAAGAAATAAAAAATTAAAAATACATAATAATCAATCAAACTGTCTAAACTGAAGCATTGTTAATATTAGTTTACTGTTAATCATTAGTTTGAAATAATATTTTTTTCTAAATTAATGTTTGAATAAAATCCTTTGCGTATAGTTCTCAGTCTAATTGTAAAGCTTATCGAAATCGAGTAAAAGAATGAATCGTAAATGCTTACTAGAAAATATAACTCTTAACCATCTGACTTAATAGAAATACTCAAAGATTTCAACAAAAGCTTACATTTTAGAGTCGTTTTATTTAATTTAGATGTAATGCAGACAATTCTTTCATCGTAGAAAATGGAAAGAAAAATAAAAACATTATGGTAAAGGTAATGGTAAATGGTAATGGTAAAGAAATAAAAACATTAAAATACATAATTTTCACTCAATTAAACTGGCTAATCACAGGTATTTTTAATTTTAATTAACTATTAATTATTAGTTTGAATTAATATTTAGATTTTTCTAAATTAACGTTTAGATAAAAGGCTTTGTGGGTAGCTGTGTTTAATTTTAAAGTATATTGAAACCAAGAATGAATGGTAAATGCTTACAGGATAATATAACTCTTAAACATCTGACTCAATAGAATTAGACTCAAAGATTTCAACAAACGCTTACATTTGGTAGCCAATTTATTTAATTTAGATGTAATGCGGACAATTCTTTCATCGTAAAAAATGGTAAGAAAAATAAAAACCTTATGGTAATGGTAAAATGGTAATGGTAAAAAATAAAAACATTAAAATGCCTACTCACTCAATTAAACTAGCTAAACACAGGCCTTTTTTAATTCTAATTTGCTGTTAATTATTAATATGAATAAATATTTAATTTTTTCCAAAATTAATTTTCAGATAAAATTCTTTGTGTGTAGCTGTCAGTCTAATTATAGAATATATTGAAACCAAGAGTGAATGGTAAAGACTTACAAGATAATATAGCTCTTAACCATCTGACTCAGTAAAAATAGTCTCAAAGATTTCCATAAAATCTTACATTTGAGACCCATTTTATTTAATTTATATGTAATGCGGACAATTTTTTCATCGTAAAAAATGGTAAGAAAAATAAAAACCTTACGGTAATGTTAAGATATAAAAATATTAAAATGCTTACTCACTCAATTAAACTAGCTAAACACAGGCCATTTTAATTCTAATTTATTGTTAATTATTAGTATGAATAAATATTTAATTTTTTCAAAAATTAATGTTTAGATAAAATTCTTTGTGTGTAGCGCTGTCTAATTATACAGTATATTGAAACCAAGAATGAATGGTAAAGGCTTACAGGACAATATAACTCTTAATCATGTGACTCATTAGAAATAGATTCAAAGATTTCAACAAAAGATCACATTTGGGAGCCATTTTTTTTAATTTAGATGTTCTGCAGACAAGATTTTCATTGTAAAAGTATTATTAACACAATATAAAATTTTCTGTTTAGTATACCTAAATTTTGATAGGGCTCTATTCTATTTTTCTATTGCGTAGAAATACTCCAGAATAAAACGATTTCTACACCTTTCCTTTCTTGACCTTGATAGATAATAGAAGAAAAAGTCCTGTGTTCTGTTTTTCATCTTTCCCGTTGAATCAAAATAGGTTCTAAAAATGATTGATGAGCGTTCAAGGTATTGATTTGGAACATAAGGGTCTTTCTTTGATAAAGTGCAGAACATTCTAACAAAGCTTTGACTATGCATGTGTTCTCCTGTTTTTATCATACTAAAGAGGAATTGTATGTAAGAAAGATACATATAAACAATAAGATTTTTTGGTATGGTTGGATAATGCACGAGGAAGTTAAAATATATATTTCACGTCATTATTTTTTGCTCTCAGAATTTCAAAAATATAGAGATTTTATAAATGATAAAGTTTAAAAACAGTTATATATATATACAAAATTTTATTTTAATAAACATTAAAAAAGACTCAATTTAACTTTTGTTCTGTCTTATTTGAGATTTTTCTGGTCAGTATTTTTTGTTGGTAAAATTCAACAAACAAAAAAGTATTTGCAATGAAATACTTACTGTTATAACACATTTTGATGCTCAAAAAAACCGAAAAACACAAAATTCTAGGCTACTTATTTTTAATCAGTAGGGTTATCAGTTAGTCTTTGTTTTATTAAAACCCAGTTTGACTGCGTAAATGAGAAAATATATTAATCCGGCCTTAGGCCGCTCAGGAATCATTTATTAAGGAAGAAATAGCCATAACGAAGTAAACCATACAAAACCCTTGAAATTTATATATTTCTATATTTAAACGTTATTATATTGCTCATAATAATGCATAAAATTAAAGTACAAAAATTAATGAAAATCAAAACATAGGAAAAATAGCCAAAGAACTTTACTACAACAATTTTTGCAATTCTATTTGAACTTTGCAATTTCTCTTTAAGACTAATTTGATCTCGAACAATAATGAGGATTTGATACTAGTATTTAACCACTTTTTTGAGAAATTTTACAGACCACATATTTTTAATAGATGACTTTAAATTGAGAAATGCTAAAACGCCTAAATACAATGAGAATCTTAATACGAGATCTGGCTATATCAACTAGTTTCACGTTAAATTAATAAACATATTACAGAAAGTCAGCCTGTATGCATAATACAATTGCATAACTTTATAATTAGCTTTATATTTAGCAAATGTAATTTCATTCATGAGACACGATATTATCTAAGTAAATCGGATTTAGTTAAAACAGCACTAAACAAAATTTACAAAGAAACTATCAGAACGTGCTTCGCTAAAAAGAATCAACAAATTTAAATATGAAGATGTTACAGTCAAACCTGTCATTCTTTCAACATTCTTTCTTTTAAAATACTCTCTTGTTTTTAAAACTGGTTTAAAGGAGGGTTTTACTGAGATAGTGTCACATACCATAGTCCGGAGGTATATAAATTAAAACATTTGGGAAAATCTTTCAACTTGCTAAGCTTCTGACAAGATGATTTAAACTGCTGACAGTTTTAAGTCTTCACTAGAGTGTAGATCACTTAATGATGCTCGCAGTTATCGTTCCATGTGATGTGTAGTGTCGTCGGAAATAATAAATCACTACAGGGTGAATTTACAACCCTTACAGCTAAATTATGGCTCTCTGAGTATCATATTTCAAGCAGAAGTGACGGCGTTATTTCAAGTCAAATTTTATATTTTCATGGTTCGATTGTTTTACGAAATTTACAGTGTTTCAATAATAAATGATTTTCATACAAGCACCCCAAAAATGATGTTACGTGCATTTTATGTTTTCTTATTGATACATAATATTTTGGAATCTTCATGATTGTTTTTTATGAGCGAATGTGCATGGCTGAGTTACTGAAAGTCTTAAAGTTTGGAAAGTAGTTTCTATAAAGTACTTTAGATGTAAATGTTGCAAATTTTTAAGCATATATCTTTCAAATCCCACCTGTTTATTATTACAACTGTCTTATTTCATTGCATAAAAATCATCTTTTTTGTAAATTATTTTTAATTCCTTTTATACAAAACTTTCATGCCACGCTTTTTTTATACTTAATTTTTTTTAATGAAAACTGCTATGTTCTTTCACAAACTATACAATCTTTTCACGTGATGGTGGGTTTGATGATTAAAATGTAATGTAACTTGTGTAGAAATATAAGATTCAAAATAAAGAATCTCATTTTACGTCATCCTGTTGATGACCGCATCCTTCATAAAGGGCAACAATTATTAGTTTTGTTCATAATTCATAGAGAAAGCAAAAGAAATTTTCCGTCATTTTTACACTGAAATGCCGTTAGCTTTGTAAGGAATTCTAATAGGAATTAAATTCTATAAATTTCACCTTTTCGAAAAATACTTTTCTTATTAGGATGTTAATACAGCTCTTCGCTTCTTCAACATTCGTTGTACCTTCAACATTCTTAAAAAGTTTAAAAATTAAAAAAAAAATTCAGTATTCGACTGAAAAAAGCTAATTCTTAAGATTTCGGAGGTTCGCTATAAAAGGATAAATTAACATTAAAAACAATCGGAAAACGGCAGAACCAAATTTTCGTTCGTTATATACGTGAGTTCGTTATATACCGGGTTCGCTATAACGGGGTTCGACTGTACTAGTTTTCACAATCTAAAAAATTTATTTTATTCGTTCCCTTAATTTTAGGAAGAGCAGGATAATGATTTCTTCTTATCTGTTTTCTGAGCTTTCCTTGTTCTAAGTCAACACTAATTCAAAATATTGAATAAATAATTAGTGTCTCAAAGACACATTTTGAGGCAAGCTCCCCGTTTTCTATGTCTCTTTTTGGAACATTAATCACATTTTTATGTTCCAGTTTATGACATTAAATGTTATAGAATTTGAAAAGAACAAACATTCTAATCATGTAATTGACTATCATAATTCAGAAATAAACCACGATGACAGAATATTTGTTGGTCTGAATATATTTTCCTTTAGTTCAGATTTTTTTAACGTTCTGGTAGGCGCCAAATATAAGAAGTCTCTTGCAGAGTATTGCATTTCGAGGATACTAATGCTGGTAATAATGCTGGTAATGCTTTTAAACTAATGTTGGTAATTCGCCTCAAACTGATAGGTCGATTTCATGAGAGTACTATATTTTATACTATATATACAATATCACAATATTAAGTAAATATTACCGAATACACATGCAATATACATGTAATTTGTGTAAATCTTTACATGAAGCAGGAGCATTTTTTATAATAGATCTAGGGGGTGTCACCTTAAAACCTTCCCAAAACTCAATTTTTTATAATGATTTAATTTTAAAGAATGGAATGTAAGGAATCTTTTTTTTTAAATATGAAATCGATACTACAATTGGAACCGATTTTAGGGCCAAATGTATAAAGCTAATAGCAAATTAATTTATAGAATCTTTAAACTTTAAACGGCTTTTTCAAAAAACTGTTATTTTCAAACTTGTGCTCACTATTTCTTCAAAACTAATGGTCACAAATTGCTAAAATTTTGTATACATATATATCTAGTATGTTTATACAATTTCTACCTAAATTTAGGTAAGTACATATTACTAATTTTTTACAGCAGTTTCTTTTATTTATTATATTTCTTGTACATTATAATACATTTGCCTAAAAAACTTTTTATGCGAAATGTAGTAATTATTACCACAATATTGTATAACCTGTGTCAACAATATTGTATAACAAATATTATATAACCTGTGGATATTATATATATATATATATATCTTATAGTTTTTTTAAAAATCTGCGTGCAATACATTGACCTAAGATTCATTTTTCATAAAACTTTTTTTTATGTAAAATAATTTCTATTAATCTCCCAACAATTCTGCTTTTGTTTTCTAATCGATAAAGTTTTGTACAATTCACCCTAAAAATTGGTTTAAATTAATTACAAATTAACTGTTTGACAACACATTAAGCTTGGTAGTAAAATCAGTATATTTGTGCGAGTGAAAGGTGATCTCCCCCCTTAAAAAATGTTTAAATGACAAAGAGTTTTTTGTGCTCTTAATTTTTTTTCTTTGTTTATTAACACATTTAATATTTACAAGGAACGTAAATTAAATTCTCAGATATGTAAGGTATCTTATAAATAAAGTATAGCATCGCATGAAAAGGGTATTAAAATGAGAAAAAATCAGAATTTGAATTCGGTAAATAATATGTTATTTTTTAAATATTTTAATTTTGATGACTAAAAGCATTTTTTACGTATTTTTGCAAAACCTTGACAACGCTTGTTTCATCTTATTATCAGTTGCGAAAAAAAGTTTCAGATTAAATCATTAAGCAAAAAAAATAGTTTCGGTAATCCTGAGCCCCCCTTAAGACTTTTACTGGGGTCTATGTCAAATCATTATACTTCATATTATTAGAAAATTAGCTACGAATAAATTAAAATATTTTTAACACTAGAAAGACGGCTGACGTCATTTTGACGGTTTCGGACATACTATTCAGTGCTATGTTTGTATTTATCCCCTCAGACTTCTGAAATTTTATGACTTTTTCTAATTTTGCACGAAATATGCACATTCCTTTACAAAATTATATTCGATAATAAAGAGCGGGAGAAAATGTGTTGTATACCTACTAAGACTGAAATCCGCCAATTTGACGATTATAGAAAACAGGCAGAAATCTTTAAAATAATACCGGGAAATGTTAGTTATTTTTCGTCTCTTCCCCCTTTTGAAAATAACAGAAATATTGGCTCTTCGGAAATATTGGTGTTGAAAAATAAGAACTGCACAAACCATGCATATATTTTTACAGATAAACCCTACCAGGTTGTCAGCTGGACATACCTGCATAAAAATATATCTTAATATATACTAATTTATTATATATTGGTAGGAAATAGTTTAAAATTTAAAGTATTATCCATTTAAAAAAGAAAACATTAAATGTTTTAAATTCCGACTTTATTTTTAACCGTCAAATGGACAACGTCTGTTTAGTAAGAAACTTTTTTAGTAAGTCTTTTTAATAAGAAAAAATTCCAGTCTTTTTAGTGTTAAAGAATTTATGTTCCCACGAGTGATAAGTATAAGTCTAGATTCTATCATTTTGTTTATTTTTCAGGCATAACTATACTGTCATAACCTATACATAAGTGTGTGATGATGCCTTAAAAATTTTAAATTTTAAAATATTTTGCTTAATTGCAGCAAAGTTTAAAGAAGTTAAAACATATTTCGCGTACAACTCTCTTGCTTATAAATAGGCTTATTTCAAATATTAACCCTTACTCTAGAAAATTTAAAGTATTATCCATTTAAAAAAGAAAACATTAAATGTTTTAAATTCCGACTTTATTTTTAACCGTCAAATGGACGACGTCTGTTTAATAAGAAACTTTTTTAGTAAGTCTTTTTAATAAGAAAAAATTCCAGTCTTTTTAGTGTTAAAGAATTTATGTTCCCACGAGTGATAAGTATAAGTCTAGATTCTATCATTTTGTTTATTTTTCAGGCATAACTATACTGTCATAACCTATACATAAGTGTGTGATGATGCCTTAAAACTTTTAAATTTTTAAATATTTTGCTTAATTGCAGCAAAGTTCAAAGAAGTTAAAACATATTTCGCGCACAACTCTCTTGCTTATAAATAGGCTTATTTCAAATATTAACCCTTACTCTAGAAAATTTAAAGTATTATCCATTTAAAAAAGAAAACATTAAATGTTTTAAATTCCGACTTTATTTTTAACCATCAAATGGACGACGTCTGTTTAGTAAGAAACTTTTTTAGTAAGTCTTTTTAATAAGAAAATATTCCATTATTTTTAGTGTTAAAGAATTTATGTTCCCACGAGTGATAAGTATAAGTCTAGATTCTATCATTTTGTTTATTTTTCAGGCATAACTATACTGTCATAACCTATACATAAGTGTGTGATGATGCCTTAAAAATTTTAAATTTTAAAATATTTTGCTTAATTGCAGCAAAGTTTAAAGAAGTTAAAACATATTTCGCGTACAACTCTCTTGCTTATAAATAGGCTTATTTCAAATATTAACCCTTACTCTAGACTAACTTGTTTAAAATCGCAGAGTCTGTATTCCTCCAAACACAGACGCATCAAACTCGTGTGTACATTCAATATATTAGTTACTCTAGCACACAGGATTAATCATTTACTGTAATGTATTCTAATAGACTTGCTCGTACATACATATTTTATAAAAAGGTTTTCTTTCAGCATATCTCGAAAATAATGCATCCGTAATGATTCGTGAATCCCAAACATCGGAGACAGTAATTTTATGCACTTTCGCCTCGTACGCTCGTGAGAGTGGAGGAAAATGCTTTTAGAAAATACGAATTATTTTGAAGGGAAGAGTAATGCATGTGTATGTTCGCCGGAGTTATTACAAAATGTTTGGCAAGATAAATTGAAAGAATTATTATGCAGTTCTTCGAAAGAATTTTGATTTAACAGAAGAAACAAATTGAAAGCGTCTGAAAATTTAATGATAGACTAGAAATTCTTGATGTTTATGAAGGATGGTCTTTTGTTTTCGAAGACGTAGGCTGGTAATGTAATAATTTCCGTCTGGTAAAATATCATTTCACATCTGTATGCATAGGAATGATAATAACTTCCATTCTATTCACAATTTTCTAGCCCCGAATGTAACATGGGCAAAGCGAAAGTTTTAATTCATTTGTCGGTATCATAACTGAGCTACCATTCTTTCTTTGAAGAAGTAACATTTAGGAATATCCTTCTAATTCATTATTTTTGTCATTGTCTCCGATGAATTGTCTTTGGTAGAAATTCGCTTTCTGTTTTTTTTTCTAATTATAATAGTTATTTCCAGCTTCCTTTTCCCCATGATTACATATCCCTGATAGGATTTTGTCATGAGGTGGGTTTTAGTGAAAACCATGACTGATGGGTTAAAAAGAGTAATTTTTGTACTTGCTCTATCGCAAATATTACCTTTAAATTGCTTATCATTTTGAGTCACGATTTTACTCATATCTTTCAAAATAAGTTTTCGAACTAGAAAGTTACTTTCGAAATTCCGGAATGGTGGGCATTGTAACAGTGTCGAAAGTGGGAGATACCTTGCCTTATAAAAGTAAAGAATTAAAATTAACTTGTTCAAATAGCAGCAAAATAATATAGTAGTTTAATAGTATAACCCATAATTGCTTCTCACAGTGGAGCGCTAAAGATAAAACTCAGACTTAATTTAGGTCTACAAAAGAAACTGACATCATTATGTTATGAGTTGCCCCACGTGGCTCGGATATACTACGAATTAATTTAACACTTATAATAAATAATAAGGAAAATTCCGACTCACATTACTGACAGGAATAAATGGAACAAGATGGTTGCAGGATGAAATTAATTTATTATAAAAAAATGATTCTGACTGCAAGCACAATTATTACCAAAGCTCAAAATGGCCGTTAAGCCTACCAGTCCACACTCCCATGACTCCCAGCACCATATCTCGTAACATGTGACCTTGCTCTAACAACGTCGAACAGAGAGTGTCTTCTCAGCGAGTCCAGAAAAAAAAAGTTCCAGAAAAAAAAGTTCCAGAAAAAAAGTTCCAGAAAAAAAAAGGCAAGCATCGCCCCCAGTGGAGATAATTTCATTCAATATTTTTAATGCAATTAAATTACAATCGTGCACGTTATAAAGCGCATGGCTTTATAACAGGCATCACCATTACACAGCCGGACCATTGCATATAATCCTCACTTACAGACCACACATTCTCATCAACCTCAGATAAAAACTCGTGATATTGATTTCCACTAAAGATCCTTTTACAATGCTCAATTCTTTATAGTTTCCCCATTTTATTTAGTTACATTTTTATTAGTGTGCTCTTTTGCTGGATCGCTCCAGACCACCGTCCTCCAGAACTTGTATCATTAAACCGTATCCGTATTAAGATATGCATTTCAACCAGTGAAGTGTAAACAAGTCTTTGTATCATATCAGAGTATCAAAATACTGTCACGACAGTGACACCATGATCGACTTTCGTCTTAACATCAAAGAAACGACACCTGATAGAAAAACAACATAGTGGGCACGTATCACAGCTTTCTGATGAAGATGACGTGCAACAAAAATGCAGATGAAGTATGGTGGAAAACAAATATTGAGGAATAATAAACGGATGGAAAAGGCTTTAAAAGTAAGCCTCGACTTATCGATTAAGACCATGACTATGTACCATACATTCAATTTATGTGACACTAGCTGAAGTACCCGACGATGCCCGGGATTTTAAGAATGTTTGTTGTTAACCAAAATCAATTTAAAAATTAACACAGTATAAATAACATAAAAAATATATGTGAAATGTTATACACGTCTCAGAATTTCAGCCTTTCATCATTTTAATACTAAAATCTGAAAAGTAAAAATGTCAAATTCTCTAATGTTTGTTAACCAAAATTAATTTAAAACTAAGCACAGTATAAATAACATAGAAAAAAAACCTTGTGAAATCTATAAATATATAAATTTATAATAAACTCCTCAGAATTCAGCTAGAATTAGCCTTTCATCATTGGGGTAAAAAAAAGCTGCAATTACAGGTTCAGCAGAAATTTCCAATAGAACAATGATATGACTGCAGCGTTGCCTCTTAAAAAAATGAAGTGTTCGATTGAGGGCTGCAAACCATTCAACTCCTCTCCACATTTAACTCCTATAAACATCCTCTACATATTAAATTCCTTTTCTCTCCATAATAAACTCCTCAGAATTTTGGTATATTCAGCCTTTCATCATAGTACCACTAAAATCTGAAACATCCTCTCCAGAAATATAAATTTATTAATTTCAATAATTAAACACACACAAATATATAAATTACGCAAAAGTTTTTTAACCAACATTTGAATAATTCGTAAATGAAAAAGCATATGAAAATAAAGATAAGAACTTCCGGAATCGAAATTAATTACCCTTAATTTTTAATTAATAAAAAACCAACATAATATGAATAAAAACGATAGTTGCTTAAAACCATATGAAAATAAAGCTATTATAAAGATGATAATAATAAAAAAAGCATAAGAAAATAATGCTCGCGCATGAAGTTAACGTTACGATATAAAGATAGTAATAATAATATAAACCGCGTGCATAAAATATTTAGCTTTTCAAGCGAAATAAATTGATTTTTAGAAAAAATCTACTTTTAATCGAGAAATTAAAATACATTGCACAAAATTTTAATTTTACCAACTTTCCACCCTACAATTTACACCCTACTTCTTTTAAATAGGATGTAAATATAAAGTTTTAACAGCCAATTGAATGCCAGTTAAAAATAATGTGTGCGCATGAAGTTAACGTTACGATATAGAGATAGTAATAAAAATCTATATATATATAAAACAGTTCCGTAACTGACTAACTGACTGACTGACATACAAAGTACAGACCATACCGTTGAACCTAAAGGACTGAAATTTTGCATGGCGATTCTTCTTATAATGTAGGGGTGCACTAAGAAAGATTTTTGAAAAATTCTTCTTAGATTTTTTTAAATTAAATTTTTAATCTGTTTTTGTAACTTTTTTCAAGTTTGCATTTAAAATAATAATTTGAGGGTTGTAAAATTTATATCACGAAAAAGATCATAAAAATTCCTTTAAAATGAAATTCTTTTCGCATCTTTACCTCCATTTTCTAATTTTTGGTGAATTTTTAAAGATTAATTTTTACAATTTAATTTATTAAACGCTGATCATGTGTTTTCTTTATCTGGTACTTTAAATAAATTTATCGTCACATAACAACGAAGTAGACACAAAAAAATTAAAATAGTGGCGCCATCTACTGTACGCTTGTGAATCGAGAGTTGTTGGTTATTTATTAATTAAAAATATTGGAAAGTTCTTGTGGATCTGTAAATATACATGTGGTAACAGTTTTAAAATTTATAAATTATCAACCTACACAGGTGATAATTTATCCGGCGTTGCCCAGGATTTTAAGAATGTTTGTTAACCAAAATCAATTTAAAAACTAAACACAGTATAAATATCATAGAATAAAAAAGCATGTGAAATGTTATACACATGAATAAAAAGAAAACCCAACATAAAAAACCATAAATTTACAATAATTTCTTCAGAATTCAGCTAGATTTAGCGTTTCATCATTGGAGCAAAAAAACCCTGAAAAGTAAAGCATAAAATATATACATTTATAATAAACCACTAAAAGCTGAAAAGGAAAAATGTCAAATTGTCTTTAGGAAAGTAAAGCTGAAAAGTAAAAATGTCAAATTGTCGAATGTTTGTTAACCAAAATCAATTTAAAAACTAAATACAATATAAATAACATAGAAAAGATTTAGCCTTTATCATTGGAGCAAAAATTCCTGAAAAGTAAAACATAAAATACATAAATTTATAATAAACCTACCAAAATCCATTAAAAAAATAAACACAGTATAAATAACATAGAAAAAAAAGTATACGAAATGTTATACACATTAATAATATGAAAAATGAAATAAAATAAAAATAATTTTTAAAAATAATAAAATAAAATAAAAATAATTTTAAAAAATAATAAATAAAAATAATAATAATAATAATTTAAAAAATAATAAAATAAAAGCTGAAAATACAGGTTTAGCAAAATCTGCACGATCCGTATTCGAACCCGCTTCGTGTAGTGTAGAAAATGAACGCTCTTACCGAATGCGCCACAATAACATGCTGGTGTAATGTGTAAATAGGAGAATATTTGTACTAAAATTACTGGAAAGTTGCTAGGGGTTGGTGAATATACATGTATTTATGGAGTAAGAGGAGTTTTAAGTTAGAAATAAGTTAGCAGGATAGAAGCTTAGTCTTTAACTCTTCAATAGACACAAAGACATAAGCGAGGGGGGTTGCAGTAGCGATTAAAAATGATCTTGTGACACTTAGCGTGGTTGATTCGAATTTTCCATCGCGTATGATAGTGTCAATATGCCGTTGGATCCGATTTATTTTAGAGTATAAAATCTGACTTGAAAGATTATTATTTTCATTTATTATTCTGGCTTAATATGTAACTTGAAACTTTTTGATTTTATTTATTTTTATCTTTTCGCTCGCTGTTCGCTTCAGCTAACCCAAACGTGGACGCCATATTCAGAGGGGTGATTCCACAAAGTGTAACATCTTACATTTAGTTTCAAAATTTTTGGTTTTTTATTAATTAAAAATCAACGGTAATTAATTTCGATTTTTGAAGTTCTTCAGACCCTCGGCTGTTTTTAAAGACGCCTGTATGTAAAATTTCACGATCGTTGCTCCTAAACTGTGGATTTCTATACAATTACAGAGATACAAACATTCATTTTTATATATTAGATAGTATAACGCCACAATTGTGGACACACCCTTAGATTACAATAAGCTTCATAGCATTCTGAAGCAATCCGGCAGTAATATATACTTCGACGTATACTAAGCTTAAAATTGTTATTGTTCCTAATGCCCGCTGGCGGAAATTTCCAGACCTGGTTTATATAGGCTTTGCGGACTGAGCAGTGCGTCTCCGGTTTTGGAGTCTGACTTGCCAAGATGCCACCACAATTTTGTCCGACCACCTCCAGGGGTGACATCTGGGGGGACTGTACCTTCCCCACCCGCATAGAAGGACTTTCCGGTCTACGGATTTAGCGTGCCCATATCCCGCATAGACAAAACGGAATTTTAATGGCGCTTATCAGGATTCGATCCGAGAACCCTCAGTACCCAAAATTGACGCGCTACCACAAGGCTACCTAGGGCCCGAGCTTAAACTTAATTTATTTATATAGAGAGTGGGAATCATTTTAACTTCTTAATCCTGTTCTTTGAGTCTTCTTCAGTTTATTTAGATTCCCGCACTGATTGAAATTATTTGCTTGTTTTAATATCTATAAAGATGAAGCAAACACATATTTTAAAGGTCGTACAATTTCCCTAAAAATAGGAAAGTTTTTTGACATGTCATGAATTTATATTCGTATCTCTGATTAAGGAGCCCAGATCTATCGAAAATCTGCGTACATCCTAGACAGAAGAACACCCTTCCAGTGTAGTGTCAAGATTAAAATTTTCTTGATATCTTTGAAGTAGAATATAATTATTTTATATATATATATATCTAGTCCTTAGTTCGAGATTAAGAAACGTAACAGAATTAAATTCCGCATCGCAGTCTTTCTGAAATAACGAAGGTAAGAAAGAGAATTCTTGTCTGCATGATTAGACAAAATCTAAGCTTAGATACTACTTTGTAAAGCTAATGAAAAGAAATTTCCTAACAAAGCTTTAAGAACCTATTTCTTTCAACATAAAATGAAGCAATTAGGAAGGAGAAAATCTTACAAGTATTTTAATCCTCGGAAACAAAAATGAAAGAAATTTTGGAAAGGATGTCTTCGGAACTAGAATAAAGGAGATATCAAGAGTGGATGACTAGTAAACATAAAAAAAAAAGAGAAAAAAAAAGAACTTGAGAGGGGAAATCTTTTTCGATTAGATCAGAAAATCTTTAAAGTATAAAATATTTAATTCGCCAATAGGAAAATATGAAGGGTGTATAGTATTACAGCAAGGATTAACTTGTTACCTCAGTCTAAAACCTCAGGCTGTGACTTTTTACTTGTGCACAAAATACGTGCTACCATTTTCAGTCAGGTAATATAGCAATTTCATGAAAGATATGGGAATTTCCAACTCGTAAACAATAAATACGAACTCAATCCAATCGTGATACCTTTTTTTCTCCATTTTGTTCTTATTTTTCCTTGGAATGAGCATTTGTTTTTATCCATTTCAGTGTGTTACGAAAATTTTCATGCTTTCTTTTTCTGTTGTATACGAAAAATGCATTTCAAAACAAAATCAAATGTAATAATATCAATAGATGTGACAGAACACTTTTACTGAACAAAAAAAAAGTTGTACTGCTTTTTAACTATAACTAAAATTATATAATTCTTTTTTAAAAACATTTATAAATACGTATAATTTATAAATATTTTTAATAAGGAAAACGATTCTGTCTTATCTATATATATAAACAGGGCCGTTCCAACCCGCGGGTGCCAGGGTTGCGGGGCACACGGGCGGCACATCAAGGGGGGCGGCAAGTCAGCCGCCAGATAAAAAAATTTAAAACTAATTTATTAGTAAAATAATCAATATAAAAATATCACCATTATGCTAGGTAACTACTTAGAGTTAAAAAATGCATTTTACAAGTATAACTGGAAATAAACAGTAAGGGGAAACAGTAACTCAGAAGGGGAAGTGACGAGCGCAGGCGACAGTCGCGACCTGTAGCCACAGCTGTGGCTCAGTATAATAAGCTCCGTACGATTGCATGTATCGCTTCGAGTGGCTTGTCTGGGCGCGGGAAGCTGTGGCGAACGCGCGCCACAGCTGTGGCTCTGTATAACAAGGCCCTTAGACTTATCGCTTTTGCGAAGCCAGTGTGTCTACAGGACATTGCTGATCTAGTGTAATTTTTGTTTATTCGGCACATGCCGGATGTGATGAGGTTTGCGCGCGAAAAATGTTAAAAGAAGGTTATTCTGGGAGATTTTGTCTTAGGGTGAGGTCGTGTCAGACCATTTGCGCTCCCGGTATGTTATTTTTATTGTGATTTCGTTTTGTAACTCTGTGTGTCTCTATATATAATCAAATGTGTTTGATTAAATTAAGACTAATTTTTAAAGTGGTGAAGCAAGAATGCCTATATTTTAATGATAATTTAAATTCGGCCATGGAGAAATTTACTTAAACAAAACCACATTGGTTTGAAAAGTTCTACTCCACGTCGCAACCAGTTGGGAAATACATTGTTCGTTTTTGTTTTAACACGTTTTAACCATCATCCCATCAAATCGCGTCGCATCGCCGGCATCGTATCGGTGCGGGCAGTTTTTGTAAGGTTGCAGGAAAATACTCTTTTATGTCCTGAGCCTATAAATACACGGACCAATTTGCACTATATTAATTTTGAACGTGTCCATCTCAACAACTGAAAAACAAAGCTTTTTGTCTTTAATTTTTGTGCTCGATTTTGTGATTGTTGGCCAACAAAAATATTTCACAGGTAAGTAAACTTGATGATATTTTTTCTTTTGAGCGGTTATCGGTTAGAAATTGAAATAATACATATATGGTTTGATATTTGTTTTTTAAAAAAAGCTAGGTTTCATTACTTAATTCTGTTTTAAAGGTTTTTTTATTTTGCAAATGTTAAACATATACTACAGGAACAAGTGTAAACTGGGATTTTTGAACTGCATCACCTTATTTTTTTAACATGTACGTGAAATATGGCAATTCAGAAATCGGGAAAATACGATTTTTTTTTAAATTAAAGTAAACGTACGGAGAATTGTATTTAAAATATGAACAAAATAAAAATAAAATCGATTTGGAACGTTTCTTTGCAAAAGTCAATCTTTATCGAGAAACAGCTTAACTTACATTGCGCCTATTTTATAAGTTCTTTACGAAAAGAACCTCATTTTTTTACAGATGTCTGATAATCGAAAAACGCTTTCTGGGGCCCAATACAGAAAAAGAAAACTTGAAAAAGAAGAATTAGTAAAGAAGGCTTGTGGTTCATTAAAAACATTTTTAATCCCAGCAAGATCGCATGAGGCGCCATCAAGTTCCAGAGATACAAATGTGACGCAGACCGAAATCGCAAACCCCAAGGAAAATGTTTTAATCGCAGAACTAAGTCTTGAAACCAGTGAAACCGTAACCAAAGACCGTGAAGATTTTCTTCATCTTTCTTATAAAGATGATGTTTATAAGGATCCTAGCTGTTGGACTTCCGTACTATCTGACAAAATTAAATTAACTTTAGTAGAGTTAGGCCTTACCCCACTTACAGAAGCGGATGTAAAGTTTCCTTCTATTTATTATTAAAAAAATTAAGTTACGGGGAAATAATTCAAGAGTTTCGCTTGTGTATTCTAAGTTAAAAGATTGTGTATTTTGTTTTCCTTGCAAATTATTTAAAACTTTTTCTAGTGCCTTTGTTGAGGTATACAACGATTGGAGACATTTAACTCAGATTATAGAACGCCATGAAAAATCAAAAAGTCACATTTGTAATATAAAATCTTGGATTGATTTAAATAAATCAATTTCTTCTAAAACAACTACTGATTCTCTAAATGAGAAATTGATAAATATGGAAAAAGATCGATGGGTTTCTGTGTTAAAAATTATAATTTATACTGTTAAATTCTTAGCCGGTCAAAATTTGAGTTTTAGAGGCAAAAATAATAAGTTATACAAGCAACAAAATGGAAACTTTTTAAAATTAATTGAAGCAATTGCAAAGTTTAATGATACCATATCAGACCACTTCACTAGAATTAGCAGAAATCTATCAAGTATGCCTCATTATTTAGCAGTTTATATTCAAAATGAACTTATTTCCCTTTCGAGTCAAAAAATAAGACATGAAATAATATCGCTCTTAAAAGTTAGTAAATATAATTTTATTATTTTAGATTTCACCCTTGATCTAAGTCACCAAGACCAACTTACTGTTGTAGTAAGATTTTTTCTATTAAATAAATCAAAGCAAATAGAAATTAGGGAGCATTTTTTAGGAGAGGGACAGGGTTTCGACGAGACAGGGTTTAACTAATTTTTTATTAGATTTTTTGGAGACTCACAACATTTGTTTGGGAGATTTAAGGGGGCAGGGTTATGATAATGGTGCGAATATGAAGGGTCGCAATAATGGTTAACAAAAAAAAGTTCTTGACTTAAACCCTAGAGCTTTTTATGTGCCTTGTGTGGCCCATAGTTTAAATTTAGTTGTTAATGACGCTGCAAAAGCGTCTTTAGAAATTACAAGCTTTTTTGCAATTGTACAGGAGCTATACGTTTTCTTCTCCGCATCCACTAAACGTTGGAAGGTCCTAAAAATGAAATCCCAACTTTAACGCTTAAACCCCTTTCAGATACTAGATGGGAAAGCAGAATAGATGCGTTAAAAGTTCTTAGATACAATCTAACAAAAATATATGATGCTTTATATACCCTCTATTCTGATAATACTAGAGACTCTGAAACTAGAAACATGGTAAATTCATTACTTTTGAAAATTAAGTCGTTTAAATTTATTTGTTCCATTATTACATGGTATAATGTTTAACAAAAATTAATATCGTAAGTAAAGCTATGCAGGAATCGGATGCTATACTACCAAATATTATTTTAATGTTAGAGCAAACCAAAACATATTTATATAATATTAGGTCAGATAAAGGTTTTAGTGATACTTTAGAAGAGGCAAAAAATATTGCAGAAGATATCGATTGCGACACTTCATTTCTTGTGGTTAATATTGTTAGACCCCGAACAAAAAAGTTTATTTGACTACGAATGTAAAGATGAGGCTCCAAAAAATCCAGAAGACCAATTCAAAATTAATTTTTACTTTGTAATATTGGACACTGCATTATCAAAAATAGAAGAAAAGTTCGAACAAATAAAACAACATCACACAGTTTTCAATTTTCTCAACGACCTAAATAATTTCCTTAAAACAGATAAATCAAATAGGTCTACAAAATGTAAATATGTGGAAAGTATGTTACATGATCCATTTAAAAATGAAAAAGATATTATAGCTGAAGATTTATGCGATGAAATTGACAACGTTGCATCCTTTATTTCCCCTGAAATGAACGCGTTAAATGTGATTCAATACCTATTTACAAGTAATATCATCTATCTGTTTCCAAATTTAGTGATTGCCATACGAAATTTTTTAACATTACTCGTGACTGTGGCTAGCGGGGAAAGAAGCTTTTCAAAACTTAAAATAATAAAAAAATTATTTGAGATCAACAATGGGACAAGAAAGGCTTTCAGACTTATCTATTATTAGTATAGAAAAGGACATTTCGGAAGATATAGATTTATCAGATATTATAACAGAATTTGCATTAAAAAAGGCACGAAAAGCAAAGATTTTTTAAGCTTTTTGACTGTCTGTTATTAAGTATATGTATTTAATATAACGTATTCATTTGGTTATTATATCAATACATTAATAATTATTATGTTAGATTTTAAAATTAAAAAATAAACTGAATTTACAATCTTTTCTGTATTTCGTTGTTTCATTTAAGGTAAAAATATTTCAGAGAAATTTCAATTAATCCATACGGTATGAGGGGGGGCGGCAAAATTATTCTCGCACACGGGCGGCAGCTACACTAGGAACGGCCCTGTATATAAAACAGTTCCGTGACTGACTGACTGACTGATTTACTGACTGACAGATAACGCACAGACCAAACCGCTGGACCAAAAGGGATGAAATTTTGCATGCCGATTCTTCTTATGGTGTACGGGTGCACAAAGAAAGATTTTTGAAAAATTCTTCTTAGATAACTAAACTAAACATTAACTAAAATTTTAAGCTGTTTTTGTAACATTCTTTAAAGTTTGCATTTAAAATAATAATCTGAGGGTTATAAAATTTATATCACGAGAAAGATCATAAAAATTCCTTTAAAATGAAATCTTTTTCGAAGCATTTTCCTCCATTTTCTGATTTTTGGTGAATTTTTGAAGATTAATTTTTAGAATTTAATTTATTAAATGCTGATCACGTGGTTTCTTTTCTTTTTGTCATACTTTAAATTCATTTTGCGTCACGTGCATAACAACGAAATAAATACACAATTTTTTTTTTCTTTCTAATGCGGCAGACGATTAGACATATCCAAAAAAAATATTAAAATACAGTAAAAGAAATGTTCCTCAAACTGTACTATATTAACTGTACTATATTCTTTAGTATGTTCTATTAGATTTAATTTCAATATTTTCTCCTACATTATCTTGTCTATAAAAATATCCGATGCGATTTTTTTATAAATATTTTTTATTTGGCATTAGTTTCAAACATTGACAGTTGTATTTATTATAAATATATATATATATATATATATATATATATATATGTATTTATTATAAATATATACATATATATATATATATATATATATATATATATATATATATATACATATATATATATATATATATATATATATATATATATATATATATATATATATATATATATTTGTCATTAACTGTATACATTGCCCGTTGTATTTAATTTGAATGTACTCCGTAGCAAAGCACGGGTATTCCGCTAGTACTAATATATACTGACTTGCAATGAAATACAAGCAGTAAACACGATTATTCTCCAACTTTAAAAAAATTTTACTGTAATTAATATTAGTTGTATTTCAATGTATTTACATCGGTAGGTCAAATGTCTCTCACATGATGGAGGTATTATATCTACTGGGCTTAAAGATCCACAATTCCTATAAATAACAATATTAACGTAATTATTTCACATCGCCTTTTAAATGAATGTAAGTGCTCAAATTATTACTAACAAATATCAGAATAACAGACTATATCATTAGTTTATTGAATTCGCTCTATACGTTATTTACACGTACAATTCACATAAATTTCAAAAATAATGCTGCATTTCAAACTGAAATTAATTATTTTTTATCTCTTATCTTTAACTATACCTAACCGAAATGTTTCAGATTCAAAAAAAGCTTACCTATTCATGTCTTAGTTACACAGAGTCTAATCAAAAAGCAAGTTGCTTCAATAATAATTTATACATGAGCGACTTCAAATTGCCTTGATCAGCATCTATGATTTTTTTACAATCGTGCAATGCGTAAATTAATGATGACTACAAAAACCGTTTTCATCCTAAAGTGTTCAAATTAATATTTTATATTAAATAATATATGTTCTAGATATTTATTAATGCTGTTTGACTCCCTCGTGGCCATTGTAATTGGAAATTTTCTCTTAGCCAAAAAATATTAAATTTTTTATTTATAAGAAATCTCCATCCTCTAGAAACTCGCCCACATATAGCTTAGCCCAAAGCAAGATTTTCTCTTCCTTGCTTTAATCAACATGAAATTTTCAGTTCCTTTCAATCTATTTTTCTACTGCTAAACATAAATCAGAATTTATCACTAAGACACTTTTGTTTGAAACATTTTATTGCGAAATATAAATCCTCTGGATATTACATTCTACTCCTCATTCTCACTTTTCAAAATAATAAATTAGAAGAACAAAGAAAGTACATAAACTTTGAGAAAATGATTTAACTTATAAAAATTCCTTTTAACAACAATGCATTCGGGGATTTTAACGCAAATAATGGTCGTTATAAAATGAAAACTTTCGAAAGCACTAGCGACAAAATTTTGTATGCTTTTAAATAATTATGAATGCCTTTAAATAATTATTAATTATTTCAATGTAATAATCCTTGTGAAAGTACTAACATTTCAGTCTGATAATAGTAATCCATTGGATATTTTATTAATGTTAAAAATTAAGGTAATTGTTGTTGTGCTTAAAGTAAATTTTGTAACACTAATTTAATACTAGTTAAGAAAGCTATTACTTCAAAACACAATAGGTCGTTTTCTAAAAATGCATCATAATATTTTCGGAAAAAGAATTTAAAAATGCTGGATTATCATTAAATTCAAAATATAAGTTTACTTGCAAATTGTTAGATAGAAAGAATTTGTTATCCTCCAAAATTATTTTGCTGTGTCTACATGTCTCCGTCTATGTCTATATTCCATACAATTTTTTATTGGGCTTAAATATTTTTTTACCTTACTTTGACTCCTTTCAGACATTTCATCTAGGTAACTACATTTATTTACGTACTGCATAACTATATTTATTTATTTACGTACACTCATACATGAAAGAAGGCTTAGTGTAGGACCAATAGAGATATATCAGACACAAAAAAGATATATCAGACATTCTGGACAAGTACATACTTTTAGCTTTCCCTGGCAAAGTTTATAGTTTTAACACTAAAAAAATTATACAATTCGATTTTTGAGATAAGAGAATTTTAGCAAGAAAAAAAGTACAAAATCCTCAATCTTTTATCTCAATTTTACAGGTCTATTAACTGCGTCTACATTTATAATTATTTTTGCTATATTAATGCTGTGATTTATGACTTCGTAAGACAGAAAGTGGCACACATTTTATGAGCATTTATCAGTAAAATAATATTTATTTTATCAAATTTCCAATTTTTAATATTGCAAATTTTAAGAAATTTTTTGGGGGCATAATCTAATAATTATCTGAAAACAAAATGCGTATATTTTATTTTTTGTTACTGCAGTAAACTCTTTGAAAATGAAGACAATCGTTTATTATGCTAAGAATTTACTTTCAAAAATAACATCCTAATTTACTGTCTTTATCATTTCATTTGGAATTCATTTATTTTATATCATCTCCTTTGAAAGAAAACAATTTCATCTGTCGGAAATATGTAATTCCTTCATTAACAATCGGTGGCGTTTTAATGGTTTCACTGACTATACAATAATGGCATTTTATATTTCAACGGGGTGCAGAGTAAAATAAATTTTCGAGGTGAAAATAAATTTAAGAAAATTCAATTTCTCCCCGTGAAAGATAGAGAATACAGAGTCTTTCGTAAGAGATTAAAGAAGCCTTTCTTTTCCTCTTTTCAATTTCTTTTGTTTCTAGTTAAAGTGGATTTCTCGAACGCTCTCCGACTCTCATACAAAGTGCATTAATTCTTTTGTTTTTGGAAAGAATTGTCTCACGATGTGAGTTTTCACGTCACAGTATTTTCTATTTTATTAAACAGCGAAATATCTTACATTACTATAATCTGAGAAGTTACAGCAATATGAGATCAAAACTATAATCTGCAGCAATTTTAGAGACTTTTATCAACTGTTCATAAGTTGGTATTTATGAGGTTAAGTAGAAATTAAACTAAAAATGCAATTATGATGCCCATTAATTACTGATTTGGTTAAGATTATTGTGCAATTAATGATGAAATGAACTTTCTTCCTTCTCTTTAATTTCGCATCAATTCCAGAGGAAATATTGCTGAACAGAATGAAGTACATCCTTAAAGGAGGAATAACTTACTCAAAATTAAGCATCACCAACGTACACAAATTCATTAGGCTTTTCTCTTATTTTGGGCTTTTCTGCAGTGCATAAACGTTGAGTATGTGTAGGCTGCGCAGTTTCCAAAGAGTCATTCTTAAATATATACAAGGTGTCTCAAAAAACCTTGACACATTTTAAAAAGTAATTTTTAAAAAAAGTATACAAGGCAGGAACTGGAAATTCACAGATGTGTTACAGCATATATCAGAGGTTTTTTTCTACAACGATTTTTTCTACAGAGGTTTTTTTCTAAAGTTCAACAGAGGGAGCTAGTTGTTCCGTGAAAGCAAAAGTTGTAAAATGGCTAAAGTTGTAAATGGCTGTTTTTCTGTCCCACAAATTTCTTATTTACATCCCAAAATCATTTGGCAACAAGACGGTGCACCGCCTCATTGGGGTTTGATTGTACGAGACTTCTTAATTTCGGAATTTCCAAACAGGGGGGCTGGACGAAATGGTCCCATCCAATGGCTGCCTCGATCTCAAGACATTACACCTCTTGAATTTTTTCTTTGGGTATTTGTCAAAGACAAAGTTTATTCAACAAAAGTGGACAGTCTTAAAGAACTCAAAAAAAAAAACATATTTGCTGCAATTTCATGTGTTACGGAATCCATTTTGTAACGCAGATGGGCTGAAATGGATTACCGACTGGCTATTCTCCGTGCCACAAAAAGAGCACATATTAATATTTATTGACTATACTAAAAAAAATTTAACATATAAGATAACACGTATGTTAATTTCTAGTTCCTACCATGAGTACTTTTTATTGCAATTTTTAAAATGTGTCAAGGTTTTTTGAGACACCCTGTACATTTTTTAACGCGTAGGCACTTTTCTAAGACATTCACGCAATATATCTCGGATATTCTTATATACTTATCTTAGAGCACCTTACAGGTGAGTCAACATTATCCCCTGGAGCTATCTCAATTTTAACCCCAAGAGTGGGGCATCTGGAGGACTCGTATCTTCCCCCATGTTTCAGATCACATGGAAGAAATTTCTTCGGATAGAACGTCCACATACCCGACCTAGACACGAAGACATTTAAGGACACTCGTCGAACTCAGCACTCTCCATCAGAAGCCCAATGCATTACTACTAGGTTGCCTCGGGTAAAAAAATTTACGAGTAACTAGTAACATTTTACTAGTAAATGACATGTAAATTTTGACTTGTAAATGCAATGCACTTAGAGCAATTTTAGATTAGAAATGACCTTGTTCACAATGATTTCAGCGGTCATATTACGCTGAAAATCTTAGGCAAAACTTTAAACAAAAGACAACAAAATATAAAACCTAGGTCAAACTTTATTGCAGTACACACAAAACATGCGTATTATTTCTGCTATAAGAGATTCTTCCTTTGAGGGCTTGATTTATGAACTTTTCGTCTATGTATTCTATAATTTTGTTTTAAGATAATCAATGAGAAACTATATTGGGGAGATTCTTAGACATGGTTCTTAAAGGTTCTCTATAGGGTCGGTTACTCCATAGTCTGTAAACCTTCCTCTTGCATATCGTAATCTAACAAAAAGACTTTCGAATTCACAGATTCGAGCCCATCCCCAATCCCATTTCTGAACTCTCCATTTTCTTTAAGAATACACAAGAAGGTAGACAGAGCTTTCATAGACGAGGCTCTTCTCGATTTACTGAGACAAGAGTTATATAATCCTGATAATATGCTGTCTCAAAGGAAAGCTATCCTTTAAGACAAAAGCTATCATCTACAGCAGTGAGTATATCGAATTTTAATAATTTAACTTTTAGCTTAATGGGCCCATTTTTCTGATCCCCTCTTTAGAACGAGAAATTTCACTCCCTCTTTATAAGAACGGCCATTAAGGACGTTATATATATATATATATATATATATATATATTCAGGGTGATTTTTTTAAAACTGACACTACTCAGAGCGATCTATAGCACTATCTATCAGGCGGAATTCCACCAAAATTGACAAAGGGACTAAGGACGACATGTGAAAGAGTTTCCGTAGCATGTCACCAGGGATGTTCATCAAAGTCCGGGATATGTTGTCCTTTAGGGCCGCCAAGTTCGAGACTCTATCTAGATGCATCTTAGACTTTAAATAACCCCACAGAAAAATGTCACCAGGGTTAGGTCCGGGGAACGAGTCGCTTTTTCCCCGTGGCCGTGCACGTGTAAAAAAGCGACTGATGAACCTTTCTTCTGTAAAGCGAAGGCGCAAGAGATTCCTTTAAAGCCCAAACTTTAAAGCCCGACCTTTAAAGCCCAAAATACTGTCGTTGCTGTCGACTACGTCGTCATGAATTTGAATTTTAATATTTTACTTGCGTTTTATGCAAATTCTCGGATGCGCTGACAACAACATCGGCATATCGTTCCCTATCGGCAACTTTTGGAACTAATTTTATTTTTCACGGAAACTCTTTCCCACGTCATCCATAGTCCCTCTATCAATTTTGGTCGAATTCTGCCGGATAGATCGAGCTACAGATGGCTCTGAATAGTGTCAGTTATAAAAAAATCACCCTGTATATATAACGCCCTTAATGGCACTAGACGATAGTCGATCTCCATCCAGGTACGCTCGATCATAGGAGTCACAGTCACTATTGCAGCAGTGGTTCTGCCCGATAAAGAGTGCAGTCCCGGATCTTCTCACTGTACACAATGTTATTTGGGTAACGCCATAGAAATAAGTCTAGAGGGGTCAAATCGAGGCTTCTTGGTGGTCATCCAACGTCAAAACCCATGTAGGAAAAAGTGTGACGTCACAGCGTCGGTGCCCCCAGCGCAGTCATGGTCACCATGATGTGGACATATAAAACTTCCTGATTTAACATACAATCTGTTGCTCCGCAAAATCCGATCGTTCGATTGTTGTACTCAGTGTACACAACTGAAATCACGGACACCTTTTTCGACGACCCTGTATATATATGTACTAGCTGAAAACCCGCACTTCGCTACGGAGTACATTCAAATTAAATACAACGGTCAATGTATGCAATTAATGCCAAAAATGTATACATAAATATATACATATATATATATATATATATATATATATATATATATATATATATATATATATATATATATATATATATATATATATATATATATATATATATATATATATATATATATATATATATACCGTATATATATATTTAAAGGCAAACTTAAAAAAAGTTACTAAAACAGCTTAAAAATTTAATTTTAAAAAATCTAAGAATACCTTTTCAAAAATCTTTCTTAGTGCACCCCTACACTATAAGAAGAATCGCCATGCAAAGTTTCAGCCCTTTAGGTCCAGCGGTTTGGTCTGTGCGTTGTATGTCAGTCAGTCAGTCAGTTACGGAACTGTTTTATATATATTCCACATATAGTCAATAGGTTCGGGGACAGCCCTCCCCCCTTTATGCCCGGTGTGTGGGGGAACCGAAATAACGATGTGGTTTGCAAGTCTAGTTATCTGCATACGCGTGAGACGTCACTTGACGCTTTGCACAACTGCTAAGGCGCGCAGCTCACCATTTGGCTGCAGACTGTCAGCCTATGATGTCGTTGTAGCAAAATGTCCTTTTTTGGAGCAACGTTCCAACATTAAATGCTGCTACAAATTAGGAAAAACCACTGCAGAAACGTTACGGTTTCTGCAAAAAGCGTATCGAGTCGAAGCTATGTGCAGATCGAAAGTTTTCAAATGGTACGGCTTGTTTAAAAATGGGAGAGACGCTGTTGCAGATGATCCGCGAAGTGGGTGGCCAGTGACCCCACATACGGAGGCGAACATCCAACGGGTAGGAGCGGTTATTGTTTGGTTGGTTGAAGTTTATTGGCGCAAGGTCCAGAAAGGACTAGCTGCGCCAAGCACAAGGTAACATCGTCAACAAATGGTATGTACAAGTTCTTCGCCGTCTCCGGGAGGCAATCCGTGGTAAACGTCCACACGTTTGGAAATCCAACATGTGGATGTTGTTGCATGACAACATCCCTGTTGGTGCAACAAGATCGCTACGGAGTATATTCAAATTAAATACAACGGTCAATGTATGCAATTAATGCCAAAAGTGTATACATAAATATATACATATATAAATATATATATATATATATATATATATATATATATATATATATATATATATATATATATATATATTTAAAGGCAAACTTAAAAAAAGTTACTAAAACAGCTTAAAAATTTAATTTTAAAAAATCTAAGAATACCTTTTCAAAAATCTTTCTTAGTGCACACCTACACTATAACAAGAATCGCCATGCAAAATTTCAGCCCATTAGGTCCAGCACCGATCCCTGATGGTGCAACAAGCCCTTGCTAAACACGGCACCACAGTTCTGCCACATCCCCCGTATTCCCCAAACCTCGTTCCTTGCGATTTCTACCTGTTCCCGAAACTGAAAGATCGCATCAACGGCAAGCGGTATGCAAATGCCGAAGAAGTGATGGCAACAGTGACAACCGCTTTACGACAGCTCACACGCAACGGTTTCCAGGACTGTTTCCAGAAGCTGTATCAACGCTGGCAGAAGTGTATAGTTGCAGAAGGACATTATTTTGAAGGTGATTGTGGTCAGAAGACTTTGTAAGTGTATTCGTTGTAGTAAATAAAATCCCCGAATTTATTGACTGTACGAGTATATATATATATATATATATATATATATATATATATACATATTCAATTCAGTCATTCTTTGGCCCGTATTCATGGGATACATACTATCCCACTTCGTACGGAAAAGGTTGAGTATTTAAAAATAGAAATCACAATCATTTAAAAGTATCCCTTTACAATACATCACTTGTTAACTTAGCCCATACGTAAATATCTTAAGTGCCTGAAAATAATCTTAAAAACCGAGCTATAAGATAAAATGTGAGAAATACATTTATTTATTTGATAATTTATTTGTGAAACGTATATTTATATACTTCAACAAATGGAATAGTTAAATGATGTGGGTTTTCATGTACTTAATATGTATGCGTACACAAGTGTATACTGCGTTATTTCCCTCGATTGTGGTAACGGATAGAATTTTTAAAACTCATTTCTTTGAATCATATCTTGAGACATTAATTTTTAAATTTTTTGTCAGATACAATAAAGTACTAAAAGAAAAGTTATTATTTAACATAAATGTTTCCTAAATTCTTTGTATATTTTAAATTTTTTTGTATCATCTCAACCTTAAATTCTATTCCAGTTCTAATGGGCACTCAGAAAGAAATTCCCAAAGCAGAAAAACAACGTCTGAATCCTAAGCTCTCTTTAATAACTTGTACTTAAGATATTTTTAAGGAGAACAGAGCACACTAGTAATGTATAAATAATTCAGAATAGCATCACAATATTAAATTTCAAAAACCATTCCAATTATTTGTTTTGTTTTGCTTTTTGGTATTCCCTATGGACTACCGTTCGTGCTGTAGTTACAGTAAATACAATCTAACCCCTTACTCACAGAGTAATATAATTCTGTAATTCACAGAGATAGTAGCACTTAAAGTAAATGCAGTTTTTTCAAGCGAAGATGGTGGAAAACAAAAGCATTCTCACTGGAGAATAAATGAAAGGCCAGATATGTTGTAGCTTCATCGAAGTGCTACAATCTTTTTAGGCGATAGATTCAGGGAATGATGAATGAATTTTTCTGGGTTTTTTGTTTCCTTGTTTCCAAAACAACACCAAAGTTTTTCACAAAAAAATGACATATATAAATTGCATACATAGACTTTTACTTCTCTCTGGCATATTCGTTTTCGTTTCAATAACTTAGTAAGATGAAAAATAAATATCCACATATATTATTATTCATGTACAGTTATTTTTATAATATATTTCTCTTGCTTTTTGAAATAAAACAAAGCAGTGAATGAATAAAAATCTTTTTAAGGTTTTTCGGAGGATAAAACTTTAATATTATTATTTCTAATCAGCTTTTTTAAGTGCGTTTTTCTCCTTTCGACAAAATTTCTTCGTAAAATGCATCAGTAAATCTACCCCGCTACATGATATAAATCAAATTGGACTAACTGGAGAGTATAACGCAAATAGAGACCTAGCTGGCGGCTGGTGCACGAAAAATCTGTCTTGGCTGTCATGTTCTCCAAGTTCTCAAATTCACCTCTGGAGGTGCGGGGTCAAGTGTTCCAGTCTCGTCACTTGACTCGGTTCAAAATTATGGGACCGGTCCTTTAGTTAAGTCGGACTCCAACCTTTGTGGTGCTATTAAAACAGGGGCCACACCACTTCGCCCAATAGCCGTTATGGACTTGAACTTACAATATATTGTCGGTCAAGGGACATCAGTCACAACAACACACAACAGAGACCTAGCTACTTCAAATAAGAAAGAAAAGGGTGAAGGAATTTAACCGCGCTTAGCAATAATATCAAATATGATTAAATTATTGCCACAAATGTGATACAATAAAATTATTCAGGGTTCAAAGCAGCTAGCCTGAAACCACCTGAAGTTCTCAATCGGCGTAATTAGCTCAGTTCTCCGAGGTACTATGACTGAATAGACACGTGTTAGTGCCACTTGTAAAGAATTTAGCGATCAGTAAATATTGAGATGGCCCAGAAAGATACTCTTCGAAGTGCCGTTTCTTTAGGTGACGCAGTTTCAAGTTAAAGAACATGGACATTTCCAAATAGTTATGTATTTTATCAGTTTCTGTAATATACTTTTTGTCACAGCCCTTTGAGTGCACAGTATAATTCTTTTCAACAAACCCTTCAAAATGTTCGCCAAATTATCTGGGTAAAATCTTAGTTCTTTTCCCACTGTCAATACTTGCATTTCCAAATAAAGATATTTTAGGATAAATATTACTTTCCATGATAATGGAGTATTTTGCATGCTTTCAAACTTGTTTACTAAGAAAGTAACGCGTTCATTTAAGGTGCATTCGGAAAAAATAAGGAACTTTTTTCTCAGCATTTTCTCAACGGATGAACGTTTTTGATGGACGCTGAGCATCTTGGGGTATGCCCAACAGTCTCCAGAGCTATTTAAGACAGATATTGGAAGGCTTAAGAACAGCTACAGGCCTTTCAGACTGATTGACTTTTGTTATGGTTATGTTTTTTGTTCATTGTTTAATGTTTCTGTTTTTCTCTTATTGATTTGTTATTTCTCCTTGTGTGTTTACGCTGAGTGTTATCACTCTGGTGAATGACGTATATCAAGTGCTACTGCTATATAGAAATTAATAAAAAAACATTTTCTCAACAAACGCTCTAGAAAGAGATTTAAATTAATTACATTGCTTAACTGCCCGACTTCACTGATTGCAGCCAATGATGGGCGAGTAGGATATCTGTAGCCAATTTAGGATATTCAACCTTAAGTTTCGGAATTAGAATAAATAACATCCCCCGAATTTTCAGATGATATATAGTTAATCATTTGGACTTGTTTATGCCTTTTCTCATATTAGGCTGCTGAAAGACTTGATTACTTGATTACTTAAAAAAGCTCCCCATCGTCGATCAAAGAAGGGATATTTTATCCCCTCATTGATCGACTCAACCTCCTTTTAAGTGCTACGGCTAGATTTTTGTTAGCTTTAAGGGAAATAAAGCCGGTCTACTCCGGTTGTAAATTTTCTTTTTCAGCACAGCCGTCTACAGATAACCGTTTATTTAATAAGTTATGAGATCACAAGAATAAACTGTTTTCTAAGGCAAGTAAAACTTTTATAAAAAGAAAAGGTAATCAATCAGTGTTTAATAAAATTATGTTTTATCTCTCCGAACATAAAGAAAAGATTACTAAAGGTCCATCAATAAAACACTTTATTCGCCAGCCACCTCTTTCACTAAACAATGATTGAACTTCCAAATAACAAATCGATTACAAATCTCTCAGCTTAACCTATGAGATGTTTTATTAAGTCTAGCTGAAATGAATTCTTAACTACAGTACATTCTTTCGAGGCTATAGTACATAAGCATGTAACTTGTTATTTTTAACTCAGAGTAGTTTTTGATGATGTTGAATTCTAAAGGGCCGTAACATTAAATTTCCGAGTAAAAATTAGGTTTATTTTCCTAGAACTTAAAAATCTTAACTCAAGAGAGCTTGTAACATCGCACCATAAATACAAACAGACATTCGGAATTGATAAAGTTTTAAATTCTGGGTTACATCTAAAAAGTTTGCAATTCAGCTCATATTTCACTAACCCCACCTTTGATTATACCATTTCCATATGATATAGGAAGAGTAAGCAGTGATCTATTATATAACGGGATGGAATTAATTCAGTGGGGGGTTCCATATAGAATTACAGAAAATTATAGGATTTCAGATTCATTTTCTATGAAGCTGGCCATGAAAATTTGCATTATTCGTTTTCAGTTTATTTAATCAACATACTTTATAAAACTTTATTTAAAAATCAATATTCGTAATTTTTTGTGAGCTATTGTCTACACTTTCTCTGGGGAAAAAATACCTTTAAACATTTTTCAAAGGATGCCACATTTTTATAGCAGATATATCTGCTTTACATGGTTTACTTGTATCCACATATTCAACGTTCTTACATATCTTATGTTTCTGTAAACTTTGCAGGGGACTCAAAGCAGATCACCACAAAATTTTTATTAGAATTACCTGTATCATACCCTTCGGTTAGTTATGTAATATAAACCCCTAATTTGGTTTTTTCAATTCCTACTATTAGTTCACACTCTACCTTTATATATCTTGTTCAAATTTTCAATCGTTAATAAAATACTTTTTTTTCATCCACTCAAGTTCAAATACATTTTTTTAAACTTGTAGTGGATGACACTTCATGTTAATACAGTTTTTTCAAATATTAATTCATTAATTAAATTTAATCAATTAATTTTAGTTTTATATGGGAGAAAAATAATTTCTCGGCAATAATGGTGTTCACAGAATCGAGCCAATATCAGTGCAATTCCCCGCCAAACGCAATTCCCCGCCAAAAAGTAACTAAAATAAAATTTTTCTTTGTTGACCTATGTAGGAATTGACTTAATTTTTTTTATATTACTTGTTTCTCTACAAATTAAAGATAAATATTGACTATGTTTGTGTTTTATGGCAGATTATGTTAACAATTCATTCCCGATAAGTCTTCAGTTTGCTCCACATGTATTATAATTACCTCTCAGATACTATAACTCCAATAACTTTACTTTCTGTAAATTGTACCTAAAAGGTTTTTCCTTATAGTAAAACACTGTTACAAATATGCATAAAATCCAAATGTTCAACTGCTGGTAAGCTATAGAAAAAAAACGGCATCTAGTGTTCCTAGTTCCAGTTCATTTCCGTTCCTCATTGCATCCATAGCTATCATCTGCAAAGCATGTTCGCGGTCTATGATTGTTCCAGAATGACAAGATACGCAGTTATCATTTTAACACGAAATATGTTTTTGCGGAGGTCCTCTCATCAAACTCGTTACGGGAGAAAATGCGTCAGTAAAGCATCGCTGTTTGTCATAGTTACAGCTGAGGAAATTGCGTTGCGTGAATCTTTTGTTGCTTTCCTCTCCCCACATCCTCGTGATGTTTGATAAAAATACTTTATTGAAACTGCATAGGGGTCGGGCTTTCAGCGAAGAATGTGGTGCTATTAGTGTGGTCGAAAGTACCATTAGTGAAAGAGGTCATTATTAGTTTCAGTTGACCCATCCGTTTGATATATGATATTTCTTCCTGGCTAATTTTTTTGTGCATATACCGAAGGCATCGGAAATGTCTAAAGAATTACGTGAAAACCAATATGGGTATATTCCACTGCATATGTTCCATGCACGCCGATTCTAGGTGTGCGATAGATGTAACCTGCGATTTTTTTTATCAGAGCTGTTGCATAAAGAATAATTTTATTTCCCGCTGCCTGTCTCATTATGCTTATGCAGAAGAAGGCAGGACATTTTTTTAATACGAGTCAAATTTTGTGTTAAAAGTGTACACTGTTGCTACTTCGAACTGCGTCTGTAACTGTTTGTCCCAGATACGGGGTTTTGGTTTTTATTTTCTGTACTGGAAGGAAAATACTGTATGTGTACGGTCACGTGTCAAAATGAAACTAATTTTCCGTTGTCTCGCTAGGGAATTGCGCGGCTCTTAGCATTATGTAATGGCTTGATCTAGTCGAGTTGAATTCTGGACGGCATGAAGGCAAAGCCGTTAATGACCATTGTAACGAAATAATTGTAATATTGTTATGTTTGTGATGTTAGTTAATAAATGTCGTGTTTCGTAAAAGAAATGGAGTCGGATACCTTTAATTTATGGAACATACACCACTTTCTAAGCTGATCGCATTCTAAAAATGCTTCGAACATATTTTTATGATGCATCCCTCCCTTGACATCTGACTGTAGAGTTTGGAAACAAAGAAACTGGTTTTCAAAGACCAAGCAACTGAAATGATATGTTTTTGTGATACGTGCCTAAGAATATTCTGAAAGCAGTAAAAAATGCCAAATCCCACAGGGTTGGAAGAAACCTCCAGCTTTTCCTGGCTGTAAACTATGATGTTCTATAGATATTTCAGATTTAACGGCTTTGTTCGTTTAGTGAATATTATTGATTTTTTATCACATTTCTTACGTTTTCTAAGAGTAAAATAAATTTATTTCTTGCTAAAAATTATATAAATAGAATATAAAATTATCGGTTTGGAATTTTGAAACTTTTTTGCCCCATTAAGGGGAGCGTGTATCTTTATTTGAGAAAAAAAAAATTTATTCTAATATTGATTGTGCTATTGTAAAAAAAATATTTCTATAGGATAATAGCACCAAAATAGTTTTTTTCAAGTAAAAAATCATTTATGACACTTCTACGAAGTAATTAATAAAGGTAGGTGTAGTAATAAACTTCAAATCTGTTTTTCTCAGATTTTTCAAGGTTTTTAGATTTTTTAAATGCTCCATGCGACTTAAATTTTGTTCAAAATTCATGAAATTAATAATGAAGAATCCTGAAACTTTTTACAAAGAAACTGCGTATGCATTTTACAATTCGACTTTATTAAGGTAATTAAATTTGATTTATAACTTATTAAAAGCCAAAATTTCCACGAAAATCGGGATGGAATTCAGAAAAAAAAAATCTCAAAAATTCACCATTCAAAGTATTAAATAATTGATACCCAGATTTGTTTGTATTACAGTTTTAAGTGATTAAAACCCAAAGTCGGAAGGAGCATTTTAAAATTTTGTTTATAAATTTCAATTTTTTTTAAAATATTAAAATTATAATAATATTGGACATTTCTTTTAAGGTATTCTATATACTTATGGTGAAATGTATATATGTACAAAATTTCATATCTATATTATAAAAAGTAAAAAAATAAATTTTAACGTCCACCGTTCCCTTAAAGAAATATTCATCAACATACAGTAACCACCGCTTATAGTGATCAGTGGTTATAAGAATCAACCGTTTATAAGAATCAATATCGCGAAAACAAAAACAAATGCATTATTTCCGTGTTAAAATTTTCGCTTTAAAGAATCAATCCACCGGTTATAAGAATCAGTTTACACTCTTCGCTTCCCTTTCATTTTTCTAAAAAAGTCACTTAAACCCTAAAAAGGCACGAAGTTCTTTCTTTTTTTTTTAAAGAAAAATTGATAAGATGAGATGGAATATAGTCTTAAAATTCATTCTTTTCTTTGTTAGACATAACATAATATTTTCCCCTCAAACAATTTAGCACAACACTGTCCTATTAGCTAGACCCAGGGGCATCATTACCCGTCCGGGTCCGATTTCACTTTTCTGCACTGACAAACAAAAATAGGGGGCCTTTTTTTTTCCACCTCCCACATTCTGGTTGCGGCTTCCTGGACCCTGAAATACATAAATCTTCGGCGAAGTGTCCACTATCACTTAGGCAAACGTGACATTAGTAGATTCAGCACGTTATCAAACCGTGAAACGTAAGCTAGAAGGTAAATCTTCGTCTGCGACTATTAGTATTGAAAGAGTATTGAAGCAGCCTCCTGAAAACTTCATTATGTCAAACTACCATAGAAAACTTTTTCTTGCTCCCTTCCTGTAGTTGAAATGTTAAAACTGTTAAGCTGGTATGTTGTAACAAATATTGGATTTTTTTCTTATCTTACTATAATCATGTGTATCTACTTATTGGTCTAGAAATGAAGTTGTATTTTTAAAATTATAAAAAATAACTTTAATAAAAGATAATTAACGTAAATTAAAGAGTATTTTATGGTAAATTATCTAATATATGTATATATAGGTGTGTATGCCTGTCCAAAAACCTAAATTTCGGCTATAAGAATCAACCGCTTATAAGAATCAAAAACAGTAATAACAAACGTGATTCTTATAAGCGGAAATCACTGTATTTCTATAATTTTTAAGTTTTATTATTACCGACAAAATATAAATTACTGAAGTACATTAAAAAATGCTTTGATTATTCACATGCACTTTTTCCAGGGTGTGATAAATGAAAGGATGTTTCAGAACTACATTCTCTATCTCAACTTGACTGTATAATGATTTAGTGCTACCAAATTTCATAAAAGAGATATATGTGATACATTGAAAAATTCATATGCATGCATGGCATAACGCTAAGTAGTGATAACACGGAATATTCCCTTACATTGTGTAAATAAACACTATGAATCATCTTTATAAAACAGTATATAAATAACAGGGAAATACATTTATTGTGCCACATTCGGCAATTTCGGATGAAATACTGAAGCATCTATGTTTTAAGAGGCAAACTTTAAAAAAAGAAAAAAAAAACGCGTTTCTTCTCGAGGGAAAACTTGAGAACATTAAAGCTTTCTCGCGATAGATAAAGAACAGAAATATGTTTCCTTTCCACACAATTTTGTTCTTTGAGCCAAAAGAAGATTTTTAAAATGATGAATGACTGTTCAAGATAAAGGTATTGATTTCATATTAAGAGTTCACAGTCTGCTCAATGAAGAGCAAAAGTCGCATGGTATGAATTTGTGTCACATATTGTTCTCCAGTTTTCGAAATATGTGAACGCTTGGATTGAATAGGACGAGAAAATGATAGAGTTTTACACATTTTCGGTCCTTTTGAAGACGAACATTTTTGGGTAGAAAAGTATGATGTTCTCGCCTCGAAGATTATATTTTAAACAATGTGCGCTGCGATAGGGGAGAAAAGCTATAAGATTAAATGTTTTAAAGCGTGAATAAACTGCTTCGAGTTATATGAATACTTTCATGACGTTATTCTATATATTCCGAAGTTTTCGAACTTTTTAAAGTACTTTACATTACTTAGGAATTAACTTACCAAATTTATATTCAGAACTTGTAGAAAATTCTCCATCAAATTTGCCAGTCACAGACAGAAAAAAATCCTACGAAATTTAAAGGTATCTGCTCTTTTTTCAGAGCACTCTTTTTCAAAAATATACAGTACTGATCAAATACATATATTTTTAGTCCAAATGTGATATAAAATCATGAAAACAATTTTGGTAAAAATTTCATAACATTTTAAAATATAGGGAATTTTTTAAAACATTTTAGTGCAATTTAGTGGTTACGCCAGAGGCCCTTATTTGAAGGCCTATTTGAAGGCCTTATTTGAATAGTGGTCCAACTCCACTTTAAAAAAAAAAGGAGTTAGCCTCACTTTCCTGTTCATACAAGTCATTTCTATCTTATTTTTAAACTGCTACACCTCCAGCTTATTTCTGCTGCCAACAGAGGGCGTTACAACTCAGATTTCAGCAGTCATTTCTCAACACTCATTAAACTTTAAGACTCTGTATCGCAAAATAAACAAGAATGGAGTTGGAACACTATTCAAATAAGGCCTTAATATACAACTGTGACACTTACCTGTGTTCTGTATTAAAAGTTTTACAATATTTCCCCAAACCACTGAAATATAGCAAAAAAAAATTGGAAAAACACGGATTGATTTGCATTATATTTTTTAAGTACAGGTACCTGTAGAGTTATTAAATTAACACATATAGCTTTGATCTTAGTTCAAAACATATTAACTAATACGTAAAATTTCATTGAAATATATTGAAAACTTTTTAAATTATGAGCTTTTTCGTTTACAAAAGAAACTGAAAAATTAGTTTTCCAGAAAATCTATATATTTAAGTTGCTAAGTGGATCCTTTGGGCAGTCCGTGAGAGAAAACTACTGCCTAAATTTACTTTATCTTGGTCTTAAACGAAAAAATTTAATCTATAAATGTGTCAAATTTGGTTTTTGTAACCGCAATATCTATTAATTAGTGATAATTCACAATTGAAAAATTGCTTTCTCCGCATGCTCAGTGACATATTTTAATCTGGCTTTAGATACTCTTTATGCACGAGGCAACATAAACACGTTAATTTGTTTCTGCGGATGCTCAGTAGCATCTTTAAATCTGGCTTTAGATACTAAGCACGAGGCCGCATAAACACGTTGATTACTTTATTCCGAGGAATCTCTCTAGCTCTCTCTCTGCCATTTTAATTTTTAATTATTATTGTGAGATATTGAATTGAACTTGACGGAAATTGTTTATTTCGCTCTGTTGAAAAAACATATTTCTTTTTATTCAGTTCAATAGTAATATTTTAAAGGGGGTTTTCTATTCTTAATATAATGATTTTCAAAATTTGGCAATGATGTGTTGAGTATAGTTTGTGTATTAGTGTATTCATTTATTATCCAGCCGTCATTTTTTGACGGGTACTAACTAGTGCATTTAAAGATACTGATTCTGTTCTTTTAATATAGCTTTTGGTTTCTTAAGTTGCACATAAGTTCTCACCCAATGATCGTACGAATAAAAGAAAAGCAGTTTTAGAATTATAAACGATTGTCCATTCAAATAGAGCAGTAAAATATTTTCGAAATTTTTCCCCAAAACAGCCATTTTAATGTAGGGAGAAACGTTATGTTATACAATTTGTCCATTGCAAACTAGCTATTTATAAAACTTATCACTCTCAAATTCTATTAACAAATTACCAGTGAGAATTAATTTTACATCGGCAGTGATTCTTATCAGAAAAAAACTCTGCCAAAATATATAGTGAATGTTATCTTTTAATAGATTTTTTTTCAGACGTCTTTAATGTTTATTTTCAAAAGTCAAGAGTTATTAAATTAACACGTGTAGCTTAGCTTTTAGTTAAAAACATATTTAGTAATATGTAAAACTCTACTGCAAAATTTCATTGAAATATATTGAACACTTTTTAAATTATGAACTTTTTCGTTTACAAAAGTAACTGAAAGTTTTCAGAAAATGCATTTAAAGATGCTACTTCCGGTCTTTTAATATAGCTTACGGTTCATTAAATAGGACATAAGTTCTCACCAAATGATCGAACTAATAAAAGAAAAGTAGTTTTAGAATTATAAAAGACTGGCCTTTCAAATAGAGCAATAAAAAAAATTTCGAACTTTTGAACCAAAACTGCCATTTAAACGTAGGGAGATACCTGCCTTAAGTTATAAAATTTGTCCATTGCAAACTAGCTATTATGTAAAACTTACTCTCAAATTCTATTAACAAATTACCAGTAAGAATTTATTTTACAGCTGCAGTGATTCTTACCAAAAAAAAACTCTGCCCAAATATACAGTAAATGTTATCTTTTAATAGATTTTTTTTCAGACGTCTTTAATTAAATGTTTATTTTCAAAAGTTAGGATAAACTTTCCTTTCGTAATAGGGACTAAAAAAAATAATTATGTCTTAAGTTTAATGATCATCATTATCTGCCGTGTTCACTGATTCCACCGTCAAAACATTATCGCATTTCATCTTTCTCTTGTAACGCTTAAGAGAGTTAAATGTTTCTTGAGTAAGAATGGCATACTTTCGAGGAAAAATGGTAATAAAACTGTTATTATAAAAAGAATGTTGCTTTTTTGGTTTAACATTTAAATACAAGAATTGTATGAATGAAAAAGAAATTTATTCAAGCCATAAATATTAATATACGAAGATTATATTTAAATTACATATACTGCAGATTTCCGTATGAAAAGATTTTAGCATAAAATAATTAAACTTATTTAAATTTACGGTGTCATGAAAGAGACATTTAATTGCAATTTTTTTTCACTTAGGCAATTATTTTGTCATAAAATAAGCTTTTTAACCTACATAATTTTTAATTGAGAAAGAAATCGAAAACACTTTGTAAGTTAAACTAAATCTATAACTTTTTTTATGGCTTTACAGCATTTTACGTGAGAGACATTTACTGAGCTATATACTTTATATGGATAGAGGTTTCATTAGAAGCCGATAAATACGACTGAAAATGTAAATTTGAAATCATTAAAAATGAGAAATTGAATTCCGCTTGATATTATTCTATTGCAGCTGTTGTATTTCTAGGTTTCTTTTACATTTTCAGTATACATTGATGTTACATTTAATGATAGATTATTGTTAAAACAGTGTACTTACTCTCCATTTAAACAAATGAGCTGATAATTAGATTTCAGATTTGAACACAGTGTGACGCACAACTCTGTGTCACGCATACTATGAGTCCATTTAATGATATCGGTATCTGCGTGAAGTAAGGGCACTACAAATGCCCTCGAAAATCCAGACGAGAGGCTCTATCGGTTAAAACAGATTTGGAATCTACGAGATCAATCATAGGCAATAAACTGGCTAAATTTCAGGTCTCTTGGGAACGCGTTGCCAAAACTATTTCAAAATTAATATTTGATGATAGAATAACTGCAAATAATTGGTGAAGTTAATAATTTTAGTAAGTTATTTTCAATTTGATTTAAATTGTCCATCGTAATATTTATTAAAATCTTATATAAATCCTATGCCAGGTAAAAAATACTATATGGCAGTTCTGTATCACCGAAGTCATGGTTAAATTAATGCTTTACTACCTTGTTTGAATAAACAAGGTAGACCTTGTAGGCCTTGTTTGAATAAACAAGGTAGTTTCAACCGAGAGAGTAAACAGCATTTTCTGCAAATAATATATTCTATAATAGGCTATAAAACTTCTCCACTTGAATACCTGTATTTGAGCTTAATTATAACTCTACTTTACAACCTTATTTATTCCCTCTTAGGTGTTTTAGGTTATCACTAACGCCTACGTTTTTGATGTTTATATAATTAGATCAAATAGTTTCTCGTATTGTATATTTGTTGTCTGTTTGCCAATACGTTAGTAGTGCTTCGTCATCTTCATACGTCTAATCCGATCTTTAGTAATGCACTGCATTAAAGCTTTATTTGTGAACTATGAAGTTTTTCATTTAATTATCTTGCTTTTAATTTTAGGATCCAAGAAATTCATCATTTTGTTTTCTAGAAACTTTTCAGAATAATTTTTTCTGGAAAAATATGTAAAAATAGATACAACTTAGGATCAAAGAAATTTCAAAGGATTGTAATGACTATCGGCCAGTGGGAAGGATTCTTAACCTCTTGTGACCAAGTGAAATCTACTGATGTAGCGAGAAAAATGTTAAAGTTGGATGGTTTTCCTCTTCTCGTTTTTTCCAATATTTTTGAGGCCGTACGTTGGTCTCGATATAGTTATTTTTTTTCGATGATCCAGGTTCTTTTTTCCTTGGCGAGTTTTGTCATTTATTTGATTTACTGTTCAAAACATTCTTTCCAGCGATCTGGCACCTATGTAACGTCCCCCTACAAAGTACGAGAATGTAACTCTCATCACTATATCTCCAAGCCATTGGAAGCTTGGAGGTATCTCTTACAGTGGCATTTACCCAATGCCATTGTAAGAGAGAGTTATTTTGAATTATTTTCCAAAATTTACTCCCTTTCATCATGAGAAAATTGACATAGCATGATGGCCTAGATAAATTTATTTTATTAATCATTTGTTTTCAACGACCTCCTTTTTTTTTCTATCGTAAATTGTTGTCATATGTTTGACCAACTGTCCATAATCGAATTTTCCAACGATCTGGAAACAATATAACTTCTGCCAGCCAGGAACAAGAATTGAACTTCCATTCCCCGCACTTAAAAGCCTCGTATTTTACCAACTACCGTTGTGAGAGATGGTTATTTCCAATTATTTTCCTGCCTTTTCTCCCCCTCTATTTGAGGCCATCAAAAAGAAATTCTAGGCATTTCCCAGGCCATCATGCCATAAGCACAGCATGTTGACCTGGATTAACTTATTTATTTGGTTATTAGTCCTTATTTATTACTGTAATTTTTTTGCCATACGTTTGACCACCTGTCAATAATCCTATTTTACATTGATCTGGAGTTAATGTAGCGACCGCCAGCCAGGGCCAAGAATCGGGCTCTAATTACCAAACTTCAAAGGCTCCTGTTCTACCAATTGGGGTTGTTAGGAAGTGTTATTCCCAATAATATCGCTACATTTTAAACCATTGTTTATGAGACCATTGATCCAGCATGAAGCCTAGGTAAATTTAATTTTTTTATTTATTTGTTTCAGACAATGTTGATTTTTTTTCCCAGTGAATTTTTGTCATACGTTTGTTTTTCTATCCATAATCTTTTTTACGAATGATCTGGCGCAGTCTAGCCAAAGACGAGGATTGAACTCACATCGCCAAACATCTAAAACTGGTATTTTAACAGCCGCAATAGTGAGAAGTGTTGTTTCCAATCGCTTCTCTACATTTCTCCTCCTTTCTTCTTGAGGCCTTAAGCACAGTATGCTGACTTCTGTGTGATTTAATTCTGTACACTGAATAAAACCCAAGCTATTAATAGTTGTTTTAAACTGCTTATGTAAAAATAAAACAATATAGTCAATCATGCCTGAAATCTTAAGTTCCTCCCTTCATAATTTTATGCTTCTAAAGCAAAATTTTTTAGTATAATTTCTTCAAACATGTAGTTTTAGATCTATGCTAACTTGTTTATTGTTGTTATATTGTGCATGTAAAGTTTGCAATCATAAGTTAAATCGAGTAATAAGTTAAGTAAAGTATAAGTTAATTTTCAGCAGCAAAACCTGTAACGTGTTAGACTCGTGATAAACTTGGTACTTCAAGGCTCTATATTGTTACGATTTTCAATTTTAACTTTACACCGGCTGGTATTATACAATTTTAGGTGAGAGTGAAGAGTAAGAAGAAATTTCTGAAGATCAGGTTGCTTGCTTTTAAAGGATTGTTAAGGAATTTATTGTAGTGACGTACTGGGTGCAACATAAAACTGATTACGATTAGCTGCATTAAAAACTTCTTATATAATTTTTTACCGTTAACATATTATCTAAATGGAACTGGGAGTTTTGAGCAATCCACTATATAAATTATTATTCATCATTCTGGAATAAAATAAATGGCAAAAGGACATGAAACTGGTGGAAATATAAATAATAATGTAGAGAAATAAGGATTCCTTGAAACGCTGTCTTCTATTGTATTTTATACATTTACCACAGTACTAGAAAGAAGCGGGAATTTGAGTTTCAAATAATTACTTCATAAATTTAAAATAAAAATAATACGGTGGAAAATATTTTTCTGTGTAAAATAACATTATTCATTAATCATCTGCAGTTTTCTATTATTCAAACACAAATATAAATAATCTTCATTATCGGTCAAAAAGCACATTATCTTATGCATAATAATTCGCATCTCTCTGGCATGCACTAACATCTCAATAAACATTTAATTGCACATTGCAAGTAGGACTAATTGCGTAATGCAGTATTCAGCGCATGTAGCGATACTCATGCGGGGATCACAGAGATCAGCGGATTTTGAATCCCATTCTGAATTTGACAATATGCGCTTCATAATGAAGACGCTATACACACGGTACAGTATATTGTACTTTATAGGTAGGTGGAAGCATTCAAATAGTGTCATAAACATCTCAGCGAACTGTCATAATATTGTTGCGAGAGTGCTTGAAATAATCAGGCTTTTATGTATGTGTCTCAAGCATATTAGTGTAGATTATAATAAATTTCCTGTCAAATGCATGCAAATGCTAATTCAGAACCCAAGCGTAACTATTCGTTTTACATTTATGAATTAAATTACTATAGAGCAAACTCAATTCGTCCATAAAAATATTTACATTATTATTACTTCTTGCTAAATTTTATAAATAAATAGATAAATGGGTAAGTAAATGGACAGATAAATAGATTTGAGGGTATATATTTTTGAATATAGATAGATCTATGTTCCGCTTTAAAATAGTTTGTATCTACACTACAGAGGGTGTTCGCACATTTTTTAGACCATTTTGGTAAGCGGTAATAAAAAATCGTTTGCTGCAAAAGAAATAATTGCAATCGTACTATGTTTTTAAAAGTCAAAATTATCGTCTGCGGCTTGAAAGTTTTGTTTTTATTCAAAATGGCGTTTTTAACAAAGCAGTGGTTCGAAGGCTACATTTATGCTCTTTCCGAAGAGAAATATGCATACTCCGTTATCCAAAAACAATGTAAGAGTCATGGTTTTGTGACATCTAAAGCGTCGATAGGTAATATCGTCAACAAGAAACGAAAAAAAACGTCAAATTGGAGCCTCAAGTGGGACAAAAATTCCAAACAAGTATCCAAGGAAAAAACGGACATCTTCGACTATTGCAAAGGTACGTTGTTTAATGTTAAAAGAAAATCCCCCTAGTCAAAGGACAGTTGCAAAATCATTAAAATGCTCGGTGTCCACTGTAAACAAAATGATAAACGTTGATTTAAATCTTAAGAAAGCGAAAAAACGCAATGTGCATCGTCTTCTTCCAAATCATATCGCTGAACGCAGGACACGCTGCAGAATTCTATATGAGAAACACTTATCCAAAGAAAAATGGAAAACAATTGTCACAATAGATGAATCATGGGTGTATTTAAATGATTGGAACAAAAAAAGAGCCATTTATTATCATAAAAGGGGAGAAAAAAATTTAAGTACATGGTTCAAAGAATCGAAAGAAAGTTTTTCTAAGGGATTCATGATTGATGCTGGTTTTTCTTATAATGACAATTTAAAAATAAAGAGAGTGGAAAAAATGTCACGATTAACTCCAAATACTATCAGGAACATATTTTATCGTCAATTTTTCTGAATGAAATACCATCGCTTTACCCACAGTGCCATCAATCTGTGAGACTCCATCAGGACAAAGCTAGCAGTCACACATCAAAATCCACTGTAAATTTCCTAAAAGAAATGAACAAAAAACTGGTATCAAGGCCATACCCTTCACTGATATCCCTACTAAATCTACCGATGTATCACCTATGGATTTTTGTCCTTTCGGACTTTTAAAATCTGCATTATTCAAACGTCGTCCCAAAACCCTTACAGGACTCTGGAAAGCTGTTCAGGAGGAATGGGATAGAATACCTCTTCTGACACTTCAAAAGGCATTATTATCCTGGAAATTGCGGTGTCGAAAGATAGTTCAGAATAAGGGATGTCAAATAGAACATTTAAAACACAAGAATTTTATGTAATTTAGTTTTGTGAATACAATATACATCGTCGAAAAAATGTGTGAACAGCCTTTGTTCTGTCTACCGAGTTACAATATTTTTTTTCTGAAATCCGAATTATGTAGCGTAAAGCACCCAAATTTAATTATATTGACCAGTCAACAAGCTTGTGTATTCTGTGGTGACACTGACATTAAAAATATAATAAATTGCTCAGTGGAAAAAATCGACAATGGGACCAGAAAAAAAAGAACGTGTGTTTTCACAGAGACTTGTACAAGTTGAAAAATAATAAAAATATCCATGAGCGAAGATGAATATCCGAATCTCCTTCTCTAATTGTATGTCACACAAGTCGCCGGAATTACATAATGTAATAGGGGTAGTCATTAAACAAGCCTAAAATGGATGCAATCAACATTACTTGTTGATTTCATCCACTTGCATCCAAAGATGACTACCCCTCTAATGTAAGCTAAAGTTAGGCGGATGCTCTAACTTTGTCGAGTAATGCGATGCGGGGGTTGGCTTCTCGCTGAAGAACTGTAGAACATAAGATATGAACAGGTCAAGTATTCAAGCCTTCGGACTTCTATGAGAAACGAAGAATACGATTTCTTCTTCTGTTAGTCGGAGGTCTTTATTAAATATACCTCCGAATGACGTGAGAGTTACAATTGCTACTATTTCCAGAGCTTTTGCTACTTCAGCAGAACTCTTGCCATACTTAAAACCTTGCAGGCGAGAAGAGTTCTAAGAGATTAATTTTTGTTTCTACGCTAATACATTGACATTCTGATGATTAAATCTGTGTTCCATGAAAGACTTTTGAGTCCTACGACAAATAGTAACAAGTTGGTTGGCTCAGAGATCTATGGTCATCTTTTGTAATTAGATGGAGATTTACAGTTTAGAGCCCATTACGAACGGCAACAAACATCCATGATATCACTGGAGCTCGAACCTACAGACTCCTGTACTCTGCACTATTTGTACTGTGCCAAATGACAGCTTCGTAATCATTCACCCATCGTCCAACGCTGATGAACGTAAGATATGGCTTACGTTGTTAGGCAGACTTTGGAATTTTATGAATAGCATGTGCAGAATTACCGATGGTATAGAATTACTTTCACATGCTTTTAATTTCCGATGAGTGTCTTTTCTTAATTTCAAGCGTGTGGGAGTGATACTTAAGCAAATTTCTGATGAGACTTTAGGAAATTCTTATCCCCATGAATGTTGCTTCAGGAGAGAAGAATCTTACTTGTGTCTCATATTGAGCTTTAGTTTCTTATATCCACCAAATTAAAATATCGGGGATAATAACGTGAAATCATGTTGAAAAGAAGACGATTGGCTTTATAATTAATTATGTATAAATAACATACAGCAATTAATTATATATAAATATAATTCGAATATGTATAAAATCATTATTTACAATAAATGCACAAACAGCTTACCTAATTACAAATTTTTTTTTCAATTTAAAACCACCTAACCTTTATTCATTTTACTACCACTACCTTAGTTTTGATTATAGAAATTGCAAACAGAAATCAAAATTTAGCTTTTATGTTTGTTTCATTTGATATTAACCGAGTTTCAAATATTTGTGGGGTGATTTCTGGCCGAGAATCAGTATTTTTTAATTACCATATGGACATGCTATTACCCTCTGCTAATTTCTGCGCTGAGAGATGATCAAGGGAATTTGTCTTCAACGATGATAGTGCATACCTTTCTTCAGTTACAAAGATGGCGTTAAATTAATACACTTTATGTATAAGATTAATTATAGTATACAGTATTTACATTAAAGGTTACGTAGAATTTACTCTCCAACTAGAGTTCCATTATTTCAGAACTGCTCAGTTCTTATGCGTGAAGCATTCTGGTACAAAACATTTGAAACGGGAGTGGAGGGGGTGCTTCGCGGTACAGCGCTCATAGCGCCACCAAAGATGAACTGCAACACCCTCCACTGTTCAAAATATATTTTGATGGACTAACTACACAATTTTATGTTTTTCTGTTGTTAAAATTCATAATTTTATTCCAAGTTAAGGGCCTATGTGTTTGAAAAAATTTTATTTATGGGCAAAAATGTATTGTTCTTTGGCCATTATTTAAATTAATGGCCTGACTTCTGCTGCCTCTCCAAGCAGATACAAAGTTTTTCCGTTCAAAATCTCTTAGTCTATTAATTCAATTTATGGAATAAGAAGGTTTGTTTTTTAGTTCAGTAAATCAAATCTTTAAATTTACTTGGCAAGCCAACGGAAATTCTTTCGAACTTAACTCAGTAGGGCAATATATTTTTCGAAGAACTCCTAAAGTAAGAAAACTGTTGAAAAATTCTCAATATTTATCGTTCATTTCTTTGCTTATATTACTGACATAGTTATAGCAAGAAAAGTATCGCTAAGAATTGAACGAATACATGAATATTTTTCCCATATTCCTACGGCCTGTCCAAAGAAAATCGTGTGATTAAGGGGGTCTTCAATACATTTAAAAAATTTTTTGTTTATTAAGTTAAAATTTTCAATTTTCAATTTTATAGACCATAAAATAAAGTAAAAAGATGCAAATACTTAAAAAAATAACAGGCAGAATAGAAAAAAATTATTAAGGACTTTAAATTTATACAAAAAAATTAAATGCACAATCATATTTATATACATATGGTAAACTTATAATATAAAATTTAAGGTTTTCAACTGATATGGAATGCTCATGCACCATTTTTAAAAAAAGTTAGCATTTTTCAAAAAAAAATTGAAAAACAGGCATTATACTGCCAAAAATTTCTGATTTTGAATTCAAATGGTTTTCGATGTAGAAAAAAAGAAAATTAACTATTCGCATTTTGTATATACAGTTAAAAAGGGGAAATTTAAAAAATTCGAGGTTGAAGGTACAATAACTTTATAATAAACGTTAAATGGAGAAAGACTGATAGTGTATTAAGTAGACTTTATTTTCATAAATTTCGCTTATAATTTGGGCGACGAAAACTTGAAATGAAGACAAAATCCTTCAGTCAGACTTCTCTTAAAAATTATACTTGCCACAGAATTCTCAACTTGGAGTCATTAATAATCAAAAATTTGGCTTTGTGAAAACATCAACAAGACATGAAAAAAAAATGCACTCAAAGTGAGTATTAAACATATGCTAGTTTATAGCATACTGTCACGGCATTCATTTACAAATGGTGGAATAGCGCCAGATAAGGAAGTATTTCAGTACTTGGCTAATTTCCATCGTAAATTAATGTCGTAAGAGTTCAGAGCAGGACACACGCCTGGCACAATAAAGCACAAAAAGTAACATGAGATTCTTGCGCTTGATAACGACAGGTTACGCCTTAGCTAAGGACGCTATTTTGCATGTCACAGGAAGTTCACTTAAAATGATATCCCTGAAAGTACTGGTTGGTTCTGAAGGGAGAGATGTTATTTACTTCATGTCCTCAAATCACAAAATAGAACTATTTAAATTTATAAAAAATGGGAGGGGGTTGTATATTATTGGAGGGGGAAAAAGTACGATTTCATGCATCGCTCATATACAGGGTTTCCACCTATATCCATTACACCCCCTCTTAACTTCTAAACGGTGACAGCTTAAGCCATAAATTTGTTGTATAGGTATATTAAAAAGGCTATGGGCTACTCGATGAGATAACTAACAACGGAATATATCAGTAAATTTTGGAGTTAGCGTTTTTATCTCAAAAACGGTTCAAGATACGGGAAAAAAGTCAGTTACAAAGTTGTTCAGGATCATCGATTTAGTAAGAAAAAAACACCTTGCGCACATTAATACTCAAAACAGGATGTAAAAAATGAACATTTGTTTGGTCATGATTTTCAACACTATGGCGTCGTTGCACCAATGTGCAGTGAGAAATTCTGTCAAGAGTGCAAATGTGTATAGTGGCTAATGGAGAGCATTTTCGGCAACATAAATAAATGATCCTGAAGGTAGGGAAGTGTCTCAGTTTCTTTCTTCCACTCTTTATGACATTTTCGAAATCGTGACCAAACAAATTTCTACATTCTGTTTTAGGTATTAATGTGCGCAAGGTGTATTTTCTTACTAAATCGATGATGCTGAACAACTTTGTATCTGACATTTTTCCCGTATCTCGTACCGTTTTTGAGATAAAAACGCTAATTCCAAAATTTTCCGATAGATGGCGTTGTAAGTTGCCTCATCGAGTAGCGCATAGCCTTTTTACTATACCTAGACACAAACTTTAAGGACTAAGCTGTCACCGTTTAGAAGTTAAGGGAGGGAGAGTGTAACGGATATAGGTCGGAACCCTGTATTCATAACAGCATTATTTAGACCCGATTATACAGCTTATACGATAGCAGAAATAAAAAATTCCATCTAGGACTGATTTCTCCATTTTTCGCGATCCTGCAAAATGCAAAATACTTCCATTTACGAAATAACTGTTTTATTCATATTTTCATTTCTACATCTATCTGAGCCGATAATGAGAGTGAAAATATCCACAATTGATGTTTGGAATACTCATTTTGTGAGAATTTTTCCATTACATCCTTTCTCGTGCTGTAGTTTTCTGCTTCTAAACAGTTTTTCGTTCAATTCGCTCACACTTTCCTTTCTCTTTGGGAATGAAATATCTTAAACCTTCTATTGCCTTCGTCCGCGAAACGATAAGATATCATCGAATGGAAATTAGGTAGTGTGATGTAAACAAAGAGCAAGTTATTTTTAGGAAGGAGTTGTGTGTCATATTTATCTGCTTGTTCAGCAGCAGGATACCATGCTTGAAGAAGAGGACTAGGTGTAAATAAATCAATAAATTCTAGAGCAGTAGACTTGGGATTTTCTGAGTTCACGTTAGGTTATTAGGAGGAGTAAATTGCAGTTAGATATACCCTGTTATTAAGGTCATAAAAGAAATTTTTGTTCATTCACCCTTTAGTTGTAGAGGGGCACTTTCGGTTAAAACTTAAACTTCTTACCAAGGATCCTTGACATAATTCGGAATGATTATGTCGACCAGGACGGTTAGCCCATACGACAAGTGTCAAACTGAAGACCAGAAGTGCGTAGCAATATCTGCAAACTCAGCCGAAAGTTGATTTCTCCTGTTCGGTGATGTTTCATATGGGCCTGGTCGCCAGACGGACATTACAGATCTGCCGACCAATTGGGGCAACCCGGGGCCCTTGAAATCTTGACATAAGCAAGTAATTTAGTGAGACTGAAAGTACTGATTACATTACAATTCATCATACTATAGATGTGTTTTCTTGCCGTATAGATTCATTAAATTTTACTGTCTTTGATATTTCAGTGCAAGTGACTCTTTAAATTCTTTTATCGAACACGGACATGATAAGTGTAATATAATAGTTCAATCGCTGCTACCTACTCTCACCTCCATTTTATGTATCCTAAAAAATCTTGTTGATCTAAAGGCCTGTTCACACATCAGTCCGTTAGCGTAAGCGTAATAGGTCAACGGAGTGTTCCCGTATGATGATACGGAAATCAACCGATGATGTCATAGCGCTCAGCTATATGATTGGTTAAAATTTAATGCTTATGCTGACGGACTGCTATGTGAACAGGCCCTAAGACTTGGAATCTTCGGCTCTCCAGACGGATGTGGAAACTTCTACACTACAAGTTATGTCCTTGTCCTTCCAAATGTACCTAATAACCTTAAAATTATTCCAACGGCTGCAGAAAAAAACTTAAAAATAACTGCAAAAATAAGGGACAATTTAATTTTTTTTTATTCGTGAAGCTCCCTCCCCTCACCCTTCTTAAAATACGAGACAGTTGACCCTTAGTTGACAAAATAGGAGACTCCTAAAAGAAAAAGTTGGGCTTAACAACACATTTACCAATTTGTAGTTCATCCACCAAATAGAGCGCAATTTAGTGCACTGCAGATCCACTAGGGGCGGGAGGGGGTAGTAGACAAACATACAGGAACATGCTGCAATACGAACGATCTTTACCAAATAGCACGTATCTTCCTCCGCGATTTTTTTTAAGTAAAAGCGAATGTTTCCGCCTGAAATATATTTATCCTTATCTTGAATTTGTAAGAACAGAATGGTTTGAAGGTAGGACAGGCGCTATGGTTATCCTTTCCTATACTAGAGTAAAGAGATTCAAGTATCTGTGGTTTATAACTTATTCTGAATACTGTGAGCACCCATAGCAAACAACCTTAGAACTTTAACCAGATATCCCTGATACTGAAAACCATCGGTAAGTTGGTGACTATTCTGTTGAATCTTAGATATGCTATTATGATAAAAAAAAATCAGTCTTGTTGTAAAGCAATAAGAAAAAAATGGCGGAAATATACGCATTGCTAAAAGGAAACAAGTAATCATTAAAGCGTTCAGGAAGTTATTAGCAAAAATAAAAAAGAAATTCTGAAAAAAAATATATTGTTCATAAATCGATGTAAGCGTATCATCAACGTCACTCCAAGTGGAACTGATTAACTTACTGCATGTCGGAATTTCTCCATTCATTTGGAAAAATATCCATCATTGAATAACAAGAAACATCGTAATTCCGAATTTTTCTGGATTTCAGAGTGCGTAATTACAGTTGCCTCGCTACATATTTATGTACCAATTTCAGTTTTCTTCTTTTTTTCTCTCTCGAAGGAAACCTAAAATTTATAAAGAAAAAGAAACTAATCTTTCTGACTTCACCTTACGAAGTAAAATAAAATATTTAACTAATGGAGAAATATTGGATTTGTGTTAAATTGGGCCGTATACATTTTTTCACGAAGATATTATGATGACAAATCTTTCCCGGAATGAATAAATTCTATTTTTCTGATACCCCATGGGAAGAGATAATCACTGGAGCCTGTGTGAACTTTGATAATAAAGGTACTGAGATAGTAACTCTGTTGGAGGAAATAGCTGCATTTACCCAAAATAAATGTTGCAAGCATCGGCCTGGCATTACAGATTTTGGGGATTCTTGAAAATGTAGAAACTATTCAGTCAATGTCACATGCATGTTGTTTTCAATATATTTTTTGTAAGTCTCTTTACTGGAGATGAGAGATTGTTATAAGAAGTCACATCATCAGGACTCAAGTAAGCGATTCTGCTGTCAATTTTTTTTACATCAGTTCTAAATACATTAAGAAGTTTGACTTTAACGTGAGATGAACTCTGTAAATGTTTTGAAATTTTTAAACTGCTTAACTCTTTTGCTCTTGATTATGACAGAGATGTGATGTACGGTGTGGTCATAAAATCTTTTCCGATATATGGACCTCTAGCGGCCGTTCCGTTCAACCGATCGAGATGAGATTTCAGATATAGTTAATCAGAGGTATGAGCTCGGGATTCTGTAAACGGCAACAAATTGGCGCTTACGGTTACGGTTATAGGTATAGAAACTCGAAATTTTCGAATGGCAACACCCACTTTTTCCTGTCTCAAAATGCTCAGTGCATGCGAAAACCCGCGCTGGAATGGTACGTGTATCACAAACAAACAGACGCGTTATGCACGCACAAAAACAGCTCTACGTACGGCCAAAAAAAACACGATGATGGCACCCATGTGGAAAATGTGTAATCCAAATAAATGTTTTCTTTTGTCCGATCTATGTTGTCATCAGTGATTGATGTCTTGCCTCTGTCATATGAAATTTTCGTCCGTACACCCCGATCGTGTTTTTGTAGGCCGTTTGCAGAGCTGTTTTTTGTGCGTGCATAACGCGTTCGTTCTTTGTGATACAAGTAGCGTTCCAACGCTTTTTAGGGTTTTCCCATGCGCTGAGCATTTTGCGATGGGAAAAAGTGTGCGTTGCCATTCGAAAATTTCGAGTTTCTGTACCTATAACCGTAACCGTGAGCACTACTTTGTTACCGTTCACAAAATCCCGAGCTCATACCGCTGAATAACTATATCTGAAATCTCATCTCGATCGGTTGAACGGAACAGCCTCTGGAGGTCCATATATCGGAAAAGTTTTTTTATGATCACCCTGTATATTTTACGTCACATCCGAAGTTCATAAAGAATAAGTTGTTAGGAAAAATTCCTAAAATGAAACTTCCCATTTTAATCATAAATCAGTACAAATATTCATTCAAGTCTTTAATGAGTTTCATTCATGAAAGGTAAGAAATTAATTTATATGGTCTGCCAGATTTTGAATACATATGCATCCGAGTAAACAAAAAAGTAACTTCACATAATTTTGTCATTTGCTATTTACTTATATTTTCATGCATATTTTAATAATACAAATCTAGCTAAATGTAGTACATAGAAAAGGTATTAATTTGGAAATTATTAGGTAAGTCGACTGAAATTATCGTATGGATTTTATACAGAAATCTTATAATTTGAAATATCTGAGGGGAAAGGTTTATGTTTATGATAAATGTTTTAACTGAATTTCCTGTTTGTGTGAAATTTCACTTACTCTGTAAGAAAAGTAAATAAAAGCTATTTTTGTAAATTGAAACGAACATGAGTAATTAGTGTGATATGACGTACACCATTCTGTTGCATAAATGTTTGGTGTAATTCCTGGATATCAGAACAAAAAATTTCTCTAGCTATACATATTTCCACATAATAACTTAGTAGATAATTTTCTGTATATAATTTCCCTAAACTTTCCAATGAAGAAACAGACGGTTTCGTTTTGAAAAACCATACATTTCTTATCGCTTCAAATTCCACGTTCAATTGCGTTAACCATGGCATTGTATAATATTTCTAAAAAATTACTGCGCACAGTAGCATTAACAAATAAAATCCGGTTTTAAACTTTTTAGTTAAACAAATAACTCAAATCGAGGAAGGGTTGGAAAGCCACTGTTAGGCTTTTTATATAACAAAGGCTAAAAATTATAACAGGGCAGAACTGAATTTCTTGAACACAGAAACATTCGTGAAAGAATTCGGGCTTAATAAACAAATTCGTCAATTTAAACGTACTGTTCTATATAAAAAGTTAATTTAAATTATACATAGGGTAGACAGAAGGAAATTTAGCATGTAAACAAAATTTAAACAAAGATCACTCAGAATCTTTTAAGCCATTAATTCTATTTCTTTTCCCAACGATTTAACTAGTAGTACTTTCAAGCAGGCCTTAATGAGAAGAGGTACAAGGTACGCATTCAAAGAAAACCGCTGAAAGCGAAACACATAAACTTTCTAAAGATTTGGAGCATTCAGGCTTCCTTCCATGACTTCGGAGATTTAAAAAAATCTTCTTTGGTAACTGTTACAAAGAGTATATCGCCCTACTTTTAGCTGCTATTCGGTCACGTTTTGTCCCTTAATTCAGTTTTTGTTATTTGCAAAAGATTTTTTTCCCTCTGATTTAGCTCCATCAATCATAATTATCATGCTACTAAGCATTTACCCCTTCAAGAATTGTTTTACCTTCTGGGGAAAACTCACAAATCATACATTAAATCCCTACCGCACATTCTTCTTCAGTGTATTCAGATGGATGTAGGCTTAGAGCATGCAAATAGATATTTTTTGTCTTATTTACAGTAGCAGGAAGTATACCCAACCAAAAAAGTAGATAAAGCGCTAAGCAGACCCAGAAATTGCTGATAGAGTCAAAAGGTAAAATATGCCGACCAAAAAAACATTCCATTGAATTTCTTTACAAAAAATTAAATGTAAATTATGTTATATTAAATTATTAATAAAATAATCAATATGTAATTCTCTAAATCAGTTAATAAAATATTATGTTCATATATCATTCTCATTAAAACCACATTAATTATGACCCCCCCCCCCCCAAAAAAAAAAAAACATAAATTTCACTTAGATTGATCTCCACACCGACGACAAAATACGAATGTTTCATTATTTATGAAACTTTGTCAAGCAGCTCAAGGGCAGGTAAGGATATATGCTATACAATCTCAAAATTTGTTTAGCGAAAGCCATCCACAGAGGGGAGCGAAAATAAATAATGTTCAGATTTGGGAGTTATTCTAATGTATATCTTACAACCGAAAGTAAACGATGTCTAATACCATACCCAATTAATACGAAATACATTTTTTAGGGAAGAAAACTTTTTGCTTTATTTACCATGTATCATCAGATTTATGTCCTTGTACTTTTTCTCAGAGGATACATAATATTAAACTGTTCCAAAAAATGTTTTAGGAATCGCTCTAAAACTTTAATAATGGACCTAATTAGCTCATTTATACTCTTGCTGTAGAACAAACTTTGTTTTTTTAGTGTACATGTAATAACTTTTTGTAGATGAAATAACTTTGCTGTTAGAGAATAAATGAAGAAAAATGATATATTTACAAACTTTTATAAATACTTATTAGGACAGCGTTCATTAAAATTTTTCCCAGCACTTCAATACATAGAAAAAAAATAAACGTTCAACATACAAAACATTTCAAATATAATACGAAACATACCGTATACTTTGTATAACAGTTGTATTCTATTATGATTTTCAAATTTTATTTGCAATAATATAGGTTAGCAAATATGAACTAGATTCTTTTTTAAGATAGAAAGCCAGCAAGATGCAAGACAGCAATTACATTTCCTGAGTTCGAACGACGAAAATGGTAGCACATTGTATTGACTTTTGTCTCTAGAAATACTACGTAGTTCTCGATCGACGTAGTTCTCGAAAAAAAAATTCAGGTAGTCTCTTCTAACGAAACTACCGCGGGTTATTAACGTAGGATTACTTATCGTTGCTTACCTCTTTTGTATGTATATGTATGTGTGTGTTATGTACATATGTATCTCTCTCTCTCTCTCTCTCTCTCTCTCTATATATATATATATATATATATATATATATATATATATATGTGTGTGTGTGTGTGTGTGTGTGTGTGTGTGTGTGTACGTACGTATATATATATATATATATAATGTCAAAATTTTGACGCTTTTTGGTACTTTTCTGTTTAAATGTTTACTGCTTGTCCAATCGATACAGACTGGGTTTGGCACGCTGCCAAAATTATGACTCGCGAGGTACGGACGGTCGGTTTTAGCTTCTGAAATTTTGCTTTCCGGAGGACCGTTATGGAGGAACGGAGAAAAAAAGGGTCAAACTTACGAACAGGCACATTTCATGGTAAAGTTTAGTTCAAGTCCCAAATGCAGGTTCTTTAAAATTCCCTTAAAAATTAGCAGTTGTCATTTTTAGCACACGTTTCTAGACACCTGCAATAATATGTCTCTAAGCATGTATATCAATTCCGATTATTACTTTTCTCTCTTGCAATCCTTCCAAAAATTGGAAGCCACATATCTAGTCACTGTTATTCATTGCTTTAAACATATCCATACATTTCGTCTACTCAAAACCACGGGAATGAAAATAATTTTATTAACTTACAGTCAATTTAAATGTTGAATCTAATTAAAAGTCTAATATAGTAGCATGTGCAGTTCATATGCTACATCTACGTCCCTGCAGTTACATAATCACTAAAACACTAGATAAAATTCCTCTATACAACAGCGTTTGCCCAAAACGATCACTAGTCTTTGAAGACAGAGAATTTTCAATTTTCCATATCTAAGGCTATCAGTTTGTATTTATATAGCGGCTGCAGAGCAGGTAGCTAAAGTCCGTCTCCCCCAGATAATCAACTGAAAATTGACGTACGAAAGAGAGGTGAGGTTGCGTACAGTGCAATATTTATGAATTATAGTGTTCCCGTTGACAGGTTGCGACTTTGAGTTACGTAGAGTTAGGCCAGCCACTCAGTTGTACATCAAAAAGTTGTATATATGTGAGCACTTAAAGGTAAAAAAGTATACAACTTTGCCTGGCGAGCGCATCAAACTTAAAATTTCACATGTCAGTGTGAAATATGCCAGTACTAAAAATGGATTTCGGCGAGTTGGTCTGTGTTGGTTCACTTGCAATAAAATTGAAAACAAATGGTAGGTTCATCCACATCATTCACAACAAATAATTTGTAGTGCGGGCAAACAAGTTTAAAGCTATATGCGTCACTGAGTTGCCAAGTCGCAACAGCTGTAGGCAGACACAACTACTTCACGACTAAAAACTGAATCAGCTAGACATCAAACAGTGCGCAAGGTCCTATATGAATCTATTGGCATCACATGCCCAACTATTAGATGTACAACTGAAAGCCAATAGTGTGCGGCTAGCTTTAGGGTTCGGTAAACATGTATCTCTACAATGTCGTCAATCCAGTGTTATTGGATCTGAGTTAAAAACTTGAGACCACCGTTCTCGACAGGGTTTTCCAAATGAGGTCTCAGTCGAAGGTATTTGATTTCTCCTTATGTAACTATGTACAGAATGTCGCTACAGCATGATGGAATAAACGTTTTACAAACGTATTTATTTCATTAACCGAGCCCCTGTGAGTGAATTTTAGCTGAGAGTTTATTTGTTAATAATTTGTTTAAGTTTATTTAATATGAAAGGAGAAAATGAATAAACTGTTCAACAATTTTTTATAAGTTAGGATATAGGTTACACATACATATATATTTATTTACTGCAAGTCGTACTACAAAATATTAACGGTAGAGAATGTTTTTCTGGACAGTTTCTATTTACCGTCCCTTGTGGTTGATGAGCTTATGTAAATTAATAGGAAAGGAGAAAAATAATAAACTATTCAACAATTTTTTTATAAGCTAGTACATAGGTTATACATACATATTGTAGTGTAATATTTTGTTAAGTGATGATGAATGTTCTGTCACAAGAAAAATTTATTATTGGAGAGCAGGAGGAATGATAATGGAGGAAGCAGGGATGTTCAGTTCTCAAACATGTCCACGTAAAGTCACTAGCGTAGTGAAGAATAGAATGGTACACAAAGTTCACTGTACACTGGAATAAGCTCGTTACTGTAAAAGTTCAGTACAATTTTGGTGGCATGAAGAAAGAGTTCAGATCAGCTAACTGTTCAGCATACTATACCGGTAGAAAAATCACTTTTGCATAGTTGATGTAGATGGCCGGAAGAACTAACTTCATCATTCGTCTTTGCTATTCAAAGAGATATTACGAGTCTGGCATGAACGTGATGAGATACATCTACGATGGGACTCAGCTGAATACTGCATCAATAAAAATTGGTTCCAGTAAACCGGGAACACGCTATCTTTGTTCATTGTGCCGCAAAAACTACAGTTCGATTGCTGCTCATAATGACTGGATAAAATCAAGAGTAAGACTCACATTGAGTAAAATCAAACTTTCTTTTAAAAAAACTCAAAGTTTTATTTTTTCTTTAACACATAAATCAAAAGAATCTCTAGGTTAACATAATGAAGAGTAGATACTACAATTCGTCACCTAGCTCACAACATGTCAAGAGCTCCAGGTCGACACGACCATTCAAGTCAGCAGCCAACATAAAAATATATCGAAGAATGAGCATACCATTGCAAGCTCTAAATATCGCCAAAAAAATGCAAGCTCTAAATATCACCAAAAAAAATGCAAGCTCTAAAAATCACAAAATCATTCAAAGCTCCCCTCACCAAGTTCCGGCTCAGAGCCGACCCTCGGTTCGGGGGTGTAGAGAAATATATACCAACAGGTAGCAAAAGTTGAATCTCTCTGTCTTTCTGAGAATATATTTTTTTTCAGGCCCTGGACAGCGCGGGGAGAGAAGGGTTGCAATACATTACAATATCGCCAAACGCGTAGAGAGGAAGGAGTAACACAGTTAAAACCGCGCCAACGACTATGTGTCCAAAAATAAAAGCGCGTAACATCGCCAAAAGGGGAAACCCTGCGAAGCCACATTCCTCCTATCCGGGTAGAAGTCTCTTAGGGATATGATTGGTTGATCTTGACCAATCAGAGGAACCGCTTACCAGGAGCGAACTTCAACCGAGAGGAGAGTTTTCCCACGATTCCCAAAAATCTAAATTGGCTGTACATCAGCGAAAATAAATATTCGCGCAGCAGGGGAGGAAAATGGGAAAAATGCCCTTTATCTCGGAAACGGAAGTTCCTCTGGGCTAAGTCCAGCAATTATTATTGTGTACAAAAATGACGGACGGGGGAGATAAGACTTGTTATTCTCTGGACACAAGAGCTGGCAATTAAATTCAGCACAGAAAAAGGAGAGGGGTATTTTTACGACGGCTAAGTGCCTACCAGATGTTACATGAAAAGCAACAGGAATTTAAGAAGAGACGCCGATAAACAATTTAAGACCTCCCACGAAAGTGAGGGCAGATGTAAAAATTAAACTGCTACCGACGAAAGGATTAGGAATTAACCTGAAGGACAGAAATTAGTTGGAGAATTTAAATTAATATTAAAATTACAATTAAAGTTTTGATTATAGAATTAAAATAAGTAAGGTTAACATAATAAAAGGAACCTGTAACGAAATTCCTCGTTACACATATATATTTATTTACTGCGAGTCGTACTACAAAATATTAATGGTAGAGAAAGTTTTTCTGGACAGTTTCTCTTTACCGTCCCTTGTGACTTATTTAAATTAATAAGAAAGGAGAAAAAGAATAAACTGTTCAACAAATTCTTATAAGCTAGGACATAGGTTATACATACATGTATATTTATTTACTGCAAGTCATACTTCAAAATATTAATGGTAGAGAAAGTTTTTCTGGACAGTTTCTCTTTACCATCCCTTGTGACTGATGAGCTTATGTCTTCTCTCAAATAATTCTAAAAAAAATCCAAACATTACGACACACCTTAGAGATACAGAAGTTGATTAAATTTTTTGCATTAAGGTTTTAAGTATTGATTATAAGTTTTAACTGAAAGAAAAAAAAAATTCTTGGGAATCGAAAAATAACAACTCGAAGAAATATACTTCATAAAGTCGAAGTTTAAGTGATCAGATATTTATAGATTCCTTCTATATCTGATTTCAGAACCAATATTTTCAATACTCTCCTGTCGAGGAAAACAAAGTTCTGGAATATTGGATAAATATTTGCTAATATAAAAATGCAAAAATGTTTCATTCTGATAAACACTTCTCTCCCTCCAAAAGAAAACTTGAGGGAAGAAAAACTTTCACTTCACTTTTCATAAAAACAGTTGTTAAATTTTAACCGTCGAAAAAAGTCGATATTTTTGCAAAAATAATAGAAAAACCTAATGCCTCTGACTCGAAAAAAGAGAACAGTATTCTTGAACATAAGTTTTATTTTGAATTTTATTTCCTCCTCCTGGAGTTAGCAAATAAGGCTTGAAAATATTTATTTTGTCGGAGTAAATAAGCATTCTGTTCAAATCCAAAGTAAAATATAAGTGCGCAAAAAAGGGCATTATACTAATACTCTAACAAATTGTTTTATTTCCACCGTAAAAGTAATTGCCTTCATAGATTTTATTCTTCATTCGATAACATTAGCATATTTTCTAAACACAAATACAACGGCGTGTGTGTTTCAAAGAGCTTGGATTTGTACTAGTTCTGTGGATCAATAAAAACTTTTCTAAGGATCCTATTACCAAAAAACACATATGTTTATGCTGCGTCAATAAAATGTAAACAGTTGCATAAATGAGTTGTGATAGGATGCATTGAAAACCAAGCTAAATGATATGTAATCATAAAGAGAAATTTAATTAGCAATAAAAATTCATGGGAAAATAAAAAATACTAATTATTACCATCTTAAAATCTATTGATCTCTCTCGCTCTACTTTTAACTTTCGTTCTTTTCCTACCTGTTTTTCTTTTCTTTGCAATTTTGGGGTTATAATGTATGAATGTAGAACGTTTCTCTAAAATTTGTTTTGTTTCAATACGCTAAAATGACTTTTAATTCCTAAAAATATCGTCATGTTATAACTCACTCCTGCATAATTCTATTTAATAGTAGGTACTTGTTTCTATTCTTGTGATTCAAACTAAAATAATCAATAATTTTTTAAAGTGAACGACAAGAGTAGTTTTCCGATTTTTAACATTCAACATCCTGCCAAGATATAAAACTTATTGATTATCGGAGACCTGCTATAGGCAGTATGTAGGTAATACTTTCAATAATAATTTCCAATAAAACGCTAAAAATCAGCAGCTTTGTTCCAATTAATTTTACACAACACTCTCTGTTTATGTATATACAGTGCAATCTCTAAATACACTCATGGACAAAAAAATTAGCGCACCAAGAAATAATTGCGGGATCGTAACGAAACTTGCAATGAAGGTACATGTCGGGGAGATACGCAAATGATTAGAAATGCAGCGTGATTGCGCATTACGTATAGCCGGTAGAGGGCGTTGAACATCGTACTCTGTGGAGTATAAAACAGGTAACCAAAGCTTGTTTGAGTGTGCTGAATCATTTACAAAGGAAGAGCTGAGATAGACATGCCATTACGCCGTGTTCGAAGACAATATAAGCAGTTGTCGCAGTTTGAGAGGGGGAGAATCGTCGGGATGATGGAAGCTGGGTGGTCAGCTAGGCGAGTAGCTCGTCAATTAGGCCGCTCTGATTGTGTTGTGAGGAGGTGTTGGGACCAGTGGACCCGAGAGATGTCATGTACACAAAGACCAGGCTCAGGACGCCCTCGACAGACCAGTCTTCGAGAAGACCGCCACATCGTAAGAAATGCACGCGTACAGCCAACTGCTTCATCGGCCGCCATCCAGGCACAGGTAGCACCTTCACTAGGGGCCTCTGTGTCTTCTCGAACCATACGAAGGCGCCTGGCTGAAGGACAGTTGGTATCGCGGCGCCCATTACGTGTGCTGCCCTTGAAGCCCACCCATCGACGCCTCCGTTTGGAGTTTTGCCGCGCACGAGGAAACTGGACTGCAGCGGAATGGAACCAGGTCGTCTTTAGCCACGAATCCAGATTCAATCTCGGCAGTGATGACAATCGTGTTCGTGTGTGGAGAGCCCGTGGTGAACGCTTCAATCCTGCCTTTGCTGTACAGCGACACATCGCTCCCACAGCTGGTGTGATGGTATGGGTGCAATTGCGCCTACAATGCCCGGTCACCCCTAGTATTGTTCCGTGGCACCATGACAGCCCAGCGGTATGTTCATGAAATCCTGCAACCACATGTGTTGCCACTCATGCAACGGCTCCCAGGAGCCATTTTTCAACAAGACAATGCTCGGCCTCATACGGCAAGGGTGTCACAAGACTGTCTCCGCACTGTTACTACCCTTCCTTGGCCTGCCCGATCCCCAGATTTGTCTCCAATCGAGCATATCTGGGATCATTTGGGACGACGAGTTGGGCATCCCACGAGTTTGAACGAACTAGAGGCAGTTACAGCAACTATGGAGCGAAATGTCTCAAGACATCATACAGAACTTGTATGACTCAATTCCCGATCGTATCGCATCGTGCATTCGCGCTAGAGGGGGTCCAATGGAGTATTAACTCCTCCGTTCTTTTGCCTTTTTCTCTGAAATAAATTATCCTTTTTCTTTGATTTTCTTATCATTTACTTATATCAAAGTAGTCACTACGTATGTATAATTTCGTTTCATTTTGACGACTCCTTCTTGGTGCGCTAATTTTTTTGTCCATGAGTGTATCTCAGAAAGAAAAAAAAATTGAGTAATAATTTTTTGTTTTTTCAAAATTCTGTCTAAAATAAAACCCTTTACATTTTACACTTCTTCAATTTAACCGCAAATTTAAAAAAAAAAAATTAATTTCTTGGGGAATTGTAGATGTGTTGCGTCACAGTTGTACTTAGGTTGTCTCCCGCTAGGGGAGAATTTTGTTATTCTTGTTTCATGTAACGAGTGTGGCTTGTGTGATCGTTCGTTAAAGATGTGTCTGTCTTCAGTAGAATCGAATATTCATTTATTGTCTTCTGTGTAAATAAATAAGAACCCTACAGCTCTAGGTGATCATTTTAGATAGGCATTTTAGAGTAGCATCACGGATGAAAAGGAAGGTGAGTGAAAATCATCTTTACTTTATTTGCTTTCTGTTCTAATATTACTGGCGTCCGCGACAGGACACCGAGACAGTTAGGTAAAATTAAAAGCTTTGGAAAGATTGTTTGCATTTGATGTTATTGAAAATGAATATCGATAAGAATAGAAGTTTGAGAACAGATATTAGAACTGTCACAACTAAGTTAATAAATAAAGTAGATTCATTATTACAAGAATCGTCAACGAATATAGATAGTATTGAAGAATGTATAGTTCTATTAGACGTTAAATTAAGAAATTTACGTGAATTGAACGAAAAAATATATATTGATATATAGGAAACAGAAAGTTTAGAAAAAGAGGTGAGTTCTATTGAAACTTACTCTGAAGAGATTTTAACTTGCAAATTTAGAGCACATAAGTACATAAGTTTATACCGATCAACTGTTCATTCAGACCATAGCAACGTTGAAAATAATGATAACATTTCCTCTACCATTGTCTTTACGAAATAAAACGAAACTAGTGCGTCTCCAATAGTGACTGTTAAACTACCGCGCCTTTCTATTGAAAATTTTGATGGAGATGTTTGTAAATGGCCTCAATTTTGGTCGAGATTTAAAACGGCGATTCATGAAAATAAATCTTTGTCAGATGTCGAGAAATTTTCGTATTAAGGTCCTATTTAAGTAAAGACGCTGAATTAGCCATTTATGGTATGTCGATTACGCAAGAAAATTATTCTAAATCAATTTCGATTCTCGAGTCTCGTTTTGGAAAGAGAGAAATAATTATCGATAAACATATCGCAAAATTACTCAGTTTGGAATGTTGTAAAAATTCTAAAAATGTTGTACCTCTAAGAAAATTGTATGACACATGTCAAGTTGAAATTAATGCATTAAACAGTCTTGAAATTGAGCCAGATAGTTACGGAACACTTTTATTTCCGATTCTGATTAGGAATATTCCCGCTGATTTAGCTTTGGATTTCAACAGAACACACGAATCTGAGACTAATAAAATAACACATCTGTAACAATTTTTAAAAAGGGAAATAGAATCCCGCGAACGTACAAATTTGATGACCCAGTCAGAGAACGAAAGTAAACATTTTTATGATTCAGCGTGCAATTCCAGTGCTCTATGTGGAAGACCGGAAGTTGCCTACTATTGCAGGGGCACGAAAGACAAAGTAAAAACTTTCACATCTGCCGATCTTTTTAGCGCCATGATAAAAGAAAAAAAATCGAAATGTCTGCATATTTTGTAGTAAGCCGCATGATAGTGCGAGGTGTGAATCGGCAAAAACACGAACCATCGAAGACAAAAAAATTTCTTGTAATAAGGTCTGGCGCCTGTTTCCGTTGTTTACGTGTTGGACATCAGAGCCGTCCATGTAGAATGAAGCTAAAATGCGCTTTTTGCGGTAACAGACATTTAGACATGTATTTTTCTAAGAGCGATATAAAAAACACCGCATCAGAGAAGGATAATAAAGATGACAAAAATGTCAAGAGCATTTTATCTATAGAGAATAATGCACTGACCAACCGTTCAAGCTCTCAGGAAGTCTGTTTACAAACTTTGATAATATGCATTAACGTGAATGGTGTCCAACATTATATTCGTGAAATTATAGATACAGGAAGTTCAAAATCATATGTTAGAAAATTTGTTGCCTAGAATTTAAGATTACGAAGTTTAGGGAAAGAAACCGTTATTCACGGACTGTTCGGTGGAATAGCAAAAAATGTAGAGCATAAAATATATTTAGTAGAACTTCATAATATTAACCACAGTTTCCGTTTCAAAATAGAAGTAATGGATCAGAAGACAATTTGTGCCTCCATTCCCAAACTTAAGAGCTCTAAGTGTATTGATAAATTGAAGAATTCTGGCATTCTTTTTAGCGATGTTGTCTTTAATGAAAATTTATGTTTATTCGAAACTGATCCTGAGGAAATACATTTCCTCATTGGTGCCGATTATGCGGGAAATTTGTTTACGCGGGAGATTAGACAAGTGTCGGAAAAACTCGTTGCAATGAATACTCTTTTGGGTTGGACAGTTATGGGTGTAACTGAAGAAAAAGAAACGTGTAGTTCAGAGATTCTTCTGTCACTTCACGTTAATAATTCAAAACTTTCCGAGTTATGGGAATTAGATACCTTAGGTATTCGGGATCCATTCGAGAGTGGTAAAAAAGGACTAAAGGATTCGAGCACTATCGAAAAATTTGAAAAGGATTTAAAAGTCCTTTCTGGTGGCAGGTATGAGCTTTCTTTGCCCTTCAAGGGTGAAACCGAATTACCTAGTAACAGGGATTTAGCTTTTAAGAGGCATCGACGAATGTGTCAGAATGCTATCAAATCGGTGTATTTTTCAGATTACGTCGCGGTATTTAGAGAGTGGGAAACTTTAAAGATAATTGAAAGGGTACCAGATATCGAGATCGAAGCAGAGAAAGTTCACTATCTTCCCCATAGACCAGTAATTAAATATTCGGGTGAAACAATTAAAATTAGACCAGCGTTCGACGCTTCAGTTAGGGAAGCGAATGGACATTCTTTACACGACTGCTTATTTACAGGTCCCAGTTTGATAGAGCTCATCCCGGACATAATTGATACATTTCCTTTATATCCTATTCGGTTATCTGCAGACATTGAAAAGGCTTTTTTGCAGTTAGCTATTGTTCCGGATCACAGAGATTATCTAAGATTTTTTTTTTCCAGGTGACAGGAAATTATTTACCGACACTGTAGGGTGGTGTTCGGAGTATGTTCTAGTCCATTTCTTTTATCAACATCGATTAATCATTTGCTAGATCATTTGTCCGATGAATATTCTGAAATTGCTACAAAACTTAAACACTCTTTTTATGTAGATAATTGTATTTCTGGGGTTTTCAACGAGCAAGAAATGAAAAGTTTCATTCTTACTGCTCAACAAGTTATGCTTAAGGGGTGTTTCAATCTGAGATGCTGGGAAAGTAATATCGCAAATTCACATACACTGCTGGCCACCCAAATTGCAACACCAAGAAAGACAAGAGATATCACAACAAAATTTATTTTGTAGATAACATGTTGACCAAGTATCAAATGATTAAATTTATAGACTTCTGTGAAGTGTGGTTCCTGCCAAAATCAGTAGCCAGAGTAGCCGCCATTGTTGGAGATCACCGCTGCCACACGCCTCGGCATTGATTCAAAGAGACTTTGGATGAGTTCTTGTGGTACAGCAGACCAAGCAGCTTCCACACGTTGCCAAAGTTGATCTGCTGTGGCAGCTGGGGATGGAATCTGGGTCAATCGTAGAGCAACCATGGACCACATGTTTTCTATCGGCGAAAGATCCGGAGAGCGAGGCGGACAGGGAAGCAATTCAATCTGGCGATTGACGAAGAACCGTTGGACAATGAGTGCCACGTGTGGTCGCGCATTATCCTGTTGAAATATGGCTGTGGGCAAGCCCTGAAGGTAAGGAAGGACAACTGGCTCCAACACCTCGGAGATGTAGCGCTGGCTGTTTAAAGTACCGGCAATGCGTACTAGAGGTGTGCGAGAGTGATATCCAATACCGCCCCATACCATAATACCCGGTGCAGGACCAGTGTGGCGGTGCATATCGCAGCTGTTCAGCATCCTCTCTTCACGGTGTCTCCAGACTCGAATGCGACCATTGTGGTGTTGCAGACAGAAGCGTGACTCGTGAGTAAAGACAATTTCATTCCATTCTGCCGTCCACATCCTTCTGTCATCGCACCATTGGCGGCGGAGACGTCTGTGGTTCTGCGTCAAGCGTAGACAAAGCAATGGACGTCTTGCGGACAGACCACTCTGCTGTAAACGGCGTCGAATGGTACGCGCAGACACTGGATGATGCGTTACAGACTGCATGTGCTGTGCTATGGTTCGTGATGTGACTGAGCGATCTGTCACTGCCATGCGCACAATTTGCCTGGCATCACGTGAAGTGGGGCGCTGAGGTGGATGCGATCGAACACGCCGGTCCGTCGTACCCTCCTGCATTCAACGATCACATATCCGCATTACAGTTGTTTGGTTTCGTCCAACACGACTACCGATTTCCCTGAAAGATAACCCACAATCTCGGTAGGCCACTATCCTTCCTCTGTCGAACTCGGACACTTGATCAAAAGATGATCGCTGTTTTCGACGAGGCATAATTGATCGTTTTTTGAAAAAACCACAAGAAAAACATAATTGTCGAACTTGAAATCGTCGAAATCTCCAAGCCTTAAATAGCGCTTTGAAGTGGCGCCACAGGTGCGCGTGGTGTGCGTCTGCGCTGAAATTCTAATCATTTGCATATCTCACCTCTGCTAATGCATGTTGTAAATTTCATGTTATTTGCATGTTTCCTTCAGGGTGTTGCATTTACAGTGGCCAGCAGTGTATTTCGAAATGCTCTGGCGATACTAATGTGTTGGGCATCACTTGGGATTTGGATAAGGACACTCTTAGATGCAAAGTGTTAGGCGATACTTTGAAAACTGTTGATAAAATGACTAAGAGATCAGTTCTATCCATTGTACAACAAATTTTTGATCCTGTGGGTATCTTGTCTGCAGCTACTTTGCTACCGAAGCTGTGGCTGCAGGAGACTTGGAAAATCAAATTGTCTTGGGATGAACCCTTACCCGATGAGTTGCGTAATAAATTTTGCAAATGGTTTGATCAAATTTCGTGCTTAGATAATATTGAGATTCCGCGGTATACACCAGTTAATGATAAATCTGAATTACATGTTTTCGTGGACGCATGCAAGACGTCATACGCTGCGTGTGTTTTCATGCGTACAGAATGTGTTTCAGGAGTAAAAATCTTTTTGTTGCGAGCAAGAGCGCGAATAGCACCAGTTAAAAATATAACAATGCCTCGCTTGGAGTTACTGGCATGTAGTATAGGAGCAAGACTTGCTAATTCCGTCAGAATAGCATTAGATTTTTCTGACATTGAAACTACATACTGTACTGATTCAATGGTTGCACTTTGGTGGATAAAAAATTATGGAGAATGGTCGATATTTGTATCCAACCGTGTAAAGGAAATTAATAAAATTGCACCACATGAAAATTGGAGACACGTGCCAGGGACTTTAAACCCCGCTGATTTGATTTCACGTGGGTGTTTACCAAAACAGTTGTTAGACGCTAAGTGGGTTGAGGGTCCTCCGTAGATACTTAATTCACATGAAACGTGGCCGGTTACAGAAATAGTTTGCAAAAAAAGATTATCTCGATTCTGAACGCAGGAAAGTAAAATTGAACTGCGTGAATGTGACAGAGGAATATATTCCTTGGTATTCTACTAAATTCTCTGATTATCATTCAATAATTCGTCTAATCGCGTGAATTTTAATGTTCATTAATAATTCTCGCATAACGGCTGAAAATAGAAAATTTCACGAACTTTCAGTTTTGGAAATTGAGGCTGCAGAAAAAGCTCTTATACGCTCAGTTCAGCATATTTACTTTCCAGATCTCAATACTGTTCCCATTGTAAATGCGTTTCAAGACAATGAAGATATAATTCGCGTGAAAACTAGAATCACTGAGCGAAATGATGATCCAGACTTTGTAGCGCCTATATTATTACCTAGTGAATGCACGCTAACAAAGAGACTCATTGAATACTTTCACAAAAAGAATCACCATGCAGGTGTTCAGATTCTTCAATCAATTATTAGAAAAAAAATTTGGATTTTAAAGTCTCGAAAATCCATAAGAAACGTTGTCAAAAACTGTGTTCGATGTCGAAGGTACAATGCTAAACCAGCTGTGAGTGAACCGGTGACTCTTCCTGCCGATCAGGTAAAAGATGCAAATATATTTCAAGTGGTGGGAATTGATCTGGCTGGACCTCTATATCTTCGAAAAGGTGAAAAAGTATGGATAGTTCTTTATACTTGTGCGATATTTCGCGCAATACACTTGGACATTGTTACATCTCTGTCAACTGAGACTTTTTTACTATCCCTTCGTTGATTTATCGCACACATAGGTAGACTTGATACCATCTATAGTGATAATGGAACGAATTTCAGGGGAGCTTTTCGGGAACTCCAAAATTTAAATTGGAACAAAATTAAGCGTGAGACAGAAATAGACAAAATTAAGTGGAAATTCAATCCTCCTACAGCGGAGAGGTTCGTGCAGATGATAAAAGAGCTGCTGCGACGATCTTTGGGCAAAACTATTTTGACTTACGATGAACTCTCTACGATTTTATGCGATATTGAAGCAATAATTAATTCCCGACATCTGACTTTCGTATCAGAAGATTCTCTTGATTTGGTACCGTTAACACCAGCAATGTTCTTGACACAAAATCCAGTTTTTGATGTGGCAGATATAGCTATGAGTGAATTTTCAAAATTTCAAAGAAGAGTGAAATATCGCCAGAAACTTCTTCAGGACTTAAAATCGCGCTTTCGAACAGAATATTTAAGTCAAATAGTTCAAGGCCGACCAAAAGCAAAAGCTAGAGAATTCGTCATAGGAGAAGTTGTTCTCATTGAAGATTCGAATAAAAAGAGGGTCTATTGGCCTTTGGGAAAAGTGATTGAGGGAATCCCGGGCAAAGTCGGAAAAATTCGTACTCTTAAGTTAAGGTGTAACAACTCTATTTTTATCAGACCTGTGCAAAGAGTCTTCCCTCTAGAGATTCAGCCTGAACCATCTGATGTATGCTTAGAGCGTCTTCAGTCGATTGTAATTACTACTGATTCTTCTCCGCCGGTGGTTCCTGACTCTTCTCCGGTGGTTCCTGACTTTCCTCCGGTGGTTCCTGTTTCTTCTTCGGTGGCTACTGACTCATCTCCTACAGTGGTTGCTAGCACCAGTCGTCAAGGAATGTCGGATGCACATTCCCCAAAAATCCCGACTGTAGGAAGACGTATCACTCCTGATGGTGAGCTGAGAGAACATCTGACCAGGTACGGTAGGAAAATACGGGTGCCTAAACGCCTAGACTCTTGACTGAACTAAACTACATTTTTTGAGTCTTAATACGACCCAAAAAAGGGGGGAGAAGATGTTGCGTTACAGTTGTACTTAGGTTGTCTCCCGCTAGGGGAGAATTTTGTTATTCTTGTTTCATGCAACGAGTGTGGCTTGTGTGATCGTTCATTAAAGATGTGTCTGCCTTCAGTAGATTCGAATATTCATTTATTGTCTTCTGTGTAAATAAATAAGAACCCTACAGCTCTAGGTGATCATTTTAGATAGGCAGAGTAGCATCACCGATGAAAAGGAAGGTGAGTGAAAATCATCTTTACTTTATTTGCTTTCTGTTCTAACAAGATGTGTTGACCACGTGTGAGTTTTCAACGAGTAGTTTTTTTGTAATTCATAAAGCCTTTTTTATCAATGGATCATAGGAAAATAATTTAACAACAACCGACATACCTTAACACACACATACCCAAAAAAAGTGAATCCGCTAGGGTTACATAAAGCAGTTTTCCCCCTACCTGGACAGGCCTTCTGCGCTGCGGCTTGTTTAACTTTGATGAAGTTCCTCCTTTCTACTTTTTAACAGTGAAATTTACCCCTGGGATAAACCGCATCTACTCCGAATGTGATTCTTTGATGGCATTCCAGTCAGACTCAAAGGGTACCCGAGAACTAAACTTATATCACTCACCCACCCCTAATCCACATATAAAGATATGTTCGCCTTAACTCCTGACTGTAAATACCTAACTTCGCATAGGATCTCTATTTCTAGAAAGTTAGAAATTCTGAAAAATTGCTTCCAGACAATACATCACTTCAATGCAGAAAGAAAAGGATAAAACTTGCTCTTCGAAGAATGGCGGATTGGATTTAACGAGTTTTATATATATATATATATATATATATATATATACAGTGCTAGATTTCTAGAAATAGAGGTGCCGGAACGGTAACCTTCCGGAGTGTGTGTGTGTGGGGGGGGGGGGGGAGGATTCCAAATTATTGATAAAGAGAGGTACTGGAACGCCGTTTCGGCGCGTTCCGCCTCAAATCTAGCCATATATATATATATATATATATATATATATATATATATATATATATATATATATATATATATATATATATATATATATATATATATATATATATATATATATATATATATATATATATATATATGTGTGTGTGTGTGTATATATGTATATATCATATAGACTTATTCTTGGCTTCCACTCAGGTGTTAAACTAAAAACTAATTTCTCTATAAATTTTTTTAAGGCCATACAGCTAATGATTTACAGTGCAATTAGTTTTATTATAGATTAAAATAAAAATTATACCACCAACTCGCTAGCTTATGCCCAGTGCTCCAGAGATTGATCATGCCTATAATCAAGCCCTTTTACAAATTTCTAGTGTAAACACCTAAGTAATGTAATAGTTTGAGTTCATATTTAATGAACAATCAAATATTAATAATAAAAAAATACTTCAAATTACTGAAATTCAGATTTTCAATATTTTTTATAGAATGTGGATAGATTAATTACTCTGATAGCCATTATATATAGCTATTACTGTGATAGCTACTATATAGATATAATCATATTGGTAAATTTTTCAGACTAATCTGGAGGAACACATTTCTGTTAAAAGTCAATTAAATAAAATTCTAAGCAACAAATATTAACAATCTCGAGCTTGAAATAATGAAACGAATTAAAAAAATAACAGATTTGTAGAATCAAAAGCATTTCATGTCTGCTACACGGAAACAAAAGCTACTACAGCTCAAAAAAAAAGGTATGTACTTGCATTTTTATTAAAAATAAATGTCACCAAAGACAAATCTGCTGCGTTTTTACTCGTTCATAATACATATTTCCAAAGATTTTTAGAAAAAAAAGACGTTCCTGCCATAAAAAGAAGAAAAAAATTTCTCCACTCAGCTCAACAAATATAATTCCTTTTTAAGTCTTTATAACTAAATTGGGACGTTTTTAGGGAATGTAACAAAAACAGGACCGTTTTGGAAGCCTCTTAAAGAAAATTTAAAAACTTTAGACTTTTTTAGGCCATTCTAAGCCAGAAGGAACTTTGCTGATTTCTATAGCGTAATTCATATTTCATTCGCTTCAAACGTTGGAATTACAGCCGTCGGTGAGATTTTTTAGCCAAGGGTTCTTATTTTATGGCGGTGGAGAAGGGCGTGAATAATTTTTTTCCCATATGAAATGAAACAAAGGACCAAATGACGAATTTTTTCCCACGTCGCATGAGGCGAGCGGCAAATTATTTTTTTCCTATGATAAATAGAAAATGGTCCGTATTATGGAATAAAAATGACCGTGGAAAAAACTTCGGTGAAGGAAATTAATAAGTTCTTGAATATTTTTCACACATTTCTAAAGAGCGTTTAAAGAATCGATGATGAATTGTTTTAATTTTTAAGACCAATAAAAGTTGATTAAACAAAATGAATAGAAAGTTAAACATGCTGTAAAGTTTCTCAGAAAAAAAGAGCTAATTAACTTTACGACAAAGAATTTCTGTTAGAAGAGGCAGATAGGGTGGGTGTTAAAAAGGGTAATCAGAATGGTGAGGATGGAATTTTTGACAAGAGATTAAATTTTTAACATATATTTTCGATGATTCTTACTTTCTTTCTCCGAGTAATATTTAAATGAAATTTTCAACGAGTATTTGAAATTTTTATGATATATTTCCAACGATGCTGATTTTTTTTCTTCTAATAATATTTGGATGGAATTTTCAAAAAAAAAACTGCGACTGTGAGCAGGTAATAAATACACGACCTCTCACTTATGTGTCAGAGAGTCCGGAGGACCCGTCTCCTTTAACTCCGGCTATGTTTCTCCAGACACTGAGCTTGTCCGATGTTGAAGACATCGATTTGGTGGACCGTCAGGGGTTAAACAACCCAATAAAACATGTACAAGGGATCCGGGATCATCTCCGGAAGAGATTCCGGAGTGAATACTTGGGACAATTAAAGCAACAAACATCTGGCCGAGATGTTAAACCATTGTCAGTGAACGAAGTGGTCATCATTGAAAACGACCAAAAACGGGCACAGTGGACTTTAGCCCGAATAGTGGAACTATTTCCAGGAAAAGACGGTCATTCACGAGTGGCTAGAGTACAAACGCAGCAAGGAGAGTTCATCCGACTGGTTCAAAGACTTTACAATTTAGAGGTGAACATTGACTCTCCTTTCGAACCAATCGTCCATACCCGTAGTGGGCGGCACGTAGGCGCTCCCAAAAGACTCGTTTATTGACATTCGAAAAACTTTCATTCGAAAGACAATTTTTCTTTTTTTTTCTAATTATTGTGATTCATGTTGTACGTATGTATATAGTTATTGTAAATATTTTTTATGTCTTTTAATTTTAGGTACTATTTTTTCAGTCGTGAGAAAGAGTATTGATATTTAAAATTGTATATGCCAAAAGTAAGTAAATTTTGTGTCTAGGTGAATTTACCAAAGGTAAATTCAGGTGGGATGATGTCAGTTTTCATACACATTCTGCCCAATAGATGGCGAGACCTCCCGGTCTCTTCAGATGTTTTCGAAGAGGCTGATTGGGAGAAGCGATGACGCATGCGCGTCGGTATATGTTTTTGTTTTTTAGTCAGTACAATTGTGATTCTCCGAGAGAGAACATTGAGCAATCCTGCGTATTGTCTCAAAAAAGGTGTTATATGTATGGAAAATGTGATATATATAATAAAAGTGAAAAAGACAACTTCAAGTATCTTCCATCTGTATATCAAGGGACACCGGGTAGGCGTCCCCGAACTATTTTCTAACGTCAGTGGATTGAATCAGCTAAGTTTTATCGTATCCCGACAGAGGTCCAGAAGCGAACTTTAAATCCGCTCTTTTGGTCGTTTGCGGTGCCGCTAGAATGTTGGACTGAACCTTAGGGTGTCGTCACATGGAATAGAACGAAAATATTACTCGAAAAAAAAAATCAGCATCGTCAAAAATATATAATAAAAATAAATTAGTGCGTTCAAACCCTTCATTGTTAAAGCAAAAATCCGGAATGTTGTTCTTTGAAAGCAGCAGTGGGATTTAAATGATGTGAAGGATAGAACTCAAAACAAGGGTCATTCATAAGTTCCCGTTCTGTTTTATTCCTCTTCGTAGTTTCAATACCTCTGGATTCATTTAAATCTTTTAACTGAAGTATTTTGTGATACTTTCCAGCGTCTGACGTCATATGCAGTCAACGCATTTAAGACACGAGAATTAGCAAGAGAACAAAGATTTTGGAAACTTAACCAACGAATTTGCTCATCTACCTTCCTGTTCCAGTGAATACAGACAGAAGTATTTCTCGATAACGGAAGAATAAAGTAAAGCCACAATTGATTTATTGCAAGTGTTTATATGCTTTGTAAGTAGTAGGTTGAGCATGGAAATATTGTTTAGTGATGCGGTAAAGTTGTATTTGTCCATCGGCATACAATGACTTAAGTCAAGGATCAATGACGTCTTTCGTATGTAGTTATTACAAATTCACAAGGTTATTTTCGCAAGGAGCAGATAGTAACAATAACTATAAGCCTATATTCCAAAATTTTCAAAACCGTGAGAAGATATGAGCTCAAAATTCATGAATTTGACCATGAAAGTTGATGATAATATTGCTTCACATTTCAGTGGGAAAAATGAACCCCGGGATAAAACTAAATTAATTCTTTAAATAAAGCTTTAAAACAGATACGTCAAAGTTTTAAAGAACTACTTTTCGTAAGCCATATACAAAATGTCCTTGAATGAAGAAAATCCGCATCTATAAATGCATAAAATTCAGAATGACGTGCTAATGCCTGGACATCTCTTGAATTCCAAAACAAGTTTCAACAAATTCCAAAATCGGCTGATACTGCCTTCCTTCAAATTTTATGGCAGAAATCCTGCAATAAATAATTGACACCAAGTAAATTATTAGCGACAAACAGTCTGCAAATCAAACGGAAAAAAAATTGCCATTCGCGGAACGAATGAAATAAGAACTTTTTGACAAAAGTTGGAAAGAGTTGGTACAATAATTCATTTCAAATATATTTATATATGCATAGGTATGCATGTATGTGTTTATGATCTCTGGAGTTATTTTTTGTGTTTCCTGTTCTTTTAAATTTCAGCTTTATAGCAACAGCGTTGTTGCTTCCATACTTCAAAAAAAAATTCTATCGCATTTCTCAGAAAAGCATTTGAAAAAATTTAATCCTTTGATAACTTATCTAAGAGAGGGGGAAAAAGATAAAAATTCTTGAGTGTGATCAAAAGTGCGGATATCGCATTTTTGTATGAAACTTTTCTGTACTTTTGAGCTTCTGAGTAAGCTTTTAATATTAGTAAAGAACATTTTCTTCGAGAAATATTTTAAACCCTTTGTTGATATCCTGGACTCTAGGGTTCTGTGAAAGATAAATAATACTATATAGTTATTTTTCCGTAAAAGTTTTCGGTGTAGTTTAATGCGCACATCTAGACAAACTTATGCCGAGCTTAATGCATCTGGTATACTCATTTTTATAAGATAAATTATTATTCAACCATGGGTAGAAGGGATTTTCTTTTAATGCTGAAATTTTTTAGAATTATTTTAGTGCTTCACATATATTTCAAAAAAGAATATTCTACATATGCCAATGTGATTTACAATTTACGATATCTAAACACAGATTAAAGTAATTGTTAACATCCGGTATTAGATGTAAATGAATAATTTTGTCAAAATGCTAAAACTGAAGACCTCCTGACACAGGATCAACGACCGTCCGTTTAGCAGAATCAAGGCTTGAACGAGTGCATCTCCGTTTCCTATGAGCGAACACAGCTGTTCTTATAATAACGACATTTTTTTTACTAGATCGTTGATTTAAATCGTTTGTGTGTTTATTTAAAACATAAGATGCATTCACACTATTCAGAAAAGAAACTTGAAGAAATGCATAGTATTTACTAAATACACAATTACAGAGAGATAAAAAACTATCAAGAAAGCTGCCGCTGGGAATAAGCGTCACAGAAAGACTGAACCTAAAGATCTGTGTATGTTTGTGCTCTATGTTTCAAATATTAAATACAACTATTTTAAACTTAAGCCAGATAAACAGGGTGTCCCAAAATTCACGCAAGAAGTAATTTTGATAGAAAACACGAGATTTAATTAAATATTGTAATTTTTTTATTGATTCATAAAGTGTACAGTATATTAGGGTTATGTATGGACTAGCTGACAACCCGCACTTCGCCACGGACTACATTCAAATTAAATACAGCGGTCAATGTACGCAATTAATGTCGAAAAAAAAAAATATATATATATATATAAAATAATTACGACGATCAATGTATACAATTTATGTAAAAAAATATATATATTTATGAAAAAATCGTAAGGATATTTATATAGACAAAATAATGTAGAAGAAAATATTCATATTAAATCTAATAGGACATACTAAAGAATATAGTACAGTTAATATAGCACAGTTTGAGAAACATAATATCTTTTACTGCATTTTAATATTTTTTTGGATAATGTTCAATCGTCTGCCACATTAGCAAGAAAAAAAAATATTTTTTGTCTATTTAGTTGTTATGCCCGTGACAGTAAATTTATTTAGTACCAGAAAAATAAATCACGTGATCAGCATTTAATAAATTAAATTCTAAAAATTAATCTTTAAAAATTCACCAAAAATCAGAAAATGGAGGTAAAGATTCGAAAAAGATATCATTTTAAAGGAAGTTTTATGATCTTTCTCGTTATATAAATTTTATAACCCTCAAATTATGGTTTCAACAGCAAACTTAAAAAAAGTTACTAAATCAGCTAAAAAATTTAATTTTAAAAATCTAAGAAGAATTTTTCAAAAATCTTTCTTAGTGCGACCATACACTATAAGGAGAATCGCCATGCAAAATTTCAGCCCTTTAGGTCCAGCGGTTTGGTCTGTGCGTTGTATGTCAGTGAGTCAGTCAGTTACGGAACTGTTTTATATATTATAAAATATTATACCGGGTAAATGGCCTCTTTTTTCTTTGCTTTCGCATACGCACTCTTTTGTTGAAATTTTCCATGACTGTTTTACATAAATGTGGCTGAATTTCGTTGATACAGAGCTCGTTGATACACTTCAGTGGTCGTGGGCTTGTAGGCAGAAACTTTAGACTTTAAAAAAAACCTAAAGAAAAATGTCCAACGGTGGTAAATCGCATGATCTGGGTGGCCAATTCTGATCACCAAAACGGGAAATTACGCTACCAGGAAATGACTCATACAGTAACTGAATTGTTTCTCGGGCTGTATGGCATGTGGCACCGTCTTGTTGAAACCGCATGTCGTCCACATCCATATCTTTCAATTTAGGTACAAAAAATGGATTATCATGTCGCGATAGCGAGCACCATTAACTCTTAAAACCTTCATTCAACAATGAAAACGCGTTGTTCTTTCGTATAGCGCTCCATTTTTAATAACCTTAACTGTAAGGTGTCAAGGTGTCCTTTTTTTTACGTTGGCAGCACTTTACCGCAAAAATGGTGGAAAATTCAAATCTTGCGTGAATTTTGGGACACCCTATAGTTATGGTAAAAAGGATATTCTGAAAAACCTACTAAAGTTATCCCCTGTATGCTACTGCATATCTGTATTTACCACGTTAGTCTACATCAGGGATACTAAAACTCCGGCCCGCGGGACGCATGCAGCCCTTCATACTTTTATATGCGGTCGGAGACACTCACAGTCATTATGAGGCAGGTGCTTTTGTAAACATAATTTTGGAAATTAGAGCCCTGAAAAACACAAAACCATACAAAAATGTGCCACTTGCTACACACGCTGTTTGCATCAATTTATCTTTATGAATCATCCAAATATAAAATGAAATAGTCGAAGAATGTATATAGAAATCGACTGATTCTTACCTTGATGACGTATTGGGAGAAGCGTGTAGGAAGTATGAACTTGATTTGTCTGAAATAGTCAAGTTTGTCTCAACATCAAAAATTACTCATATTTAAATAAATATCCCAGTATTACCCCTGCACACTCATTTAAATAAATTGCTCAGAATCACTGTAATACATTGAGGTTTTGAGTTTAATTTTTTGCATGTTTTTATTAACTCGCTTTCTTGTTTGTGTGTTTGTCCAGTTCAAATCTTGCAATCGATTTTTAACTAACTTCCCGACTAGCTAGACATTTTAAACTTTTAGAATAGCTCAGAACACGATGACAATGCATTCTTTTAATACTTTTAGCCATCTTTAAGCAGAATTAAATTCATTTTCAGTTAATTTTGTTTTGTAGCAGTCATCTATCGGCCGGGACGGGAACGAAAAGTTAAACGCAAGTTAACTTCCAATTAACTTCATTATCTTTTAAGTTGATGGGATAATTCATCAAAAAAATTTTAAAAAGTATTTATTAATACATAGATTTGTCAAGTTTATATGATTCAACAGAAAATTTAAAAACATGGTATATAAAATTTTTTTTTTAATCTTGTAATTATTACATTATTATATTATGATGTGTAATGCGGCCCGCGTAACGTAGCAAACATATGCATGTGGCCCGAGAGAAATAAAGGTTGAGTATGGCTGGTCTACATCGACACTTTCTCAAACTGAAACATTTACGTCCATCTTTAACTTTCAACATTAAATATATTTTTACAGCTTTTAAAGTTGATACATTCAGCAAACCCCGCCAGTGTAGTATTATAGATAAGATAAAGATACTTTTACATCGTATTTTTTTAATAAATGTCTTCAATCTAAATCATAGCCCACTAAGTAGCTATACAGCATTATCTGATTTTTACCTCGAAATATTCAGGTACTTTAGCTATTCCACCCGGAAGAAATCAGTTGTACCGTCGCGTTGTTTTCAGCAATTCGGGCTTTTACTATCAATTTTTATTTCGGGGGGGGGGGATAAAATAAGAATTTTCTTTTCCAATAAGGTAGACACTTTTCCGGAGACAATCACCAATACAAACGATGCGAATTTGTTGGCTTCTTCCTTATGGCGTTATGGGAGCATCATATAAATTAGAACTGAGCGGTGATTGTAGTTTTAACGACAATCTGCCAGGAGTGAGAATCAAAACCAAACTTCTGGAACTTCAAAGCAAAATCCTGACCATTATACCACACCATTAATGTGGGGAAATCTCATACTGTGAATTCCATCTCATACATTATCTATCCCACCAACTCACCCCTGCTTTGTCTGCAAACGCACAAGATGGGTGTACACTCCTCTAACGTGGTTTTTATTCCGAACTTATTTATTTTTATAGATCGAAAGTTTCGACATGTGTTTTCGAAAGTTTCGACACATAGTTCCGAATTAGCAAGCTTTTCCTAAGCAAATTAAATAGCGTCTGCAGGAGGAGGGTTACAAAATGGTTATCAGTTGAATATGTGAGTTTACCTAGCCAATGTTGACACCGATATCGGAAAAAGATTACCCTCACGTTTTCCAAAGTCTGTTACCTCCGGCCACATAGAGGCAAAAAGGGCGCCTACATTATCTGAAAAGAGGATTTACCTTTTCATGTCAGATAAAATATTTACCTTCTCCCCGATGTCTTTTACTTCAGGCTACGAAGAGGTGAATTTTCCAAGCCAGGGTTGAAGCCGGTTATATAAAAAAATTAGATTTATCTCCTGTATATCAAATAAAAGATATACATTTTTGAAGTCCAAAGTCTTTTCTCTCAGTCTGAAGATAATGAGCCGAAGCAGGAATTTTCCCAAGCTAGTGTTGACACCTCCGATACCTTCGAGCCAGCAATCAAGTTCCCGATGCATCGAAAGACTTAGCATGTGAATAAAGGACCTAAAGAGTGGATATGTAATGCCCGTATCACACTAAAGATTTAGCACAAGCTTTTAGCGCAACTGTTTCACTAAACCTGTTTTACCTGCAACTGTTGCACTAAAATACTGTGTGATAGAGTGTTTTTCTATGAATCTTTAACTGCAACTTTTCCCATTCTACATGGGAAAAGTTTCACGAAAAGCTTGTGTTGCACATAATTGTCCAATAGCAGGGCAGGTTTTTGGCTCACGTGACTCGCGATCGAGCAAGGAATAAAATATGGCCGCCAACACGGATCCGTGGACTAAAGAAGAAATTTTAAATTATTTCATCGACGAAGTTACTTTTCGTGAAATCTGTGGAACCACAGTGATTACTATTACAAGAAAAGGATGTTAAAGCGGTTGACTTGTAAAGAGATAGGGGAGATAATGAGTGAGAAATGGCCTCATTACCAATCTTCTTTTACTAGCGGTAAGTAAGATTTTGCATGTCTTTTATACATTTCTTATCCGTAACAACTTAATAATTATTTATAGTATTGCCACGTTTGATATAATTTCAAAATAATTCTATTTAATTGTGGATCTTTCGGAACTTTTCGGATCATTGATATGGATTCATATCAATTGTCATTTTTATCGCCAAACTTCGCCAATGTTTGTCAACAGAAATAATCTTCGTGCATAGGATATTGCACTGAAACAAGTTACAATTTTTTTTTCTGTATTCGGGAAACAATCAATCAGAATTTTTAATCATGTAGTAATAACTTCTTATTTAACAAAGTTAATTGTATTGAAAGCCATTAATAGTCTACCCTGCTTTATCATTATTGTTCAATAATGCAAGAGATATTTTTAATGCTAAGATTTTAAGTATTGTGGTTGCATTGATTTACTGTACTGACACTAGTATTTATGGTAAGCTAAATTTACGAACTTATGAATCACTTATGATAGTAAACATTCAGTTTACATGCAACTGAATAACAACAATAATAACACTTACATTTTTGTTTAAATTTTTGAACAAAAATAAATAAATTTCATTTTGTGTTTAAAGTTTTGTTAAAGAAATAAAACATTCTTAAAATTTGAGAGTTTTATAATTTGTGTTTTGAAAGAGAAAAATGTTTAACTTAAAATTTTGTTACGAGTGCTTTAAAAAAAAGAAAAAAAAATATTTTATTTATAATTATATATATAAAATTAAGTACTATTTTATATTAGAATAATGTTTTATATTAGTTTATATATAATGTGTAATATGTATTGGTGTTTAAGTTGTATTAAATCTGTAAATATTTATCATCAGCAATAAGTTGACAATTTTGAAAATATTGGATATATATCAAAATATCGGATATTTTCGATATTTTGGAACCCTGATCACAGCTCTCATTTTTTAATTTATTATTACATTTCAATATTCCATTTTAATGTCTATTTTTTACAGGATACAGAAAGTGAATTTGGGGAATTTACCCAAGAATCGGTTACTGCAGTCAATGAAAATGCAGTAATGAATAGCCCCCAGACCAATAAAAGGAAAGTGATGGAAACTTCATTAATTCCCCCTAAAAAAAGGGGGGGAAAGTGTGGATAAGCAAATATCCAGCACGTTGGAGCAAGTCAAGAAATTAATGGCATCTATAAATGAGGATAAAGACAATGTCGATGATGCCTTTTTTAATTATCTGAGATGTACATTTAAAAGTTTAAAAGATGTAAACTTAAAAGAAAAGGCAAGAGTTGAAATCCAAGGTGTTATCAATAAATATTGCATGCTAGACTTGAATAATAAATAATTTTTTAATAATAATAAATAATTTTTTAAATAAATTTTTTACTTCATGTTTCATTTCATTGATTTCATTGACCATAATTTAATTTTACAAATAGCTGGTATGTTGCATATAACTGGTATTTATAGATATTTTGGCATTTGAAAAATATATAGCAGTAGCATACAGCTCAGATTCAAAAAATTATAATAACTGAGAAAAAGTAATAAGAAATTATTTTCCATTTATTTATTTATGATACTATTCCAAAATTTATTGATATATCTGAGAGTTAACCTTTTCGTAGATGTCCATTTTTTTAATATTGTGTTAGTATTTTATGTAATGTAATTATTCTAATATTTTGAATATGAGCTGTACTAAAATCTGAATGTAATTTATCTGAATTTTTTTTTATTTCACACTTTTTTGTGCTAAGAATGTTGCTAGAAACTAATCTTTCCATTTGTACCACAAAAGATCAGATCCATATGGGTAACCCAATTTATATGGGTACAGAAAAAAGAAATCAAATTATTTTGGTACTTGGCAAAGTTATGTTCTAACATAAAATAATAATGGTCGTTCTAACCCCTCTTTTGAGACTAAGTTTTCGTATGCTGTTTTCATAATTGAAACCAGTGTAGTTATTATTTACAAGTTATACAGAACAAAAAAATTTTCAATCTTAACTTTGAACAAGGTACATTTATTAAAAATTAAATTCAATGTAAATTGCACATTTGCTCTTGCCATGGAACAGGTTCCACATTCTATTGAAGTCAGCCTTGCATTCAATGAAAATTGCCTTGCATACTAGTGGCAAGATTCCAGAAATGGTGTTTTGAGCAATGCGAAAGTGAAAACTTAATGATTGCCATGTTTCACCTGAAAAATAAAGATAAATACTGTCAGTAAAGAATCAGACACAGGTAATGCTTAAAAGAAAAACATTTTAGCAATTCTCTTTTAATGATCCATAGGTGTATTTTTTCATCTAAAGATTTGTCATAGTAATTTTGTTCAAAACAGAATAGTACAGAAAACATAAACAATAAAACATCAGTTTCTAATGTGCCTAACATGCCAAATCTAACATCGTAATTACAGTAGGCTCTCTGTAATCGACACAGCTTGGGACCAATGCTAGTGTGGATTATAGGTCATTCTATTGTTTATGTTTTGAAAATTGTAAGTAAAACCAATCAACAGTTTTTTTTTACAATTAATGACAAATTAAAATAACAGAAATATTATAATAAATATTGTACAATGATTTTATTTGAATTTATTTAAATATACAATTAATGATTTTTAAAAAAATGTCACAATATATATTTTTACATGCTAGCTATTGAATTGTCAATGATTGGCATTGAAACTTAACATCAAATTTCAATGTTTACATCTGTTATGATGTGTGGATTATAGGTGCTTGCGAATTAAAGAGAGTCTACTATATTATATTAATTAACTATCAAATATAATATTTTCAATTTTTGCACAGTAAGCACCCACATAATAAAATGTTTATTTTAATGCAAATACATTTGTCAATTTCATGATTATAGATTTTGTGTGACCAACTTGGTCACTTCTGGGGTAATTATCGATCAGCAACAAATTTGATTAAAATAGATTGCCATAATATATATTATATAAATCAAAGTATTAAAACCGAAATACACTAGAATATGTAAAAGTACATGTGTATGTTAGTATCGACCATATTTATACTACCTAAAATAATTAATCCTACTTATACTTTATTGTATGCGACTGTGTTTATATTCTACAGTCCTGCCCATCATATTCATTAAATCATGATAATGATAATCTTGTACTAGTCTTTAATATCAATATTAAGATTTTAAAAAAAAGCAATGTTTATAAAAAGTCTATATCTTTACCTGTAGCTAAATATCTGAGAGTGAGTGCCAAACGTTCACCAGGAGGAATACTGTGTCTCATTTGTGTATTTCTTTTTTGTATCAAAGGTAATACTTTTTCAAGCAAATACTCAAAAGATGCTGTATCCATCCTAATCCACCTTCTATAGCCTTCAGTATCCTAGTATTAAAAAAATAAGATATGTTTAATTTTTCATAATTGTATTTCATGTATAGAAAATTTCTATGAGCAAGATATTACAGCAACCTTTTCAAACATTTCACTAAAACCAAACAGTTGGGGGAAAAAGAAATAATCCTCTTTTAGGGGACTTAAAGAAGGGTCAAATATTCTGCATAATAATTCTATAAATATTATTTCTATAATAATTTATTAATTCTAGCAAAATTTGAAAGAAAATATCTTACCTGAAGTGCCAGTTCCCTCATCAAATTCTCATAACATCCTAGTTTATTTCTTTTTTTTAACCATTCCCTTGTCCAAATTTTTCTTTCAGATTTTTTTCTTCTTGCAATTAATGCTGCTGTAAGGCAAATTATTTTAGCACATATCGTTTTTTTAGATGATATGCTCATAAAATTGGATGGAGCCATGATTTGAATAGGTTATGTCCGAGTGAGCAATCGATTCGTAATACATGCGCTAAGAAATTTGTATGCTATGCCTAAAGCCTAATGGTCGATAACAGGATTGGTACGGTAACCCGTCCGCTTCGGTTTGCGAATCCGTTTGTCAAACTCCAGCAACCCTTCACAGACACTCCGCGAGGAGAAATGCTTGACGAAAAGCTTAAAGTTTCACCAAATTCTTCAGTGTGATACGGGTTTAGGAATTAGATTTTCACGTAGTGTTGCAGTTCTGGACTGCATATACTCTTAAGCCGGGTGTTGCCATACTTCTGTTCTTAAATTTTAGTTGAACGGTCATATAAAATGGAAATAGACTTTATTTGTTATTAAACTTGTCATTTCCTTCTTACCACTGAGTTCCAGGATTCTACAAGACAGTATAAAGCCGTACTTGGGTATCTTAATTTAGACTAACTCTTAAGATGTTATTGTACTTTATAGAGAGATATCTTCTTTGTCACGAAATTAAATGTAATTTCTAAGTAGCAAGCTGAAATATTTTATGCAATATTTGTAGTGAAGACACGGGATATTTTTTCAAAACGAAAAAGGGATTCCACAAATTAAGGCAGATATATATATAAGTACTACAAAAATTAACTGTTAAATTATAGTAAGTTAATTTACCTTTAAACAATTCTTCAGCAGTCATTTTCGATTTAAAGACAAACGGAAGTCTATGGTTAGTGTCCTACTCATAAAAAGTTTAGGCCACCTCTCGAAACTTAGCCAATAATATGCTTAATAATAGCCTTAAAATTTTCTATTATAATAGTTATTATAATTTTCCATTATAATAGTTACTAAAATCCTTCATTATAATAGCTAGAGTGTAAATGTACTCTTTAATTAAGCTCAAAAATAGAAGCTATAAACTATAAGCAAATGACTGTTCTTGAAAGTTTTTGTTTCATTTCTATTACCTTAGTATTTCGAAGTTCAATTACGCTCTTTGTAAAAGCATTTGAAGAAAGGTTCGTGGTTACTTTTCCTTACTTATTTATCACTTCCTGATTATTTTTATTCTTGGACCTTAAAATCGTATCTTGACAGACATTCGTCAAATCTGTCAAATCGGAAACTCGAAAATACCATACTTACATTATCTTCTAATAACCTGCTATCAAAGAATATATATAAATTTTATGTATGTCGGGAACACGGTAGCAAGGTGAATTATGGTGGATAATAGAGAAAATTGAAATTTTAGCCACAGATACCGTAACTTCTGCATATCAAGGGAGAGGATAGAATTTGCTTTTTGAAATCTCGATGCCAACCAACCTCTAAACCTCTACCAACTGAGCAAGCTCGGGGTTGTTTTGATTTTCATTGACTCGTCCTGATAATTCTTTGCATTTTCAGTCCACGCTTATTTTCAAACTAGGTATGTTGACACCGATAAATTTTGTTTATTCATTCCTTTTCAAAGACTCTGTTTTTCATGATGTAATTTTGTACTTCGATTAAATGTCCGCATGACCAGTTTCTTGCGCTGTAAATTTTGTACCACAATTCGTGATAGACGATGGTTCTTTCCGAAATGGGCTGGTTGACTGGACTTTGTCATTCACCATTAAAAATTTTCAGAAATTACACATTAGGAATTCCTTTCCCTTCAGCATACCACCAGCATTCTTTGACACCAGCATCGGTTATGCCTTGCTGAGGAACCTTTAACAAGGCATAACCTACGTCCAAGGCTACCTGTGTGCTAGATATGTATATTTTTGCTTTAACCATCCGTCTACCAGACGGATCCATTGGACCCGACAGCAATATTTACTAACGCAGAATTTCTCATGAAAATTATGGCTGAAAATTTCGCTATTACGTGACTTTTCCTCCTAGTATGTTCTAGTATATGTATATGCAGTTTCAATTAAAATTTTGTTTAAAATGTTTCACTGATTCATAATTTGTTCCATTATTTACCGTGCGGGTCCATTGGACCCACTATTGATATAGACATAATATACTGTTAATTATCCTAGGGTTCCCATACAAATATGAGTAATGACAATAAAACTTGGCAAATGCATTTTTGTGCCAATGTAGCCAAATTTGGCGACATTATAGCGAAGTTTTGAGAAAATTCAGAATTGATCTAGAGAATCTCGTGCATGCTATATATAGAAGTGGTTGAACCCTATTCAACAAGGCCTTTATTATAACGTGAATCAGTTTTAGACAAATCCTCACATTTTATCATTTAAACTGCGAATCTCAGACTCTTATAGATAGATAGCCGATTTCAGAAAATAAAAATTCCGTGAGGGTCACCTTATCTTAAACTTGTTATTTTTTCATCTTACCTTCTCTAAATTTTTAATTTAACATTTTAAACTTAAATTCTTATTCTTAATAATTGCTTAATTTTTTATCTTAAATTTTCTCTTCCCCTTCAACTATTGAAAGTGTTAAACTAAAAATTTTTGTACAATGATTGTAATAGTAACTTTAACTTTAATCTAGCCTTAATATTTTAACTACTGAACACATTATCTTTGATTACATAACATCTTGCGTACAGGAGTTAAAACCAGCTGGTCAAGGCACTCCAGTCATCATATCCAATTCTGCTCAGTTTTATTCAACAAGGCATTTATCAGTAGCCACAGTTAGTGAGTGAATGGTGTTGGTCTATTGTTTTTTGTGTTTTGATTGAAAGTAATACTTTATATAGGAACAATTCAGTAAAAAGTGTCGTTTTTACTTACTTTGCAATTTTACGAATGTTTATAATTTTTCCCTTCTTTTTTTACTTTGCTAATTTATTTGTAATTTTAAAATCTGAATTGAACATGAACCGGATTAAAGTATTGACTCGGGAAGAAATTTTAAAAAATGATGGAAAAACCGAGCGCTGTAGATTATGATACATATGATGATCAAAGTCTGAGTGTTAAGCTCCGCCTCTTCCGCACGTTCTATGCATTTTGTAAATGTCCACAGTTGTGCTCTCAAAGAATGGAAGCTAATCCAGTGACCCAGTATCAATGACGAAGATCAAATTCGCTTATCCAAATCTCTACGAAATGAACACCTCTGGCGTTGTAAGGAAAAGCTATTCTCAATGACATCTGTGACATTTATTAATTGGGGGAGTTGGTTGCGTAGTGTTGTAGTAGAGACATTATATTAACAAGATGGCCGACCACTTTGGTAAAACACATACTTTCTTTCAAGTAGAGTTGCAAAAATAAAAGGACACAAAATGACAGAGTATGACTAAAATTCTTAGTGATCATTAGGTTTATTAATTATAGAAGGAAGGAACTTTAGTGGACTTAGGGTCCGTGGCTTATTGCCATTAATTACAATCAGGTTCACTGCAGATACTAGGTCGGATCATGAGGACGGCATATCAGCGGGAATCGCTGCAGGCACACCACCGAGAAGGGCGTCGCGCTTTCATCTCTCAGCAACATCTTACTCGGGCCAATGTCAGTCGCTATCTGTTGTCGTAAATTCGCTCCCCGTCTGGAGCAAGGTGTCACCACGTGACATGATGCGAACACCACTTGGAGGAGTTCACGCCAAATTTCAAGCGCCAATGCGCGCGGTGATTGCTGTGGACAAAAGATTATTCATGTGGTCTGCGAGGAGAAAGGGGATAAGCAGTGAAAAGTTGGATGATCGTGGTTGCAACCCTTCTTTGCGGATTAAGTTGGAATTTGCTGATAAGACGAGATATATTGAAAAATGTGTGAAAAGGGTGCATTTCTCGTGTTATTCCCGACTGTCTGGGGAAAATACACAAATGGAGGAATCGTGGTGGAACAGACCCTTATTGCGTTATTGTAGGTCAATAGCAATATTATATTTATTACAAAGGTTATAGAAAGCGTTAAAACGTTACGACAACATCTCTGGAAATATTTTTTCTTTCTTTTTATAGCCAAGGATGCAGAATGTTGGCCTGATAATATTTATTTATTTATTTTTAACTATTTCTCGATTTCTTTTTCATTATAAATTCTTGTCATACGTTTGAATAGCAATCTTAAATCGTCATGAAAACAGTATTAAATTTATTCCAGCATAGGAATTTTTTTCTGACTACAAAAGAAAATATATTACAAATTATTTGTGTATGCGCACGTGTGTATATAAACAAAAAGCAATTTTATATCACTTCTGCCACGGAATATTTTTTACATCAAAACTCAAAAATAAATAGAAAAAATAAAATAAAATCGGCAGCACAGGGACCATCATTAAGCTCGGACCAGTAATCTTATTCTTTCAAAGAAAATTCATTACTCAAATCAGAAAAGTAATAAATCAGAGGTTGCAAACGCTTACTCTAGTTGCTACACCCTACCATGTGTTTAAAATCGTGTAATTTATTTCAACTCTAGGCCTGTACACTTGTTTATTAAGATAAATTATATCCTGTCAAACATAATGGTATTTCGTTTCAATATTACTTCCTTCGAATATTTCTTGCGTTTTGCTTTTTTTAAAAACTAATGTTTTATTCATGGTTTTACTCCAAAGATATATGAAAGTCCATGCACACAGAATCGTACTTTATACGAAGAATACATGAAGAGAGATGGAAGACAAAGAATACAAAGTTAAGAAAAAGTTTCATAATCTTGCATCACACAAAAGGAACTGGAAAAAAATATGAGCAGAACAAGTTTTTGATAAAAATAAAAAGCATCTGTCTGCTCCTAATAACATTCTCCTTAAGAAAGTTTAAGTTCTTTTTACTAGTTTGAATAAATTTCAAATATCTCTCTGATGCATTTGATGTCGATGCTGGAGGTTACATAGAATAATGTTTCTATATATCGATCTGTTACTTAACCTCTGGCTATTTCCTCCATACATCAAATTACGAAAGACAGACGTAAGAAAAATGTCTATCACATTTTGGTTTTCCCAGATTATTTCGATTTATATAAAACACAATTTTGATACTTAACACTGTTTTACCACTTGTGCTCATTATCAGTCTATTTTTTGTCAGGAATATCCTGTGAATACCCAATTTTTTTTATTTTACTACAGCTCTATATAAAATTGCATCTAAATATTTATCTATTATCGCATGGTAATACATAAAAGATTTCTGATTCTTCGTTTTACGATTTATGTCGTATTGAACGAAGCGGTAAATATGACATGTAGTTTTCGCCGCGTATATATAAAGTTTACTAAGTATTAGCTAGTAAACTATTACTAAGTACTAATTTTGACACTTAACACTGTTTTACCCCTTCCGCTTATTAGTCGTTTTTTGTCAGGAATTTCCCATGAATTCCTAACATTATACTTTACTATAGCTCTTTATGTCAAAATTGCATCTAATTATTTGCCTATTATTGCATGATAATATATAATACACTGGTGAAATAAATTAAGAGAATTTACATATTTTATCGAATTTAATGAAAAGAACTGAACTAAATGTAAAACCACTGCTTCTAGACAAAAATGCAAATCTTGTACGCCAAATACGTAAGCGTACACGTATGTGTAGACGGAGCCAGAAGAGAAAGAGGCTTTATAAGCGCGCGTAAGTTAAGACGCATTTCGTTCGCTAGCACACCTCGGCGAATTTCTTGGTGTTATTTTGCAGAAATCGGTTAATTTCAAATTGTAACAGTAAAAATGAGTGACCACCAACGTTTAGATGATGGAATGAGGAGGCGAATTGTAGGGAGGCTAGAAACAGGCCAATCTCAAGTTCAAATTTGTAGAGAGTTCAATTTAACGCCCAGCGTCGTGTGTAACTTAAGGAAACAGTCCCAGGATACCGGATCCATCGAGAGAAAGCCTGGGCAAGGTCGTCCAAGAGCCACGACGGCCAGAGAAGATTGCCATTTGTCGATTATAGCGAGGCGTAACAGGAGTGCTACAGCTTCTCAGCTCTCTCGTGACTTGTATGCAGCCACAGGAACCCGTGTATCAAGGGTGACTGTTTCCAAAAGACTTCATGAGAGAGGGTTGTTTGCAAGAAGACTTGCTGTTTGCATCCCGCTCACTTCTACGAACAGGAGAATCCGTTTATCATGGTGCAGAGAGCATAGAGATTGGAGTATGGATCAATGGGCGACCGTTCTCTTCACTGATAAGTCCCGGTTCAGCCTAAACACCGATTCTCACCGTACGTTCATATGGAGAGAACCAGGGACCCGCTACCTACCCTCCAATGTCCGCGAAATCGACCATTATGGCGGAGGAGGTTTAATGGTCTGGGCAGGCATCATGTTGGATGGCCGCACACCTCTCCATGTCTTTGAAAGAGGCACTGTGACTGGTGTGAGGTATAGGGATGAGGTCTTGGAGCCCTATGTTCGCCTTTTCGGGGATGCAGTTGGCCCTGAGTTCATTTTAATGGACGATAACGCGAGGCCACATAGAGCTCTTCTGGTCGACGAATTTCTAGAGAGTGGGGATATTCGCTGGATGGATTGGCCAGCCAGATCTCTAGACCTTAATCTTTTAGAGCATGTCTGGGACGCTCTGGGGAGGGCAATTGCATCTCGCAACCCCCCTCCTAGAACCAACCAGGGAATGAAAACAGCGTTTCTGAACGACTGGGACCAATTACCACAGGAAATGATAAACTGCCTTATTTCAAGTATGAAATCACGTTGCGAGACCTGTATATCTGTAAGAGGGGACCATACCCCTTATTAACCCATCTATTAACCCATTTTTTTGTTTATTCTGCAACCGCTGTTTCATACCTTCCGACTCCAATGAGTGTTACGCACGATCATGCGTGTGTATTACAATTATTGAATGGCTATTTGTTTTGTATTGTATCAATGTATGTGCATATCAAATTTCATTAAAATCGGTACAGTAGTTCTAGAGATAATCGACCAAGTCTGCAAATTCTCTTAATTTCTTACACCTGTGTAGATTTGTGAATCTTCGTTTTACGGTTTATGTCGTACTGAACGAAGCGGTAAATATGACTTTGTAGTTTTCTCCGCATATATATACTAAGTATAAGTTAGTAAACTATTACTAAGTACTAATTTTGACACTTAACACTGTTTTACCCCTTCTGTTTATCAGTCTTTTTTTTTGTCAGGAATTTCCCGTGAATTCCTAACTTTATATTTTACTATAGCTCTTTATGTCAAAATTGCATCTAAATATTTGCCTATTATTGCATGGTAATATATAATAGATTTGTGAATCTTCTTTTTACGGTTTATGTCGTATTGAACGAAGCAGTAAATATGACATGTAGTTTTCTCCGCATATATATAAATTTTACTAAGTATTAGCTAGTAAAGTATTACTAAATACTAATTTTGACACTTAACGCTGTTTTACCCCTTCTTCTTATTAGTCTTTTTTTGTCAGGAATTTCCCGTGAATACCTAACTTTATATTTTACTATATCTCTTTATATAAAATTGTATCTAAATATTTACCTATTATTGCATGGTAATTGATAATAGATATATGAATCTTCAGCTATTATCTCCGCATAGAGTTTACTAAATATTAGCTATTAAACTTTTGTTATATAACGAAATTAAAATTACTCCTTTGGCTTTATAATTATAAGATTGAGATAAAACTTTACATCCTATCCCTCTCAGATACTACGCTTGGTATTTAAATTTTGTTTGTTATTTACACCTACTGTCTTTTTTATGTATCAGAAGACCAAAAAAAAGGGGGAAATATCACGTTTACGAAATCTATTTCTATGCAGAGTTCATGGCAATCCAGATCACGGGTCCTTCACAAAAGAAAACTGTAATGCGTCTGAAGAAATACGTCACAATTGAGGAAGGTATTTCTAAGCAGAGTTTCTAACGATCTAAAACATGTATAGGCCTTTATAGAAGAAAACTAACTTGATTGATTCTACCCAGTATTTTGTAGTAACATGAATATTCAGTGTATCTCGAAAGCTATCTGAATAATGTAAAGTCTAGCAGAATAATGGAGCTCCTGGAATCTAAGCAAACCTAGACAAAGATTCTAGGAGGCTTTCATTTGCCTCTCAACATGACCTAAAATAAATTAAGTTATGCTATAATTTCGTTAAAATAAGTTATGCGATAATAATTATATAAAGATGCATAATTTTACATTATTATTTTTAATTAGTGCATTAATATTCAATATTTAATATAAAATCATTGATGTATCATTATTCAGTTATTCAATATTAAGACTGATTTATACGACATTATACATAATCCATTCACCTCAAAATTATTTTTAAATGTCAGTTTCGAAATTTAATCTTTTAATTACTTAATCTCAAGGAGATTTGAGTTATAAAGCTTATCGCGATATTTAGTAATTTCATTAACGTACGATGTGTATTCGCTACTGTATTAACTGAATATTAATATAAAAATGCATCATAATTTCATCACATCTAAATGATCCAAAAATACTGTACAGTGCTGATTTCTGTGGTCTTTCGTTCTGTAATGAAAGGCAGGAAATATTACATTTGTTTTTTCCTAAAGGTTTACTTTTATTGACTATACTCGTATATGAAAAACAGAATATATAATACGTGTAGCGTGGATTTTATCGCTACAGTTAATATGTAGTAATCTTATCTTAATTCAAACTTAAAATTAATTAATAACTTGTTAAAATCTAACTATGTCAGGGTAGTAAATAATCCAACAGATATAGATAAAAATTATACTAAAATAGACAAAAAACAAGCAGAAATCAAGCACTCTGGGCATCCACGCACCAACGGCAAGGTAGGTATTTTATCTTAGCAGTAGCAGGTGTTTTCTTTAGTCCTGATCTTTTGAATTCAAGGTGGTCTTCATTTTGACGATGTTTCGCGCTTTCATGCACACCTGTGCGTAAGTTGAATCGGCATGACATTGTTGAAATAAACCATTACGGTTCTTTCCCAGGGCTACTTTTAAATTTACGGTTTCCTATGTCGTGCTAACAATCAGCATACGATATGGGAACCTCCTTTCCTGCACTGTGTTATTCTTGTACGTAACGCCCATAGTGACGTTCGTCTGTTCTTTTTCTATGCGTATTGAGTTTCACCTAAGTGTGGCAATATCGTGTGTATTCGTGCAGCTTTTGAGAAACAACCGCGTTGGCGCGAAATCGCCAGATGTCATAAGTCGCCAGGTCTCACCTGCACAGCCAATGAGCGTGCCTTATGTTCCCGCGTCTTCACGTCATTGGTACACGCCTACCAGTTTTCGCCGTTACTCGTCCTTTTACTTAATGCGCTGCTTTTTTTCTACCTTTCGTAGGCTTCAGCGCTTGGCGAGGTTTTGTTCACGTTTTCTCTGGCAACCCTCGCTCCCTTTTTTGCTCGACTCGAAAGAAATTGGATACTGATATGATTCGAACTTGTTACTGTAGTTAGTTGTGAGTTTTCAGAAAAACTCATCCAGCAAGGCCATTCTTTTGCCTACTATATATTTCTTTGCAAAGTACTTGTCTATGGTATTGGTGAAAAATTCACCTCTGAAATGTTTGTATTAGTTATGATATGACTACGTAACACTATATCAAAATAAAAAATCGAGTCGACTCAACAACGTGTCATGTAATCAGTTCTTTTAATAATAATTTTACCGGGTAAGTCAGTTACCAGGAGAAACAACGATCCTGAGAGTATTCAACGCTTCTGTACCAAAACTTCACTTTACGATTTTACTTGGAGCATCGACAACATTTCGAGAGATGCAGCTACATTGATGTCCTGTCTCCCGGCCAATTCATCAGTGAACTGTTCGCCTTCATATTCCGCCATAATTCCGCCAGCATAACGTGGCGCCGTAAACTTTTTTATTCCTTCATCACAATCTCCTCTACAAACTATAGAACCATCCAGCCTCGAACGTTTCCCCACGACAGAATAGAGCAAGTTTTATGACAGAACTTTTGCCATCACAATTCCCCTTCATAATACGCTCCTTCATCTCTAAAAGATTATGTCCGTCTTGATGTCTTAGATTTCCTCATAAAAATTAGCGTCAAGTATGTTCAGCTGGGATATTAAAAACTATTAAATCTTAAGCTGAATCATGTATGTTTAAATTGATAAAATAAAATTAGACTTCATACAGCTAGTCTAGCTGTAGTAAATAGTTTTAAAACATTCGAAATACAAACAACCACAGAATGATCTCAGAAAAATAAAAAGGTTCCGAAAGAAACCACATAAATTAATAAGAATGTTTAGAATTAATTATAAACTCAGAAATAAACCCTTGTGACATGGAACTTCACTTAATAACCCTTTAAAAAAATATCGTATAGTGTAATAATACAAATTTTTACGTAATGTTTAATAACTTGGTGTTTCCAGTTCTTACGCCCTTTACTTGGTTACATATTCGCTTTAAATAACCTCTTATAGCGAGATATAGCTCAGTGTTGATCCTTTTTTTAGCTGCACTTGCATACTTAGAACTGCTGTACATGTATTACTAATATTTTTCTCTATATACCTAGATTCATAAAATTAGTAAGCATAAATTCTAATATTTCAATGCACTTGATTACTTATTCTTTTTAAATAACCTCTTAAAGCGAGATATAGTTCAAGTTGAGGCTTTTTTAAGCTACAGTTGCTTACTTGTAACTGCTGTACATGTATTACTAATATTTTTCACTTCATACCTAAATTCATAAAACAAGTACGCATAAATTCTAATATTTCAATGTATTTGGTTACTTATTCTCTTTAAATAACCTCTTAAAGTGAGATATTGTTCAAGTTGATGCTTCTTTTAAGCTACAGTTGCTTACTTATATATGTATCATTAATATTGCTGTACATGTATTGCTAATATTTTTCACTACGTACTTAGATTCATAAAACTAGTAAGCATTGTTTATAATATTTAAGAGAACTATAAACATATCTGAGCTTAGTTAACTGTAAACATAATGAATTGCAAACATATATGAATACTGAAAAAGGTTTTGGGGAAATTGTTATTCATATAAAAATAGAGGGATACCCTTTTAAAAAATATTACTTCCATCCGATTTTACTATCTTACTTAGATTCGCATTAATTCAAATATTTCAACGAAATATAAACTTATATGAGGTTTGTGTACAGTAAACATAATGAACTACAAACATATCTGAGTACTAAAAAAAGTTTCAGGAAAATTATTATTCATATAACAAAAGAGGAATACAATTGAAAAAAAAATTATTTCCATCCGAATTTGCAATCTTCACACCAGCCTTAAAACGTTTCAATTTTTTCTTAGATATTTTTACATAGATATGATCCTTAGAATTATCAGTGTTTGTGATAAGTGTTTTTTTTTTCGCTTTTCAGAAAAAAATCGTTTGAAATCATCTCTTTTTTTTTCACTCTCTTCGTTCTTTATTCAGTTCTTTCAAACAGGAATATTTGATTATCGTTTCTTAATATTGACAAATCATTTCTGAAACACTGAAATCTTCTCCAAACTTAATTTTTTTTTTAACTTCTCCATCCAAGAAAGAAAAAAAGATCCCCTGAGTTACTTTATTCGGGAACTCTGGTAACCCAATTAGTACGAGATGGGTTCGTTGGGGAAGGGATGGCGTTGCCACTGATATAAAATGACTCCGAGCAGATCCCACATGAAAAAATAGATAACTGATCCACTCGAATTCAATGCTAAACGGATATTTTACAAACACACAGCTCGAGTAATATTCGTAGACGATAGTTACACGTTGATCAAGATGAGAAATTAGAAATGCACGCCAAAGATCCTATGTAAACTAAATGATTTTATGGTTTGTTTCTGCATGTATTATTGTATTTAAAAGTGGTGAAGAGTGGAAATCTCTTTTCTGATATTTTATAGGACAACTTCGGTGCGGAGAATGGCTACCCTTTATTATGATCTTTATCAAGACTAGAGAGGAATGTTCAGCAGAGTTACTCCCTAATCCTGCTGAATTGCAATTGAAATATTGGTTAAAATATACGGTAAAAACACCTGTATCTCATTCCGAAATTCTTTACATACAATGGGCTATAAATATCCGATTTCTTCAATATACTCTGTAAAGTTATAAGATATAATATTCATAAGAGACTCCCTTACTTCGTCAGGTTGGAATAAATATATATATATATGTGTGTGTGTGTGTGTGTGTGTTTGTTTGTGTTTGTTTGTTTGTTTGTTTGTGTTTGTGATAATAATCACAATGGGGAAATTAACACACAGGAATTGATGCGTACAACTCATTGGAGATGCAGTTGGACAAAGTGTTCATCCAGGAAATCGCTTAGGAAATTTAGGAGAGAAACACACACATGGAGCCATAGGAGCTATACACAAATCACAGACATTATCCAGGAAATCACTTTTATTTAATCATCAAGCATTACGAAGGATGCAGTTGCCACTGGACTTACGGTGTCCATGCAACAGGACTTGCCCGACGTCCGCCAGGATGGGATGCGAAACAGCAGCTCTTTACACGACAGAATTACAAGAGAAAAAGATGCAGAGTCTTCCGTCCAAGCTATTTTTAAATGACTGTTTCTGATCTGGGCACCAGGGGGGCCGAAATTACTTAATTGGCCAGATTTAGCCACGTGGTGTCCAACGTCGTGGTTTTCCCGGGGATTAATTGCTATGACGAAATAGGCACGTGGGGTTGAATCATCTCGCGTGGTGTCCAGATCACGCGCGTTGGATGACGAAAGTAGGCGCGTGGTCTTGACTCATGCTCGAATTACTGTGTTTCACCGAAAGGAAGAATTCGAAAACAAGTCTTATTTATTGTATACAAATTTCGGACCTCGAGGATCTAATGCTCAATACCTCGGACTCGGACGAGATATATGGGGATGTTATTGAAAGCAAATACGTATTTCCTGCTTAATGATCTGCAGCGCCAATATAAATTATAATTTTCATTATTTTTAGGTTGCAATTTGTAAGAGGGGTCGTGCTTTGTTAAAAAGACAATATGCTTTAAAAGTAATTTAGGAAGACGAGTATTCTTGTTGCATATATATTGTAGCGTACTGGAAATAGAGGTTATTTTTCCCGAAACCCCACAAGCTCTTGGAAAACACAGCTGCGTGTTTTCAAGGAATGTGTTGTTCGGTTCCACCAGTTCGGAACACGTGGGGGGATTAAAAGCCGTTTCCCTCACAAACAAGCCACTAAAGCTGTCAACTTAACTTTTCGGAATGTAATAAAGTTCGGCTTCTCCAGAAGAACTGTCAGCCGATAATCTGGCGGCTCCTCCACCCCTTCTGAAAAATCCAGACATTGGGAGAGACGCTTCATAGATTCCGCATTGTGTAGACGTGTTTTTCCTAGGCTCCTGTGTTTTTGGGCTGAAAATGGGCCCTGGAGCGTGTATCTGTAAATCTGCACCCAACTTAAGTGAATTTGTCGAAACGTCTAATGTTTAATTTTTTTCTTGTAAATAAATCTTGTTATGTTTTGTTTTAAAAATTTGGCTTTCGTTTTAAATTAGAACTCTGTCTTTCTTTGTTATGGATCAATAGTTGTGAAATGGAATGAATGCAAAATGCCTCAGAGAGAATAGCCTTACTACTTGCCGTGACGCCACAATATATATATATATATATATATATATATATATATTTATATTCGAAAGGTATAAACCATTATCTGGATCAGTGATTCTCAACCATTGTGCTGCGGCACTTTTGTGTGCCGTCAAATTCTTAAAGTGTGCCGCCAAATTTTAAAAATGTATATAGTAAAAATTATAATGCTTTTTTTTATTACGAGTAAAGTTTGTTTAAATTAAAGAAAAGTACACTGTAAAAGAAAACTGTTGTTTTTACAGTTAAATGCCATATTTTTAATTGTTTTTATCCGTTTTAAGTAAACAACTTTTAAACTTATCTTTTTCTTTGTGTGCCGCCAAATTTGGAAATCGTTAAAAGTGTGCCGCGACAAAAAAAAGGTTGAGAATCACTGATCTAGATTGTCTAGACCAGAGGTTCTCAACCTTTTTAGCCCTCCCCCCCCCATACCAACGTGAGATAATTAAAATGAACTCTTCGTGACCCTCCCCAGACTAAAATTAAATTACAGTAATAAAAAATAACTGCATGGGTGACTAGTTCAAACTATTAATTGCCTTGATAGCATCCTCCCGTGAGCCCCCTTTCATGTCCTCGCCACCCCCTTGGGAGTCGCGGTTAAAAACGCTTGTCTAGACAATCGGGTTAAGATTTATTTTAATCGTTTAGTGCCATGAACTGAGAAATATTTATCAATAGGCAGTGAACTTAGGGGAGTACTTACCAAAAATTAGTTTACGATAATGGCGAGATTTCCAGTAAGGAATGTTGAGTAATTTCAGAGGTTTGTAGATTTCTTGCCCATTTCACCGTAAGTTATAACTCAAAATAAAGAAATAGTAAAAAGTTGTGTATTTTTTAGTTACCGTTTGATATCTTACCGTAGAAATTTTTCAGTCATCATGTTTCCTTAGTTGGGCAAGAATTTTAGATTTCTTTATAATATGCTAATTCATTTTCTTTAAAGCATGTTTAGATTTAGGCTGAATTTGTCACGCTTCAAGTGTCGTATCAGTATAATCTGACAGTTCTCTTGAATCTTTCGTGACAAGAACTTAGCTCGGATTATTCAAATAAGAACTATGCAAATGTACTCTACATACAAATCTCTTTAAATAAACGTCACGTAGATGGAAAATTTTAAAAACAATTTCTTGCTTCTTTCTAACCCCGTGTGTTGTTTGTTATATTGCCCGTTCCGTTTGCTGAATTTCGTTTCGAGGGAATAAAAACTTTTTTAAGTTGATTTTATTACAACTCATGAGGATAAAATCAACCTCTCTATGTTACTTCCGTAAAATATTTGAAGACCTAACGTTTGTTTATCATATTAAAGTATACTCTGTGACGCTAAACAGCAGGGAGGAATATCTATGTATCGTCTTGGAAAATTTGCCTAAGAATTGCACTAGAGAATTAGCTTTTATCGTCTGAGAATATTTAAAACTTAAATTGATTCTTCAATTCAAAGCAGTTTTATTTCATATTCATATAAAAAAATTTAATTTGGTATTTTAAACGGAATTTTGTGTTTTTATACTTTAAATTTCATTTCTTGGGGTTTCCCATTTTCTGTGCTTACATCAAAACTCGGCTCGGTATTCGAACCACAGACATTCTCTATTCACTAAACTGCTGTTCTGAACCATAATAACCCTACGAACTCACTTTTGTAAATTAACGAAGCTTCTAAATTTCTCTCTTTATAATTCCTATTTTTACTATAAATACATCAATTTCTTCTAAGACTTGCCGCTATATTTCTAGATATGATGAAACTGAATTTCCTTCAACAAGCATGAAACTGAATTTCATCTCTATTTGACAAAATCAGTTATCTATATATAAAAAACAGTTCCGTAACTGACTCACTGACTGACATACAACGCACAGACCAAACCGCTGGACCTAAAGGGCTGAAATTTTGCATGGCGATTCTTCTTATAGTGTAGGGGTGCACTAAGAGAGATTTTTGAAAAATTCTTCTTAGTTTTTTTTTTAAATTAATTTTTTTAGCTAATTTAGTAACTTTTTTTAAGTTTGCATTTAAAATAATAATTTGAGGGTTATAAAATTTATATCACGAGAAAGATCATAAAAATTCCTTTAAAATGAAATCTATTTCGAATCTTTACCTCGATTTTTTGATTTTTGGTGAATTTTTAAAGATTAATTTTTAGAATTTAATTTATTAAATGCTGATCACGTGATTTCTTTTTCTGGTACTGGTACTTTAAATAAATTTATCGTCACGTGCATAACAACTAAATAGACAAAAAAAAAATTTCTTGCTAATGCGGCAGACGATTGGACATTATTTTGTCTATAAAAATATCCCTTACGATTTTTTTATAAATATATATTTTTTTTCTACATCAATTGTATATATTGATTGTCGCATTTATTATAAATATATATATTTATTTTTTTGGCATTAATTGCATACATTGACCGTTGTATTTAATTTGAATGTACTCCGTAGCGAAGCGCGGGTTTTCAGCTAGTTTTGCACAAAATAGTCAATGTCACAAACCAAAAGTAAATCGAAATCTTGGAAAGCTCGTACGCTATTTGGTGAAAGATTGCAGAAATAAAATTAGGAAGAGTTTATACTCGACGGAAAATATATTATCTAACTGATCTGGAGATTTACAGTTCAAACTGCTTCTCGTCTATTCCAACAAAATTAGTCCTTAATACTCAGAGTTTGGATGACTGAATGTTATTAGATTCCTGAAAAGCTGTATTTCACATAGTGAGAAGATAAAATGTAGTAGTCAAAACACAATCATAAACATAAAACAGAACATTTTGCCATTGATTGAGGTTAAAGGCAAATGGTTCGACTGTGTTCAGTTCAGGGTTTGTATCAGATAAAAAACGAATGTCAGGCTGAAGGACCTTCGAAGATTAAGAATTTTTTAATGAGAGAGCTCTTAAGTAAAACACTTATCTTAGCTAAAAGACAGGAATATGAAAGGGGAAAGGGATATCAATAGTATAACGAGCAACTAATTCCGAATAAAAATAATTTTGCAGTATCCTTTAACAAAAATCCTGTTGGGGGAAAATTAGTATTGTAATGCCAAAATTTCTCCCAGCTTGGGTATTTATTTTTTTTTTCCTGTTAAAACGAACTATGTATAAAAGGAATCAAACCCAATGTTTTCCACCTCCCGGACTTAATTCTAGCAACTATACTATCGTGCCATGTCGTCAATAAGTCTTAAAGTACTACAAAAGCGTTAGTTTAAGATCATCATGAAGGTATAAGATATGAAATGAGATGTTTGACAACATTTGGGTTGCAGTGGAATGAGGTGAACAGCAACGTGACTAGCCACGATGTTTCAAGGCAGATGGTTATACAGAAGTTTATGTCTGAAGATACCACTAAATTATTGAAAGCCACAGGTGATAACAAAACAATGTTTGGACATCCTTACTGAACATGCGTGAATATTAAACAGAAAACTTTCAGAGATTTATTTATCCAGACATTGATGCATAGGGAAGAATTCAGTACTATAAAGAATCGTCGGCTCATTACAGCCCGGATGTGATTCACAGAGAACCTGCTTGTACTTTGTCCTTGGTTTTCAAAGCAGAAAAGCTGCTAAGTCCTCAAAATCGAAGTGTAAAGGGCAAGGACTCGTTACATTTCCAGTATTCTTAAAGAATTGAGGAATAACTAGGGATTCTATAAACTTGCGAATTTAAATGTTCACTCATTTAGTCAGATGAGCATGTTTGGCAGAGAGGGGTGTCACATTAAAATTTTATACCCAGGTTCATTATTTCCAACTCTGATTTTGTGAGAAGGTAGCGAGATGGAATGAGAAGGATTTTGTTGGAGGAAAATCAATCTAGTTTTGTTTTTGAAGAAAATTGCGGTGCACCACCGTCTTCGACAACCTTGCCCTGTCTGCGTATTGCAATCGATACGAAAATTCGCCCACTTAATTTCAAGAGGGAGATGAAGTTTTTTATGCTTTACGCATAAATCTTTCTGAAAGTTTGACATTATGATATGACAAAATTAGATAAAGTCATTGTCTTAACCTGTTTAAAAGTCATTTTTACTTACCATCAATTACATGTTTTATCATGGCTTACTAAACTTCATCCTCCTCTTTATACCGCAAAATATTTCTATCTATCATACTGATATAAAAATGGAGATTCCTGAGATTAAACTATTGATCAGAGTACTATAAATACGCTGGTATTAAATTATGCAATCTTCACAGTCTGCACTTCACATTTCCATCAAAGATCAGTGAGTGAAGAAGAAAAAGTTTATTTTAAAGTTTGCCCTCTTCCGTTGTGTCTGGGGAGAAAATTTTTAGAGTCGTAAAGGAAATCAAAAACGCAATTTTCTGCAAGATCGCGGTAGAGGTTAAACGATTTAGCTCAACTCTATATCAGTTTTTACACTGCAAAGTTGACTTCTCATAAACTATGAGGAAATTTGCATAATGTGAAGTATAAGAAATACTTTTTAGATAATGTTTGTATACAACTTAATAATTTTGTATTCTTCAATCTATAGAAAAACCCACTTTTGCGTAATTAACATGTTTCAGAAAGTTTAAACCAAACTTATTGCAATTAATTTAAAACCTAATGGCACAAAATTTATTTAAGCTCGTATTAACAAATGTGTATAAACATATATATATATATATATATATATATATATATATATAATAACAGCTGAAGGTAAACAAATGTTAGTTTGTTAGCAGAAAACGGGGACGGGCTAATCTCGCGAACCGAGCATAGCAGGATATCGCGACTGGTACCGATGGACGCGGTCGGACGAGACGCGTGCACTGGTACCATCCTCAATTTTCAAAACTTTAAACTTTTTAAATTATTCAATTAAAACCGCCGAACTCAAAAGAAGTGGGTAATAGAAACATGTCATTCCGAGTGGGCCAGCTCCTTTCCGTTTCGCAAATTTCCACTATTTTCATGCATGCAAAATTAAACTTTTCCGCCCACCAGTCGATAAATTTTTTATTTCCATGTGTTCTACAACTCTTCATCTTTAAGCATATGCACATTTTCAAAAAGTTAAAAATGTTTCTCACTGCAAACGAAGCTTTTTCCCCAAAGCAGTTTTCCGAATTTCACAAAATCGACAATTTTGATGGACAAATATTTTGGTTTTCTGCACCTATTAATGTCAATTTTATAATTTATCAGCATTGCCTAGATGTTCAGCTTCAAAAATATACCAGATACATTTAATAGAAAAAATGTTATCATTCTAAAAAAGCGTACTTACAAAACTCACGCGCTGAAATTTCCCGCGCTCATCGCCATAGTATTTTAATGTAACTGAATGGGGAGTTCGTAATTTTTCGACTTATTATTTTACTCACTAATAATTCCAGCAAGTTCGTGAAATTTGTTTCTAATTAATGAGCAACTGATGAGGATTCTTCCGCCACCAAATTTGAATTCCTGGGAACTGTCTTTCTATTTTTTTAAGCACTTTTTCGCCCATGAGAATTTCTATTTACATTCGCCATGTTGCCAAAACGAAAAAGTATTAGTTGAGAACGAGTCATTTAATAACTGAAATCCAGAAATAATTTTAAAGCACCAGAAATAATTTTAGTTTCAGGAAAGGAGAAGTTAAAACCTTTAGAATTGTTTCTACTTGAATGAACATTTTTGTTTAAAAAGCAAAATTTGAAAACGGAAATTTGAAAGAATTATTTCAAAAGCCAAAAACCAAAATTTGAAAAAGAGACTTTCAAATAATTATTTCGTTTTTTAAAAATTCTAATATATTTTTAAAAGTCATTAAACAGTTTTTAATCTTTAAGAAATAAAACCATTTCATTTTAAATCGAAAAAGCAACACATCGGGTTGCCATTCTTGAAGTAATGTAATAGCTGCCTGCTCATCTTTAGGCAAATTCCATATTTTAAAATCCATTACGTAAAAATACGGTCCGATTTTCTGACGGACTGTAAATTCATTGCAATTTAAAGTAAGCGTATTAAATTACGGCATTCCATGAAGTTTCGTTATCTCCATGACCACGAAAATAATATATCTTATATCGTCTCTTGATCCTTGAATCTCGAGATTTGCATATTTTAATATTGCAATTTACCAATCATTAGTGCCATTATATCGCGTTACTCTTCTCTCGCTGCGGTGATTTTTAAAAATGCGCCAAATTGGCGTCAAAACGATTGTAGTGCTTATAACGGAAAAGTACCGTTTTTAGGTATCCAACTACCTTTAAAACGTCGATTTTAACGAACATTCCGAAAGTGATTTTATTAATTTTCTTAAAGATTGTAAATTTGTGTTTCTAAATCTTCTTTTATTTTTTCTGAATGATCATTAGAAATGAAATGAGAGCGATTTAAAGGTCCGCAGTAGCTATAATTTCAATACAAGTTGAAAAATTTAATTATGTTTTCTGAAGAACTCATTTTTCATAAAAAATGCAAATAAATATTGTGATATGTCTATGAAATTTTTCACGTATGTTTTTGTTAATATTTATAATGCAATGAACTACAAATTTAGTTCTATGTATTTTATTTGTTGATTTATAGCTGCATTTATAGAAAATCTCATAAGAAATTACTAAAATTTTACATATAATTGCATATAATGATCTGTAATTTTTTTAGGTTTCTCGATATCGATTAGCTTTTAGTTCCTTACACTCAGGAGGTACTTATGTACATATGACAAAAAGAAATTGTTATATGCATAATTTTTTTTCAGAGGTAGAGCCGTTTTGTAAAAATTTGATGAATTTCGACACAAATTCATAAATTTTGTTAAAAGTTGCACAGTCATGGTCTATTTTTTCATCATTTTAGTGTTTTTGTGTTTATACCCCTTCGAAAAATAAGACAGAAATTGACGGAAGTATTTTTTTTAAGTGCTCCAAAGATATTCGGATACCGTAAGCCTAAGTGCCGCCGAAAAAATGGCGCCGCTTAGGTAGGTTGCATTATTCTGAGTTTTTCGCCAAACGCGAAAAAAAATCAGAAACCGAGCCAAATAGCGCAAAGCGGCACAGGATACGGAACTCTTCCCTGTCTTTCTATTTTTTAAGCACTTTTTCCCCCATGAGATTTAATATTTTCCTTCGGCCATGTTGCCGAAAGGAAAAATTATTAGTTGAGAACGAGTCATTTAATAACTGAAATCCAGAAATAATTTTAAAGTACCAGAACTAATTGGTACAGCTTTCGCAGACTGTACAGCTTTCGCCCTGCCAAGTTTGGCGATTTTGTGTATGGCGGGGTAACCGTTCGATTTTGGCGAAATTTTTGGTTGCCAAGTTGAGGCAGTTAAGGCGCCAACGTTCTGGCTCCTGTAAATTCGTGACGTTTTTATCATGTGATTATTTCGTGACGGATGTATCACGTGATGTATGATAACCAATTATGGGTATTTAATCGTTTTTTGTTGTTGCTTGGATTAGTTTGAAAGTTTTTTGGTTGTAAATTGTTACGAGATTTATGATGGCGGCCATTTTCAGTGTGAAGGATGTTGTTAGTAAATACCAGGCGAAAGTTTTGAGTAATGTTAGAGGGCGTTATTCTTGTGATAGATATACGGAAGGGGTGGTAAATGAGTCACTTGTACATGGGTTTATTCATGCTGATCGAATGATATTTTTCGAATTCTTGTGGGATTTGAAGTTTTTAAAGCCTGATATATTTTGCGTGAAATGTGATTTAAAAATGAAATTAAGAAAAAAGGATAATTTTTCTGATGGGTATGTTTGGGTGTGCAGAAATAAGATCGATGGGAAGGAGTGTGGTGCGCAGAGAAGCTTACGGTTTGGGTCTTGGTTTTCGTGTAGTAAATTGACAATTTTATATGCATATGTATATATATATATATATATATATATATATATATATATATATATATATATATATATATATATATATATATATATATATATATATATATATATATATATATATATATATATATATATATATATATATATATATATATATATATATATATATATATATATGGATAGATAGATAGATAGAGGGATAGAGACAGAGAAACATGCAAAAATATAAATAGAAACTATTGCCGTAAAAGTTGAATAACCAATGCCGAAAAAGTGTAACAATTTCCCGGCAGATTCTATAAGAAATATGCGTACATCAGGAGCTTATATTTTATGACATTTCTTCACAAAGTCTGAGGCTCCAATCAGCCCACCCTTATTGGGTATTTATTTATATAGGTACTGTACAGTTTATTAAGCCAATTTTTTGTCAGGTTGGCGCCAAAAACTTTTGACGTCAACTTTTCGTCAAGTTGGCGTCAAAAATTTTTGGCACCAATTTGCCGCCAAGGGCGGTGCGTCTGAGAAAGCTGTTCCAAATAATTTTAGTTTTAGGAAATGAGGAGTTAAAAGATTTAGAATTTTTTTCTAATTGAATGAAATTTTTTGTTTAAAAAGCAAAATTTGAAAATGGAAATTTGAAAGAATTATTTCAAAAGCCAGAAACCAAAATTTGAAAAAGAGAATTTTAAATAATTATTTCATTTAAAAAAAAATTAATATATTTTTAACAGTGATTAAACAGCTTTTAATCTTTAAGAAATAAAACCATTTCATTTTAAATCGAAAATGCAACACATCGGGTTGCCACTCAGCTAGTATATATATAATATGTGTGTGTGAATTTTAATAATCCCTTTAAAAGTTTTCGTAATTTTTACATTTACCCTCAGGCGAGCTCCGAGTCAAAAATTACCCGTGAGAAAACAGCCAGCATAGACTTGGAATTTATAACCATATTATGCAATAGCGTAAATTGATATTTGCTAACGTAATAACAATCCTGACCACAGGAAGGATCCATTTTGAGAATTTAGGGGTATGATGTGACGTATAATTGCATTTTTACATTTACTCTCTTCAGATGAACGTGGGGATATCTTTCATACAAGACCTCATCGCGCTCTTAGAATGCCTTAATAAATGTTTTTTTATGTATGATAGTATGTAATATTAGTACTGAGGAGTGACCACTTCGGCTCTAATAGTACAATTTTACGATGTTTTACAGTTTTAATAACAGTTTTAACGTAATATATATATATATATGTCATGCCCCGTACCTCACGCCGCGGAGGCGAGGCATAGCACTTATCGGAGGCGTAGCCGGCACGAGGGAGTGATGCAGTTGGGCGAAGTGTTGATCATACCGTAAAGCGCTGCACACAACTTGGATAGAAACATACATGGAGCCATAGATTAAATACACAAATTCCAAGACGTGTTTATTTATCAGAAGGCATTAGCTGCAGCGGCCACATGACTTGGCCTGACGAGGCGCGGATTACCTTATAAGACAGAAGCGGACCGCATGTCCGACAGCCACGAGAGTTAGACCCCAAGAGACAGAAATCTTCTTTTCACGCACATAGTAAATAAATGCTTTGCGCTATTGACGCCAGAGGGCCTAAAACTTCTTAACATTTTAATTGGGCGACTTTAGATTCGTGGAGTTCACGTGTCCACTTAAGTTTATCGGGGACTTTACTGCTAGATGCCGCGGTTGCTAGAACCGGGACCTCTTGACCTGAGTGTAGGATACGTGGCCATAAAATTCTTGCAAAGTGGTTTTTGACGTTACAGAACCTATAAATTTAGAGTGATTCGAGGGCTCTTCAAGATTTTTGACACTATACTGACATTCGGAATCTCATAACTTCTAACACTCATATCTGGGGATGTTATTGAGTTCAGCTACTTCACATGCCTGTATAATGATCTGCAGGGATAATATAATTTATCTTATTTTACTTTTAGGTTCCAATTTTGGAAAAAGGGGTCGTGCTTTATTAACAGGGTAATTTTAAATACGCTTTATATAATGGTGGGCCGTTATTATCACAATATCCCCCTCCTTCTGGAAAAAGACTTGCGAGAGGGGCCGGACCTTAGCTCCTCGAGCAAGGCTTCCCTTCAGGTGAGAACTACTCAATTTAGAAATTTACTAAATTTAGAAAAGAAGGTTACAAGTTAAAGGGATGAGTTTATCAAAATCTTGACCTCGCTGTCCGCATACTGTCCTTGGAGCCTTACTTTACATATTCAATAAACAACATTACTTGAAAAACACATTATATAAATTTGAGAACATAGCTACTAATACTTTTGATCCATACACAAAATTTTAACAAAAACATACACAACATATCAATATTTCTCTTAAAAGTCTTTGGAATATATTACACATGAAGCTTCAAACTTTAAGAACATGGAAAACCTTAAGATATTTCCAACTGTAAAGTAATATGAAGAACTGAAATACAAAAATAGAATACTTGATATACAACTAATTCAATATTTTGAAGTGGTACTAATAATACTTCAATATTCAAATTCAAATAACTCTCACAATGGCAATACAAAATATAATATGTTAATATGAAATACAATATATTAATACACAAGTTTAATATAGGTATTATAAAAAGGTGTAACTTTATTCAAATATGTAGTATTACAACGCAAAATATAGACGAAAATTTTTCTATATTGGCAAGGTTCTCTTACACTCAACCGAGACTTTTTCATATTTAAATTAATGGGACGACAGAAAAGTGCTTAGAGAAGGACAGAATTACGGAAGATTAAAGTATTAGGTTTGACTCATTCATGGTATAATTTAAATTCGGCAGGTGGATTGTAATATCTCAACTTGGATGCATGTACAATTTCAGTAGACCTGTTATTATATTGATTTGGCTTATCTATTTCATAAGTCACTTCAGAACACTGTTTTAAAATTTTGTAAGGGCCAGAATAAGGGGCTGAAAGTTTACGGGTATTTGGATATGAAAATTCTTCTAAGATTACAGCATCACCAGGTTTAATTTTAGAGGGTACAACGCGAGCATCATACCTAATTTTGTTTTTATTATGATAATCTATTGTCCTTTGTTTTGCTAGTTTTCGAGCTTCATCCACTGGAGGGTAATTAGTTTGATTTATAGGGGAGTCATAAGGCTGCTTGCCCAACATTAAGTATGCAGGGGTAAATTTTGTAACCGAATGGGGACTATTGTTATATTCGGTAATGACTTGTTCCAACAAACGTGTCCAAGGAACTTTAGTGGACGAAGAATTGACTTTACATTTTAGCCTACTTACTATTGATTGATTCACTCGCTCCACTTTATCGTTGGCCTGAGGATGATGTGCTGAAGTCAAAAGATGTTTCACATTATAATTTTGAAGGAATCTCCTGAATCGTGATAAAGTAAAGGCTGCATTACAACGCAAAGAATTGCCGTTAGAATTTTTTCTGGTACCTGAACTTGGAATATTTGCTTAAGGCAGTTGGCATACGTTTCTGTGGTGACACTTTTAGAGGGAAATGCCCACACATGTCTTGTTGCATGGTCTATTGCAATGTGGAGATATTTTTTGTAGAATTATAATAGTTAAAACCACCGACAGTATCAACAGAAATACATTCAAAAGATTTATCTGTTGGAGGTACAATTTGCATAAGTCCAAATTTTTTCAATTTTGATTTCTTGTTAAATTGGCATGTTGCACAGTGTTTGACAAACTTTGCAATATCCTCAGTTATATGAGGCCAGTAATACTGAGGGGTAATCAAATTTAGCATTTTTTGTACACCAGGATGACCAAATTGATCGTGACACTTTTGCAACAATTTTAAACGTAGTGACATAGGAACAACAATTTTATGTAGATTTTTTCTTTTTAATATGATTGCATCATTTATCTCTTGATACTTTGGATCATGAAAGTTGTCATTTTTCTGTTGTGTTTTAATTTCATCCAAGTCTAATAAATGTACAGTATGTTGAAGATGTTGGGAAACAGGATGCCTTGAAAGCATATCAGCTTCGACATTTGTGGAGCCTTTTGGTATTTGATTTCATAATCAAACATACTGAGTTTTAAGGACCAGCGGAATAACCGACCTCTTAGATTTTTTACATTTTTGAGCCAAACAAGAGCCGCATGGTCAGTATGAATGACAAATTTTTGGCCATGGAGATAATAGTAGAATTTGTCTAAAGCATCCACAATCGACAAACATTCCAATTCCGTGATAGCATAATTTTGTTCATAATTACGTAAAGTCCTTGAATGATATGCAACAGGATGTAATATATTAGAGGCATCAGGCTGTTTCAACACAGCTCCAACTGCATTTTTGAGGCATCAACATATACATGACATGGTAATTTAGGATCATATAATTGAAGAACAGGTTTAGAAATTAACACATGTTTAAATTTTTGAATGCACTCTGGCATTCTTCTGTCCAATTCCACTTAACATTTTTTTTCAAAAGTCTATTTAATGGATACCGAATTTGAGCATACTTAGGGATAAACTTATTATATACATTGACAGATCCTAAGAAACGTTGCAACTCCTTTATGTTCTTAGGAGGTTGTAACTTCTGAATACTATCAATGTTGGCATTATTTGGAGTAATTTTTCCTTGTTGAACTTCATAACCAAGAAAATTAATTTTGTCTTTGGCGAACACATTTATATAATTTAAGTTTAATGTTTTCTTTCTTATAGATTTCAAAAATTTGTTCCAAGTGTTGCCAATGCTCCTCTTCAGATGAAGAAAAAATAATAATATCATCGAAATAGTTATAAGCAAAGTTAATCTTATTTTTAGACAAAATTCTACGAATGGTTCTGTTAAAGATTCCTGGGGCATTTTTTAAGCCAAAAGGTAGACGACGCCATTCAAATAATCCGAAACTTGTTGAAAAGGCAAGTTTTCCAATATCCTGAGGGTGAATTGGAATATGCCAGTAGCCTGAAGTTAAATCTAGTGTTGAAAATATTTTAGCTTGACTTAATTTGTCTAGTGGTCAATCTATGCGGGGTAAAGGCTCAGCATCTGTTTTGGTAATTGCATTTAATTTTCTAAAATCTATACATAATCTTGTACGCTTGCCTTCATCACGCTTAAAAGCCAAAGTGACGGGAGACGAGTATGAGCTACTACTTTCTCTTATAATACCTGCTTGTAACAATTTCTCAATTTGGCTTTTTATTTCCTCTTCTTCTTTAGGAGAAGTACGATAAGGTCTTAAGGACACAGGAAGCTCAGACGTAAGTCTAACACGCTGGGGTTCAACCCTAATTAACCCTATATCATACTTGTCCTTAGAGAATATACGCGAGTATTTATACAGTAAAGAATTGAGTTCACCATTCTCTCTATTGACAGTCTGGAAATTTTCAAAATTGTTTTCAGAGGTCAGAGGAATGTGAACCAACTCAGTACCTACATTGTTTACATTTTGACTTACATTTGGTTTAAGATTTACATATTTGGACTCATTATTATTAATATGAAATGACATTGGTGTACACATAAACATTTTATTACGTGGAATTATTAGTCCATTTTGATAAATTTGCATAGAATTACAATCAATGTTTAGTTGAAATTGTCCACATTCTGGTAATCCCAGGATTATATAAGGTAAATCATTGTGTATAACGTACATCTTTACCTTTTTAGTAACATTTCCAATGCATAAGTTAATTAAACATGATCTCTTTAATTGGATAAGGCCTTTTGCTTGTTTGACTAAAAGTCTTTCAGACGTCTGTGTTTTTAGTCTATGTTGGGTTGTCAAAGTCGAGGGGATGATAGACAAGGAGCTACCAGTATCTATCACACAAGGAATTGGTCTCTTATTTATGTATCCGGATAGGTTTAATTGTCACATCTGATTGTCATCAGTAAGGTTAGGTATCTGACTCTCAGTGTTTTCCACTACTTGAGGAGCCATCGGATTACTAATTGCATTTCTAAAGGGGCACGTCTGCACCCAATGATATGCATTCAGTATACCTCTCCCTGTACATTCTCTACATGGAGCTGGAGGCAGTTGAGTTTGGGAATGGACATTATTATAGTGAGTTCTTGGTGGTTGAAATCTTGGGTATGAGTTATTGAAATTATTTGGATTGCGACTGTTGAAATTTCGATAATATGGTGGTCGTTGAAATCCAGGTCTAAAATTAAATCTGTTATTTTGTGGAATTCTAGGACTGAAATTATTTGCTTGTTGAGGTCTGGGACTGTTAGATTCAGCATGTGTCTCTTGACTTTTAAGTAATTTAGAAATTAAAGTGAGCCATGCTGTTGGGGTAGCAGGAGGACTAAGCGCCATCAACTGCTGAAGGTTTGGAGGAAGACCATCAGTTAAACCCTCCATTAATAGACTGTTTGATAATCCCAGCTTTCGACCACACGCCAATTTCTTATGGAAATAATCAGTAACCCCTTTAGCCTCCTTTAATTTAAGATTAGTGAATTCGCTAAAGGAGACTACCTTGATTTCTATGAAATTTTCCCTCAAAATCAAACACAATTGTTCCCAATTTTGAACATCTAAACACGAATTAATGAAAACAGTAAGTGCTTTCCCCTTTAAATATTTACTTCAGTTATTTATTTTCTATTCCTCATTTTTACAACTTTCCCGACACTTTCGGTTAAAATAGTTTAGCCATGAATCCAGATTCATGCCAGCTTCGGCATCAAAACTAATAATGTGCTGTTCAGCAGTACTAAGCATTTTTAATTCTGTACTGGTGCTGACGGCTACTAATTTAGGTTCCATTAAAGTACTTTGATCCAGTACATTTGGTATGTTGTCATTGGTAGGGGGTATTACATTACTAGTGCTAGTAATTACTGAGTTAGGCTCGATTGGAGCACTCTCTTCGGTTACATTGGGCAATTGAGCATTGGTAGGGGGTATTGTGTCTTCACTCTCAGACATTATTAGCAGTTTTCCAGAACGTAAAAACATCAATATATTACATAAAACTTTCAATAATATAAATATCACTCACATAAATACCGAACAAAAATAAAATATCATCACTATAAATCAATTAGATCATTTTCATTTTCTTATTTTTTTTCTGACCTACCTTTAACTTCCTTTAAAGTGAACCTTTTAATTTCAAAAACAATTTTTTTTCATTTTTATTGATGCATATGTTGGAATGACGGAACATTGAACCAAACTGCACACCACTTGTTTTCATCTCCTTGCAGGGCAGTACACACACTGAGTACATAAGTACGAAACTCGAAGTAATGACTCTTAAAAGATGATTACACATTTTTTCAGTTTGCAAAAAAATTCTCACGAAATGAAGTTTGATACGGTAGCCCAGGAACAAGCGGCTGACGTTTTACACAATTTTTTTCCCGTTGCAGCAAAACCAGATGGAGAAACTGCACAAATTTCTCAAGATATTTTTGTAGATATTTTGCACAACATATTTTAGTAATAGAATTTTCACGATCACGAGAAGGAGAAAGCTCAATAATTTTATGCGGTAAATTGCCCCACACTGAAGATAGAAGAAGCGTGTAAATACTTATTCGAGCACTAGGAGAATATATTGCGATGATCTGGAGCGACGTTCACAACGTAAACAAAACACTCACCGTAAACAACACAGATTTGGCGGGGTATGTGAAAACAACCACTTTCTCATCCGACGCAGGGGTCCAGCCGACTCTTGTCATGCCCCGTACCTCACGCCGCGGAGGCGAGGCATAGCACTTATCGGATATATATATATATATATGTGTGTGTCATGCCCCGTACCTCACGCCACGGAGGCGAGGCATAGCACTTATCGGAGGCGTAGCCGGCACGAGGGAGTGATGCAGTTGGGCGAAGTGTTGATCATACCGTAAAGCGCTGCACACAACTTGGATAGAAACACACATGGAGCCATAGATTAAATACACAAATTCCAAGACGTGCTTTATTTATCAGAAGGCATTAGCTGCAGCGGCCACATGACTTGGCCTGACGAGGCGCGGATTACCTTATAAGACAGAAGCGGACCGCATGTCCGACAGCCACGAGAGTTAGACCCCAAGAGACAGAAATCTTCTTTTCACGCACATAGTAAATAAATGCTTTGCGCTATTGACGCCAGAGGGCCTAAAACTTCTTAACATTTTAATTGGGCGACTTTAGATTCGTGGAGTTCACGTGTCCACTTAAGTTTATCGGGGACTTTACTGCTAGATGCCGCGGTTGCTAGAACCGGGACCTCTTGACCTGAGTGTAGGATACGTGGCCATAAAATTCTTGCAAAGTGGTTTTTGACGTTACAGAACCTATAAATTTAGAGTGATTCGAGGGCTCTTCAAGATTTTTGACACTATACTGACATTCGGAATCTCATAACTTCTAACACTCATATCTGGGGATGTTATTGAGTTCAGCTACTTCACATGCCTGTATCATGATCTGCAGGGATAATATAATTTATCTTATTTTACTTTTAGGTTCCAATTTTGGAAAAAGGGGTCGTGCTTTATTAACAGGGTAATTTTAAATACGCTTTATATAATGGAGGGCCGTTATTATCACACACACACACATATATATATATATATATATATATATATATATATATATATATATATATATATATATATGCATATATATATATTTATATATGCATATATATATATATACGCATATATATATATATATATATATATATATATATATATATATATATATATATATATATATATATATATATGCATATATATAATATGTGTGTGTGTGTGTGTGTATTTGAATAAACGAATTTATTGAGTATCGAGACCTGAAAATACAATATTTTAAAGACATTTAGTTTTTTCTTTAAAGTTATTTGTATTTGTCAAACAGATAACAAACTTTCTCGACGATGAAAAAAAAATTCACCCCTTCTTGGGTCCATGTCGAGGTCTTTAAAAGGAAAACAAATTGAGAGAAGACTGCCCCACGGCACCCTTTTTTTCTCTCTTCGCCAAAAAAACAGATTGGATGCGAGGTCAGCAGTTTCTTGATTGCCTCATTTCCTACCTCAAATCATCCGATCACAGAACTCCAGAATATATAGAACTCTTGAAGCGTTGTCAGGTACAGCCATTAAATTCATCGTACGTTATAAGAAGGATCCTTGATTTCTGGCAGTTGAGCATATATTTCTTCGGAATTTCATTACACTTGTTTTCTGCTGAATATACGTTAGTTGTTATTTATGGTTTAGATGTACAATACAAATTATTTTCCTTGTGGGAACGCATTTAGCCACGGAAACATATAAATGACAAAGAAGTGGCATTATACAGAATATTCCAAATGTGTATTTCTCATAAATGTACATGGTCATCAGAAAACAAAATTTATGGCAGTATATTGAGGCTATATTTTTATAGAAAGGTGGATTTTTGACATCATAGATAAGAATAATTTTGAGAAATTTGATGTTAAATTGCTGGCATTAAATATAAAGTTTCCCTAACAGGGCCCAATATTGTTGATAATAACTAGTAATAGTGTTGAAACAGAATATCTACCCTGATAGAAGAATTAAATGCTCTCATGCCTTAGGATGAAAGACAGCTAACTCGAAATCTATCTTGCATCTTTCCTTCTGATTACACTTCAATAAATTACGAAAATTTTGTACAGAAAATTCCTTAATAGTCGTCCTAGTCTTTTACAACATGGAAGAAATCCGGAATATAGTGATAAGTTAATCCTCTTTTACTTTACAGAAATAAGCACACATGTGTGGTACAATAATACAACAAATTTTATTACGAACAAAGGACGTCTTAGAAAACATCTTGTACTCTCAAACTGTTCGACAAAGCTCAAGTACAACTCATCGCAATTCATGAAGTACACACTTTTCCGCCTGGCTGAAGTGGCGTAGCGAGAGGGGGGTAAGGGGGGTCTATCATGCCCCGGGCGCCGCTCGTAGAGGGGCGCCAAATGGTCCCTAAGACCTTTGGACCATTTGGTCTCCAAGACCGTGGGAGGGGGGTGCCAAAAAGGTGTTATGCCCTGGGCACCAATTATGCTCGCTACGCCACTGCCTGACTGATACCTGATTCATAAACTCGCACTAAACAGACTCAGCAGTCAAATCTGTCATCCGACTGAGTTCATTTTCCCAAACTCAATTTTACTTGAGTTAATTGTTTTCTTCGGGTTTTTTTAATTACTCAGGCAAAGCATGTACATTCCCCTCTGAATTTACGTTTCAACCTAAAGTTGATTTCACCTGAGTGAGACGGAACATGGGGTATTTAAGAACTGCGTAAAACTGACGGCATGAAAAAGAACAAAACTAAACGTAATTGTTTACCAATCAGAAATGAGTCAATTGTATCTAAATTTAAAAATTATACCATCAAAGATATAATATAAATCCCTAATACCGACTATGAAAACTTTAAATGAAAAAAAAAGTCTCATAACTCTGCAAACGTGGAATAAAAGAGGCTATATCAAGGACTACTTTATAACAGCACCATATAATAGGCAGTTAGAGTAATATCCAATCAAGAATGACAATGAACTGACAGTTCGTTCTGTTAATTCTTTGACAAATGAACATTTGAATTCAACGTATTCCAACTGATTTAGTCGACAAGGATTTGGAAATTTCGGTTAAGGTATGATTTTCAAAGAGAGCATGAACTAAAACTAACTGGTTAGAAACTAAAAAAGCGGCAACATGGGGACTTGGAGAGACATACAGATGGAACATCGGGTATTTAAAAACTGCGTAAGACTGACGGCATGGAAAAAGAACAAAACTAAACCTAATTGATTACCAACTAAAAATGAGTCAATTGTACCCAAATTTAATAATTATTCCATCAAAGATATATATAAATTTCTAATGCCGACTATAACAGCCTTAAATGATAAAAAAAGTCTCATTTCTCTATAAACGTGGTATAAAAGAGGACATATCACGCAGTACTTTAGAACAGCACCATATAATAGGCAGTTAGAGTACTATCCAATCAGGAATGACAATGAACTGACAGTTCGTTCTGATAACTCTTTGACAAATGAACATTTGAATTCCTGTTTTCCAATTGATTTAGTAGGTAAGTTTGTGGAAATTTCGGATAAGGTATGATCTTCGAAAGAGAGCATGAACTAAAACTAACTGGTTAGAAAATAAAAATGAGGCAACTGCACTCAAGTTTTGCAATTATGCCACCAGATATTGTTCTCTAACGCCTACTATTAAAGCTGCATTTTATTAAGCGTAACAGCTTCGAAAACGCAGAAAATATGACATAGTACAACGGACTTTACAAATTTATAATTATACAAATTTTAATCATACTTTTACAATTATACCATCAAAGATATATATAAATTTCTAATTCCGACTATAAAACCTGTAAAAGAAAAAAAAGTCTCAAAACTCTACAAACGTGAAATAAACGTTCAAAGGACAAACGTCAAAGGACATACCACCCAGTACTTTACAACAGCACTTTATAATAAGCAGTTAGGGTGACATCACTCAGGAATGACAATGAACTGACAGTTCGTTCTGATAACTCTTTGACAAATGAACTTTTGAATTCCCGTTTTCCAATTGATTTAGTAGATAAGGATGTGGAAATTTTTGGATAAGGTATGATTTTCTTAAGAGAGCATGAACTAAAACTAGCTGATTAGAAACTAAATTGAGGCAACTGCACACAAATTTTGTAATTATACCACCAGATTTTGTACTCTAACGCTAACTATTAAAACTGCAAATTTTTAAAAAAAGTGTAAACGCAGAAAGAGGACATAGTATCCTAGACTTCATAAAAAGCATTGTTTAATAGGCAGTTAGGGATACATTGAATCAAGAATGACACGAAACAACTGAATGTTCGTATTTACAGGATCTAATCGGGCAGTAGGGGAGGATGTGGTATTCGAATAAACTGTATATTGAATTTCAAAAGGGAGCATGGACTGAAACTGACTTTAGAACCTAGAAATGAGATAATTTCTCACAAATTTCATAACTATGACATTAGATAATGTACTTAACTATTCAAGTTTTTTTTTCTTTTATCTGATATCTGCAAACGCAGAAGGAAGGACACAGTACCCAGTACTTTACAAAAAGCCTTATATACAGTAACATCCGATTAGAAATGACAGTGAACTGATGGGTACAAAACAACTGAAGATTTGTCTTTATGCCTCCTAATTGTAATAGAAAATAAGGAAGTAAATTTTTTGATTGAAATATGACAATATCAAATCTTTTGAAATATGTTGAGCAACATGTCAGTGCAGTTTCTGGAAGGTCGTCACATCCTCCAATCTTTCATTAGGAGAGAAAATAGGCCTTACTGAATGCTGAAAACAAGACATTTTCATTGGCTCTCCTAATTTCAAAAGCGTTTTTCGAATAATAGGTTTCTATAACAACTGATTGGTTAAAGAGAAACATTTGATGTTTGGGTATAGCAGTCTCTGGGTCATAACTATTCTCGTTTAACTTCACATCATTGTGGCCTACATTTCTTTCGTCTCTGTTAAATGAACTCGCAGTAACATCGTAAAAGCTATTAATTCCCTCGGGGGAACCTTCCTCTAGGGAGCGAGTCCCCAGGTAGCAGATCGGGGAATGCCACCTCTGGAATTTTCACTGTGTGGTAGAAGGGAAATAAAATATCATCCGCGGACCAACAGGTGTAAGTTCAACTTCTTCTATGGATGCCCCTCTTCTATGGATCCCACTCATCTATCGATAGTGCTCTTCTTTCTTCTATCTTTTCTTCTCTTTTTTCTTCTGCACTATTCCTGGATGTGACAACAACACCAATAAGCTGTTAATTGGCTGACAATTGCACTGTTGCAGATCATTTAGAATAAGTCTAAAAATTGTTTGCCATTTTCACATGCCTGAGGCATCTTAAAGATGAATGGACTGAACAAGAATAAGCTGTATTTGACTTATTTTGAGAATACATCCATTAAAGTTTTTAATTACACTCTGAACTTTTGTATGTGATCTTCTTCCTTTGGGTTTAAATGCATATTATAATGATGTTAAATTTGTATACTATGATAAAATTAGGATATTTCGTTCATTCAGGTTTTGTTTATTTAATTTTACTCATAACTTGACTCATCTGAATTTTTCCGGTCCGAGTCTACAACAAAATCCAAAGTGACCATGGACCTGCAACTAAAAAGATTATCGCAGTATAAAACAATGCGATTCAGGGTTCTCAAAATACATTTTTTTTTGCAATCAGAGCTCAGAATTTATTTAATTTTACCAATTAAAATTAAACTTCTCTTGTGAATTGAGCATAGTTTTGTGAGTAGAACTTAACTTTTTTAAAATTAGATATAATGTAAATCGGTAATCTCCTACTAAAGTCACTTGCATAAATTATGTGACTGATTATAAGATAAATATTTACAACCATAGTCATGAAACTCATCCTGGAAAATCATAAAATATGTAATACTAGTTACGAAAATATACATAAATATTTCTCGTTACAGACATACATCTAAGGCCTGGTGAAATTTTTATTCCTTTTTATTCATGATTTTAATAATGTTTTATTCAATTTTTACTTCGTCTTTCAATTTTTAAGTAATTTAATAACGTATTTAATTTCTTTCCTGAATCCTCAGGTACCGAATTTTTAAAATTTTACAATATTCTTTAGATCCCCTAAACTTGGAAAGATTAAAATGAAAATAACATGCTTAATTATTTAAAACTGTATTCATTGGACCAGAGCATTTCTTTCAGAAATGTAAAATATTTTTACAAAAAGATAGTAGCGCCATTGCTTTTAGTATATCCAAACGCAATGCAGATATCCGTGTAATTTGTTTCACATTCTACTGGAAGATGGCGCCACAAACAAAGTATAACTCTAATCAGAGAGCAAGGTTACATACTACGTTTTCCTGCTAAAACAATTGTTATAACAAATTGGGAAAGAGTTCAAAGGTTTCGATCTTTGTACCCTATTCCTGTGTAGTTCAGTATGTTTCCTTTCGTAAACGTTGCTAATTTCGAAATTTATTACTTTTTAGTTTATAAAGAACTGATATTTTCACTAAATTAATTTCAGAATTCGTTTTTTTTACTGCTGTATATATAATTATACTACACTGATCTCCTCCTTAAAACTAAGAATATCTTCTTAGGAATTATTGCTCTTATTTTCCCAAAAATAAAGCTATTTAACTTTTTGCAAACGCCCATAGAGATATGTCGATACAGCAATAAATATATTGCACTTAGTGATTGCTATACCGGACCAAAAATACAATACCGGTATTCGAAATTTTTCAAACGTTATACCGGTATTAATACCGGTATTAGGAATATTTCAAAAAAGATACAAAAGCGCGGGTTTTTCTTTGCCATATTAATTAGTTTTTGAAAAAAAGTGCATTAATGTAAACTATAAAAATATAATCAATTTTGTTATGTACAAATATAAAATAAAGGAATAAATTTTAGAATCAAATATTATTAATAATAGTTGTAAAATAATAATTTATAGCATTAGAAACAAAAAATATTTTTAAAAAATAAATCCCTATAGTATTATAATACAATGAAGTAAAAAAGTATTTAGTATTATTATTGAGAAAAGTAAATAGCACAAAAATTTTGTTGTGCAGTCTAATATCTATTAAAGAATACACAAGTAATTTATTAACTGCGTATTTTTGAAATGTGACCGTGAACAACATAATGCATCTATTAAACTGTCACTGAGCCGAGAATATATTTTTGTGCACAAATTGCCTTCAGTTAAAAATACACTTTCTGCATCTACGCTGGTTGGTGGTACTGTTAATACACTGCTGGCCACCCAAATTGCAACACCAAGAAAGACAAGAGATATCACAACAAAATTTATTTTGTAGATAACATGTTGACCAAGTATCAAATGATTAAATTTATAGACTTCTGTGAAGTGTGGTTCCTGCCAAAATCAGTAGCCAGAGTAGCTGCCATTGTTGGAGATCACCGCTGCCACACGCCTCGGCATTGATTCAAAGAGACTTTGGATGAGTTCTTGGGGTACTGCAGACCAAGCAGCTTCCACGCGTTGCCAAAGTTGATCTGCTGTGGCAGCTGGGGATGGGGTCTGGGTCAATCGTAGAGCAACCATGGACCACATGTTTTCTATCGGCGAAAGATCCGGAGAGCGAGGCGGCCAGGGAAGCAATTGAATCTGGCGATTAACGAAGAACCGTTGGACAATGCGTGCCACGTGTGGTCGCGCATTATCCTGTTGAAATATGGCTGTGGGCAAGCCCTGAAGGTAAGGAAGGACAACTTGCTCCAACACCTCGGAGATGTAGCGCTAGCTGTTTAAAGTACCGGCAATGCGTATTAGAGGTGTGCGAGAATGATATCCAATACCGCCCCATACCATAATACCCGGTGCAGGACCAGTGTGGCGGTGCATAACGCAGCTGTTCAGCATCCTCTCTTCACGGTGTCTCCAGACTCGAATGCGACCATCGTGGTGTTGCAGACAGAAGCGTGACTCGTCAGTAAAGACAATTTCATTCCATTCTGCCGTCCACATCCTTCTGTCATCGCACCATTGGCGGCGGAGACATCTGTGGTTCTGCGTCAAGGGTAGACAAAGCAATGGACGTCTTGCAGACAGACCACTCTGCTGTAAACGGCGTCGAATGGTACGCGCAGACACTGGATGATGCGTTACAGACTGCATGTGCTGTGCTATGGTTCGTGATGTGACTGAGCGATCCGTCACTGCCATGCTCTCAATCTGCCTGTCAGCACGTGAAGTGGTGCGCTCAGGTGGATGCGATCGAACACGCCGGTCCGTCGTACCCTCCTGCATCCAACGATCACATATCCGCATTACAGTTGTTTGGTTTCGTCCAACACGACTACCGATTTCCCTGAAAGATAATCCACAATCTCGGTAGGCCACTATCCTTCCTCTGTCGAACTCGGATACTTGATCAAAATATGATCGCTGTTTTCGACGAGGCATAATTGATCGGTTTTTTTTAAAAAACCACAAGAAAAAAACAATTGCCGAACTTGAAATCGTCGAAATCTCCAAGCCTTAAATAGCGCTTTGAAGTGGCGACACAGGCGCGCGTGATGTGCGTCTGCGCTGAAATTCTAATCATTTGCATATCTCTCCTCCGCTAATGCATGTTGTAAATTTCATGTTATTTGCATGTTTCCTTCAGGGTGTTGCATTTACAGTGGCCAGCAGTGTAATTAGGGATATAGTTACTCTTAATATTTGCTTCGAAGTCCTTCATCTTCTAACATTTCGGTCTCTCGTCTGACGGTTTTGAAAAGTCTATTTTTTGTATTACTTTTGTACCAATATTTGTAACATTTTTTTTCATTTATAGCTAATACCGGTATTGAAATCACTAATCGAAACGGAACGAAAATGAGACACCAAATGATTTATGTTAGTACTGCCACATCAATGAAAAAAAAATACATACTGAAAATAGCAGTAGCTGGCCAATAATTTAAGTCAAAACTTTTTGATAAAAAATATATATTATTTCTAGTAATACCGAAATACTGGTATTTATCCTTAGCAAATACCTTTTTACGAAATTGCAAAATAACACGAAATGCCGGTATTCGATATACCGGTATACCGGTATTGCAATCACTAATTGCACTGCTCTAAACTAAGGCCCGCTTTAAGAACTGATAAAATAGGCAGGTGCCTAAGGCCCGCATAGAGGTATTTGTCATAACTGCATGAAACAAATATATCCATTGGCTTCGGATTCTAAATTTAATTAAAAATAAATCCAAATAATGAAACTTATTGCAATGCCAACGACATTTTTGGGCTGTATCCTTTGTCGACACTTGGTGACAGGGGAAAATGTACTAGGCAGCTCAGCAGTACACATTGTTTTTCACGAACAACTACTGTGATGTGAGGAGGCAAGAGACAGGGGAAACCGTCTGCTGTACATAACTTGACGTGTATAGCTGCAGTCAATGGCGCACCCAGAATTTTTTCTTGGGGGGGGGGGCGAGCTGAATAGATAAAAATATTTATAATGCATGGGGGGGGGCGAGATGGACGAATAAAAATATTTATAATGCAAAGTCAATATTTCTACTTCTTTGAGGGGACCAGGGGGCCCTGGTTCCCCCCCCCCCCCTAGGTGCGCCACTGGCTGCAGTAGAACCGATATCGGAAAATCAACACAAATCAAAGGACCAGAACATTGATGGAAAGAAGTTTTATTTCCAACGCGTAAGAGCTCTCTCACACAAATTTTTTGTTAATTGTATGACAATAAGATTTTTTGTGTGACAAAATTAGAAAACAAAAAATTTTAATATCTTAAAATAATTTAATGTTAATTTTTTATTTTCATTATACATATTTTTGTAATCTCAAACTAATAATATAAATTAACATAACTTCAAGAATTGTGATTTTTTTTAAACCAATATGACCCTCATTTTGGTTTCTATAAGAAGGGCCCAGACTTTCATTTTAGTATGCCTAGGGCCCGAAAAGCTCTAGACGCGGCCCTGTTCTAAGCAGCATTTTATATTTAGCTGAAGCTACCGTACAAAAAAAGACCCAAATCAAGCTCTTTAAAGTATGAAATCTAAATATTTTCAAAATCAACGTTAATTATATTAATTGCCATATTTACGAGTTATTGCAAATTTGATCCTAACTTTGTAGCAACAACATAATAATCGATAAATAAATAGATAAAATTTATTTTAAAAGCTTCCGATTGCATTATTTGATTAATCTTTAAATTTTGTAACATAAATTGGCCAAATTTCTGCGGACGGAAATGAATGCTTTTAAAACAAAAACGTGATAAGCAGAAGCAAAATATTTCCGTCCCAAGAAAAAAATCTATTACTGCATTAAAAATTCGACCACTTTGTCTACAAGCCTCCTCCCCTAACAATTAGATAAATAAAAATGTCGGTCTCAAAGGCCAACGAAGCTAAAAATACGTCTCTCTAATAATACAGGGGAAGAATGTCATTTGTTATTCAAAAGTAACGTAAAGAAAAATGTTCCGATTCAAGAAACTAATGTACATAATACCGTCCTTTAGGGTAACCTAGGGTACCATCTTTAAGGTATGCCTAGCCTCTGACGTGCGGTGATCATCTTTTACCGCAGATTCCTCACGGATACGGATGCATAAATAATACGGTAAGTTCTGAGGAGTTTTGCGAAAGGGGAGAAGTGACTTCTTTGGAGTTCTTTATAGGAGGAAGTTTCGCTGAATACTTGAATATCAGTGCTAATTAATGCTAAGCATGGATAAGCGGGAAACACGGGTAATCCAAAAATAGTCTTTAGATCTTAAAAAGTCAAATTTTCAGGTGTTTTAACTATGCATACTGTTTTACACAGGTTTAATTCAAATAATAATAATAGTTGTAGATATTTTAACTCTTCTTTGTGGGAAAAGCCTATTATACCCCTTTGTATGTGAAATACAGTAGCAGTGGGACATTTTTTTAAACGAAGCAATCTTCAAATAATAATGACAACAGGGAATTCATTATAACATTAAATGTACATGAAAAGGTATATTTATATAAAAGCATTATAAGATACACAGGATTTTTTTCCAGTGCGCAGATTTGCTGACCACTTTTCTGGGAGCACCGTATAGGTGGACCAGCATTACCCCCAGATACACAAGAACCAAGTTATCCAATATCTTTCTCATATCGGAATATTTGGAAACGACAGAGCTGAACAGCTGGCTAAGAAGGATCATTCGTGTTACAGTTAATAGACAAAGTGATACATATAGCCCAGTAGCTAGGTTCAAACAATTGGCCTTACCGCGCAAAAGATCGGGTATTAGATTTTTTTCCTACTTTTATATGTTTAGTCCAGTAGTGAAAAACCGAGTTTTCCAATTCGAAAGACCACTGCGGAATTTTCTGTGGCTAGAAAACAAGGAATTTTTTTAAAACTTTTTTGGTTTGTTTTTTTTCAAATATCTCGGCAATGGTTGGTTCTAGAGCTTAGATTTCATTACAACCTTAAAGAAGACAACGTTTTGAACAAATCTTATATTCACATCTTTTTTCTAAACCCAATAACAAGCGAACTACAGCGTCAGGAAAATGGGATATTTTATTCAACTTTTCGAAAAAGACGCAAGACTTACTTCTCTAACACACTAATTCGTACAATTGCTTTATATATATCCATATTTGAGAAATGCACAATATGTATATTACAACATATATATTTTTTTACTCGCACATACTTGAATAGTGTGCATATTTATATAATTATGTACACAAACTGCACATTTGGAGATACATAGGAAAGTAATTACAAAAATTGGAGTATTCAACATCCATAAAAACCGTTTAAATACATTATTATAAATAAGAAAATCTAGCAGAAGTTAAATAATATATAGAAGAAATTACATGAAAAATAATTATTATTATGCAATTATAAATGATGCAACTATTATATGCGTACACATATTTGAGCATTTCAACCCTGCTTTTCGACAAATACATGCACCAGTACAACCCCTTTTTGCAAGAGCAAGAAAGAACTTTGAGTTGCGACTCGGGTGCTAGATCTTTGATCATTGCAATAGGCTCCAAGCCATGAGAAGTGCGTACCCACCCACCCCTCTTCTAGGTTTTTTACTTTTCTCAACCAATATTGTACTTGGTGATAAGCTCGTAGTGAATGTTGGCGAGCAGAAACTTGAGTTGGTGTAGCCTGGAGAGATCAAATTTGCTCTTTGTTCCAGACTTCATAAATAACTGATACCGCAGTGTGTCCAGAGATTTTTCAGCGCTCATTTCACGACTGTACAATGTCAAAAGAAATATTTTTCCTGAATAGGGAAATTTGGTGCTATCCCATTGTTACCTTTTCAAAGCAGACCAACACTGAGTAGCATCATTATTCAGGACCTTGGTGAAATCATTTATGCAGTTGAAGTTTTGCCAAGCGATTTTATGTGGATTTATAAAAAAATGGCAATGCGATGGGACCCCAGGTTGGATTGGCTTTATGGAAGACATTACATGTACAAAACAGTACTATAAATCACAAATTATGTTTCTTCCTTTCATCAATTCTCCTCCCTAAAACTATATCACTGTGTACAGTGCTCTATTTGTGCATCCAATGAATGTAAGACATTAGAACAGAGCCATTGTTTTGTGACCTTCGATCATCACCTTTACTGGAAAGCTCGGGAAATCATTTCCTCAAGTTCCATAGAATCTGAGATTGGGTCCGTAACTGTCCGCTAGCGGGGCTTTCATCTACTAATGTCCTTCACGCTTCATGGGAGCAGTAGGATACATCATGGATGGCAGTGGGTTGCAGGACTTATTGAGCATTGCCTATTCTCGGTATTCATCAGTTGAGAAACTGATGACAGGTCATGCATATTCGAGAGCTGTCAGGGCCAGTGGCGCACAAAAGGGGTGGGCCGAGGGGTCCTGCCTCCCCCAAAGAAATAGAAATTGCATTATGAATATTGAATTTGCATTATAAATATTTTATCCGTTCAACTCGCCGCCCCCCCCCCCCCAGATTAAATCCTGGTTGCGCTACTGGTCAGGGCTTAAATGATGTGCCACTTGGCAATTGCAAAGATCGTTCTTTCGAAGATTGAGATTTCAGATGAAGAGCGAGATGCCACCAGTGACGTAGACTATTCTCTTTTTGAATCAGATACTGTTGTAAAAAGAATTGCGCAGAAGTTTACTCAGAAATTAGTAGAACTGGAAAATAATGGACCTACAGCAAAACTATGGGTACAATATTTTCGAATGGTAACGTTGATAAAGCAATCTATCCAAGCAGAGAGAAATGTAGACTGGAAGCTTCATCTACTTTGTGTCTAAAGAATGCTGCCTTACTTCCATGAAAGTGGCCGTTTTTTATATGCAAAGTTTGTAACACTGTTGCAGGACATGCTTGTCTTACAGAATAAGCTGACTCCTACAGAGTACAAGAATTTTGTAGAAAATGGCTTTTTTACCATTCGGCGCTCTGAAAAGTACTCGTTGAACGCAGAATTAAATGCTCCACAACATTTAGTTAGATCTATTTTTTCCTTCAAACAGGTACTTTCCCCGGAAAACACAATTATACCAAAAATCGCACTTACTAGCAAAAGTTGAAAAAATGACGGCAACTTCGGTAGAAGCTAGTAACCTTATAAAAGAAGTGATTTGTATGTGTTGGTACTCATTTTACGCAGAATTTAATGCTCTAAAAATTTTATATTACAATTTCTTTGATTACATGAACTGGTTTTAATTTATTTTGAAATAACTGAAAAAATACCTCTTTTTTTTACTCAGTTTTTTTACTTAACCACCAGCGCTCGCCTCGGCGGAGGGAGAAAACTCAGGATATTCATATTTGACCTAAAATAAACTGATTTAAAAAGTTTCCACCTTTGTTTGAATTATATCCGAATCCGGGATTTTTCTCCCCTGCCTACTGGCCTAACGGGGGAATTCTAAAAATAGAATACAACGCGATTCGGATAGGTCTAACACAAGAAGAATAAACGTGAGGAGTGTAGGGGCCTCGCTAGATAATTATATACACTGCTGGCCACCCAAATTGCAACACCAAGAAAGACAAGAGATATCACAACAAAATTTATTTTGTAGATAACATGTTGACCAAGTATCAAATGATTAAATTTATAGACTTCTGTGAAGTGTGGTTCCTGCCAAAATCAGTAGCCAGAGTAGCCGCCATTGTTGGAGATCACCGCTGCCACACGCCTCGGCATTGATTCAAAGAGACTTTGGATGAGTTATTGGGGTACAGCAGACCAAGCAGCTTCCACACGTTGCCAAAGTTGATCTGCTGTGGCAGCTGGGGATGGAATCTAGGTCAATCGTAGAGCAACCATGGACCACATGTTTTCTATCGGCGAAAGATCCAGAGAGCGAGGCGGCCAGGGAAGCAATTCAATCTGGTGATTGACGAAGAACCGTTGGACAATGCGTGCCACGTGTGGTCGCGCATTATCCTGTTGAAATATGGCTGTGGGCAAGCCCTGAAGGTAACGAAAGACAACTGGATCCAACACCTCGGAGATGTAGCGCTGGCTGTTTAAAGTACCGGCAATGCGTACTAGAGGTGTGCGAGAGTGATATCCAATACCGCCCCATACCATAATACCCGGTGCAGGACCAGTGTGGCGGTGCATAACGCAGCTGTTCAGCATCCTCTCTTCACGGTGTCTCCAGACTCGAATGCGACCATCGTGGTGTTGCAGACAGAAGCGTGACTTGTCAGTAAAGATAATTACATTCCATTCTGCCGTCCACATCCTTCTGTCATCGCACCATTGGCGGCGGAGACGTCTGTGGTTCTGCGTCAAGGGTACACAAAGCAATGGACGTCTTGCGGACAGACCACTCTGCTGTAAACGGCTTCGAATGGTACGCCCAGACACTGGATGATGCGTTACAGACTGCATGTGCTGTGCTATGGTTCGTGATGTGACTGAGCGATCCGTCACTGCCATGCGCACAATTTGCCTGTCATCACGTGAAGTGGTGCGCTGAGGTGGATGCGATCGAACACGCCGGTCCGTCGTACCCTCCTGCATCCAACGATCACATATCCGCATTACAGTTGTTTGGTTTCGTTCAACACGACTACCGATTTCCCTGAAAGATAATCCACAATCTTGGTAGGCCACTATCCTTCCTCTGTCGAACTCGGATACTTGATCAAAAGATGATCGCTGTTTTCGACGAGGCATAATTGATCGTTTTTTTGACAAACCACAAGAAAAACACAATTCCCGAACTTGAAATCGTCGAAATCTCCAAGCCTTCAATAGCGCTTTGAAGTGGCGCCACAGGCGCGCGTGATGTGCGTCTGCGCTGAAATTCTAATCATTTGCATATCTCACCTCCGCTAATGCATGTTGTAAATTTCATGTTATTTGCATGTTTCCTTCAGGGTGTTGCATTTACAGTGGCCAGCAGTGTAAATATGCACTCTATTCAAGTATGTGCGAGTAAAAAAATATATATGCTGTAATACACATATTGTGCATTTCTCAAATATGGATATATATATATATATATATATATATATATATATATATATAGCAATTGTACGAGTTAGTGTGTTAGAGAAATAAGTCTTGCGTCTTTCTCCACAAGTTGAATAAAATATCCCATTTTCCTGACGCTGTAGCTCGCTTGTTATTGGGTTTAGAAAAAAGTTGTAACTATAAGATTTGTTCAAAATGTTGTCCTCTTTAAGATTGTAATTGCAATCTAAGCTCTAGAACCAACCATTGCCGAGACATTTAAAAAAAAAGTAAAAATATTTCATTGTTTTCGGGCCACAGAAAATTCCGCCGAGGTTTTTCGAATTGGAAAACTCGGTTTTTCACTACTGGACTAAACATATAGAAGTAGGAAAAAAAATCTAATACACGATCTTTTGCGTGGTAAGATGTACATAGCTACTGGGCTACATAGGTAAATAGACAAAGGTATGAAGGATTATTCATACCAATCCATGAAGCTACATGTTCTGAAATCTATAAGATTTCTACATTCCAACCTTATTACTCAAAGGGACTCTCTTCAAATCTGCATAAAAAAAACTTCAAAGATGTACCAGATGATCCGAAGAAAAAAGCAGTTTCTCGATTTCGATTACGGAAGGGCTATGACTGTTTGGCCAACCATTTCTTTCCAACGGATATGCTTTCAGATTCATCATGTACTATGTTCGGTTCTCTGAAATCTATGATTGAAATCCACTTCAGAATATATATCACGCTAACGTCCTCTTTCATTCAGGACAGATAGTAGGAAGCTAGAGACATAGTTGGCAAATAGCTGTCATTCATTAATATTTTATGTAATGTTTTCCTTGTTTTAAATATGCATTTTAACGTTTGGCCTGCCATTGGAAATTAAAAAAAAGAAAAATAGTAAATGCTACTGAGGAATCAAATTTACATATTTTATCAAGGTATTGTCAAATCATGAGCACAGTTGCCCGATAAACATTGTCCAATTGTCATTGAGCCGCTCATTTTTTATATAGTCGTTTTATAAGAGCATAATAATAAAAAAGAGCATTAGAAGAAGGTTGTTCTGCGGTAGTGTAATTTTTACTCTAATCAAAATATCGTACTGCCTTTTGAAACTGCTTAGTGAAGGCGCGAGCAGTCGTAAACTAATTAACAACCATCGTAAAGAACAAATAATAACAATTTATTTACACTGAATTGATAATAACGTAGTCCGTTTACGACGGAATCCATGCGTGAGTCATAATGTACTCCCCAAACAGAGAATGAGGGGGTCGTGACAATGTTTATGCTAGCTGCAGCCTCTTGTGCCAGACACAATATGGGTTCCCAGATAGCATTATTAAAGTTCAAAGTTCAGTTCGGCATTCTACCTACACACACACACACACACACACACACACATATATATATATATATATATATATATATATATATATATATATATATATATATATATATATATATATATATAAATATATATACAGTAACCACAGCTTATAGTGGTCAGTGGTTATAAGAATCAACCGTTTATAAGAATCAATATCGCGAAAACAAAAACAAATGTATTATTTCGATGTTAAAATTTTCGCTTTAAAGAATCAATCCACCGGTTTTAAGAATCAGTTTACACTCTTCGCTTTCCTTTCATTTTTACAAAAAAGCCGCTTAAACCATCAATAAACACGAAGTTCTTTCTTTTTTTTTAAAAAAGAAAGATTGATAAGATGGGATGTAATATAGTCGTAAAATGCATCCCTTTCTTTGTTAGACGTAACATAATAGTTTCCCCTTAAACGCTTTAGCACAACACTGTGCTATTAGCTTGACCCGGGGACATCTTTACCCGTCCGGGTCCGATTTCACTTTTCTCCACTGACAAACACAAATAGGGACTCTTTTTTCCCACCTCTCACATCCTGGTCGCGGCTTTCTGGACCCTGAAACACATAAACCACAATCACTTAGTCAAGCGTGACATTATTAGATTCGGCACGTTATCAAATCGTGTAACGTAAGCTAGAAGGTGAATCTTCGTCTGAGACTTTTAGTATTGAAAGAGGTATAAACAGCCTCCTGAAAACTTCATTACGTCAAACTACCATAGAAAACTTTTTCTTGCTCCCTTCCTGTAGTTGAAATGTTAAAACTGTTAAGGAAGTATGTTGTAGCAAATATTGGATTTTTTTCTTCTCTTACTATATATAATGTGTATCTACTTATAGGTCTAGAAATTAAGTTGTATTTTTAAAATTATAAAAAAATAATTTTAATAAAAGATATTTAACGTAAATTAAAGAGTATTTTATGGTAAATTATCTCATATATGTATATATAGGTTTGTGTGTGTGTGCCTGTCCCAAAACCTAAATTTCGGCTATAAGAATCAACCGCTTATAAGAATCAAAAACAGTAATAACAAACGTGATTCTTATAAGCGGAAATCACTGTATATATATATATATATATATATATATATATATATATATACATATATATATATATATATATATATATATATATATATATATATATATATATATATATATATATATTAGCTTTAAGGTACTATTTGCGTACCTGCCTCTCTTTTACGTTCACAGAAATTTTCTATAAAACCAAGTGATATGTGAGTGCCTTTGCGATGTTTAACAGAGTAAGAAAAAATAAAATCAGGAATCAAGTTTTTATAGCTTTTTCTATTTATTTATTGATAATTCATGTCTAATAATTTACAAGACACTTTCAGAAAAACGCATAACAGAAAAACACGGCTTCTCAATATCCACACGAGAAAAAAAAACTATTTTCCCTCTTTTATCGTTTTTTGTTGATATTAATAAGTTACATGTCCATGGAAAGAATGAATAATCCTCACTCGTATAATCTAGAGTTCAGCGTCATTATACAAAATAAGATACAAAACTAGTAGCCCCGTTTCTCGAAATCGAGGAAATTTCACTTCATTTTTGGAATAACAAATGTTCTAACTTACGCAGCACAATGCTTATTGTACTTTAGTATTTCAGGCTTTGCATCTAATTTATCAACTTTAACTAAATGTCACGGGCACTCAAACTGAACAGCCAAGCGGGCCTCTTAGTAATGAGAAATTTTTTAACTTCTATCACAGACTCCTCTTCCATAGGAGCGGTTTCTTCTGATTGCTGAACATCAAGAAAAATATTTTTTTTAGTTTCAATGAAGCAACTTGACGGCAAATCGTGGTGTTGGCAAAACTGTTATGGCCCCTTGTTAGACATCTCGTCGGTGGGGGCAATAAGTTTTTTTTCAGATCGACTTATTTTATAGAAAATTATTATTGTTAAATAATAAATATAATTTCTAGCTGAAAACCCGTACTTCGCTACGGAGTACATTCAAATTAAATACAACGGTCAATGTATGCAATTCATGCCAAATATATATATTATATGATAAATACGACGATCAATGCATACAATTGGTGTAAAATATATATATATATATATATACACATATATATTTATAAGAAAATCGTAAAGGATAATTTTATAGATAAAATAATGTAGAAGAAAATATTCAAATTAAATCTAATATAAAGAATGCTGAAGAATATAGTACAGTTTGTAGAACATTTCTTTTACTGCATTTTAATATTTTTTTGGATAATGTCCAATCTGCTGCCGCATTAGCAAAGAAAAAAAATAATTTTTGTTTATTTAGTTGTTATGCACGTGACAATAAATTTATTTAAAGTACCAGAAAAAGAAATCACGTGATCAGCATTTAATAAATTAAATTCTAAAAATTAATCTTTAAAAATTCACCAAAAATCAGGAAATGGAGGTAAAGATTCGAAAAAAAAAATCATTTTAAAGGAATTTTTATGATCTTTCTTGTGATATAAATTTTATAACCCTCAAAGTATTATTTTAAATGCAAACGTAAAAAAGTTAAAAAAACAGTTTAAAAATTTCACTTTAAAAAATCTAAGAAGAATTTTTGAAAAACCTTTCTTAGTGCACCCCTACACTATAAGAAGAATCGCCATGCAAACTTTCAGCCCTTTAGGTCCAGCGGTTTGGTCTGTGCTTTGTATGTCAGTCAGTGAATGAGTCGGTTACGGAACTGTTTTATATATATAGATTGTTAAATAGTACAGTAGAAATCCGTCGAAATTCACGGTTAATCTATTCGAAAAGGACAAATTTATCAAGTAACAAAGGTATGAATTTGTCCTTCAGATGATTGAAAATAATTTACAAATTTATTCAATGACCTCCATTTTGATACCTCAACCTTCTTTTTATGTTCAATGGTTGTCTCAAAATAGGTCTCTAAGTTAAAAAAAAAACCTCATAGAACTAATAAACAGATGAAGTATTTACTTACTGTAAGACTGATCATAGAACACCATGAGCATTTCAAGCATTGAAATGAACGCCTTACGCAGATAAGGGCAATGACAATTTAAAATGTATTACAAATAGGGTGTTTTTAAAATTTAAAAGTTCAGTGTGCCAGCAATGAAAGTAAATGTAAACAAAGATGCGCACGCTTTTACCGTGGACTTTACATGGTAACTTTGCCTATCTGCCACCCATGAACCGTTGCACCAATCACATTTTTCTCTTCGACTGGTGCATCTACACGGTAGGACCTTTTTTTCTGAAACCCCAATCATATTTTTACGTTCACTCGTTCTCTCAAAATAGCTCTCCGGGTATAAAAAAAAACTTACAGAAATAATGCATAGGTTATCCTTTAATTATGAGACAAGTTAGAGGCTTTCCCTTGATAGCTTGGTAGAATTTTGTCATATGCAATTCAATTGTGCTCATAGAATTGAATAAATAAAATTAAACTCCAAAAAGGCATACCAAATAAAAATATCACTCATAAAATGTTCTTCAGGGAGAAAGAAAATAGATTTTTGTCCAAACAAATTGTTTATTCATGAAAAAAGAATAATGTATACCTACGCGGTACATTACCTACGCGAATATTGCCAATAAAGAAACTTATAAATTCACAGAATGGTAATAAAAGCAGACGATTTTAAAATTTTCTTAATTTTGGGGAAAAAAAGCGAGCGCACGTCATCTGGCGGAAGAAAAATGCTTGAAATGTTTATACTTTTAAATAAGTAATAAGGTGTGTAATTCTAAATTAACAATTCGTCAGAAACAGAGATCTTAACCTTTAAAATGGTACCTCATTTATCGATTTTGGTTAAGTATAAAGCGAGAAAATGGGATCATCAGAAAAAATAACTTTCTAGAAATAATATATACAGAGGGTGTTCACACATTTTTTAGACGATGTATATTGTATTCACAAAACTAAATTACATAAAATTCTTGTGTTTTAAATGTTCTATTTGACATCCCTTATTCTGAACTATCTTTCGACATCGCAATTTCCAGGATAATAATGCCTTTTGAAGTGTCAGAAGAGGTATTCTATCCCATTCCTCCTGAACAGCTTTCCAGAGTCCTGTAAGGGTTTTGGGACGACGTTTGGATAATGCAGATTTTAAAAGTCCGAAAGCACAAAAATCCATAGATGATACATCGGGAGATTTAGTAGGGATATCAGTGAAGGGTATGGCCTTGATACCAGTTTTTTGTTCCATTTCTTTTAGGAAATTTACAGTGGATTTTGATGTGTAACTGCTAGCTTTGTCCTCATGGAGTCTCACAGATTGATGGCACTGTGGGTAAAGCGATGATATTTCATTCAGAAAAATTGGCGATAAAATATGTTACTGATAGTATTTGGAGTTAATCTTGACATTTTTTTCCACTCTCTTTATTTTTAACTTGCCATTATAAGAAAAACCAGCAACAATCATGAATCCCTTAGAAAAACTTTCTTTCGATTCTTTGAACCATGTACTTAAATTTTTTTCTCCCCTTTTATGATAATAAATGGCTCTTTTTTTTTGTTCCAATCATTTAAATACACCCATGATTCATCTATTGTGACAATTGTTTTCCATTTTTCTTTGGATAAGTGTTTCTCATATAGAATTCTGCAGCGTGTCCTGCGTTCAGCGATATGATTTGGAAGAAGACGATGCACATTGCGTTTTTTCGCTTTCTTAAGATTTAAATCAACGTTTATCATTTTGTTTACAGTGGACACCGAGCATTTTAATGATTTTGCAACTGTCCTTTGACTAGGGGGATTTTCTTTTAACATTAAACAACGTACCTTTGCAATAGTCGAAGATGTCCGTTTTTTCCTTGGATACTTGTTTGGAATTTTTGTCCCACTTGAGGCTCCAATTTGACGTTTTTTTTTCCTTTCTTGTTGACGATATTACCTATCGACGCTTTAGATATCACAAAACCACGACTCTCACATCGCTTTTGGATAACGGAGTATGCATATTTCTCTTCGTAAAGAGCATAAATGTAGCCTTCGAACCACTGCTTTGTTAAAAATGCCATTTTGAATAAAAACAAAACTTTCAAGCCGCAGGCGATAATTTGGACTTTTAAAAACATAGTACAATTGCAATTATTTCTTTTGCAGCAAACGAATTTTTATTACCGCTTACCAAAATCGTCTAAAAAATGTGCGAACAGCCTCTGTATATATATATATAGATAGATAGATAGATAGATAGATAATATAGGATACAATGTAATAAATACCTTCTGGAAGACTTAAAAAGTTCACGGACCTAAAACAAAGTAAACGTAAGTACTGGTAGATTAATTAATGCAAAAAAAAAATATCGGAGAAAAATATGATTAGGTATGATATACATTCTATCATACCTAGTCTACAAAGATGTGTATAAGTTATAGTGTTTTCTTTACTTGCGAATGCAGGGTGCGGTAGAATGGAGTGGCACATTTCTGAAGGTACTAGTAAGGGTTTGGTGAGGGTACGGAATCGCAGGAGGTATGACAACAGTTCGGGTGGATATTTCTAACTGTCAGTAGACACCATGAGTTGGTCCGGTGAACATCGCGATTTCATTACCGAGGCGTTTTTAAAAACAACGATTCTGTAACCGCGACACAGAGGGCATTTAGAACGCATTTCGAAAGGCAGGAGCGCATCCTTCCAAAGGCAGGAACGCATCAGGAAAGGCAACTGATGCCTTTCCTGATCGAAAAATAATCCTGGAATGGGTTTCAAACGTGAGAGTGTATAAGATCTAGGGAACTGGGCTATCCATCCTATTGTCAGACTATATAGTGTCGTTTAACCCTTTCAGGGGCAAAAACCTCCACCGTTTGCACAGTGCAGATTTTTTCCCCGATTTTTTTTAACCTAAAGAATCTTCAAAATTTTTCCAATTAAAAGTTGCAAAATGTTTTTACTTCTTTAAACTGATAACAGATGGCAGTACTAACCATTTTTCTGCTCATTTATTTGGAATACATTGAATGCAAGTAAAAAAAGACTTGATTTCGCATTTGCACTGTGCAAACGGCGCCCCTCAGAGGGTTAAAAAGCCAATTAAAGGCCCAAATAGTGAAGTTATAAGGCAAATTAAGCTTATGAAAATCGACTGAAGCCAAATAAGAGGACTTTTCAATGCATTTATTGATTTCTTGATCACAATAATTGTCGTGTTGCCTGTCTTATATATTTATTTTGGGCGTGATTCGTAAATTATTTTGGTTAGTACAAATTATTTTTTTATAGACATTATTTGGGTGCGTTGTGTTTTAAAATTTATTTTGTTGAATACAACCCAAAGTTCAAGACAATTTGGCAAACGAACAGGTCAAACAAACTTTGCTTCTAAACCTTCTTCTAGATCAACTAAAAACACAAGGATAACTGACTCCAATATTACAAAAATAAAATTGATTTATTTACAACATTATCTATTTACAATTTAACTCAAAACAGAATCACCAAATCCCAGTACACAGTCTACGCATTTTACCAATCCTTTAGCATTTCTCCTCAATTCATATCGAATGACATGTATTTAATTAAGCCTACACCTTTTGGATTCAGGGAGCATAAATTTACCTATTTCACCCAAGCCAAAGAACCACTCTCTCTCAAAATCTATATTCTAAAAAACAAACATTGACACTAAAACATTCAAATATTCGGGGTTGGGTCTGAACAAGACAAATAATTTGGCACTCACTCGATTGGATGCTAACCGCACTGGAACACGGGTGACGATCTCATCATCGTGCTTGGGATCTCCTTTCTTCTTTCTCGGGTAGCATGCACTCAAAATCTTTATACTGTTGTAGGCATCCATCGTCTGCTTCTTCCGCTCCTTTCATCTCCGGACGACTCAATCGGAACACCAACGGGAAATCGCTATTCTCTCCACCTCTATTCTCAAATTATTTATCGGTGAAGGCAGCAACCAGATTTTCGTCATCAGCAAAAACAAATTTTAGTCTCAGGATCAGGAGGCTCTCATATCGGGACGCATCGGCCGAATTTCTGCTCCGCTAAACGACCTCTTTCTTTGGGAAACTCCCCAGGCCAGATCAATTGTTCCTCGATAGTTACCACACTTCATCACCTGCGCTGCTAAGCACCGCGGAAAAGGGAACCCGGGTCCGCATGCAGAAGTGAATCTCCGAAAAAAACTCTTCCGAAAAAGTCTTCTATTTTTTTTACAACAATGTCCACGACTTCTCATGACTCCTAATCCATTCAGGAAAGCTTTCAAAAATCCACCACTTAGCATCAATTTTCATTTCTTTGATTGGATAATCCCATAACCCATGCACGCTTCCTTGCGTCACAAAACAGACCACCCAAAGTCCAGTCCACGTGTTTTGCGGTCTACCTTCCAAACAGACCCAATAAATTTGTTTACAATAGGGTATTTTACTTTAACATCAAACTCTGGTGCCATCTCCTTATCTACGTCTGCAATCAACCTACCCCACCGCGCACCACCGCTTTTAAATTGGCTAAGGCACAAAGGCGACTGTCCCGTCCTCTAATCAAAGGCGGCTTCCTAACTTTCTAACCAAAATGTGATGAAAACAGCCTTCGATTACTTTATCTCTCTAAAAAAATTAATTTTTCTTTAAAATCGAAAGCGCTTCATCACAATAATCAGTTCAAATGAAAACGGATTATTAGCATTCTGTGAACTACGAATATAGATCATATAATCATGGGTGGGACAGCCCGATGTGTGAGAAACCGATAAATGAATAAATTCATAAAATAAGGAAGGTTATGCAATTCAGTCGCCAGAAGACTCCTGTTACAGAACTGTGCTTGGTTAGCCCCTAAATCGGATTTTTATATTATAAGATGTGTAAATAAGCTTGATTCTTCGTAAGCAATCTAACTGTCTGAGAAACTGGTAAAAAAAGATGAAAAAGTTACAATATACAAATTGCAGTATCATCATAGGAAGGGAAAGATATTTTTACTCCCCACCAGTCGCCTTTCAGTAAATATCTAAAGCAGAAAATTATAACCTCATGGAATACGAATTTTTGCTAGGAAATCAAAATACCTCCCGGAAATTTCAACCGATATTTTATATGCTTTACATATAGTTTTCAAGGTTCAGTAACAGCAGATTTTGATAAGCTTCTACTTTTGATAAGCTTTGTAGATTTTGAAAAGGATTTTATGTGAGCAGAAAATTTTAAAGTAACGAAACAGAAAGTTTTCCCAAGAAATAGGAATGATTTTTTTACGCACGTGACTTAGGACCTCTTGATTCTGGTGTCGTTAAAACTTTTCTTTGGAAGTAAAATTTTAACATTATTGTTGCCGCTATTTTGTTTCAAGCTATAATATGCTCTGAAAAATAAATATAAAGACTTGTTATTTTTATTTGATTATTTATAATGTAACTCTTCTACTTGCTACAATCCGGGCCTTATTTTGAAAGACCTAACCATCAGAAATGATCATTGAAATATAGGGTGTACATCTGCTACTATTTCTTGCCCTAAAAACTCGTTGAGGTTAAAATATCATCTTTATAACTTATTAAGGGACAACTTTTTAATAATACTTTTTAAAATAAATTTCAAAACAGTTGAAATATATGTGCATTTGTGTATAATATTGCAAACATTCGCAGAAATTACTCTAAAGACTGGATTCACTGATCTAATTGAACCAAATCACAATTACCTAACCAGGCGACAAGAAAACGTATTAGTAGAGCCATGATCAAACAGTCACGTTTCTAGTACGCACTCTTGCTTTTTACCATGTTTTTATTAACTCGCTTTCTTGTTTGTGTGTGTGTTTGTCCAGTACAAATCTTGCAATCGATTTTTAACTAACTTCCCGACTAGCTAGACATTTGAAACTTTTAGAATAGCTCAGAACACTATGCAATGCATTATTTTAACACTTTTAGCCATCTTTAAGCAGTATTGAATTCATTTTGAGTTAATTTTGTTTTGTAGACTGGTGCAGCCATCTATCGGCCGGGACGGGAACGAAAAGTTAAACGCAAGTTAACTCCCAATTAACTTCATTTTCTTTCAAGTTGATGGGATAATTCATCAAAAACATTTTTTTAAATATTTATTAATACATAAAATTGTCAAGTTTATATGATTCAATAGAAAATGTAAAAACACGGTATATGAAAATTTCTTTTTATCTTGTAATTATTTATTGTGTTTTACAGTCTCAGGAAATTTGAAACAAATTTAAAAAACAGCAAAATAAGGCTAATCCAAAAAAAAATCATGCAGTATATTATGGTTACTTGTTTGTATTGCACAGCCTTACCTTCAAATCTGAACGGGACCAGGAGGAAAAACTTGTTGGTAGAAGTAAGCCCCAACTTTTTAGGGTAAGAAATGACCAATAAACTCGTATCCATTCATTCAACCATCTATTATTTTTTTTCTTTTAACAGCAGGCAAAGGGACAAAGTTCAGTCTTTGGCTTCTACTTAAGCTTTCCCCGTTGGGCCTCTTGCAAATTTACCATCTGTCTTTTGATGCAACGTCGTCAACTTATGAAGCCTGTGTTAACCGAATTATGATTGGTAATGTAAAATGAGTCCTTCATGCTGATGAATCCGTTAAAAATGGTCGTCTCTTTGAGATAACCATGTACCTGCTCAAGCCAGAATGGGTCGAAGGTAATGCTGAGAACTACAGGGTTATCAAAGAAGTGATAGCATAAAAACCAATCCATAACATCTGATGTCTTTTGCCATACATTCGAATGAGTTAAATGTGATTGCCACCCAGATAAGATGTCTTGAGTGACTGCGATAACATCCTCACTGGGAAAAGAATGAACATGCAAAACAAACAACTTTGGCTGGGAGCTAATGTTCCATCTACCATGTTCGCTAGACCTTGCCCTCGCAGACTTTTCTTTATCCTCCGTTTTGCACTAGCTCCTAAATGATGAATAACTTCGACATCTCAGATAGTGGTTCCATTATATATTAAACTAGCTGAAAACCCGCACTTCGCTACGGAGAACATTCAAATTAAATACAACGGTCAATGTATGCAATTAATGCCAAAAAAATAAATATATATATATATATATATATATATATATATATATATATATATATATATATATATATATATATATATATATATACATATTTATGATAAATACGACGATCAATATATACAATTGATGTAGAAACAATATATATATATTTATAAAAAAATCGTAAGGGATACTTTTATAGACAAAATAATGTCCAATCGTCTGCCGCATTAGCAAGAAAAAAAGTATTTTTTTGTCTATTTAATTGTTATGCACGTGACGATAAATTTATTTAAAGTATCAGAAAAAGAAATCACGTGATCAGCATTTAATAAATTAAATTCTAAAATTTAATCTTTAAAAATTCACCAAAAATCAGAAAACAGAGGTAAAGATTCGAAAAAGATTTCATTTTAAAGGAATTTTTACGATCTTTCTCGTGATATAAATTTTATAACCCTCAATGTATTAGACAAAAAAATACTTTTTTTCTTGCTAATTATTTTAAATGCAAACGTAAAAAAAGTTTAAAAAACAGCTTAAAAATTTAATTTAAAGAAATCTAAGAAGAATTTTTGAAAAATCTTTCTTAGTGCACCCCTACACTATTAGAAGAATCACCATGCAAAATTTCAGCCCTTTAGGTCCAGCGGTTTGGTCTGTGCGTTGTATGTCAGTCAGTCAGTCAGTGAATGAATGAGACAGTTACGGAACTGTTTTATATATATAGATAAGTTATGTGCTATTATATGGGTTTTTTTTATATATATTTTTGTGCTTATGAATCAGTAATTATTTATTGAGTGACCAATATTTTTAATAGAACGAAAAGCTGAAACTCGTTTTAACTTTCAAATTCATTCAAACGGCTTCACAACTACAACAGTTTTTTTTTTTTTTTTTTTTTTTATGAAATTTTTTCATTATTTCTTTTTAAATATTGGCTTCTAGCACAGCACAATATATTTTAACTACATCGACTTGTAGCTTTAGTTAGAAATCACTTGCCACTAATGTGACAGATTACGAGATAAAATTCGATAAAACAATTCAATGAGATACAGAAAAGTTATTTTGGATAAAAAAATAATGTTATCAATCCAAATTAAATAAAATTTTCTGAAGTAACACAAAATTAGAATTTAGAGTAACATTTTTAAGATGAGTAACATAATATTGGTCTCAAAACTTAAATTTTAGCAATAGATTTTTAAATTTCTTAAACACTATATTTCGTCCTGTTCCGTTACAGAAATTCTGTTTATTGCACTGGATGCTGAAAACTTTTCATTATATTTCTATAGTGTGTTTTCCAAAATGAAGGTTTTCAAAGCGTCATTAACTTTAAAATGAGACTTTCGTTACATTATCTGACCCTAGATAGCGCCACTACAAAACTTTGACGAAAAGTTATAAAAATTCTGATAAAGCATATATTGTGTTTTTATATACATATTGTTCAGAGAATACATTTTATATACAAGTTTTAAAGAATGCGCATGCATTGATGTTTTGTATGTATAATAAAATAGAGATAACATAATTTCTATAAACTCAACCTCATACATTATAGAAAATATTCTCGCAAAAATTGTTTAACTTCAATTTGAAAAAGACATCCGAGCATAATTATAAATGCTACGCTTTTAAAATTAATATACTTTATGACAAAGTAACAATACAATATTTTTCTGCACCAGATATAAGTTTTCCTTTTTTGAAATTCAATTTCCTAATCCCTGGGCATTAATAAATCTTGAAATCTCTCTAAATAACACTTGAAAAAAAATTCAGTTACAAATTAATACTGTAAGGTCTTAATATTAATAAAATATTACCTTCAAATACTTGTCTGGCTCGAGACTTGGATTTCTACTGCTTCAGATGTGTATTTGATGAGGATTCCCTTCTCAGTACTAACTGGTTTTTTTTTCTTTTTTTCTAAGCGTTATTTACATAGATTTCAAGATTTGTTAATGCCCAGAAATTAGAAAAGTTTTGTACGAATTTGTGAAAATGAAAATTTTATATCTGGTGCAAAAAAGTTTGAAGAGAATTCCCTTCTCAGTGATCGTAATGAATTACTGCGTTTCCGTACTCGACGTTCCGCTAATCGCAACAGCTCCTGCTATTCCGACTCTTGTAGAACAGTCCTACTATTATGACTCCAATTTCCTAGAAAGTCTGAACACTTTTAATCTTATTCAATATTTTTTCTAAAACCTTTTCTGTCAACAGCCTAGCATCAACCGCTGCCTCTCCGGATGGTAAGTTATCTTTGTCGTCAACATACGCTAGTACTCAAAAATTTATGGACTAACATCTGCGATTTTTGTTAGGTTTAATGGTTTACTTTTTGATACTAAAAAGACAATCATCTGAAGTGGTATAAATAAAAGCAATATGTTTAAATCTTTTTTAAATGTAAACATATCTCGTATACTGTACCTCTGCAGAATTGCGCCCTCAAGTTTTGTTTTGTTTTTTCTAAAAATTTGTCTATTGTCGGTTAAGGATTGAAAACTACCCCAAGGATATTTAATAGGCATAACCTTGAGATACGTCTTTTGGCTACCCCTGAAATTTGCTTTCCTTCTTTTTTCTTTTTAAGCCATGAAAAGGCTATTAATTTCCCCCCTTGTATTTTATGTACCAAAGTATTTGTTTTATAACTGAATTCACAAATTCTCGATAAATAATAATAAAAAAGTTTGAAATTTATTATACTTATTAGGATTTTTATTATAATTTTAATCAAGTCTTGGGTGCAATAAATGCCATAAGAATTAGGTTTGGAATTCTTACGTTCTGCTTTTATCATAAAAACTTCAATTTTTTTTAGTAGTTTTATTCTAATTTTTAAATAATAGATGTTTTCAGGTACATTAATAAATTATGCTGACATTACAATAGGCTTTCAGAAATTCTCGATAACATCCATAAATAATATTTTTCTATACTTATAAGCTGATATTTTATAATAATGCTTATTATTCTCAATTACTATTACAGAGTCACAATTACTATCAGAGTTCCTGTCAATCTGTGGTTTGGCTTTTTGCGAGACATTATTTATATAGTGGCATTTCAAAGACTTAAGTTTAAAAGTCTGTTTTCTGCAACATTTTATTTGACTCAGTAACGAGTCAATTATATATTTATATGGATTATACACTCGGGTGAGAAGATATTAAGGCAGTGATGAATCGTTAAAATAAGCAAAGGGGTGACAATTTTTTAAAAAGAAAAACTAAATAATTCTCTCTTATAAAACAGTTTGAAGCTATTTACAAAAATTTATTAATCTGCTAGAGTCGCTTGTTTTCAATTACTCACCGAGCAGGAATAATTTCAGAGGCATCTACAAAGTATTGGGTTTTCAAGATCATCTATCTGTCCTAACCAAATATTGAAGAAAATTTCCCAAGTATATTAAACTTTTCCAAGAGAACAAAATTTCTAGCCTACCGGGAGGAAGTTTTAGATATGCAAATGCACCCGTTAAAGTATTACAAACCTAAAAGTAAAATTCAAACCAACAGTTGAAGATAATTTGTCCAAATAGGCTAAATATTTCAAGGAAATAAAACTGTAACTTATAATGAGGAAGTTTTATAAATTCTAATGCACCCTTACAAGCATTTCAGACATAAAACTAAGAAGCTGTCTGAAAATAGCAGAGAATTTGCGCAAGAATTTTCAAGTTTTCAAGGGAAAAGTTTTAGTGGACCATGAGGAAGACTTCGAAATTCAAACGCATAATACAGTTTTCATAGAAATTAAATTATGAGGCAAATCAAATATTGAACAGAATTTGCCCAAGTATTTTGAAAATTCCAATTTCTGGCTGATGAATGCTCAGAAATCGGGAATAAACTAAAAACAGAATAAGGGAAAAATAAAAAAAAACTTCAAAGAGAGCAAAAATTCTAATCAACTTTAAAAGAGAACTGTGAAAAGAAATTCTAAAGGAAGGAATTAGCGAAAGAGTAAGAGCAAAACCAAAAGAAGAGGAAAAAGAGACACTTTCAAACACCAAATTAAGGATGGAATAATCAGTCATGAACACTTTTCAAGTTTGAAGTATGTGATAGAAAAATTCGTTTCAAACGCTTAGAGAGCTTGTAAGGTATACACAAGATTCGATTCACAAGAATCGAACTTTTGAGTGAATTAAAGAAGCTGTTTCAGATATGCTAATTTTGGCATACGCGCTTAGTATAAATACCACGCAGCGTCATTAATAAAAAAAGGGAGTTGTTGTTAAGGTTGAAAAGGTGTTATCCTGCGCTAGTGCTTTACGGGCCAGAAGTTTACGTGGCAGTACTGCTGGTTTGACTTACTGTTCGTGAGTATAAAATTATATTGTTCTTAAAAAGCTGTATTTACATTCCGTACAAGTAGTACGCATGCTTATTGCTGTAAAAGCCAATTATATGTGCAGCGAATTCAATAAACATTATTTCATGTATAAACTGTGTTTGTATATAATTCAAATAGAGTGCCACTTCAAATTATATACACCCAAGTCTGGGTAGAAGTGAGCATAGATTCTCTATACTGGCGCCCGAAAAATATATATACCCTGGTAGTTAGCGTTAAATTTGTAACGAAGAACATAATTGAAATTAAAAACTGTGTACTGTGTACGTATATTGATAAAATTGTTGCAAGTACTTATATACTATTTAAAAAATGAGTGTTGTAGAACAAAATCCTGCTGGAAATTTTCCTCGGGTAATTATGGTTCAGCATTTTGCGCCATTCGAAGACACCTTCAATGGCGGCCCCTCAAGCCAATTCCTAAAGAAAATTGAGCATTACTTTCAGCAACAATGCACCCCAGAGGGGGATAAACTTAAAATTGCTCTAGCCGCTTTAAGAGGTAGTGCATATCAGTGGTACACGTGTATGCAAAGCAGTAATCTGATTTTTGACTATTCGTCATTCAAGCAACAGTTTCTTAGTGTTTTTCCAAAGACCTTTAATCAAAGTGAAATTGAAGCGGAAATTTATTCGCTAAGGCAACGTGAAGGTCAGTCTGCATTAGATTTTGCTATGGAAAAGATTTCCAAGTGTGAGGAATATTTAGAGGGAATGACGGAAGCGATAATCTTAAAAATAGTTATCCAACGTTTGAAGCCAAGTGTTCAAGATTTTTTAGATAATCAAACAATTACAAGCAAGGTTACCCTCCTTCAAGCTTTAGCTAAATATGACAATAGACATTTCTTCGCTACCCCTCACCGTCATTCAGGTACGAGAAGTTTTATACAGCCGCGCCAAAATTTTTCGCGAGTTTCAAACCAGCAGCGTAAGCAGTACCGCAGGCAAAATAATAGAAGCGCACGGCGTTATAATGAAATTAGTGCACTTAAAGAAAATATGCAAGCACCTTACTTGCACTGGCAAGTTGATTCACATGATATGGTTCAACCTGTTGAAACTGTTTGGTCAAATGTATTATTTTGTCCGAGCAGTAATCATTATTTTGAGAATAGTGAAAGTCAGGGTATTTTTGTGGCTTATAAAGAAAGTGAGTCTAGTTGGAATGATGAGGTAATTCCAGTACAAATTTCTGAAAATAGGGCCGATACTAATGCTAGTGGTTTAGAAAATAAATCATCGGACACTTTTATTAATGCTATACCTGATATTATTGATGCTATACCTGATATTTTAGATGATATTCACACATCTGTTAATGAAGGAAATTTAGTAGATGACGAAGTATGCGTTACGGAAGTTAGTGAATACTTATTAGTTGACGACAATAAAAATTCTTTAAACGATAGTAGGAACTCGCTAGGTAATAATGATATTATTTCAAGTTTCCATCCGAATGAGGATGCTGTAGGCCAGGTTGATAATATGGTTTTAAATAAAGTACATGAAAACCAGACTGAGAATCAGGATGAAAAGTTGACACAGAGTTATACTGTAGGTAGTTTAGCTGATGCTTCGGAAGTTATAGAGAAAGTTTGCAATAAAACGCACGAGTACGAAAAGCTTAATCTTCCTAAAACTGAAGCAGTGTTAAAGAATTTAAATGATAACGATTCTGATATCGCAAGTTTCAAAGAGACTTTTTCGTCAAAAGAGGATAAAACTAAAGTTAAGGGGGATAAAAAACGTGAAAAAGCGCCTTCAGGTTCCAGCATTAAAATTGCTAATACTGAAGTAATTAAGGAGGTAAAAAAGAAGTCGTATAAGCACAAATACGAAAAACAGAGTCAGGTTGTTGAAAAACATGACACAAGCATCGAGATAAAGCCAGGAACTAAACACGTTGGTGCGGCGTATAAATTTGAAACAATAGAATCTGCATTAAAATCTAATGTCTATACTCTAAAAGGTACGGAGAAAAGTAAAGTGTGCACTACAAAACCTCCATCTAAGGATGAACGTGACACACATAAGGTACACAAGGTTATGAAAAGGAAGAATGACAATTTTAAAGTTCCTTTGCATAAGTACAGGAAACGGAAGATTTCTGCCGCCCAGCAAGGTTGGCCTCCTCCCAAGAGACCTCCTGTCCATCGTCAAGCCGGACCAGCGCCTCAGGACCAACGACCTGCTGCACGAAGGATGCCCACACGGTCAACGAACCCCTTTACTAGGACTGCGACCATCAAGAGAGGTTCAGCGGATTGGACAAACTGGTGCAGTGAAGTTGCTGCATTCATGAGGAACAAGTCTTGTATCAACTTTCTAAATTCTAACTCCCACCCTTTAATAAAATCGAACCAAATTGGTTTGAAGTTCCCCAGTGTATATACTGTGTAAACATTTTGAGGGGAAGTGGTGAGGCACTGAAAAAAAACGGTATACTGTTTTATAAATTTTTGAAGGGGACATGTAGTGAAAAAAAATACATACTAACTACAGATAACAAACAACTAACATACTAACTTCGCAAATCATAACACATGTACATTATAAATTGGGGGAGAGCAGATACAGTCAAGAAATGTCATGCTGTGCAATTGTGTTGTCACTTTTAATTAAAATAGATATTTTAGGGCGCAGTTGGCCAGCCCAGTATCCGCAACTCTGCAAATCCACTGTGTAATGGTGTCACCTGGACCCTTCGGGGTTAGTTTTGTAAAATGGTAGTGGCGTTTTTCCCCCACACAACGTGTGGAAGGTTTTTTTGGCTTTGCCACCCATTATGTAAAAAGTCAGACCAGCACGCGTTTTCAATTAGTTAACTGAAGCCGTTCAGACCTCAGTTACCTAATTTTTTTTTTCGAGGGAGGCCAGTGTAAGGTATACACAAGATTCGATTCACAAGAATCGAACTTTTGAGTGAATTAAAGAAGCTGCTTCAGATATGCTAATTTTGGCATACGCGCTTAGTATAAATACCACGCAGCGTCATTAATAAAAAAAGGGAGTTGTTGTTAAGGTTGAAAAGGTGTTATCCTGCGCTAGTGCTTTACGGGCCAGAAGTTTACGTGGCAGTACTGCTGGTTTGACTTACTGTTCGTGAGTATAAAATTATATTGTTCTTAAAAAGCTGTATTTACATTCCGTACAAGTAGTACGCATGCTTATTGCTGTAAAAGCCAATTATATGTGCAGCGAATTCAATAAACATTATTTCATGTATAAACTGTGTTTGTATATAATTCAAATAGAGTGCCACTTCAAATTATATACACCCAAGTCTGGGTAGAAGTGAGCATAGATTCTCTATAAGCTTAGTTATTTTACTTGCTAAGAAAATCATGTAGATCTTAGTTTCAAATGCAAATCTACGGCTCATAACTTGAGCTGTTGGAACAATCAGTGTCTAGAAGCAAACACAAAAAAAAATCCCAATCTGTTCGGATGTTTGCTTTCCGAAATTCTCGTCTTTCAACATTATAAGCAAAATATTAGCTGAAGAATACTATTATTTCAGTAAATTATTTTAGTTTATTTTGACGTTAAAATTCTTATATTAGAGTTAGGTGTGGAAGTTTCCTTTGTGCAACAAGATTTCTATAGTTATGGAAGCAGTAATTGCATGATATGTTAAAAAATTGATAACAAGCAAGCCCATTTAATCCATTGTGGTTAAAAGAATACAAACTCATTGCTTATTTTAGAATTATGCTTTTCTGATTGTTAAATTTATAGCATTAGATGCATAGTTCAGTAAAATACAGAAATTCTAAAATGAACTGAAAGAGAACAATTCATTAGTCATGCTGTTTTTAAATTAAACCAAATATATCTTCAAGAACATTTTGTTTTTTGTTAACTACCTGCGAAAATTCATCATTTGGCTAGTTGAGATAACAAAACACATAGTCTACTTCCAATTAAATATTTTATTTTATGCTTGAAATCAGAGCCTAAGATCTATTAGTTTACTTTGAGCAACGATAGATCAATTAGGTTAAAGTTTATTTACTTCGTAAGATATAAAATAAAAAAATTTAAAAATGAGTTTTCTCAAGTTAAGTGTATTTTAATAATGTTGTAACTACAAATTTAAAAATTACGGGGTTAAATATACTATTTTCTTTGAGATGATAGTAAAAATTAGTTATTTGCAGACTTAAACTTGTGAAAACATATTCTTTAATTGTATTAAAATCTAAATTTCATGAAACTGTTTAAAAGAAAAGTTTATAAACTACCTGAAAACGTTCATCATTTTTCTCGTTGAAATAACAAAGAAAAAAACACCTCATACTTTCAGATATTTGCGATATGGTGTATCAGATTACTTTGAACAACGATAAATTAAATATGATTAGGTTAAAGTTGATTTACTTCGTAAAATATAAAATCATATCATTAAAAATAACGAGTTTCCTCAAGTTAAGTACATTGATGTTGCAAGTAACTACAATTTTTAAAATTATGGTACTAAAATAACTATAACGTTTTCTTGAAGAAGATAGTAAAACTTAGTAATTTCCAGACTTAAAATTATGAAAACTTATTTTTTATCTAAATTCCATGCTACTTTTTAAAAGAAAATCTCTAAACCTGCAGAAATTAAATTAAATATTTTGTTTTATTCTTGAAATCAAAGCCTTAGTTTCGCAGTTTACTTTGTGCAATGATAGATTAAATATGATTAGGTTAGAGATATTTACTACATAAAATATAAAATCATGTAATTAAAAATAAATGCATTTTCAAGTTAAGTACATTTTCTTGACGTTGCAAGTAATAGTCCGGTCGCTTAACGAAATTACCGTTACCTGGCGGATAAAAACACCAAATTTAGTATGAAGGTGCCTGAGGGTATACTAATAAATGTTAGCCTAGGAGCCCTCTGGAATTTCTAAAAATGTTCATGTACGGCACTAAAATCCAAAATGGCCGACAAATACGACAAAATATCACTTTTAACACAATCTATTTTACCATTAATTTTCAATTACAGTTTTAAGCCAACTAAGTACACTACCTAACTTAAGATAGTCTACATATTAAATAAAATACAATAAAATATATCCATATCCTTTATCCCAGTAACTTATAAGTACAAATATACCGCTAATAAGTGTTCCCAAAACAGCAAAAAAAAAATATTTATAGCTATTCATTCAATGGAATTCAGTATGCAGCAGCTATAATAAATTACACTTGCAAATTACACTTGCAAATTACACTTGCTCTTGCAAAGTGATGAGCAGTCCAGATTGGCTTTCCCACATTTGCAGTTGTTGCAGTCTCCTTTGCAGGAACATTTAATCAATTCCCTGCATGATCGGGAAACCTCTGGAATTGTCATCCAAACTGGTACCCATGATCCTGAAACATTCTTCCAATCAAAATCGTGCGGAGAAAAACCTGTTGCTGAAAGTTCTTCTGTGATGAAAGTCCCTGCTCATGATGTTGGAAATTCTTGGGATTATCGGTGTCATCATTATCCAGAATGCATTCTTCTTCAAACTGCTTGTTCATTCTGGCAATTTCAGGCCCTGAAAGCATCTATCGTCGGAGAGCAACAGAGTTTTCTGTGATCCCAACAATATTGCCTGAACTTTTCACAATCTTGTTCTCTTGTTCGTGAGCCTGATCGAATTGGGTATTTTAGAAAATGTGTTGCGTGTTTTTGAAATGACCCAGTTAGAACAACGTTCAAACTGATCCTTGATAGAGTCAGGCAATGACTTTATATCCCTGATGTGGACAGGCATCCATCTTGAGTAGTTTACGTCATCCAAGGCAACGAATAGTGGTGTAAGTTCCTCTAAGACAGCAACGTAAAGACTAAAGTTATTTTCCCTGTGAGCTCTAATGAAAATTAGTTTATGGGTTTCATACTCCATGATCAAGTCTCAATACATGAAAGTTGGACTCCTTTTCCGCATGCCGTTTCTCCAGTCTATTTCAGACTCTTTATCTTTGGGGCACTCAGAGAATAGGAAAGCTTCATGCTGGAGATTGTGCAGGGCCATTAGAGTGATTTGATGAGCATGCCTAGTTCAAGTTAAATGTGCTGCCTTTAGGTAAGATTCAGCCTTGCCAAAGGGTGCCACTTCTGCATCTGCAAGGGCAATAGTCCATCCAGATCCTTCCAAGACATCGCCCAATGTATAACAGAGGGCCATTTCAATGTGCAGTCCACCCACCATAACCACCTGAAGTCGCTCACCATGAGTGTTCGGCCATGTCCACTGTACAAACTTAGCCAGGACAAACAGAGGTCGATCAAATGTAATGACTGGTATTTGTCATGGTTTTAGGGAATTGAATAGCTTGTCTAATGACATCCATAACATATTTAATCATTGCGGGTGTGGCAGCCTTCTCATAGAACATAGGAAGAAGAGTACAAAGGCCTGGAGGGTCTTCCATCGGAGGTTGCATTGCCGCGTCATAGGCAGCCCATGTGATATTATCGTCACTAGTGAGATTTTCTTTTTGCAGAAGATGTAGTGCCTGCTGGAACCATTTACATTCCTTTGACTTGGTTGCATCTAAACATTGCTCTACTGAAAACACAGTACACTGTGGTACAACAACATCAGTGATATCCAAAGCTGCGGATGGGACACAGGCATAGCTATCAGGAAGAGAGTGATTTAAATCTCCAGAAGGTGGAATTGTAATAGGTGTTTGGCTCTCCCCAGGTTCTGTATTTCTAGGCATCTGGAAAAGACTGATTCGAGTCCCATGGAATGAGGATAATGATGTAGTTGAGCTTGGGTTGTGGTCTATATTGTCAAGAGCACCAACAGAAACAACCCTTTACGGAGACAAGCAGGAGACACCACTCCATTTTCTTCAAAGCGTTCACAGGAAGAAGTGCCTATCCAATCTTCAATCTCTAGAATCCTGTCATAAGAAATACAAATGCCCATGTGACATAACTTCTGGATGAGTTTCCTACTTCTGGTAGCTGCATGAACATTGATGCCGACATAGATCTAAAGGGAGGCTCACGTTCCTTACTGTGCCGTGGCTTCAGAGCAGTATGAGACATTTTTTTCTTAAGTTGTAAACGATGCACTGACCAATGGTTAAGCATGCCTGAGAGTCACGTTTGCCTTGATCTTGCAAGTTTGAACCATTTAACATCATAGAAACAAGAGACTTGCAGGCAGTGAGTTTTCTTGGCATTGTGCTGGGAGGCAGCCACTAAATTTGAAACCTTGGTGATTCATGATATCTTTTCTGACTATTGCTGCTGCTTTGGCCAGGATAACAGCATCTTCTGAGAAGTCTCGAATCTTCAGAGCTTCCTACAGTATATTTCTCATACCTTCATTGAATATGATTATAGTGTGTCTCCCATCAAACTGCTCTTGGGCTTCTGGGAAATGCTCTAGCAATTGATTCTTCAGTCTTGTCTTGTCGATTTGTTTCTTGATGTCCAGTTCCTCAAAACGATTTATATACATAGAAAGTATCTCAGATATTTTGAAAAGGAGAATACCAGACGTCACTGATGTACTAATGTAACTGGTAAGTTCTACGAATGACCGACACTCATTCATTTTCTCATCTGTGTTTTCTTCTTTAAGGCTTGCCTTACGAGTGAGGCTTCTGTGGCGATTTCTAAGTTGGACCAAACATGCAAGATGGTATTTTGCTTCCATTGCTATAAGATCTCCTCTAATTATTCTTGTCATGAGGTGTGTGTCATTGAGCTGTGTGATCATGGATCGAATATTGCTGTCGGTATCAAATGTTGAAACTTCATGGAGTAGACCTTCATCTTTGCCCTTTTCTCAAAACAAGCAACATGCCCAATGCTACAATGCTACGCGTTTACTAGGACGTTTCTTTTTATCAACACCAGATTTTTCTCTTAGCCTTTGCCAGCTTTGAATTATTAAACTTCAGATGACAAGATTTGTGCCATGAAGCGGAATGAGAAGCAAAGTTTGTAGCAGTTTCATTAATTCCGAAAGACAGTTCAACTGGGAGAGCATCAATGCTGCGGAACTGTTTTACATTCTTCAGGAATGTTGTGTAGGCATCTGTTTTTTCACTACTTGTCCCTGGGGTCAGTAAAGGACATTTCAAGCTTTCACCAGTGGCATGCTGGCAAATCACGCATCGATCCCAGTTCACATCCATGTTAAATTATCCTGGAAAAAATAATGGCAATATAATTAGAATTTAGTCTGTGAGAAACACTACATAAACAGGTACGAAATCCACGATGGTCAACATATGCAACACAACATCACAAATCCCATTTTTTATGGTTTTTGCAGTAGTGGTGCCTCCGAAAGAAAGATTCACATGTGATATTTGGTCGTAGTCGGCCATTTTGAATTTTAGTACTGTACGTGAAAGTTTTTAGAATTTCCAGAGGGCTCCTAGGCTAACTTTTATTAGTACACTCTAAGGTACCTTCATACCAAATTTGGTGCTTTTATCCGCCATGTAACGGTAATCTTAAAATACAGCTCTAAGCTACTGGACTATAACTACGAATTTGAAAATTATGGTACTAAATATACCATTTACTTGGAGAAGATAGTAAAACTTAGTTATTTTCAGATTTAAAAATATGAAAAAAACATTTTTTACTTGTATAAAGATTTAAGTTTCATGTTACTTTATTAAATAAAAACTGTAAATCTGCAGAAATTAAATTAAATATTTTATTTTTTGCTTGAAATTAGAGCTTAATGTGTCCCAATTTACTTTAAACAACGATCGATTTCACATGATCAGGTTAAAAATGTTTACTTAGTAAAACATAAAAATCATATCATTAAAATTAATGAGTTTTTTCAAGTTAACTACAATTTCATGACGTTGCAAGTAACTACAAATTTGGAAACTACAGTCCTTAATATGCCATTTTCTTGGAGAAGATGGTAAAAATTAGTTATTTGCAGAGTTAAAATTATGAAAACATATATTTTACTTGCATAAAAATCTAAATTCCATGCTACTTTTTAAAAGAAAATCTGTAAACCTGCAGAAATGCAATTAAATATTTTATTTTATGCTTGAAATCAGAACTTAAGGTTTCAGAGTTTCTCGTGAACAACGATAGATTAAACATGATTAGGATACAGATGCTTTCTTTGTAAAATATAAAATCATATCATTACAATAAATGAGGTTTTTTAAAGTTAAATACATTTTCATGACTTGCAATTAACAACAAGTTTGAAAATTACGGTACTGAATATACAATTTTCTTGAAGAAGAGGGTGAAAATTAGTTATTTGCATATATATATGTATATATATATGTGTATATATATATATATATATATATATATATATATATATATATATATATATATATATATATATACAGTTGGTTCTCTGTTTAACGACTTTCAAGGGACCGTGAAAAATCGTCCTTAAGTAGAGATCGTCCTTAAACAGAATTTGTGAAAAAATAACATTTCCCTTCACACTTTACAGGCTTAGGACTGTCAATATATTTCTTAATATATTGGCGCGTGTTTAAAAATGTTATTTTTATTATCATCATTATTTTATTCACAAAAAGTTATTTTAAATTGCATTGAAAAATAAAGAGTACAAACAATACAATAAATTACGTTTTAAAAAATTCAAAAAGTGTTGATTGCTTCATTCGCCTCGTTTTCGTTGTTCTCTTTTCCAGATTTTCTAAAATGTTAAATGAGTCACCTTCCATTTTCGGTGTAATATAGCGTCGGAGAACATCTAGAGCAGAAATTGCATCTGTGTAAGACGGTGGCAGTGTCTCGTTTTCCGTGTCTTTAACTTCACCTTCTTCGTCTGACACTGTGTTTTCGTTTACAATATCTTCATAAATTTGTTCTACATTTCTGAAATCTGTTGTTAAAATATATTTATCACAATTGTAGAAATCTTGAATTGAAACATCCTCGTCTTCAACAAGACTTCTCCATTCTTCAGGGGTAATGTCATCTTCGTTGATTTCTACATCCGTACTTTGCAGTTCCACTACAAGTTCTTTGTGAATTCCAGCAACGTGAAAGCAGTTTCTTATTGTGGAGGAAGAAACTTCTTTCCATGCTGATGTTATCATGTGCATTGCTTCCAAGATTGTAAATTTTCTAATTTTTATACTCTCAGCCGAATTGTTTATTAATTTCCTAATTAAAGACTTTCTGTAGTATGCATTCACACTGCGAATGATACTCAGGTCTAATGGCTGCAACTTGCTAGTGGAATTAGCTGGTAAGAAATGGATAGTGAAATTTGTAAGTCTAGGGATATTTGGAGTATATGCAGTGCATCGGTCGATTAAAAGTAAAACTTTTCTCTTTTCTCGATGCATTTTTGCATCAAATTTTCTAATCCAGTCAATAAAAATTTGTGATGTCATCCACGCTTTATTGTTATTGCGGTACTCACAAGGTTTCCTGGTGATATTCTTAAAACACCTTGGTTGCTTTGATTTGCCTATAACTAAAGGTGGAAATTTCTCAGATCCATCCGAATTAGTGCACAGTAAAACAGTCAATCGTTCTTTACTGTGTTTTCCACCAAAACACTTTTCGCCCATATACATTAAGGTTTTATTAGGCACCATATTGTAGAATTGGCCCGTCTCATCTGCACTGAATATGTTCTTCTCATCATATCCATCTAATATCCCCTTCAGCACAATTTTCCATTCATCCACTGTTTTTTCATCTACGGAGCCACTTTCGCCAGATATGCTTTTAAATACAAGCCCGTATCTTTCTTTGAACTTTGTTAGCCAAACAGCCGAAGCCTGAAAATTTTGCATTCCAAATTTTTCTGCCAGAATAATAGCATTTTCTTTAAATATCACTCCGGAAATTGGAATGTTAGATGCTCTTGCTTGATGAAATCATTGCAGGACTGCCTTCTCAAACTCTTCTGATCGGCCACATTGAATTTTCTGCCCTTTGGATTTGGATCCCAAACCAAATTTTTGTGCTGCTTCAAGAATTTTCTCTTTGCTTGCTAAAATGCCTTTGAGAGTAGACTCGGGTAGCTGAAATTGTCTTGCGAATTGGACTTTTGTTATTCCAACACTTTCTTCCCAGTTTTCAATAATTTTCACTTTTTCGTGTAGCGTAAGATGCTTCGCTTTGATGCCATTTTGCTCTGCTCACCTCGTATTCGTACTGGAATGAGCTCCTACACACAACCATGAATTCTCTAAACATGAACACGTGCTTCCCAGAAGGAGTGAGAGAGGGGTGCTTTTGGACAGTTCGTAAATCACATGACAACATGGTAGGTACAATAGAGTGATTCCACACCCGCACTAAGAAATTCGATCCAAGAGGGAAGAATGATCGATCTTCCGAGAAACAGTAATCCCCCCCCTCCCCCGGTTTTTTCCACTGCAACAAGTCTATGATTGCAACAAACATAAAGGAAATTCCGGGTCTGTTATTGAAACCAAACTCCCCCACAGAAAGTAACACTCCTGTAGATAAAATGTTGAAGAAAAAGTTTATCATGTAAGAAAAAATCGTCGTTAAATAGAAACAAAATCGTCTTAAAATAGAATTTTTTTACGTCGGAGGGACCGGGACCGAGAAATATCGTCTTTAAATAGAGATCGTCGTTAAGTAGAGCGTCGTTAAACAGAGAACCAACTGTATATATATATATATATATATATATATATATATATATATATATATATATATATATATATATATATATATATATACAGTGGTACCTCCGAAAAGCGGACAGTCACGGGACCAAAAGTTTTGTCCGTTATTAGGAGGTGTCCGCTATTGGGGAGGACAACCTTTTTATAAAAAAAGTATTTGCACTTCTGTTTGACATTTGATTGAAAATTACGGATGCAATTTTAATTAAAAGGGAAAAATTAATTAGGTAAGAAAATAATAACTATTTACTACTTTACCTTTTAATTTTGGCTGATCCTTTTATCTTGCATTAAATAATCCCAAAATACAATGTATTGGAGCTAAATTATTTTAATTACTAAAAAATTTGTTAACAAAGTTTGATTTCTCTTTTTTACACAGCAAACCTGTTTTTCAAGGTGAATCTTCATAAGATTTCTCTTTGCTCGTCCCTCCGAATCTTCATTGTTCAGAAAGAACTGTTTTAATTGTTCGCTGTATTTCAGTGGTCCCGAATAATCTTTGGTTTTGCAGTCTTCTATCGGCGATTCCTCATCATCATCCTCAGAAAAGGCCAGTGCTTCAGTGCTGTCCCGATGAATGAAATTGGAAACATGCAGGTTTTCTTTCTCAATGGATAAATCGTCGTCGACCTTGACATACTCTTCAACGCTGACATTTGAATCCAAATTGGCTACTAGATCCGCAAGTTCTCGTCGCTTTTTTCAGTAGTACTGTCAGTTGCTACTTCCCTTGTACTCAAAAATCCCGCCTTCTTAAAACATTTTAGAACGCACCCAGGTTCTACCTTTTTAAGGACTGATGTAGTCCAGGAAATTGCATCTAAAACAGATACTGATTTTGCCAACTCTTCGCTGGATTTGCAGGAGATAATCCGTGAAAGCACATGTCTCAGAAGCAGCGAGAAGCAGGAGGCGAGAAAATTAAATTAACTCTTTTGAGCTTTAAATCACCAGGATGGGAAGTAGCATTGTCCATGAACAGAATGATTTTTCTCTTTTGTTTTTTCATTTTGTTATCTAACTCCACCAGCCAATCGCTCATTATCTCAGCGGTCATACACGCTTTCTTATTTGACTTCAACGAAACACTTAAGTTTTCGTACATCAGTGTTCTTGAAACATCCAGGCTTCTAAGGAAACATCTAGGCTTTGTAAATACGCACAAGCATATATTTTTAGCTTGCTTGTTAGAATAATTTTGAAATGTTTGCCAAAATAATTGAAAGTTTTTCAAAAATATCTGTTCGCTATTCGGAGTGTCCGCTATCCAGATGGAATAACATGGATTGTCCAATATAAAAGGACTGGGACTCGTAAAAATGTCCGTTAATTAGAGGTGTCCGCTATTCGGGAGTGTCCGTTAAGGGAGGTACCACTGTATAAATATATATATAATATATATATATATATATATATATATATATATATATATATATATATATATATATATATATATATAATATATATATATATATATATATATATATATATATATATATATATATATATATATATATATATATATATATATATATACATATATATATGTGTGTGTGTGTGTATATATATATGTTCAATTTCATTTAAACATAAAACCTTCCGGCAGAGGGCGCGTGCCCATTTAGTGAGTTTTTGATATTATTGCTTTTCTGTGTTTCAGTATCTTTATTTTTTTTTTTTTGCTTACTTTCAGTGTGGCAACAAGTTAAAAGTTTGAGTTTGATTTTATGTTTTCTTTTAGTTTGTGATATATTTTTCAAGTGAATATTTCTACGAAATATTAAAGTAACTTAAATAAAATTTCAAGGCAATTAAAGTTGTTTAATGACGCTTTCTATCTACAGTTCATTTAATATCGAATTTCAGTTTTATACATTGGTCCGTCGTAGCAGGAATAAGCGGCTTATTAAGCTTTTTCTTTAAGCCTTTTTAGACAAAACTTGTGACTGTCTTGAAAACTAACTTTTGTTTTGTTTTCTGAAAATGATTCATTGTGTCTTAAGAAAAATGGACAAACTTAAAGCATTGCTAACCAAAGAGCGAGTTTTAAAAGCATACTTAACAAAGTTGAAAGAGAAAATTGAGGTTTCTATACAAAAGGCTGATTTTGTAGAAATCGATGTAGCTCAGGAACGGTTGAATGTCATTTCAGCAAGAATTACCGACTTGTTTGAAGACATTTTTGTACAGTGTGAAGAGTCAGATGTTGACAAGTTTGTTGCCGAATCTCAAGAAATTCAAGACATCCTAGACGATTTAAATGTTGCGATTCTGAGAGTTCAAGGAAAACCAAAAACTGCTCATTCTACTTTTCATATTCTTCAAATAGTGTTGATATTAAATTGCCGAAATTAACTCTTCCTATCTTTGGCGGCAACTTGGACGAATGGTTAACGTTCAGTGATCTTTTTCATGCTTCAATAAAAAATAACGATAAATTATCTGATGGACAAAAATTACAATATTTAAAGAGTTCTCTAAAAAAATATGCATTAAAAATTGTTCAATCTCTCGCTATAACAGATTCAAATTTTCAGATTGCTTGGGATCTTTTAACTGATAGATACTCCAACAAAAGAGACATTGTGTTTACATATATTGACAAGATACTCAGTCTTTCACAAATGACAACAGAGACTGCACCTCAAATTTTATCTTTGGTTGATTCAACGAAAGAGTGTGTGCGTATTTTAGAAAGTCTTAACATGAAGGTTCAAGACTTTGCAGATACCATTTTCCTCTATATCATCCAGTCGAAACTCAGTTACATTACAAGGAGCTGGTGGGAACGTGAAATGGAATACAACGAGATTCCTACCCTTCAAGAGTTGCTGGACTTTTTAGAGAAACATGCAAGAACAATCCAGAAAAAGAGCAATGAGAGAAAAGTCCAACAAGGACATAATTCAACGAGCAAAAATGCAATTCATCATTCTAGAGTTTCATCATTTTCTTCAGAGGTTAAAAGTCATAATTTGTGTGCTTATTGCAAGGCTAACCATTCTCTACCATTGTGTGATACATTTTTGAAACTAAGTGTTAAACAGCGTTCAGAATTTGTGAAAAAACATAATGTTTGTTTTAACTGCTTGATCTCTGGTCACAGTTTAGTTCAGTGTAGAAGTAAGTACAATTGTAGAGTGTGTGATAAAAGGCATCATACTGCCTTGTGTTTCAAAACTGGTCAAGAGAGATCAAGAGTCTCAACATACTGCTGAGTCAACACATTCACCTGCCGCACAACAATTCATCCCACAATCTCAGGCTAATTCAAGTAGTGTATCAGTCTCACGTACAAAGGCTTCCAATGTGAATGATTCTATTACTACATGCATTTCTGAACCCAGAGTTCAAAATCATGTGCTGTTGTGTACAGCTGTTGTTCGAGTGCGAGATTCTGCAGGAGGTTATCAATATTGTCGTGTCCTCCTCGATTCTGGTTCGCAAGCCAGTTTTATTACTGAATCTTGTGTAGAAAGGTTGGGTTTACAAAAGAGAAAGGCTAAGGTATTGATTTCTTGTCTTAGTTCATCAAATTCCCAAGCAAATGGAATAACAGAGATTAATTTTATACCACATTACAAATTCACACCCACTTTCTCTATCCCTGTGTATGTGTTAAATAAAATTGTTGGTGAACTACCCCATTCTTCCATAGACCCATCTTATGCAGAATTATTCAGTGATATAACCCTTGCAGATCCAGCATTTTATAAATCCAGTCCAGTTGACATTCTGTTGGGTGTAGATGTCTCTTTACCAATGCTTATGGGAGAGACATTAAAAGGCGATAATAAACCTTTTGCTGTTAGATCCCAGCTAGGCTGGATAATTTCAGGAAGTGTGTCTCTTACAGCAGACAAGCAAACTACTATTCACGTCAACAACATCCAAAGGGACACTGATACTTTAGTGTCAAATTTCTGGGAAAATGATACAGCTCCTACAGCAAACCCATTAACTGCATCTGAGAAAGCCTGTGAAAAACATTTTCAAAATACTTACACCAGAGATTGTAACAAATATACCGTGCGATTACCTTTTCACTCTTCGCCTGATCTTTTGGGTAACTCCAAACAATTATCCTTACGTCGTTTGCATTCCTTTGAGAAAAAACTTTCTTCTAACCATGATATGTATGAACAATATAGAGATTTTATGTCTGAGTATTTGGAACTTAACCACATGGTAGAAGTATCCGAGTCAGAGCACAATAATAAATCAGAATACTACCTTCCTCTTCATTGTGTAATAAAACCTTCAAGTACAACTACCAAGCTGCGAGTTGTTTTTGATGCATCTGCCAAGACTACATCAGGCCTGTCACTAAATGATATCCTAATGGTTGGACCCAAAGTGCAACAGGAATTGGTTCCTATTCTTCTAAGATTTCGAACATATCAAGTTGCACTATGTGCCGATGTTGAGAAAATGTTTCGAATGGTTCAAGTTCATCCTGAGGACACTAATTACCAAAAAATCTTGTGGAGAAATAATCCAAGTGAGCAAATCAAAACTTACCGGTTAACAACAGTGACATGGCACAGCAAGTGCACCTTTTCTATCAACACGTGTAATGAAACAGCTTGCTATTGATGAGAAGGATACATTTCCCTTGGCATCTTCTGTTTGTTTGAGAGATTATTATGTTGATGATCTGCTTTCTGGTTCAGGGTCAGAAGCTGAAGCAGCTGATCTAGCTAATGAAATGTTGCACATGATGGAAAAGGGTGGATTGAAGCTACGGAAGTGGATTTCCAACATACCATCTGTTTTACAATGTTTTCCTCCAGAGTTAAAAGCTCCAGTTTCTTCATTAAAGATAGACAGTGACAACATGATTAAGGTGCTTGGTGTTATTTGGTGTCCAACTTCTGATACTTTTCAGTTTACAGTTTCCATCAATGAGAAATCAGTGTGTACAAAACGGACAATTCTTTCAGAGATAGCTAGAATCTTCGATCCTTTGGGTTGTTTAGCACCTGTGGTGATTGTTGCAAAGATTCTTCTGCAAGAACTGTGGAGTAACAAATGTGGTTGGGATGATGAAATCAATGACGAATGTAACAAAAAATAGAGAAAGTTTCAGTCGCAACTATTTTTACTTACAGAGTTTAAAATTCCAAGATGTGTACTGAGTTCCAATGCTTCTGAGATAGAAATTCACGCCTTTTGTGATTCTTCTGAAAAGGCCTACTGTGCTGTTATTTACATACGTTCAGTTGCTTCTGATACTTCTGTAAAGGTTTCTCTCCTAACATCAAAAACTAGACTTGCCCCTCTAAGGCAACAATCACTTCCAAGGTTAGAACTTTGTTTTGCATTACTTTTGGCCAATTTACTTGAATTTGTGCTTCCCGCCCTCAACATTCCAATCAAAAGGTGTTTTGCATGGATAGATTCAAAAGTTACACTTGCTTGGATATCTTCAGAGCCTCGTTGCTGGCTACCCTTTGTAGCAAATAGAGTTGCCAGGATGCAAGAAGCTGTTCCAGGTTTAAAGTGGAGCCATGTGCTAGGAAATCAAAATCCTGCTGCCCGTGCAACAAGAGGTCTTTTGCCTTGTGAATTCCTTCAGTGTGATATGTGGACATGTGGTCCTGATTCGCTCAGACAACCAACCATACCATACGACAATGATGATAAAGTGAAAGAATTTTCTTTTAGAGAATTGCATTTAAAAGAAGAAAAAAAGGAGTTTCATTTCAACTGCTGTTCAGTGTCAAGATGTTTCATTCATATTTAAATTTTCTTCGTGGTCGAAATTGTGCAGAGTTACAGCTTGGGGTTTACGTGTCAAAAGAAACTGTTCTAAATCTTCTGAAAAGATTTTGGGTTGTCTTACAGCAAATGAGCTATCAAAAGCAACAGAGATTATAGTTAAATGTGTTCAAAGCATTGAGTTTTCACAAGAGTTAAAATGTCTAAATTCTGGAAAGGATTTAAATTCATCAAGCAAAATCTTATCACTATGCCCTTTTTTAGATGCTAATGGCATAATTAGAGTCGGTGGTCGACTCAGAAATGCTAACATATCGAAGATATGAAACATACAATAATCATCCCTCGAAACCATCATGTGACAAATTTAATTGTGCAATATTTTCATCATCTACACCTCCATGCTGTACCTCAACTATTAGCTGTGATCAGTCAAAAGTTTTGGATACCTTGTGAAAGAGATGTGAGGCGTTTTGTGAGAAACTGTATTACATGTTTTCGACTTTCCGCTACTCCAAATACTCAACTTATGGGTGACTTACCCCTTTCAAGAGTTACACCAGCAAGAGTTTTTGCTGTCAATGGTGTTGATTATGCAGGTCCTTTTCAATGCAAAGAAAGATCTGGTCGATTTAAAAAGTCTTTTAAGATTTATGTTGCAATTTTTGTATGTTTCTCTACTAGGGCAATCCTTTTTGAGATGGTGAGTGACCTTACTTCCAAGGCTTTCATAGCAGCTTTAAAAAGATTCATTGCTCGACGTAGTAGACCAAGCAAAATATACAGTGACTGTGCAACTAATTTTATTGGAGCAGACAGCGAGTTGAGAAGAACAATGAAATCACTTCTATCCTCTTCAAATGATGCCAGTGTTGCTCCGAATCACAAGGTATCAAGTGGAGCTTCAATCCACCCTCAGCTCCTCATTTTGGAGGCCTCTGGGAGGCTGGTGTGAAGAGTATGAAATTTCACATCAAGAGAACCATGGGTGATGCACTTCTAACTATTGAGGAGTTCCTAACTCTGATTTGCCAAGTCGAGGATTGTTTAAACTCAAGACCTCTTTGTCCAAGCTCAAAGGACCCAAATGATTTGTCCGCACTTACACCGGGTCACTTTCTTGTTGGTGCTCCCTTGAATGCTCTTCCAGAGCCCGACTTCACAAACACTCCAATCTCACGCTTACAGCGTTGGGAACTTGTGCAGCGACTTTGCAACAGTTCTGGCGTCGCTGGAGCAGTGAATACTTAAGCCAGTTGCAACAACGATCAAAGTGGTGTTCATCTAAACCCAATATTGCTATTGGTGATCTCGTTCTCATAAAAAATGAACTTGTCCCTTCCTTACACGGGAAATTTACTAGAGTTTTAGAAGTTCATCCAAGGAAGGATGATAAAGTTAGAGTAGTAACTGTGAAATGTGAGAGTGGACTCTTAATAAGACCGATTTCAAAACTATGCAAATTACCACTCCATTAACTTGATTATTGTTGTGATAATGATTTTTTTTCTTTTTGAAACAATTGGGTGGTTTCAAGGCGGGGAGAATGTTCAATTTCATTTAAACATAAAACCTCCCAGCAAAGGGCGCGTGCCCATTTAGTGAGTTTTTGATATTATTGCTTTTCTGTGTTTCAGTATCTTTATTTTTTTTTGGTTACTTTCAGTGTGGCAACAGGTTAAAAGTTTGAGTTTGATGTTATGTATTCTTTTAGTTTGTGATATATTTTTCAAGTGAATATTTCTACGAAATATTAAAGTAACCTAAATAAAATTTCAAGGCAATTGAAGTTGTTTAATGATGCTTTCTATCTACAGTTCATTTAATATCGAATTTCAGTTTTATACAATATATATATATATATATATATATATATATAATATATATATATATATATATATATATATATATATATATATATATATATATATATATATATATATATATATTAAAGATATAAAATTTAAGTTGATCCCCTGTAAATTTTCTTCCCTTCCCATGCTTAAGATGGCATTACCAAATTCTGTTTTCAAGAACACAGGAATATTTTTCATAGCGTCAGCAATCCCTGGGCAAGCAACACTTTTCTATGCCCAAATAAGGCAATCGTCCTGCACAACTGATGCAGCTTGCAAGAAACATCTTTGGTCAGCAAATTCTTCAACCGCAGATACCTCTATACGCAAACCCCGGGAATCACTCGGGTGTTGGCTTTCCATTAGATAAGATGACTGTTTAGCCACTCGGAAATAAATTTCTTATTCTAATAGTTCTGTAATCTGATCTTATTTCATTACAGAATTTATAGCCGGCAGGATGTTATTCTTGTCCGGGGTGCCCTACGATTTTCGAATGATTAATTATAATTGTGTTACGAAGAAAAATTTACGTATGCAACGTATTATATCTTCCATAAAAGGAAATTTTAAGTGTCTATCCTAAAAAATGAAAGGATATTTGTGCAACGTCATGCGCTCCAGTCCTGAAAATCTGTGCAGTTTCTTCATTATGTTATTTGTGTTAACCCCGCTGGATTTCGAGTGTTATACAATAATTTCAAAAGCTTTTTTAGAATCTTCAAATGGTAATATTACGTACAAGAAATTTATGTGATGTCTACGTTTTCACCTCAACGGATCATCCTTTTTTCAATATGAGTGCTCAAGTCACTGTTTACGCGGCTCTCCTTTTTTCTATGTGTCACTTATTACAGCATAAAATTGTTCCGTTTTCTTCACCTGCCCACAACGCCGCAGTTTGTTTTGAATTACTCCAATTGTGAAATTCTGCTACTAAATTATGTTGTGCAATGTGCTTTTCGCGATACGATTCGTGTTCATCATTGCCCTTGTTGTGCTGCAACCAGAAGAAAAATGTTTGCTCCTGCGTCAACAGCTTGTTCCGGATCAGACTTTTTCCCACTCCTTCCCCTACGAACGTTTGGATTTGAAGTTATGTAACCATTGGTGGCATATTTCCATAAAATTAAATATTATGCCGAAGAAAACAATTATTAAAATAAATAAATAACTAAAAAATAAATATTTAAATTGGGACTCTTAAAGGTAAGACGAATTGTCTATAAAATTGCATAACTTTTCACATATCTGTTTTTATGATTAATTGATTATCCTTAAGTAAAAGTTATAATGATAAAATTTTATGAAAGTGTGTAAGTTATGTATGTGAAATTATAATTAATGTTTTGAAATATGTTGATACTGAAAAGGGTTAGCTAAATCAATTACAAACGTAAATTTAATCATACTTTTGTTCAGAAATTTAGCATTATTTTTATTCTTCTTAAACTAGCCAAGAGCATATCGTTCTTTTAAGTATCTGTTTCTCACACGCAGTTTTAAATCTAGTAAAATACAGAGTAAAGTAGGTCATTCCTACTATAAACATGGGTCGAGAGCCAGCGTGCGCGTTATTGTATACACATAGTTGAAGGTTATGTTCCACAGCAATAAATATCGTTTAGCCAGCCGCCGCTCAGACGAATCGGGTGTTTACGGAATTGTACTTGTTTTTCAATTTTATAATGTTTTCCTTTTTCCTTTCTGGCCTCAATAATGAGTGATTAATAAATATAATTTGTCAGAGCCTCTGTAAAAGTAAGTCGCGTAAAAGTTAAATTTGCTTTCTTTCATTTTGTATGATGTATGTTCTTTCTTAGTTTCTCTTCCATGTTTTAATCAATGTTTTTTGCATTTGAGTCTTTAAATTATCCACATGAATATTTTCTCATCTTTATAAAATATTTTAGAAATTATAAGAGTTAAGAATTTGTTTTATTATATTGAAGTATTAAAGTATGGTTTTGAATCCTCGTAATTTTATTAAGTTGAAGGTTAGTCAGGAATATAAGTACTATAGGAGATTTTCTGGTGTAAAAGTAGAAATTCAAGGCGTAGTTTGTCATATAAACGGAGCGTCCTTCTAATAGCTGCTAGGGTACCATAATAAGCCACGGATGATTTTTCACACCCGTCTGCTAATAAATGTTCGCCCACTCCAGAAATTTCTCAAAATAGAAAGAATAGAGAATAAATAAATAGGAAAAAAAGTATAAAGAGAGATATGTTTGAATATATTGAATAAAGTGTGAGGAATATTACATATTTTATCAATTAAGAGAAGGATTTATAAGTTTTGAACAAGCATGAGCAGTTTTACATGTTTCTTTCAATTCACATATTGGTTAGAGTTTTTAGTTGATTTTTGAATGATTATGAAAAGTACATGAATAATAATGAGAAGGAAAGGAAGTTGTTTGGAAGATTGTAAAGAAATTTGAAGGGTGATAAATTTTGATTCCATACATTTAAAAACAAATACTTTTTCTCTTGTATTTTATGATGTGTTTTTGATTTAAAGGATAATAATAATGGTGATAATAATGTGAATGTCAGAGATCCGTTTCCTTTTTGTTTTGTTGGGTGCCTAACGCCCCTTTGACTCCACTTATGTGGTTAAACTTTGTGTGTTGTTTAAAAGAAAAAAAAACCAACTTGTTTAAACTCTCTTTTTGAGCTATTTCTGTGTGTACTTATTAATGTGGATCTCATAAGCAATTGTATAGTTGTAGTATTATTTTGAGAAAAATTTCTGGAACAGATGTGAAGTTCTACATTACATTTGAGTATTATAGGTGTTTTTTATATTTTTGATATGTTAATAACTGATATTGTAATGAACATTGTTGACACATGATGAAGATAACCTAACTTTGATGGATTTAGATACCTACCTAAATTTCGTAGTTAATTATATTTATTTAGAGAACTTTTGATGCTAGTTTGCTTTCCACAAATTACCATCTGAATTATTTTAAAAGAATATTTATTAAAAGGAATGTTGATGTGCTTAAGTTAAAGAAAAATTTTGTCAATGTTAGGGCTAACATGAAATGTCACAGGTTACCCCTAATTTTGTCAAGTGTGTTGATGATCTGAGTTATATTATTTTTGTTGACACCGGAGAACCCTTTTGCTAGCACAAGGGGTAGTTCCTCCCCTAGAGGGATGAACCTCTTGCTGTCTTTGCACCAAGGCACCCTCGTGATCACTGACAATCTTTCACTTTAGACATCACAGAGGATAGCCCATTTCACCTCCAGGTTTGTCACTTATGTCATGATAGGTACCAATGCTTTTAGAATTTGATCATTTTGAAGTGAACTGGTGACGATGTTAAAGCACACAATGTTTTGAATATTACCTAATATGAAGATGATGCCCATTTATTTAATTAAGAAGTTATAACAAATTATTTTGAGTTGTTTAATTTATGATCTTATATATTGTTAAAAAACTTGACAGGTATCTAAATTCTATGCTGTAATTGAAGTAACACTTTCAGAATAATATAACAAATCAATTTTATAATTTTAAGGTGAATTTTGAATTTTATAATTAATTTAATGTCATGATGCATTCTTTTCCTCAGTTGAGTTGTTCTTGTTTTGTTTTTATTTTTCTATATATTTTTTTCAAAAAATGGTCGGGTTGTGATGGCCACACAACTCGAAATTTTTTTTTCATTCGACAAAATTTTTATTTTTGGATCTTGAGGTTTTTTTTTGAGAGCAACTACAGTTGAGAAACTGAATCCATTTACCTACATTTGTTCATCCACAAATTTTTCTTTTGAAGTGGCGGGAGGAATTTGTTTTAACCTCCTTTCCAACTTCATAGTCAGCATTCCTCAGCAAACGTGAGGATACACGGTTGTTTGAGAGAAATGTGATTTGTTTGTCAGAAGTAAGGTATATTTAAGGTATTAAATGTGTATTGCTATTGAAACGAATTTTGATGTAATGAAGTTGATTTATTAATGTAACAGTACTTTGAAGAAAAAGAAGAGATATTGATATGAAATGAATGTAAAAATTTATAATATTGTAATTTTGCATGAATAGAGAATTGTTATGAATATAAGAGTACCCAAGGAAGTTAAAAAATATAATAGAGTGAATTTTGATTGTGATATAAACAATGTCAGTATTAATAGAATATAAGGTGAGAACTAATAATACAATATGTGGACAATGTTAAGAGATAGTTTCCAGGTAGTGTAAATATTTATATTGTGTTTTATTCATATCAATATATATCAAGATAATATGTCATGTAATCATAGAATTTATGTTATCGTCTTATATTTTGAATACCAGTCTTATATTTTGAACTTATACTGTAATTATGGTTAAGTGCATACGAAGCAAATAAGATGAAGGATAGTAGGGAAACCGCATGGACCTGCTATCTGGAGGAACCATTGTGGACTTTAGGTCAGATATTTTTGTAATCTTCTGTTATACTCTGTATAATTGTAATATTTTGTAGTTTATTTTTTTATGTTATGTATGAGAGCCTCCACCCGGGTAGACAACGTTTTTAAAATGGGGGGATATGAAAGATATAAAATTTAAGTTGATCCCCTGTAAATTTTCTTCCCTTCCCATGCTTAAGATGACATTACCAAATTCTGTTTTCAAGAACCCAGGAATATTTTTCATAGCGTCAGCAATCCCTGGGCAAGCCACACTTTTCTATGCCCAAATAAGGCAATCGTCCTGCACAACTGATGCAGCTTGCAAGAAACATCTTTGGTCAGCAAATTCTTCAACCGCAGATACCTCTATACGCAAACCCCGGGAATCACTCGGGTGTTGGCTTTCCATTAGATAAGATGACTGTTTAGCCACTCGGAAATAAATTTTTTATTCTAATAGTTCTGTAATCTGATCTTATTTCATTACATATATATATATATATATATTATATATATAATATGTATATATATAATACATATAACATACATATAAGTTCAAATCCTTATTAAAAGTGTGGTATAACTTAATAACAAATTTTTTCATACCTGAGCGTTACAACAAGTCTCTGGTGAAACTTGCAGTAGAAGGCCGGGCCTTTTCTTTGACAAGCGAGGGGCTAATTTATGGAGTATGAAGTCGAATGTTCTGATGGACATTCTTGTATATTCAAAAAATCTTTTTTCATCTTTTCTTAATTCATGAAAAAGATGATGGTACTCTCCTAAAACATTTCGTCTCCTATTAATAGGATGAACCCCATGATTCCTCTTGCCTTTTAATAATTTGCGCTTCCAAAAAGAGCTTTTTTCACTCAAAATGAGGAGCTTAGCTAGTTCACGGGATGATGGCATGTTAGAAACTGGCGGAAAATTTCACCCAGCCTTTTATTTTTGCTCCTAGCCGCCTCCGCTCTGCCGCTGTTTTCGTAGCCATCGTCGCTGTGCCGCTCTGTCGCGCGGCATTGCTCTGCAGCACCGCACTAACGCACCGCTTTTATCGTAGCCGGGGCCTAACGGTGTCGTTCAGTGATGTTGTCTTGGTGGTAACGGGTACCTGGAGTTCTCCATATGAAATTCCGATGTGAATGAGACTGCAAGCTAAACCTGGACTCGTCGGAAAACATCACACAAACCCACTGTGACGATGTCCACATTGCATGTTCTCTGCTCCAGTCTAATCGCTGCCGACAGTGAGTTGCCGTGAGCGGAACTCATCTGACAGACCTGCGAGCATATAGGCCAATATTTCCCAAACGTCTGTACACGGCCTTGAAACTGTGGGACCCGTGGCTACAGATAGCTGACGAGACAAGCCGGATGCTGTGCTCCGTCTTCTTCTTTTGGCAGTTACTATCAAATACCGGTCTTCATTCGGCGTTGTAACTCGGGGGCGACCTGCACTGTAACGTCTACTGACATTTCCATCATCTTGGAATCGTTTCTAAAGCCTAGAGATGACACTTTGGGGAATTCCAAGTTCCTCGGATACTTCCATCTGAATACGTCCTCGTTCCAGGCGGCCGATAATTCTACCACGTAAAAAATTATCCACATGCGTCCTCTGTGTCATAACTATTCGGTTATGGCACTGAGCGGCCTACAGAACGCTTGTGAACAATTTTACTTCTTTGTCACCATTCCTCATATACCCAATCTCTTAGGGCCTGTTCACATAGGAGTCCATTGCGTAGCGTTAAAGTATTGAAATATATTTAACCAATGACAAACCTCCAAACGATTAGCAACTAAATTTTTAACGCCTATGATTGGTTTATTTTCGTCTTACGTCATCTTTTCTTTAACGCAACGCACGGACTCCTATGTGAACAGGCCCTTTCACTCTCATCATTGTAACGTACTATCGGCGTCATCTGGTGGCTTCCTATTATTTGCATATTAATCTTGGATATGTGTGTGATAATTCTTACTTTATGGGTGAAATTTTTACTTTAGAGTTCGATTTCCGTGTGATTCTGAATTATCCTTAATTTATGGACATTAGTGTAGTATCTTTCACAGCAATAGACTTAGAGGAATGAAATTTTTAAACACCTTCTGCTCTTATTTTTGTACGAAATCACATCCCTCAATTTGATGGTAGGGTATTTTTTACTCCTTTATCGATTTCAGGATATGCACAGAGATAATATTTGTTAGTTTAAGAGATACTAATATTTGTTTTTCCGTCCTATGGAGGAATAACATGGGCTGTCAATGCGTTGGTGCCAACATGGTGACCATGACGTCATCACTTCGATGATCTATGCTGCGCAGTAAACAGCTTCCGCATCTCCAGTTAATCTTTGGCAAAGTTGAATCTTCTGCAGATTTCCCAAGGCGTGTTGTTTACAGCGAAGCAAAATAAACCTTTTGGGAACAAAAATATCAGCCTTGTAGTTGTAGGATGGCTGCTCCTATGTTTGGTGTAATTGTAGCTGGAAGATTGGTAATTAATTTCAATAACATTAAGCGGAATTTGTGCAATTTTCATGTACATTGAGAAGTTTCCAAAAATATGAATGGAACAATATTGGTTAAAAATGAATTTGTCTTGTATTTTCTTTTCTTTAAATGGTCAAATGATTCTGTAATAGTAAATGTAGACGTAATTTAAGCGTATTCTCTATGTGCATGCACATTAAATGCCCCCTCACTGAATATTTTCCATCCAGCTTAAAATGGGAAATTTTATAATTTACTGTATGAAATGTGGCTGTTGAATCTATAAATAGATTCAATATGCACTCTTAACCATGCAAAACTATTATATTGACATGTATAGTCGTGAATTATATTATTCGCTGAAACACTCGTTGCTTGCTCTGAGAAGAATTTAGCCCTTTAATCGAGACGCGTTGTAAATTATTCAGGGAAATAAAAACCTCGCCTTGTTTGTGCCAGTTTAAGTGGCTAGTAGGCTGCTTTTGATGGTACTGATAAGTATGATTATCTATCATAACTCTAAAGTCATTGTAAAATTCTATTTCTGTGATGTTTTAAATTAAATTTTTGTGCTTAAAATATTGCTGATATGATAAAACTATTAAACACATTATGGTACACTTGAATTTACTGAGTCTAAACAAACTGCAGTTATGACTTTAGCATTTGGTATCATATCACTGCATTAATAGATTTTTCTAGATTAATATTTTGCCATATGGAATATTGTAAGTTACTTTCGTCAGCTCTAGAATTGTGTTGAATTGTGTTCAGCTGTAAAAATGAAATTAAGTTTATGCTATGATCTTTTGTTATTTGTAAATATGAAAAGAAAATTTTGTAGTCTAAGTTGAAAATATTAAGTAAAATGGGAAAAATCGTTTCTCTAGAGAGCATGTGAATGTTTTTCCTGTTTACTTTTTTTATGTTGTAAATAAGATATATTTATGTTTTATGAATAAGAAATATCTATATTTTAGGTAAAAATCATACTGTACCAAAAATCATTTTTTTTTATTAATAAAAAGGAATGAATAGTATACAAATTAAGAATCATTTCATTGCTTACAGGAAGCATGCAGAAAATGCAAACAGGAACACACAACTTCTTAAAATCCATAATATAAAAAAAAAGGGAAGACACTGAACAGCTATGAACAAATCCAAACACATTTCGTAATTGCTCATTGTGAGAATCACATCTAATGCTCCTCAACCTGAAAACGAACTATCAATTAATTGAAAACATATAGCGATACATTTGTTTATATTATGGATTTTGAGAAGTCTGTTTATTTTCATGTTAGTCATCAAATGTTTATTGGGGATTTATGTATTATGATTGATTTCCAGTATATTGTTTTTATTTAATTTTTAATTTGAGTTTATTATAGTATTTTCATTTTTTCTTAAATATTGAGGTAAAATTTCTAAGTTGCATTAATTGAGTGAGTAGTATTTTAATGGAGTAAAACATGTCTAAATTCATTTCATCAACATTATGCATTTATTAAGTTAGAAGGAATGAAGACTGATGTAATTTTTGCTTAAATAAAATGAAAAAATTAGAATGTAAAAGCTGTTAATATATAAATAAAAGTAACTTAATTCAGTGAAAATGCCAGAAAGAAAATAAAAAAGGTCACAAATATTTGAATTTAACTCAAAGTAATCAAAAATTGCCTCTCAATTTTAATGAAACTTATACTTTGATTTTCAGGTTTAGAGTAAGTTAGGTTATATTCTTAAATTGCCTCAATGGCTTTATTAATTTGAGTTGTGAATATTTTTAGATAATACTGGCATGAAAAAAACAATATAATATTCAAATAATTTTCTGTTTGTTTTATTTGTATTGTATTATTTTCATTATTTGTATTAGTGAGTTTTGTCACTAAATGCAAATTTTTTAATTTTTAGGTTCAAACTGATTTTCAAAATATTGATAGTACTAAATTTATAATGAATATCCAAGATGCTGATGCAATTAATCACATTGTAGTGTTTTTAACTGGAGCTATTCCCTTTCCAGATGGTCTTGGGGGTTCAGGTATAATATTTATTTCTGAGATAGTATGTATTTCCAATTCTGATGTAATTAATACCTTCTTCGAGTGAACTTGATATGACTAGATGGATAGTTAGCTAAAAATGATTTTTAATGTCTGTCAGTTCTAGGAAAAAAAATTTTTATTTAGTCATCTTGTATAAACCTGCTGTGTATAGAATTTAAAAATGCACATAATCAGAATAGTGCTAAAATTTAGTTTATATTTAATATTTGCTGTTAAATGTAAATTAATATTTTCTACTATATTTTATTGAGCTAATCTATTTCATGAGTTTTTATCTTTCATTTGTTGAGTATAAAACTAGTTATATTTTTTATAAGTAAATGATTGTAGTGAATTTTTGCAAAAATTATTAATCATTTCTTATTTAAATATAGTTCAATGATTAATGATAAGAGAATTATTAAATGTATCAATTTTCTGTATTACTTCATAAAGGAAACCTTGTATAAATATTTGATTAAATTAAATTAGCTATTTAAAACTTCCTCAGTTAAATGTCAGGGGGGAGAGGATGGAAATAAGATTTATTAATTTATTTTTGTAAAGAATATGTTACTTACTTGTAATATTTGTGTTTTGAACTCTTTTCTCCTTTAATTGAAGTTTAATATCCCTGTTTCAATTCATTTGTTATGAAGAAAGAATGGCTTTCATGTTTAAATAATTCTTATTAAAGACCAGTCTAACATATCAGACAATATTAAAACACTTCAGTAAAGTCTATGTTCTGTTAGTGTATATATACTGTTAAAATATAACTGTAAAATTCATAAAACTTATTTCTACCCATTATGTATGGAATAGCAGATAATGTATAGCAAACCTTTCTGAAAAAAATGGTATATAGAAATTTTATTAAGCATTTAGTTGTATGCAAATTGATAGTTAAACTTCAGTTCCACTGTCAAATTGTGCTTTTCCTTTTTGACACATTTTGTTGGATGGAAAATTAGCAGAGTAATTTTTCTGTTAATTATACCATTCTGCACATCAAGGAGAATGAGTTTTATTTGAGCAAATATTGCTATTACTTGGATTAGTTTCATATTTTTATCTATTAAAGTTACAATCAGTACATTTACAGTAAGAAACTGCAAATATCTTGGTATAACTTTGACTGTTATTTTATTTGCCACATTTTGTAATTTTTTCTGATATTTCATATAAAAATATTTTAATATGTTTGTGAATTTGAGCTTTGCCAATGCAGGGCGAACACCTTCACTTGTCAGTGAAGACCTTCTCACTTTAACCACAAGAATCATTGGTTACTTTCAATGGGAGCATCAGATAGGTGAGCAAATACCAATGCTTAGTGCCTCCTCAATTTTGACCAAGTATCCCCAGAGGCAACACCTGGGTGGCTCACACCTTCTGCCACCCTCTCTGACCTCATTGGACTTTCATGTCTACAGGTTTAATGTGCCCGTATCTGGACTAGACAAATAGGTATATTTATGGTGTTTGTTGGGTTTTGTGGTGAGTCTCCCCAGTCCTGGGCCCAATGTGCTATCACCAGACTTTGTTTAATATTGAAGTGATATTTTTTATAAAGTCTGCCAAACAACTTAAAACATTTTGTAATGATCACAATTAAATTTTGCTTTTATATTATTCTGTAAAAGATAGCTTTAAGGGGAGTGGTCACTTTTACGTACCTTTAAAAGTATCATTTTTAGACCATGTTCGATTGCATGTACTACTCATGATTTTTGCTTGATTTACATGAAATTTTTTGAGTAACTGCCTAGAATACTGTTTATTGTATATGCAATATTTCAAGGTAGTTAAAATATAAAATTATTTTTTATGCATAAAAAGTGAATACTTTTTTTAAATCGAACATTTTGCAGTCAACTACTGTGCGCATTCTGTCAAAATTAATTATTAAGGTACAGAAATAATTGTTTACTATATGTGACTACAATATTTCAGGCAACAATATCCACCAACAATATTATAAAATATATTTAAAAAAATTTGCACACGCTATTTTTAATTAGAAATTTCGAAAATGACTGAGTATAAGTGTCGTAAAGGGCCTGTCCTGAGTTTATTTGGTTTGGACGTGAATTCGTATTTTATTTGTGGTAGTACATTTTATATTATCAAAAGGGGTAGTTGGGTGCGTTGTGTTTAGGTATTTGGTTGAATAACACTCCAGACTCTGGACATGATTGGCCTACGAACAGATTATAAAATCTTAACCTACAAACTTTCTTCAAAAATAACGGAAATCAACTCAATGACGAAAGCAAGTTTTCTTTAACACAAACTAATCGTTTATTTACAATCACATATTATTTACAGTTTATTAAAAAAAGAATTATTTATGTTCATATCCTCAATCCTTACATTTAATCATTTACCTACTACTTTACGAGGTGCAGGGAGCATACTGAAAAACTACTCATACACAAGTATTTATCTATGACCCTAACTTTCCTTTTCCGCACTCAAGAATTAAATTTTAAATGACCAGGGACTGAATGTATCAAAAATTATATTTCACTCACTCTATTTCGCAGGGGCAGGATAATCATCGAAACAGCAGGGTTGCGGTTCTCTCCCTCCGAATAGCACGTTCACTTTATTGAATATCAGCTCGCTGTGGTCTGGAAATTGGGGGGTCTTGCTTCACAGGAACGTCACTGCTTCTTCCTTATGCCTTCCGTATTTGGTCTCCGGAATTCGGTGAAGTCTAGCCGCTCTCTTCTGGATCCGGTGCTCGATATTTTCTTGGATCCTGCGAGTAAGGTCCGGGAACTATGTCGACCGGTTGTCCTTCTGCCTCGGAAGTCTGGTCAACTCCAACCAGGAACGTAGGATCGAGCCAACTCGCCCCGACAAAACTCTAACGCTTCTCTCTCTTGACTCCTTTTGTTACGTCATCTTCTACGCCGTCGATGGCCCCCCACATCGATCACTTACGCCGCTCTCATATATTCAGTACAAAAGGGCATTCTAATTTTACGTCGCAACCAGCGCCTAACTTGCTATCTTAGTCTACCATCTTCGAGACCTCCCATGTAGACCGCACTTCTACCTCCTATCCGAAATCAATGTAATGAAGCAAGCCTTTGATTTTAAATTCTTTCTACATTTAATTTTCTTCTTCTTAAAATTGAAGGAAACACGAACTTAAAAAATATTTAAGTTTTTACACATTACATATAATTTATAAATTTAAATTTGTTTTTGCATGTAAATGCAATGTTAACAATAAGCATTGATAATAAACAATTATGATAAATGTATCATCTAAAATGACTTCATATAGTCTTCATTTTTGTGAACAGTTTATTTGCTTGGTGTCTATTTGACATATTTATAGTAAATTTCTTTAATTGCACACCTACTTGTACACAGAAAAGTAAAAGTATGTAATTTTTAGTGCTCCATTTAAACAGAAAATGAAAATATGTATTTATTAAGTACCGGGTGCCCCAAAAATGACCTACGATTTGAAAAATCAATTAATGAAAAGTGGATGGTGATAGAAATGTATGGTTTTCTGCATTCTGCTTAGGTAACCAGGGAATTTCTCACCAATTTTCAAAATTAGTTACAAAGTTCGTCAACAGATAGCGCTGCTAACTGGGAAAAACTATAAAATGATGTTTTCAAAGCAAGAAGCATGCGCAAAGTGGCATGGATTGGCCTCCCTATTCGCTAGATTTGATGCCATGCGATTTTTCCTTTGGTGGTACTTGAAAGACCAGGTGTATTGTCACAATCCACAAACTGTAGATGAACAGGAACAATACATCTCTGCTGCTTGTCAGAACATTCAAACTGAAATGTTTGCACGGGCGTCAGCGAATCTTGACCTCAGACTGCACCACGTTGTTGCTGCAAATGGTGGTTATTTTGAAAACATTGTTTTACAGTTTTTCCCAGTCAGCAGCTCCATCTGTTGACGAACTTTGTAACTATTTTTGAAAATTGGTGAGAATAAATTCCCTGGTTACCTAAACAGAATGCAGCAAACTGTACATTTCTATCGCCTTCCATTTTTCTTTAATTGATTTTTCAAATCGTCGGTTATTTTTGGGACACCCAGTATGAACATGTTGGTCTTTGACATATATTTTTAAAGTATGACATTTTCATGAAAATCTATTCATTTATAATTATTTTAATTTTATTGTAATAATTCAATGTTTTTATTAAAGTTTATTTTAGTTGGCCTGATCCAAATGTTGCTCCATCATGGCAGTTGTTAGGCTTTATAAGTAATATGAAACCCAGTGCAATTTTTAAGATTACAAAGCTTAAACCAGGTAAAATTTCTCAGTGTTTTTAAGAGCATTATTGAAATTTTTATAAGTTCTGTTCTAATCAATCACTATATAAGAGTATAACAGTATGTTAAAATTTACACAATGGTATGAGAGAAAGTTTGGAATAAGATTTTGTAAAAAAGTATGTTAGAGGAGCTTTAAATTTTATTCATCAGTAAAGGAATTTTTTTCTTTGGCACTTCAAATCTAATTTTCTCTTTACTGATTAGGAATAGAGTATTTTATACCTGTATTGAATCAGCTATTAATGTAGGATTATTAGAATTTAACAAACTAGCCTGTTCCTTGTATAAAGAAAACTCTTATAACACACTGGGAATGCATGGCGTAGCATGCTACTGTTTTCTCAAAGGTTTTTTAACTGAATAATTCAACTTAATAACTTGTTCAATGCATAATAGTTTGCTAATACAGTGATACCTCGGTACTGAACATTAATTGGTTTCAAAAGGCAGGACAAGAATTTTTCCCATAAGGGGTAATGTAATCTGAAATAATCCATTACTGAACCCCAGAAAATTCACATTTTTCTTGGCGATTTATAAACTTGGTTTGTTTTTATATACAAAATCTCAAAACTAGAGACACTTAAATAAAAAAAACAATAATTAAATAAAATAAAATTTAACTTCACTTAACCTATACTGAGAGGATTTCACAAACTTATAAGATAGTGGCAAGAAGTTTTTGCTTGGAAGAGGAGTCCCCTTCCAATAAAACAACAGGTACTCAAATTGGGGTTCTTTGTCTTTTCTGTCTTCCATTGAACCTTGCTGTGGACTCAGATTTAGAGAGTTTCACTACAAACCTATCAAGAGAAACTTTGCTCTGCCTGTGTTTCAAAATGTTTCTAAAGTCTGCATTTCAGCTTGTAAGAGCTATGCCAGGGGGATACTTACAAAATTTTGTAATTCAACCCATTTAGAACACATTTCTTGTAGCAGTGCAGTAAGGCTTCCTCCCTTTCTTCCTCCTCACCTAAAAATATTCCTCAGCCACTATGTTAAAAGTTCTTGCAGCTCCTCAGTACGCTCTCTTTTCTGTTGTCTTCCGCTAATTCTTCAATGTCTACATCCTCGATCTCCAAGCCCGTGGACTTTCCAACAATGTCCTCCACTATTGCCTGAGAGCTTTCAAAGTTCCTCGCAGTTACCCTGATCTTTGTTCTGCAGTGAGATCAAACTTATAGATACTATACCTAATTATTGCGTATACTGAATTATTGTTTCACTATGGTTCTCACTAATTTCTGCTTTGTGGTATCACTAACCTTCTTTGTACTCAAGATGAGTTATATGAACAAACAAACAAAATAAAGCTCAAAATTTTAAAAAAATACAGGGTAAATTTGTAGGGTTCTACTCCGAGCACAAGACTAACACATTGGTTTTTGTTTTGTCCAGAGAGATAGGATTGCCTCATGCAGGTTTTAGCAAGTGTGATGAGTTCCAACCAAGCATAGAGTCCCGAAGCATTTTTTTCATGTCAAAATGCATTGAGTACCAAATCAAACAAGTACTAAGGTATGACTGTATTAGATTTGAAAAATCATTTGAAAAGCCTGGCTTAGTGAGCATGCTATTTTGATTGCATAATTTTAATATTTAGGTGTCATTATGTATTTAAAAAAAGAAATTATCCTTCCTCGCATACATGAGAATCTTTTTGCTCTAGATGTGAATTGTGCAATATCTGTGAAACAGATGATTTGGAATTTAGTTTCATGTATATATTTCTCTCAGGCATAAAATATATTGTCTAAATTATACTGTACCAATATTGTTTAAAAATGAGAGTGTAAACATCTACCTGGTTTTTATAATTGATAAGAGTATAGCAATATAGTTTGAATTGTATGCTGTTATAGTATGAGGTGTCTCATGTCAGTAGTACCTTCAAAATAAGATATAATTTAACGCTATTTTCACATTGGAATCCTCCTAATTATGGATCACACAGAAATTATGATATCACAATTGGAGGAAATTTTCTGAAAATAGCAAATAGTTATTGGTAAAAAGTAAGGGAGGAGCACAGTTTTGATATTGACTCCAGTTAGGGAGAATGTACATTTGTATGATTACATTCTTATCAAATGTGCATTTTCCTTAACCTACATTGTATTGAAGAACTCAAATCAAAAATAGAAATTTGCAACCACTACTAAATATTAATAAAAAGCAGCAGTAGGAAGAAACAGTGATAAATGTTCTGATTAGAAATTTTACTAAAGTTAGAACTAAAGATAGAATTTAATCAGTTTCATAGATTTTTTAAAACTAGAAATCTTTATTTTCTGTATTGATAAAACTTATCTTCCTTCAATGTCGTAAGAGTGTAAGGTGCATATTTTCAGTTAATTGACTTCCGGTGTCATTGTATCTTAAGAGACATAATTTGGTATCTTTATTAGATCAAAATTTTATTTCACTGGTAAATATCTGTCAATTAAAATTAGTCTCTCAAAAAATTATCAATATAAAGAAGTACATACATTTTTGTGTAATATTTTTTTTAAATTGAGGGATGGAAAAAAGTCTAGCTTAATGACTTTCAGAGCATAAGGGTTGCTTTGAACTACAAAATATTTCTACATTTTTACTAGTGTAGGAAAGAATATTTTATAAGTGCAAAGGTAAAACACAAACTTTCTAAGCAATGAAACCATTAATTTCAACTTCATAAATATGCTATTCAGAAATCCCTTAATTTAGGACTTTTGTTTACCAGAAATATTTGATGAGCTGAATAAAATATAAAGTTACAGATGTTTTCATATTTTTTTATAAAATATAAATAAGGGCTAAGTATATGTATGAGGAGGTTTGACTTGTAGTGTTTTAATTGGAAGGTAGTCTTGTTTCAGTTTGATTCCTTTGTACTTGTGATAAATTAGCCATTAGTGATATTATGTTCCAAGTACTATATAACATGCTAATTTTTATAAACTTTTCATACTCATATATTCTTTGCCTTCTTTTAAAAATGAGTGTATTTTTATGTTTTTGAAATAACACATTTTAAGAGGGAAATTAACTTTAATTTTAAATATATTTAAAAGAAACTCTGACACTTTACTTAATATCTTGTGAGCATTTTGTCTCCAGTAAGTCATAGCTGTAAGGTAGTAGGATATAATTAACCTATTTTAAAATATTCTCAATATTTGGTAGTACATGCATTTTTCTTTAGTTCTTTTCAAGCACTGAGGAATGGAAAAAAGTCCACCTTAAAAGCTTCCACTTACAAAGTATGATAAGGATTTCTTTGAACTGCAAAATACTGCTAAATTTTTATTAGTCTAAACATTTTACTCTATATATTCTTTGTTTATTCTATTTTAAATTTTAAAAATAGATTTTAGAAAAAATAAAACACACGTAAGGAATAGTCTTTTTAATAATTATTTTACGTATTTGATGTTTATATTTAAATATACAATTTTCTTTATGTTTGTGAGGTATATAATTAACATTACCATGTTTTTTAATCTATGTATAAATTCTACAGTCAAAGATATAATTTTGGACTATGTCAATACATTCAGATTCTTTCTGCTTCATTATCACTCTTCCTAATTCTTTCTAACTGCTGTTAGTTATTTATATATCTAGATAGAGGAATATGTGCATATGTGCCCTTTTTTTTTAAGGTAAATTCAATTAAAAGGAAATATTAAATGTTTTTTATTTTTAAGTCTGCATATGTTGTTGTGAGTACAGTGTTAAATTCTCACCTACCATTTCACTTTTGACTATATTTTGTGAAAGGGTAGACTTTAAATTTTATCTGGAATATACAGGAATCTGAATATGTATTTTTTCCTTCACCGGAGGAGAGGTCAACAGACCTTTTCTTTGCATGCTGCACAATCAAGATTAACCTGGAAATTCCAGTTGTCAGTAGCAGAAAGTTTCTCAGTCTAGAATAATTTTAAAGGGGATAAAAATCTATGAAATTCTCTGTCAAACAAAGAGGACAGTTAGGGGAGGGGGCTATTCCAATATGGATTAGATGACCTTGCAGGCCTTGCTTGTCCTGTAAAGCAGTGCTCCCCAACCTTTCTATCGCCGCAAACCGGTCAATGTATTATAATTTTACTACGCCCTGCTGAGAGAGGACGTTTATTGTTTATATTTTTGATTGTTTTGATTTAATAATTGATGTTATTATAATTTTGATGTATAAATGACGTTACGTTTATTTATTGTTCAATAAAAAACTTGTTTTATTTATTTGTTTCGTTTTTTTTCTTTCTTTCAGGAAAGTGGATTTATTTTCAATTTTATGACTGCAATTTTAATTCATAATCTTGAATTGTTTAATAAACAATAAACTAATTTAAAATAGTAACAATATTTCTTCTGTTACAAAGGTATAAATTAGCACAAACCCGAGAAAAATACAGCACAGTAAATAAAATGGAAATAATTTAATGTCCTTTGGGCATCTAATGGGTTAGGGACCACAGCTGTAAAGAGTTTAAAATAAACAGTAAAAATATATCATGGTATGGAGTTTGATAGCTTCTGATTCCATTCTTTTTACCAGAACGTTTTTTTTTTTTTCTGATGTAGCAGGCATATTGTCTTTTTGATCTTAGCCTGAAATTAGTGCAAGATTTGTTTGTTGCTTTTAATGAAGTAACATACAGGTGAACCAACACCACCCCCCTTGTACCATGTCAATTTGACTGAGCACCCCAGGGACAATATGACTCCCACTGGAATACCACATGGAGGGACTTTTTAGTCTAGGATTTAACTGACTCATACCCAGCACAGACAGAAAAGCATTCGGTGGTGCTTGTCAAGCACCCTCTATGCCAAATTTTGATGTGCTAACCAGGCATTTCTGAATTTTCTGCTTGATTATTGAACAAGCTTGGAACTAAGGGAGAGGAGAAGATGACTGAATGTATCTGAATATGTTATAACAACTGAAAAATACAGGGAAAACACCCTCAACATGCACTCTAAATTTTGAACTGCAATTCATGATAGACAATAGTTCTCTTCTTTGTAGGCCGGTTGACTGCACTTTGTTAGCCACCAGTAAAAATTTTGAGAAATTCTGCTTTTGGAATTCTTTCCCTTCAGTATACTTATCAGCTATGACATGCTGAGGAGCCCATAACAAGGGTGAAACCTAGGTCCTTGGCTGCTAGTTATGCTGGAGATGCACTATTTAACAATGCTAGTAAGGTGATAATTTAAAAAAAAAAAGAGTTAATTTTCAGAACCAATCATAGTGAATTTACTGAACCTTTAGAGAAACCTCATCCAAAATTTAAAAAACTGTGTTTTCTTTTTCTTCAGATTTTGTACTTAAATCAGTGCCTGATCAGTGATGATAAATACCTAGCTCACTTATTTAAATTAGTGTTTTAAATTGATCGTTTTGTAGTTTTTGAAATTAATTTTCTTCTAACCAGTATAAACATATTTGTAATGGGTAACCATTCTATAATCATGATTGCTTTGATCGTAGTTTGAAATTCATTTCTTAAGCTTAAAACTGTAAGTAAAACTATGTTTTCTCTTTTACCTCGGCAAAATGTATAAACATTTTTCTTTTTTTATTCTTATAGATTCAAACTCTTCTACGCCATTTGGCATACAACCAATTTCACACGTTGCACAGATTGGGATATCCATTGAGCCCTTGCAGCAGTTAGAATTACAGACCCCTACTCCTCAGAGTCAACCATCAAATACTAGTTCTTTCTTAGAATTCACCAACAAAATGCTAGAAAATTTTTTCAACTATATTGCTTCCTTTGCCACTTCACCAAGACAAATAATGCACAACTCTACAGAAAGTGTTGTTCCTTTGTGTACTGTACAACAATGGTACTTGAATTTCCAGAGGAGGTTAGAACAAAATCCTAATTTCTGGAAAAGCTGACTTCATATTTAAAATTTAAACCAATTTTGTGCAACTGTAAAAGCTTATGTTACTGTATATCACATTTTTTGTTTTTCTATGTCCTTTTAGAAATAAAAATATTTTATTGTCTTGTTTTTCCTGAATTTTTTTTTTTTTTTTTTTAAATCTTAGCCATAGTCTCATTCAGTTTTTATTCGTATCAGAATCTTTTAAGATATGTACAGCATATTTAAGCAATATTTGTTTAATTTATTCTCAGCTTTCAAGTAGCATTCATACATTTTTTTAGTCTTTTGTTTATTATTTGTTAGTGATTTAAAGATTTTTTTATTTATACAATTAAAAGCATTTTTAAAAATGGAACTATATATATATATATATATATATTGTTATATTGTACTAAGTGTATCAAAATTTTAAATATATGTAAAAATTAAATGTTTGTAAAATACTATTTTAATTTCTGTGTTATGTTTAGAAATTTATGTAGCAAGGATGGAACAGTGCGCTAAATCAATATTTCTACACATGCCACAAATTCATAATTTGCCATGAAGTTGTGCGATAAACCTAATTTTTTTCTAAAAAATAGTTTATTGAAAAGAATTTAAAATCCAGTAACTGTAAGAGAGTTTTTGCTTCATATTCTTTTTTAAACCATTTGTTTAAATGACTTTTTTCATCATAATTTCTTCCTAGTTTTCTTTTCCAGGAGCATGAATATTCTGTTTTTATTTTCTGAATTCTTGCTGAGTGCTTTTCTTTACTTGATTTTTTTTCCCTCTGTGTGTGTGTGTGTGTGTGTGTGTGTTAAGTTAGTGTAAAATAACAGTCAGAAACTGGAGAATGTTCATGCTACTGGTTGTTTGTGAATATTTAATAGTTGTTCAAAAACCGGTAATTTTTTTATGATAAGAATAAGCAACAAATATAGTTATTTCTGTATTCTTTGTTAAGGTTATCTGTGCAGACATTTTTACTATTTTATTGAGCAAAGTAATACAGTGGAACCTTAATATATCGATCAAGGGGAACAAGAAAACTTTGAATTATCGAGGATTTCGATATACTGAGGTTCGATTTAATAACAACATGGGAGTGTTAAGCAGGTTCAAGAGAAATGGAAAAACTTTGGCTTATCAAGGAATTTGATTATAGCGAGGTTCCACTGTAGTAAAAATAATAATAGTATTAAAAAACTGGTATGTAAATACGGTTGTATTAACTATTTTGATTGATTAATCCTTTGTAACACTGGTGGTGACTTTGTGTCAACTACAGGGAAGGAAGGGCAGATTATAAAAATCTTGATAATTTCATACAAAAGTTTACATGAAAATATGTATTTTGCTAAAAAGATATACTTAATTTTTTTTTTTTTTATTTACAAAATTTCATAGGTACTAGAATGTTGCAAATGGTATTAAAAATTTGTTTCTGATAAAATAAACATTCAAGATCTGTTTATCTTGCAAATGGGTTACTTCTAACCTATGTTTTACAAATTAACCTTCAAAAAACTAGTAAGAAATTTCTGAATAATCCTAAGTAAGTGTGAATTTCATGGCAGTTGTACTTTGCAAAATGAATGTTCTGCACCACTGAATATTTTTTATGTGATTTCTTCTGTAACATTAATGAATATTGAAATGATGTCACATGCATTAGGATCAGCTTAATTATTGAAAGCTCTTCATGCATATAAATGAGTTGGCTAATACTTCCTGTAATTGATAATGAAAAAGAGGAAAGATAACAAGGATGTCATTTTAATGTAAAATGCACTCAGTGTGAATGTAGCTACAGTAAATAACTGCTTTAAACCATAAATATTATATTAATATTTGAAGATTTAAAAAAAAATTGAAATTTCCAAAAATAAGTTATATGTGTTTGGATTAAAGGATTCTTCCTTTACTCCAAGCACATATAAGCTGGAGTAAATGTCAAATGAACGTTGCATATCAAATGAACACATATCAAGAAAGTTTATTTCACATAAAAAGGGATATTTGTCTGGTTAAAATATTTAAATTTTTGCATCTGTTGTATATATTTGAATAAGCACTTGTGCTATAAAAATAGTTTCTTTGCAGCCCTAATTTTAATATTTAAACTGCTATTGTTTGATTATTGCATTTTTTTCGCTTGAAAACTATTTATATTGTTAAATATATCACCTATATTGAAAATATTGTTAAATTGAGCTAAAAAAAATTCTGTTCTTAAAATATTTTGAGTTTATCAAATTGCTCCCAAAAAGATAGTTTTTAACATATTCTTTACTGTATATAATTATATCAAAACCAGTGATTTTGATGCAGTAATTTTGAGCTGGAAATTATTTTATTTCAGGAGATGCAGATTAAGTGACTGAAACCAATGAATTCAATTTTATGACTGCATGGATATAATTACTTTTTTAAATATAATAGCAGATGTCAGTACTTGTCTAAAGCAAATGAGAAAAGAGGCATACCTCTTTTCTTGACTACTTTTCTTGAAAAATAGTGTCTAGAGTAAATAATTTTAATATTTATTAAATTATTTATAGTGATAACACTTTAAAAGCAATTTTCATTCTACAGCATTTTAACATAAAATTTCGTCAAGTATTGGTGTATTAAAAAATGATAAATAGAATTCAGATAAAAATAATGAGGATGTCAAATTTATTGTAACTTGTCTTTGAACTATGCAGTTTCAAGAATTTTTGTAAATTCTTAAAACTTTCTTTCAATTAGAGAATTATTAAAATACATGAGACTAAGGTTCTTGTCAAGAATTATTGTTCTCCAAGAAAAGTGAGTTCCTTAAAGTGAAGTTTTTAGACAAATTCACTGTATTAAACAGTCAAGTGTACTTCATCATCCTTTATTACAAAATTTAAAATTATATATATGTTACCATGTAACACACATAACTACTCTATATTGTATAAAAGGACTTAAAGGAATTATTTTTTGTGTTTATATGTGTTATCAGTTTTACAGATACGGTAGTAAGACCAAAAAAATGTGATTCGAGAATGTTTCATTAATCTGTGCTTTTAAAAAAAAAGGCAGAAATAAATGATTTTGTTCAGAGAAATATTTACGTACTTAACGTCTAGTATCAAATTTAAAGCGTTAATCATATTTTTTTCTTATTGCATTGCCATATTTGTTTCATAAATATGTATAAAATATATTTAAGTGTAATTTTATCCTAATACTTTGGTTAAAATTTATGTGCAAGATCTATTAAAATATTAGACCACTAATGAATCTCACATTTAATCCATGTTTTATTAAAGCTACAAAAACCAAATTCAAAGTAGTTCTATACAAAAATTTAAGAGCCCCATGTTTTTTTTTGTTTTTTTTTTCCCCTCCCAGGAAACTCTCCTTTTAATGAGATGAATCTATTATGAGGTGGAGGTGAGTATATAAACCCATTCTAATTCATGTCGAATGATGTAACTTGTGCTGCCATCTAGCGTCATAAATATGAATGTTATGACAACTTTTAACTGTCCTCAATTTTTAATTTATCATTCGGTATTATAAATGTATTCCCTGTGACTAAGGCTCTCGGGAGACCAAATGAAGATAATAAAATTAGCGATATGAGCGTCAACATTTAGGGTATAGTATGGATGAAAGGAATAGTTCATACCAAGGTAAAAATCGACCTCTCAATTGTTCAGGTCACATCACTCACACTTGAACTTTGAACGCATACAATCGCATACCAATCTACTCGCCTCTTGTAATAGATTCCTCTTATTAAAAAGAGGGTTTCCTGAAAAATAACAACCAACTGTGAGGGTTCTTAAATTGTTATGTAGAATTATTGTATGCGTTTGTATGCATCTTGGTTAAGATATACATAAACATCCTAAAACTGCAAATAATACATCTGGAAAAGGATGATTACTTAAAACTTATCATTTGAAGTAGGACAAAATGTTGGGATTAAATCAAACTTAATGATACAATCTCGAATATAATTAGGTATATATATGTACACCTGGTGCCAAAATTATAATGGCCATTGTCCAATTTGCACATAATAGCTTTTCGCAATTATGAATGGCGTAAAGGCAATTAAGTGGTAAATGAAAGGCGCCGAAAATTTCCGCTGGCACGATTAAGTTGATTTGTTTCCCAAGGTGAATTGAAGGATGAAAATGATTTAAACGTCATAGAATCATAAGAAAATGATAGATGTTCCCAAATAGTTAGTTTCAATCATTTAGGAAATGGATTTGAACAATCCCAACTATGCATTGTAAGATTATTATAATCCATTTCCATTATTAGTTATGATTGAATTTTATAATTTATTTTTAAAATATTTTCAATTTATCGTAGAAGGTCTAGAAACAGTATTATTCATTTAGTGAAACAAAGCACCCTAGAAATAGGAGATAAAAGTATATATATAAAAGAATATAAAATGTATGAAATGAAAACATTCAATAACAAACAAAGAAAACTAAAAATGTTAAAAGCAACAATTTTATAGTTCGTGAGTAGTGTCCGGTCCCATACATGAGGTGCCGAATCAGGCGCCGAAATTAGACAGAGTAAGTAATAAGATGAAATTTTTAGCGAGTAACGAAATTTATGGCGAAATTCGTAGAAATATACAAATATAAGAGAATATCTAAGCTGCTTTTTTTTATTATTATTATTAATTGGCGCTCAGCTGCCGATTTTGATATCATGAGAAATTATATACAGTGATTTCCGCTTATAAGAATCACGTTTGTTATTACTGTTTTTGACTCTTATAAGCGGTTGATTCTTATAGCCGAATTTTAGGTTTTTGCTCAGGCACACACACATTTATATATACATATTTAGATATTTTACCATATAATACGCTTTAATTTACGTTAATTATCTTTTATTAGAATTATTGTTTATAATTTTAAAAATACAACTTAATTTCTTGACCTATAACTAGATACACATGATTATAATAAGAGAAGAAAAAATCCAATATTTGTTACAACAAACCTGCTTAACAGTTTAACATTTCAACTACAAGAATGGTGCAAGAAAAAGTTTTCTATGGTAGTTTGACGTAATGAAGTTTTCAGGAGTCTGTTTATACCTCTTTCAACACCAATAGTCTGAGACGAAGATTCACTTTCTAGCTTACGTTTCACGGTTTGATAACGTGCTGAATCTACTAATGTCACGTTTGCCTAAGTGATAGTGGACACTTCGCCGAAGATTTATGTGTTTCAGGGTCCAGGAAGCCGCAACCAGGATGTGGGAGGTGGGAGAAAAAAGAGTCCCTGTCTTTGTTTGTCAGTGGAGAAAAGTGAAATCGGACCTGGACGGGTAGAGATGCCCCTGGGTCAAACAAATAGGACAGTATTGTGCTAAAGCGTTTAAGGAGAAACTATTATGTTATGTCTAACAAAGAAAGGGATGTATTTTACGACTGTATTCCATCCCATCTTATCACTCTTTCTTTAAAAAAAATAAAGAAAGAACTTCGTGCCTTTTGAGTGCTTAAGTAGCATTTTTGGAAAAATGAAAGGAAAGCAAAGAGTGTAAGCTGATTCTTAAAACCGGTGGATTGATAAAGCGAAAATTTTAACATGGCAGTGGCGTAGCTAGGGGGGTACGGTGGGTGCGTTCCGCACCGGGCGGCACATATTTTGGGGCGGCATATTTTTATTTAGTATTAGTTGTAAAAAACCACTTGTTAAATTCATAAGTTTACTATTCGATTTCTACAAATTATGAATTACTATTTGATTTCGAATATTTTCCCTCATCGTCAAGTCAATGTATGTATAATACCATGTAACCTGCTAAATGAAGAATTTGAATGTCAAATAAATGACTTTATTGACATTGATAAAGAACAGTTCTATATTGAAAGAAAGGGGATCCAGGTTTTTATGGCTGTACCTGCACTACAAGACGACGCAAAACGTTGGAAAGACGGGAAGGAAGGCCCTCTTGATCTACTAAAATTTATTCAACAGTATAGAATGGAAAATTCTGTACCCAACATTGTAATTTTGCTAAGAATTTTTTTAACAATTGCTATCAGTGTCGCTAGTTGCGAAAGAAGCTTCTCCAAATTGAAGTTGATAAAAAATTATCTTCGTTCCACAGTGAGAAATTTAAGACTACAAAATCTTGCAATATTGTCTATAGAACAAGAAATTGCAAATACTATAAATTTTGAGAGCATTATACACGACTTTTCTACTATGAAAGTTAGAAGAGTAAATATATAAATATGTTTTGTTTACATACACATATGTGTACAATTTGTTTGTGTATCCAAAAGAAATGAAATTATTTATTTTTATTTATAAATATAAAAATATAAAATAAAACATATTTTATTGAATTTTTTTTATAAATTTGGTATATGTTTTGTCTCATAGGTGGGGAAACTGCGAAGATTCTTGTGGTCTTTATAAAAGTTGCATTTATAGGTATATCAACTTAAGCGGCCTCCTTTATTACTGCCTAATTTAAATATGGCATCCAATGATAAAAAAGTTCCCCACATATAGTTTGTCTCAATTACAATTATCTATTTATGTTTATTAATTTATAAAAACCACCAATTGATTGACTTAGAAAGGGCGGCAAATTGGAGACCGCCCCGGGCGGCAAAAGTTCTAGCTACGCCACTGTAACATGGAAATAATACTTTTGTTTTTGCGATATTGATTCTTATAACCACTGATCACTATAAGCGGTGGTTACTGTATTTCTAAACGTTGGCGTTGTTGTAATTCTAAGAATTCTGCTAGCACTACCTATCATTGAAGCGGCAGCTGAGCGCCGTTTTTCTGATCCGAAAACTTTAAGGAATTACCTTACAACAATAACCTTTGCGCGATTGGATGATCTTTCAACAATTTCTATGGAATTGACTGATCCTAAAACAATTAATTACAGAGATGCAATCAATCCATTTTCTGCCATAAAGGCTCTAAGAATGATTTAGTAATTAGTTTTATTACATAATAAATTACGTTCAAATTTATATCCATTTTCTGCTTTCTTTAAATTCTGTCATTTTTTTAAAAAAATTTATTTTTAAAAATAAATAAAACTTTTTAATGAATGCATATTTTTTTTCAAAAATGATCGTTATTCTAAATGTGTACAATTTCTAATAGGGATGCATTCATTACTTAGAGTCTCCAAAAATTTCAAAAGGTGCCGCTCTTAAAACTTGCCTCAGGCGACACGATGGATCGGCCCGGACCTGCGTTTGGGACAACCAGTCTTTGGAGCTTGAAGCCGCTCTCTGCCCCGCCGGTATTAATCATAAGTATACCTAGAAAAAGCTTCGCAGTCCTTTGGATGCGTTGCATCTATTAAGACTCCCGATCTCTCGTAAAATGTTGTTTGGGCTACAGAGGATCTTAAATCTGAATTGGTGTTTAGCCATGCAGTCATGCCCAGTTTCCAAATGGAAACCGGTCACAGCATGTCGCCTTTGGAAATTTGAAGTTTTGTCAAGAGTATCTATCTTCCAGTCTTTATCGTTGATCTGACTGAACTGCGTATTCCCAAAACTTTTCTGTCATTTTTTAAAAAACTATTATCATATTAGATGAAAAAAGCATTGTGCCCTGTAATAACTCCAGTTGGAATTATTAGGCTGTGATCGTGCTAAATGAATGGGTACACTCTCATAAAACACACAATAATTATACATATATACAGGATTTATTTACATATATTATATATACAATTACATTGAATAGCATTATGCTGAATTCGTTAGAGCATTTATCACTAGGTTTCCACTTATCGCCTTATATTATAAACATATGCATGTATCATTAATAATCTGACTTGCAACATTCAATAGAACTTAATACAGGCCGACCCTTTACGGGCAAGAGGCACATATGTAATATTAGGGATGTGAATAATTATGATTCTCAAAATTGCTCACCCATGAGATGCTTGACTCCGAAGGTCACACTCGTCTAGGAAATCTGATATTTTTCACACTAAGTTCAGCATGTATAACGTTATTGGAGCGTGGTCCCACGTGTTCCAGCACAGTTCTCGATGAGAAAGTTTCACAATTACTGTCTAGGTACAGTTATTTGTTGCACGTTGGAGATCCCGCCGTCAGCTCGCTTTGGAGTGGTCTCTTCAGCGGCGGTAGGCGTTATTAATTGTTTGCTGTGATGGCCAGCTTGCTTTGGAGTTGTCTCTTCAGCGGCGGTAGGCGTTATTAATTGATTGCTGTGATGGTCAGCTTGCTTTGGAGTTGTCTCGGCTTCTATAAGGCTTATATCAAGGATTGCGGCTCTTCTTCGATGAGGCTTACGGCAAGGATCACGTTCGCTTGATGCTCTAGATGTAGCTTGGTCCTTTCCTAACGTTTTCGTAGGATGGGCTCTCTCGACGGCCCTCAGCAAGTTATTTTCTCTTTTTACATCGTAAAAAATGGCTCTCTTCTAAAAATGCCCCCACATAGTATATATAATGTTTTTCCTCTTTTTTTTTACTGGCTGCGGGGTCTATTGGTCTCTCATTAGCTGCTCCAACTTTCTCCTATCGTGTGCAGGGGCGGTCTCTTTAGCTCCCCGGCCCCATCTTGCATTGGTCGTGTCTAATCTCCTACTTGCATTTTTAATTAACATTGGCGTCCGTTCCGTCTGGGATATATTCCCAGGCACGGCTGCCCCCGCTCTTGACTTCTGACCCGATTTATGATCGCCTGACATTTTAATGTTGTGAAGTTTTATGGTGGCGACCTGCCGGCGTCCCTAGGCTTTGTGTTCTAGCCTCTCTGTTTTCATGTTGGGTGGTCCCTACCCGTCACCTAACTGTCTAGCGATTCGTATATTCACATCCCGTTTATTACATGCCCTATGAACATTGTATTATACCTGTACCTTCCTTTGCCAAAATATCGGCTTGTGGTACGAAGTGAAGTTTAACATTATTTGTTGATTCAGTGAATAAAAACATATTAATGAGTAAGGAATTCGCCATCTCCTTTTCTCCTGTGAACAAAAATTAATTCCATTATTTTTATGAAAAATAGACCATGACAGGCAATAAAAATTTCTTGTTAGAAATTAGAGTAGATAATAAAAGATAGAATTTTGTACTAATGGACACCAGCTCACTCAATTTCTTATGGAGACTTAGTTCTTTTTTAAAAAATATATTTCTGGCTTTTAATATTGATTTTTCTCTATCAAAATGTGTCACTTTAAAGCACAAAATATAGTTTTCCTTCAGGTTTAATTACACAGGCCAACGAAAAATGACTTTTTGTAAACTTTTTTAACGTTAATAGCTGATTCTTATGTAATTTTTGCTGCTGAATCCATAACTGACCTGTTTTTTTTCTATCACCCACAGTTTCGTCACAATGTGACTTCGTTGGAAACTAAAAAAATTAGCCGCGCATACCATAGAAAATAAAATAAATAAATGTTACTGTGATGAAGCGCTTTCGATTTGAAAGAAAAATTAAAATTTTTAGAGAGATAAAGTGATCGAAGGCTGTTTTCATCACATTTCGGTTAGAATGCTAGGAAGCCGCCTTTGATTAGAGGACGGAACAGTCGTCTGTACGCATCAGCCAATTTAAAAGCGGCGGTGCGCGATAGGGGGTAGGTGATTCCAGACGCAGATAAGGAGATGGCACCAGGGTTTGACATTAAAGTAAAATACCCTATTGTAAAGAATTTATTGGGCCTATAGACCGCAAAACACGTGGACTGGACTTTGGGTGGTCTGTTGTATGACGTAATTAAGGCGGGCATGAAGTATGGGATTATCCAATCCAAGAAATGAAAATTGATGCTAAGTGGTGGATTTTTGAAAGCTTTCCTGAATGGATTAGGAGTCACGAGAAGGCGTGGACTTTGTTATAAAAAAAATAAATAAATAGAAGACTTAGAGTTTTTTTCGAGGATTCTCTTCTGCGTGCGGGCCCGGTTGACTTTTCCCGGTGCTTTAGCATTGCAGGGGGATGAAGAGATTGGAATTTCAAAACGTCGGAGACCGGTTGAGCATTCCCGGGAGTTGTCCGACAGTACGAGAAAGAGGTTTCGTTTTCCGGAGACCGGTTGATCTTTCCTAGTGCCTTAGCATCGAAAGTGATGAAAAGATTGGCAGTTTTAAATATTGGAGATCCGGTCGAGTCTTCTCGGAACTAAGAGTTATTTTTGATCAAGAGAATACAGACGAGGTGACAAAGAGGATGCGATGTAATATTGGAGATCCAATATTACATCGCATCCTCTTTTAAGACGAGTCTTCCCGGAGCTGAGAGTGATTTGGAGCAAGAGAATAGAGACGGGGTTATAGAGAGGATGCGCCTTAATGTTGAAGATCTGGTCGAGTCTTCCCGGAATTGAGCGTGACTTTGGATCAAGAGAAGTCGATGTCATCATTTTCCTGATGAGTGCCCCATCATTTTGAAAAGAGTAGAAGAATACCCACGACAGCCTAGAGACGCAGCGCACCCACTACCTAGAAGGAAGGAGCGATACCCCAAGAATAAGCAGAGCTTCGACACCCGAGTCCCAGTGCGACATCATCAAACTGAGTGAGTGAAAATCATTTTGTTTTGTTCAGACCCCACCGAGCTAAATGAAAGATTAGTGCGGGAACAGTGTTTTTGTAAAGATAATTTTGATGAATAGGAGTTCTTGGCTATGAGTTAGTTTAATAATTATATGCTCCCTGAATCCAAAAGGTGTAGATTTAATTAAATACATGTCATTCGATATGAATCGAGGAGAAAATGCTAAAAGATTAGTAAAATGTGTAAACTGTGTGCTAAGATTTGGTAATTCAGTTTTTTTTGTAAATAGATAAGGTTGTAAATAAATCAATTTTATTTTGTTACATTGGAGTCAGTCATCGTTGTTTTGTGTAGTTGACCTAAAGGAAGGTTTTAGAAGCAAAGTTTATTTGGCCTGTTCGGTTGCAAACCTGTCTAGAATTTTGGGTTGTATTCAAGAAAATAAATAAAAAAAACACAACGCACCCAAATACCTATAAATTATAAATAATTTGTACTAACCCAAATAATATACGAATCTCGCCCAAAAAAATAAATAATTTTAAGACAGGCAACACGACAGTTACAATATGAACGGAACTTTTATTCAAGTATAAACATGAAAATGTCTTTTTATTACATAGATCTTATGTGTGCATTGGCTTATAATTAATTTCCGTCTTCTCCTTAAAGCTCCTGGTATTGCTTTTTCGCCTGTGAATCCCTTGCTCAACTTCTCGGGGAAGTGACCAATAGTAGTCTCCCATCATACTGGTATTCTAGCGACCCTGTTACCGTCTTTCCATCAATTTAATATCTTGATGAAACCGATCGCTTTGCTCCTCACTGACATCACCCAAATTATCTGTGAAAAAATCAAGGTGACTGTTCAAAAAGTGAATCTTGAGACTCATCAAACAGCCTAACTTTTTGAACTTTTCCAGCATGTTGGATACAATAGAAATATAGTGTGGGTCCTTTTTGTTGCCCAAGAACTTGGTCACAATCTGCTTGAATGATACCCAAGCCTCCCTCTCTTTTAAAGTCATTTTTGATTCAAAGTTGGGATCGAACATCATTTTTCGGATGTCAGGCCCAACAAACACGCCTTCTTTTAATTTTGCTTCTGATAGCTGAGGAAACTTCTTGCAGAGATACTTGAAATATTCTCGATCTTTGGGTTAGGCTTTCACAAACTGTTTCACTAGGCCTAATTTTAAGAGTAGAGGTGGCAGCAGAATGTTTTCCGGGTCCCCGAGGTTCCCGAGCATGGAAAATTGCTTAGAGTTAAAAGGGAAAAAAATGTACGTTCTCGTAAAATTGACGTATGCCTCTTCATCTTACTATTCGTTCTCCACATTGCCTAATTTGAACTTAAAAGCATTAAATGTTTGAATTATTATGGTTTATGACACCCTTTATCTATTCAGAAATTGTGATACGTTAAAATTTAAATTGCAAATGCTAAGAGCTCGTTTAACGCTGTAACGGCGTGGATTCCCTTTCCCTGGGAAGAGATCACCCCGAACCCAAACTATCCTTTTCTTAGGATACCTATTCAGAAGAGCTGAGGGGGGGGGGGCACACTTAATTACCAGGAAAAAGCAAGCCTCTGGGATACTGCTTTGTAAATTAGCTTTTACGTATCTAGCTGAAACCAACTGACACCTCGAGAACAGAGAGGAGGCAAACACCCCTGCCCGCATCTGTCTATACAGACGGTGGTTATAAAGGGGGAGACTGGCTGGCGTTGACACCTAGGTAGCCCGAAGAATCATCCAGACTGGCTGGCCCTCGGAGGGGAAAAGGCCGACCGAAATGAAGACGACCTCGTGGGGAACTGAAGTGTTGACCGTTCGTTTGACCAGCGTCTGTAGCCGCGGAAAGCGTGGGAAACCGCCACCGAACCAATATATATATAGGAGCGACAAAAGGATGGAGAGAGAGGGCCAACAGCCGGAATCAACGCGATCAATGGAAGGATTGAGGCGAAGCTGACCCAAGATGCTGATCGGTGCGGGTTCATCTCTCGGTTAAAGACTGAAGGAGTCTTGGTGAATGTTTAAGAGAAATCTCTCGGATGCAGACTAGGAATAGTCTCTACGCAATTGTATATATTGTACATAAGTTATATATCTTTTATATAAGCTGTGTTTAAAATAATTCTGTCTCTCGTGTGTTTATTTTCAACTACGAGAACGTGACAGCGCCTAAGACGTTTTATTTATAGGATGTTTAAATATGCCGCATTTAATAATACTTTAAAAAAAAACCAAACTCGGAATTGCGGTGTTTACTGTCATTTTAAGAATGATCATGTTTTTGTGATTTATTTGAAATAGCTGAGCTTTAAAAACCTTACCCCAACATGCCCAAGATATGTCTTTTTTATATTACATCCATTATTGTACATTTCGTCCGTGCAATAAACTGGTACCCAATTAACGAAATTATAGTGACGTTTTCATTTTGTAGTGGTTCAGGATTAGTTGAAAAAATACTTTAAGTAGTTAAAAATTAAGCTATTTATCTTAAAGACGGGGAAGGTGACAATTTCGGCAGTGCTATGTACAATGAAAAAATAAATTAACAGTATTACTAAGTTCGTAAGCAATTCCTTTCATGAAAGAAATTCAGACGCAAATTTACTGCCATCGCTGCCAAGATATCAAAATTTTTCTAGCCTTGATTTACGCTATTTTATTTTATCTCCGTTATATTTAAGTTCTGTGAATCAGTATCTTTTTTTTTTCAATATGTTTTTTCATTATCGATGGTATGCTATAGTCAAGAAGTAATGAAGTCATCAACATGCAGCTGAATAATATCCTTACCCTTTCTCTGCGTAAGTATATCAAATCATGCGTACTGGAACAATGAGTTACTCTTAAAAATTAACGTCTTGATAACTTTATTTTTAGACATTATTGTTAACAAATATTTTAAATTGGGTCATTTACTTGTATACCGTATTTTTGGTCTATAAGACGCACCTCAAATTTATCGGAGGATTTTTAGAAAAGAATATTTTCTATTTTGCTAGGTATATAATATTTTCAATTTCTTACATAATAAAGATAAAAAAAAAAAAGATCAGGTAGCTTCTAACGAAACTACCGCGGGTGATTAACGTAGGGTTACTTATCGTTGCTTACCTAATTTTTTTTAACGCATTTTCGTACTTTTCTGTTTAATTGTTTACTGCTACTGGGTTTGGCGTGCTGCCAAAATTATAACTCGCGACGGACGCTGTATTTTTCTTTCTGGAGGACCGTTATTGAGGAACGCAATCTTACGTTAAAATATCTATACTAAGTATAATAAATAATATTTATAAAACATGTACAATATATATAATAAAATATTCATTTTATTTTAATGTTACCTTCGAACCATAAGATTCGAATTTTTTTAATGTTACCTTCTCACCCCAATTTTAAATCGATTTTTTCTACGTAAAAAAGTGCGTCTTATGATCCGAAAAATACGGTAATTAGTTTAGAAGTAAAATCCTTTGCTTAAAATTATATACTTTTAATAATTTTTGTAACTCGTATTAATTATTTAAAAATCACATTTATAATTTTAATTCGCTTAGTTAATCTCTTTGATGAATGCTGTTTATTAATGCATTCTTAACACAGTTCGTTCACCTCGCGAAAGCCACTATTAATTTTCCTTTAATTCGTTGTTACCATCTTTTGAGATACCGCACGAGCTCATCTAAGGATATCAATTATCTGATAAAAATCAAGGCCACGTACCACCGAACACGCTGGAAGTGCACCGGAAAAGTCCGAGCAACGAATAAACGGAAAAATGAACACTAAAAAAAAAAAAAAAGTCAGCAAACATCGACATAATAGAGAATTCGGATTTCCTCGGCCGCTGCATTATGTTCAAACGATCAAATATGCGGAAAGAAATACCTTTCTCCGAAATTGGAACAAAACTGAATGGCCAAAAGTAAAAAAAAAAAAAAAATGAAAAGTGTGATGAGCAACAAAAGTGAAACTTATAAACTCAACCTTGGCTTAAAATGAATGCAGGAAATGCGCAGATATTTATGTTCGTATGAAGCAAGAAAACCAGGTGGTAGGGTGGAGGCGAAAAACGAATCGCTTTTAGAAGTCCTCCATTGCTGGCCACTGTGTAGCAGAAATTGGATTCGCTCATCTCATTGTTAACCTATGGAGTCAAATGTGTCCAATGACTGCCGATTTGGATTTAAAGATTTTTTTTTCTTTGTACTCCGTAACAGATAATGAAACTTTACACCTTGGGACAATTTTCGTTCGTTTAAAAAAATGCAAATAATATTTTAAACTTTAAATTATACGGGGGGGGGGGGAAATCTGGTATAGTGTGTTTTAAACGCTCTTAAATTCCTTTGGTGGACAAAATTTAAAGAAGGAATCCTATTGCAAGGTGGAGAAAAGTTCAGGTTGTCTGAAAATACCATTTTTATTGGATTATCGGCATTTAGTAGCTGTAAATAGCAGATACGTTTTCTCCATAGGTTAATATTGAGGTGGGCGAATCCAATAAGGTTAGTACATAGCAGCCTTAAATAAGTGGTTCAAAAACTAGTCCGCGAACCTCTGGTTCAACGGAGAATTTACAGGGATGATGAAATATAGGGTGCCGCAGAAAGAATGTCCGAGGGTATATACGAATAAATAAATTAATAAATAAAATAAGTAATAATAATAAAATATTAATAAATAATTTTTTCTATTTTTCTCAGTCATAAAAGATTTTTTTCTCTATCTTGCTTTGTATTTTTGTTATTGACGTTCCAAATCAGAACGTTCTTTCTGCCGCACCCTGTATTTCCCCAGCTATATATTTATAGGATATTTTAAAAACTTTCTATAGGACGCATTCAGTTGGACATTCTTGATATAAAACGATTGACAATATCCGAGCAGGGTGATTAAATATAGCACTCGTGTAATAGCACTTTAAAAATTGCCTCCTCTATATTTGGCTATCAGCCTCCCCAGTATTTATCCGCTATTATTAGAAAAATCTCATAAGAGTATTTACTTCCCTTTCTCATCCTACTTTCCTCTGTTAGTGGAAGCTGTCTCTGCGTGTTCTTATACAGAGTTATACATAAGTAAAAAAAAACATTACATGGAATTAAAAAAAAAAACTCAGTTCGAGATTTCAAACACGCACCAAGGTGTAATTGATTAAATTCGTTAATTTTCCAATCTGTGTTAAATGTCGCCAGTGCATTGAAATATTACTCGGTTTATTGAAAATCTCGGTGAACTTGAAAAAGGCAGAAACACAAATCTGTTACAGTAATAACAATATAGCACCTTAGTACTGAAAATGAACCAACTGAATGTGAACCATGACTCTTAGAATTAACATTCCCAGTATTTGATAATGAAGAAAATGATGCTTTGGTCTGCTAGCCCAAACGTTAAGTATTCATTATATATATATATATATATATATATATATATATATATATATATATATATATATATATACAGTGGAATCTCGATCGATCTTTTTCCCGTATGTATCGTTTATTTCACCCAGTCCCGAATAAATTCCATAGAAAACAAGCAAAAAAGACCGCATAGATCGTTCCTCGATCCATCGTTTTCCCGCAATATTCGTTCAGAATATCGCAGCTTTACATTAATTTATCGGATCGATCGTTTTTCCATAATAACTGAACCTGAAATATAAATGTCTGGATTGAGCTAGAATGACGCTCTAATTAAACAATGAGCAGAACATTTGAGATGCACAGTCTCGTATTTTTGTTCTCTCTTGTTTAGCCTGGTTTCGCTTTATTGTACCACTCCCATTATTTGTTCATAGTTGGTGTTCCTTAATTCTTTAGCCCCTGGAGTACCCTATTTTCAGCAACTCATTCCAAATTTGCCGACTATTCAACATTTCTGTTCTTATCAGCAATGGCTCACAGTCAGCTTTTGCCCTGGCGCCCTGGTGTTTGGTCTAGTGTGGGAGAAGTTTCTGATTACTACAGTTCTACACTGGCCGATGAGTGTTTCACCCGGAAGCAGAACTTCCTGATGGTCTTATGTCGGACCTCATCCAGTGCAATGGAATGGTTCTAGTTACAAACGATTCACGGCTGCCGCTTCTTTATACTCTCACACAATAATCGATACCGAAAAGAATTCAATTTGCAACACAAAAAAAATATTGTTTACTTGTGGAGGGAAAACCGCCAAAAAACAAACGATGATTAAGTACTTTCATTTGAATCAAAATTCCTGTGTATCTACGTGTATTTCTTTTTTTATTATTATTATCTTGGATTTCAGTACAATTTTGTAATTTTATCTTCAGTTACACTACGGGTATGTATGAATTTATGTATGTGATTAAATATATTTTAGGGATATCAAACTTTAAGGTAAGTTAATACTTTTTTGTATGTTCGCGCATCTATCGCTTTCCCGCATCCATCGTTTAGTTCAGTCGGGCCCTTCGAAAACGATAGATCGAGATTCCACTGTATATATATATGTATATATATATATATATATATATATATATATATATATATATATATATATATATATATATATATATATATATATATATATATATATATATATATATATATATATTAACATTCCCTGTAAAGGGGAGGGCAGTACAGAACCACGATGAACCAGTTGGACAGTTTTGAAATGAAAATCAGTATATTTTCAAGATAGAAACCTACTATTATTGCAGTCCAAGCATTATTGATTGTTGATAGATTGAACAAAAAATTGGAGTTACCGATATATTTTGTATATTTTTTTTTTTCGATGGGGTTATCGGTTTTTTACAGTTTTTCGAAACTAACAACAACGAACAAACAAACAAACAAAAAAACCAGGAGCATACTTTCTTGACAGTTAATAATGATTTTCTTCTTTTAGAGGTCTGTATACATATGTATGTGTACACATGATATACAACCGATTCTCGTCTTTAGCAGGTTTAATTTTCGTGTATTTCATTATTTGCGAGTTTGTCATCAGCAATTTATAGAAAATTCTGGAGTTCTGCAGCCTATTGATGTATGTTAAGTTATTTATGTTTTTGAAACGTAATACTCTTCTTTATTGTATGTATGTGTCTTTGAAAACTTTACTAATTTAACTGCTGTCTAATTACTACACACGTATTTATCTATTATTGTGAATTAGTGCTGTACTTCCTCTTTCTCATTCGAAGTTTGTATGTGCGTGTATGATTGAGTTGGCATACTTTACTGCTTTGTAATTTTAAATTTTAATATCATGCTATTTAATAAGCACAGTGCATTATGTGTGTGTATGCAGTGGCGCACCGAGGGGGAGAGGGAAAGGGACCCTCCCCCCCAAAGAAATAGAAATTCCATTATGAATATTGATTTTGCATTATAAATATTTTTATCCGTTCATCTCGCTCCCCCCCCCCCCCCAAGAAAAAATCCTGGGTGCGCCACTGTGTGTATGTGTATTAAATAGTGTTGGGATTTTACAGACATTAACTCGGGCAGTTTGTGCGCCCCCTAACACTTTCAATTGTGGAGGGTTGAAATAAATGTGTATTTCCATTCTTTTAGTTTTTCTGAATTTACGTGAGCGGGTAGTAATTAACGAATCACGATATCAGGTGCAGAGATAAAAGGCTGATATATTTCTCTCGACTATTACAGAATTGTTCAGTCGTCAGTAATTTGCATGTTTAGATTTTTTTTAACATGATGAATAAATACAATTTCGAAATAAATGAGTATGATATCGAGAGACATTAATTAAGTAGCTTGCAACTGGGGTAATACTCCGTGTTTTTATTTAAACAAAAAGTCGTAGCCTAGAGCGTCTCTCGTTAAACTCCCTGTTTTCCAACTGTAAACTAATGAAGTATGTAGAAGCGGAATAGTATAATTCTCCACGGTGTGTGGCCAAGAACGAATCTATTGTAAAGGCTGCAGAGGCAGGGGTAAACAGGGGCTTGTACACCAGGAGGAAATGGAAGAATAGCTGTCGGTGTGGCATTGATAGCGATCTAAAGTCTATAAATATTGCAAGATGGATGGTCGTTATTTTATGGCCCACAGTGAAACCTTCAGATGATAAGGGTCAAAGTGGTATTGCAAATGAAAATTATGGTGGGGAGGTACTTCGTAGACTATGGACAGGGGCAGTATCATAAGGAACCAATTGGGGCAAGAACTACTGAGAGAAAAACAGCCCACTGCCCAATGAAAAAGAGGGGCGGGCCAGAATGCCCCCCCCCCGTAAACGGACAACAGCCCCTCCAAGTAAGAAAGAAAAAGGAGAGAAGGTCCAGATTGATCTCAGACTTTTTTCTTAGAGATCAGACGATAGAGAGTCTCAACTATCTCAGAGTCTAGGAGAAGTGCCAGTAACCCGCCGAGATGTTCCTGCATATGACGTGATTTTGGGTCCCTGTCGTCGATACCATCTTTCATCGCTGCATACTTCAGCTGTAGTAAGTGCCTCCCCATAGACTCTAAAAATCATTAATTTTACCATATAGTTTGCCGCTGCTTCTGAGTTCTCGTATGTAAAATGTTAATATGAAAGGGAATATTGTGCCTGTAGCAATTACACTTTAATTGAATTTTGTGATAAATGTATGTTAAAGGCCAATGCTCTGTCTTCCTTGCTTGCTCCAACACACGCATGCATTCATTGTTTTAAGGTTATTTAATAACCAATATCTGATCCTGGTCACAACACCAGATATTGGTTATTAATTAAAATTAAAATTCGACTATAATACGCCACCATAACTTTTCAATATTTTATTTAAAAATTGCACAAATATTTATTAACATAAATAAAATTTGTAATAAAAATAAACGAAAACGTCAAATTCTGTAGAAAAAGAAACTTAGATTTTTAATTCAAAACAAACAGTACTGTGAAATTATCAGCCTTAATCACTTTCACTAGAATACAGCTCATTTAAAGTTTGTCGTTAATTCAATGATTAAAAATACACTGCTCAAAAATATTAGGGGAGCAAGCAAAGAAGTTAAGAAAACCGTGCGAGACAGCCACGTATTGGCATAAAATGGATAGTACACGCGTATCAATGCACAATACAGAAAAAAAGACGTAAACAATTTGTAATTAAGCTTTAATTCTTTTAAAATATGGAAAAAACATGAAAAGATGATTTAGGGCAATAATTTGGTTACATGTGAACGATAAAAAAAAGTACTGTTTAGAAATGATGCAAGATTTTTAATATGGCGTGTGGTCTCCTCGAACAGCTAAGACTGCTGCACACCTGTTTTCCATGGATGCGATGATGTTATCGATAAGACTTTGAGGAATACTGTTCCACTCCTCAAGAAGTGCAATCTCCAAGTCTCGGAGAGTAAAAGGAGGCCTTGGTCTCGCAGCAATGCGTCGTCCGAGCAAGTCCCAAACATGCTCGATTGGATTCAAGTCAGGAGAGCACGCTGGCCATTCCATACGCTGTATTGTTTCAGCTTCAAGCATATTCTCCACAAGACGAGCTGTATGCGGTCTAGCATTATCATGCTGGAAAACAAAGGAATCTCCAATGGCTGCAGCGTAAGGTATGACATGAGGTCTCAGTATCTCGTCTGCATACCTTCGGGCCGCCAAAGTACCATTCCGAATGATATGCAGGTCCGTACGTCCACCTATGCTGATTCCACCCCATACCATACAACCAGCTCGTCTGTATTGTGACCTTTCACGAACGAATGTGGGGTTATTTTGAGTGCCCCTATCCCTCCATACCAAAACACGTCGGGTGTCACACTCCAGACTGAATCGGGACTCGTTTGTAAACAGCACTTGGCTCCAATCATGTTGCTCCCAATCTCGATGTTCAGCAGCCCATCGTCTTCGGGCCGCACGGTGGCGTGAGGTCAACGGAATGCAGACCATTGGCCTACGTGCATAGAGGCCTCCCTGATGAAGCCTATTACGTACTGTTTGGCTGGACACCCTTCGTCCTGTTGCCAAGAGCAACTGTCTTTGCAGCTGAGTAGCATTGTCTTTTCTGTTTCGACGAGATGTTAACAGTATATACCGGTCATCAGTTGCTGTAGTGGCGCGTGGCCGACCTTGTCCTGGTCGACGTCTAACATTCCCTGTTTCTTGCAATCGTTTCCACAGCCTTGCAACGACACTTCTGGCGACTACAACAGCGTCCGCGACACTACGTTGTGTTTGCCCGGATTCAAGTCTGCCTATAATACGCCATGCCATGGATTCCGATAAATCACGTTGTTGAGACGTTTTCAAGTAACCTTTTCTCAAAAAGAATAACTGAGCAATCGAATTTCACAGTTAAGGCAGCGAAACAGACGTTTCTGTAACATCCCGATTTCCGCCCTTATGTTCTTTTTCTGGTTTTTGACGTCATGAACTTTGATTTGCATATGAAGTTTTCTTCTTCTGTTTCCTGCTAGGCTTTAAATTATGGATGATTTATTTTATGTTACTTATCGGTGTAAGTATTTGCGTAATTTCGTTAAAACCATGTGCTCGCCTAATTGTTTTGAGCAGTGCACATTTCTTTTGTACACGAGTATAATACGCACCCTCATTTTTACGGACTAAAATGTGAAAAAAAAGCGTATTATACTCAAGATTTTACGGTATATATTATATGTATTTATTATAAATATTATATATACTTATTATTACATTTTTTTATTTATACATATGTTTTATCTTTATTAAGTAAGAAATTCTTTATATACCTAACAAAATACAAAATATTCTTTTCTAAAAATCCTCCCATAAATCTAAGGTGCGTCTTATGGTCCAAAAAATTCGGTAATTTTCGCAGATTTTAAGACCCATTTCAGAAGGTTTCAAAATGTTTCCGTACTTGCATGTCGTCGCCATTGAAAATTAATTTTTTTTAACAAACTAAAGGACTATTTTTAATTTTTATCTAAAAACTTTTTTAATGAAACTTTTTTTTAAATTCCATTTGTTCAGGATCAACTAATCGTGGGAGAAATTCAACAGATCGGATGAAATGTCCAAAGTGGACTCGAGGTAGCCTTGTGGTAGCGCGTTGGTTTTCGGTGCTGAGGATGCTCAGATCGAATCCCGACACGTGACATTAACCTTTAGCTTACGGGGCCCATTTTTCTGTTTCCCTCTTTAGAACGGGAAATTGCATACCCCCTTTGTAAGAACGGCCATTAAGTGGGTTATATACACTGAAGTGCACTGAATTAGGGATAGCAAAGCCTATGCAAAGTGTGTAGCGCTCGCATCATGTATGCGCAAGTGAGGGCGCTGTGGTAACTGCATATATAGCGCGTACTGAGGTTGTTCTGAATTAGTTGTTGGAATTGCCAGTATGGGTAAACTGCCTGATTTAGACGCCATCGATCGCGGACAAATCTTAGATGCGCGACGCATGGGCCATTCAATTTCCGAAATCGTCAGACAGCTAGGATTTTCAAGGTCGACAGTATCAAGAGTATACCAAGAATACATGGATGGTGGAAAAAACTAGCGATCGGGCAAACTGCAAAGGACAATTAGCCTTGACAGTGCGTGGTGAGAGACGGCTCAGGCGTATTGTACGTAGCCAGCGAAGCCAAACATTAGCTCAAATTACCACCCAGTTTAATGACGGTGCCAGTCGTACAGTCAGTAAACGGACTGTGCAACGCTCGCTTCACCGTATGGGTTTCGAGAGCCGTCGACCTACGAGAGTACCATTGCTCTATTCTCGCCATCGGGCTGCACGTCTTGCCTGGGCAAGAGAGCACAGAGACTGGAGTGTAGAGGACTGGAAACGAGTAGCATGGAGTGATGAGTCTCGATTCCGACTACTTAACGCCGACGGGAGGCTGAGAATATGCCGTCGGGTTCATGAAGCCATGGATCCTGCATGCCTGGCTGGAACTGTACAAGGGCATGGTGACTCAATCATGGTCTGGGGTGTTTTTTTTGTGCCACAGTTTGGGATCTTTGGTGCGTGTACCAAACTCCCTCAATGCAATTCGGTACGTAGAGTTGCTGGCTGATCACCTCCATCCGTTTATGCTGTTCTGTTATCCGCACGGTAATGGAGTTTTCCAGCAAGACAACTGTACCTCTCACAAGTCCCGGTTGGCTACTGGCTGGTTGGATGAGCATTCCTCTGACTTCTCTGTCATGAATTGGCCACCTAGAAGCCCAGACTTAAATCCTATTGAGCATCTTTGGGATATTTTGGAACAAGGCGTAAAAGGCCACCACACAGCACCAAAGAACCTTACTGAATTATAGACAGCTTTAGCCAATATTTGGCAAGCCATTCCCGTGGAACGTTTCCAGAAACTTGTTGAATCTATGCCTCGTCGTGTGGCAGCCGTTATCAAGGCCAGAGGAGGCCCAACTCGTTACTAGGTAGGTATCCCTAATTCAGTGGCATTTCAGTGTATATATATATATTCATTCTTGGGCCCGTATTCTTGTGATACATGCTATTCCACCTCGTAAGGAAAAGGTTAAATACTTTCGTGTCTAGGCCAGATATGGGCACGTTAAATCCGAAGATCGGAAAGCCCTTCGACTCGGTCGAGTGGGTGGGATAGGGCAGTGGTCACCAACCCCCGGCCGCGGACAGGTACCAGTCCGTGGATCAAATGGTACCGGGCCGCCTAAGGAACTTAAATTATTTCCATTTTATTTACTGTTGTGTATTTCTCTCGGATTAGTGCGAATTTGTCGGGTTTGTGCTAATTTATACCTTTGTAACAGAAGAAATCTTGTAACTATGTATTTTAAATTAGTTTATTGTTTATTAAGCATTTCAAGATTATGAATTAAAATTGCTGCCATAGCCCCCCCCCCCCCCCAGCGGGCAGCGGTAAAATTATCAAACGTTGACCGGTCCGCGGCTATTAAAAGGTTGGGGAGCACTGGGATAGGGTACGATCCCCCCAGATGCCACCCCTGTGTTTTCTTGGTCAAAATATATGGCACTTGGCTAAATCGGACTCCGACCTTTGTGGTGCCATTATAAAAACCGGAGACACATCCCTCTGCCTGATAGCCTATATAGGACCTTCTCTGGAATAGATTCCGACAGAGAGCATTAACAACAACAATTACAAATGCCTAGAGTTGTGCACCTACGTCAAGGCTTGTAGCTTTTGTCTCATTGTATTTTGCTTATTAATTTAAAAAAAATTCTCTCGAAAATTACTTCTTCATTCACTGGCCAAGTATCCACATAAATAGCATTCACAAATTATTAAACAGTGTCAAGTTTACGAGTTGAGATCTATTTCCATCCGGGGCGCAGATCAATCAGTACTCTACCTAATGAGTGCAGCTTCATTCGATGTCATAGGAAACTGATTTTTGTCATGCTAGGAAAATGTCATGTAGATAGGGAACGGTTGCGGAGATGATTTGATAATGGGGAGGTTGCCAAGATGATTTAATAATGGGGAGATTGCTAAGATGATTTTAATAATGGGGAGATTGCTAAGATAAGGAAAAAGTTGAAATGCGATGAATCGGCAAAATCAATAAAAAGACCATTCGATGGTTTTAAAAGGAAGGGTCGTAAAGTGAGATAGACTATTATTAATTGCTAGGTATTGATTATGGTGCTCCTTCTTCCTTCTTTAATGTTATGCAAAGAATTTTACTTTTGATATATTGGTATATTGGTAATTGATATTTTGAATTAATGCATTATAAATTATTTGGATACTTTCCGTTTCTTGCATTTAATCAATAAGTTTTCAAACTTTTTTTTTCTTGTGTAATGTGTATATTACATAGTTCCTTAGTAATCCCTATGCTTCTACAAATCAGCTGACAACATCATAAAAAGATACGATATAATTACTGATATTTTGTTTAATTTTGAACTTCCTATGCTTGCTTCTAATCAATATTTTTTCAAACTTATTTTTCTTGTGTAATGTGTATATTATGTAGTTCCTTAGTAATCCCTATGCTTCTACAAATAAACTGATAACATTATAAAAAGATAGATATAATTACTAATATTTTGTTTAATTTTGAACTTCCTATGCTTGCTTCTAATCAATATTTTTTTAAACTTTTTTTTCTTGTGTAATATGTATATCACATAGTTCCTTAGTATTCCCTATGATTCTACAAATCTGTTGGTAACATCATAAAAAGATACGATATAATTACTAATATTTTGTTTAATATTGAACTTCCGATGCTTGCCTCTAGAACTCTTATCAAAAAACGGTAGCTTGAATTCAGTATCGACTGTACGTACGCTAGGACCTCTTTTGAACTTACGGGCTTTTTCGGATGCTTTTTAGATAGTTCAATACGCATTCATTACTAAATAAACTAGAGTTAAAGATGAGTCGTACGCGTACGAAACACGCAGGAGAAAACATGGTTACTTTTCCAACTAGCTCAGCATTTTGAGTTCGGACGGTGCGCCATTAGTTATTTTCTCCCTTGCCGATTGTTGAGGTCATATTTGAACAACCTTCAACTGTCCTCTTGCTTTCGTCAGAGATTATCAATCGTTAGCCGTCAAGTTGAATCTTTAATGCTTTTTTATTAGGTAGCGTATTTTTGGTAAACGGTTAAAAAGAAAATACCATAAATTTTCCTCGAAAAATTCCTTTTCTGCTGCTTAAAATTTTGTAGAATCATGCTTCTTTTAAATCGTATTATCTGTGGGAAGTCCGGTCCGGCTTTCTTAAACGATCCATTTGTCCGATGTCAAGGATACAAGATTCTACGGTAGCGTGAAAACACTATGTAACTGTAGATAGTAACTGACTTTGTAATCTGTAATGGAAATCGATATATAAAAATTATTTTAAGTCGTATTTGTTACTCTGTTCATTAATTCAAATGTAATAAAGTAGACTGATGAAACATGCATACTTTACGCTAATTTCACATTCATATTAATGCTTATACAGTCGAACCCCGTTATAACGAACTTCAAGGGACCAAAGGTTTTGTTCACTTTATCCGGTGGTTCGTTATATCCGAACCGTTAAGAAAAATGCTATAGTTCAGAAAATGTATAACTCATACGTTGCAATGTGTATTCAATAATGATGTATTAAAAAATGATAACATTTATTAAAAATGATCATTAATGAATTAAATCGACTAAAATCGATTACATTAAACTGCCACAATACTAATTAAATTACGTGCAATAGGAAAACGGCGGGGGCAAAATTTTCGTTCGTTATATCCGTGAGTTAGTTATATACCGATTTCGCTATAACGGGGTTCGACTGTATATATTTACTTGAGTTGTTTCTTCTTGAGTACATCTAAAATTAATCACCATTTACATGAGTTAATCTAGTTAATCAAGGATATGGGGGTTTTCTATCCGTATTTTTCTGTGTTTTACAACTTGTTTAGCGCAACAATCTCATAATTTTTTTATAATATTTTGAACACGGATTAAAAATAGAAAGTAAGAAGGGGAAAAAAAAAGAAAAGGAACTGAGTAGTTGCTACTGTCCGCTTAAAGATATCCCCAAAGAAAATGTTTATTCGCAAATTTTAGAAAAAAATTATTTAGGATAAAGAGAAATTAGCCCATTCTTGTTTCAAGCACAGCCAGGAAATTGGCTCTGCATCTAAATCAGCCCACGCATGTGCTTATGTGTGTAAAAAATTTAAACTCCCTTCACAAGTATGTAAAATGTAGGCTTTGTACTTCTATCTCTACGCATTCCGTCTCTCTCGACTAAGAATTTCACTGACTTGGCATTTCTGTGAACAGGCAAACATGAGCTCGTACTTTTTCCACGTCGTATAGTGTGGAACTGAGGCTGCAACACACAAACCATTCGATCGTCAGGCATTGCAGTATAAGGCTTATAAAATTTCTATGGTGCCCGGTATAAAGGGCTTTAGTCAAAATAAGTGATTTATAGATATTTGTTAATATTGATTAAAAAAAACATTTGACTTGAAAAAAAGGCTGAAGTCTATCAATTTTGTATACAAAAGTACATTTCTTTGTACAAAAGACTCAAGTCAAAATTATTGTCCTACGATTGGTATAAAAGCCAATAACTTGGTATATTTAAATCAATGTATTATAAATTTGTCTCTCTGCACCGCGAACATAAATCCAATGCGATTCGTCTACTATGACTTCGTTAAATGTGCATCAAAACAAGCCACTGAATTTCAGTCCAGTGTGAATCTGGACGTGATTTAAGATTTATGCATTATCTATATAGTATATAAAACAGTTCCGTAACTGACTCACTGACTGACTCACTGACATACAACGCACAGACCAAACCTCTGGACCTAAAGGGCTGAAATTTTGCATGTCGATTTTTCTTATGGTGTAGGGGTGCACTAAGAAAGATTTTTGAAAAATTCTTCTTAGATTTTTTAAAATTAAATTTTTAAGCTGTTTTTGTAACTTTTTTTTTACGTTTGCATTTAAAATAATAATTTGAGGGTTATAAAATTTATATCACGAGATAGATAAAAAAAATTCCTTCAAAATGAAATCTTTTTCGAACCTTAACCTCAAATTCTGATTTTTGGTGAATTTTTAAAGATTAATTTTTAGAATTTAATTTATTAAATGCCGATCACGTGATTCCTTTTTCTGGTACTTTAAATAAATTTATTGTCACGTGCATAACAACTAAATAGAGAAAAAAATATTTTTTTCTTTCTAATGCAGCAGACGATTGGATATTATCCAAAAAAATATCCCTTACGATTTTTTTCTAAATATATATATATATATATATATATATATATATATATATATGTAGGACGGCGTCTAGGGGTAAGTAACTTTACGGAAAGAATTATACGAAAGAAATAAAAAGATTAATATCTAAACTAACATTTTATTTACTTTTAAACACGTAAAGAAAAGACATCACGCTATTTACAATTTACAAATTTACGAGGAAGGTAAATTAAGGTTTTACTACAGAGCATGGTTCACCTGTGAGATGGGGACTCCGAAATATCCCAATTCGTTAAGCGAATTCGTTAAAAACGCGACGCGAGGAAGAAAGCACGACTTTACTCGTCCATGTCCGCGGGGGGGTCTGCCAGTGAGCTTCAAACGCTCTCCGAAAAGGTGACGTCACACGCGCGCAAAGCTTTCCTATTGGACGCTTAAGCCCAACGGAATAAAATTCGTTCAGGTCGAAGTCTCCATCTCTCACAAATCAATTTTCTACAAGTTCGGCCAGCCTGGAATCACTGACCTCAGTGATCTGACTTTACATAAAACGATTGGCCTAAAACATCACTAAATAAATGTACATCAAAATTTCCGAAATGATTTAGATATGAGAAATAACCATACAATTCGCGCAAATGAATTACAATGAGGAAATACAATAAACAAAAATAAAATAAAAACACAGTAAACAATTATGAATAAAAAGAAAAAACGTTTAATCCCTCATCCTGGTGAGTAGGATTTCATTAGATCGGCAGACGAGGAGGTCAATCTAGGACCCTCGTGGTTACCTACTTTCTCTAACTCGTATCTATCTCTAGGCTTTACTTCGATAACTCTATATGGTCCTAAAAATTTAGGCCTTAGCTTCAAGCCTGTTCCAAATTGCGTTCTTCGGATGACTACTAGATCTCCCTGCTGATACTCAGGGGCCTTATTGCATTTCTTATCGTAGATTCTTTTATTCTCAACCTGGATCTTTTGAATGTTTCTTTTAGCATCTTGTCGTAATTGGTTTCTTTGCTCTTGAAATTCTTCCACCATCTCTTCCATTAGCAGATTTTTTAGGTGAAGGTCCTCCTTATTTCTCATGATGACGCCAGTTAATAGTTCAAATGGAGACCATTTAGTACTTCGGTTGGAGGTGCTGTTTAGAATTCTTTGCAATGGGTCTACGAATTTGTACCACTTGGTAGGATCGGCGATGGACATCTTGGTCAAAACAGGGATAAGAGTTCGGTGGATTCTCTCCACTTGACCGTTTCCTCGTGGTACGCCAGTGGTGATCTGCAGATGTTGGATGTTCTCTTCGGTACAATAGTCACTAAACACTTTGGAGATGAAAGCAGAACCGCGATCTGTTATTATTCTTTGGGGATTGCCGAAAGTCTTTTGTTGCAATTTCAATTTATCGAGGGTATCTTCTGCGGTGGTAGATCTTACGGGATACAGCCAGGTGAACTTCGTGAAGGCGTCGACTATTGTGAGGATATGTTGGTACCTTTTGTTGGTAGAGGGCATAGGACCAATGAAATCTACGTGATAGGTGCTTAACGGTACATCTTCTTTCGGAATAGGGTTTAGGAAACCTTCTTTTTTCCCGCTCTTTCTGTTGGTTAAAATACACGGTACACAGTTAACGATCACGTTTTGCACTTGTCTGCTTAAATTAGGTATGAAAAATTCTCGTTTAACTATTTCTTCTGTTTTTGCAGCTGCGAAGTGTCCTTTCTCATGAGCTAGCTTGATTAGCTCAGTTTGCATATCTCTTGGTACTACTATTAATTCACGGCCATCTACGTATTTGTATAATATTTCGTTTTTAATGAAGAAGTCTGAAGTAGGGTTGGTTTCAATCAGTGATTTAAAATTTTGAGTGTTTTCGTCTCCTTGTTGAGCTCTTTTCAATCTGGCGGTGAGAGTATCGCTTGTAATTATGGCGACGGGGTATCGGCTTAAAGCGTCTGCATGTTACATTCTCTGGCCGGGTCGATGCACAATTTCGTAATCATAATTTTCCAACAGTAGTGCCCATCTCGCTATACGAGTAACTAAATCTTTTTTGTCCATAGTCTTTTGAAAAGCTGAACAGTCCGTTATGATTTTGAAATGTTGCCCTAGAAGGTAGATTCGAAATTTCTTTAAAGCGGTGACAACAGCAAGAACTTCCAGCTCATAGCTACTGTATTTCTCCTCGGCTGGAGTAGTTTTCTGCGACATGTATTGAACAGGGTGTAATTTTCCGTCATCCGCTTCCTGGAGCAAAACAGCGCCATATCCTTGTTGGCTTGCATCGGTGTGTAGTTCGGTCCTTTTCCCTTGTTGAAAAATGCTTAAAACGGGACTTTCAGTTAATAGTTTCTTGAGCTTTTCGAATGCTTCAATTTGGGCTTGTTCGAATACAAATGGATTGTCTTTTCTTGTTAGATCACTCAGAGGTTTCGCTATTTTAGAGTACGCGGGAATAAATTTTCGAAAGTAGCCGGTTAGTCCTAAAAAACTTTGTATCTGCTTGACGGCTATCGTCTTCGCAATTGATGGGCGTATTGTTCCGTTTTCGACGACATGACCCAAAAATTCGACTTTTCTACTTAGGAATCTACATTTCTCAAATTTAATTTCTAAGCCATACTTCGAAACAACTTCAAACACTTTCTTTAGTTTTTCTAAACCTTCTTCTTCATCTTTTGCCGGAATTATCAAATCATCCATGTAAATTACTACAATACCTTTTCGCATTAGTTCTCGAAAAATACTGTACACATATCTTTGGAATACGCTGGGACTAGTGCTTAGGCCGAAAGGTACTTTGTTGAACTCGAATTGTCCGTCCGGAATAACGAAGGAGGTGAGATGTTTGCAGTCTTCATTTACATCGACATGGAAAAATCCATTTCTCAAATCTAACGTAGTGTACACCTTGGCTTCTTGGAGTTTATCTAATACGTCTTCTATCAACGGCAATGGAAAACGATCCTTGACTAATTTCCGATTCAACTTTCTGTAGTCCACACACAATCTAGTGGTGCCATCTTTTTTCTTGACTAGCACAATTGGACTCGCATATTCGGATGAGCTTGGTCTTATAATTCCTTGTTCAAGCCATTCGTCGACTTGCTTGTTGACTGCTTGGTTCTCGGTAAAGGATAAGCGACGTGCAGGCTGGTAAACCGGTATGTCATCTTTCAAAATAATCCTCATGGACACGTTTGTCGTTTCGGTCTTATTTGGCTTATAGTTGGAGATCAATTCAAACAGTTCTTTTCTTATTCGTGGATTGCTAACATGTTTGATTTCAATTTCGTCTTCAGTTTTCGCTTCGTATACTTGCGTGTGCATGAACCAAGTTTTATCTTCATGTTTACGGAACTGAACACTTTCTTTGTCGAAGAAGACGGAGGCTTGTTCCAAAATATCTGATCCGATTACTGCCTGAAATTCTAAACACGGCGTAGGTACGATGTGCCACGTGAGGGAATATTCTTTTCCATCCAATTCAATTTTCCGTTGGAACGACCCTTTTGTTTTGACTTCGTACTTCCCTAATCCAGATAACACTACTATGTCTTTCGAGAGTTCTGAGGGTTTGATTATTCCTTTGCACATATCTTCACGAATGAGCGTCGCTGAACTGCCGGTATCGATGAGAGCTTCAAAAGTCTTGTTACCCATGGTTATTTTCTTCGTTTTAACTCTTTCTTGAGAGATTCGTGAGCAGACTTGAATCGGAGAGCTTGCAGATTTATTAATGTTTGGGTTTTGGGGTCGCTTTGTACAATCTACGGCATAATGACCTGGTCCTTTGCAGTAGCTACAGATTAGTTGCTTATTTCTTCCGACGTAAGGAGTTCCGTTCGATTGAAAGTATTTCTTTTCATGCCTATTGTTCCCAATTTGGAAATGTTCAGGTCTTTGAGAATAAGTATCGTTAGATCCTCTGGCTTCATATTTTCCTTTAGCGAATGAGTTGGATGACTTCGGTTTTAATGTTCTTCGGACATCTTCATATTCTTCAAATTTTTTAGCTAGTTCGGAAGGTGAGTTAATAGTAGACCATTCGTCTAGAAAATGTTGCTGAAACTGGTAAGGTGCTTTCTTCTTAATTGATCGGCTATAATTAACTCTCGCAGTTGATCGAAGGTTTCTATTTTCAAACCGGAAGTCCATCCGTCGAAATACGTCTGCAGTTCGTAGTGAAAATCTTGCCATGTTCGCTCATCAGATTTTTGGTGAGATACAAATAGTTGACGAAGTTTTTCCGGAGACAACTTAAATCTTTTCAATAGTAAATTCTTGACGTGGTCGTAATCATTACATTTATCTGCTGGTTCTCTTGCGATCAGATGAGCAACGTCAATGGGTATCAATCCTATCAGTCTCTGTACCCAATCTTTCTTCGGCAAAAATATCAATTCTGCGTGCCGTTCAAATAAGGTGAGGTTCAAGCTGATGTCATCCTTCATATTAAACTTATGGAAAGTTTCGTGAAACAATTTATTCGGCGCTTGGACGTTTTCGGCGTTGTTCGTCGTATTGACACTCTGTTGAGCCTGTATTCGTAATTTCTCGAGTTCATGTCCTCGCTGTGCTCGCTTCTGTTCAATTTCTCTATCTTCTGCTTCTCGGCGTAATTTTTCTTCTTTTTCTTCTGCTTTTCGGCGTAATTTCTCTTCTTTTTCTTCTGCTTCTCGGCGTACGCGTTCCTCAGCTATGCTATCGATCAGTATTTTGACATCTTCCTCTACGTAATTTGGACTTTTCACGATCAGTTCTTTTATTCGAAGTTTAGTTGAACCCTCTTGGATACTTAACGACAATTCTGAGGCGAGTTCTATCAGGTCTTCCCTTTTCTTAGACAGAAGAAATGCCATTTCGTATAAAAAATAAATCGGAGTGGTAACCCAGAGAACAAATTTAATTTAAAACTTAGTTCAATATTTCTTCAAAACTTATTCTCAACGTGAGAAATTTATTTAGTCGCACTTAAAAAAAAACTCTTGCTCAACCAGGAAGAAAGATAAAACGTGAACAACAAAATGCAATCTCTTACGATATTCGAATAAAACAAACAAATATTAGAAACTTCTGAAATCCGAAAATGGCACTAAAAACATATGCATAAACAACTTTTCAATTATTCACAATACCCAATTATTCATAAACAACTTTTAAAAAATATATCCCGTTCTGGTTTCAAAAGATCAATAAAAGAACATTATTTGAACTCATGGTTTCACACAAAATGCAAAACATCCTTTCTCAGCATTAGACTAAACAGAAGGAGAAATATAAACACCTGTCGCGACAGCAATTCGCCTAATGTCTGCGAACGAGCGGAAATGATTTTTTTTTATTTTATTACTTTACTGTTAACATCTGATAGCAAACAAACACTCTGAGGGTAAAACTTTAGCTTTTCAATGTTCTATATCGAACAAGGCTGTATACCATAAAAATGGGTTAATTGATATCAGAAAAAGGTTAAATATTTAAATATAGACTATTCTTAATTTATAAACATGGAAAGATAAATATTCAAATGAAATTTCGACACTTATATATTTCATACAACGTAATTGTAATATCTCTCGAATAATATGACTATGTTAATACAACCAATGTATTGGCGATTGTTCTTTGGCGTTGTTTCCTTGGCTTAATAATAAACATCACTGACCTGGCGATGACGATTTCTCGGCGATTGATGTTCTGTCCCTCTTTCGCTGGCGGGCTGATTTCTTTGGCGAATCTGTTAGCTGTGGACTTAAAAAAAATACATTAGCATAGGACGTTGGTCTGTGAGCGAAAACCGAAAAAGGTGAACCCGAAAGGAAAAAATGCTCTTAGTTAAAAATAAAATTATTTCATACCGAAAACGGAAGTAAAAGTATAAAATTATTTAAACCGAACACGAAAGTAAAAGTAAGGATGTTCCTAGGCAAATGCCTAATATAAGGAAGCAGGTTGTAATCCGGGCCGGGGCCCCAATTTGTAGGACGGCGTCTAGGGGTAAGTAACTTTACGGAAAGAATTATACGAAAGAAATAAAAAGATTAATATCTAAACTAACATTTTATTTACTTTTAAACACGTAAAGAAAAGACATCACGCTATTTACAATTTACAAATTTACGAGGAAGGTAAATTAAGGTTTTACTACAGAGCATGGTTCACCTGTGAGATGGGGACTCCGAAATATCCCAATTCGTTAAGCGAATTCGTTAAAAACGCGACGCGAGGAAGAAGGCACGACTTTACTCGTCCATGTCCGCGGGGGGGTCTGCCAGTGAGCTTCAAACGCTCTCCGAAAAGGTGACGTCACACGCGCGCAAAGCTTTCCTATTGGACGCTTAAGCCCAACGGAATAAAATTCGTTCAGGTCGAAGTCTCCATCTCTCACAAATCAATTTTCTACATATATATATATATATATATATATATATATATATATATATTACATGAATTGTATATATTGATCGTCGTATTTATTATACATATATATATCTATTTTTTTGGCATTAATTGCATACACTGACCGTTGTATTTAATTTGATTGTACTCCGTAGCGAAGCGCGGGTTTTCAGCTAGTTTATACACTCAAGAGCCAAAACATTATGACCACCCCTACATTTTGCAATGAATTCGCCTGGATGACGTGGAAGGCACGTGATCAGGTGGAAGTGGTATGTAACTGCTGCTGGAGAGTCTGAAGAATCATTCTTTCACTTACTTCTGTGTGTGATGGGAAAGGCTGCGGATCTAAGCGACTTTGATAGAGGGCAGATTGTAATGGCTCGAAGGATCGGAACAAGTGTTTCGGAAACTGCACGACTCGTGGGTTGTTTGCGACCTACAGTTGTTAGTACTTATGCAAAATGGATGAATGACGGTGAAACCAGCCGTAGATGACATGGTGTTGGACGTCCACACGCTATCAAAGAAAAAAGTCGTCGGAGACTGTCTCGCATGGTGAAGCAAAACCGGAGCCAGACAGTGGCTCAGCTGACAGCCCAATACAATGCAGGGCCAAGTAGAATAGTATCGCAGCACACTGTTCAGCGGACACTGTTGGATATGGGGCTACGCAGCAAACGTCCCACTCGTGTGCCTTTGCTGACCAAGCGTCATCGCCAACTGCGCCTGCGCTGGGCCCGGGAACATCGCGACTGGTCCATGGATCAGTGGGAGAGAGTTGCCTGGTCAGATGAATCACGGTTTGTCATTCATCACGCAGATGGCCGTGTCAGGATACGCCGTCTTCCAGGCGAACTGTTGCTCCCTCAATGTACAGTAGGTCATACACAGGCCGGTGGTGGCGGTATTATGCTTTGGGGGACGTTCTCTTGGGCGTCTCTGGGACCCGTGGTTGTGGTAGAGCAGACCATGAATGCTACAGGGTATCTGAACATCATTGCGGACCAGTTGCACCCTTACATGGCCTCTGTTTTTCCAGCTGGAAATGGAATGTTCCAACAGGACAACGCCCCGTGTCCCAAGGCTAAAATTGTGTTGGAGTGGTTCCAGGAACATGATGCTGAATTCCAGGTAATGTCCTGGCCGCCTAACTCACCGGATCTCAATCCGATAGAACACATTTGGGATGTCATGGGACGGCAGCTCAGAGTTCAAAGACCACCAATTCGCAATACTCGGATTTGCGTGACCGTTGCTTAAACATCTGGTACAATCTGTCTCCGGCCATCTACCAAGGACTTGTGGCATCCATGCCAAGGCGGGTTGAAGCTGTGTTGCGCGCCAAAGGTGGGCCAACTCGTTATTGACAGGTGGTCATAATGTTTTGGCTCTTGAGTGTATATATATATATATATATATATATATATATATATCACCGCTGTTTCTAGAAGTCGCTTTTTAGAAGAATTAATTGACAGAAATTTTTCAATAACCAGAAAGTGTAGACCCACTTCAGGAATTCTTTCACCTCCAGCATATTGTTGGTTATGCTATGAGGAGCCTGTATTAAGGGTTGAAACCTGTGTCCATAGTTACTGGGTACACTTAAAATATTTTCATTTACAACCCCTATTACTAAGACGTGCAGTTTTATTTGGCCTTAATTTACGCATATGCATCGAAGATATGGATCCACTAGATTACCTCAGAAATTAACTTCAGCGAAACTGAATTAAGAATTATACCAGAAGATTTTGGCGATTCAACGTGATTGATGCCCATTCCACCGACACCAAGTTGATCTCTTCCATTGACGTTATTGGGGATTTCAGTGGTTGGTTTTGTTTTGTTTTGCTTTTACTTTCTGTAGTTGGTCTGCCTATGAACTGAATCTGCTCTCATCTGTGACGGACATGTTGCTCCACTGATTCACATTACAGTTTAGTCACTCATGGAACCAATTTAAACGGGTCATCGGGAGGTACTACTTTGTTTTTCAGCTTCTAAACAATTAGGTAAAAAGTTCGCATTTTTGGCTCAACACCTGCAATATCTTTCACAACTTTTCCCGAAATCCACTTCATACGTGATAGAAAAAACATACTAACTATGAACGTATAGGTAGATGCTGATTTTAGTCAGCGACCGACAGAGAGGAGCTCAGAAAATAAAAGACAGTTTATCCATCTTTGAGTTACGCCGAGCATATTACTCATTAACAGTGGCGCACCCAGGATTTTTTCTTGGGGGGGGGCCGAGATGAATGGATAAAAATGTTTATAATGCAGGGGGGGCTGAAATGAACGAATAAAAATATATGTATAATGCAAAATCAATATTTCTACTTCTTTGGGGGGGCCAGGGCCCCCTGCCCCCCCTGGGTGCGCCACTGCTCATTAAGCCCATTAAGCTAGATGGCAAGACGTAGTGATGATTGATTAAGAGGGGTGGGCTAGGTTTTTAGGTTAGAATTCAGATTTAATGATAGTGATGAGACGCAAGTTTTATTCCTATATTGCTTATTATATACAGGGTGTAACGAAACTCTTGGGCAAAACTTTAAGGGGTGATAGTACACATCAAGACAAACAATATTATATAGGAAACTTAGGGTCCCAAATGTCTTCCAAAGGAGATAGACGCCATTAAAGTTTAGAGTCCAAAATTTCAAATGATCATAAAAAACAGGAAAATTTGTCGATTCGTTTGCTGTTTTCGCTTAAATTATTCTTTATGTAAAGATTTTCTAGAAAATAAATTTTAAAGATAAAGTTAAAAAAATGCCGATAGAGGGCGCTTTAGACTTTGGAGTAACAAACAACTATTTTTTACTGTTATTTTTTGTATCAGATTAAATGTTTTCAAAAGCTTAGACTTAAACTTAAATTTTGAGCTCAAAATCTGAATCGTTGGGGGTGGTTATGTCGCGAAAACTCAACAGTGTTCAGGAGGTGAAATTTGAACCCCCCTCCTCCCCTGTACGCAGTTCAGTTATTCACGATTTTGGATGCTCGGTCGTAGACCAGGCAGCAACTATTACCCACTAAACGTAAAATAAACGAGAGAGGGATGACAAAAATGTGTGGGCCGGAATTATCCACGATCATTTGATCGGGCCATATCTTCTGCCAAGGCGCCTGGACGGCGGAACGCATCTGGTATTCCTACAAGAGGTGCTTCCAGTTCTGCTGCAAAGTGTTCCAGCCAACATAAAGGCTCGTATGTGGTTCCAACATGATGGAGCGCTTGCACATTTCAGCGCAAATGTGAGAAGTGCATTGGATACAGCATATCCAGGGCGATGGATTGGACGGGGTGGTCCGGTAAATTCGCCGGCACGCTCGCCTGACCTCTCCTGTCTAGACTTCTTCCTCTGGGGCCATATGAAGAGTCTTGTTTGCGCAAGCCCTGTCGACTCCAACGAGGAACTGGTTGCGAGAATTGCCGTCGTAGCAGGCGATATCCGGGAGATGCCCGGGGTATTTGCTAATGTTCGAAAGTCCCTCCGCCGGCGGTGTGAGGCCTGCATCCTTGCTGGTGGGCGCTCTTTCGAGCAGTTTTTGTGATTTCACAAGAAAATCATGCGTGTACCATTTTCTACGTGTCATCATTCATTCAACCTTCATTCATGCGCACGACGTGCGTACATCAAATTGTTTTTTTTTTATTTCGAGAGGAGAAATTGCTCATGTCTAGTATTATGAATAAATTTTTTAATTTTGTCATCCCTCTCTAGTTTATTTTACGTCTAGGAGGTAATAGTTGCTGCCTGGTCTACGACACAAAGTCCTACGACACCAAGATAGGGAATAACTGAACTCTGTTCAGGAGGGAGGGAGTTTCAAATTTCAACTCCTGAACACAATTCCGTTTGCGCTACTTAAATACCCCCAACGAATCAGATTTTGAGCTCAAAATTAAAGTTTAAGGCTAAGCTTTTGAAAGCATTTAATGTGATAAAAAAATAACGGTAAAAAATAGTTGTTCGTTACTCCAAAGTCTAAAGCGCCCTCTATCGACATTTTTTTTAACTTTATCTTTACATTTATTTTTCAAGAAAAAAACTGACAAAAAGAATAATTTTAGCTAAAACCGCTAACGAATTGATCCATTTTTCCGTTTTTTATAATCATTTGAAATTTCGGACCCTAAACTTAAATGGTGTCTATCTCCTTTGGAAGACGTTTGGGACCCTAAGTTTCTTATATAATATTGTTTGTCTTGATGTGTACTATCACCCCTTAAAGTTTTGCCCAAGAGTTTCGTTACACCCTGTATATATATATATATATATATATGTGATAATAATCACATTTGGAAAATTTAGCACAAGGGTACGAGGAGTGATGCAGTCGGGTGGAGTGTTCATACAGGACAACACTTACGAAATTTAGGAGAGTAACACACGCGGAGCCATAGAAGAGGAACACACATTTCCGACAATATCCAGGGAATCACCTTTATTCAATTATGAAGCACCGCGAAGGTATTAGCTGCAGAGGCCACATGACTTGTCCGGGGTCCATGCCAGGACGGGACTTAAAAACAGTAGTGCTTACATTGGAGAGTTACGAGAAAAGCGTTGTAACCACCGGACTGTGGACAGTAGGTCCGACAGAAACGAAGAGAGAGAAAAGTCTTCTGTTCATGCAATATTAAATGGGTGTTTTGCGCTATTTACGCCAGAGGGCCTAAACTACTTAATTTTTAATTGGGCGACTTTAGATTCGTGGAGTTCACGTCTCCACTTAAGTTTATCGGGGACTGATAGATCCCGCGCTTGTTAGAGCTGCGAACTGTTGACCTGGACGTAGGATAATTGGTCATAAAGTTCTTGCAAAGTGTGGTTTTTGACGTTAAAAAAGGCATAACTTCAGAGTGGTTTGCGGGTTCTTCAAGAATTTTGACACTATACTGACATTCGAAATCTCATAAACTTTGAACACTCATATCTGGGGATGTTGTTATTGAGTTCCGATACTTCACATGCCTGCTTAATGATCTGCAGGGCTACGATAAATTATCTTATTTTACTTTTAGGTCGCAATTTTGAAAAAGGGGTCGTACTTTATTAACAATAGAATATGCTTTAAAGTAAAGTAATTTAGGAAGACGCGTTTTCTTGTTACATCCCCCCCCCCATCGAAACAAGAAAAGTTCTTGCTGAAAGGAAGACTTTTCCGTTGACATAAAATTTTACAAAATTTTAAGTACACTGTATGCAGCAAAGGTAAATACACATTATATCATTGACAGAATAAGAATTTCCTTGTGCAAATTCAATTTCAATATTTCATACTAATTGCAATAACTTAATTTCAATATTCAATATTCGCTATCCAAAACAATATTATATCCACAAAAATAATAACCTCTAAAATAATAAGTCAAATAAATGTACTAAATTCTTTCTCAATATTTATCATACTTAATTTCTTATATAAACACTATAACTTCCATAACTAACACGATATTTTTATTTAATCTTACTACTAGTATTTTGGTATGAATCCTCCTGTTATATAACCTCTTACATCTTAAAAACATACCTCTCTTTTTATCATATATGAAACATTACTTTTTTTTTTGTTTCTATTTATTTATCCTTTATCAATTTGAGAATTTTCTGAAATGAGCACTTCATCTCTCTCTGTCTCTCTCTCTCTCTCTCTCTCTCTATATATATATATATATATATATATATATATATATATATATATATATATATATATATAAACTTAGACCGAGTGTTCAACAAATTTTCTGATTTTAGTTCAGGCTGTGCTTGACTATTATCACAAGAACCCTAGATTGCCTAATTCAGTTATTTAGTTTATTAAGGAAAATTATTTTACTTTCTTCGCCATTGTATTTATAAAAGTCAAACTGTGTTCTACGTAAAGAAACTTTTAAAATGTTGGAACTGTGAACAATCGATAAAATCAATGGACTGTGCACATTAAACCAGGATTACGACCTAACCATAGGGAAGATATCCACATTACATGTTTAAAGGCTAGATCAGAAATCCAGGGGTGTAATCTTTTTGATTTTTTTATACCTTGCTTTTTACTTTAGTTCCGACACCGTTTCGCGATGTGTGAGAAGGAGCTGATGAATAGCTAAGTTCCTTAAAAAATAAATAAATAAATAAATATTCTACTTACAGGGGTCAGGGATCAGACATTCGACTCTCCGTATTCAGTTCTCTAATCACTCACTCACTCACTCACTCACTCACAAACCGGCATCATAATTCAGTGTGAGTACAAGAGAGAATTGAAAATAACTTGATTTAAATAGTAAACCAGTAAGTGGAACACTATAAACTTAACACTTTTAATATACAGTTAGCAACCAGAAACTGCTACAACTGTGCCTTATTTAAAATTCCTCATTAAGATGTATAACAATTACGAGCTTTATAAATGTAAAACATATAAATCTAATAAACTACGAATGAAAGGATTTCCTTTTATCGATGCCGTGTGTAAAAAATCCTTCTATCGATCAGGACTTTGTAGGAATTGGTATTTTGAAATGTATATAGTTCTCGTAAAGTTTTTATGGGCCGGAAAATTGTTAGAGGATAAGGTATAAAATAAGGTATAGATTTTGCTCCGGAAGAAGAATTTAAGACCAACATACACATCCCTTTCGAAACAGCCTTGAGTGGCATGGTAAGAACAGACTGTAAATGTCTCCTATGAGATTTCTGAGGAAATCATAAAAGGATGTTCTTAGAAATGTCAGAGGGGACAACTACAAGTACTGCAGTTTCAGTGTCACTGAAACATTTTCAATCTATTTCTCTGGCCGATTGATCTGAATGTCTCTGACCTTTCTGCTCGTACTTATATCTTCATCCCTGCCCATTCATTGGATTCTTTTATTACTACGAGATATCTTTTTTGAGCAAGCGAATTGAAAAAGATCGATAAAATCAGATTATCTAGATGTTTCTTGTTAAAAGTCCGATGAAAACCGCATTAGGGTTGCCAAGCAGTGGCTTGGAGCTCGCCATATTGGCACTGTTTTCGTAGGCAGCTATGTGCTGTGTGAGGTATTGAATCCAAATTAACCCCTTCCAATTAAAGCAAATAGCCGTTTATGTTAAACAACTCGATGAAGAAACATACACGAATGTAAATGAGCAGCGCTTTTCTACTAGGTGGGAAACCCCGTGGTTAGCGTACACGCGCGACAGTCAGGCGAGAGACGCCACGAGGCGAGGTCGGATAGAGGTTAGCAGCGAACGGAAAATTTGAAGAAAAATAAAAGATCGGTTTGTCGTTCATCTCGAGCACAGCAGTTGGACATTGCCAAGCTCATCGAAGGCGTCTTGAAGTTAGCTATCGTTCCAGTGACCTGGTGACAAAGTTAAGACAGAAAGGTTAGTGTGGCGAATTTACAAGTAGTGATGTGGCTGATTTCTGGCAGGGTTTCCGTAATACAGCTATCGGGATCAACAAGTTTGTTGATTTCCACGTTGCCTGCTAGCAAGGAATATTGAACTTATGTTACATAATTGTTGTTGTAATAAATATATTTTAGTGTAGAAAACCTCGTCGTATCTCGTTTGTGGTGAGTTCATTGTTTAATATATATATATATATATATATATATATATATATATTACCTAAAGGTAAAAGAAACAAGTGAACTTTACAGCTGTTCGGTTCGAAAGTTGATCGGGACACAAGCTCTGGCACGACTTGGTTGCTCCCATATTCTAACGTGTTCTAATAGATTCTAAATAAATGCTAATTGTTATTGTTAAGTTCTACTATGTTTATTTCAATATGCAGTCCGATAATTCATCGACCACAGAAAGATTCATATAGACAATTTCTTACTTTTTGGGCCATACATTTCTAAAGAAAAAAAACCCGTTTCAGAGCCTTGTCATTTCATATATAAAGGTATGTAAAAAAAGCCAATAATGAGCAGTAGCAGATTACGCACGTACTCAAAATTCTTAAATGGAATCACAATAATATGACATTCTTCCTAAGCAGCAAAGACATGATAAACAGCGTTCAGTCACTTTGTCTTCAAATTCTCTTAAATGTTCTTTTAGTTTTTCTGTGTTAGTAATTTTTTTTATTCGGTTTTGTTATTTAACATGTCCAATGAGTAAGTACATCATATTTTTTATCTTTCACATTATATTATGACATAACGTATACAAAATTTCAGGTAGACTCTTGTAACGAAACTACCGCGGGATATTAACGTAGGATTACTTATCGCTGCTTACCTCTTTTCTTTTTTTTCTCTTTTTTTTTCTTTTTTTTTTTTGACGCATTTTGGTACACTTTCTGTTTAACTGTTTACTGCTACTGGATTTGGCGCGCTGCCAAAATTATAACTCGAGATGGACTGTGAAGTTTTTCTTTCCGGAGGACCGTTATTGAGGAACGTAATCCTCGTTAAAAGTGTTATACATTAGACATCCTAATGACATCCGCAGGAGGGATAAAGCTACAGCTTTGTAACAAACATACATTTTTCGGACCATAAGACATTTAGTCGATTAAGTCGATTTTTTTACTTTAAAAAATCGACTTAAAATTGGGGTGCGTCTTATCGTTCGAAGGTAACATTAAAATAAAATGAATATTTCATTATATATATTATATATATACATATATATATATATATATATATTTACCTTTATTACGTAAAGAATTGAAAATATCTTTACATACCTAACAAAATACAAAATATTCTTTTCTAAAAATCCCAACATAAATTTTAAGGTGCGTCTTATCGTCCGTGCATCTTAAAATACGGTAGTTAAAATTACGTTAAATTTCTAGGACCATAATCATTGTAATGAAATCAGTGATAGTGTAGGGTATCCCTCGTACTATAGTTTAGCACTGCAAATTATCTATTTAAAATATATCTGTGGTCCTTATTATTAGTTCACCCATGAAAATTTAAAAAAAGTTATACTCTGTGTCATAAGACAAACGGCAGCAGAATTTCTTTCTGTGCTACACGTTTGAACCTTAACAGATACTGAATTAACTAGAAGTGTCACCCTGATGTAGGTGGAGGGTACGGATGACAAACACGTTGAGTTATAACTACAAGCATTGCACAATTTCCCACAGTAACTGGCAACCGGTGAGCTGGAAGCTTTGCGTGCATTCTTTCCTCCTCGTAAATTTGCAGAAGGGGTGAGTGGAGAATGCCAAGTAAAGAAAGGAAGATGGCTAGTTAAACATTTGCCTCCATTAGCAGCACTATTTTTACGTTTACCAATTTTGTCTGTTTACTTTCGGCATGAATTCGTGTTCTGGACAGTCTTTATGCAAGACACAGTTGCGCTGATGAATATGTATTTTCGAGTGAAGGTTAATACCTCTTTTTTTCACGTATATTTTGTTAGGGAAGACAATGGTGGGAAAAATGGGATGAATGCATCAAATTTGAATGTCAAAAGAAAAGGATGTTGCTTCGCTGATGTAGTTTTATTGGGGAAAATAGGGTCATGCAGAATAAACGTACTTTGTAGCTATAAGGGCATTTCATAAATGTTATATAACTGTAACAATCAGATACAGAGCAGAATTTTATACGGTGGTTACACTCTTAAACGAAATCTGAAGACAAATTAATGCGATGTCTTATACTTTAACTAGCTGAAAACCCGCACTTCGCTATGGAGTACATTCAAATTAAATTCAACGGTCAATGTATGCAATTAATGCCAAAAAAATAAATAAATAAATAAATATATATATATATATATATATATATATATATATATATATATATATATATATATATATATATATTTATAATAAATACAACGATCAATGTATGCAATTGATGTAAAACAAAAAACTAAAAATATATTTATAAAAAAATCGTAAGGGATATTATTATAGACAAAATAATGTAGAAGAAAATATTCAAATTGAATGTAATAGGACATACTAAAAAATATAGTACAATTAATATAGTGCAGTTTGAGGAACGTAATATCTTTTACTGTATTTTAATATTTTTTTAAATAATGTCCAACCGTCTGCCGCATTAGCAAGAAAAAAAATATTTTTTGTCTATTTACTTGTTATGCACGTCACGATTAATTTATTTAAAGTACCAGAAAAGGAAATCACGTGCTCAGCATTTAATAAATTAAATTCTAAAAATTAATCTTTAAAAAATCACCAAAATCAGAAAATGGAGGTAAAAATTCGAAAAAGATCTCATTTTAAAGGAATTTTTATGATCTTTTTTGTGATATAAATTGTATAACCCTCAAATTATTATTTTAAATGCAAACTTAATAAAAGTCACAAAAACAGCTTAAAAATGTAATTTTTAAAAATCAAAGAAGAATTTTTCAAAAATCTTTCTTAGTGCATCCCTACACTATAAGAAGAATCGCCATGCAAAATTTCAGCCCTTTAGGTCCAGCGGTTTGGTCTGTTTGTTGTATGTCAGTGAGTCAGTCAGTCAGTCAGTCAGTCAGTTACGGAACTGTTTTATATATATAGATGGTTGTTTGAGAAAAAATAGCAAGTTGCTGTTCAGACAAAAAAATGCTTTATTTTTAGAAATAAATTAATTCTGAACATAAACGTGAGAAATTTTGTATATTGTGTTATATCAAAGTTTTTTTAAACACATCCTGTTATAAATTCCTCTGTGATCAGTGAATATTGGTTTCAGCTTAAGTTTTGTTCTTTCTGCATTCCAGTTTAATAATTTGCAAGTTGCTGTTCAGACTAAAAAAAAGCTTTTTTTAGAAATGAATTAATCCTGAACATAAACGTGCGTAATTTTGTATATTATGTTATATCAAAGTTTTTTCCAGATTCCATCCCCAGCTGCCACAGCAGATCAACTTTGGCAACGTGTGGAAGCTGCTTGGTCTGCTGTACCCCAAGAACTCATCCAAAGTCTCTTTGAATCAATGCCGAGGCGTGTGGCAGCGGTGATCTCCAACAATGGCGGCTACTCTGGCTACTGATTTTGGCAGGAACCTCACTTCACAGAAGTCTATAAATTTAATCATTTGATACTTGGTCAACATGTTATCTACAAAATAAATTTTGTTGTGATATCTCTTGTCTTTTTTGGTGTTGCAATTTGGGTGGCCAGCAGTGTACTCCTCAATGGTAACAAATTTAATTCTGGAAATGCGTTAACTTTTAAAAGTCTTATTTATCATGAAAAAAATTCTATTTTTTTGCCAACTGTTGCAAATTAAAAATTAAACACATTAAATGTTACACAAAAATTTAATCGGGAACAAAAATCATTTATTTCAATGTGCATAATCCCGCTTTAGATTGAAACAAATAATGGAGTGTGTTTCATCAGTCAGTACATTATTAATAACTACTGTTAAAAGACTTGTAGTTCTTTTATTTATCAAATGCTCCGACACAGTGCCTGTTAGATATTACTCGAGAATAAATTTGTAAATTCGAAAGCATTTGTTGTCCCCAAGTAAGTTTTAATCTTTTGAGGCCGTGGATCAGAATTTGAGAAGTTTTCGTGATTCGGGGAAGTCTAGTTGCCTTCTGCGTGTTTTTTATGTGTGTAAATATTAATTAAATGAAGATAAATCTTCCGGACGTATTCAAACGGATGTTGGAAGCAAAAGTTCGATAATATGTCTAATTCATGCCATTTATTTTGCGTTTTTTACAGTTATAACGAACTTAACCCCATTTTCTTACATTTTTACTCATGATTTCATAATTTTTTTTACTTCACACTGTTTTTTGAAACAACCAAGCCTTTGAAACAAATAAAGCCTTTTTCACATTGCTCCCGAAGCGGTGAGTCAGCGAAAAAATTTTTTTAACCTATCACAGAGCTGGACGCAATGAGCACGTGATATGTTAAACCAATCACAGGCCATGTCAACAATCTCCGTTGCAACGTAGGAACGTTACTCTACGCTCCAGTGGAAGCAATGTGAACAAGTCTTAACACCACTCAGCATACTTCTGTAAGTAGCGAACCTCTTACAACTCGGGGATCTTTTCAACTCCGTCGTCCATTTTTATTAAAGACTAGCTGAATACCCATACTTCGTTACGGAGTACATTCAAATTAAATACGACGGTCAATGTATGCAATTAATGCCTATATATATATATATATATATATATATATATATATATATATAAAATAAATACAACGATCAATGTATGCAATTGCTGTTATTAAAAAAAATCGTAACGGATATTTTTATAGACAAAATAATGTAGAAGAAAATAAAATTCGTTGTGAGAAATAAAATTCGACGAAAAATGAGCTGGAAATATATTTTTAGACCAATGAATATTTTTACCTTGGGTGTTTATATTTACTCTTTATTAAATTTACCTTGTACTGTTTTCAGATGTTCCGTTAATTAATTTTTTTAAGTGAAGCATAAACGAGGAAGCAAATTTCATTTATGTTCAAAATAACTTGCTGAAAATTTCATCATTAATTTATTTTCAGAAGTTGCAGGTAGAGACAAAAAAAATACAGAAGGTATTTTTTGATTGCTAAACGTAAGTTAATAATTCTGGTACCTTCAACTGTTTCTGCAGTTAGAAAATTCGAAATAAGTTAATTTGTAAAAAAATATTCCTGTTTGATTTTTTTTATCTATTTTTTTTTTTATAAAAGGATATTTATTCTGCAAAGGCAATCAAAAGATGTTTCTCCCATCTTTAATTCCCCTGAAGTCCTTGCAAAGTTTCTTCCCCTCTCAACAAAGCAAACATTTAAACTTAATCAGGGCGTTGAAGACACGATGGAGTTTTATTAAGTTAATCCCAGGACCCCTAAGGCATTATTTTGCAACATTTCTTCCAATTTTCTCCTCTTGCAAAACATGTAAAAAATTATTTTAAACCCGTTTCAAAATTCATCGAGTTAAATATAAATAAAATACTATTCGACAGTGGAAATGTCATTTATGAAGCAATATCAATTCAAAGCTGGCACCAAACTTGGAGACCTACGTCAGGGTAAACCAGATCGTGAAAAAATATGGTCCAGGACACAAAATTTTTTGAATTTTCGGAAAAAATTTTACTGCATTAAAACATTTTGTGTTCTTTTGCGCTTAAAATGACGGTTAAATCATGTTTCGATCTTAATTAGAACAGGAGAAATTATTATTTTTTTTGCAACATTCTAATAGCCAATCGTTGTTTAAACCTGTAAGTGCGTTTTTCTGCATGATGGGTTTTTCCTCATTTCTCGTCTTTAAATTGTTATAAGTCAAGAACCGTTAAAGATAAATGGTTGAAACTTGTAACATGTCTTTTTTAACTATTTTACGTTAATATTCACTCAGCAAATTTGAAAAAATATTTACTTTTGAAAATATGATTTTAAAAAAATAAGTTACATCATTTTTGTCGTAATTTTTAATCTAAATATTTTTAATTTTTTTAAAAATTAATATTTTAAAAAATGATGAATCAAAATTAAAACTTAAATATTTTTGTTTAATTAAATGGAAAAAAATTTTAATTCGACAAATAACATTTCGAGTTATAACGATTTTAAATTACCCCACTTTTATTAAAAATTTTAAATTTAAAAATTTTTTTAAAACTTTTAGAGAAGTTTTATGATGTGATTTTGTTTACAAATGATATGGTTAACCATCCCCAAAAAAATCAAAATTTTAACTCAATAAATAAAAAAATTTTCAAAATGTGTCCCGAACCCCCTAATTACAAATTTTCTGCTTTTGTGTTGCTGTCGACAAATTTGTAGTTTTCAGAATTCTTATTAACGATTATTTCTCAGAGAAGCGCTGATTTTTCATCTTTCCGTTTAGGCTAGGTTTTTATTAATTCATAATCATAATTTTGTATGTCTTTTTCAGCCTCTTGCAGAACTTCTTCACTGGTATAAACCATCGGTTCTTATCGCACTTAAGGCTGCTGTGTACTAACCCTATCGGATGCGCTCACCTCAATGTTAACATATGGAGAAAAATATCCTACTATTTACAGTTACATAAATGCTGATAATCCAATAAAAATGGCATTTTCAGGTGACCTGATATTTTCTGCACCTTACAACAGGATTCATTTTATGAAGTTCGTCCACCAAAGGAATTTATGATCGTTTAAAACACACTAGACTAGATATTTTCCCACAATAATTTAAATTTTAAAATATTGTTTGAATTAAAAAAAATTAAAAATAAATAAAGGTGCAAAATTCCTTTCTCTATTATAGAATACAATTTTAAAAACAAAATCTTAAAATCCAAGTCGGCACTCCTTGGACACATTTTCTCTATAGGTTAACATTAAGGTAAGCGAATCCAATAGGGTTAGTACACAGGGGCCTTAACACTAACTTTTACTCTCATGAAATTCGTTTCATCCTTAACTTCACATCTAGGTTCCTTATACTGATCAGAGAATAACGAAAGATGATCCAAGAAATGTTAGTAAGCAAGCAGCAGTGAACTGCTTGAAGTCGTTAGCAAAATACATGGATCCCAGGATGGTAAAAAGCAATTTAAAGTATGTTATTGCTTTTAGCAAAAAACAATATAATAAATTTTGTTTCTGTAGAGGGATTTTGTTTCTGTAGAGGGCAAAATATATGAATTGCAGGATTGTAAGAAGCATTGTAAATTGTATCATTGCTTTTAACTTATTTTTAATAATTTATTATTGTCTCAAAACTTATTTTTATTACTATTTTAGAGCCCATTCGTACATTTTCTATCGCATATCCCTCTATATATGTTGCACCTTATACGCTATAGACTGATGTGTTGCATCTTTTTTTTCACTGTCAGATTCTTTAATTGGATAAGTAAAAAATCGTGTGTTAGTTCACAAATTGTCTGTATGCATATATATATACTAGCTGAAAACCCGCACTTCGCTACGGAGTACATTGAACTTAAATACAACGGTCAATGTATGCAATTAATGTCAAATATATATATATATATATATATATATATATATATATATATATTAAATACGACGATCAATGCATACAATTGGTGTAAAAAAATATATACAGTTGGTTCTCTGTTTAACGGAGCTCTACTTAACGACGATCTCTATTTAAAGACGATATTTCCCGGTCCCGGTCCCTCCGACGTAAAAAAATTCTATTTTAAGACGATTTTGTTTCTATTTAACGACGATTTTTTCTTACATGATAAACTTTTTCTTCAACATTTTATCTACTGGAGGGTTACTTTCTGTGGGGGAGTTTGGTTTCAAAAACAGATCCGGAATTTCCTTTATGTTTGTTGCAATCATAGACTTGTTGCAATGGAAAAAACCGGGGGAGGGGGGGATTACTGTTTCTCGGAAGATCGATCATTCTTCCCTGGTGGATCAAATTTCTTAGTGCGGGTGTGGAATCACTCTATTGTACCTACCATGTTGTCATCTGATTTGCGAACTGTCCAAAAGCACCCCTCTCTCACTCCTTCTGGGAAGCACGTGTTCATGTTTAGAGAATTCATGGTTGGGTGTAGGAGCTCATTCCAGTACGATTACGAGGTGAGCAGACCAAAATGGCATCAAAGCGAAAGCATCTTACACTACACGAAAAAGCGAAAATTATTGAAAACTGGGAAGAAAGTGTTGGAATAACAAAAGTCCAATTCGCAAGACAATTTCAGCTACCCGAGTCTACTCTCAAAGGCATTTTAGCAAGCAAAGAGAAAATTCTTGAAGCAGCACAAAAATTTGGTTTGGGATCCAAATCCAAACGGCAGAAAATTCAATGTGGCCGATCAGAAGAGTTTGAGAAGGCAGTCCTGCAATGGTTTCATCAAGCAAGAGCATCTAACATTTCAATTTCCGGAGTGATATTTAAAGAAAATGCTATTATTCTGGCAGAAAAGTTTGGAATGCAAAATTTTCAGGCTTCGGCTGGTTGGCTAACAAAGTTCAAAGAAAGATACGGGCTTGTATTTAAAAGCATATCTGGCGAAAGTGGCTCCGTAGATGAAAAAATAGTGGATGAATGGAAAAGAGTGCTGAAGGGGAAATTAGATGGATATGATGAGAAGAACATATTCAATGCAGATGAGACGGGCCTATTCTACAATATGGTGCCTTATAAAACCTTAACGTATATGGGCGAAAAGTGTTTTGGTGGAAAACACAGTAAGGAACGATTGACTGTTTTACTGTGCACTAATTCGGATGGATCTGAGAAATTTCCACCACTAGTTATAGGCAAATCAAAGCAACCAAGGTGTTTTAAGAATATCACCAGGAAACCTTGTGAGTACCGCAATAACAATAAAGCGTGGATGACATCACACATTTTTATTGACTGGATTAGAAAATTTGATGCAAAAATGTATCGAGAATAGTGGAAAGTTTTACTTTTAATCAACCGATGCACTGCACATACTCCAAATATCCCTGGACTTACAAATTTCACTATCCATTTCTTACCAGCTAATTGCACTAGCAAGTTGTAGCCATTATACCTGGGAATCATTCGCAGTGTGAAAGCATACTACAGAAAGTCTTTAATTAGGAAATTAATAAACAATTCGGCTGACAGTATAAAAATTAGAAAATTTACAATCTTGGAAGCAATGCACATGATAAGATCAGCATGGAAAGAAGTTTTTTCATCCACAATAAAAAAACTGCTTTCGCGTTGCTGGAATTCACAAAGAACTTGTAGTGGAACTGCAAAGTACGGATGTAGAAATCAACGAAGATGACATTGCCCCTGAAGAATGGAGAAGTCTTGTTGAAGATGAGGATGTTTCAATTCAAGATTTCTACAATTGTGATAAATATGTTTTAACAACAGATTTCGGAAATGTAGAACAAATTTATGAAGAATTTGTAAACGAAAACACAGTGTCAGACGAAGAAGGTGAAGTTGAAGACACAGAAAACGAGACACTGCCACCATCTTACACAGATGCAATTTCTGCTCTAGATGTTCTCCAACGCTATATTACATCGAAAATGGAACAGTGACTCATTTAACATTTTAGAAAATCTGGAAAAGAGAATAACGAAAACAAGGCGAATGAAGCAATCAACACTTTTTGAATTTTTTAAAACGTAATTTATTGTATTGTTTGTACTCTTTTTTTTCAATGTAATTTAAAATAACTTTTTGTGAATAAAATAATGATTATAATAAAAATAACATTTTTAAACACGCCAATATATTAAGAAATATATTGACAGTCTTAAACCTGTAAAGTGTGAAGGGAAATGTTATTCTTTCACATATTCTGTTTAAGGACGATCTCTACTTAAGGACGATTTTTCACGGTCCCTTGAAAGTCGTTAAACAGACAACCAACTGTATATAAAAAATCGTAAGGGATATTTTTATAGACAAAATAATGTAAAAGAAAATATTCAAATTAAATCTAATAAGACATACTAAAGAATATAGTACAGTTTGAGGAACATATCTTTTACTGTATTTTAATGTTTTTTTGGATAATGTCCAATCGTCTTCCGCATTAGCAAGAAAATTTTTTTTTGTCTATTTAGTTGTTATGCACGTGATGATAAATTTATTTAAAGTACTAGAAAAAGAAATCACATGATCAACATTTAATAAATTACATTCTAAAAATTAATCTTTAAAAATTCACCAAAAATCAGAAAATGGAGGTAAAGGTTCGAAAAAGATTTCATTTTAAAGGAAATTTTATAATTTTTCTTTTGATAAAAATTTTATAACCCTCAAATTATTATTTAAAATGCAAACTTAAAAAAAGTTACTAAACCAGCTTAAAAATTTAATTTTAAAAAAATCTAAGGAGAATTTTTGAAAAATCTTTCTTAGTGCACCCCTACACTATAAGAAGAATCGCCATGCAAAATTTCAGCTCTTTAGGTCCAGTGGTTTGGTCTGTGCGTTGTATGTCAGTCAGTCAATCAGTCAGTCAGTCAGTTACGGAACTGTTTTATAACGCCGCATTCCCGCGTGCCCCCAGAAAAAAAAGCCCTTATATATATATATATATATATATGTGCGTGTATGTGTGTGTGTGTGTGTGTGTGTGTCTACTTACTAATACTAAAAATAATCTCGTATTGTGCAGTTGCGTTATTTTAGCTCATGAATATCTCGAAATAGGACGTCTCATTGTACTTGTACAGTTTCGAGGAACAAGTTAGTTTCTAACTGTATCCAAGCATTGATTTTTCTGCAAATGCGGTCAGTGACTGTCCTTGTTCGCTCCCTGAATGTCTGATTTTTCAGCCTAACTACTCTGCAGGGAAACATTACCCCGTCCAAGATTTAATGAAATTGATACTGACCTTGGATGAACTTCGATGTTATGAACCTTGAATAGGGGATTCTGTCATTAATAACACGTCTCAGATTTCCATACTTATCTAACATGGTAGTGCGTGAATGTGTAAAAATTGTGAGATACTTTGAGCCTGGTCAATATGAATTATTTAATATTTTGAGCACCTGTATTAATTTTTACAGAAAAAAAGATCTCTTTAAAATAGCTATTAAAAGGAAGTTTGGTCAGAAGTTTGATACTTCTACTCTACTTAAGGATGATTTGTCTAGACACCTAAACTTCAGTTTTTTCCCTTATCTACGGAGGGAGTACGTAGATGTTTCAGAATTTGTAACCATTATGTTCTTCAATTGTTATCCCTGTACCTAAAAATTCAGTGTGCTATGGTACACATGGTGAGTTTGAACGTTAAAAGTACCAAGCCTGTCAAAATTACTAGTTTTAACATTGACTGAAATTTTTATAGCTTAAACGTTGGAAGTTAGTATTAAGTGAAATTGTAAACTCCCAGATTCTTCCTTATTAGCGTAATTAATTGTCTGATCATTCACAGAGCCTTTTAAAAAATCAGAAAATTTTAAGAAGTTTCAAAATTTAAAGTTTGGTACTCGCATTCATGACTTAAGGGGCTCCAGGACACATTTAAAAAAAATTTTTATTATTGAGTTAAAATTTTGAATTTTTTTGTGATTGTTAACCATATAATTTATAAGCAAAATCACATCATAAAACTTCATAAAATTTTTAAGAAATTTTAAAATTTAAAATAAAAGGGGGGTAATTTAAAACTGTTATAACTCGAAATATTACTTGTCAAATTTCAAAAATTTTCATTTAATTAAGCAGAAATATGTAATTTTTAATTTTAATTCGGCATTTTTAAAAATATTAATTTAAAAATAATTTTAATATTTAGAGTAAAAATTTCAAAAAAAGGATGTAGCTAATTTTTAAAAAATCATATTTTCAAAAAAAATTTTTTTTTCAAATTTGCTGAATCAAAATTAAAGAAAATTATTGAAAAAGACATGTTCCAAGTTTGAACCATTTATTTTTAACGGTGTTTGACATAAAACAATTTAAAGACGAGAAATGGTGAAAAAACCCATCATGCAGAAAAATACAATTACAGGTTTAAACAAAGATTCTCTGCTACTGGAATGTTGCAAAAAAAAGTGTTAATATCTCCTGTTCTAATTATGATGGAAACAGGATTTAAACGTCATTTTAAGCGTGGAAAAAACACAAAATATTTTAATGCAATAATTTTTTTCGAAATTTTGGAGAATTTTGTGTCCTGGACCCCCTGAAAATACAACACAATAAACTGAATGAGAATGTTTCCCTGAGAAATGAGAAATTTACATTCAGACAAATAGGAAATCTTTTTTTTTTCTTTTTAAAGACAAAGTATCGAAAAGTTTATGCTTGTGTGACAGCTGAGGTGCTATATGATACATATTTGATCCGTTTCAAAGCTTACGTAGAGGTATTATTATTTTTAGCTTTGGGCTAAAAAGAAAGAAATTAGTTAATAATTTAAATAAACTCTAGAAATTTTCACTTAAAATGCTGTTTAAATCTATGCAATCACTTTGCTTTAGGAGCTTTTTTAGACCTTCTCGTTTTCCTGGGCTTTTCATCACTATTTAGCTCTAAATTATTATAAATAAAGCTACGAAAATTTTTAATTAATCAATAACAAATGGATAATTCACAAAAGCTCCAGAAAATCTACTGAAGTCAAACAAAATGTCTCAAGCAAAATACCGTGAACATGCAAATAGACCAGTGATTCCCAAACGGTGTGCCGCGGCACTTTAGGGTGCCGCAAAATCGACCAAGGATGTCACCAGATTTTTAAGCATAAACAAATAAATAGGTGCTTACTTAAAATAAATATGATATCAAACATTTGTGCTTTAAGAATAAGTCGCAAACAAATCAATTCTTAGTGATGTTCTTTGTGATTCTGTAGTGTAATACAGTACTATGTTGAATTCCCTGGTTATTTTTGAAAATGTATTCATACACTATATACCAATAAGTATTTGAACACCTGTGGTAGAAAAAAAATTTATTCATATTAAATAGTTGGTAGAGCCTCTACGAGAGGCAATTACAGCCTCAACCCTCCGGGGCATGCTTTCCACAAGTCCTTGTATGACGGCCAGTGGTATTTTCTTCCACTCGGCTTGGAGAAGACATGTAAGTTCCTTCACCGATTTTGGACGGTGGTTGCACTCCTTATTTTGGCAATCCAACTCGTCCCAGCGGTTCTCGGTAGGGTTCAGGTCTGGGCTCTGGGCAGGTCAGTCCATTCGGTTAACCCCATTTTCACCAAACCAATCCATGGTGGACCTCGCAATATGACAGCTGGCGTTGTCGCCTGGAAGTAACATGGGTCCAACCCGAAAAACTGCTACAACGTAGGAAGCATACTGTCATCCAAAATAGTGCAGTAGGCGTCGGCGTTGAGCTTACCATGAATTGGGACCAAGGGTCCTAGTCTATACAAGGAGAAACACCCCCAGACCATAACTATACCTCCGCCGAACTTTACTGTGGGCACAATGCATTCTAGCAGGAGGCGTTCTCCAGGCAGACGCCAGACCCAGACCCTGCCACCCGAACGGTAGAGGGTGAACCTTAATTCGTCGATCAAGAGAATCCCGTTTCCACTGATCTACGGTCCATTTTCGCCCACATTAACCGAGCAGCGCGGTTTGACTTTGAGATAAAAGGCTTATGGGTGGCAGCACGACCACGAAAACCAAGCAGATGTACTTCATTACGGATAGTATTAATCGAAAAAACCCTTCCGGATGCCTGTTGAAACTCCTGGAGTATGTGAACCATCGGTTGGATGCGGTTCTTCCGAATTTCTCCGGACAGCATCCGTCGGTCTTTATCTCCCAGTTTCATGGGTCTGCCGACTCGGGGCACATTCCGACAATCACCGCTCATCTTCCACTCCTGAATCACATAGGCCACTATCGATTTTTGGGTAATTCAGCTCGCTAGATATGTCCCTTAAGGATTGGCCATTCTGTGATACCTGGCGATTACACCTTTCTCGAAATAAGATAGCTCTGCATCTTGCAACATTGGCATTAGTCGCATGCAAGATGCCTACTTCGTGGCATCTTGCATGCGACTAATGCCAATGTTGTTTCTTACACGATAATGAACAGTGGAGGGCGTGACGTTTATCAGGACCACAGATGTCGTCATTTGCATGGGTGTCTAAATACTTATTGGTAGATAGTGTATATTTCATTTTGATGTTTGTTACTTATACTTATCAATAAATAAATATTATCACCAATGGAATAAGTATTTATTTGAACTTAAACTTGACATGTTCCCGATATGAATTTAGCTGTGGTGTAATATCTAAAAAGAATTTGAGAAAAACTAAAATTCTTACAATTGTACCCGTGATCAAATCTCATTCCCAAGTGTGCCACAGCCGTAAAAAGGATGGGAATACCCGAAATAGACGAATGACCTGTTATTATTTTTAATGCTTTAAATTCCTATTTCCATCTATATAACTATGGTTCCCGGTATAAAGGGCTTAAGTAAAAAAAGTGATTTTTAGATCTATGTTAATATTGATAAAAAAAAAGAGAAAATATTTTGACTTGTATAAAAGACTTAAGTCTATCAATTTTGTATACAAAAGTACATTTCTTTGTACAAAAGACTCAAGTCGAAATTATTGTCCTGCGATTGGTATAAAAGCTAATAACTTGGTACAGTCGAACCCCGTTATAGCGAGCCCGGTATATAACGAACGACAATTTTGGTCCCGCAGTTTTCCTATTGTACGTAATTTAATTAGTATTGTGTCAATTTAATGTAATCGATTTTAGTCTATTTAATGATCATTCTTAATAGATTTTATCATTTTTTTAATACATCATTATTAAATACTCATTGCAAGTAATGAGTTATACATTTTGTGAACTCTAGAATTTTCATAACGGTTCGGATATAGCGAACCACGGGATAAAGCGAACAAAACCTTTGGTCCCTTGAAGTTCGTTATAACGGAGTTCGACCATATATTTAAATAATTCTTTTTGACTTAAGCCCTTTATACCGAGCATCATAGATTATTGATCGTCTTCCCTACGTGATGTTTTTAAAGGTTTAAAGGATATACGATTCCTAACCTAGCTTAAACAAACGTAGTGGATTAAGAAACTTTACAATACAGTCGAAACCCGTTATAACGAACTTTAAGGCACCAAAGGTTTTGTTCGCTTTATCCAGTGGTTCGCTGTATCCGAACCGTTAAGAAAAATTCTGGAGTTCACAAAATGTATAATTCATTAGTTGCAATGAGTATTCAATAATGATGTATTAAAAAATTGATAAAATCGATTAAAAATCATCATTAATGTATTAAATCGACTAAAATCGATTACATTAAACTGACACAGTATTAATTAAATTGCATATAATAGGAAAACGGCGGGACCAAAATTCTCGTTCTTTTTATCCGCGAGTTCGTTATATACCGGGTTCACTATAACGGGGTTCGACTGTATAATAAAGAAAATTGTGGGTAAATAACTACGCTGCGCAGTAAAAGACATTCATATAACCGCACAAGATATTCTCATACGAGAAGCACCATTCTTATCTGTATCTGTCATACCCAAGATTTCTGCAGAAAAAATTATATCTGTACCGTATCTCACCAAAAGCATCAATGTATGAAAAGACTTCGTACAATAGAATGTGGAATATATTAACTCGGAACGTTTTGGGGAATTGATCTCTTATTTTCCTGAAAAAAAAAAGGTCAGCGACTAAGAGTCTCGGCGCCAAGAATGTAAACGTCTCGGTTTCTCTGCAGGGCAAAGAGAGACCGTCCTCTCAGGGAAAGAATAAAATGGATCGGGAAATATCTCTGGGGGAAAAATATTATGACGGATATGTTGGTTGTATTTCATATTTCATACTGTCCGTTCGTTCTCAAGAAGTTTTAGTGATGAAAAGAATTTATGAGTAACATTTTTAACTCTAGTGAAATAAGTTCTAATAGTTGAAGTAGGTGGTCCGATAAATCTGCGTTAAATACGAATGAAAAAGAAATACTGGTTTACTTTGATTGAAAGAAAACGGTATGTACAATTTCAACAATCTTCTATTAATGTCTCGAATATAAGATTTTGTATGGAGTACGTATTTTTTAGTTATCCTTTAGCTTACGGGGCCCATTTTTCCAATTCTCTCTTTAGAAAGGGAAATTTCATACTCCCTTTTTAAGAACGGCCACTAAGGAGGTTTTATATATATATATATATTTATATATATATATATATATATATATATATATATATATATATATATATATATATATATATGTATATGTATATATATATATATATTTATATATATATATATATATATATATGTATATATGTATGTATGTATGTATGTATATATATATGTATATATATATATATATATATATATATATATATATATATATATATGTATGTATATATGTATGTATGTATGTATATATATATATATACACACTGCTGGCCACAGTAAATGCAACACCCTGAAGGAAACATGCAAATAACATGAAATTTACAACATGCATTAGCGGAGGTGAGATATGCAAATGATTAGAATTTCAGACCAGACGCACATCACGCGCGCCTGTGGCGCCACTTCAAAGCGCAATTTAAGGCTTGGAGATTTCGACGATTTCGAGTTCGGCAATTGTGTTTTTCTTGTGGTTTTTTTTCAAAAAAACGATCAATTATGCCTCGTCGAAAACAGCGATCATCTTTTGATCAAGTATCCGAGTTCGACAGAGGAAGGATAGTGGCCTACCGCGATTGTGGATTATCTTTCAGGGAAATCGGTAGTCGTGTTGGACGAAACCAAACAACTGTAATGCGGATATGTGATCGTTGGATGCAGGAGGGTACGACGGACCGGCGTGTTCGATCGCATCCACCTCAGCGCACCACATCACGTGATGACAGGCAAATTGTGCGCATGGCAATGACGGATCGCTCGGTCACATCACGAACCATAACACAGCACATGCAGTCTGTAACGCATCATCCAGTGTCTGCGCGTACCATTCGACGACGTTTAGAGCAGAGTGGTCTGTCCGCAAGACGTCCATTGCTTTGTCTACCCTTGACGCAGAACCACAGACGTCTCCGCCGCAATGGTGCAATGACAGAAGGATGTGGATGGCAGAATGGAATGAAATTGTCTTTACTGACGAGTCACGCTTCTGTCTGCAACACCACGATGGTCGCATTCGAGTCTGGAGACACCATGAAGAGAGGATGCTGAACAGCTGCGTTATGCACCGCAACACTAGTCCTGCACAAGGGTATTATGGTATGGGGCGGTATTGGATATCACTCTCGCACACCTCTAGTACGCATTGACGGTACTTTAAACAGCCAGCGCTACATCTCCGAGGTGTTGGAGCCAGTTGTCCTTCCTTACCTTCAGGGCTTGCCCACAGCCATGTTTCAACAGGATAATGCGCGACCACACGTGGCACGCATTGTCCAACGGTTCTTCGTCAATCACCAGATTGAATTGCTTCCCTGGCCGCCTCGCTCTCCGGATCTTTCGCCGATAGAAAACATGTGGTCCATGGTTTCTTTGCGATTGACCCAGATTCCATCCCCAGCTGCCACAGCAGATCAACTTTGGCAACGTGTGGAAGCTGCTTGGTCTGCTGTACCCCAAGAACTCATCCAAAGTCTCTTTGAATCAATGCCGAGGAGTGTGGCAGCGGTGATCTCTAACAATGGCGGCTACTCTGGCTACTGATTTTGGCAGAAACCACACTTCACAGAAGTCTATAAATTTAATCATTTGATACTTGGTCAACATGTTATCTACAAAATAAATTTTGTTGTGATATCTCTTGTCTTTCTTGGTGTTGCAATTGGGGTGCCCAGCAGTGTATATATATATATATATATATATATATATATATATATATATATATAGATAGATAGATAGATATAGATATATATGTATGTATGTATGTATGTATGTATGTATATATATATGTATGTATGTATATATATATATGTATGTATGTATGTATGTATGTATGCATATATATATGTATGTATGTATGTATATATATATATATATATGTATGTATGTATATATATGTATGTATGTATGTATATATATATATGCATGTGTGTATGTATGTATGTATGTATGTATATATATATATATATATATATATATATGTATGAATGTATATATATATATATATATACAATGATTTCCGCTTATAACAATCACGTTTGTTATTACTGTTTTTGATTCTTATAAGCGGTTGATTCTTATAGCCGAAGTTTAGGTTTTTGGACAGGAACACACACACTTATATATACATATATTAGATAATTTACTATAAAATACTATTTAATTTACGTTAATTATCTTTTATTAGAATTATTGTTTATAATTTTAAAAATACAACTTAATTTCTAGATGTATAAGGAGATACATATGATTATAGTAAGAGAAGAAAAAAATTCAATATTTGTTACAACATACCTGCTTAACAGTTTAACATTTCAACTACAGGAATGCTGCAAGAAAAAGTTTTCTATGGTAGTTTGACGTAATGAAGTTTTCAGGAGGCTGTTTATACCTCTTTCAATACCAATAGTCTCAGACCAATATTCACCATCTAGCTTACGTTTCACGGTTTGATAACGTGCTGAATCTAATAATGTCACTTTTTCCTAAGTGATAGTGGACATTTCGCCGAAGATTTATGTGTTTCAGGGTTCAGGAAGCCGCAACCAAGATGTGGGAGGTGGGGAAAAAGAGTCCCTGTCTTTGTTTGTCAGTGGAGAAAAGTGAAATCGGATCCGCACGGTTAGGATGCCCCTGGGTCAAGCTAATAGGACAGTGTTTAGCTAAAGCGTTTAAGGGGAAACTATTGTGTTATGTCTAACAAAGAAAGGGATGCATTTTACGACTGTATTCCATTCCATCTTATCACTCTTTCTTTAAAAAAAATAAAGAAAGAACTTCGTGCCTTTTGAGGATTTAAGTGGCTTTTTTTTGAAAAATTAAAGGAAAGCGAAGAGTGTAAGCTGATTCTTAAAACCGGTGGATAGATTCTTTAAAGCGAAAATTTTAACATGGAAATAATACATTTGTTTTTGTTTTTGCGAAATTGATTCTTATAAACGGTTGATTCTTATAACCACTGATCACTATAAGCGGTGGTTACTGTATATATATATATATATATATATATATATATATATATATATATATATATATATATATATATATATATATATATATATATATATATATATATATATATATTCATTCTTGGGCCCATATTCTTGGGATACAAGCTATCCCACCCGTAAGGAAAATGTTAATGTCCTTCTCTTTTAGTGAACTCTATAAGTCATTTTCTAATTTATTTCTATTAGAATTGTAGCATGAAAGGTTTTTGGAAGCGAGTAATAAAAGGGCGATTCCTCGCCACTATAAAAAGTATAATCATTTATTTATATTCGTCACTTAATTTTAATGTCAACATTTTGATCTATGTCACTATGAGAAAAGAAATGTATTTGAAAAAGCATAAGAAATAAATAAAAAGTTTGACATACTATCACATTATGAAATAAGTAAATTAGGACAAAATTTACGTGACAATTATTGACCTATATGAAAAAAAAACTTGATAACTCTTAAACTGCATAATTTTGCTCTTCATCTGCGCCACATCATAACCATTGATGTCAAGCATATCGAACATGTCATAAACTAATCCGATTATCTATAGTTACTTTTCAAATCTAATATATAAAAATGAATGTTTGTATCTCTGTAATTGTATAGAAATCCACAGTTTAGGAGCTACGATCGTGAAATTTTACATACAGGCGTCTTTAAAAACAGCCGAGGGTCTGAAGAACTTCAAAAATCGAAATTAATTACCGTTGATTTTTAATTAATAAAAAACCAACAATTTGTAAGCTGTTACACTTTGTGGAATCACCCCTCTGAATATGGCGTCCATGTTAGGGTTAGCTGGCAAACAGCGAGCGAAAAGATAAAAATAAATAAAATTAAAAAGTTTCAAGTTATATATTAAACCAGAATAATAAATGAAAATAATAATCTTTCAAGTCAGATTTTATACTCTAAAATAAATCGGATCCAACGACATATTGACACTCTCACACGCGATGGAAAATTCGAATCAACCACGCTAAGTGTCACGATCTTTTTTAATCGCTACTGCAACCCCCCTAGCTTATGTCTTTGTGTCTATTGAAGAGTTAAAGACTAAGCTTCTATCCTGCTAACTTATTTCTCTTTTAAAACTCCTCTTACTCCATAAATGTATGTATATTCACCAACCCATAGCAACTTTCCAAAAAACTCATTGCGTATATTTTTTACTTTACTCAACAGTGTTGTGTATAATCGTGGCTCGTTCGTTAAAACTGTTCATTTGGTACACCGTAAGACTCGGGTTAGAGTCTGGGATCGTGCGAATTTTGCTAAACCTGTATTTTCAGCTTTTTATGAAGGCTTTTTTATTTTAGCTTTTATTTTATTATTATTTTAATTATCTTTATTTCATTTTATTATTTTTTAAATTATTATTTTTATTTTATTTTATTATTTTTTAAAATTATTTTTATTTTATTTTTTTTCAGCTTTTTTATGATGAAAGACCGAATATAGCTGAAATCTGAGGAGTTTATTATACATTTATATATTTTTAATTGGTTTTCATATTATTAATGTGTATAACATTTCGTATGCTTTTTTTTTCTATGTTATTTATACTGTGTTTAGTTTTTTAATGGATTTTGGTAGGTTTATTATAAATTTATATATTTTATGTTTCACTTTCCAGGATTTTTTGCTCCAATGATAAAGGCTAAATCTTTTCTATGTTATTTATACTGTGTTTAGTTTTAAAATTGATTTTGGTTAACAAACATTCATCAATAATTTATTTCTGGGCATTGTATTGCTAACAATTAGGATAACGAACAATTTTTGACGGATGCGATTCTCGATTCATAGATGTTCAATAGATGGCGCCACTATTTTAAACTTTTAGTATTCCATAAACCAACACTTCCTAAACGTTCGTTTAGGAGGTGTTCCTAAACGAACGGTGCATTCAAATTAAATACAATGTCAGTGTATGCAATTAATGCCAATATATATATATATATATATATATATATATATATATATATATATATATATATATATATATATATAATAAATACGACGATCAATGTATACGATTGATGTAAAAAAAACAAAAAAATATATTAATAAAAAATCGTAAGGGATATTTTTATAGACAAAATAATGTAGAAGAAAATATTCAAATTAAATCTCATAGGACATACTAAAGAATATAGTACAGTTAATGAAGTACAGTTTGAGGAACATATCTTTTACATTATTTTAATATTTTTTTGAATAATGTCCAATCGTCTGCCGCATTAGCAAGAAAAAAAGTATTTTTTTGCCTATTTCGTTGTTATGTGAAGATAAATTTATTTAAAGTAACAGAAAAAGAAATCACGTGATGAGCGTTTAATAAATTAACCTTTTACATGCCAATGTTCCTTTTTTGGAACACCATCTTTAATATTTTTTTAAAAATAAAGTGTGATATCTGTCAGTTTGAAAAAATTACCGTATATTATAGAAGGCATGATTGATTTTTTGACTTTTTTTTCAAATATGAATATTTTAGCGTAGAAAAATTTCTAAAAATCAGCTTTTTTCACAATTTTTACAGTACGTAAGAAAAAAAATTCTATAAAATTCCTAAAAATTCAAATCCACCCAAAAATTTCCCCATCGTACTTGCAAAGGACAAGTTTAACGAGTTAATAAAATAAATTAAAATAATAACAAGAAATATTTCCTCAAGACTGCGTAAAAATGCAATGTTCCAAAAAAGGAACATTGGCATGTAACGATATACAAAAGCAGTGATATCACACGTGATCAGTGATTCTGCCGTCAATCAGTGATTCTGCCGTCTGATTACGTAGAAAATTCAGCCGAACTTACAAAGCTGTACGCCCTACAAAAAGGAGCCTCTTTAGACGTCGACGCAAATGACATTCGGCAGTTTCTTGGATTACTGTTGTTTAGTGGCTACCACTCAGTACCTGATGAAAATACATATTGGAGCTCTCAGGAAGATTTGCATATCCTAATTGTTAACAATACAATGCCCAGAAATAAATTTCGGATGTTAAAAGAGTATTTCCACATTGTTGATAATAGTAAATTGGAACCAGGCGATAAATTAGGAAAAATTTCTCCCTTTTATAAAGAGGTTGGAAAAATTTTTCGTCAATTTGGATTTTTTCATGAAAATATGAGTATCGATGAATCCATGGTTCCGTGTTATGGGCATCGTTCGGCTAAGGTGTTCATACGTGGAAAGCCAATTCGCTTTGGTTTCAAAGTTTGGATGATCTGCTCAGCAAATTATTATCCTTATGCTATGTCTATCTACGGTAGAAAAAGTTCGAAAAATAAAAATTTGCCACTTGGATCAAAAGTTGTCTCCGAACTATTATCTTTTATTGACAATCCAGAGAAACGCAAACTATTTTTCGATAACTTTTTTTACATCGTACAGTCTGCTGACAGATTTATCTAACAAAGGCTTTAAGGCAATCGGCACAGTGCGAGATTCCAGAACGGGACAATGTTCTCTTAAAACAGCAAAAGAAATATCGAAATTTCAACGTGGAGAGTTTGATTACCGATGCGATGGAGAAGTTTATATGTGCCATTGGAACGATAGTTTTGTTGTAACTATTACATCAAATTTTATCACTCACGAACCATTAGGAAGAGCAAAAAGATATGTCCGAGCTAAAATAAAAGTCGATTTTCCTTAACCTTACATTATAAAACTATATAATAAAGGAATGAGTGGAGTACACCTGTTGGACAGACTTCCTGGAAGTTATCGACCAAAGTTACGCAGCAAAATATGGTACTTTATTCCTTGATCAGAGTGTGGCATGTAAAAGGTTAAATTCTAAAAATTAATCTTTAAAAATTCACCAAAAATCATAAAATGGAGGTAAAGATTCGAAAAAGATTTCATATTAAAGGAATTTTTATGATCTTTTTCGTCATATGAATTTTATAACCCTCAAATTATTATTATTTTAAATGCAAACTTAAAAAAAGTTACTAAAACAACTCAAAAATTTAATTTTAAAAAAATCTAAGAATTTTTCAAAAATCTTTCTAAGTGCACTCCTACACTTTAAGAAGAATCGCCATGCAAAATTTCAGCCCTTTTATTTCCCGCGGTTTGGTCTGTACGTTGTATGTCAGTCAGTCAGTCAATCAGTCAGTCAGTCACGGAACTGTTTTATATATACATATTATTGTTACTATTTTTATATCGTAACGTTAACTTCATGCGCACGCAATATTTTCCTATGCTTTTTTTTGTCTTTATAATAGCGTAATTTTCATATGATTTTAAACAACAATAATTTTTAACTGGCATTCAATTCGCTGTTAAAACTTTATATTTACACCCTATTTAAAAGAAGTAGGGTGTAAATTTTTCAAAGAGGATGTTTCAACACCCAACTTCAAAGAAGTAGGGTGTAAATTGTAGGGTAGAAAGTTGGTAAAATCAAAATTTTGTGCAATGTATTTAATTTCTCGATTAAAAGTAGTTTTTTTTCTAAAAATTAATTTATTTCGCTTGAAAAGCTAAATATTTTATGCACGCGGTTTATATTATTATTACTATCTTTATATCATAAAGTTAACTTCATACGCGAGCATTATTTTCATATGCTTTTTTTATTATTATCTTTATAATAGCTTTATTTTCATATGCTTTTAAACAACTATCGTTTTTATTCATATTATGTTGGCTTTTTATTAATTAAAAATTAAGGGTAGTTAATTTCGATTCCGGAAGTTCTTATTATCTTTATTTTCATATGCTTTTTCATTTACGAATTATTCAAATGTTGGTTAAAAAACTTATGTAATTCATATATTTGCGTGAGTTTAATTATTGTAATTAATAAATTTATATTTCTGGAGAGGATGTTTCAGGTTTTAGTGGTACTATGATAAAAGGCTGAATCTGAGGAGTTTATTATGGAGAGAAAAGGAATTTAATATGTAGAGGATGTTTATAGGAGTTTAATGGGGAGAGGAGTTGAATGGTTTGCAGCCCTCAATCAAACACTTCATTTTTTAAGAGGCAACGCTAGAGTCATATCATGGTTCTATTGGAAATTTCAGCTAAACCTGTAATTTCAGCTTCTTTTTTTGCCCAAATGATAAAAGGCTAAATCTAGCTGAATTCTGAGGAGTTTATTATAATTTTATATATTTTTTTATTGGGTTTTCATTTTATTCATGTGTATAAGATTTCACATGTTTTTTCTATGTTATTTATAACGTGTTTAGTTTTAAATTAATTTTGGTTAGCAAACATTAGACAATTTGACATTTTTACTTTTCAGATTTTAGTGCTTCAATGATGAAAGGCTGAAATTCCTGAATTCTGAGATGTGTATAACATTTCACATATACTTTTTCTATGTTATTTATACTGTGTTGATTTTGGTTAACAAATATTGTTAAAATCCCGGGCAATGCCGGGTACTTCAGCTAGTTTGAATATAATTTTTGAACTGAATAGTTTTTTAAAATTTGATTTTTTAAAAAAATACTGAGAAACTAAATCCGATTATCTGTAGTTACTTTTCAAATATGAACAAAATTTTTGAACTCAGTAGTTTTTTTAAAATTTGATTTTTTATTTCATATAGCTCAATAATTGTCACCCGTAACATCGTTAAAGCGAAAGCTACATTAAAGTGTTCTTATTGAATAATGCTTTTTTGAACCAAATTTCTCTGAAAATCTTTTCAGTTTGTTACCAGGCACAATCTCACTTTTAATGTTAAAAATTTCTAAATTGCGGTTCGTTGGGGATTTGATAAATCAGTTTACTTTAGGAACAGCAGATATCAACTAAATTAGTGAATGGAACACTGCGTTGTTTTTGGTGCAATCAATGGGAGAGAATAATGGCATATACACCAAATTGACACATGACTGACAAAAGGCTTTTTCGCATTGCATTTGGAGCATTGCGTTGCATTACTACGTTTGTTCCTTGATTGTAGACATGGCCTGTTATTGGTTTGATGTAGTACGTGATTAAGGAATTCAACTCTGTTATTGGTAAAAAAATTTTGCGCTTGCGCTACGTAACGATCTGGATTCAGTGTGGACATGCTTATAATCCAAATATTTAAACAGATCATCTCGCTATGTTTCTGCTCTCAAATACTCACGCAAAAAACCGTCGTGATTACCAATTCTTGAGCAAATAAAAAAAAACAGATTTTTAAAAATAATACTTAACCCTTTAACTGCTACTTTTCAATTCACAAACGAGATATAAGTTAGTCCTCATTGCATACCTGTTGTTGTTGCATATGTTGTTATTGCTTATGCCACTTAACCGACAGCCACATCACATCAAGTCCCGAAGGCTATGGGCGATGAAGGTGCGGCTCCTGTATTGAATTAGCACCACAAGGGTCGAAGTCCGACTTGGCTAAATGACCGGTCCCGTAATTTTGAACCGAGTCAAGTAACGAGACCGAAACACTTTACCCCGCACCTCCAGAGGTAAATTTGAGAACTTGGAGGACATTGCAGCCACGCTCTATTTTACTTGCCCCGGTCACCATTAGCGAACACGGCGGTGGATTTGCAGCAACGACCTTGTATACCCTCTCTAAATTTGCCATGAATGAAAATTGAAATATTATTTTCTAATTATTATAAATAATATATTATTTATCTATGTCAACATTCCCAATGCTGCAGCTTTTATACACATGATGGTATTCTGCCACAGATCTAAGATCTATGTCCGCGTGGTAGAAAGAAATCTCAGATGACTAAAGCAAATCTCTACTTGACAGCATACCATACCATATTCCGTCCGTTATCAAAATTTAAAGCGACAACGTAAAGTGCTGATTTTGACTTTTTTCGTTAGAGCGAACGTAAGTATTCATCTGGGGTGCTAGTTTGCTTTTATTTTCCAAATATCACAGAATATTTGTTATATATCTTTGTAAACGCTGTCTGTATTAAGTAGTAGTTAACTTCGTAAGCTAACAACTGCATAAAAATATGCATCAAAATTCGTGATAGTAAATAAGCCCGTAATTAATAATCCCATAATAAATACCATTATATATGTAATAAATAAGTCAAAAAAACTCGTGGTGTGTATACGTGGATGTTCTTACGCATTGAAAAGAAAAATATTTTGTAAGTTTGTTAATTCTCGGTAAAATGACAAATAGTCTTAAAACTTATGTAAATCACTGAACATTCCAGAGACTTTGATATTATTTTCACCAAAGATTCATAAAATATAATTATACATGCTTCTTCTCGAGTTGTTGTGTTTCGAAGAAGAGTCACTTTCTCCTCATTTTTTAAAATTTTTCTCTAATGGCTTTTTATTTTCTTTAATTTTCCAAGTTTCAAGTCATTAATCATTACATCATGTGGATGTGAAGACAAAACTCATTATATTAAGATGTTATCCAAATGCATATGTATACGTTAGGTGAATATCTTTAGCAGTGTAACAGTCTGTATAGAACATCTGTTTCTCATGCCCTAATGCAAACTGTAAACGATAATGTTTCCATCTTATCGTTGAATGAAAGAAGATTCCCGATGTAAGCATTAACAGTAGATTGTAGCAGCTGCTACATAACTTTCCTTAAGTATATGGTCGGTTTTAACCCCATCTAGAGATTCAGGAGAGACTTCAACTTTATATACAAGCGCAGCTGGAAAGTTTTATCATCCTTACGTAAGGAATTAAAGGATAGGCATATGAGGTGTAAAACAATATCAATACATGCTGTCTATACTTTCTTTTAGCTTATAACAAGGTTTAAATTATTGAGGTTTTAGCGTTTTAAGCATTCTTCTGGCTTTAGTATGTGGTTGTGACTGCAATTGTGGACTGATAATGTACTTGCTCTAGATTCTTCAGTATGTCATAAACAATAATTTACCAAATTTGAAGAGCTGAGATAAAATTGCTATCCACTGTGTTAACCGCTTTTGGTCTAAGCATGTATTACTTGAAATTAAATTGTCAAGAATTCTAAAATAAGAAACTTTTTAAAAAATGATTCAAATAACACCAGGAGAAACTACAAGCTGCGAGATATGTAAAAGAAATATATGCATACTTCGTAGTTCCTAGATAGAGGCAGATACCGCACTCAGTTAGAGAATGATAACCTTATTCTGTATATATGATTTATTGTCTTCCCTCATGCTTATGTCATGCTCTTGACTTTTAGAAGTTCACATAGCATCTTGCCGTACACTGTATCAGTGATGTTTGCTTCTTCTGGGGGAAAGAGCATAAAGAAAAAGAGGTGAAAAGATATATCAATGTAATATAAATGTAATACAAATGCTGAAATAAATATATTAATTTTTACCCTTTGAAAAATGCTATTAATGCTCAGTATGACTGACACATACCACATATAAGTTATTAGAGTCTATATAACGTATCTTTGAAGTATTTGTAAATATGTTGATATTTGTTTTTGAAGATAAGTCAATTTATGACACTTATTAATGTATGTAAATGCGTTATTTGATTTATATATATATATATATATATATATATATATATATATATACCGCTTATAATGACACAGAAAGGGTCCAATTTCCCAGAGGAAATGTAAGTTTCATTACGCATTCTTATTTAAAAGCATGAACTTAAGTTCCAAAGATATCGTCTTTTGACCGGGATCTGTAGAATGCGCGTACTAACTTAGCATTATCACACAAAATGATTCGTTTCATTCACATAATTTATAGTGCTTCTTTCATTTTTAGCTAACTTTAACTTGTAAAAAAATTATGGGCTTTTAAAGAGACTTTTTAGTATTTTACACTGATTATATAAACGAATAAATGAAATAGCAATATTACAACCTCTGAAGGCGTTATTAATCTTAGTCTTTGAATAAATTCGAGCAGAAGTTTAAGGTGGAGGGAAAATTTCATGAACGTCCTTAAAAAGTGAACATGTAAACAGAATCCACCCAGCTAAAGTGAACTCGTTTTTACTGTCTCAACACCCCTTAATTCTGAGTAGTTTAATCTAATATGACCATAATAATGTGAGAATTCTATAACTAAAGTTTCGTTAATTTAAGAATAAACTAGTTGGTACCTGTCAAAACATGACGGCTAGATAGTAAATAAATGTACTAATACACAAATTATACTCATCATTGCCAGATGTTGAAAATCATAATAATGCGCTAGTTTGACTCATGTGCTATTCTTCAATAAAAGTCATAAACAAAACTTGTTCTGTTTTGTTTCCTGATTCTTTATAATGTTGTGGGCTGCCTGATCTGTATGGATTAATTTCCGGAATAAAGCCATATGTAACACACACACATAACACAAATAATGCGCAGAAACAAATTAATAAGCGGCCTCGTGTTTAGTGAGTATCTAAAGCCCGATTTAAAAATGTCACTGAGCATGCGCAGAAAGCAAATTTTTAATTGTAAATTATCGCTAATTAAACAGCACGAAATAAACAATTTCCATCAGGTTTAATCTTATATTTCATAAACATAATTATCATAAAATAAAAATGGCAGAGAGAGATCTAGAGAGATCCTCGGAATAAACGTGTTTACCATTAAAACATGTCATTGAGCATGCGCAGAAACATTGAATTTCTAAAGCCAGATTTAAACATGCCACTGAGCATGCGCAGAAATCAATTTTTAACTGTAAATTATCGCTAATTAATAGAAACTGCGGTTACAAAACCAAATTTTACAAATCTACAGAATGCAATCTTTCGTTTAAGACCAGAATGAAGTAAATTGATGCAGTAGTTTCCTCTCACGGACTGCCCAAAAAGTCGGCTTAGCAACTTAAATATATAGATTAATAAATGATCTATTCGTATATAAAATTTAAGAGCATTAAGAGAACAATTTTGTTGATCTCAAGAATTTACAAATTTTCATGCATAATAGAAGTTGGAAATCTCAAAATATATTTTGTGATGAATGTAATAATCCATATAATATACTCTAAGTGTTTATAATATAAAAATATTGATCAGTGTTTCAGTTCAGTGTAGAAAATAGAATAAAACATTTTATTCAACGTTAATAATAAATAGCTATGTACTTAGCTTCAACAGGAGTAGCCTTAAAAAAGAAAAATTTATATTCATCATTATAGTGCTTGTAATTAAATACCGATTTCGCAAATTCTCAAAGTTTAATGTTAATTGTTGACTTTTAAATTTAAAAAAAAAGATATTTATCTAACAGTCATCCATATTTACCCTCCTTGGTAAGTCAATAGCAACTGCTTATGGCACAAACTTTCCAAGTAACAAATTTTATCTGGACGACATGAATACCCTCTTACACATCCTAGGCCTTTTTGTTCGGGGAGCTTTTCATGGCAGTAACAAAAAGATTGCGTTACGACCCTACCAAAACGGGGATTACAAAAGACAGCTGCAGTACCAGTCGTTTCGAAATAGATGTTGACGAGAAGAGGACTGGAAGGTATAGCTTTAGGCTATCGTGCAGTAAAAAAGACATAATAACAACATTTTGCTCTTCTGTATCAGGAAATTTCAATCTTGAAATTGAATGTATTTAAACAAACAAACAAAAAGAAAGGTTAAGATAAAATTCAAAAAACGTGCGTTTATAATAAAATAAAAAAAAGCAGATTCATGGGAAATACATTGCAGATCCACAACACTTGCAGATTTAAAAATGATTCACCTACAATAAAATTATTTTCAGTTCTATTAAAATCAAAATAAATAAATGTTTAGATAAAATTTAAAAGTATATTCAGTATGACTTTATGAGTCAGTTTGACAAGTTATCAACCTCGATGTATCCACTTTTTATATTTTATACTGTTTATATATCTTTTACATTTTTATATTTTAGGCTGTTATATTTCGCAGTAAACCTACGATAATAAAATGATTATATATTAAAACGTTGTTTAGATATTTGAATATCTCTTACAGTAGACAATTAATTTAAAGTAGACAATAAATTTAAAGACAAGTTTTTCATCCTGTCTTTAAATTTATTAATATTTACATATTAAGTTTTCAAAAATCTAAAAAATTTGAGTTTAGTGAACAGTTAACAAAGCCTATATATTTATATAAACTTATATCCCTCGAATATTTCAACTTGAAGAATCTTATTTACTATTTTACAATTCCATATTTTAAAATGCTTGTTAATCATAAAATCAAAACATAAGATTTTTGTAAGAGAAAGATTTGCCCTTTACACTCTTATGAAACAAGTGCATTTTGTTCTAAAATTTAATTCAAAGAATCTAAAAGTAAGATAAACAAAAAACTATCCTAGTATTGAGAAATAATTCATTAGTAAAATTTCTAATTAAAACAGTAAAACCACATGACGCACGTTGTCTGTTTCCCACCTGTTTACCAAACGTTAGACCATTTGACGCTTTAAAACGTAGCGCAATTAAAAAGAGAGATATTGTTTTGGGTTTACAAAAATATTTAACAATTAAACGAGTCTTGCGGTAAATCAAAAAAGCATTCCTTTGGACATTAGAAAATAGCAAACTGATGGTTGATACTTGCATAATTATTAAAATGTCAAGAGAAGCCTCGGTTTATGCAGAAGCCCTCCTGGTTAGTCACCAAGAACGTTAGAAATTTTACTAACAAACAATACAATTATACGGACATATATTCTTTTCCACTAACTAAATTTAATTGTATTTAAAATTATGGATAAATTAATAAATGTTTTCAAAAAATTTAAATAGCATAAATCACTTTGATGTAAGCTATAGAGAACTTCAAGTTTTTATTTCAAATTTTCACGGAATTATACCCTATTATTTCCAAATGCAGTCTGTTCATGGAAGTGAAATTTTCTATTTCGAAAGTACATAAACACAGACAGGTAAATAGTCATTTATATTCATCGAGGAAGTATTAAAATTCAGAGACATTAAAAATCGGAAAATGATTGTATCCTAAGCTCTACGTTTTCGCCGACAGATTATTCGCGAAGCACTGAAATTGTTCGAAACAGCGCAGTATAGCCCAAACATGAAAGCACATAGCAGACGTTTTCTAGAACACAAATTGAAAAAAAAACTGTTTAACTGCTTTGATAAAGTTCTGTTTAAATCCCTGTAAATTTCAGAATCACTCGAAACATTCAATCACTTTTCAATTTTTATGGTACATGGATTCATTTTTTAATTATCTTTGTTTTCACACCAATGCATTAATTAGTATAGATAAATGGAAATTCATTATGTTTTAAAATATTTATTTTCAGTCATTAGCATAAAAAAACTTATCAGAAATCGTACTGAAATGAAGACTTTATTAGAGAACTCCAATAAATATTTTTTACGGAGATTAAGATTTTAAGTTGTCAACTCGAGGCGTTGTTTCAATAAGGAACTGCTTTTGAAATACTGTAGTTCAAATTACTACTTAATTGTCAGTGACAAAATAAGACTCCTATTAGAAATTTTTAATTTTGAAAGATGTGTTCTTTAAAACCGAAAAATTGCTGCTGTTTTTATACCCTATGAAAATATTTGGCTTGATCTTTAACTGACAAACTTGCTTTTTAAGAGCCTCATAAAATACTTGCCAAACCTCGAGGTTTCATTACTTACATGAAAGATATCTTGACGAAGCTTTTCTCCTAAGCGGGGATCAGGGAAGTCACACTCTTTTAATTTTCCCAGTAAAGTATTTTTGAAAACTTTCCTGTAGATCTACTTTGATGGTTTCCTCAAATCAGCAAACATTTATTTTAAGGGTAGTATTTAAAAGTTATGTACGAAATTTAGTCATAAATTTTCCTCCTTAAGAACGGGAATGTCAAACTAGCGTAAAGTAATGTATTTTTTTAAAAAAGATGGTGGGATTCAATGCTTTACACGCACAGGCAAAGAACTGATGCCGTGCAGTGAGAAGTTCTTTACAAGAAAAGTCTGGTAATATAGGATTCAGAAATGTACAATATCCTGTTTACACATTTATACACATTATCAAATGAATTAACATTTCATTCCCCGTGTAGTTCAAGTATTATGTAACATTCATTGAAATAAACATATAAAGAAGAAATTTAAATAAATATATCCATTTGTCTATTTCATTGAATTAAATACAGGGTGTCCGGGCTAAAGGTATCCAAAGGTCATGACTTACTTTTACGGAACTACCCATTATAATTTAAAGAAATTTATTTAAGTTGAAAGAACATCTCACCAAGTTTTAATATCAATCATAGATTTCTATCATAGTGTCATAGATTTCGATGTGAGCACCTTTTGTAGCATGACTATCGTCTAAATGGTAATCCAGTTCTCTCCAAGTGTTTCGTAGCATATCAGGCGTTATTAGACATTTTTGCTTGGGTATTCATTAAATCCGTTCTGTATAAACAAAAAAATTGAAACTGTGGGTCAGTTGAAGAAGCGTATCATTCAAGCAATTCGTGTAATAACTCCTGATATGCTACGAAACACTTGGAGAGAACTGGATTACCATTTAGACGTTTGCCGTGCTACAAAAGATGCACACATCGAAATCTATGATACTATGATAGAAATCTATGAGTGATATTAAAACTTGGTGAGAAGTTCTTTCTATTTAAATAATTTTTAAAAATTCTAATGGGTAGGTCCGTAAAAATAAGTCATGACTTTTGGATACCTTTATCCCGGACAACCTGTACACAATTATCTATATCTGAAGGTACAGAGCAATCAAATGGGACTTCGCTCTCTACTTTCAAATTTTATCTGTAAAAAGTCACTGTAAATCTCGCTCGTTTGAGATGGGTAAATTTATTCTAATTTTCCCGGTGACATAATATTCATAATTTTTTTACTTCTTTCTTTCAAAATCTTTCATTTAAAAACATTTAGATAATTGTTTGGGATATTAAAAAATTCTCTTATTTTATATTTTGCTAATAAAGATTCTCAAGGTAAATACAAAACATGCTCGTAAAGTAACATCTCGCAGGACGTACAGAAAAAAACACCACATTATAATCCACTTGCATAAAGATCATCGAGAAAGACTTACGTAAAACACGAGCTTGTTAAACATACAGATTTTTTATGTAAATGAGAAGACCGTCACATCCTTTCCAACTTGTCACTAAAATGCGAAAACATTTAATAAAGAAGAATTAAGTGTGTGACGAGACGAAAGCATGTAATTGGAATCCTTTTCAGCAATCTTTCAGAGAAAGCGGGCAAAAAAATACTACAACTTTCACTCGTGGAAGAAATTTTATGGCCCATTTAGTGTATTTTTACGACGCCGCTTTGAGTCAGGCATCCTAGAATAAACCTTTACTCCCGAGTTCTAGAGAATTCGGGAAACCACCTAAAAGTTAGAAAGCCCCTAAAAATAAAACGCTGTCAACTCTCGTCGGACGTTACGTGACGTCACTTTCATCCCACTTTTCCTCTACGTTATCCGCTGAATGTAAATTCCTTTCGCACTCATCCCACCCTCGTAAAGAGCGGCGGGATCGCACACTTTGTTGGCAGGGGTTGCCACATTTGGCGATTGTTCGATTTTTAAGTTCGGTTTCGTTAGCGAAGGGTTGAGCTCGCGATTGATGATATGTGTGGGTGGACTGTTTCCCACCTGTGAGCTAATAATCCACCAGATGGTTCTTCAAGGGTTGTTTACGGAAATGTGGAGCTGAAAGCAATTTGGAATAGAAATTAAGGTGATTTAATAATGCACCTGTCCCTGAAACAGAAATTCATAAGGACAGAGAAAAACGTTCTTTTTTGGATGGATCAATATGTGGAAAGATTTATCTTGTTTTACTCGTTTAATTCGCTTGTATGCATCATGCGATAAATTTCATTCGATTGTTACAAATAGAGTACATTAAAACATGACACATGACTACATGAACTATTAAGAAAAAGTTAAATTGAGACGTATTAATATTGTTAAAGCATTTAAAATGAGCTCATTTCATGTACATACTAGCTGAATACCTGCACTTCGCTACGGAGCACATTCAAATTAAATACGACGGTCAATTTATGCAATTAATGCCAAATATATATATATATATATATATATATATATATATATATATATATATATATATATATATATATATATATATATATATATATATATATATACATATATATATATATATATTTTTTTTTTTAAAAATCGTAACGGATATTTTTTTAGACAAAATAATGTAAAAGATAATGTATGCAATTAATTTGCCTGTTTAATATCCATAAAACATACTAATTTGAATTAAATTCTTAAAAAAAACTTCCATCTCAATTAGTCTAGTAGTTAAATTTTATCTTTCATCGTATTTTGATATTTCTTTTGTCAATTTATTTCGTTGTTATCCACGTAACGCAAAATTAATTTAAAGTATCACAAGCAGAAAAGAAACTACTTGATCAGCATTTAATAAATTAAATTCTAAAAATTAATCTTTAAAAATTCACCAGAAATCAGAAAATGGAGGTAAAGATTCGAAAAAGATCTCATTTTAAAGGATTTTTTTATGATCTTTCTGGTGATATAAATTTTATAACCCTCAGATTATTATTTTAAATGCAAACTTTAAAAAGTTAGAAAAACAGCTTAAAAATTTAATTTTAAAAAATCTAAGAATAATTTTTCAAAAATCTTTCTTAGTGCATCCCTACACTATAAGAAGAATCGCCATGCAAAATTTCAGCCCTTTACATCCAGCGGTTTGGTCTGTGCGTTATCTGTCAATCAGTCAGTCAGTTACGGAACTGTTTTATATATATAAAGTATTATAGTTCATAAATATGTTATGTATTATTAGTTTATATAAGCATTAGGAGTGCCACCCTTCAGCAGATTACTTCTCTTTCTATCTATTCATTTTTTATGCATTTAAAAGAATGAATCATTAGCAAGATAATTAACAGGGGGCGCTCTCCTGGACGCCTACGGCAGGGCCAACCCTTCGATGGCAGATCACTATCTTTTCTATACATTTAAATTACATACTGAAAAAAATGCAAAAAAATTATTAAAAAAAATTCGGGTAGTCTCTTCTAACGAAAATACCGGTTATTAACGTGGGATTACTTATCGTTGCTTACCTCTTTTTTTTTTACAATAAAATTTCTACTTACGGAAGAGATGGATGAGTGATAACTAAGAATACGTAATTTTTGTATTTACGAAATAGATACGAATAAATGCAAAATTTGCCGATATGAGCGAATAAATGCGAAAAAAAAATTTTTACTACTTTCTGGCGAAAACTCGGTGATAAACGGCTTTTTCAGCGAAATTAGGTAATAATAGTAATAATTTATTGACTAACGTAATTGCTTATCTAAGCTTATATATATATAAATATATATATGTATATATATATATATATATATATATATATATATATATATATATATATATATATATATGTGTGTGTGTGTGTGTGTGTGTGTGTGTGTGTGTGTGTGTGTAAGTAAATTTTTTTGGGAATAAATGCGAAATTTTATACATTGTAATTTTTTTTAATTTAATTTAATTTTTTTTGCGAAATTTACGTAACCCTAGTGATAACCCTATGCAGAATAGGTCGATGGTAAGAAAAATAAGTTACATATGTCAGAAAATCAATAATGCCATGATAAATCAATATGGCAATATGTCATCAATAAATGAAGTACCATTTTAAAGAATAAGATCTCTTCTTCGTGCTAATTGTTAATTTCGAATAACACAATTTTTCTTCCCCTAGATGGCGCGCGCTAGCTTTTTCTTATTTTACCACAAAACCATAAAGTCCATAGGCGTCGGGGGGGGGGGGCACGTGCCCCCCAACTTAACTTGAAATAAATTAAAATGTTAATAGAAGTTCAGTTAAAATCAAAAAATTGCAGAAAACTTTTAAGAAGGTTGGTTTTTTTCCACCTTTTTAAACTGTGAAACTGAACATTCCGATTATGTCTTTAGCCTTAATATTTTTTTTGAAATGATATGATCAATAACAAAAATTCGATGCTATATTTTTTTCTCATTGTATTTATATTATATTTATTTTTCTCATTGTATAAGTTTTGAATACTACTCAAAAATCAATTCTATTGTAATTCAATTTCAAAAAATATAATATTTCATATTTTAAGGACCGTCCGGTAGTCAATACTCTGAGGAGTGCCCTAAGTGAATTCGATTCGTGCCCCCCCCCCCCCCCCCCCCCCCCCAAAAAAAAAGTTAGAAGCACGCTACGCCTATTATCAAGTCGCAAGTCTTGATTTATAACTCGCAACGACGGTTTTAACGTCTAAAATTTTGCTTTACCGTGGACCGTTATGGAGGAACGTAATCCTACGTTAAAAAATTAAGCGTTATATAAAAACTGCGTAAAAAACGTTCTTTTGTATAAAAAGGGTAGATTTTGATAGCCAAAGTACCTCAAGTAAGGGGAAATGACTACTTCATATACCTGAAATGCGCGTATCATTTCTGAAAATTAACAGAGATTCATCCCTTTTCTTCTCTTCTTTGACTCTAAATAAATTCATTGTATTTCAATGATTTTATTTAGAGAAACATTTCAGAAAAAAGTTTTTGGCGAAGAAATATTTTTAATAGTTACTGATTTCTATGCATTTCACACTCGTAATGACGCAACAAGAGTGTTAAGGAGCTATGTTTGCTTAAAGATTTGTTCAGGCAACAGACGATCCGGATTTGCCGTTCCGAGACATTACTCCAACTTAACTTGAAATAAATTAAAACGTTAAAAGAAGTTCATTTGAAATCGGAAAATTGTAGAAAATTTTTAAGAAAGTTGGTTTCTTCTACCTTTTTCAAACTGTGAAACTGAAGATTCCGATTATGTCTTTAGCCTTAAAACAATGATATTTTGAATACTACTCAAACATCAATTCTATTGTTATTCAATTTCAAAAATATCATAATATTTCATATTTTAAGGACCGCGCGGCAGTCAATGCGCGGAGAAGGGCCCTAACTGAATTCAGTTCGTCCCCCCCCCCCCAAAAAAAAAAAAAAAAAATTTTTAGAAGCATACTACGCCTATGTTCCGAGATGTTGAAAAAACGATAGTGATATTAGAGTTATTAGATTTAACTGTGCAAACAAACGGCACTGGGTATTTAACGAAGCATGCTCTGCTTTTCTGCCTATTCTGTCTTCCGAGTTATATAATTTTCTGTATAAAGTAAGTTGGTGCAACTGAGCCCATGGGGTAACTGGCCCATCCTTTCCCATATTTTCCCCTTACATATTAGGTGGGAATTAGACTCTGTTGTGGCAACACTGGTAAGCAAAAGTCAACAAAACAACAGCCATTTCGTAATTGCTTTGAAAAATCATTTTTAAATGGGGGATAGAATTTTTTTTTCTTTTTCTAGATATACAAGTATTGGACCTAGGAACCCAGTCACGGATTATGTTGTTTCTAATGAGAAATAGACGTGTGTGGTCCACTTACCCCATTTATCAGGGGAACTGGGCCCACCTGTACTTAAAAATATATACAATATTTATATGTATATTATATATATATATATATATATATATATATATATATATATATATATGCATGTAATATAAATGTGATAAAAGCTAAAAGACATGGTAGTCGAAAACATACGGATGTTGAAAGCATGTTTTTGGGGATCCAAATTGAGCACAGAGAAGGAAGAAAGGTCTAAAAATCATTATTGCTTCTCAAGATTAGGACTTTGAATAGATTTCCCAGGAGGTTGCGAATCGTAAAAATCCGAAATTTTTTTAAAAGGCAGAGATCGATAAACTTATTTCTAAATGGAAAATGTGACGAAAAATTTATATCGTAACTGAAAAAAAGTTCTCTCTTATACGGCAGAAACTACTGGTAAATCTTGTTTACTTTTCTTTTTCCGGGTTGCAATTTTGAGAAGAAGCGGCGAACGGAATGTTTGAGAACGGGACTGTTTGAGATCTTTGTATGCATTTTGAAATACTGATATAACTCAGTTTATAGTGAAATGCCAAAGAGGGATAGTTTGAAGCTCTAGAAACGGGAATATTTTGATCAAATTATGATTACGATGATGAGATCGATCAAATCATATAGATCCCCTTTAGATCAAATCATATAGTCCCCTTTAGATAGACTTTAATTTTCAAGTGAACTTTTAAAATATTTTAACTATTTATTGTCTTTTATATGTATAAAAATGAAAACTTTTTGTATCACTACATCAGTCAGCTTAAATTAATGATTATGTAATACGGAAGAAGAAAATTTGAATTAAAAATACCTGCAAAAAATAAGCATTTATTTTCGTTCCGATATAAAAATTCAGTTCTTGAAAATTTCCAAAAATTTCTATTCGTAATAATTTTTAATTCAAATCATTTTGTTTTTGGTTTGAAATGAAACCATTATTTATTTGTAAATTACCATGCACTAAGAAAAAACTGATTTATTACTCAATAATCCGATCCTAACAATAACAAACTGGATCTAATAAGGGTGTTTACCAAACAGTCTGAAATGGAATACATTTTTGAATTATGATGCCAAGTATTGCGTGATAAGAAATTTGGTTCAAGAAATTTTCGGGAGCGTTCATCTATCATATCATAAAATATTTAGCAAGCAAGATTGTTAACTCAAATACAATTTTTTTACCCAAAGCTAATATGCTTTTCTTCGGTCATTCAATAACTTTTATGTCTTCCATATCTCATTCACTGAAAAAAATATGTCTGGCATTTCTCCAAATCCCGATGTTTTGCTGTAATTTTTTTTTTCTTTTTAATTGTCGATGACTATTACGCAGTTGTTGGACGAATCGAAGCTCAATGTATAAAGATAAAAGGTTGCGGCTCTCTGGAGGAAATAGATACTGCACTTACTCTTTTCCCAGGTAAAGATACATTTGAATTAAAAAAATAATTTCATATTGAAATTAATTTTAAAGTCAATAAAGGATAGTTATTTTTTAGAAATTGCGTCTCCCTAATTTAGTAGAAATGTATTGTGAAACTGAGAGGGCTTGAAACAAATATGAACCGAAAGGAAAACGTCCGATCGAATTCGTTCAAGTGGAATTTTTTATTTATTTATCCACATGAAACCATTATTTTGGGATGAATATAATTTTGCTCCTACAGATTTTTATCTTTCCGAATATTTATAACGACCTGGTGCCATTCATTTGCTCCCATTAAGGAACTGTTCCGAGACGGAAGAAAAAATATTTCTCACAAAAGATTTTGCTCTTTTTTTCTTTGGCAAATGTTTAAAGAAAATTGTCCCGATAGAGCTAAAATTTTTAAAATTCGGAATTTTCAAGGAACTTTTATACAAAAATTTGTTATATATATATATATATATAGATAGATAGATAGATAGATAGATAGACAGATAGATAGATAGATAAATATCTGTGGCTTAGTACAAGTGACTAAGTCATTTTTTTTCAAAAATGACTTTGTTTGCTTATGTATCTTAAAAAAATTATTTTCAATGTAAGAAGTACCCAAGTTTGTCCAATGGTTTGGAAAACACATCTAAACCATCGGACAGACTTGGGTACGTCTTACATTGAAAATAAAGAGATATAAGCAAACAAAGTTAACATATAAATAAGTCAACATTTTTTAAAAAATTGACTTGGTCACTTCTTGTATTAAGCAACAGATATATATATATATATATATATATATATATATATAGTGGAATCTCGATCTATCGTGTTTCAAGGGACCGATTGAAATGAACGATAGATGCGGAAACATAACAAAGCAATATGATCGTTGGGACTGGATAAAATGAACGACACATACGGAAAAACGATGGATCCGAAAACGATCGATCGAGATTCCACTGTATACACACACACACACACACACACACACACACACACACACACACACACACACACACACACACACACATATATATATATGTATATATATATATATATATATATATATATATATATATATATATATATATATATATATATATATATATATGTATATGTATATATATATATATATATATATATATATATATATATATATATATATATATATATAAAATTTTAATCGGAATAAAATTTCAAGGAACGAAATTTTTTCGTTCCTAGCTTGATCAATTCAGAAGGAGCCAAAAAATATCTATCCTTGGAATTCAATACGCAAAGGAACTTTATCCTAGAGATCACTTTCTTTGTTTCGGTTCGGATAGAAATCGCTTCACCCTAGGCTTGCAGAGATTTAAATAGGAGCAAAAAGGATACGTTCCTCGGATAGATCTCTTCAAGCCCTGGAAGCTGTTAGATATTCCCATAAAGAAACACAAACCTTATTTGGTGTAAAAATAGTTATCTTTCTTCAACCTTCATTGTTACATTGTTGAAATCTGCATAAATGTTTAAAAGATTTAATCAGTTTGTTAATCTGATAGAATGCAACTCTTAGAATGCATCGCGAATTCATTAACTAATTATATTATTAATCCCGTAACTACTTTGTCTAAAAAATTTATGTTAACACAAAAATGAAAAAAAAAATTAAACCATAAAATATTTACGACATTTCTGAAAAATAAATAAAAGCAAATAAAATCGAGCCCAAAAAAATCAATTAATTCAAATAATAAGTAAAGAAGTAACTTAACAGAGAGAGCGAAAATAAATGTTATGATGGCATTAATAACATAAATAAATATTCTTTAACTTGTTGGTTGTTACTGCATTTCATTCATTTATAATCATGTTTTATAGAAAGATAAGTATTGTGAACTTTAAAAAAAATGTAAAATTTTAGGAAGATGTTGGTTGATTCTCCTTTTGACGCTGTTATTTATGCTTCTAAATTATTTTACGACGACAATAGAAGTACATCGAAATTCCGTAGTTATACATTGGTTTTTCCCTACTGATCGAAAAAAAATGTCTGAGATTTGGGTACTAGAAAATTTATATAATATATGGAAGCCGGACCAGAAATTAATGTCATATGCGGTTACTCTCAGAGAAATTTATTTAATAAATATAATTAAAACGTCATAGCCTTAAATCCTTATCAAGTCTAATGAATCCCAAAAGTCTAATGAACTCAAAACTTTATATCATCGAGCAATCATATTACAGTACTACACTTCTCTGAAGCCTCTTAATTAAATAGGATTGATAAGTACGATCCCTGAGTAAAGCTTTAAAATATATACCCACATTAACCCACGCCAAAAAATACCTATATATTGTTCCCAATTTGGGAGGAACACCTTGCGCACCATTCCTCAAAGGTATTTCTGTTGCGCTAACAATCCTTCACGTCTACCCTGCTTCAAATAAGTCCGAATTCAATGGCTCGGCGAAATGCAGTGCTTCATGCTACCAGATGAAGGTGGTGAGGATGACCTTCAAATGTCTAAGCGTGATAATGAAACACGTAAAGGAAGTCTTTCAAAATAATCAGGTACATTTCGTGATTCTCAATGTATCATCAAGACGGGGGACTGTTTAATAGATGGTCTGAAAAAGAATTGCGTTGTTATTTGATTTAGGAATTTTTTTTGAAAAACCACTCATGCGTGTATATAAACTTCTTCTATATGCATACAAATGTACGCATAATATTTGGGTTTGTTTCTATCTCATTCTAGAGACTCTGAGTCAAAATTTCCATTATCAGGGTAAACTATATATGTTTTTAATGTACTTACTGGTGATCCGTTAGTCCCGAGTGTTCACATCTGCAGCAAATTATTTTTAAAAAATTTTAATTTTTTAACATGTGAAATTCTCAGTTATGCACTTCACAATAATTGAGCTGTAATTTCACTTGAAAGCTTTTGGGTGTCCTGCTTTTCGTAGGTTAGGAAGAATTCAAGCTGATTTTGAAATTGTAGCAAAATAAAGGGTTCTATCAAATACTTGAATTAAATATATTTCAATTAATTGATGTTTCCCATAATACAAGATTCGGAATTAAATAGTGCTCATACTTTTAACAACTTACCTCTTTCTGTTTTCCTAACAAAGAATGCTATTGATAACAATATTTTTGGTTGATTCTCGATCTTTCAGAATTCGTTGGCATTCCCCATTTTTACATTTTTTTTCTTAGAGCCATGTTACAATCTAACATCATGTTTCTTAAAACAAAAAAGTTTGGTGGTAATTAAAAAGATTTCTTTTTCAAAGATTTTTTTTAGATTTAGCGCAAAATATTTAAAATTTATATCATTTATACATTTTTTTACCTTTATATTTATTATCATTTATGCTTTTTAATTCAATTTTTATTTAAAAGATTATCAACAGATGACATCTTTCCATCAGGCATTCGCCAAAAGTCGGCACTAGTGTAAACCTAAAAAATCGCCAAATGGTATCTAATCGGTACAAGCTAATCGTTTGTAGACGATTCCGAAACACCCTTAACTACAGCCAGATTCGAACCTGATATCCCTCAGGGGATTTACCTACTTTAGGTAAATACGGGTGTCGTAATTCTGAGGTACCCCAGTGAACTATCTCTCCTTATCTCCTTTCCTCCTATTTTGTCATCTTCCATTTGTTACAGTTTTAATTACTTTACTATATATGATTGTTTTTACCCACATTGTTTTTGTCACTTTTTTATGACTGTTATCTGTTGTGTTTAATTGATCCTTTTACAGAAGCTTCCCGTCTCTGGTTTTGACATGTGTTTGGTGAAACTTGTCCTCTCTGGACCTTGCGCCATAAAACCTAAACCAACCTGATAATTTTTGGTCCGGTAAAGAGCCGGCACCATTTAGCTGTTCCGATCCAAGTATCTACCGTTCATGTGTTTATCTTTTTTCAGGGAGATTTATCACCAAAACTAACAATCGTTGAATTTAATTTTTTAGACAGATTTTTTAGATGGCATCTTTTCCTCGAGTATTCCTCAAATGTCGGTACGTAATCAGGTCAAAACTTTAAAAAATTCCCGATGGTAGCCAATCGAATCAGTCTTAAAAATATCTATAGCTTTGTGACTATTCTCCCCAGGCCCTGATTTTCCCTTTAAACCCAGTAGGCCCGGGCCTAGGGGCCCCCCAAATTTTTATTTTAAAAGAAAAAATTCCCAATTCAATTTTTTTAAATTTATACTTTTTAAATAGCATTTTTTTTATATATCTTTACAAATTTGATTGATAGGTCCGTCATATGTATAGTTATATGTATAGTTCATCATATGTATGTTATAGTGTATATAAGGAATTAATAAGGTTTTCTGGTTGCATTGTATTGGTGTTTTAATGATGAAGTTAAGATCGTGTATTGCTTTTTCTTATTTGATAATGTTCTAGGCTTCTACGCTTCGAATAGCCAATTCTTGGTAAAATGGTTCTTTCACAATGATTCATGATTATTTTTTGTGTGTGTCAATTTTGGAAAATTTTCACCCACATCAGTGTTAGGGGGGGGGGGGGGGCATCCCGGTTGTGCCTATAGTCAAGAATTTTCTAAATCGAGCTCTGATTCTCCCCGATTTTATCTAAATTTTCACAAATATAGCATTATTTGCCCTGTTTTTGCCACGTTGAATTACATGCAAGCTCATATATTTAGATCTAAATAGATGTTTCTAAAACTGATAGCTGACTCAAAATTGAGTTATCTTTGTTATATATATGCACCCTAGAAGAATAATTCACGTGCACTGAAGAGTTTCCAGTGTTTAATTCAGATTATTTAATCAGTGCCAGTTTTGAGGAACTGTTTTTTTCCTGGTTACCATAGTCTCACTGGATTGCAGACTAGACATACAATGTCTATTGACGGAAAGGAAAAATCCGTAAGTTATTAACGATAAGCCAGTTATCTTTTATATTTTCGGTGATATTCGTGTTCTTGTTTAAAATTAGAAATTTCCACCAACCTTTCTTTACCTTAACTGTCACTCTTGCTAATTCAGTTTAATTTTTACCTTCATTTATATTGCCTGTAGACTATATATAGCCTTGATGTAGCCTTGTTTAAGTCACGAACACCTCTTGGCATTTATTTCTAACAGATATTGATTTTGCACTACTATGCAGTAGTTTATTGCAGAATCCATTCAAGGGCAGTTTTTATACCGCAGCCGTAAAAACACACTCAGCATGGAATGTATTAAAAAGATGTCTGCCTGAATTCTTTATTTACAATACTTAAAGTGGTTTTCCGTTTTTTAAAGAAACTATTCGCTTTAAGAAACTCTCTCTCTCTCTCTCTCTCTCTCTCTCTCTCTCTATCTATCTATCTCTATATCTATATCTATATCTATCTATCTATCTATCTATCTTTCTATATATATATATATATATATATATATATATATATATATATATATATATATAAAACAGTTCCGTAACTGACTGACTGACAGACAACGCACACACCAAACCGCTGGACCTAAAGGGCTGAAATTTTGCATGGTGATTCTTCTCATAGTGTAAGGGTGAAACTAAGAGAGATTTTTGAAAAATTCTTCTTAGATTTTTTTAACTTTTGAGCTGTTTTTGTAACGTTCTTTAAAGTTTGCATTTAAAATAATAATCCTAGGGTTATAAAATTTATATCACAAGAAAGATCATAAAAATTCCTTTCAAATGAAATCTCTTTTGAATCTTACCTCCATTTTCTGATTTTTGGTTAGTTTTTAAACATTAATTTTTAGAGTTTAATTTATTAAATGTTGATTACGTGGTTTCGTTTCTTTTTGTGTCATTTTGTGTCACGTGCGTAAATAACAACGAAATAGGCAAAAAAAAATTTCTCGCTAATGCGGCAGACGATTGGACATTATCCAAAAAAATATTAAAATACAGTAACAGAATTGTTCCTCAAAGTGTACTATATTAACTGTAATATATTCTTTAGTATGTTCTATTAGATTTAATTTGAATATTTTCTTCTACATTATTTTGTCTATAAAAATATCCGTTACGATTTTTTATAAACAAACTTTTTTTTTTTTATATCAATTGCATAACATCGATCGTTGTATTTATTATAAATATATTTATACGTATGTTTCTCATTAATTGCATTCCTGTTACCGTTGTATTTAATTTGAATGTACTCCGTAGCGAAATACGGGTTTTCAGCTGGTATATATATATATATATATATATATATATATATATATATATATATATATATATATATATATATATATATATATATATATATATATATCTGTGTGTGCGTGTGTGTGTGTGTATTATCTTCAATTGAAGTGTTTGAAAATAAATTATCATCCAAAAGATATCAGAATTTTTATTTCCCCCACGAAAAAACCTTTTATTTTCCACTAACGCAAGGCAAATGATACATTTTTCTGGTTACTAGAATTTCTTTATGTTGCTTGTAAATACAAAAGGTGAGATGATTAAAGACGAATAGACAACTCACACAAATCGGGCATTTCTGTAGATCTAAATCGGACATTTATATATTTAAATGTCCATAAACGTTGTTTATGGACATTTAAATTTATTTTTAAAAATTTAACTGTCCATTTTAAATTTATTATGGACATTTAAATTTGTTTCAAACATAAATACATTTTTTCGTTTTTTTTACATCAATTGCATAACATTGATCGTTGTATTTATTATAAATAGATTTATACATATTTTTCCCATTAATTGCACGTTGTATTTAATTTGAATGTACTCCGTAGAGAATTACGGGTTTTCAGCTAATATATATATATATATATATATGTATATATATATATATATATATATATATATATATATATATATATATATATATATATATATGTGTGTGTGTGTGTGTGTGTGTGTGTAAATTATCTTCAGTTAAAGTGTTTGAAAATAAATTATCATCCAAAAGGTATCAGAATTTTTATTTCTCATACGAAAACACCTTTTATTTTCCACTAACGCAAGTAAATGATAAATTTTTCTGGTTACTAGAATTTCCTTATGTTGCTTGTAAATACTAAAGGAGAGATGATTAAAGACGATTAGACAACTCACACAAATCGGGCATTTCAGTAGATCTAAATCGGACATTTTGTTTCTTTTTTTTTTTCCTTTTTTCCTCGATAATTTTTGTTTATCCTTGACGATTGTTTTATCATGAAGTCCTTCAAAGTACGTTTCACGCATTTTGAAAATTTTTAGTGCTTACCTTAAATACTTACACATAAAAAAAGAATTGCACATAAAATGTGAATGCACAAATAAATTAGTAGATTCAATTATAAAATGTATATGCTATAAATCAGTCATAGATAAATATGGTCGTAGCACTAAATAATATTTATTTTAAAAAGCTGAACATTTTAGCCTCGAATTGATAGTCATAAAGCATCTCTTTTTCATCACAAGCGGAGGGGAGTTCACTTAGTACAAGTGGCATGATTTACAGATGCATACAGTGATGCAAGTCTATTTCCCTCGGCACGCTACATGCATGATTCATAGATGTGTCGTACGAAACACGTGTGTTTTATATTATTCCGGCTTTCAACTTGAAGGGAGATCCAGATATTTGCACAGCCGCATTGCAATTGAATTTAACTTAGGCTAGATTTTGATCTCAAACAAGAGATCTTACTGCCCAGATTTGTAACGACGGCTACCTATCGTTGTCTCTGTATATTTATCGCCACCTACGTTTGAAAATATCAACAACGTGTAAGAAAAAAATGTAAAAGCTGAGTCATATTTTAAAAAAAATTCATATCTGAATAAATTCCTCAAAAAGACAAGATATATATAGATAAAAAAAACAAGACAAGATATATATATATATATATATATATATATATATATATATATATATATATATATATATATATAAGAGAGTTATTTGCGTTTAAATATATTGACGGATAATAAGTTATTGAGGTTCATTAAAAAAATTATGTTAGCACGTTGGTTTAAATGAATCCCTTTCATTGTTTATTTGAATAACATATTTATATCGATATACTTTCAATTAAATAGCGTTCTTTTGCTACGTAAATATTAATTTATAGCAAACTGTCCCCACGTTAGAGATGTTTTACACCACTTTAAATTCTACATGAAAATCTTCCATCTTTGAGGTAAATCAAGGAGATGAATAGTTATTCTCAGTATCCAATATTAAATAAAATTCTCTTCATATCACAAACTCTATTTTTTTATTTAAAATACAGCCAATTTTCTGTCACATTTCTTTACAAATGTAACTGTAAATTTGTTTACTTGATATACAAAAGAGTTTCAAAATTATTTTGAGGCAAACAAAATTATGTTTTCACACTTTTACAGAAATATATTACTTTACTTCACATTCCTACGCTAAAAGCGCTATGTCAGTAAGTAAGATGTCATCAGTGGATGACTTTCTAGAATTCAATGAGTTAAATTTACTTTACACGTATGAAAAATTACTTTTCACTACTATAAATGTTAGAATTACGCAAGAGAAGAATACACTTGCTAAGTTTGCATTTTTTCCCTGTGGTAATTAATTGTTCATTCATAAGTCAAAGGAACTTGATCTATATTATAACTAATCTTACTTTAAATGTCTTAGAACACCTAAATTCTTAAGTATATATATTTTTTCAAAAAATTTAATTGATTTAATTCATTCTTTCACAAACCATTCATAATTCAAATGCGTGCAAATGTAACACGATACCACATTAAAGATTTTATAAATCATTGTAGAGAGAGAGGATTAAAATTGTTGTTCCTCATTCATTTTTAAAATGTTTACGTCTATTCAACATTAAATGAGCTCATTCATTAAAATTAATCTTCAAATCCTGACTTTTTGAAAATAATAGCTTATCATCAATTCATAACAGGACATTTTTTTAAGTTTTGGCAATGCTCCACATTATTTAAATTTTGGCATAAGGAGCCGCAATTTAAATGATGTAGAAAAATTAGCATATCAAAAGAAATTTATTCTTTCTCTTTCCATGTCTTGTTATCGTATCCAGTCACTTAACCTAGAATTTAGATTCAAGAATTTTCGAGGGAAATTTCTTTTAACTTATACAAAACATTTTCATTGAAATGAAAATACACATATTCAAGCGCATTCTAAACGTAGATCTCATATGTTTCTCTGATAAAAAAAGGGAATAAAATTTATATCAAAATAGATCGTGATTTATAAAAGTTTATCAGTTTAAATTTGTCTCTCCGTTATTGTTACAATCAAATAATTATTTTACTTTCGTTTTGCATTTATATTAAGAAATTCAGTCATATGTTTATTCCTTAATTTGGGAAATGTTTTATTTTCATAAACAGAATTTTTTAAAATTTTGATATACAGTTTGAAATAAATTATCACAGTCTCCCCTGTCTCTTTGAAATTTGTACTAGGTACGATTTATTGTTTCAATATCTTCTTAATTTAAAATTAAATGAAATATAGAAAATATTTCTGTATAAAATTTATAGTTAAAAAATGGAATCAATAAATGTTCATTATTATTATAGTTCACCATTTATTTACGTAGTTAATCATAACAGTAAATAAAATGGTTCTTATTCCTGCTATTTTCATTCATGTGATCATAAACTTTTATTTTTTTATGACTTCTTGATTAATTATGTAAATTTATATTTTATTCGGATTTTGATTATTTTTTTCTATAACTTTGTTTCTAAATTTTACATAAATCCATTAAATTTCTAACAGAATAGACAATTTAGAAAACAGATCAAACCGTGAGCTAAATTCGCAAATTATGTTTGAAACAATATATTACTTTCCACATAATTATTAATAATTGTAGTTGACATGAATTTAAATTTGCTAACTTTTCAAAGCAAAAAAAAAAAAAATTGTTCATTGAATTATAATAGAAAATTTAATTATTTTTATAGTTCCTTTGGTTTAGAAAATTCTCATTTCAGGGGTCTTTAGTAAAGCCCCTTTTATAGATCATACTACCCATCGATTACTTTAAAACTACGATATTCTTCCTTGAGTGGAAAATGATATTTTCCTCTGAGGCTTAAAATAAATTCTCAGAAAGTTTTCTCCAAGTAAATATATTTCATTGCATTAGCAGCAGTAGATGTGACGTATTACGTCTCCTTTTTGCATTAAAAAAATTTGTATGTTACCACAGTGTGATAATATGTTAGAAATTCATTGTGAAACACCTAATATATTTTACAAAACTTTAATTGAATGGGGTCTAGTAATTTAAACACCTTATTGAAACATAAAGGTAGGCGTCCATTCAATCAGAGATCTGAATAAAGTTAGGATGTTATAGGATAAACTGAAAGATCAATTATAGGGATAAATTAAATTGATTCTTGAAGTTTTTAATTCTAATTTTTGGGTAGCATTATACGTTTCATGAACTTACAAAAAAAAATTAATTTTAAATTTTTTAAAAATTAAAAAGTAAAAAAAATCCTGCAGTATTTTAAAATCATTATTTAAGCCAATTTTTTTTGCAAAGCACGCACATTTAATTTAAAAAATGGAACTTTAAATGTGATAAACACTATTATTTTTCTGAATTCTTTATCATCTGAGAATAAGTAATCAAGAAACGCTGAATGGCGGGAAAAGTTGCCTCTTCTCAGCAACCAATTAATGCATGTTCCTTTCAAATGAAATGACTCAGAGCTTCCTAAATTATATACACATGCAGCTGTAGCTCTGTGCAGTCAAAATAACCATCATTTAATCTTAATGAAGATGAAAAAAGTTTCAAGTATTTTCATAAATAATATATATCATCATAATACAATATGTCAGAGTAACAAAAGTTTTCAGAAAACTGACATGAAACTAATTAAAGAATGATGATGCATGCAAAACATACGAATCTACTTTTTTTGCGTATTTCCTCCCGTATTATTATCTCCTAGGGAAAAAACCCCAAAGAAATCCCATCAACTGAATAATTTAGTTATCATGCTTCTTTAGTTTTTTTTCACAAATAAATAGCTCTTATTACATATATTTATATGCAAATTTATTACTTTTTAGGTCTGATACTGATTTGGCAGGTAAAATAAAAAAATATTAATTCTTTAAAATTTTTGTTTCATCACACATAATAAACATTTACATTCAAAAATATCGGTATGTGTGATGTAATGTCATCAGACATGTATTAATAAAAGTTTTGCCGGCCCTCTTTTAAACTAAACCTTTGCTTGATAAATTCTATTTCACTATTAGCTGCGTAAATAAATTTTCGCGTATAAATCATTGAAAATTTGATGCAATTGTTACATATCTGAAGATGCATGTTTACACCTGTCCCTTTAGCTAGATAACATATATCATAAAGAGAGTGCAGAACTTTTTGTTGTGATGCATATAATGCTAAGAAAGGTGAAGGGTTCAGCAGCACAGAGTAAAACTCATCTGAAAAGTAAAGGAAGTTTATCTTCATAGTAAGAAAGTTAGCTACTCCTTTTATATAGTCATGAAAGCTGCAGAGAAAACAACTGAAAATTTAGTACACATTCTCTATATCAAACACAGGCGTAAAGCAGGGAAAAAAATTCAATCCACGATAAAAAGTTCAAAATGGCTAGTTGTTTCGGACTAATAATTACCTATCTTCAAAGCGTAGAGCACTAAATGGGATTGTTTCTATGGACAAATAACGAATTCTCTAAGGTCTAAAGAACTACAGTTATTAGTTAAAAGCTAATTGCCGTTTTAACGAAGGATTGCGTTCCTCCATAACGGTCCTCCGGAAAGCAAACTTTCAGACCGTAAAACCTCCGTCCGTACCTCGCGAATTATAACTTTGGCAGCGCGCCATACCCATTCTGTATCGCTTGGACAAGCAGTAAACAGTTAAACAGAAAATAACCAAAAGGTGTCAAAATTTTGACATACATATATGAATATATATATATATATACGTACATGTATATAGATACATACATACATAACACATACATAGATATATACATACAAAACAGGTAAGCAACGATAAGTAATCGTATATTAATAACCCGCAGTAGTTTCGTTATAAGAGACTACCTGAATTTTTTTTTAGTTTAAATTGTATATTTTAAGCAAAATTCTCTCTCTATTTTCTCAACGCATGGTTAGTAACACAGAAGTAAAGAGATCAATATCTTACTTTATCTGTCGTAATTTTCCTTGTTTGCTCTTCGGAACTATCCAATTAGCTGCTAATCTCAAAGTACAAGGTGCGCCCATAAAGTAACCGGACAATTTTTTATAAATATGAAAAATAATACTCATCTTCAAATAAATTTACCTCCTTCAAAGTAATCGCTAAAGGAGTCTATGCAATTTTTCCAACGTTTCTTCAAGTCATCGAAACACTGTTTATACGCGTTAGAACTAACCGTTCGCAAAATACGCGTAACATTTGATTTAATATCCGAGACGTTTGCAAATATCTGTCCTTTCATGGCCATCTTAAGCTTCGGAAAAAGGAAAAAACAGCTGGTGATAAGTCGGGAAAATATGGTGGATGATTTATCATTGTAATTGAATGCTTAGCAAGATATTGTTGTACAGAAATTGCTGTATGGAGCTTAGCATTATCGTGTAAAAAAAAAACCATTGCCCAGAATCAAACAGTTCCTTCCTAACTCGCTTTATCCTGTTTCTTAATCGAGAAAGCACCTCCTTATAAAAATACTGATTAATTGTTTAAATTTCAGGAACAAATTCGGGTGAACAAGTAATTTTTTACTAAAAAATTCAAAATCCATGAAAGGATAGAGATTTGAAAACGTCTCGGATATTAAATCAAATGTTACGCGTATTTTGCTAACGGTTAGTTCTAACGCGTATAAACAGTGTTTCGATGACTTGAAGAAACGTTGGAAAAATTGTATAGCCTCCTTTGGCGATTATTTTGCAGGATATCAATTTATTTGAAGGTGAGTAATATTTTTCTTTTTTATAAAAAAATGTCCTGTAACTTTATGGACGCACCTTGTATATATAAAATTTCCACTAATTTTTTCTGGTCGTAATTGCCGTAATTTGAAGTGATAGTTGATCAATTCAAAGTAAATTCAATAGTAAATTTCAAAGAAATTTACTATTTAATTTAAGTGGACAATATTTGTCTCAACAAAATGTGTCAGCAATTTTTTTACTTGAGAAATATTTTTTTTCTCCCTTACTACGTGATTGTGCAATAGGTCAAAAAACAATATCTAGGTTTGACTGACGCATTGTGCGTGCCAGTAAGCACATATATTGTGGAGAATTTCACCCTTTTTTTAAACCCACCTCTGTTTCTTACACTCACTACTTCTACAGTAAATATTTCCTTCTGACATTCTCGTGCTCGGTAATTGATCTCTAACACTCTTCGCTTAATCAATCATTCTAAATTTCTTCATCGAAATACCTTCCAGACAGCAGGCTAAACAAAGTGTGGGTTGACTTCAGAAGGCTTAAATCCCTAGTTTTCTATACATACATTTTCTGTAAAATAAACCTTTTGGAGAGGAAGCTTACCTGAGAATCTGAATTGATTCCAAGCGTCCTTTGCTTAGGTTCGTCAACTAATCTAAATCATTAGAAGTAAAAGATAGTTCAGACAGTATTAAACTATACAGGAAGGAAATAAGGATATGATTAAAATTCTACATCGTTATTTTGTTTTACGTAAGTTTTGTAAAAAGTTCCGCAGAAGAGCGTGTAAATAAGCATCTGAATGTTCTTTTTAAAATAATTTTTGGCATTTAGTCCGACCGCAAAGAGCTATGAACTAGCAAAGGCGGCTTTCGGGGGGGGGGGGGGGCAGTAGGGTCAATTGCCCTCTCCCCCCCCCCCCAAAAAAAAAAAAAAGTCCGGCGTATTTTTTTTCATAGCCTAAAATTATATAATCGTAGACCTAATACTAAATGAGTTTAAATTTAAACTGAGAGGATGTTTATTTCTTTTTTACATACATACATATAAATAAATAAATAAATAAATATATATATATATATATATATATATATATATATATATATATATATATATATATATATATATATAGCCGACGTTGCCCCCCTCCAAAACTCTGGACTGGAGCCGCCACTGTGAACTAGTAAAATACTCATAGATATGCACCTTTTTTTATTCTTACTAATAAATTAAGTTACTTTAAAAAATATCAACAAACTTTCCATCAAAAGGGAAAAAATATAATCTCCTGATTTAAAATAAATATTTCATATTTTTAAAAAAAAATTCTCTTTATCGTATGATAACTTCCTTTTTACTTTATAAAATACTTTACATCTATCCTTTCAGAGAAAAAAATGAACGTTAAGATATAAAGCGTTTAATAACATCTTAAATAAATGATATATACATTTCTACATGTAAAGTAATTTTCTTTCAAAGCATGTAGAAATAAAATTTGGTTTTAGAAAATAGCATGGTACCTTTAGAAACTTATCTTAATTTCCTTGGATTATATGCGGCGAAAAATAAAATAATATTTTTTATACTATCCATATAATATCAAGTACTATGTATGTACATAATATCTTTTCTCCCCGAGAGCTTTTCGTCTGGAGTGGAAATCAGGACTTACAACTTAAGTCAAAAGTTTGTGAACATAATGAAACAGCTGCAGCATTCTTAATATACGTTTTCTGTTTAGTTGCACACGTAGCTTTAGCATTTGTTACGTATCTTTATGTGCGTGAAAATATGTATATGTATTCTTACACGAATTTACTCCTCTCTACCAGGTTCTTAGATTCTTTACTACAACTCTTAATCGTAAATGTTCCTATAAATTTTAATATTTTCTATTTCCATATTGAATATGAGGAATACCAAAAGATATAATTTAAATAGGAGAATATATGTTTCTCACTCGTAGATTCAGTTTGATTAAAAGGGAACCTTGAAGAAATGACTATAAATATGGTCTAATTCTAACCATAAAAACTCAAATAATATTAAAATAGAAATTTTCTTTTTTCATGCATATAAAGTACATATCTTTAAATATGTCATATATAAAAATGGAAATTATAAATCTATAAATAATTTTCAAATTAGCACTTTAGAATTTTATCTGATTAACTGGTGATTAAAAATCATAAAGTGCTGTGCGCATCATAAAATTGAGATACATGCTTACAGAAAATAATCAATGGTCAGAATACACTTACCAAATATATTTACCAAATATATTTACCAAACTAATATATTTACCAAATAAACTGTAAAACCAAATAAATTGTAATAAATATTATTTAAATTAAAAACTGAGCATAAAATTGGAAAACTTAAAAAATTATCACAATTATTTGCATAATTTTCCCATATAAAAATTAAAGTATTCCAGAATTGCACATTTTTCTTGTTTTAAAATATAGAGTACCATGAAATATACATATGAGTGTAGTTTTATCAGTTTCCTTTTGATAGTTTAAAAGTAATGCTGCACACAAACTCAAAATTAGCAGTTAATCTTATAAAATTCTAACTGTTAATTTGAAAATTATTTATACATTTAAATTTATATGATATATTTAAAGATATGTACTTTATATGTATAAAGAAAGAAAATTTCTTTTTTAATATTATTTGAATTTTTGTGGTTAGAGTTAGACCATAGTTATAGTCATTTCATCGAGCTGCAAGGTCATGTGCCCCCTATGTGCAGGAAAGAGATATATTGGAAGAGATAAATTCACTAAGAAATCATAAATTACAGAAAGCATTACGCTTAAAGTTTTATACCTCATATATATTTTGATTATTCTCAAATTATCACGAACCTCTAAAAGCCAGAGCACCAAAGGTTTGGAAGTGCTATTATACACGCAGTTATAAGATACTAGCTGAAAACCCACACTTCGCTACGGAGTACATTCAAATTAAATACAACGATCAATGTATGCAATTAATGCCAATATATATATATATATTATATATATATATATATATATATATATATAATATAATAAATACGATGATCAATGTATACAATTGATGTAAAAAAAATACATTTATAAAAAAATCGTAAGGGATATCTTATAGACAAAATAATGTAGAAGAAAATATTCAAATTAAATCTAATAGGACGTACTAAAGAATATAGTAGAGTTAATATAGTACAGTTTGAGGAACATATTTTTTACTGTATTTTAGTATTTTTTTAGATAATGTCCAATCGTCTGCCGCATTAGCAAGAAAAGAAAAATATTTTTTTGTCTATTTCGTTGTTATGGACGTGAGGATAAAATTATTTAAAGTACCAAAAAAAGAAATCACGTGATCAGCATTTAATAAATTAAATTCTAAAAATTAATCTTTAAAAATTCCCCAAAAATCAGAAAATGGAGGTAAAGATTCGAAAATGATTTCATTTTAAAGGAATTTTTATGATCTTTTTCGTGATATAAATTTTATAACCCTCAAATTATTATTTTAAATGCAAACTTAAAAAATGTTACTAAAACAACTTAAAAATTTTATTTAAAAAAATTTATGAGGAATGTTTCAAAAATCTCTCTTAGTGCACCCCTACACTATAAGAAGAATCGCCATGCAAAATGTCAGCCCTTTAGGTCCAGCGGTTTGGCCTGTGCGTTGTATGTCAGTCAGTCAGTCAGTCAGAGAATCAGTTACGGAACTGTTTTATATATATTGATTACTGGTGCAAGATGCTACATAACTGCTATATCTGTTAAACAATTGCATTACGGAATATATGAATGAAAGGAAACGGTCTCTTTCATTTATTTTTTATGCGTAGATAAATCTTTCAGGATCGTAGGGTCGATATTTGCTCTATAATATCCCCGTCATGATGTAGCAGTAACAGAAAAGTATATTATGCGTACTCTTGTTTCTTACCAAACTTTTTATTAACACTCTAAAGACTACCTAATTCGTGTATGACTATCTATTTCGAAGTAAAGAGTAACAGAAACCCTCCTGTTAAATATTCAAGTGAATTTTGGTCCTGTCATATCTGCGAGAGGTAACTGGTTCATCATCATTATGCATATATCTTCGTGGGCTAAGGTTAAATCGTTCGCTGTTACTTTGAACTGTTTTATTTTGATTATCCTCTGAAATAAAGTGTATAGAGATGTAATCGTAATCTTTATGTATGGAATATTTATTTTGTGCAAACAAAAATCTACATTAAAAGTATTCAAATGACTTTAACAATCCTGTATTTGAAAAGAAACCTTCTATTCCCAATAGCTTATTATATATGAAGGCTTCTCAGGTGATTCTGTTATTCATCTTAAGGATGCCTTTTTGGGAGAGAATATATTAGAAAATATAATGAAGCTGTTCCTTTGTTAAGTATCCGAATACAGTGGGAAAGATTTGTTAAGGTACGTGCGCTCCTTTAAAATTTTAGTTAAAGTTTCAAATTATTATTTTGGCAACAATATTGATGACCAAAGCTTTATCTTCCTAATTCTGACTGAATTTTCTTTTTTATTTTATCTAGAATACTTAAAAAAGCTATTATTATAATACCTTATAGTAATTAAAGAACAATGATTTTAGGTCACTTTTAGTGTTTCCTCACAGTTAGTTTATCATCGTTTCTTCTTTTAAGAAGAGCTAATAGCATAGAGTTAATAATTTAATTCCCTGGTACGCTTGCAAATATATTCCACAAATGTTTAGAAAGTTAGCTTATTCTTGCGTGATTATGGATTGGCAATTATTTTCATTTGCATCTGTATAAATTGCAAATCACAGTCAATTTTAGACAATTTTCCTGTATGTCAATACTCTAACTTCTAAACTATATTCGAAAGAAGCAATATCGTAATTAGGCCGACAGCCTGAATTCCAGAGTAAGTTATTATCAGCCTTTATCTAATTTAAAAAGTATCAATAAATTTGTTTCTTTCTGATTTGTAATATTTTGCGAGACTCTCTGAATTTCTTTTATCTTACAATTATTTTCTTTTACGTTTTTTTACGTTGCAACTTTATTTTTCATATGTATTTCCGACTGTCGTTTTATAAGTCTACATAATATGTCGACGCAAAGACAAGATCAAAATACGTTCAAAATATTTTTTACGGATGAGTACATATGGATACTTTAATCAAATTATTAATGTAAAATATTTCACTGATATTTCAACTGTTAATTAGAATCATTCTCTTATTCTGCATTTTCTGCGAAAATATTGCATCGCGATGAGTAGGTTAGTCTGGATCAACTTATGATTGAGAACTAAATCTACGAAAATCGGTCTAAAAAAATCTGAGAGAGTACGTCGTAACTTAAGAGGACTATCAAATTTTAATTTTCATTGATAAACCATTTCATCTTATCTCATTTTCTCTAAGTGTGTGATAGAAAAGTATTTTCTTCCTTTTTTCCGACAAGTTTTTTTTTTTCTTACATATTATGTAATACTCTCACGCAAGCTTCATGTTATTGCATTAGACAAGATCAACCTCTTAAAATTAACGGCAAATTTACTAAGATTCAAGCGTGTAACACTTTTTAAAAAAGAATGTAAACAATGTGTCTCACTCTCTTGGCGACTACCGGCTTGGCGAGCGATTTTTTTCCCCCTTTCAACCGTACTTGCAACCCTGTTTCAGCCGGTATGACTGAGACGCCATCGTCTGCTTCAAAACAGATGCGACTGTGACCGGTATCGGACGCTGAGCTATACTCTCCACTGTGACATCTCTCCGAGAGAAGAGAAACTACTTGGTGCGATACTCGATTCATTGGTGAGTGTTAACTTCAGATCTTTCACAGCCTCTTAAGATAAGATTTAAAGGTATTCTAAACTTTGACGTATTATCGGTTGTCATGACGACCAGACACGAGAAATCGTGCAAAGTAATATAATTTGCCGATACCAGATGTGAGGTGTTTGCTTTATGAGTGTTTACTAAAAGTATTACTTTCTTAAGGTAGGAAATAAATGTTTAAGACGTTATTTATCCGGAAAACTAGGTTAGTGTGTCTGTCAGTACGCTTATATTTACTTTTGCTATCGTTCGAACGTATTGAGCAAATTCCTGGCTTAAGGCGAGAAAGACGGCTCAAGCATGCAAACATTTTTGATGACAGCTAATATTTACCGAAGAGATTTTGAGAAAAAATTAAATATGTAGTTCGGCTTACTGATTTCATGACTGTATATAATTATCAAAGGATGCTATAGAAAGCTGTTCCTTATAGCTCGCATAAATAATATTTTTGGAGGTGTTCATTGCAAAAATTCATCTCTTAAAATAATCAGGAAATATTTCATGACACTAACTTCCCGTCTTATCATTTTAGTCATTTTCTGACCATATTTCTTGTTTTACTTACACGAGGCATTTTAATTCATCATTCTGAGAGTGCAATACTAAATTGATCGAAATGCATGAATGTGGGTGGTTATTTTGAATAAATGTACTGAAATGCCTCATAGATTTAGTATGAAATTAATATAAAATGCAACATTCAATTCTTGAAAAGGAAGTTCCAAGAGAAGTATTAGTAATTTCTCAAACTGAAATCGCTTATTAGTCTATAAGTATTGGAAGAAATCTTTCGTTTTATGGAAAAATTCATTTTATTTATCTTATATTCCATTTTTATGATTTCATTTGTCTGAATTAGAGTGTTCTTAGTAGCCAGAACTTGAAGGCAGCTATTTCATATTCTATTTATAAAGTCTGGAAATAATGCACGCACGTAAGATCATATCAAAGGTTTCTTTTCTCCTAAAGTTCACACGTGTAAGGCGTTAATCAAGGTAAATTTTCCTTTGAATTCATAAATCCAAAATTTATTAGGATTGTGAAGAGAAAATATTTTAGACAGTATGCAGGATATTGCTTTTAAATTATTTAAAGGACTTTTCATGTATTTGGCATTAAAGTTGAGCCTTTCTTGCTTCAGTGGCAATTTTCAGATATTAAAATGAAACGTGATGTGTATATGTATAGTTTAAAAGATTGCATGTATAGTTAAAAGATTACAACTACACTATAATGTAAAATGAAATACTGACTATGTACGTTAGAGTAGATATTGGGCCATGGTATTTGTAATATTATACCAGAGGTTAAAATAAATATAGATAATACTGATTAAAAGCAGTTGTATTCTGAATTTAATTTATACTGGCGCCGAAATTCTAACATAAGGTCAACTGTAAGTTTCTTTATTAAACTAAAGGAGAAAATATGATCAGATATAACAATAAATGATTAGGTAGTGCTGAGAATCTATCATATCTCTGCAAATATATGGCGGACTCAACAAGAACCGTCGCTAATGAAATTCTGAATCTAATTCTATTATTTTTGCCAGTCTTTTAAAACGAATAAAATCGAATGCTATCGACTTTACAAAAAGATACGTATATTTAAAAGGATTTTTATTTATCTTTTGAAATGAATAGGAAGGTCGTTCCAATTTTTAGCAATTTTTGTTGATCCATAGTACTATATTTTAAAATTCACGAGAGCACATGCAAATTCTGATCGTAAACGCAATATTTTATTTCCAATTTCTTAAATTAATGTACCATTCTCAAACGTTCCCCATTAATAGCATGCATTATGTTAAAAGACTGCATACACATCTTTAAATTTGTTTTTCCTCTTAAGCGATTAAAATGGAAGCTTTGGTTTAAATGTGAAACAATCTATAGGTTTTTATCATCTCGAACTAAATTAAGCATCCTGAAACTTCCAGAAGCCGTCAGAAAGATATTGAAAATCGAATGATCTTTTTCGATTTTCGTTTTATTACAATCGAAATTTTTAAGTTAATGAAACAGCAACGGTGATGAGTCATTCATATTTTAAGGAACGAATTAAATTTTTTAAAAAATGATTTAAAAGCCGGTTAATAAAACTGCATAGCAGCTGTAATCCCGTTCATATTTTTACAAGAGGGATAGGGCAATATTTCAGTGCAACACAATAAGGATTAAAAACAATATTAATGATATGAAAGTATATACGCAGTATTTGTTTATTTAAAATAATGTCATATTGTTCTAGTGATACTGACATATTTTATACTTTTCTCTATTCGGTTATATTTTAAAACTTTATAAATTTTGCGATTCATTTAAAAGTGACCAAGTATAACTATTACTCTTTAATATTAAGGAGGGAAATTTTTGAATCTCCTGTTATGAAATTCCACAGTAATAAAATGTCCATTAATGTATTATATGAAGTATTAATCTAATTGATGGAGATAATAGTAATCATTTCCTCTCAAGAGCAAACCAATCAACAAAAATATTTTTTTACCTTTCGCTTTCATAGATATAATTATAACATGATTCAAATACCAATTTTCATTTTGATAAAACAGGTTTTTCTACCATTCCCATTTTTAACTTTCTTTTATCAAAACAATAGAAAAAAGGCTATAATAAGTCATTTGAAGCGTCAACAGATAAAAGAATTCCAATACGATATATTGAGCCGCTATTATCTAATCACGATTCTTCAATGTCAGTGCAAGCTCATGACATAAATGCCAAAGAACAGTTAAAAATATAAATGAAATTATTGGATTTTATTTTTACTGAACCACTAAGTTTATTGTGTAGAATAAGCATTTAACCATATTTATGTTTACCCTTACAAAATCATTCGCAGTCAAAAACTGTATTTTACATTATAACTGTGTTTTAAAAATTATTGTTTTATACTGAACCATTAAATTTATTGCAAAAAATATCCATTTAACCATATTTATTTTTACAGAATTTAACGAATTTTAAAAATTATTGTTTGATACTTAACCATTAAATTTATTGAGTAAAATATCAATTTAACCATATTTATGTTTATCCTTACAAAATCGTTCGCAGTCAAAAAATATATTTTACATTATAACTGTATTTTAAAAATTTTTGTTTTATATTGAACCATTAAATTTATTGCGAAAAATATCCATTTAACCATATTTATTTTCACCCTTACAAAATTATTTGCTGTAAAAAAATGTGTTTTACATAATTTACTGAATTTTTTTAATTAATTTTTAATGTTGAACCATTAAGATTATTGCGTAAAATATACATTTAACCATATTTATTTTTACCCTTATAAAATTATTCGCTGTCAAAAAAATACATTTTGCATAATTTACTGAATTTTAAAAATTATTGTTTAATACTTAACCTTTAAATTTATTGCGTAAAATATCTATTTAACCGTATTTATTTTTACTCTTGTAAAATTATTCGCTGTCAAAAAATATATTTTACATTATTTACTGTATTTTAAAAATTATTGTTTTATATTGAACAATTAAATTTATTGCATAAAATATCCATTTAATCATATTTATTTTTACCCTTACAAAATCATTCTCTGTAAAAAAAATACGTTATTTGCGATATTTTTTCCATTATATTTACATTAATTGTATATTTGTTCATAACACATTGCCCTCGGTTTTTTTTTTCGTGTTAATAATGAATAACTGAATTATTGTTAGCTGTACACATTGTTATATATTGGTGCTGTAGCTAGAAAGAAAATGACACTTGAAATTTCTATCAAATTTATCCTTTTAAGCCTAACGTTTCGTGATAAGCTCAAAATACAATTACATAGTTTCAAGAATGTTGCCATAATCTAAAAGATCCTTTACATATCCATGTAATAACACAAATTACAACCTTACAGAAAAAAAGCAGAAATTTGAGATACACTGATGTTTTCCTCTAAAGCTGCCTATCAATTATTCGGAATCAACAAAAAGCCGGACGTGATGCAGACTGTATGGAACTGACCTAGAGAATTAAATTCTGCTCACGTCGATTGTTCCGTTGATGTAAGCATTTTCTCACCTTACGCCTCCAGTTTTGCGTCGTATTGACTAATCTGAATCAGGCTGGGTATCCCATATCACGCCGGAACTTCCCCCTTCTTGATTTTAATAAATCAGAAGTTAAAAGAGAGCCAGGAAAGCGCACGGGAGAGAATCAGAATACGAAATACGCAAAAGAAACCTGAGGAACGGGATTAAAATGATTGACCTCGCGTTTATTGAGTTGTTTTCACTCCAAACGTGGGGATCTTTTGATTACTTTTGCCATTAGGAGAACTGATGACGGTGCAAGATAGGGGAGATAAATGATTAATTTCAGATTTATAAGGTTCGCAGAACGGCAGTGTTAATTAATGTACATGTGTGCATGGGAACCTGATGGAAAACACGAATAATTTAAATATGGCCGTATTCCTTCAGAAATGATATTTTCAGAGGTATGAAATGACAACCTAAAATGACCATTAAAAAAATCAAACTATAGTTCAAACTCACAATACATTTTCAGTTTTTCAACCGAAAAACATTTGTTATATTCCTTTGTAGACGATTTGTATTTAATTAACAAAAATTTTCTATTATCATAAACGGATAATCTGTAAAACGGTTAATCCATCCTCGTATTAAAGGGGGATAAGTGTAGATCAATATTTCTTTTTCATTAGCAGGGAGTAGTTTTTATAAATTATAAACTTAGTTTTTCGGCCAAAAATTAAAACTTATTATTTTATATTAAAATTCTTGTACGTAATATTTTTTCTTGAATAACTTATTATATTAATATCAAATATTATTAACAGCTCTAAAATTTTTTTAAGAATTTACACTACTTTTAATTTTTTTACGTAATAGGTTATAGTCAAAACCTTTAAACCGTTCTCTTCATGGATATGTGTGCAAGTTTTGTTTTTGAATTCTTCTTTGAAAACGACGTGCATTTCAATTCTATTATATCAGTTTTTGATGCTTTGTTTCTTTCTTACCTATATTTTAAAGCACCTTAATTTCTTATTCCCTTACATAATCAAAGATCCAGCCTGTAAGATCCAATTTTCGGGACATAGAAAAGCTTCCTCTCTGCTTTGCAAGAACAGCATAATTTCCCTTTAAGCAAGAATTCCTGTTTCCGGGTCCTAGTTCATCGGAAAGTTTTTGCTTTTCATTAATATTTCTAAAAATCTATTTTTCAAGTCAATAACTTTTTCCGATAAAAAGTAATACGGTGTGTGAAAAAACTCATTTGCGTGTAAAGCAGATTCGGTCATCGCTTTAACACATTGTTGACCGGTACCGAGTAAACTCGTGTTTTACACGCAACAGTTGAAGACAATTTAAGATGAAGGAAAAAGGCATATTGGAGAAATTTTTGATCAGCTGAACACTGCTTTACTTGAAAACTGCCTTTACTATAACTTGAATCAGTTTTAGACAAATCCTTGCATTTTATCATTTAAACTGTGAATCTCAGACTCCCAAAGATAGATAACCGATTTCAGAAAATAAAAATTCCGTACTTTATTCCAAAATTTCATTCTTTGCCGGTGACTTATATATATATATATATATATATATATATATATATATATATATATATATATATATATATATATATATATATATATATAATTATTTAAATAAAATCGGTATATATTTAAATAAAATTGTCGATTCACAATGTGTTAAAGAAGACTGAACTGGACGAATTCCCCCTCGTAAGTTAGACAGTGTAAATAATTTAAATTCAATTTCTTCGGAATACATGAACTGAGGCATGTCATCAATGCATGACCTACAGGACTTGAGAAAGGACAATGACGTTATCTAGTCACTTAATTGTTTTGCATTTTCTCTATCCCAGCAAATAATTTCAAATACAGGAAAACACAACTTCTTACATTCCAGAATATCAATATAACTATGAACAAAGTGGGCCATGACTGTCTGGGGGAGCATCTTCATCGGATTGGTGTATTTGCCCAGCCGTTCTGCCCACTTTGTGATCTTATGGAACCCATGAAGAGAGCTCATTTGCGTCGCTGTGGAGCACTTCTTGGTTGTGACTCCGAGACCGCCCGATATTGGCTTGTCTAAGGCAATGACTGCGGTCATTTACTTTCATGTTACTTATGTGTAATTTTTTGTATTTCCTTTTTTCCCCGCCTTGCCTTTACAAATAAAAATTTAAAAAAAACTATGAAGAAAGTGACAGTCAGGACGACACTAACTGAAACCAATATAACACCATTTAATTGAATATTCAAAATGTTTAATATATCACAAAAAAACACAATACTCACACAAGAACTTATTTACAAAAAATACACTAGTTGATTTCTACCTCAGTCATCTATGACTGACAGAGAGCAAAACCCAAGGCGTCTTGGGGCTCACACTCCCACGCAATCTCTCCAATTCCCCAACACAGGCTGAAATAGCCATGGGCCCACCCCTCATAGGACCCCCACGGTGTCGTCCCCATCCCTGATAGAGATCGCCAGGCAAGACATATACCTAATGTTCCTCGGCATGACAATGAACTATTGATTAGTTCGTAACATGTCGCTATCCCTTCAATTACATTGTGGGATACAAGAAGTTGTGTTTTCATGTTTACATTTTCCACAAGTTTCCTGTAAGTCATATTTCAATTACTTTTTTTTAAAAATTCAGAACCGGAAAAAAAAGGAAAAGAAAAATTAAGTATCTCTGCAACCTTTGGTCAAACTATGTATATGCCATCATCATTATTGCTGTACAGTAAAACGTCGTTTATCTGGATCAGATTTGTAAACATTATTTTAATTTAATGTTCACATTAGATAATAATTTTTTAACTATGATAGCAAGAACCTAACTACAAGTACGCCAAACATTCGCTTTTTAGTTTTATTCAGTGTACAGTTCCTGCATAGATTGTACAATAAATTATGGTAATAAAAGGCTTTTTGTTGAGTTTAAGAAAGCCTTATTAGATTTACCAATTCTTTGAATTCTTTGTTAAGAAATGATGTGAAAAGTTATTTTTTTATTTTATAATGACTTGTAAACAATACTATGTAATTTTGTTAGAAAACGTAGTTTTTTATCGTAATAAATGGTAAGTCTGCTTAGTTAAGGATTTTTTTTTGGAGGGGGGGGGGGGAGCTTATTACCCATATCACCCGGATCATCCAAATTTTCGACTATCCGGATTTCTTATGGTCCCAATTAGTCCGGATAAACGATGTTTTACTGCATATGCTATAGCTGCTTTAAAATATTTAAAAGTTTTATATCATTATTTTTTTAAGGGCGTAGAAACGAAGAGTATTTAATTCTCTGCAAATTACTTTCAACTTCCTTCATTACGTTGAGGAAAATCCTTTTAGCTTTTAAGAGGCATCAGCTCAAAAATTTGTGCGAATGAATATGAAACATACACTAATTATTATATGAACGATAATAACATTTTCATTTCTCTGATATACTATGATCAACCATTAGATTATTAGATTCAATTGATTGTAGTTGTACTGTTCTCTAACAATCATATGACACCAAATATAACATGCATGCTGTTAAAATTGGAAGTAATAAATGAAAATGAATTTTGCAACAGAAAGAGAAAAACAGTAGAAGTACTACTAGGATGCGCTAGATTAATTTTAATTAATTTTGCGATATATGGTCACCAGTACTTGTACATTGAGTCATTTTATACACGTCTCCTGAAGAAACTATACCAACGAAGTTCAAACAGAGGTCTTTTTTGCAAGTAATTTTGTACCTTTCCGCTAATATTGTTGCTAAGCTTCGAATCTGTGCAGTGAATTTTATTTTCAGTACATTGCTATAGAAATATGTATCGATCTGTCTATCTTTACGAATTTGTGTATGATTTTTAAGGCTTGCGAAAACATCAGAATTTATAGAGATTTTGATTTTTTTCATAGTTAGTGCAATTTACCTTTTTTAAATCTCTTGAGAATAGGATCATCTTTAGTATGCTTCTTTTCTGTACTGTTGGAACTGAAATCAGTTAGATTACAGAAAGTGACCACTTGATATTTAATGAAGCTGGCAGATAGCCCGCGTACTATGTTAGTAACGTCTAAATAAGCAATCGATTGGAACAAATTACTCTCTCTTTAGGCCAAAATGTTAGTTACAAGTTTTCATAATTTCCTCCATGAGTAATCGAATAGATTTGTGTTGGTCCTTTTCAAGTGCAGAATAAATTAAAGTAAAGCGGTATTTTAAAAGCAAGAAAAATTTCACCATATTTTGTAGTATTTTAGACATAACAAATACTTCTCGTATGAAGATATCGCAATATAATACCACTGCATATGTATTAGGATTTACCTGAAATGGTAAAAGCAAATAAGTATTTTAAAGCATGCTTCATACACCAATTCTTGAATTTTTGCAATGAAAATTCCCTCCGTAGTAAGACATATTTACAAATATCAATTGATTAAGCAGCGTGCCACTGCTGGTGGGAATAAATTTCTTACATCACCTTCCTGTCGATGCGTAGCACCTAATGTACTTTTGATGCTATAGAGCAGTATCTAAAATGCATCCATCAAATTGATTCTGTAAACACCTCTGCCGTAACCCATAGCAACTGTCAGCAAACAGAGGATCATGCAGAGACGAAGAACACTTTCTTGTAACAGCAGAAGTTGCGATAAGTTTGATCGGTTGCCACTATATCATTTCGAACTAGGGAGTTATCAAAAATCCATTTTGGGACGAGCCCGCCTCACCCCAGGGTGTTAAGTACATGCTATTGGAGGTTGCATATATCTTCAAAGTTGTTTGCGGGAATGTATACTTGGAGTAAAAGAAAAAGTTTCATCACATTGTGGCGTCCACAAGCCGGTAGAATCATTATTTTTTGGTGGTATTTGGAAAATGAGCCTTAAACGGAAATAATGTGTACTTTCACAGTGATATATATTGCGAAATGTTGTTGCAGCATTTTTCTTTTGTTTATCGTTTAATTTTCCAGTTATTTCTGCTTGGCAATCGTTGAGATGTAAACTAATATTAATAAATTTATTTTTTTTTACCTATCCTTTAGATATAAAATGATTAGCTCACTTCTGTAACATTTTTCAGTTACGTTTGTATACGATGTTTAATTTTCTCGCTCAACTTTCCTCATTTCTTTCAAATATACAAAAAAAAAATACCATATTTACGCGTTTATAGGCCGCACTTTTATTCCATAAAATAGATCGGTAAAAATGGGGTGCGGCTTATACACAGAATTTTACAGTTAAATACTGTAAACACCCTTTAGTTTGGAACACTTTATTAACATAAAACATTAGTACCTATATACCTTACAACCTGTTACACCGTATTAGGCCCACGGCAATTTAATGTATTGTAAATATTATTGTTTGTATATATTATACCTTAGGGCTATTTAATGAAACTCTTTTGAGTTCTCAAGAGTTTGTCTTCGTGCGAAATAATTCCTAAGTGTACTAGTATATATATATATATATATATATATATATATATATATATATATATATATATATATATATATATATATATATATATATATATATATATATATAATCATCTTTTTTACACTGTAGTTTCACCACCATCAGTTCAGCCCAAGCTGTACCTGATATTGTTAAGCGAGCATTGAACTCTAAGGAATGTACGACATTGCTACATTTCTCAGAACGATGCTACTTCGAGTCTACAACGAAATTCCGAAAAAAAATTTCTCAAAATGTCTCAAAATTCAGGTGCGGCTTATACACGCACGTGGCCTATACACGGGTAAATACGGTATAAAGAGAGAGGAATAATGATATCTTGACATGTGTATCCAAATGTCAGTATAACAGCAATTTGTTGCATGTGTTAGCGACTAAACACAGAACTGCGCACTAACTGTGTGTATCAGTGCCAAAGAACTTGGAAAGTATACATCGATTGCTAATTTTGTCGTCTTCAGTCTCTTCTACATTTTTGCGTTTCCATTTCAAAATGAAAACCATCTCAAGATGAATTTCAGTTCTAGTTTCCCTTTAGGGATCCGGGAGAACCCTTAAAAAAATGAAACAAAAAACAAACAAACAAATGTAGAGCTTTTATACTGAACGCTAACCACATACTTTCTACGATTATAACGTTGCAAATACTACTTTTTTATGCTATACTATGCATACATTTCCGTCACAACATCTGGACTTTATTTCTTAGTGCATTTATCTCAGAATGAAATTTTTCAGGATTTCTTATAGGGTATATCTAAAAATTATGGCTCTGTTGAATCAGATTTCAGAGTGATTGCAGTGAGGAACTGGCAGACCAGGTCTAGAAATAGGCTGTCCTGGAGGAATCTTTAATAGAATGCCCTGGCCAACCCTGGGCTGTTGTGCGAAGTATGATGATCATGATGATATCTAAAAGTTATAGCGAAGTGTCTTTATAAAATCTCGAACAGCATTACTTCGTTCTATTTTCCTTAAACGGGTGAAAACTCTGAAAATTTCCCCTGAAGGGAAAACAATCATGAAAAAAAATTTCCCTCTTCAAACTAATTGAATATTTTACAAATAAAATTTGTATACATCCTAAAGGCAAATTATTATGAAACCGTTCCTTCTATGGTAATGAATTCTGAAAACATAACTACAGTTCCGAAAGATATATCAAAAACTAGACAAGCTTTAAATTGTGAATTTTTTAAAAAATTTAAACAAAATTACAAATTTTTCAAGTATTTCTTATATGTAGGATAATTTTTGTATGAAGTCCCGTTTGAGGAAAGAAATCATTACGAAACGTGCGTAATATATATATATATATATATATATATATATATATATATATATATATATATATATATATACATATATATATATATATAATTTTCTGCCCCGAACCCACGTAAATTAGAAGCATTTCCAACTTGTTTTTTTGACATTAACCCTCGAAATCGTGAACAACAGCATGTATGCTATAAACTGCACAAGATAACAGCATCAGTATACTAAAACCGCATGTAAGCGGCATGTAAGCGTCTGAAAGAACGGAGGTAATGATCTGTGGAGCTAAATGGGATCCGTCGTCGAAAACTCATTTCGTATCCCTATCATACATTCTGCGGTATTAACCCATCCTTGATCGGAGAGTTTCCACGTTCTGCGTTTATTGAAACATCAAGGAAGTGCGAGATGAAGTCCTTAACACCTCTCTCTACCACTTACGTCTGGTTCATCAAATGGTCACGGCCACCTCGTCACGCAGCAGTTGGCCGTTAACGCATCAAGTTTATAGCAAGGAAGAGAATGCTGGGGGATTTTTGTGTTTAGTGCTGCAGTTATTTATACAAGAACATAAAATGCAAAATTGAAAACTTGGCTTCACCATGCGCCAAGTGGAGAAATGCAAAAATCTACAACTGAGGAATTCTAAGACCTATAGACTTGTGAACCTTGAATGAAAAATTGAAGTTTACCGCCTCTTATTATTAATTTATTCAAGTTACGAACGATATGGATATTTGTCTCTACTTAAAATCATATTTTATAAAGCCCTTGGGATAAGGCATATCCCGATTTTTAAAATCTTTCATTTTACAAGGTTGCTTTTGGGGCTTGAAATATGATACTTTTTACTATACTATAATCCCAAAAATGAAGTTAAGACCAAATGTAGCAGGAACGTCTTGGCAAAATTATAATTTGTTATTTTACTCTACAGAAACGTGTTCAAGAAAATAACGTTACATTCTGGTATAACTGTGATGGGTTTATGTAGATTTCAAAGCTTGTGTATTTGTTGGAATGGGGATCCCATGCAGCCTTTACTGAAACTTAATATATTATTACATATTGCCATTTTTAAAAACCGGTGGTCATAAATTACCAACATGGCCAAGTAGTGTCTACATAAGATTCAAGCGTGTCAGTAAACATCTCAAACTTTGAAGCTCCACCTATTTGAGTAATAGCATTAGGCCTGTTATGTTGTTCACCATTATTTATTTATTTCAACTTAAATAATTTGTCAAAATACATTGTAAAACTCTCTTAGTGACGTATGATTTGTACTTCCCTCGATGTTATATACCACTTAATCAAATAATGAATTATTTTTACATTTATTTTTACCATGTTTTTACTAACTCGCTTTCTTGTTTGTTTGTGTGTATGTGTTTGTCCGGTACAAATCTTGCAATCGATTTTTAACTAACTTCCCGACTAGCTAGACATTTGAAACTTTTAGAATAGCTCAGAACACTATGACAATGAATTATTTTAATACTTTTAGCCATCTTTAAGCAGTATTGAATTCATTTTCAGTTAATTTTGTTTTGTAGACTGGTGCAGCCATCTATTGGCCGGGACGGGAACGAAAAGTTAAACGCAAGTTACCTTCTAATTAACTTCATTTTCTTTCAAGTTGATGGGATAATTCATCAAAAAATTTTAAAAGGTATTTATTAATACATAGAATTGTTAAGTTTATATGAATCAACAGAAAATTTAAAACATGGTATATAAAAAGTTCTTTTTATTTTGTAATTATTATGAAATATATTTCTTTCTAAGAAGTTTTCTTTGTATTTTTATGTCGTCGTAAATTAAAATTAAATGTAAAAAATAACGTGACGAGAAAATATATATCACGGGAAAGTACCTTTTTCACCCGATTAAGAAAATCAGGAGCAAATTTTTAAACTGGCATTGTTGAGAATTATCCCGAGTAATAGGCCGTTACAATGTATTTACTCAAATTAACTTCTTATTTTTAATCACTTAAAATCAAATTTTCTGAGGTTTATTAATAGAAATATTGTTTTCTTTAACATTAATTTATTTTTTTAATTATATCATTTAGATTAAACACAATAATTAATCATAAATCAAATGTTCCTCTCAAAATACCAGTCTTTTAAAGCAATTTCTTTTGTTAGATCTCCCCAGTCGAACCACAAGTTTTGTTTATATATGGTTTTATGTCGTGCGTTCTCAAATATTGTTATTCTTAATAGGTTAAAAAGTATGGAAGTTCAATATTTGTTGAGGTCCATACTTTTTATAAAATAAAAGTTGTTACGTTTTCATTGCTCTATTTTATCTTTTATATATATATATATATATATATATATATATATATATATATATATATATATATATATATATATATATATATATATATATGGATTAACACACATGGATCCAGTGAAGAGGAACACAGATTTTAGTTGATATCCAGGAAAATCACCTTTATTCAATCAGAAGCGAAGGCTGCAGCGGCCACATGACTTGTCCGGCGTCCATGCCAGGACAAAACGTATTAACAGCAGTGTTTACATGCCAGAGTTAAGAGAAAAGCGTTGTAACCAACGGACTGTGGACAGTAGGTCCAACAGCAACAAGAGTTAAAAACGAAGAGACAGAAAAGTCTTCTGTTCATGCAATATTAAATGGGTGTTTTGCGATATTTACGCCAGAGGGCCTAAACTACTTATTTTTTAATTGGGCGACTTTAGATTCGTGGAGTTCACGTGTCCACTTAAGTTTATCGGGGACTTTACTGCTAGATACCGCGCTTGTTAGAAACTGCGAACTGTTGACCTGGGCGTAGGGATAAGTGGTCATAAAGTTCTTGCAAAGTGGGGTTTTGACGTTATAGAGACATAACTTCAGAGTGGCTCGAGGGCTCTTCAAGAATTTTGACACTATACTGACATTCGGAATCTCATAAACTACGAACACTCATATCTGGGGATGTTATTGAGTTCAGATACTTCACATGCCTGCTTAATGATCTGCAGGGCTAATATAAATTATACTTACTTTACTTTTAGGTTGCAATTTTTGGAAAAGGGGTCGTGCTTTATTAACATGAGAATATGCTTTAAAGTAAAGTAATTTAGGAAGACGCGTTTTCTTGTTACATACATATATATATATATATATATATATATATATATATATATATATATATATATATATATATATATATATATATGAAGGTATTATACTAATTTCTTGCTTAAAACACAAGTTCGAAGAAATGATATTTATTTACAGATATTTATAAAATGACTTTCCTGCCATAATTTACAGCATAAAAATAACGTAATGAAGATATCATGTAATGTAATTGCGAGATTTCACGCAATGCACTTATGCAGATTGAGAACATTAAAAGAAATTTTAGCCTCCAACGTGACAAATTAAAATTGCATTTTGCTCCATCTGATTTAATATAAACATATTACAAAACAAATAAAATCATTCTCAACTTGTAAACATTAAAATATATTCTCTACGTAAAATATTTTCATTTTCCATTTTTATACAGCTCTTCGTATCTTTATGTTTTTGAGCTTATCCTTTCTGCGGAGGGATTTTTCACGTCTTTCATCGCCTCCCTAAAATAGCTTTTTTCAATTTAGAACGGGGCAGCGGATTGCTTCCGCATCCATAAAGAACGAATATGCTGATAATGCCTCTTCGACAGTTTTAGCCAGCCATAAGAAAAAACATTCTCAGCTATGAATATTCAGCTGTGTTTTTCCCCTAAAACTAGGAATATCTTGATAATGCCGACAGTTACTTCGAACTACAGGAAGTAAATATTTACTACTATGGAATTTTTTTAAGGATTTTTCTTGATAAAGTGGTGTTTCTACTTTAAAAGTTACTTTAATAATGCTTAGTGCCGCTGTGTACTAACCCTGTTGGATTCACTCACCTCAGTGTTAACCTATGGAGAAAATGTGTAAAAGGATTGCCGACTTGGATTAAAAGATTTTTTTTTTAATTTCAGGTAGTCTCTTCTAACGAAACTACTGCGGGTTACTAACATAGGATTACTTATCGTTGCTTACCTCTTTTGTCTATATATATAAAACAGTTCCGTAACTGACTCATTCATTCATTCATTCATTCATTCATTCACTGACTGACTGACATACAACGCACAGACCAAACCGCTGGACCTAAAGGGACCTAAACCTTTATACACTCCATAATTTCCATTGAATGAAAATAATATAATCTATATATATAAAACAGCTTCGTAACTGACTGACTGACAGATAACGTACGGACCAAACCTATGGATCTAAAGGGCTGAAATTTTGCATGGCGATTCTTCTAATAGTGTAGGGGTGCACTAAGAAAGATTTTTCAAAAATTCTTCTTAGATTTTTTTAAATTAAATTTTTAAACTGTTTTTTAAACTTTTTTTATGTTTGCATTTAAAATAATACATTGAGGGTTATAAAATTTATATCACGTGAAAGATCATAAAAATTCCTTCAAAATGAAATTTTTTTCGAATTTTTACCTCCATTTCCTGATTTTTGGTGAATTTTTAAAGATTAATTTTTAGAATTTAATTTATTAAATGCTGATCACGTGATTTCTTTTTCTGGTACTTTAAATAAATTTATCGTCACGTGCAAAAAAAAAAATAGACAAAAAAATATTTTTTTTGCTAATGCGGCAGACGATTGGACTTCATTTTGTCTATAAAAATATCCCTTACGATTTTTTTATAAATATGTTTTTTTACATCAATTGTATACATTGATCGTCGTATTTATAATAAATATATATTTTTTTTTTGGAATTAATTGCATACATTGACCGTTGTATTTAATTTCAATGTACTCCGTAGCGAAGCGCGGGTTTTCAGCTAGTATGTATATATGTATGTCTTACGTAAATATGTATCTATATATATATATGTACATATGTTTATATATATATATATATGTATGTCAAAATTTTGACACATTTTAGTACTTTTCTGTTTAATTGTTTACTGCTTGTTCAAGCAATACAGACTGGGTTTGGCCCGCTGCCAAAATTATAACTCGTGAGGTACGGACGGATTATTTTAGTGTCTGAAATTTTGCTTTCCAGAGGTCCGTTATGAAGGAACGTAATCTTACATTAAAAATTGTACTTCGTAATAGGGAAAAATTTAATCTATTTAAAATTTAATATAAATATATATATATATATATATATATATATATATATATATATATATATATATATATATATACAGGGCTAGGTTTGAGGCGGAACGCGCCGGAACGGCGTTCCGGTACCTCTCTTTATCAATAATTTGGAATACCCCTCCCCCCCCACACACACACACACACCCCGGAAGGTTACCGTTCCGGCACCTCTATTTCTAGAAATCTAGCACTGTATGTATATATATATATATATATATATATATATATACAAAATGGCCAAAAAATTATTTATATATTTGAATAAAATTAAATAACTAGATAAGAAAGATATATAAAACTATAAAGCCTGTGTTTAATTGGATCTCAAAACCGGAAGAGGTTTTAAGGTTTACCAAAATAAAATATGCCTAGCTGACGTTGCTACAGAAAATATGCAGAATAAACTGGGTAACTAGTACATCCTCTAGTACTTTATGGCTGTGAAATAGATTAGGCAGAACAAGTGCCAGCGACGATACAATTCAGGTTATCGATCAAGTGTCTGAGAAATCCAGCCATATCACGCACATGCCATAAGCTATAAAAAGCAGAAGTGTCTGCTTATTTAAGCTCGGCGGAGGCGTTTTATTCTTCATATTAGAGTATAAGCGTCAACCTTCATTGCTAGAAAGAAGTTGAAAAATGTGCTTCTTTTATAATGAAATTTTATTATCTTTTACAGAAGAAAAAAACAGTTTTTTGCATTTTCTGTTGAGAAAAAAGAAAATTCCAAACGCTTTAAATTAGAAACGAAGTGCTTCTACAACTTTTAATCTTCAAAAGTAATGTACACAAAGAGTCAATAAAATGATTATTGGCTCTAAACTGAGGTAAATCTTATTTCCTGAAAGTGGTAGGAAGAAATGGCTTTACCTTTATATAGCTTAAAGTGGCTAGGGTATTGTTTTAAATAAGTTCCTCAACACTTAAACTCTGCACAGTTTTATAAAATCAGTTCATGAATAGTTTACTCTTTCGTGAATTCATCCAAAGCAAAAACTTTTTCAGAAAGCAGAAATGTAGAGCTTAAGAAGCACTAAGACATGTTAATTTTTCTTTGTGTTTTCATTTTCAACAAAATTGCTTCTATTTAAAATTAATGTTATAATAATCTTAAAAGAAATACACTTTTATAAGCTCATGTGTATTATTCCCTAGAATTTGACCTTTCCCGTTAATCTATTCAGTTATTTTTCCTTTGATGTAATTTCTACTTCCGTATCTCGAATCAGTTATAATTAATAAATAATGTGAGATAAAGATCTGGAAAATAGTTCACATTTCATCAAACAGATCAAAGCAAATTACAAAAGGAAAATATATTTTCATTTATTCACAAGTTTAAAATGGACTTCTTTTCGGCAAAATTCTAAGTATTTTTATTTTTATTTAGAGTCTTTTGGTATGCCAAAGTAAGAAACAAAAACATTTGTTAACGAAGTTAGTTCATTACTTAAGGAAAAATCAAAAGTATTTTAAATCTTGCAATTATTGAAAAAATTATAATTCAAAGAAAGTGATAGGTCGATGTCTCAGATTTCGGTTAATCAAAGAATATATGTAATATGGGAAAATTAATTTTTAAACCTTTAACTTTTTAAAGGGCTTTTAGTCTGGATTAATAATTTAATCAAATGAATCTTAAACATAATCTAAAAAAAAAATTAATCGCGGGCCCTAGAAAGCCTAGTAGTAGCGCGTCGGAATTGGGTACTGAAGGTAATGGGATCGAACCCCGACAAGCGCCATTAAATACCTTCATGTCTAGGCCTGATATGAGCACGTTAAATACGTAGACCGGATAGTCCTTCCATGAGGTCATTAGGTGGGTTATGATCTCCCCAGGTATCGCCCCTGGGGGGAGGGGGTGCTCGGTCAAAATTGTGGACTCCGTCGGACTCCGGCCCTTGTGGTGCTATTATTCATGCATTACTTACCCCGCAAAGCCTATATGGACCTGTTCTGGAACTTTCGGCCAGGTTGCATTAGGAACAACAACAGCAAAAAATTAATTGCATTCAATCGCAATTTTATTAATCGAATACTAAAAAAGAAACATTGACAGTAATTTGAAACATTAAAAAGGGAAAATTTTCAAATGCTGAGCATTGTGCGCAAGACAAAAATGTAAGATAACTTTGCAATCATTAATTTTTTCTGTTCTTTTATGAAGAGTATTCTACATTAGATATCTGTAATTGCTGTTTGTTTTAACAATAAAACATTCATTGATTGAGAGGTAAATGAAGAGGGCATTTGTTATTCACGTCACTCCGAAGATCGCAATTACAAGCATTCTGAGCCGGAACTAACTTATTACTGCGAAAACAAAGAGAGATTCAATGACAATCTAGATTTACCCTCTAAACTCGCAAATGGTTTGCAAATGATTTATTGTGAACGAAATCAAGCGAAATTAAGTTGACTTGCTTTACGGTATAAATAGAAGACCTCATATCCTTTCCAAGAACGAATGGTAGGAGTTAATTACATATTTATTCATTTACTACTGCATAATAATATCGCTGTTCACTAACACGATATATCACGCATAAGAAATAAAATAGGAAATTTCATTTATGATAGAAATATCTTGATGCTTATCTACAAAGTATAGCGTAAAGCAGTTAAAAACACTATCTATGTGTTGCTGACACATAGCTGTGTTAATATATATATATATATATATATATATATATATATATATATATATATATATATATATATATATATATATATATATATATATATATATATATATATATATATACAGTGGAATCTCGATCGATCGTTTTCGGATCCATCGTTTTTCCGTATGTGTCGTTCATTTTATCCAGTCCCAACGATCATATTGCTTTGTTATGTTTCCGCATCTATCGTTTTTCCGCATTTATCGTTCATTTCAATCGGTCCCTTGAAAAACGATAGATCGAGATTCCACTGTATATATATTCTTGGGCCAGTATTTTTTAGATATGTGCTATCACACCCCGTAAGGAAAGGGTAAACATTACTTCAGTACAAAATATAGTTCAAATTTTATTATATAACTAAAAATATCGGGTCATTATAAATAACATTAATTCTATTTAGGATTTCAAAAATTATATAATTTGATTCATTCAAAATCAAATATAGTTGTATCTCTTCTGGTACAACTAAAAATCTCGGGTCATATAAATAACATTAATTCTATTTATGATTTTTAAGACTATAAATTATGATTCATTCTTATACAAAAAAGAAAAAAAAATCTTGGGTACACATTTCCGCATAGTACAGTATATACTGAATCATGTTTACATCTACGCATCTAATTCTTCGCTTTCCAAAGGGCGGTTAATGGAAATATCCAACAGGTTCTACGAGAAAACGAACTGATCTTTAGGCATACATATAATGATATTATGTACTAAACTTAACATATCGTGATTATCTTTTCGACAACATATAGGGGAGAGTAGTAAACAGTGAGACAAATTTTTAAAAAACATTAATTAAGAGCTAAATACAATCGACTGAAGAAATTTAGCTATTGGATGTTTAAATCTGTTTTATTGGCAAAATCTTTCACACAAAATTTATTAATAAATATAAATATAAACCAGAAAAAATTAACGTTAAAATAATATCAGAATTCGTCTCACTGTGTACCACACCTCGTACACAGTGAGACATTGCTAATTTATTTATTTAAAAAATATATTGTCACAATACTAAACACAAACAATGCTTCATTATACACAAGTTTTCATGAGGCAATCAATTTTTAATCTTGGAAAAGTCACCGAACATTTATAAGGTCAAGCTGCACTTTAAAACGGACATATCCTGGCAATCTTTTTGTTTTCATGGGCATTGGCTGAGGCAGAACCATGACAATATCCAGTTTATTTACGGAGGCCACATCTGGAATGTTTGGCATCACAAAGGCATTATATTTCTCACTTTTGCGTAGATAAGTGACTTCAAAATCACTATCCTGTAGGACTAATTTCACAGCTGCAGCCATCTGTTCTTTTCCAGTTGTTCCAATTTTCCTTGGTACATTCTTAGGCCGTACCGTCATAACTCTGAAAAAAAACATATTTAGTACCAGAAAATATATAAATAACATTATTAATGATAGTCTCGGTTCTGTGTACCTATACATCAATACAAGCTAAGATGTTATATCACAAGTTACAATGTTAAGATGTGAAATTCATTATATTGTGTAATAGCAAAATCTTAGTAATTAAAAATTGAGTTGATAAAAATTGAGAAAATTCGTAATGCTAAATACATTACATTACAGTAACAAATACATTACAGTACCATTTAATGCACATTGCTATTATGAAATAAATTTAGTTATCATGGTACACAGTGAGACATTGTTTCACTTTGTACCAGTGTTCCATGTCTCACTGTGTACCATTTCCCTTTGTTTAAAAAAATGGCTAAATATCCCTTCCATTGTTTTCTTTAGTTAAATCCTTGGTATTAAGTGGAGAAATAGTGCAGCATATGTATAATATTCAATCCAAAATAATAGATACAATTAAACTGAAGATATATGACATATAACAGAGATAAATAACTTACTTTTAGGTTCACAAAATCGCTTTCGTTTCATAGCTTCCAACAGAACGAACATCCACGCTTGAAATGTGGGCGGCAATTACTCCAAACAAAACGCCACTGAACAGCCTGACATCTAGAGACACAAACATAAACTTCATTATAAAAGCTTCTCTGTTTCATTGTGTTCCCTGTCTCACTGTGTACTACTCTCCCCTACGAGATTATTTTAGTATATTTCATATTCTTTTTATAATGTTAAAATTTTATAATTTGAATCATACATACGAGAGATTTAAAGGACAGTTCATATTTAGTCATGCAGATAAATGCATATATAAAACTTGGAAGTTATTAAATTAAGCTTTGCGAGAAAAATAATTATCAAATATTTATCTTTTTAAAAATATGCAGATGAATAAAAGCCGAGTGAACAATAGATGAATTGTAGCCAAATAAGCAGATGAACAATTGTTGAAATGTTGCCAAATTCAACAAGATTGTATTCATTATCATTGAACGCTACTAAATATCAAATTTTACGCCTCTAAAACAGACGGACAAGTAAATGAAAGACAAAGTTAAATAGATGTTTTTGAAACATCTAAGGACTTAAAACCGCCTACACGCACCTTACCAGCAATTTAACTCAACATTTGGGCGTTTGTGGGTCGGTTCCTTGTTGTTAATAACACTGTCCAATTATAGAATGTCAAACAGGCCGTCTCAGACTACTTAGTGCCAATATCTGAAAAGAAGAAATAAACTCGAATTTTAATTTTTTTTTCTTTTCCAGCGAAGAATGATGCAGTATAGAGAAGTTAAAATGGCATCGAAGCCAAACCTAGCACACGCTCCATGACATGTTTTACTTTGGGAAACCGGAAGTAAATATCTACCGATCCAATTATTAAATACTGTTTGTATTTATTACAAGGGACTTTCACCTTCAATTTCACGAGCAATTTAACAGTACTCTCTCTTTTGATTGCCCAATCTTGGATATACGACGCGGGGAAAGCCGCTAGCCGACTTTTACCTTTAATGAAAGGGTTCGAAAGAAAGTTTTAATTAGCTGACAGACGCCAACGTGAAAAAATAAAAAAACCGAATTATTGCAACAACAGCATACGCACCGCAAACACGGATGGAAAGGAAGCGCCGTAAACTGGGATGATAATGGAATCAGCTGATGATGGGTTTCATGGATGAGCGGACGTTTCAAATAAGAGCACGTCTGTCTCTTCACTTTCGATGGCGTGATATAGTCATTTGGTTTCGTTTGAGGAGAAAGTTTGTGTATTGTGCTTGTCTCTCTCTCAGGAAAAAAAAATCCCCCTTAGTTATATTCAGAAACTTTATTTTCTTGAAATCATTAACAGTTTCTAGCTGCGGATTAAAAGAATAAATTAACGCTTTGTCAGAATATCGACCTGTTCGTGGGTTGACTACCATTAAAAAGTTTCCTTTGGTTTATTTTCATTTCCATATTGCAATAGTATATGATGGTGACTGGTTTTATAAGAATATGTTTTAAGTAAGATCAATGCTGTCCATTCATTTTTGATTATGTGATCCAGACATTTGTTTTCATTTAGGGTAAAATTTGTGTGAAAATATTTATCTGGTTTATTTTCCTTTCCATATTGCAGTAATATGGTAGGGATGGGTTTTATAAGCAGATGTTTTCAGTACGATCAATGCTGTCCATTCATTTTTGATTATGCGATCCTGTCATTTGGTTTCATTTAAGGTAAAATTCGTGTAAAAATATTTATCTGGTTTATTTTCATTTCCATATTGCAATAGTATATGGTAGTGATGGGTTTTATAAGAATGTTTTAAGTAAGATCCATTGATGTGCATTCATTTTTGATTACGCAATCCAGACATTTGGTTTCATTTAGGGTAAAATTTGTGTAAAATTATTTATCTGGTTTATTTTCATTTACATATTACAATAGTACATGGTAGTGATAGGTTTTATAAGAATGTTTTAAGTAAGATCAATGCTGTCCATTCATTTTTCATTATGTGACCTAGACATTTGGTTTCATTTGGGGGAAATTTTGTGCAAAAATATTCATCTATCTTACATCAAACTTAGTTAGCCTTTTGGCAGCAAAAGTTCGCCGTGGTGATCTCAACTAACTCAGCTTAACTCTTTCATTAAACAAGAAAATTTCTTCATTCAAAAGTTGCATTCAAAAGTTACTTTCTAGGTTAAATTTTGAAATATTAACAGTTTTTAGAAACAAATTAAAATAGTTAATATAGTAATCGCTTTGTTAAATTATTGATCTGTTCTTACAGAAGCTATTGTTGGTTCGATTTATTTTCATGTCACTAATATAGTTAGTAGGCCGGGTTTAAATCAAAAAGGCAGCTGCATAAAACTACCAGTCAGAGGAGAAGTCTCGCAGAAAATTTCCTGAATAGCTAGACCAAGCATTACGCTTTAAATGAAATGAAATAAACATAATTGTAAAGACTCCACTTGACACATTATAGTAGTTACTGAATGCGAAGGAACATCCTCACGTTTAAATATCAAGCAATATTAAAAGCAATATAACGAATGTAATTCTTTACACAGTTGCTAATAATTATTAATAATAAAATTTAACAAAGGAAAAAATATGGAAAAATAGTAAACTAAAAATTTTAGTAATATATGTAGTTTCATTAAAGAAGTCGAAATAAAACTTTTCAACTTAATTCATGCTCTTAATAACACACTTTTAACATACATAGAGGATCTGTTTAGTGACACTGATTAAATTTCATTAATAAAAATTTACAGTTATTACATTTTTTACATTTACATTTAGAAAATTCGTGTGGTATCGCCAAAGTTTTTACATTTTCGAAAATCCCTGCTTCTTTGAACACCATTGTGCCTAGTCATTACAAATTCGATTTTCTTCTCGGAGACTCATTTCCCCAGTGTGTTCCCAATGTCTCAAGTAGTTACAGACACGTGACAATTTTCGAGTCGCTTTTCACACACGTTAATCAAGCCCGACACCCGAGGCCAGCACAAGTCAAGAACTTTGACATCTTGTCCATGAATGACAGACATTCATGCGAAAGCAAAAATTCAATACCACTTTAGTATACCTTCTAAAAGTTTGTAACATGTTTCCTGGATCATATAAATTTGCAAATATTTTCATTATATAATATATAAATAATATCGTTTAATCTATTGTTTTGATTGAAAAAAATTAATTATTATCTTTACAGTTAAGAAGTATTATTTGGTTTATAGGCTCGATGTAGCCTTGCGGTAGCGCGGTGACTTTCTTTACTGAGGTTGCTCGGACGCGCCATTAAATACCTCCGTGTCTAGGTCGGATATGGGCACGTTAAATCCGCTGATCGGAAAGTCGCTCTATGAGATCAGAGAGGGTGGGAGAGGGTACGATCTCCCCAGATGTCGCCCCTGGATTTCTCGGTCAAAATTGAGGTGGCAACTAGCTGAGACGGAGTCCGACCCTTGTGGTGCTACATAAACCGGAGCCTTTCATTTCAGCCCGAAGCCTATATGGACCGGAACTTTCAGACAGGGGGCATTAGAAAAAAAAAAATTTGCTTTATACCTAACACACAAGATGGCCATCGACCATTAAAGATAACGCTCGCTCTTTTCATGCTAAACGAAATATTTTATCATCTTTTTTCATGTACACTCAATCGTTACTAAGTCCTAAAAGTGGTATATTATGCCATCCATTTCATTGCCTTTCAACTAAGAAATTCCTAGCGTAGAAACAACTCCAAATACTGAAAATCCACATGTATAAAAGCGAACTCTATTTTCCCATGTCACGCAAGCCTGGGTTCATTGAAATCTGTAAAGTCCGCCCTATGTCGTGTAGACCTTATTTTTGGCAGTAGAACGGAAGCTTTGAAATGGGCTTTATGCAATCGTGTTGATGGATCTGACGGGTTAGGCCATCCCTATAAAGAGTGTTTTATACATTTTTCACTGAAGCTTTTAAGTTTAAATCAAAATATATGTGTCTAAGGTCCATTAAGAGATCATTGTTAATGTTTTTTCCTATACATATATAAAATCTGACATGCCTGCGTGAAAGACATATTAACATGACTGCATTTAAAAATGCATACGCAGTCTTACATGTAAAATTTTAGAAAATATAGAGATTTTTGGTCAAACAATTTTTTATGTATTTTTATGGATGTTGGCATCACTTTGGCAGATTTTTAGTGCTGACATTGGCTTTTGCAATAGAGATGTAAATTGTGCTTTTGGTCAATAATGCCATATTTTATGTTTTCACTGCCCTAAAGCAGGATTCTAGACACTTATAATTTTTTTTCTTGCATAATTGAGACCGCTTATTAAATAATCAAATAATCTTTTTCAATAACCAAAGAGATCACCTCGCAGGAATTACTGTTTTAATATTAATTTAAAAAAATTTTATGCATAATTTACATCAAAATATATTAATGTTATTACACGCAATTCTTTTTATACTTTTTATGTACTCTTTTGCTGAATAGCAGCTGAAAAATTGACATAATCGTTATTAATTTTCAAATCATCATCAAGTGTTTATGTCAATCTTCAGTGTCAATAATTGAAACTGCTTTCCACGAACTTAACTGATGTGTATTCAAATACATCTTATCGTTGCATAGAGTAATCAGAGGAACAGATGGAAAACTTCACGAAATAAAATTATAATTTATTCAAATCACTCCTATTATCCAAATTATCTAGCTTATCTTTTATCTTCCTTAATTTATTACTGGGGAAATCATGCATTTTCCTAGGATGTTTCTCGCACCGTTTCTTGCTATATCATTGATTTCATCTATTTATTTGATAAGATATGAAGAATGAAAAATTTTTAAATTTTCATTTAAAACTCCATAATAGTATCTGAGAAATGATGAGTTCGTTATATAATTTTTATGCTATTTTTCGTTATAATATTTATCACTTGTATTCATATTTTATAGTAAATTAATTATAAAATTTAATTCACTAATAAAAATAGAAGTTTCATTTTTTGCTTTCTTTTATATTTTTAATTTCGATTTTTTGTAAGAAATTTTAGAAATGCAATGCATTTTAATTCATAGCCAAAAACATTTGAAAACTCTACTTTCATTGAAAATTAATTTTCTATTGAGTGCTTCATTTAAAGAAGCATTCTTCGTGAAATCAAATCAAATGATCAAGAAAATATATCTTCTCTGATTTTCAGAGATAATGTATTTTATTAGAAACTATATTTCTGCAATATATTTTGAAAATATTCTGCAACGGAAGTATGTTTTAAATAGCTGAAGAAACAATAGGCCCCAAGGACTTGTCATACACTGAAATTTGGGCACGATAAAACTAAATTTTAATCGCGCGTTCTGTAGCATCTTGAAACCTCCCTCATTTATATTTGATATAAAGGTTATTTTTCATTTAACATTCGCTCAATAAAATTAAATATATAAGCTGTAAAGTTGCTTAGAATAATGTTATGACATTAAGTTTTTAGTGACTACAGAAATCGATAACTCAAACACAGTATTTCTGGCTAGAGATTATTACAAACAGTTCAGCTTTGGCTGACTAAACTTACCTTTATAGCACAAGTTTACTAAGCCTAATTTTGGTCAGTCCTTGGTATCAAGAACTTCATATTAATTTTTTTCCTGTCAGTAATTTCATTCTTTTTCAATTTTATAATCAAACTTCATGCTGATTATTCCTGTATATTTCTTATCTGTTAAATATATAGAGTACAATATAATTTAGTCTGTATTTATTTAAACATATTTTTTCTTTCGACTCCATTTGAAACAAAATATCAGTTAAATTCCCTGAAACTTTAAAAATTATTTCCAAATTATTATTGTCAGATACTAAAACTACTAATCTCCTTTATTGCTACAGTAACTTTTTTTATGATTCTTGTATTTTTCCTTTCGATTTTTGTGCGAAATTTTAGAAATGCAATGCATTTTAATTCATGGTCAAAACAATTTTAAAAAACTACATTATTTAAAGAAGTACTCTTTCTGAAATCAAATCAGATATTCAAGAAAGTATATCTTCTTTTATTTTGAGAGATAATGTATTTTATTAGAAACTATATTGCTGCAATATATTTTGAAAGTATTCTGCAATGGAAGTATTTTATGCTTCGATAATAATCAGTAATTTACAACTATATATAGATTTTTTTTAAACTATAGATTCTAAAAATGAAGTTCGCGTTGCAAAAATTCATTAACTGACAAAATACTCAAAAATATTGCATTTCCTATAACTAAACCTGTGATATCCTTGAAACATATACGGTCAATAAAAATTTATTATGCCTCTGAATAAAATGCTTAGAAATGCCTTTTAAATATGCTTTCACGTACTTTAGATCATTAATCCTTCTAAGAATAACCTTTGTAAAAATTGCACAGTCCTACAAAATTTGGGTATTGAACTATAACTGTCGTACTTTCAACCAATGAAATTTTCCGAGACATTATCTAGTGTTCTATTTTTAAGCGATGTCTCTGGTTTTCCATCAGATACAGAATTCTCTGTAATACCGATGTCCTGTTTTCGACATACAAGTATGTGATCATTCACATGTTTCAATGACGCTAAGCCTTTCGCGAGACATTTTTGAAAGGAAAAGGAACAGAAAAAATTGTAATAGATTCTCCAGTATCTTCCTGAAGTGGTTCCTTTTCTGTATTTCAAGTCTGCAAAAAACTTCGAACTGTGGAGGGCCCTATATCACTCTACATTTAGAGATCTCTCGGGGGCTTTCTGTTCCACTCTATTGTGAAGTGTGAAGAGAGGCACCAGCTATGCTGCGATGTAGTTCTTTATATTCCCCCAGTGCGGGAAGAAAGTGAACTTCTTCCCTACTTGCGTGTGCTTATCGTAAAAGTCCGTTACAAGTGGGTAGCTCAAGGAGATAAACGACTCTTGCTGTAAAAATTGACTAGAGAGTTGCTGGAAGTCTAAAAGAATCGATGTCGCCTCGTTTGGCTTGAAGTCACGTTTTTATTGTTAATCCATTTACCATCTTCGGGTATTGAGCAAATGGAGATTTTATAGCGTCTTTCTTCCTGAAGAAAGAAACAGAATAAATTTAGTAGGGGTAAATCTCGTCAGAAGGTTTGAAACTCCGCAAAGAAACACCTACTGCTAAGTTTCTTATTCTATAAAATTATAAATCGAGCAAAAAAGGAATTATGTTTTATTTTTCATATAATAAATTTAATACGCTTTCCATGAGTATAAATTTTAATATAATTAAGCATATTCTTCATGAGTTTCAACGATCCTTTCTAGTAAACACCAACGAATACCTAATGCATATTTTGTATACACATATACATATTTTAACTTTCTCCACAAGCATATGTTAATGCAAATGATTAAAAATTCATATATTTTTGGAGGAGATATAGTTTTAAATCACTGTAAAACTGATTGAAATATTTATTACCATGTTTTTATTAACTCGCTTTCTTGTTTGTTTGTGTTTGGGGGTGTTTGTCCGTTACAAATCTTGCAATCGACAATAATTATACAATTGTATACATATTATTCTGAGACTACTATCCAGTCTTAAACCGAGATTTTAACACTGAACAATTACCACCCAGAGCAGCTTGCTCTGCCCAAACTTGAGTCGCCTTCAGAAACCGAACAGCGCCCAACCTCTCTCGCAGAGAGATAGCTTCAATTCCCTCCTCCACACTGGAACTCTCCATGGGGTCTAAGGGATGGGATGACCTTAGTCCTAGAATCGCATACTCTCCACTATCTACGGATTCTGATAAAACGTTCTTCGAATTCTCAGAACGAAGAATCTGGACATTACAGCCACAGTGAGCTATGCAACAATCGCCCAGCTTCCGTGTCTCACTCGTTCACTTTAAGAGAGTAGCTGGTAATAAAAGCGAAAGTGAGGAAAGCGGGACGAAAAGACCAAAAATCAACGAATAAGATTTAATTTTTCAGTTCAGCCTTTCTCCTCCTCTTCCATCAGCATCTTCAAGTTTGATCTCCAAGGTAAATGTTGTACATTACACTTAATAAAACAAATTTATTGCAGTACCTTCTATTGTATTGCGTTTTTATGCAATGTTCGTCGTTTATAAGCACATTTTTCTTATTTAAAAACATGTAACAAAAAATTGTGGTGCTTTGGGGGAGCCCGGAACAAATTAATGGCATTTCCATTCATTTCAATGGGAAAAATTTATTCGAGATACGAGTATTTCGAGTTACGAGCTCCGTCATGGAACGAATTAAACTCGTAAGTCGAGGTACCACTGTGTATATATATATATATATATATATATATATATATATATATATATATATATATATATATATATATATATAGTAAACTTATGTTCAAAAAATTAAAGGTCTTTAAACGATATAGAATGCGCATAGACCATTTTAAAAAAATGGTAGCATTTTTGAAAATCATTTTGAAAAATAGGCATGTTTCAGCCAAAAACATCTTTATTTTTAATTTTAAGAGTCTTCAATATAGTAAAAAATATTCTTAATTCTGTGTTTGCAGTGTAAAGAGTATCAAGTCCAAAATCGTAGTTTTGAGAAAAACGGGATTGAAAAAAAATGACTTTTGTAAAGTCAGTGTTTTTAGTTTAATTTTCAATTGTTTTAAAACTAAATTTTTCCAATTTTATTTTTGTTGAGTAAAGTTTCACAAATCCCAAATTTTCCCTGATGAACAAAAATATTTAGGAGTGGAATTCGACTTAGAATTCTGTACCCTGTAGTAGCCCTTGATTTTTCAAATATGCCTGGTTTGACAACTCATTTTAGCCCATTTTGGACTTAACACCCTTTGCACAACAAACTTAGAATTATTCTCATTCTGTATATAAAGTTAAAAAATAAAAATTAAAAATTTCTTGGTTTCAAGGTCCCTTATTCCCTTAAGGATAATAAAATATTTTATAGTGAAATAGGTCTTTAGTGCTCACTCTTTCCTACATTGTCCTTGAATGCAACTACTAATTTAATTACCCGATAAATTAATATCGTGTGCCCACCAAGACGGGACTAATTGTTCTAAATTTTCGAAGGAAGTTTTATATGAATTAATAGTACACTCAAAAACAATAAAAGGATGAACAGACTTTCTAATTTCTATATTTTACTCCTATTTACCATACAGTAAATAAGCCTACAAAAAGTGTGGGGGGGGGGGGGAATTATTGTGTTTACAATAAAACTTATGTTTCTGGTAATTTAATCACAGAAGAATTTCTACCCTCTAAATGCCTCGAAAACACAATCGAAACTAATTATGTTTTGTTTTTTTTCTAAAAGATTGGACTTATTTTGCTCATGCGAGAAATATGTGCTTCGATGTCAAGCTATTTGGAAATAAACAGTAGGTCGGTTGTTGAAAACTCTATAGACAATGTTTGTATTGAAACGGAACCTTTAAAAAAATAAATAAAATTATATTCCCTGCCTAAGAAACAAAACTCTTGACTTGAATAAAGAAGATGATGTTTTAAATGTTCAGGTCCCCGTAACATGCTTTCTGGCGCTCGTTCAAAAAGCATTTCTTAAAATGTGTAACGACAGCATGTCTCTTTTCATGCGAAATAAGATAAAAATCTACATTTTATCACACAAACATCTATTGTAGCTCAGAGGCAACCGACAGCCACCGTTCATTTTACCCTTGTCGATTTGAGTCTCTACATCATCCTTCAAACCTAAGCGGCTTGCTGAAATAATCACACTTCCGGATTAACCACTGCTGCTGTGTAATAATTGCTCAGATTTTCACAGCGGTGGTATCTCCATTGACTGATATGAAGCCCGACTTTCAACTATTTCAAAGTTGGAAGACTCGCAGTTTAAGTCACTTGCCAACTAAATTAAAGTCTCCATTTTTTAATGAATGACCTGGTTCGTCATATTTTATTACAAGCATGTAAAGGATGCAGTGTACTAGCCCTATCGGACTCGCTCACATCAATGTTAACCTATGGAGAAAATGTGTTCAAGGATTGCCGACTTTGATATTAAGATTTTTTTTAAATTTGTAGTCTGTTATAGGGAAAGAAATTTTACCCCTTGGGGCATTTTTCGTTTTTTTAAAAATGCAAATAATATTTTAAAATTTAAATTATGCTTGAAAAAAATCTGGTTTAGTGTGTTTTAAACGCTCATAAATTCCTTTGGTGGATGAACTTTATAAAATGAATCGTGTTTTAAGGTGCAGAAAAGTTCAGGCTATCTGAAAATACCATTTTTATTGGATTATCAGCATCTATGTAGCTGTAAATACAGTCGAACCCCGTTATAACGAACTTCAAGAGACCAAAGGTTTAGTTCGCTTTATCCAGTGGTTCGCTGTATCCGAACCATTAAGAGGAATGCTAGAGTTCACAAAATGTATAACTCATTAGTTGCAATGTGTATTCAATAATAATGCATTTTAAAAAATCTTAAAATCTATTAAAAATGATCATTAATGAATTAAATCGACTAAAATCGATTGCATTAAACTGACACAATACTAATTAAATTACGTACAATAGGAAAATGGCGGGACCAAAATTTTCGTTCGTTATATCCGTGTGTTTGTTATATACCGGGTTCGCTATAACGGGGTTCCACTGTAGTATAAAAATTTTCTCCATATCTTAACACTGAGGTGAGCGAATCGAACAGATCCAATAGATAAGTACACAGTATCCTTAAGTCACTTTCCAACTAAACTAAAGTCACAATTTTTTAATCTAGGATCTGATCCGTCAGATTTTATTAAAAGCTTATGAAAAAGATATTCATTTTTTTATGTATTAAATTTCCAAGCGAATTAATATCAGTCCTCTATTTATTTTAGATTCTAAAAATTTGTTTTAGATAAGTTTTATTTTAGATTCTAAAAAACTTAAATACATTTAGTGATTTATTATCATGGGGGAAATGTTGGGGAGAAACCTCCTGCCCTTGTATTTCCCCCACTACAGATATGGGGAGAAATTGTAGCACGCATAATTAGTCAGGGCTGTTCAGATGAAAGAGGTGTTTAAAATAGTGTATATTTTTGTATAATTTAATAAAATGTGCTGGAATTCATATTAAAAGTCCATTGTCTAAGTTAGATTACTTTATCATTAGCGGGGAAAATAATAAATTTACTTTTATGCAGCTGAAAGAGTAATCACAATGATATACGATGTGCTATGCATATAAAAAAAGGTTTCAAGAAACCCCGAATGAGTAACTAGATATTGAATATGAAGAGATGCATAAAATTACTTTTTAAATTATGTGCTTTTGTTTTACGTTGAAAGAAAGAGAAATGCGCGTAAAAGTGGAATTCTCGTGCTATGTAGGCTTTCTATGAAAGGGATTTAAGTTGAAATATAGTTTATCACCTAAGAACACGGAGAAATTTCTTTTTAAATAAGGATTTTTATGCAGTGTACATACTTTTTAAAAGGTTGGCCTTTGAAAGGCTTTTCAGGATTTTTAGGTATTTTACAAAATCTGAAAAGTTTTATGTTACTCTAAGAGACTTTAAGTTACATCTATTTTATACTATAGTGTTTAGTCATACTCTTGAATATTCACTGTTTAGCTTTTTTGTAGCAATGTGGACCATTCAGTTAAAAGTTAGCTTTATTAATTATATAAAAACTCAAATTATGTATAATATTCATAGTAGTGGGAAAGTCGTATGGAAGTCGTAAGCCAGCCAAAAGATCTAAAAAATGGCCATTAGGTCAGCTTTCATCACTATTATTCTTAGATCTTTACTCGCATTGCAAAACCTGTGAATAAATTTCACTTTTGTATGATGAGGAAATATTCAAGCGACAGGATATACGTCAATGCAATATTATAGCTATAAACTTCACTTTCAGGGATATCTCTTCTTTAATATTTGATACTAGCTGAATACCCGTGCTTCGCTACGGAGTACATTCAAATTAAATACAACGGTCAATGTATGCAATTAATTTGTATGTTTAATATCTATAAAACATACAAATTTGAATTAAATTCTTAAAAAACTTCCATCTCAATTAGTCTACGGGTTAAGTTTTATCTTTTACAGTATTTTAATATTTTTTGTCAATTTATTTCGTTGTAATGCACGTGACTCAAAATTAATTTAAATTATCACAAAAAGAAAAGAAACCATGTGATCAGCATCTAATAAATTAAATTCTAATAATTAATCTTTAAAAATTCACCAAAAATCAAGAAATGGAGGTAAATATTCGAAAAGATTTCATTTGAAAGAAATTTTTATGATCTTTCTCGTGATATAAATTTTATAACCCTCAAATTATTATTTTAAATACAAACTTTAAAGAACGTTACAAAAACAGCTTAAAATTTTAATTTAAAAAAATCTTAGAAGAATTTTTCAAAAATCTTTCTCAGTGCACCTCTACACTATAAGAAGAATCGCCATGCAAAATGTCAGCCCTTTAGGTCCAGCGGTTTGGTCTGTGCGTCATCTGTCAGTCAATCAGTCAGTTACGGAACTGTTTTATATATATATAGCTAAAGAGACGCAAAGCGAGACTACACAAACTCTGCATTTTTGTTTTCGTTGTTTAAATGTTTATAAAAATGCTACATGTTCTCTTAATAAGTGTGTTGAAAAATCATCGAAAAAATATCAGACAAACTTTTGTCGTAAATTGATGCGTTCTTTGACCTCAATGAAATATTAGGGCTATATGCCTCAGCTTGAGAGATACCTTACAATGAAGACACCGTAAAGGGAATAATAATCTACGGTTTTACAAACATATGATTTTCATGTCATATTCACTATTACTTGTTGTTCACCATCGAAAAACTTAATTCTCGAAACCATTACTGCAAGTGTACGAAGACTTGGTCCCAGTAACAACAGCTCCCAGTGTTTAGAAAGGATCACTAAAAAATGCGCAGACTTAAATATAAAAAAAACATACACATCTCATTTAAAGCTAATTTTAATGCGCATAATTTAAAATCCAAAAAGGACAAAAAATTGCATTCTTTAAGATAATTTATATGGCTTAGCCTGTTAAAAAAGTGATTACGTATATGATATTCAAGGAAGTAATTTTTTTGCCAATTTTGGATCTGACAGGATTAGTTTGATTAAACGTTTTCCAATCTTGCCATACACATCATAAGTAAATTAACAGGAAATTCAACGTAAATAAATCACAAATAGCAATAAGGTGCAAAAGGTTTTCAGCTTTTTGAGCTGCCACTAAGTTCTTTGCACTGATGAAGAAGCTCCTTTGCAGCTTCAAAACGGTCGTATGCACCTTATTGCTATTTGTGATTTATTTACGTTGAATTTCCTGTTTATTCCTCGAGCACAAAAGTTTTGTCTTTTCTTTTCAACACATCATAAGTGGTTATTCATAAGTGGATATTCATAAGTGGTTATATTTCGTTCAATTACTCGCTTGAGTGTACCAAAACGAAAATCACGATTTCTCAAAAAATAGTCATTTAAAGCACTTTATCGAAACTCGAGTCTAAACATCATCTGTACGAGCGACATGACACAAATTAATCCCTCTCCATACTCTTTTGTGATCACTTCGACGAAAAGTTCTGTCAAGTGACGACTATCCTCACTGTAAATGCAACTTCCTTGTAGGGGTCCTCTCATCCCGATTGATTTCGGGACACGTAATCGCGGGATACGCGCAATCAATAGATTGGGATGGCGGCCAACAAAAACGGGATTCAGACCGGTGACGTCATATCGCCAAAAATGTGCCACTCGTGTGAATCATGGCGAAAGGGGGGTAGGGGTTTGCAAGAGCATGAATATTCTGATCGTGAACATTTTTATGTCTTTTGGCGCGGTTCCCGTTATTTTTCAAGTTTCAAATATTTTTTTCCTAATTGCAGCGGTGGTTGCAAGATGTAACGAAATGTGTTTTAGTTTAGAATTTTTCGGCGTTACCTTGGCAATGCGCATTTAGCACATGCAGAATCCTGCTCAGTGTCAGAATGTAACAGATTTCTAGACGTTGACTCATCTAAATTGCTATTTTTTAAATTTTTTTTTAAGAGCGCGAAGTATCAGACGGAATAGTTGTAATGAATGGTTCCTCCATAAATTTTATGTCATTACACACATTTTTGTCGTCATTTCAATTCTAATGGCGTGTATTATTTCATTACGACCAATGAAGTACTGTTGAACCTGTTTCATTCCTAGACAACGATGTTATCGTGCTTCTTTTAGGCTCTTCAATTTACATAAAGAGAATTATGTAAATAGTAAGCTTTTAATGGAGGAAAAATACGATTTCCTTGAATCAAATGTATTTGGTATTAATAAATATTTACAGTTAAAAGTGAAGGTATGGAGGATATGCTATTTCAGCAACTCTCTTTTAACGTGCATCGTGCAGTACAGATCAATGGCCGCTCCAGGGGGGGGGGCAGTAGGGCCAATCCCCCCCCCCGAAGAAAGCCTAGCGTATTTTTTTTCATAGCCTAAAATTATATAATCGTAGACCTAGTATTAAATGAGTTTAAATTTAAAATGAGACGATGTTTATTTCTTATATATACAGTGATTTCCGCTTATAAGAATCACGTTTGTTAATACTGTTTTTGATTCTTATAAGCGGTTGATTCTTATAGCCGAAATTTAGGTTTTTGGAAAGAAACACACACACACATATATACATATATTAGATAATTTATCATTAAATACTCTTTTATTTACGTTAATTATGTTTTTAAATTATTTTTTATAATTTAAAAAATACAACTTAATATTTAGACCTATAAGTAGATACACATGATTATAGTAAGAGAAGAAAAAATCCAATATTTCTCACAATATACCTGCTTAACAGTTTTAACATTTCAACTACAGTAAGGGAGCAAGAAAAAGTTTTCTATGGTAGTTTGACGTAATGAAGTTTTCAGGAGGCTGTTTACACCTCTTTCAATACTAATAGTTTCAGACGAAGATTCACCTTCTAGCTTACATTTCACGGTTTTATAACGTGCTGAATCTTCTAATGTTACGTTTGCCTAATTGATAGTGGACACTTCACCGAAGATTTATGTGTTTCAGGATCCAGGAAGCCGCAACCAAGATGTGGGAGGTGGGAAAAAAGAGTCCCTATTTTTGTTAATCAGCGGAGAAAAGTGAAATCAGACCCGGACGGGTCAAGCTAATAGGACAGTGTTGTGCTAAAGCGTTTAAGGGGAAACTATTATGTTATGTCTAACAAAGAAAGGGATGAATTTTATGACTATATTCCATCCCCTCTTATCAATCTTTCTTAAAAAAAAAAGAAAGAAAGAACTTCGTGCCTTTTGAGGGTTTAAGTGGCTTTTTTTGGAAAAATGAAAGGAAAGCGAAGAGTGTAAACTGATTCTTAAAACCGGTGGATTGATTCTTTAAAGCGAAAATTTTAACATGGAAATAATACATTTGTTTTTGTTTTCGCGATATTGATTCTTATAAACGGTTGATTCTTATAACCACTGATCACTATAAGCGGTGGTTACTGTATATATAACCCTAAGAGCCGATGTTGCTCCCAAAAAAAAACTCTGGACTGGAGCCGCCCCTGGTACAGATTATGTAAATAGAAAGATACGTTAGATAAATCCTTTATTTTCCTACTAAACATTAATTTAGCTCATATTTTACGTAGCTCTTTGGCTATGAAAAATATCAAGCTTGTCTGCAGAAACATCGTTATTCCTAAAACACACACTTCCACTTAACCACGGAACTGGTTGCAGTTAACAACACACAATATCACTACAAACGTTCTCATCTCCCTGGGACATAATATTAAGTTTACGTTAAGGCCCAATGCATTATGGACTTTATCCATCTCTATCATCACATAGCATGTTTAGCTTTGAGAGAGCATATAAATTTTAAAATATGCTTTTGGAGAGATTTTAAGTTTTGAATTTCGAGATTATAATCACCAGCTGTCTATATTATTCTAAACGAATCCAGATGTTAATAGGTATTGAATTTACAAATTTTAAAGGTGGATTAACAAAGTCATACTTGCGTACATGTAAAATTTAATAAGATTTTTCCCCTAGATTACTTCAATACCACGCTTTAAATACTGCGGTTTCCTTTGCAAACTGCTCCCTATAAAAGCTTGGACCCTTTACAGATAGTGAACCTCATATATCTATCTCAATAGTGTTAACTCTGTTTAAAAAATCAGCATACTTTTTATATTTCTTATAAAAAGTGTGTTGTTTTTTAACATATTTACTCTTTAGTTTCTGTACATTTTTTACATAAAGAATAATGTGTTCTATCTATTATATATATATATATATATACAGGGTGGTCATAAAATAACTTTTCCAATATAGGGACCTCTAGCGGCTGTTCCATTCAACCGATAGAGATGAGATTTTAGGTACAGTTATTCAGAGGTATGAGCTCAGGATTCTGTGAACAGCAACCAAGTGGAGCTCATGGTTACGGTTATAGGTACAGAAACTAGAAATTTTCGAAAGGCACCGCCCACTTTTTCCCGTCGCAAAATACTCAGCGCATGCGAAAAACTAAAGCACGTTGGAACGTACGTGTATAACCAAAAACAGAGGCGCTATGCACTCATAAAAAACAGCTTTTCGAACGGCCAACAAAAACACGATCGGGGCTCACGGAGGAAATTTGCATATGAAAGAGGCAAGACACCAATCACTGATGACAACACAGATCGGACAAAAGAAAACTTTTATTTGGATTACATATTTTCCAGATGGGTGCCATCACAGGCCGTTCGCAGACCCTTTTTTTGTGCATGCATAACGCGTCCGTTTTTTTTGTGGTACACATACCGTTCCAACGCTCTTTAGGGTTTTCACATGCGCTGAGCATTTTGCGACGGGAAAAGATGGGCGTTGCTATTCGAAACTTTCAAGTTCCACTACCTATAACTGTAACCATGAATGTCACTTGGTGTCCGTTCACAAAATCTCGAGTTCATACCTCTGAATAACTATATCTGAAATCTCATCTCGATCGGTTGAACGGAACAGCCGCTAGAGGTCCATATATCGACAAAGTTTTTTTTATGACCACCCTGTATATATATATATATACATTATATTATATATTATATATATATATATATATATATATATATATATATATATATATATATATAAATTGAGAGGAAGAGAGAGATGTAGGAAAAGAGATAGGAAAGTAAAAATAATGTAAACAGATATGGGAAAGAAAATTTTTTCCGATGTGTTCGCTTGTATTCATATGATAATTAGTACCGCATTTACGCCTCAGTTACTCTATTTCTGTGTGAATATATTTGGACTGGATTTAAATTGCTAATTTTTAGTCGTTCACAGTCTTTTAAAGACGTGTGAATATTTTTTTCTCCTTTTCTGTAATATTCTTCGCTCCATATGATTCCACCCCTGCCATTACAAAAAGTGATTTACATTATATCCTTTCATTTCCAGAGTCGCAATATGAACGTTATCAATTTGAATTTTTATTGGTGAACCCATTATCTCGGTAAAATCCATTAGCGACTTTGTGTGTGTTTATGGAGTATGATAGCTTTTTTTTGTTGTTGCCTTATTAGCATACTAAGTGTCAATGTTTTGTTAGTGCAGCTGTATTAATAAGTTAACAGTATTTTTGTAAATGATAATCGAAATTTTGACCCATAAATCAATTATGCATTTTATAGTTGGAAAAAATTTCTGAAAAGGTAATTTACCCCGCATCATGCTGTTTGCTGCATTCTCTTGTATAGTCGGACACCCCAGAAAATGTAATACGTCTCCATTCGTTAGGCCTAGAGTTATTAACTTTTCAATCAGGATTAGTTGTTATTTAATTACTGTATAGGTATGTTCCTTATTTTTCGAACTGAAGTGGATTATTTTGTAAACACAAAAATTTCTCTGAATCGTAATATGTTGAAGAGAATATATATATATATATATATATATATATATATATATATATATATATATATATATATATATATATATATATATATATATATACTGTGGAACCCCGTCATAGCGATCCCTGTATATAACGAACTCACGGATATAACGAACGAAATTTTGATCCAAACATTTTCCTGTTGTACGTAGTTTAATTAATATTGTGTCAGTTTAATGTAATCGATTTTAGTCGATTTAATTCATTATTATAATTTTAATAGATTTTATTATTTTTTTAATTCATCATTAATGAATACACATTGCAACTAATGAGTTATACATTTTGTGAACTCTAGCATTTTTCTTAACGATTCGGATATAGCGAACCACCGGATAAAACGAACTAAATCTTTGGCCCCTTGAAGTTCGTTATAACGGGGTTCGACTGTGTATATATATATATATATTATATGAAAAGCATTGCATAACGTTACTACGTTGGCTCCGATATTGTTGACATGGTCTGTGATTGTTTTAACATATCACGTGATCTATAAATTGAGCTCTGTGGTAAGTAAAATATTTTAACGCTGACGCTACGTAACTCGCCGGATTCAGTGTGCACAGGCCTTATATTAAAAAAACGTACCAAATAATGTAATATATAGTCTGTACACAGGTATACCCGTATTTGTGTATTCATCACATTAGATGAACAATACAAATATTCCAAATATGCCAAAACGTGTTATTCCTTGAAATTCTGCAGAATTTTTTTTCTCTTTCTTTCATTCGCCCTGCAACGTAAATCAGCTCTAAAATAAAAATAAGGGTTCTCGGTATAATACTTTTTCTTTCTATTCATTGTCAATGCAAATTCTTATGATAAAGTTTTTTTTTTTTTTTGGTACTTTCGCCTTCTTCGTGTAAATGGGATTTCACGGGAAGAAAGAAAGGAGAAACGAGACGTATTAGACATATTTATGAGACTAACTTCTCTATCCATGACGTCTCGGCGAAATGTTGCAAAGTTTCATCGTAAATGCGTTCGAAGATTGTATCAGTAGACGTAATTTCCTGTCAGACACTGCGTTTATTTTGATAAATACAGTTGAACAACTGTTATTGTCTGGGGATGAAGATCTATTGCAGACTTTTCAGACAGCCGAAAATATAGATTCCAAGATAGCCCTAAATAAAGTGAAATTTGAGTAATTTGTTGTGTGTTTAAAGTACTTGTTATAAGTTTAGTTTCCATACTTGAATAAGAGAACATTTCTAAGAATCTACTATTATGTATTGGTTCACCTGAAAATCTCTGAATTATTTATTGCAACGTTAATATAAATTATTTTTTATTTATGAATGTTCTATTATTTTATACTGTGATTAAAGGTAAATGAAAACCAGACAGTATGTCTGATATAAATTCCTGGTGAGACATGCTGTCTAAAATTACAAAACATTTATATCTTATATTTAGGCTGCTTAGACAATAGAATCCAGTTACAATAATCCTTTTTTTAAGTATTCTGAAGTATGCAATATTTAAAAGAATATGTAGACCTAAAATAATGAACTGAATCTAATTTATTTCTCCGTTTAGAGAAATCACCTTTAGTTTACATTTAGATGCTTAGAGAATCTATGACTACTGGTGTTATTTTAGAATTACAGTAATACCTCATTCATCCGGACTAACTGGGACCATAAGCAATCCGGATAATCTAGGTAATTGGGTAATAAGCAAAAAAATATCTTTAACTAAGCAGACTTACCGTTTATTGCGATAAAAAGCTATGTTTTGTAACAAAATTACATAGTATTGTTTACAAGACATTAAAAAATGTAAAAATAACTTTTTACATCATTTCTTAACAAAGAATCGGTAAATCTAGTAAAGCTTTCTTAAACTCAACAAAAAGAATTTTATTACCATAATTTATTGTACAATCTATGCAGGAACTGTACATTGAATCAAACTAAAAAGAGAATATTTTTGCGTACTTGTAGTTACGCTCTTGCTATCATACTTAAAAATTATCTAATGTGAACATCAAATACAAATAATGTCTACAAAACTGATCCAGATAACCGAGGTTTTAGTGTACATAGTTTATGGAATGCAACATCTGTAATACGACTTTCTGAAATTTACAAGTAGTGTTTGCTGGTTGAAAAATAACATAGGATCGCGCATGAAAAATTAATTATTTAACTAGTGAAATTTCTATGTTACGAATAATGAAATGAAAGGGTATTATTTCTATGCTAAAATATGTATTCTTGGTAATGAAAAATATATGTGATAGTGAAGTAAATAATGTCCTTTTTCATACTCGCCTTTAAGATAAATCCCCACTTAAATAGATCATGTATTCGCGTGTCTAAACGGATGAACCATCTGGTGGTTCCCAGGGGGATTCACAAACGCTGTTGATATTAGCGGTGAAAGTATGAGGAATTTCTTATCCTGTGAGGTTGTGCCCATGCGAGGGAGGAATATCTGAGAATGCTTGTATAAACACCAGTGTTTCATGAAGTAATAATTGCAAGATAAAAGAACTTTTTATGTACCATGTTTTTAAATTTTCTGTTGAATCATATAATTTTGACAATTCAACGTATTAATAAATACTTTTAAAAAATTTTTGATGAATTATCCCATCAACTTGAAAGAAAATGAAGTTAATTGGAAGTTAACTTGCGTTTAATTTTTCGTTCCCGTCCCTGCCGATAGTTGACTGCACCAGTCTACAAAACAAAATTAACTGAAAATGAATTTAATTCTGCTTAAAGATGGATAAAAGTATTGAAATAATACATTGTCATCGTGTTCTGAGCTATTCTAAAAGTTTCAAATGTCTAGCTAGTCGGGAAGTTAATTAAAAATCGATTGCAAGATTTGTATTGGACAAACACACACATAAACAAACAAGAAAGCGAGTTAATTAAAACATCGTAATAATTGTATATTTTTTTAACATTTAATAAAAAAAGCGTTTATGTGTTAGAGCTTGAACTTGTTACGAACTTTAATATAAAATGGGATGAAAACATGTACAGTAATTTCAGTTTTCCCGTCAGGTATATAAATAGTGACGTAAAATTTTATTAGACCAGTAAACTAATTGACCAAATTAAATGAACAGTAAATGATATTTAACATATTGTTGGCCGGTCACGAGTAAACTCGTGTTCTGTTGCACAAACGCAGATGACTAGTAACGAGTTAACTCTTGTTTAGCTTGAAAGCTAATAAGCATGACCGGTCAAGAAAATGGCAGAGGACCAGTAACGAGTTAACTCGTGTTTATCGTGAAAGCTAATAAGTATGACCGGTCAATAAAATTGCCTGTCAACAATGTGTTAAATAATATAAAAAACTTTAAAGTTTAATGAAGTTTATCTAAATTTTAATAAAGCTATATTTGTTTAAAGCTCAGTGTGATTGCAATACGACGCTAACATTAATTAGTTAGTAAAAGAGTGTGATGTCAACAGAAAACAGACAAATGCATACATGTGCAACAAATTCAATGGGAATTCAAGCATCCGTGATATTTTTTTTAACAAACTTGCTATGTTTTAAACTCCTACAGAGTTGCTAAAAAAATCATTACGCTATTAAGCAGTATTGAGAGCTGTAAGTATTGAGAGTTTCAAACAAACTGAAATTTGGAGATTTTTGAATTCTTTAGGTTATTTTTTACATAGTTCTATAGATTACGCTTGATTTAACTCAATTTACTGTATGTCTCTATGTTCTGTAATTTTGATATGCTTCTTTTAAATAATTATTTTAGGTATCTTAATCGTAAAATAATTTTGTATCTGTTTTAATTTGGTGCATATTAAGTTTTTCTTTTTAGAGATAAAATATATTTCAAAGATATATTTCCTAAGCTATGTAATTTGTTTATTACTAGACATATTATACCAAAATACTTCTACGAGAAAAATATTTCATATATAGATTGTAAAAATTAATCCAAAGTGATGAGTTTGAGACATTAGGAAAGGGTTATCAAACTTTGAAGTCTATATCTTACACATCATTTAAGAAATTAAAGAGAATCAATGGAAAACGTACTTCAAACTTTATTATGTATTTTTAAATTAAATACTTATATACCTTCCATTTTATGCATAAGCTTGAGCTATTAGTAACATAAAGTTTTTATTTGTAAAAATGAAATATTTAAAAAAAATTTTGATTTCTATTTTAAAAGTTCCTTCATGAATACTGTAATTTGATATCATTACTGAAAATGGTAGCAAAATTTCAAACAAAATAAAAAATTATTTAAATGCTGCTAGAGATAAGTCATCAACAATCTGAGACAGGTTTGTTTTAAGCTATATGTTTATCATTGTTATTTAATGGTCTTAGTAAAATCTACCCAGGGTAATTTCCTTTGGTGTTAAAATTTAAGCCCATTTTGAATCTTTAGATTGCTAGATAATTGTGAATGAAAATACATATTCATCATCAGCTAATTGTTGTTTCATATGTGCGCCTTTCCTGCCATTATCTCGCTTTCTGTTTGTTCATTTACGTGTTGCATGTAACCAACAGCCAATTGATTATCAATTAGGAAGTGCTCCCGTTTAAGTAATGATGTCAAATGACGATACCGTTAATGTGTAGCCGCAGTTTTGATCCTTAATTGCGTTACGTTCCTCTCAGTTCCAGTTACTCATCTCCAAAAGTGTACCTTATATCTGCATTCCCTTCCATAAAATGCATCACAACCGGGGTCCTAATAAGCGATAAATCTCCCTGAATGAAAGCTTCGATAGTTAAAAGATAATAAAAGAGGAGTGATGCTCCAGACAAAAAGATATAACCCCGTCGTCATAACAACCAGTTGGGCTCTGCTAATGCTTCGTGATTGATAGACACTTGTTATTCTTCAGCACGCTTATTATGTAAGTCCCCCCTAAGAAAAAGGATCAATCAGAAAAATCATCTCAGACATCGCCTTTCTCACGCCAAGTCTAGTGGGAGAGCGTCCAATTTTTCAATTTAGATTCGTTATGGCCAACCTTGGGAACACGCTTTTCTTGTTGGGTTACTGTAATTGGTACACAATGAGAACCCTAGCATTACAAGCCTTTAATCAGTGATGTTATTAGTTCATAGTTTGCTTTTTTGCGCAGTCTTTATATTAGAGCGAGTATCTTTTTGAAAACATGGTGTAGAATTTTAAATGCTGTAACATAGATGGTAGCGATTATTTTGCTATCGTTTATTAAAGGAACGCTTTTTGAGAGGAAATCAAAATATTTCGCTGTAATCTTTGTTTTAAATCTAACCACATTTTTAATGATCTTTTTGTTCTATGCAGGACAGAATACCAATGAAATGAGTTGTGTAGAATATTGCATAAATATTTCATAAATATTCTGCCTACTTTGCTTGGTGATTAGTTTCACAATCTGCCTCCGACTGAACCCAGGTGCAAATCTCGTCTAATGATTGCATGTTCTTCTGTTGTCCTCAGATTAGGAGGCCTTTTTGTTTACTGATAGGGTGTCCCCATAATAAAATAGCCACCAAAATTCGCAGTGCGAATATGCCTTCAAAATACGGGCTCACTGCATCGGGAAAAGTGATTAAATGCGACAATAATAGATTTGAGCAAAAATAAATTTTGCAAAATTTTTGCCAAAAGTCGGTACTGATTAAAGATTTCGGAATTCCTTAATTCATCAAAATTTTCATTTTTACTAATAGACAATATCGAATACAAAATTGTTTAGATTATACAGGGTGTTTCATATTGAATGGGACAAAAAGAAAGCATACCTGTGAACGCTGTAATAACTTTATTTTGATAAATCAAATTTACAGTGAAACTATAGTTATCCAAGTTTCTATAGATGTTCTATTTGTGCCCCTCTGGTGACACGGCAAATATCTATGCGGTATTCCAGTTCCTGCCACACTCGTGATAGAATATCCTTTGTTAATGATTCAAGCACTTCAGTTATCATCTGCTTCAGTTGCTGTAAGTCCTTTGGAAATGGAGGCACGAACACTTTGTCTTTAACAAAACCCCACAGGAAAAAATCACAAGGGCGTAGATCTGGTGACTTCAGTGGTCAACAAAGCAATGGCATATCGTTTGGCCCAGCACGGCCAATCCAGCAATGAGGTAGACTATCGTTCAAGTACTGACGTATGTTTTTATGCCAATGTGGTGTAGCACCGTCTTGCTGCAGAATGAAGCCGGGAACCGCTTCCCCCAACTGAGGGAACGATAAACGAAAATGTTTTGGCGTATTCCAAAACACAGTACGCTTTCTCCTGCACGGATGGCGCCATTTCGATTAACAGTGCCTCTAGTGGCGATTTCGTAACCAGATTTTTCGCTGCTGCCAGATAAATATTGTATAATTGTAGTTTCAGAATTAATTTGTTTCGGCTAAATAAATCAATTACAGAATTTGTACTATGCTATTCTTTTCATCCCATTCAATATGAAACACCCTGTATTTATTTCTTACTTGAAATCACAGTTTACATTCTATAACAGCTTCATTTAACAATCCTTTTGTTTCCTAAGAATAAAGAAAGAAGGAAGGAAGGAAGCCATCAAACTCTGTAACTCACTTAATAAGCTTTAAAAAATTCTTCCACATCCGCTACATTTCGAGAAAAATTTCAGGGAAATAAAACTTTTTATATTTTAAAAAAACTTGTCATTGGTGCCATCACAAACTCTGAAGCCCTGTGGTAATAGTGCAAAAATTGTCATCAGCGTTTGATAAACATTTGGGTTCAGTGTTGTTATACACAGAAGGAAAAACTTCTGTCTTTCCTCGTGGTTAATTGATAGCCACGTTAAATATGCATTAAAAGTGCACTCATTTATTTTAATTTCACCTAAGCACCATATTCTCCATCATATTTTTGCCACATTAATAGTTAAGTTTTGCATTCAATTTGGTTTAGTTTGTAATGTCAAAAACTGCATTGAAATTTAAATGCTAGCTCTGCAGATTCATAAATATTTATAACTCCACTAGTTTAAATTTAACTCTATCGTAGATAATAAAATTCTCTATGAAATAGATAATAAAATTCTCGTTTTATATTGCTGTAGTCAGAATATTATAAAAAAAAATATATTTTTGTGGAAATCGAGGGCAATAATTCACAGTTAAGTAATCAAGAATTACTTAAAATAAAGTAATGTTATTTAATTTTTGGATTTTTTTCTCGTTAATTTTACCAATATTACAAACCTCAAACTGACCTGTAATGTAAATATATGGATTAATTTCAATATAACGCATAAAAACACTTAAAAAGTCGTTATTGTAAAATTTTGATATATTAATTAACCTTAATGAATTGTGTCTAGATTTAATGCTATGATTTTAGGAATTTGCTTTTTCATTCCCCGAGTAGAGAAACGTTTTCGCTGTTAATAAGTGATCAGTTATTGAGTCAATTAGTTTAACATGTTATATCCCAAACACTTTTGCATCATCATCTTTTTGCATCATCATTTCTTTGTGTTTTGTAAAATACAATTTATACCGCCTAGATAGTGCTAATAAGGGCACAAAGAAAATGGAACCTAATTAGAGAAAAACTTTAATCACATAATTAGAGGAGAATTACCTAACTAGAGTTTCAACGAGCTGCAAAGAGATATTTCTAGACTTTGAAATTTCTTTTATATCATTAAATGTAACTAAAGAACTGAATTTGTTCAATTATAAAATAAAAAAAAGTTTTTTGAAATGATTTAGCGAGATTCTAAATACGCATCTTTAGCTGTCAGTAACTTATTGAAAACCAATGTTCCGTTTTTTTTTTCTAAATAGAATTATATTATTCATCTCCTTTGAAAAAGAAAAATTGATAAATTTTCTGAAATCAAAAACAAAAAAATAAAGGAAGCTTGAAAATAAACAGATGGTGGCACGATAAAATTTAAATTAAGTTTTGTAGGCTTTGAAAACATTCAACCCCTGAAATTGAACGGAAATTTTTGTTTTCACAATGGGGATGTCATCCTTGAGTTATTGCGGTTGAACAGACCGCATATGGAAAATGTAGGCAATGTTCTCTCCCCACAGATATTAATATTGGAGATTTTTTTTTATAATCTCGAGTGTTATTGAAAACTTTTCAGTTCAGATAATCTTTCAAAATATGCACTCTCTTGCAGAGCGTAAAATTGTAATCATAAGGGTTTTGTACCACTAATAAATTTTTAGCAATTCATGAAATGAGATTAATTAAATTGAATATCTTACAATGTCATGAAAATTTTGTCAAAGGCCATACATGGATTAATTAGTACCTATTCCTAAAACAGAGTTGTCAGCACTACGTATTTGTATTTAATGATTTGGCATTCTGAAAAAGATTTTGCTCGACTATGATCTTTAATTGAAAGTTGACTAATATTTAACAGCATAAATTTCTCATTAATAAAGATAGTTAATTATACATTTGTATATATTGTAATCATAAGTGATTTGTACCGCCAATAAACTTGTATATTTCGAGAAACGATATTAAATAAACTAAATATTTTACAGCGTTGGGAAAAATTTGGTAAATACCAAACCTGCATTAGTTAAACTCCTATTCCTAAAACAGAGTTGCCAACAGTATGTCTTTGTATTTAATAATTTGGCAACCTGCAAAGATTTTTCTGGACTATGATCTTTAATTGAACGTAGAACAGTATTTAGTTGTATAAACTGCTCATTAAAAAGAAGAGTTAATTATGCGTTTTATTCACGTCGTAGCAAGTGCCAAAAGACATTATTCATGTTTAATGTTTGCTTTGACCGTAATTTTCTGCCGAATATCGAAATAGCATATCCAGAAGGAAATTAATTTTATTAAAAGTGAATAAAGAGGATATGAAAATACAAAGGGGAAAAAATTATCTTCCATTATTCTCTTCAACACTACAGTTAACATTCATCTCATTTTAAACAGTATGCACATGACACTAAAAGAAAAGCGAATGTGAAACCCTTTTTTGTTATTTTCACGTGACTAAAGTGAAATAAATGTTGACTGGCAAGGTTATCCATTGGTCTTCCCAACCAGTCATTATCTTGGATAATTGCGTCTTCAATTTTCAGATGGAATTTTGTTTATGCTTTTATCTCTGTATTTGAACTTTCCTTTTGTCTATAAGGATATCCTGTGAATTAATATATTTTTCTATTTGTAAAAAACATTTTGCTTTTTTTTTTAAATTGACATCTAAAATGAAAAATAAAATTAATGCCTACATTTACTAATCCAGTTCGTTTTTTTTAACAGACGGTAAATGTCTGAATTATATTTATAGGAAATGAATTGAATTCATTAAATTGAGGAAGTAATAAAATTCACGATGTTGTGGAAACTGTGGCTATTGATTTGCATCAGTTGTTTGTGTACCCGTCCCGTTATTTAAAAACATTTCACTTAGATGATGCTACAATTCATAGCTTTGTTTTACAAAGATGCTTTTCTCATGCATCATGCAAAAGTCTAACATTTTTTTAGTCAAAGAATACTTGAAATTTGTCACTTTAGACTGACACCCTTGACTAAAAATCCCCGTATAAAAAAAAAATCCCCGTATAAATCCCCGTATCCAATAAAATGTACATCAAGAGCAAGTAAAAAGGAAGTTTACCGTAATCAAATTAGTTGGTCCAAAATCAGCTGCTTCAGTCTCGGGTTCAACCGTGCATCCAAAGCACACTAAAGGCATGTAGCATGAAGTTTTTACTCTCGCCGTGCCCTTGGTGCAGGAAGTTGAGTGCTGTCAAAAAAGCTGACAATAGCAGGAGGTCTAATTAAGCCCAAGAAGAGAGTGCATTAATGAGATACCTTCGTAAATCGCTGAGCAGTTCCGTTACATTGCTGCTTCCAATTAAATATTTACGTGTGGCGTCTCCAATTCTTTCACGAATGAACGACATTCATTCAAAAAAAGACCGCTAAATTAAATTGGCTGATAGAAAAGCATGGGCACTGGGGGGTGTTAAGTGTAAAAGTATGTGTTGTGTAAGTCACGATCATACCTTTATTTGGCCTTTTTAATTTGTGTTATGCCTTCGTATGGTTTTACCGAAATTGAAAAGATGGATTTCTTTTCGGTAAGTGAAGAGAGATTTGTGGAAAGTTAATAATTAGCACTCTGCATTCTCGTTTAAAGTGTAATTTATCTGACAGTTGAGCTGTATGGTCTTTTTTACTCTTCTTAATAAATCAGCGTCACGCGAAAACTTTCATATATGCTTTTCACCAAGTTAAATTTCTCTTAGAAGAATTATCAGAACTGTTGCGTACAGTGAAATTACACTAAAACATTTAATTAATTTATTTTAGTGAAATTAAATTTATTCTTTCGTTCCAGACCTTAGTAATCCTAGATGATGGCTCCCGAGAGAAAAGTACCCATACAGAAATCAGACTTCCATGTTCTGGATGATGAATTCCAGTCGATTCGAGGACGATTCGAAGCCGAAATGAAACGCATGGAGGAAGAGATGGCTCGACTTCGCTCTAAGTTGCAAGAGCAAGACAATCGAGGCGGTTCCTTCAAATCGAGTGCTTCGATCCGAATGTCAACTACAGAAGAGTCATCGTCCAGCCACAAGTCCGTTGACCATAATAACCACTGGATGGACGATTTCCAGTCACCTCTTATTCAGAACGGAGATGATGGCAAAAGCTTGAAATTAAGATTTGACGTCAGCGATTATTCTCCTGAAGAGATCCTCGTGAAGACCATCGACAATAAACTGAAGGTGAGTTGTATCCCAGTCATAAAAGCACGCTTTAACTTAGTTTCAGCGATACAAACGGAGTTACTTTCGCTTTCTATTTTTTCGCTTATTACGGCTGCTGTGTATTAACCCTACTGGATTCAATCACCTCAATTTTAACCTATGGCGAAAATTTGACCATGGATCGCCGACTTGAATTTAAAGATATTTTTTTTAAATTATACTTTGTAACAGAGAAATAAATTTTACACCTTGGGACATTTTTCGTTTTAAAAAAATAATGCAAATAATATTTTTAAATTTGAAGTATTCCGGGTATGAAAATCTGGTCTTGTGTGTTCTAAACGCTCATTAATTCCTTTGGTGGATGAAATTTATAAAATGAATCCTGTTGCCAGGTGCAGAAAAGTTTAGGCTATCTGAAAATACCATTTTTATTGGATTATCAGCATTTATGTAGCTGTAAATAGTAGACAAAATTTCTTCATAGGTTAACACTGAGGTGAGCGAATCCAGTAGGGTTAGTACACAGCAGCCTTAATGTTATAGTCTTTAAAACGTGCGCATAAGATTTTTGTCGGTAACCCTGTACAGTCACATCCGTCACTACCCATCTTCATTTTAATGAGTTTGTTTTTCATTAAAAGTTTGTCAAAAAAATATTATAAAATCGATAAATGAAACTTCATTTTCCATTTCAGCTTTCTTTTCAAACTTTACATTTCAATAAATTCCTTTCAAGACGTTGAGTTCTTTAAATTTTCCACCTTTTTTTATCCATGAATAATTATTCAATATTTTTATTTCGGCAAGATTTCTTTTTACGCAAGATACACAACGTATCCTCCTCAAACAAACTCTAAAACTTTTAGAAATCTTTCTCGTAAAAACATTTTTCTGTTTCAAGTTTGAAACTTATTAAAAAATCATTGAATTGATATATTTTCATTTAAAAAAATCAAGAATTGGGTCTTATTTTTTATCTCTAGAGCTCTAGAGACTCTTAGCGTTTATGTACGAAAGAGTATTTAGAGAATATTAAATGTGTGTAGCTCTACATTCAGCCATTAATTGTCATTTTTACTGAAAACTTTATGTGGAGAAGTCAATATAATTCGTAGTATTAAATTCTATACAATCTCTATTAATCCTAATCTACATCTGTAAATACTAACCATTTTCGCAAACAATTGAAATATAAAATTGCATATCATTTAGCATTTCAGATGGCTATCACTAACGATGAAAATTTATTTAAACGATAAATACAAAAGTAATTTTTTAAACGCCTACAATTTTATAATAATCTAGGGATTAATTTGTAATTTCGTTCATTCATGATCTTAAAAAATAAACTGTATCCGTGCCAACCATGCAACTACAATGATTAAAATAAATTACGGTTAAGCGTCAAATACAACGTTATTTATAAATATCAGAAGTCTGTATGGGGTATCAAAGAAAGCTTTTTCTTACATAATAGTAGATTTTAGGGAAGTAGAATTCTTGCAGAAACAATTATAACTTAATTGTTAAAATGTAATTTATAATAACCTGGTATATTTCAATTTTATTTTGGTACTATTTTTTCAAGGCTTCGCAACTATCCCCCGGGTTACATAAATAATCTAAAATAATGAGAAAGGCTAAAATATGTCTTACATTTTATGCTTGTAATTACTTTACATTAAAACTCATCTTGTAATCGACTCCTCGGTCCTGACAACAGAGAAATATTATTTTTTCTGATCTTTCTGTTTTTGACACCACTCCCCCCCCCCCCCCATCAGCAGTTGCAGAACTGGAATTTTTCAACAGAGAGAAGAAAAAAAATGATATTTTGCTATCTTTTAGATTTATATGGCTTGACAAATAAGGTTTCTCTGAGAAAAAAAAATTCGAAATTTCAATGTGCAACTGAAATTACGACAGAACCTAGAATTCAATGCATTTGTCGGTAAACAATTTCGTCTACTTCACATGCATGCGGCAATATTATATCTATGAATGCTCAAATGGAGCACCGGGGGGGGGGGGGGGGGGGAGCGAAAGAAATGAATTTTCAGCTGCTGAATCTACACAAAAGGTTCGAATCATCGAAGCAAAAAGGGGTTCCGATATGAATAGGAAACCGGGAAATTCACGTTGCCACATCTTTTATTGCATCAATCAAGACTTTATTGATACATTATGTGCTATGAAAGGAAGATATTATATTCGTGAGGAACTAATAACGCTTTCGAAAGGTCTTTTTTGTGTGTATCTGTATGTGATCGCTGCTTTAGAGGTAACGATCGTAACCTGAATACCTAAAATATTTTCTTTTAGCAATTGCCGCCTAAAATAATTTCTTTAAACGATTCCCAAGTAGTAAATACGAAACTAAAATAGGGACTCACAGAGACATATGTACTCTCTTGTTAAAATGTATATAAATGTAAATAAAAATGCGGAGCTAAGAATGATATTTTTTTGTAACATGTAAAGCTTTTGTCTAATAACTGATACACTTTTTCATTCGTACTGCAGCAACATAATAAGGATTCGAAATACTAAAACATTCATTTATGTAGGAGTACTTTAATGACTTCTATATCCAGATTTATGGCGGTGAACACTATTTATAGAGCTTAAAATATTGAGTTGTATGAGTCATCAAGAAAATTATTCTATGTTTAAGGCAGGTATTCCCAATGGGACCCAGGTGGACCCCTTGGGGGGTCGATAGAAGTTTAAAAATGGTCTATAGTATTATAGGCGTCTATTGGGGGTCCATGATAAATTTTTCTGTTTTAAAATTTAATTTAATTTTTCAGGAATGTAATTTTTAGATAATATCTGTTTTAATATGTATAAATGCAGATTTGCATAAGGCGGAGTGATCCATGCATTTAAAGTCGAATGCCATGATGCTTTTGTATATGCCTTGAATGCCGCCGTCGGCTTTTGTGTACCAACACTAGGCAGAACTGGGAAAATCCACTGGACCTTAAACAGCACATGGGTCCTCCCGATGCAATCAATCAGAAACAGTTTCGTTTTTTCTCTTGGCGATATTTCTGCAATTACAATCTGTGTTTCTGAAATCTTGTTTATATTTGTGAAATTAAAAATTAAAATAGTACAAAAATTTTAAAAAAATACATAAACCTAATGAACCACTTTTTCTAATTTTTTGTTCATATTCTTAGTCAAATTGTTATCTTTAAGTGTTTTATGTGCAATTATTAGTATAATAATTATGTTGCATGCTGTATATTATAGAGGAAAATGGGAGGGGGGTCGATGAAGAAAATCATTCTTTTAAAAGGGGTCGATGTAGGAAAAATTTTAACCCCTGTTCTAGACTTATGAAACACCACTTCTGAAAATGGTCGCCCCTTGGATGACATTGATTTCAACTATCTTTTTATGACATCAACGGACTTCTTCTCAGGGTCTCGTTCCCAGTGACTCGCGAGAGCCGAATAAACTTGGATCGCTCTCAAAATAGTTTTTGGCCCTTGAAATTATTCAGACTAACCTGTCGTATGTGAAGTATAGGATCCTGGTCTCCCTCCAAAGTCGTCCTAAATAGATTAGACTGTCATATCTTTTCTTTGATGTTTCGCTTCTCGATGTAAACACGGAAGTGGCTTATTCATGGCTCTAGTGATTTGCAAAAATAGATTTGAATGCCACACGAAGGAGTCTCTCAAATGCCCTTCCGGTGATGTCTTGGTTATATCCTTAAAGCTAATTTCTCAGGTACAGTCTAAATAGCAGCATATTACCATATTTTATGTATTATACAAGTCATAAAAAGTTGCTATCTATAACTGACAAGTTATTAATCTTTCTTCTAAACGGTATTTCGGGCTATTCCGCTTTAGTTGCGCATGTTATAATATGAGACTAATTACAAATGATTGATAACTATTATTAATTATTCATGTCATTACACGACTTTCTAGTTATGTCTTTAATGCTGTGTTACATTTAAGTTCTCATGAATGCAGATTAAGTAGTTGCATATTCGCATATTTTACAGGCGTTATTGTATCGGGTATTGTGATTTAATAACAACTGTTAGCTCTTCTTTTGCTAACAAGGCAAGCTTCTGGTTACTTAATAACGGAAGATCAACATGACATTATACTTAAAACGATAACAACAGTTTTATTTGAGGAATATAGAAAACACTTAGCGGCTGGCCGTCAACGTGCGACCGCCATCCATTACACATCGCTCTCTCTCTGTTACAATATTGCAGTGCGCATGCGCTCACATTCTTCGTGCGGTCTGTTACATGCTGCCATCTATTAACATAGAAAATTGCTTACATTCGGGCATCCTGACAGAGAATTGCCCTCAATTCGTACTTATAACACTACTAAAAATACAACTTAAACATTTAGAAATATAAACAATGTGCTAAAAAAAACAAAAATAATATATGGTCTTCAAAGTCTTTTGGATAATGTCCTAATTGAGTCCTTCTTAGAGTTCAAGAGTTCTTGGGTAAAATTTAAAAAAGAATAAAAAAAACTATATTACCTGATCTTCGGAGGTTGTTACCTGGTGATGATTTGAACTAAGTTAAGGTGGTTCAGGAGGTTCTGCACTGGGAGCCTCGTTGTCTGAATCGTCATCGTCATCGTCTTCATATTGAGGTTTAGGCCATGGCTTGAGTTGACTGACGTGAGCTGTGGTGGTGTAAAATCGTCCTTTCTGCTTTTCCTCCAGCTGAGTAACTCTGTATGTGTCATTCGGCAGTGTTTCTGTAATTATCAGTGGTCCTCTATATTTCGCTTGCGTCTTCGTAGGTTCTCCTGTTGGTTTTGGTGGTCGTTTGACAACTACTATTTCTCCTGGTTCGTATGTTATAGTTCGACACCTTTTCTTGTCATAATCTTCCTTCATTTTTTGTTGCTTCTGTTCAATCTCTTTACGTGTTTTCTCTTGAATTTCTTTCGGGTCTTCCCATTTCTCTGCGTCTGCGTCTGCTACTTTCCTGAGGATACCATCATTGAATCTGGGCAAGTAGCCATGTAGCATCTCGAAGGGAGTTTTATCTGTGGTTTTGTTAACTACGTTGTTTAAATTTCTTTCAGTTTCTTTAATTCGTAAGTCCCAGTCTTTATGACGTTGGTCCTTCATGGATGTCGTTATTGTTGATAAGATGGTTCTATTAACTCGCTCTACCATACCATTGCCTTGTGGATGTTGCGTAGAATTTAAGGTATGATGAATTCCGTTTTCTTGGCAGTATTGTTCGAACTGACGAGAGGTGAAGCAAGTGCCTCTGTCGCTTACAATTCTGTCTGGTAATCCAAATTCTTCAACAAAATTTTTGAGAGCTTTTAAGACATGTAGCGATGAAGTATTCTTGACTGGAAAAAGTCGTGTGAATCTGGTGAAGTTATCAATTATTACTAGTAAGTCTTGATTTCTTCGAGAACTTTTCACAAATGGACCCAGATGATCCATGTGTATAAGAGAGAATGGTCATTTTCCTGGCTTAATGGGGTGCAAATAGCCTTGTTGTTTTCCTCCTGGTACTTTGTTCATCAGGCATTCAAAGCACATAGATATATGTCTTCGTAAGTAACGCTTCATATAAGGGAACCAATATAATTCTTTAATTTTGTTGGCAGTTCTGTCGACTGAAAAGTGTCCCATCAGATCATGGAACTTCACTGCGGTACTTTTCCTCATGCTTTTGGGGATTACGTAAAGTAGCTTTTCTTTTCCCTTCTCTTTTACCTTTCTATACAGCTTATTTCCTTTAAAAACATAATTGCATATTTTCTGTTTGTCGTCAGTTGTCCTTTCATACTCATCTTTTCGAAAAATGTCTATTAATTTCCTTAACTCTGGATCTGCATGTTGAATTATTAAAACTTGTTCTTCTTCACTAAGTGTAAGACAAACTTCTAAATTTCGTTCTATTATGCTTGTCATAGTATCTTCTGCCTCTAAAACTGGAGCTCTGCTCATCGCATCGACGTGACTCATCTTCGTACCCGGTCTATGCTTTACCTCTATATCAAATTCCTGAATCAAATCATACCATCGAGCTATCTGGGGATTTGTCGTTTTCTTCGAATTCATGTAGATCAATGCTTGGCAGTCAGTAACAATTGTAAACTTAATTCCAAGGAGATACTGTCTTAATCTGTCAAGTGTCCATACAATGGCCATTAATTCTAGCTTACTTGAGTGGTAATTCTTTTCTACATCAGTTGTCTTCTTACTTACGCAATACACCAAATGCCATTTTCCATCGTCTCCACATTGAAGTAGCATTCCGCTTAATCCATCTGAACTCGCATCTGTGTGTACTTCCGTCTCTAATGTGGGGTTATAGTGAGCTAAAACTGGTTGATTACTAAGAATTTCTTTGAAAGCTTTAAAAGCATTCTTCTGTTCTTCTTTCCACTCAAAATCTTTATTTTTCTTAGTTAATCTACTCAATGGTTCGGCCTTCTCCGCGTATTTAGAAACAAAACGCCTAAAAAAACCTGTAAGTCCTAGAAATCTTTTTACTTCATAAATATTCTTAGGTTCAACGTATTCTTCAATAGCTTTTATTTTCCTTAAACCTGGCTTTAAACCATTGGCATTTATTACAAAACCCAAAAATTGTACTTCCTTTTTACCAAATTCGCACTTAGCAAGTTTAAGAGTAAGTTTCGCTAATCGTAGACGTTCCAAAACTAATATTAATCTTTTAAGCATGTCCTCCCAAGAGAAAGCAGGTATGAGGATATCATCTAAGTAACAAACAGCTTTAGTAAGAAATAACGGTCCTAGTACTTGATACATTAATCTTTGAAACTCTGAGGGAGCATTAACCAATCCAAAAATCATTCGCTCGAATTGTCCGGTTTCGTCAGGTGTAATAAAGGCTGTTTTTTTCTTCGCTTCCTCCGACAATGGAATCTGCAAGTAACCGTGAGCTAAATCCAAGGTGGTAAATAATTTAGCACCGCTCAAACTTTCCAATAAATCATCTATTTTTGGCAGGGGGAATTTATCCTTTACCGTTTGATTATTAAGACGACGAAAATCAATAACTAATCTGTGTTCACCTGTTTTCTTTTTCACTAACAAAACTGGACTTGCGTATGGTGACCGTGTTTCCGAAACAATTTTGCTATCTTTCCATTCTTTTACAATTTGTTTGATAATATTACGCTCAGAAGCATTCGTCTTATACGGTCGGGAACATACCGGCTTACTACCGTCTATCTCTTTAATATCCATGAAAGTTAAATCTGTGCATCCTAATTCATTTAAATCAAATGCAAAACAGTCTCTATATTCATTCAACAAACGAACTATATCTTGCTTTTGGTCTTCAAGTAACGTCTCGTCAAATTTAATTTGTTCTAAAGTTATAGGTTCTCGTTCTACGTTAGTACTCATGTCTAGAGGTTCTAATGATTGTGCTTCATTAACAAAATTTATATTGTCCTTATACGACTTTAAATTGACATCGTCCACTAATTCCGCTTTACCAACATTTTGATTTCTATTCAATATAATATTACTATCTCTGGTATTAATAACTGGTACAATTGTTTCCCCTTCCTTGACTTCCAATAATGAGTCTAAATTTTCACCTTCTCCCCTAATCATAATTAAACCATCATTTAAATCTTCAGTCTTCGCTTTGACAAAATTTATACTATTCTTCACAATTTGTACTTTTTCAGTTACTTTCAATTTAACCGTTGGGTTTTCCTCAATAAATTCTAAATTAACGAATGGGTAATCTTTCGCATATCCGATATGTAAGTTTTCTCCAACCCTAGCATAAGCTATGTACGGTAAATTGAGTAATGTTCTTCCAACTAATAAATCAACTGGTTGTGTATTGTCTGACACGATCAAAATAGTAACGTCCTTAGCCAAAACATCGTCTATCTCTATATCTGTAACTGTAACACCTAGACTTTGCGAAACTGGATTAATTTGGTTTCCAAACGAATAAAGATCCTTTTTACATGGGGTAATATTTAATCCTAACTTTTTAGCAATTGACATTTTCATCAGACCACAGCTACTTCCCGTGTCAAGTAAAATACTAATGCTTTGATTGTTTATCTTTGCCTGGCGTAGATATTTGTCTGGCGCCGTCATTTCACGATTCCCATAAACATTCAGATTTTCGCTCCGCGCTTCATTCGTTTTTCTGCAAAACTTAGCAATGTGATTTCTCCCTCCACAAACAAAACATGCTCTATCATCGCGTATCGAAGAACTAAATACTTTATGAGTTGCGGTTTCTTTTTCATTTATTTTACTTCTGCTGACGTTCGCGTTTTTGTTCTCAAACTTGCTCGAATCGAACCTATTCGTATTACGATTACTCATCCTGTAATTTGAATGCGGGTAGTATTTAAAATCATCACGATAGTTAGTATGCTTCGTATTTCTGCTTTCGCTATTAGTTTTAATTCCTGATAGAACGTTTTCATAATCGTCCAGCACTTGGGCTAAATCATTCACTTTAACAAACTTTGGCCAAGAATCAATGAAATGTTCACTCATCGTATTTGGGACTCGCTTTTTTAATTGATCTGTAATCATAAGTTCTTTTAGGGATTCAAAGTCATTTATATTTAATCCTGTTAACCACTCATTGAAATAGGTGCGTAATTCGAATACAAAATCAGTCCACGTGCCGTTTACATCTTTAACACGGTTGACAAATTTCTGTCTAAAACTTTCGGGACTTAGTTTATATCTTTTTAACAATAAATTCTTCACAAATATATATTCATTAGTTTCCTGTTCTGATTCTCTCGCAATTAGCTGAGTAATTTCAAGAGGCAATAGCCCTAATAAGTGTGTTACATAGTCACTCTCCATAAGTCCTACTCGTTTAGCTTGCCTTTCAAATAATACCAAAAATGAAGCTATATCTCCGTCTTTTAAGTCAAATTTCTGCATTAAATTCCTCAAATCTATAGTGTTTTTCTTTACTTCTGGTACAATAACATTACTTTCAGCCTGAGAAATTATCATATTCTGATTCTGGATTTTTAATTTTTCCAATTCAAAAGCATATTGTTGTTCAATTTTATGTAATTCCTGTTCATCTATCTTATTCTGATTTTCAATTTTTAGTTTCTCTACTTGCAAAGCTCGCTCAAATTCAAATTTTTGTGTTTCCTGTTTCACTCTTTCGTCAACTAATCCTGCTAACACTTCTTTAACAAACGGTTCATCATAGTTTTTACTTTTGGTTATAATATCCTTCAAAATAACTATCGTACTAATTTCAGGGACACTCTCGCCCAACTCAATCGCTAACTGAACTAAATCACACTTTTTATATCTACCTAAGTACGCCATTTTTGAGTAAAACAAAAATTCAAATATTCAAGATTACCTTGTTCGTTGCCGTTGTCAGGAAGTTCCTCTATCCCTCTTCTGATAATTGTTAGCTCTTCTTTTGCTAACAAGGCAAGCTTCTGGTTACTTAATAACGGAAGATCAACATGACATTATACTTAAAACGATAACAACAGTTTTATTTGAGGAATATAGAAAACACTTAGCGGCTGGCCGTCAACGTGCGACCGCCATCCATTACACATCGCTCTCTCTCTGTTACAATATTGCAGTGCGCATGCGCTCACATTCTTCGTGCGGTCTGTTACATGCTGCCATCTATTAACATAGAAAATTGCTTACACAACGTATTAGCATATTTTATGGAGACCAGTGCTTGTTTAATCTGATGAGAGATGTAAGATCTTTAGATAAAAACCTTTCATGCGCAAAGTTTTATTAGTATAAAATTTGATAAAATACACCGTTGTTTTTAAGCTTGTGTATGGTTGAAGAAAATACATTTTAGTAATTTTTCCCATGATTAAAAGAAGTTTGCTAATTATCAAATGCAAAGCAGCTTTTATCTGCCAAATTAAAAAAACACTTGTCGGGTGAAGATATGGAAGGAAATAAAATATTTAGTACTTTATTGGATAAATCACCGTGGTTTCAATTAAAGTATCTTGAGTTAGTCTTGACATTATGCCTTCTTAATGTCTAGCCTTTTTCCTCTGGATCCTTAGCCCTAATGCGAGGAATTGCTCCTACCAATTCTTAAAGATTTAACGATAGCGGAGTGATGTTTTTTTTCCTGTTTCGTCTCACAAATGATTGATCCAGTCAGAGACTGAGACGATTAAATTTGTCAAAACTATTCAATTATTCTATGACTATATGTACCAAGCTGGAGATACTGTTAGATGTGCAACCATTTAATCTGGGTTGGTTCACTAGAATCACGGCCCTGCGATCATCTTTTACACCTAGAGGACTAAACAAACCGAGGCCTCCAGTTAAAAATGATTCTTGAATGCTTTAAACTTCCATACCTTGTGCGAAATTTTAAGAGCGAGACATTTGTGCGTACGTCTTGTCATTTATGCAAAAATGCATCATAGGTCTTTGAATGTCATTGCTAAAAGCACAACGAATTATACCGACAAAGTATCTCATTTGCGGTGGGATATATCAGTTCAACAACAGTTACTGATTGCTTGGTTCTTGTGTTCTGCAAACTGAAGACTTTTACTTAATGCCGACTAAACAGCAATACTTTTCGGACAATTTTTCTTTGTCTATAGCTTCTGTGGCATGCTGTGGGCTCAGGGGTGATATGACTTTGTTCTTCAGTCAAATAAGCTATAATTTAGCAAATTGTTGAACTGAACAAGTCTGTAAAACTCTCGTGCGTCGATTTTCAAGTAACCTTTTATGATCGAGGCTCTTATGCTTTGACTTTGCTTTAGTCTGATGAAGCTTTTCTTCAAAAATTTATTAATCACAGCTACCTTTCAAAAAATCCCAAGTTCAGTTGTATTTATAGAGCTCGACAATCATTCAATTGCGTCTTTAAAACTTTTGATATTTTGTGGTCTTTATAACTTTTAAATTAGATGTAAATATGAGGAAGAATATGTGTACATGTTCGAACATGCTCACATTTCCACTTTTGAATTATTGTACCTCAACAATGCCAAATTTATATGGCAATTAATTTCGCATGCTGAAGACAGAAAATTAATGAGTGAAAAAAAACTATTGCGCTTACTGCCATAACTACCACTGTAGTTTGAAATCGTATATCAATTTGTTAAATAGATACAGGTATAAATAGATATGCAGGCTGGTTGGGTTTTTCATTTGTATATTCACATTATTCATTTAGCTGATAACTACAGGGTACAACAGAATGGACTAGCACCCCCCCCCAAAAAAAAAAATAAATAAAACTAAGGTCACAGTTAAAGGAGTGGGGGGGGGGGGGGGCGACGGGGGGGGAAGCAATAGTTCGGGCAGATTTTCTAGTTTTCTGTAGACACCATGAGTTTTTCCGATGAACATCAAGATTTCGTTATTGACACGTTTTTTAAAAACAATGATTCTGTAACCGTGACACAGAGAGCATTTAGGACGCGCTTCGGGTTTTTTGCAACTGATGCCGTTCCTGATCGAAAAACAATCCTGCGATGGGTGTTAAACATGAGAACAAGTTGGTCTGCGTTACCATGGAAACCAAGGGATCGTCCTCGGAACATTTGAACACCTGGAAATATGCAACGAGTCCGTAAGTCCATTATTCGCGACGAAGTCGTCACCATTCACCCGGAGATGAACAACAGAGTGCTGGAAAACTTTGGAGAACGGCTTCGGCAGTGCAGGGCCGCCCAGAGGGGGGGCAACTGGGGCACTTTGCCCCAGGCCCCCAACTGCCGGAGGGGCCCCAAAAAAATTTTTTTAATATTTATTAGATTTCCTCCGAAAGAAAATTCTGAAACTTATTCCGTACTTCAAAATTCAAAATAATCTCCTGAAAAAAGGGCCCCCAAAAAAATAAAAAAAAATTATTCGATTAATCAGATTTCTTGGGGCCCCAACAGAAGTTTGCCCCAGGCCCCGTAAAGTCTCTGGGCGGCCCTGCGGCAGTGCATCCTGAATTCGGGCGCCACCTGAATGATGTTTTTTTTCCAAACCTAGTGGGAGAAGACCAAATTATATACGAAATATTTTTCGAAAATTTAAAACTTTTTTCCGTGAATTCTTTCGTTCGTTTTTTATTACCCTTTGAAATGTGGGAGTCCATTCTATCGCACCCTGTATATCGACATTAATGACTTAATTAGCTTACTGGGTTTACCTTTACCGATTTTTTTCCCACAAAACTGCTGTCATGGAAACGGTTTTTAAGCACTTGCATGAAAACCATTATTCGCTTTTAACAAACTCTTACGTCTGACGGATCGAGGAGGAAACCTTTTAAGAAAACTCGCTGTCACATTTATGGTTTCGCAATCAACATTTTGTTCATGTGAAGCAGTGACGAGGAATAGTTAACCTTGGCGTTTATTTTAAACAGAATAAGCGCATATGCTAAAAATTCCAGCTGCCTAAAGTTGTTTTTATTTTCATTCATCAACGAAAACCCTGTAAAAACATAACGAAAGCTCGTATGAACACGTTATACATGTATGGCGGAAAAAGGTGCCTTTTTTTAAACCTTTGACGTCATGGCTGTCGCATCTTTGGAACACGGCCGGGCGTGACGATCCGAAACTGCGATTTATCTAAAGTTTCACAAATAAACACAACTCCTGCGAGAAAACACGTTCAGAGCTTTTTAATGTACCATTTTACTGGGAACAAATATTAATCTGAAACTCTTAAAAGTTCTTCACAGTGCTACATGTTTATGTTTTTATGAAATGATGTATGTTGTGGGGTTCAAAAATGCCTCAAAATAGGATAAAGAACAGATGTGAAACACGTTATCTGTGTTTGAAATATTACGCTCTTAGTTCTTTTTATTTTACACTGACTGCCAGAAAGCAACAAATTTTATGCAAAAACATTTTCAGATACCTCTGCCCATGCGTTTTGTTGTTGTTGCTGCTGCTGTTGTTCTCATTTTGTTTTATTGTTTTTAACTTTCTATCGCTATCTAACATCTATGTTCAAAACTGGGCACGGTGGCCCAGTTGTCAAAGGTAGGAGCCAGTGATGTGAACTTCTCTGGTTCGAGGGCGGTCTCTGACAAATCCACGCTAATGGCGTGCACGCCACGCCGTGTACGCTAATGGCGGCTGGTGCACGAAAAATCTGTCGTGGATGCAATGTCCTTCAAATTCTTAAAATTTACCTCTGGAGGTACGAGATCAAGTGAACCGGTCTCGTCACTTGACTCGGTTCAAAATTACGGGACCGGCCCTTTAGCCAAGTAGGACTCCGACCCTTGTGGTGCTATTCAAAACCGGAGCCGCACCATTTCTGCCCAATAGCCTTTATGGACTTGATCTGATATATTGTCGGTCAAGGGGCATAAGCCACGACAACAACAATCTTCAAAACTATTAAAACTACAATATCCACAAGAGAAACAGCATAAGAAATATATGTTTAGAAAAGATATTTTTAAGCTGTTCTTTACTCTACAATTTTTCGTAACTTTAAAATATATCACTAGTAACTTAAATCTGAAGGCACATAGATATTTCTCAGGATTCTTGTTCCCTCGCTTTTCACTGACTGCCAGAAAGCAAGAAATTTTATGCAAAAACATTTTCAGATATCTCTGCCCATGCGTTTTGTTTTTGTTGCTTATTTTGTTTTGTTGTTTATAACTTTCTATCACTACCTAATTTAAATTCTTTAAAACTATTAAAACTACACTATTCACAAGAGAAACAGCATTAGAAAGATAAATATAGAAAAGATATTTTAAGTTGTTATCTCCTCTATAATTTTTTGTAACTTTTTGTTTTGTTGTTTATAACTTTCTATCACTACCTAATTTAAATTCTTTAAAACTATTAAAACTACACTATTCACAAGAGAAACAGCATTAGAAAGATAAATATAGAAAAGATATTTTAAGTTGTTATCTCCTCTATAATTTTTTGCAACTTTAAAATATATCACTAGTAACTTAAATCTAAAGGCTCATAGATCTTTCTAAGGATTCTTGTCCCCTTGCTTTTCTCTAACTGCCAGAAAACAACAAATTTTATGCAAAAACATTTTCATATATCTCTGCCCATGCGTTTTGTTGTTGTTTCTTATTTTGTTTTATTGTTTATAACTTTCTATCACTATCTTCTTTAAAACTATTAAAACTACACTATCCACAAGAGAAACAGCATTAGAAAGATAATCAATTGCATGCCCGTCCAACCGTTAAGGTATACGGGAAATCTGTTAACAAATCGTCCCGAGCGCAATCCTGCTAACTGGGACACACTTGCTCAAGGACACTGGGGCCTCCAACCCCAGCCTCTAATCCGAAGACCGACTAATAATTCATTAGTAAAATTGTTTTTTAAAATTTAGCAGTTTAGTGGCAACCATTATTCCTATGTTCATTAGAAAGATAAATATAGAAAAGATATTTTAAGTTGTTATCTCCTCTATAATTTTTTGTAACTTTAAAATATATCACTAGTAACTTAAATCTGATGGCACATAGATACTTCCCACGATTCTTTTCGTCTCCCTTTTCTCATTTCTTCGCCAAGTAAATTGAAAAGGGAACCAACTCGTATTTACTACATGAGATGTCGCGACTACTGTGGAAAGACAATGCGATTTGACGTCGTATTCGTTGCTTCATTTCTTTTTATTATTTACGTTCGAAGTTCTCTGTTTATCCATTAATACATATTTATGTCTCGGTCCGAGTAATTTACTTAAGTGCGTATTATTTGCATGATCAAAATTTACTCCTTGAAAAGCTTTCTTCCCTCATTTTTACGTGGAATTAATTGAGCATCAACTTACTCTGAAAAGACAATGCGATTTGGCGTCGTATTTGTTGCCTCCTTTATTTTTATTATTTACGCTAGAAGTTCTATTTTTAAACATTACTGCTTATTTTTGTTTCTGTCCGGAAAATTTACTAAAGTGAATATTTCATGGCCTATCAAAATTTACTCTCTGAAAAATTTTCTTCACTTAGTTTTACGTGGAATTAATTTAGCCTCAACTTACGCTCTTTTGCCTTTACTGTGATTCTTCAGTGTTTTAGCCATCAAACACATTCTATTCAAGCACCTAGGAAAATGTACTTAGAGGTTTTCAGATCGGAGTAAATGTAAAATACAATAACTGAATTAATAACAAAATAAAATATTAAAAGTAAAATTAATTACCTAAAATTATTTTTAAAAATTAAACTACCATCAAAATTGTAAAATTTAATTAACGAAAAATATTTTGCATTTCTAAAATGTTCCCATTATTTATTCTCCATAGACTTATTATCAGAATGAATCTTTTCAAACACCTTTTATTTACAAAATAAATACTATAACGAAAAATAAATGTGCGTTACAAATCTTTTTCGATCGTATCACGGTTTAGCACAATTGGACATATGACTTAAAGTATTATAAAACTTCCAAGTACAGTGGAACCTTGATCAATCGTTTTTCAGGGAACCGATTGCTCTGAACGATAAATGCGGGAAAATTATGAATGCCAGAATATAATAAAGAAATATTATCATCGGGACTGGATGGAATGAACGACACATACGGGGAAAAAGACGATTCGGGGAACGATCGATCAAGGTTCCACTGTAATTGAATGTGGTCGTTTTTAGCCTTAAATATGTCCGATGATTTGTAACCACAATTACTATCAAATACAAATAAAAGAAAACTAGGTACTTTGTATTCAGTTTTTCCAAGTGCTTCCAGGATCAGCATGGGTTGCAAAGACTCGATGATAATAAAATTTTGCCATCTCTAATAGACAAGATTTTAATCATCTTGTTCAGCAGTATACCTGGTTATTAATATTAAGTGTCTCGTGGTATAAGTTAAGACCAATTTCAACTGATTAATAATTATATTGATTCATGAGACTCATGCAAAAGTCAATAATTTTACTTTTAGTTCGATATTTTTAAAATGTAAGCGTATTTACATGTACATACGCGTATTTACAGTCTCGTGTTATGACGAGATTAATTTTAACTGTACTTAATAACTGTCATTAATTATTCATGACATAACAAGAGACATTTCTAACTGCTCATAATTGTTTCTTTTATTTCCGTGTTTCTAAAACGTAGACGCATTTATATTAATGTATGCGTAAATTCGTTTATATGAGTGCATCTATATAATGATACTTATTTTCTTAATTTATGTGAAATTATGTGTTTTTATGTAAATTATCTAATATTAAACGAAGGAAGATTCAATGTGTCTTTTTTTACCCGACGAATGACAGCATCAGAACCTGCTTGTAACAGTTAAGGATAGAAGTTTTTTAAATGAGGGTAGAGATAGTCAAACTTTTAACTATACGAATGCACTATATAATTGATTAGGGAGTGAGATAAAAATTGGGTTTTGGTACCTAAACGCTTAGAAAATTAATTTGTAAGCGATATTATCCAAAACTGTAACTAGAAACAAATGATATCATCCAAGGGCATCTACTGAGCAGGAAACATAAAATACCATTGTAACAATGCCGCTGAAGTGAGTGGAATTTTTAATTCTGTTTATATGTCCACCGATTTCTACGCGCCGTAGAAACCGACCCGAATGATATAATGGCTTACGCATACAAATATGGCGGAAACAAGGTGCTTATGCGTCGTTGAAACTTAAATCTGAATGAAGGCTATATTGTTACACTGTTTTCCTCATTTGTAACTTCATTCGAGAGTTTCCATAAATAGTCCGATAACACCGAAAACTCTGGTAAAAATGATTTGCGCAGCTTTTCGTATACGGTACCAGTATGTATAGAACAGCGTAACTTGAAAGGTTTCTATTATTATGCTAAAATGCATGGCATATTCCATATAAAGCGTTTTATTAAGTTCGTAAAGTTAATGTACACGCACTCAAACAACTAGAATATATACTCTGAGTTATAATTTCCTTTTTACGCGTATTTCATTGAGTATTTGCTTAATTTTAATATTATGCTATATTTTTAATAAAAGCATTCAAAGTAAACGTCTTTGGTATGCTTTAAATGGCTCAAAATATATGATAGTAAATACTTTTGTATTCGCCTATGCTTCTTAGTTATATTAAGTGCAGCGTACTTAACACATTCTTAAGTGATATTTTTAAGAGACTTGGAAGTTTTTTCAGGCACAGAAGCTTATGAAAAAACAAAATTTTAACAAGCATGTTTCTTGAGACTTATGCCCATCATGGGTCCAAAAAAATTAAGATCCCTAAATAAAATCTTGCCACCAATACCTGGGCTTTTATTGATATCCCAAATTATGTCTAGAATGCAAAAACAAATTCTTGTTGTTTCTAAGGTCCTCGAGGCTAACGACTATCTGAGAACGTCTGGTGAACATATTGCATAGCTGCTAGAAGAGTGTTACATCTCAAAATAGTCATATTTTCAGGAAATGCTAAAAAAGATATATGTCGAAATTTCCTTTCTTGTTTTGTGAATGCCTATGATAATTTTGGAAAAACTTATTGTTCGAATCACTTCAAAAAACAAAAATATGTACTATTAATGTTGTTTTCAATTTTTAAAGCATGATTTTGAATTTTTATTTCAAGATATAATCCTTTTCTAGTAACCTCATTTTGTCAGCATGGACTGAAAAGCTTGAGGGAATACTGCCATACCTTTATGCTAATGTACAAACTAACTAAACTTTTCACAATACAAAGAAAAACCTTGATAAAATGAACAGAAGGTTAGAAAAAAATACAAATTTATTTTCCAAATAAAATTTAACGAACATTTTTATTACAGGAACATTTTAATACAACAACATTAGCCACTGACAAAAATCTTATTTTCATTCTTTGCGCCTGAGTAACTTCCCCGCCAAGTTTTGGAAGAGGGTAATAAGCGCCATCTAGGAGATTGTATTGGTACTAGGCTTATAACATTATTCGAGAATAAGAAGCACTGCTTATAGAGCATTGTGGTGCAATCATCTCAAAATCGGAAATTTCGGAGATGTAACACTCTTGTAGAAATTCACCATGAAGAAATATAATCCAAGAATTCAAGTAAATCAATGCAACGGTTTCAAGCGTAAGGCATTTATTCGTTTCAAGAGTCCAACACCAACTGACTATACACACACTTCGCGCGAACCGCGAAGCAACCAGGTGGCGCTACTAGTACGCCAAAAACAAATACAATGTATTATATAATTTCAATTTGCAACAACTCTTCTAGCAGAGGTGCAATATGCAGACAAGGCAGGAAACGTAAACATAAACATAGAAAAATGTTTGATTACAAACGATGACACCGCCGATGGATGGCAGCCCCTACCCTGTCTAGACGGAGATTCTTTTGCAGGCGGAAGACTGATGAGTTTCTGAAATTAAGACCCAGTCTCATGCGGTAATTGAACCCCCGTCCCCGGCATGGCAAGTTGTTGCTTTAACCACTTGGCCACTGGCCGACAGTTAACTCTTAATACACATCGATTGCTCTAAGTCAAAACATCCCATACTATTGCCACCTCTGAACGACGTATTTTATCAGTCCCTTTGCAAGGAATTTCAAAGCTAAGTAAAGCTTTATTTCCCAGCGAGACAGAAAATATTATTTTAACGTTCCCTCTTTTTAAAGAAGATTTTTGTTTCTTTTGATAAAGGCTTTAAATATTAGTAAATTGAAGCTTATGATTGTCTTTTTCTTTTACGCTTAAACAAATTGAAGTACATAATAATTCGTGTATTGTTGATAAGCTTACAATAAGTGGTGATTATGGTAGCTACACCTAGGAATATTTTTAAATTCACGCTTTACATCTTAATAATAGAAACCTTTAGCATAATAATAATATAATGCTTCTTGGCAATATTATAGCTGGGAAATTCTTTATTAGCAATATTCACAGAATTATGTCATATTATCCAGATTTCTTTGTGAACGTTTAATTTTGATTTCTTTATTATAATAAAATAAGAAATTCAATATAATATGTTCGGTTAAATAATTTTGAAATTTTAATATGGTGAAATTATGTATAGTTATGGCATTTTGCTTCACTTAATTGACAAATTATATTTTAAACGACGCACATGCGTCACAAACTATAACTTTACGTCTCATTGTCATGTCGATTTACATCACATGGTACTGTAAAGAAAGTATTGCAACTAACTGTTGTCTGCAACACTCTCCCCACAATCCACTGTAAAAAAAAAAAAATGGACCATACTAGAAACTGAATCTCCAATACACGTGTGCTAACCATTAGACCAGAGAGCTGCGATGTAATTTTCTTTATAAAATATCTCAATATATCCTTCGAAGGTCGGTTTTTAACTCCAACGCCATGAAAATTTTTTAAACAAATTTATATAAACGAATTGAATAAAAAAATGCATAACAGATGTTAACTAACGAAAATTGAAGAACTGACATTAACGAATTGCAGCTGGAACCATTTGTTCCTTCTTCAGTTTTTCCGAGGATTCAGTGTTTAATTCTTCCAAAGTAAAAGCAGATAGAGTTATGTCAAAATCTTCTTATTCATATCAGATTTCTAACTATTTTGCTGTAAAATGTTGAAAATATCAGATTTTCAGAATAAGAAATAACATTTGAAATCTTTTAATCAAAAACTATTTTATTATTTATATATATATATATATATATATATATATATATATATGTGTGTGTGTGTGTGTGTGTGTGTGTGTGTATATGTCACGTTTCACCCCATGACTTTTTTTAATAACACACAAGATGCACATATGAGAAGCACAGTTCTTTTAAAATTGAAGATCTTTATTTCTTTCGAAGTTATGGCGGAGACAGGGCGTCCTTCTAGCTTGACGCGAAACATACATGTGTACACATACAGAGACAACCACAGAATGAATCTGCTCTCTTAGCCAGGGGCTGTACCAAACAAGTCAGCGACAAACATCAACACAGATGTTTGTCGTGGGTGGTAAGGCTAATATACTTCTTAGAAGCACATTGGGTACGTTTTATCTTTATGGTATTGTTTTACACTTTTGATCACTTGATCTGTGGCACCTGCAGCCATTATCTCTGAGATATTGTGAACTGCGGATTTAGATGACTAAAGATGGGGTTCTGTTATTCCTTCTGGGGCGCTGATGGGTTGGCTATTCTGAGAAAAGGGGCCTATCTTAACAGATGTGGGGACCCGAATTATAGAAATAGACGAGATTCAACTTATAATGTCACACACACACACACATATATATATATATGTGTGTACACACACACACACACACACACACACATATATATATATATATATATATATATATATATATATATATATATATATATATATATAGTGAAAAGAATTGTCCTCTCCAGTAAAAGTGGACGTTTTGAGGGGTGGCCGTCGAAAGGAGGTTTCTTCCATAACATTGTTTCTATGGAAGCTTGAATCGGGTCTGAACAAAATATGGCAGTTTAGAGGGGTGGCTAGCGAGAGAAATTTCACCATATATATAGATATATATATATATATATATATGGTGAATGGATATATTTATTTATTTATTTAATATATTATTCTATATTACATTATATTATATTATATTATGAATGAATGAATGTTTGTTTGTTTCGATACTTCCTTTGAAAACACGGAAAAATTAATAAACCAAGCCAATAGTTATAAATATAAATATTTTCCTCTAACATTTGCTGATACACACATCACAATGATTTTCTATTGTAATATCGAATAACGAACTTTGTTTTTCTGATGTATTGCTCTCTAATCTTACACAGGTGCTCATGAAGTGCTGTTATTGATGCCATTCTATATGAATTATGAATCAGCTGCATGGACAATCTCTTTGTTCTGTCAGACGCGAGACAATTTATCAAATGATCTGCTTCCAGTTCTTCAGCTACGTAATATAATTTTCCAGATACCGAGATCATGTTTCTTTGAAAACGTTCTATCAGCCTTATAATATTTCTTCCAGCGTCTAGAGAAAATATCTGATGCGGTCAGCAAATATAACTGCTTCTGGAATGTCCTTTACTCTCCTCGGGGGAAATGAAAGTTTAAGACGGGGGAAAAAATGTTGCTTTCTCGGATGAAACTGAAAATATATCTTTTTTATTCCTTTCGAGCTTCGATTAAAGCAAAGACTTCTATTGTGGTATTATTACAAAGCCTATTGAAGAAATAAAATGGTTTAAGGTATCTGCCGCCTACGTTGAAATTGCTGTTTTGGTGCAAATTTTCAAAAAAAAATTTATTGCTCTATGTCAAAGGCCATAGTCTTTTAGGATTCTAAAACTGTTTTAACTTACTTTTCGTACGATCAATGGATGAGATTTACGGACCATTTAATAAGCCGAAACCAACGAGCCGAAAGCTACGAGCTCGTATATTAAAAGAACAGAAGTAACATCTTGAAATACATTTTCTAGCAAACCAAGTTTTCAGTTACTTTTGTAAACGAGAAAGCTAATCATTTAAGAGGTTTTCAGTGTATTTCAATGAAATTTTGCAATAGCGTTTTACATAATACTAACTATTCTTGAATTAAAAGCTATGCTATATGTGTTAATTTAATCATTCTACAGGACCTGTACGTATAAAAACATAATTGTTTTTTAAATGAGTGTTTTTTTCACTTTTTTTTGCTATATTTCAGTGATTTTTGGAAATATTGTAAAACTTTTACTTCAGATCACAGTAGTATATAGAACAAAGAAAATTAAAATATGTATAGTTGAATGGAGTGTATGGTCTCTTTCGTAAGCACTCAATTTTATTAAAAATTTATAAAAAAAATCCCCTTTATTTTAAAATGTTAGGAAATTTTTATCAAAATTGTATTTGTGCTTTCGGGATTTTATATCCCCTTTGGGCAAAAAATATATGTATTTAATCAGTATTGTATAATTAAAAAAAAGGGTTCCGAACTTAGGCAATATAATAATTATATTATAATATGAATGAATGAATGTTTGTTTGTTTGTTTCAATACTTCTTTTGAAACCAGGAAAAAAATTAATAAACCAAGCCAGTAGTTTCCAAATTAGAAATATTTTTCCTGCGACATTTACTGATACCTTAAAATAGACCTAGAAAAAAGTTAAAGTTAACTTAAAGGAACGCAGATCAAATTCGAACGTTTTAAATATAATACATGAGGTGCTGATAATTTTTTTGAATTTACTTGCCAAACTCGTGCAGTACACCTTAATTTCTTTGACGATAGACCCTTTCTTCATTGGAAAATGTCTCCATACAGCTAGAAATTCTTATGCAGCTAACTATACATATACACTTAGAATTACTTACAAGGATTAATTCATTCATAAAAATATAAATAATTCTGTGGGAAATTAATTTTAATGGAGCTAAACGCAGCGAAAAGATTTTTCCCAGTGATATATGTTTAATTTGTTTATATATAATTTTTTAATAATAATTCAGCCATGAACTTTGCAGAAACCTTTCTGAAAAGCAAAATTGGCCGTTTAGATTTAAAGATCAAAATTCAGGCACAAAACGAAGCGCGTATTTACCAGAGCTAACATGATTATTACATAACTGATATCACATAATTGTATATGTAGCTCGAGGTTGCCTAGTGGTAGCGCGTCGGCTTTCGATGCTGAGGTTGCTCGGATCTAATCCCGACAAGAGCCGTGAAATACCTCCGTGTCCAGGCTGGATATGGGCACGTTATATCCGTAGACCGGAAAGTCCCTCTATGTGGACAGAGAGGTTGGGAGAGGGTACGAACCTCCCCCCCGCAGATGTAGCCCCTGAGGGTGCTGGGTAAAAATTGCAGTGGCACCTGCCTAAATCGGACTCCGACCCGTGGTGTGGTGCCATTATAAACCGGAGCCGCACCCATCAGCCCTCTAGCCTATATGGACCTGATCTGGAATAAATTCCAGCCAGAGGGCTTTAGAAACAACAACTTAATTGTATATAAATATTGTCATTGACTGCATTACACATGTTGCCCATTTTTCCAGGTTTGCGCCAAGCACGAGGAGAAGACTCCGAATAAGACCGTCTACCGAGAATACAACCGTGAGTTCATGCTTCCAACTGGCACGAACCCGGAGCTCATCAAGTCCTCTCTGTCTAAGGATGGCGTCCTCACAATAGAAGCACCCTTGCCCGCCATCGAATCGTACAAGGAGCGGATGATTCCTATAGACAAGTGCTAGATTCCTTGTAGCGAGATCCAGCGTGGTCATCGACTTTTACCGTAGAGATATCAAACGTATTGACGACTTAGATGATGATGGTTGTTGATGTTTGTTGTTGTATGTGTTCCTGTCGCACATAGGTTGGTGGGTTTTGCAAAATGGAATTTCGCTGTACACGTTTGTAGTTTTTAGGAAGCTTAGGCAATAGCTGGAATATTTTTACTTCAGCAAGTGTTGTAAACTATCATTTTTGCAATATGTTGTATAACTTGAGGTAGATACCTGCAGTCACTTTGGAGAATATGAGAAAGGTGCTTTTTATTTTTTTATTTATTTAAATTCTTAAATGAGGAAAATTCATTTCACCTCTATATTTCCAGATGAAGCAAATAATTTTAATGTTGGCAGTTTAAATTTTATCGTTCGTTTGGCTCGTAAATAATTTATCCAAGGGCGAAAAATATAAAGAATATATTGATTTACAAAAGTAAAAGGGAGTTCATTTAAATATTCAATTTCACATTCAATGTCTTACGGTATAAAGTATTATCTTAATAACTCATGTTTTAACTGTTTCAAAATTACCCGAATATTATTTTCAGTTCAAATGGAAATTATTTGATGATAGTTATAAACTATTAAAAACGTTTAATGGGCACCATATTGTTTAAAACATCCTTAAGATTCATAATCGTATTTCAGTATATACATTTTCTGATTATTTCGGGAATATATAAATCATTGCATGATATCTTTCCATATATGTGATTCCAGATACAGTGACACAAAATTAATCAAACAGATCTGAAGCACAATGACGGGTAGACTTTTATATATTTTTGAGCTTCTACATACATACGATTAACGTTCTTTTTTGCAAATCTCACCATCTGTTATTATTTATTTCTTGTTTCTTGAAAGATACTTTTTCATGTTTACGATTTTCATCAGTATCGTAGTATTGTACCTCATCGTTGTAGATTGAACTTTTTTGCCAACATTCCTTTTGAAGCCGGAAATTTCTCTTCAAAAATATTTTGGCGCATAGTGGTTTTCCATCACGCGCTTTTCTGTCAAAAGCTGAGCTTTTTTTTCGTAGCTTTATGGCAAGGACGCTGTATGGGTGCGAATCGATGTAATATATACATAAGATCTTAATATATATATATTTCAGATTATATTTGGAATTGAAAAAAAATAAATTTATATGTAAATTGAAATCTCTGTTTGAGTGTCTGTAGTTATTTCATTGTAATTTTTTTTCACTTTCTCCGATTTATTAAGCATATTTCTTTTTTAGTTGTTCATTTACCTTAGAATATTTAATTGAATTCTGAACTAATATGAATAATCCCAGACACAATAAAAGAAATTAAGGGGTCAGGTGCCTTTTAAAAGCTAAAAGACTCGACAAAGATATCCTTATTTTAAATCATCAGTGGTTATGAAAATCTTTTATTCAGGAATATGAAAATTTTACTATGAGTTAAACACACTTTCTGTATTATAAATGTGGCTCTTAATTTTTTCTGGCTTGAAGAGAACTTTTTTAATTGTTTAAAATGTTAACCATTGTTTTTTTCATTGTTATGTACATATTACCAGAATAGTTGGCTAGAATACCATGAAATTTTATGCACGTTCAATATAAACATGTATCATTAAAATGACGAACTGTTATGTCATTCCTACCAAAAAATTTGAATTACAGTAAAATTTATCAAAAAAATTTCTGGAATTTAAAATAAATTTAAAACTTTTTTTTGTTTATGGACTACGAATTTTGATTTCAACGTTCGTCATTTTAAAAGATATATTATGCAACTTAATTTTAAAATTCAAAAAATTTGTGTATTCATTAATATACAGACGCAAGTCTGCGCGCAATGATATAACATTGAAAAAAAAACAATGGCTGAAATTTAAAAAAAATTTTTAATTTATCTTCAAGATAGAAAAAATTAAGTTGCATAATATATCTTTTAAAATGACGAACGTTGAAATCAAAATTCGTAGTTTATAGAAAAAAAAAGTTTTTAAATTTTTTTTTAATTCCAGAAATTTTTTTGATAAATTTTACTGTAATTCAAATTTTTATAGTAGGAATGACATGACAGTTCATCATTTTAATGATACATGTTTATATTGAATGTGTATAAAATTTCATGGTATTCTAGCCAACTATTCTGGTGATATGTACGCAATGACATAATGAAAAAAACAATGGCTAAAATGTTAAAGAATTAAAATAGTTCTCTTCAAGCTAGAAAAAAGAAAGAGTATTTAACTCATAGTAAAATTTTCATATTTCTTAATAAATTACGAGTATTTTAGTAACTACATGATTGAAAATAGGGATATGTTTGTCGAGTCTCTTGATCTTTAAAGGGTACCTGACCCCCTTAAACACAGACAAGCAAAAAAAAGGAATTGTTCATAGTTACATTTTTCTAATCCCAGATTAGCAAACGCAGATTTTTAAAATTATTCCTCTTTTTTTCTTTCTTGCTTTTTTTTCTTTTTTTAAGCATTTGAATATAGACGTTTAAATGCGATACACTAAGTTTCTAAAATTTAAAATTTTTCCGTAATAATTTTCTACAGTACATTAATTACTGATGTCTATTACTACGTATTCAAATTGTTTTTTGAAAAAATTACATTAAATTATAAAGATTTTGACTTGCGCATTACATTTAAAAACCTCTTTTCAAGTGCAGAAAGCAAGAGTCCAAGAATATACATTTGCTAATCTGCGAGTAGAAAAAAAATACTCAGTGAAAAATTTCCCATAGCTTGACGTTTAGATTGGAGATCTGCAGGGTCAACTAATGTCACCTAAAATAGCTATTAACAAGTTATGTAACAACTGAAGACCGAAATAATAAACCACAACTTAAAGAACATTAAACTTTGACTCCACAAAAAGAACAGCAAACAATTTGTCAGTAAACAATTAACAGTTATTTCTCGTTTAGTTTGAAAAGGGTCTTGAGATGCAGTGATGCCTTCACTTGCGAGTTTGATTCGTTCCGTGCCGGATCTCGTAACTCGAATTACTCGTATGTCAAATCAATTTTCCCCATTGAAATGAATTGAAATGCCATTAATCCGCTCCGGGCCCCCTCAAAACACCACAATGTTTTGTTAGATGTTTTTTAAATACCGTAAGATGGGGTTACTTTGTGACGAATTTTAAGTATTTTTCAGTGCCAGCCGATTAGTTTTATAAGCAGCCCAAAACGAACAATTGCAAAACATTGGTACATCCTTTCCTTACGTAGTTATGTATTGCACAAACCCGGATCTTTAATTACCATTGAGGAATTAAAGTTAAAATGTGTTACAAAGTTGCCCCGCCGAGTGGGACTACTTTGTGACATCTGTGTTTTCGCCTTGAAATCCAAGAGGAAAAATTTTGGAAAAATTAGACAGTAAAACGCTTATCAAAAGCTTAATACACAATTATATATACATATTACATAGCTTTATCGATATCTTTGACATCAAAGAGACCTCGGGTCCCAGGGCAACCATCAGTTCTGAGAGGATCGGGAAATTCGTCTTTCGGCAGATTCTGCTCCTTCGGGAAATTTTTTCCCAGATAGTCAATACTTCCTTCTCCAGTGGTATTTCAGAGGGTGGAAAAAGGCAACATCGAGCGGCTGGAGGAGGTGGGTCGACTTTTTGGATTATTTTGTGGCAGTGTCAATGTGTTACAAAGTAACCCCGTCACCTTTCGATATTTAGGTTAAGTTCTAATATCTCTCGAAAATATCACTACACAAAAGTTATATTGCTTCACAATCTAACCAACATATTGACAATTAAAAATAATTACCTGTGGTTGTTCGTTGTATAACGTGTTAGTCTTCAGCACACAAAATTTCCGAAGTTTGAGTCAATAGCTTGACAACAGGTTTGAACAAATACACTGGCCAGCAAAGACAAATGGCACGCAGAAGCTTTGGACACTGGCCATTAGGTGTCTCTGTATGTCGGACAAGCTGTTGGCGCTGTTCTTTGTATTCCCTGTATCACGGGCGCTGAGCAAGATCCGAAATACGAAAAAAATACTATGTGTCACAAAGTTACCCCTGCAGTCACAAAGTCTTGAGGTAAAAAATGTACTTATAAATAACGAATATTGTATAAAAAACACAATACAATAGAATGTACTGCAATAAATTTGATTTATTAAGTATAATGCACAACATTACCTTGAGGATCAGATGACTTGAAGATGCTGATGGAGGTGGAGGAGAAAGGCTGAACTGAATAACTGAATCTTATTCGCTGATTTTTGCCCTTCGCCGCGCTTTCCTCACTTTCATCTGTAGGGGTTTTCGATAAAAACGTCCAATGAGGTCTTTTTCAACCATCCTTTCAGAATGTTTTTAAAGTGAGAGGTTGGACGTTGTTCGGTTTTGGAGGGCGACATATTCGGAACATATAAACTTCCATATTCGGAAAATAATTGAAAACAGATTCCTTATCTGATTTTACCATGGTATTGTTGTTTTTGATACCGTTCATTCCACGATTTTCATATTAAAAAAATTGCTTCTTCATTCTTCGTAATTCTTTACAAAACTTTATGACAACATTTATAGGAATAAAAATACTGTAAATGAAATCGATAAAAAATTATGGACCTTCAATAAACGTAGTAAACACGATCAACATTCGAAACGAATTATACAGAACTTTTGATTTCACTTTACGTAATTCTTCTAATTTTACAAAACCTAAGGAATATTTTAGACTTACGCACAAGTATTCTGGTTAAAATAGAAAAGTCTCGCAAAAGCAATGGTCTTAAATCAGTGGAAAAGATATGAGTATCATTTTAAATACAAGGTAGTTAAGCAGAAATAATGTGCAATGTTCGTTTCTTAAAAAGGAAGCGTACAGTTGAAATCGAATCAGTCTGTTAATATTAAACAGCTTTTTCCTTCTTAAATGAACAGCAGTAGTAATATATTTCATCTCATTTTAAAGCGTGGTACACAGAGGCTCTAGGGTTTCGAAGTAAATATCAAGTCAACGGGGAAGAATAGGCCAGAACAAGGGCACTCAAACTGCGGCCCAAACTTTTATGTGCGGCCCGAAACACTCCAACATATTATGAGGCAAGTGCTTTAGTAAAGATAATTTTGGTAATGATTGCCTGAAAAATAAAAAATTGTACAAATATGTGTCACCTGTACCCGTTTTCACATCAACGTACTATTTTTGTGAATCAACTATAATTCCAAAATGAAATATGCGAAGATCGTAGATAGAAATGGGCTTACTGATTATTGCCATGATGACGTATTGAGAGTAGCATATAGCAAGTATGAGTATAAACCTGATTTGTTTAAATAGTTAAAAGAGTTTGTCTCAACATCAAAAATCACACTCAATTTTAAATAAACGTTTGAATACATTTAGGGTCTTGAGTTTTATTTTTTACATTATTATGTTATGAGGCATAGAGTACTATGTTACAATTCCCGTGACGTAACAAACATATGCATGAGGCCCTAGAGAAAAAAAAATTTTGAGTATGGCTGGTCTAGAATGTGCAAGGTTGCATTAAAGTATTTTTTAAAATTTTCTTTTTTTGTAAATGAACTTGAAACTTCTCAAATACAGGTTGCTTTTAGATTTCTCCTAAAATTTAATATTTAATAAGTGAAAAATGTTAATTGAAGGAATTTCCGTTTTCACGTCGTTTTAACTACGAAATACGGTCACATAATTACAGAATTTGAAAAGAAAAAAACCTGCAGTTTTATTTAATCTTTGAGATTTTTCAAGGCTAATTTTCAAAGTATTTTACAAAAAAAAAATTAAGATATAAGAACTGAGGAAATCTTTTAGTTTTTAACTTATTTTTACATTTTTCGATTCAAACTACCCTCGTGACATTTGTATTTCTTGAGGGTATGCGTACAATAACCTCGCTACACATCTGTGACGTTCATCGACAAATGTACTGCTTTATAGCACTATTATGCTATGACTCTACCACGCGAGTCATCTTTCTTAAGACGGAAAACATGTTCAAACTTTCATACAGATATTTTAGAAATATACAATAGATTTTGAAACCCACAAATAGTGTTTCACACCAAGTTAGCGGGGAGTTCTTTGTTAAAGTAGACTTCTACTTATCCCAACAAGTCGCTAAAGGATTAGAACTTATTTTTCCTTTTCTAAAGGCCACGATGTCCTGCTATATCAACCCACTGGGTTACTTACTTGAAACTTGTATTATACGCGAAACAAGAACGCACAACTCCTTAAGATATATAGTTAAAAATAATATTACCAAGTAGAGCCAATAGATATAGACCTTCATCAGGCCGGAGAGCTTTAGGTATGGAAGAATAGACAATTTAAGAATTCAAAGTTCATTAGATTCTTTAAAATTAATAAGAGATTCAACAGAATTTTCCAGAACTTCATGGGAGTCCTTGACAAAAGTGAAAAGACATGAAAAGAGGTTCGTCTATCAGATGAACAGGGGAGAGAAATTTATGCACACACAAAGTGACACACCCGAAAACAATATAAACAAATACAGCAGGATGAGATAAAAAAAGGCGGGGATTTAGTAATGGGAAGGCAAATTATGTAATGGAATCAAGAAGTAAAGGAATATAATCAAATGATTAGAAGTAAGCAGGAAAGAGATATAGTAAGAGAAGCGTGTTGATGCAAATACATTGACAGACAGCGGATAAAGATTAACTATAGGCCGGTCACTGACTGAAACCGTGGTATTAGATAAGATATAAAAATTATCTGGGAAATCTAAATCAGATACGAAGTTAATTAAGTGAAAATTCTTAAGTGTCAGAAAATTTAAATTTGTTTCCGAATTCCCAGCACTCTTTTTAGGAGTCTTGTGTTTTGAAGCGTTGTGTTTGCGGCTGTTTCTTGAGAAGATTTTCTATTTTAGACACACAATATGAAATTTAGTCAATATTAATGAAGCAATATTTACTCATTGTTTTATTACAACTTGTAATTAAATGATTAAAATATATAACCATATATCAGCATGTGGCAGCTCCATTGTTTCTTAGATCCCCACGGTAGTGGCGCACCCAGGATTTTTTCTTGGGGGGGGGGGGGTGAGATGAACGGATAAAGATATTTATAATGCATAGGGGGCCCGAGATGAACGGATAAAAATATTTATAATACAAAATCAATATTCATAATGCAATTTCTATTTCTTTGGGGGGCAGGGTCCCTTGCCCCTCCCCCCCCCCCTGGGTGCGCCACTGCTCCAGGGAGTCACTGGGAAGCGTGGATAAGATGTATCGATGGGCCTTAAAAGACCTGATTAAAATTCATTTCATAGTTCGAAATTTATTTGTTATCTGTGTCAAAAAGTTAGAGGTTCACCATGTCCTTCTGTCGGCAAGTATCTCCATCTGGTGAGGAAAAATGTCTTTAGAAAGTTCACGAATTGGGTGAAAAGCAGTCTGTTATAAAAATGTAGTACGAAAAGCCGTTTATAAAAAAAAATCTACTGAGAAAATTTTATATAGACCCTGAGACGAATTTTAAAATTGTGAATGAACATATGATTGATAAACCACTTATCGGATTCTTCAGTTCAGACTATCTTAAGTTCCTAAATTTAATCACGAACAGGGAGGTTTGCAGAAAAATTTCCGTGGGCAAAGGTTTCTCTTTGGACAAAGATTTATATATATAAGGCGGTGAAAGGCAAAACAGTGTAAGTCACATTTTCAACTTTTTTTTATTTGAAGGCAAAAATGTAATCTCCATGTTCAATTTATATTGAAATTGAAAATAATTATTATTTGCAATATTATAATAATTACTATGGATTATAATTTGTTCAATTCATAGTGGAATTTTTTGTAGTTTTTGCAGAAAAACGCTTTGGACTTACATCACTTGACTTACTGACTTACACCTTGCCTTTCCCATTCTCATATGTGTGTGTGTGTACTATATTGCCCAGGGATGTTCAAACTGCGGCAAGCGGGCCGCGTGTGGCACACCAAGGTTTTATGTCCCGCCCGAGACACTCGCACCCAATATGAGGCAGGTACTTTAGTAAACATAAATTTGGAAATTAGTGCCTGAAAAATACAAAAATGTGCATAAATGTGCCCACTTGCTACTTACGTTGTTTGCATCAACGTATGTTTATGAATCATCCAATTCCAAAATGAAATATTCGAAGAACGTAAATTGAAATCGGTTTACTGATTCTTACCTTGACGATATATTGAAAGAAGCATGTAGCAAGTATAAACCTGATTTGTCTAAAATAGTCAAAAGTTTGTATCAACATAAAAAATCACACTCTCTTTTAAATAAAAGTTTAAATATATTGAGGTCTCGAGTTTTATTTTTTACATTGTTATATTATGGGGGTATACAAGGGCGTAACTAGGCATTTAGGTGCCCCGGGACAAGGATGAAAAGTGGAACCCCCACTGAAGTTTTACGCCCAAAAAACGTTGGAATGGTACGTGTGTCACAAAAGACACGATCGGGGCACACGGAGAAAATTTGTATATGACAGAGGCTAGAAACCAATCACAGAACGCCGTTCGCCAGATATTCAGCGGAGAAAACTGATAAAAAGCTCTTTGATCGTGTTTTTGTTAGCCATTCGTAAAGCCGTTTTTTGTGCGTGCATAACGCGTCCGTTTTTTTTGTGATACACGTACCGTTTCAACGCTTTTAAGGGTTTTCGCATGCACTGAGCATTTTGCGACGGGAAAAAAAGTGGTCGTTGCTTTTTGAAAATTTCGAGTTTCTATACCTATAACCGCAACCGTGAGCGTCATTGTGTTGACGTTCTCAGAATCCCGAGCTCATACATCTGAATAACTATACCCGAAATCTCATCTCGATAAGTTGAACGGAACGATCGCTAGAGGTCCATATATCGTTTTTGTAGGCCGCTCGCAAAGCTGTTTTTGTGCGAGCATAACGCGTCCGTTGTTTGTGATACACGTACCGTTTCAACGCTTTTTAGGGTTTTCGCATGCGCTGAGCATTTTGCGATGGGAAAAAATGGGTGTGGCGATTTGAAAATTTCGAGTTTCTGTACCTGTAGCCATAACCGTGAGCGCCACTTGGTTGCCGTTCACAGAATCCCGAGCTCATACCTCTGAATAACTATATCTGAAATCTCATTTCAATCGGTTGAACGGAAAAGCCTCTAGAGGTCCATATATCGGCAAAGTTTCTTTATGACCACCCAGTATATTAATGTGACTGCAAAGCAAAACTTTAAATATCATAGGAATCTTCTATGGTTCGCAATGCCGAACTTATAGATTCAAAAGAGAGCCTGAGATGCTATTTAAACAAACAGTCTTTATGTTTCAATTGCTATCCCGAAATCAACTGTTGCAGATGTCATGGTGGCACTACTGAATCGAAACTCTGACTTAAAGGCCGCACAATTTGGGCGATCGAGGCTAAAGATTCTTAGGCATCTTTCAGACGAGGCACATTTCTTGATTCAACTGATTTGCCTTGTTTATTTTCATGTAGTTGACTGCCGTGTGAGGTTCTTTTCACACGAGGCGCGGCGCCCAATTCAAGGCGAAACCTTCTCTTCTGGGGTTGTGGCAACGCTTCGTCAGCAGCTAGACGCAGGCGAAAACGCGACTGAAAAATGATGTGGAAGAAGACAGTTTACTACATTAAATTATGTGTATATATTCTATCCATAGGCCATACTTTAATCTACACCTAAAGTAATTACAATATTTCCCATAAAAATATTTTTCAGGCAAATGTATTGTAATCTACAAAAATATCAAAGGAAAAAAAATTGCTGTAAAAAATTAGTGATATGTACTGAACTAAATTTTGATAGAATTTGTATAAACATACAAGATATACATGTATACAAAATTTTAGCAATTTGGTACGATTAGTTTTGAAGAAATAGTGCGCACAAGTTTCAAAATAACAGTTTTTAGAAAAAGCAATTTAAAGTTTAAATTTTCTATAAATTACTTTACTATTAGCTTTATACATTTGGCCATAAAATCGGTTGTAATATCGACTTCATTTTTTTCATAATATTCCTTTTATTCCATTCTTCATAATTAAATCATAATAAAAAATTGAGTTTTTTTAAGGTTTTAAGGTGGTTTCCCTCCTTACATTTTTAAATTTCAAAAACTTTGACTTAAATATTATACCTTTCTTTTACACCAATTTGATAACACAATATTGGTCTTTGATTTATAATGATGTAGGGGAATATAGAATTAATAAAGCATCATAACATGGCACTCAGGTTTTTACTTACAAAAATACAAAATGTATTATTTTTATATTTGCTCTGCGAATTTTTTAAATCGCATTTCTTTTATTTGTAGGACCATTATACCTCATTCTTACTTTTTAAAAAAAAATTATAATAATTAAATTGCACACCTGAAAGGGTTAATGCAAAAACCTCCCTCATATGAAAACTATTCAAATTGTAGGCATAAGGCGATGTTCACATTTGCGAATCTAGATAAATTTAATTAAATAATGGGTAAATTCACGCAATTTGGTGCTCCCACATATATTTTTAAGTGTAACAGTCATCGATGTAATGCTGTTTGATAAGTAATGTAAAGAGAGTGACGTATGTCACCATAGAAACATCAAATAAACAACCAATGATAAAGAATATATTTCGTTGAAATGACCAAATAAATATTTCTGTTCATTTTTTAATGATAATGCGGCTTCTAAATAAATTTTTTTAAAAATTCTAAAAAAGTTAAAAATTTTATTTTAATTTTGGAGTTTTTAACCACCATTAACAAAATAACAAATGGACTTTTAAATTTGAATGGTACCGACTATTTTATTGAGCAGTCATCTCTATTTATTTATATCGATATTTGCAAGGGGACAGGGACGTCTGCGACAACTAAGAAGTTGGAAATATGGTTTATTCTTTTAAAGCCCATATCTTATACAAATATGCATGTATCATTATGATTTTTTTATGTTAATTTAGTAAGACCTTTATGAATATTTTAAGATAAAAAAAAATTCTTTTTGGATTGAAAGGTAAATTTAAAATAACAATATAAACAAACATACTTTTCCCCCTGAAATTTTTTAGGTATTCACTTTGTAACACTTTTTCAAAAATTTAGTGAAAATCTTACCTTGAAATCTTGTGTGATGATTAAACACAGTTTATTTTATATCGTTAACCCATTTAAATCTTTGTTACACTTTTTTAAAAATTTTTAAAAATTATAAATTTCACTTACCAGAAATCTGCATATTTTTGTCATACATTTTCCCCATTTACAAAAATATCTTAAGGTTTAAAAATAAAAATATAAGTTATATTGATACAAGAGCACTTATTCTATTGACTTTTAAAATTACAGAGATGAACTTGCAACAGATTTTGCAGAAAGTGTATCATTACATGAAAAAATCACATTTTGAGAAAAACGCAAAGAACACTTTCCCATTATATGGGATTTAAATGTATGTTTACATTTTTAAGTTGCTATAATTGTTGTTAGAGTGTCAAAAAGTGCATAAATTATATATATTTGTAATCTGCAGAATCTGCTCTATTTTTTAAGCCACAAATTCAAAAATAAATTTTTTGAAGGTATTTGACGTCCCAGTCCCCTTGCTTAATATACATAGTTTGATAGTAACAAAAATTGAAACCTTCTAATGTTTCCATGGAAACAACTAGGGGCACCAAATTGCGCAAATCCTCCAAATAATTAATTAAATAATTCTAATAATTTGAATGAAATGTTCTTACCGATTGCACCTTATTGGTCAGGGTCCATGCTGTTGAAGTCGGAATAAAATTTGCGTGCCAATTCCCTCCAAGCTTCACCCCTTTTAATTTTATCTCTATATTCATCACACCTAATGTCCCATATCGCGGGACTAATACGAATTTCTTCGATGAATTGTTCCACATTCAAACTTGCAATTGAAACGCTTTCCATACTGAACTGAGCTCATGCAGCTAGGCGGCTGGTGTGAAGAGCGTACCTTCAGTAATGTCTTTTGTGTTGAGTCTACTCATCGGGATGAGACCGTTATCGGCACAAGTGCCAGATGGCAAAACCGTCTAGGCATCGAATTCACTCCGATTGAAAAGGTTCCGGCGATTCCCTTACATTTGCTATGGTGGCTACACTCCTTGACAGCCGCCCGGAAATCAGTTTAATCAACTATGTGCCTCGTCTCAAAAGGGCCTTAGTCATTGATGTTTCTAAAGAAGAATCGCTCTTCGCAGGAGCGGATCAAACACTTGGAGGGCCCCAAGAACAACGTAGTTTTGAGGCCCCCAAGAATGCATCTTTTTTTTATGCTGCTAACTTTCGGAGGCCCCTGACAATCGGAATCCCCAAGCTCATGGTTCTTGTGCCTGTGCGATGATTCGCCACTGGGTCGGCTACATCCGCGTTGGTCAGATCGGCTACACACAAGCCCCACATTACTCGGCTTAATGCCAGAAAGAGAGAGCAGTGGTGTTTAGTGCGTCATTCGTATAAAAAGACGAGTGTAAAAAGATTATGTGGACTGTTAAATCACGTTCAAATTTTTCCAACCGGATGAACGTGCCTGGGTATGGCGATTGTCCACGGATTGTTTTCTTTCGACTTCAGTGACCTAACAGTTAAATTTGGAGTGAGCTGTGTGAAGATCTGGGACTTAAAATTTCACAAGGATCAAAAAACGCAGAACATATGGTCATAACACGGGAATCAACATTCCCCAAGGAATTATTTTACGTGTTTTTAAATCATATTCAAAATTAATGGGGTGCGGCGGCCCGATTGGCAAAGGTGTCGAGCCAGTGACCTGAGAGTTGCGGGTTTGATGCGGGTTGCTAACAAAATCCACCGCCGTGTTCACTAATGGTGGCCGGTACACGTAAAATCTGTCGTGGCTGCACTGTCCTCCAAGTTCTCAAATTTACCTCTTGATAGAAAAATTAAGTAAAATGTAAATAGGTTAAAGTTAACTAAACAAAGAATTAGTAACAATAACAACATTTTATTTCCCAACAAGTTGGGCCAGGGTTTACGTTCAAGATTCAAGAGTAAAAATCTTCCGAGTCATCATGCTCGGCCAAAACAACAAGAAGTGACAAACCGCGACAGACACCCCCAGGGCATTGACCCGTACAGCGCTATCTGGCGGTGAAAACATATATATTCCCAACAAACTGGGCCGGGCTGAACAGCAATGTTCAGGACAATACTTATTACAACATTTCAAAATAATTTTAGGTTCAAGAGTTCACATTTCAATTACAATTTCTCAACATTTGAGTTGAGACCAAAACATTCAAATCTTCCAATTAATGTTCATGTTTCCAAAAAATCACCATAAAAAATTTCATATTAAATTCAGAAAATCAAGTTTCCAATTAATGTTCATGCTTCCAAAATTATACAATCAAATATACATATTAAATTCAGAAATTCAAGTTTACCATATAATTCAAAAATATAAAAGTTTAAAATTCAATTGTGAATGAAGTATTTTTAACACGTTAATAAGTTAATAATATCCAAAGACTAACAATCTATAAAAAATGCAACAAAACCTATACAAGAATTAACAATATACAATCAGTAAGGAACTTACTAATCTCACTTCATTGGAGATCCTTAAACACACTTACCTAAATACTATATTTTTACACATAACTACACGTTCACAAATGGAATCGTTCTTAAAATTTCGCTACAAATAAACATACAATAAATATTATATACATTTTATATACATGAGACATTTGAACTACAGTTGTAGGAAAATGATTACATTTAACACTCTAAATTTACAAGTAGTTGAACTGGTCGTTTAATTGTTCCTCTTTCAGTTTTAATTTCACAACTACGAATACGACCATCTCTACCTGGAAAGGTTTTTACAATCCTTCCCAATCTCCACATATTTCGTGGTAAATGTTCATCATGAATGATCACAATGTCATTTTCTTTCAAATCACCCTTAGACTGCTGATTTTTATTACAGTTTGCAGATTTCAAGTTCAATAAATAGTCTTTAGTCCACTTGCGCCAAAACTGATTTAGCAGTCTTTCGCGATACAAATATGCTTTTAGCAAAGTTTCTTTACGGCTTTGACCCACAATGTTATTGAATTTAACTGGAGGTAAATTGGACACTTTATTACCTATTAGGAAATGAACGGGTGAAAGTGGTTGTGGATCATTGAGACTATCAGGGACATATGTCAGTGGTCTTCTATTGACCACCGCTTCAATTTCAGTTAGCAAGGTGTGAAGTTCGTCCACACCTAAGGATGTTCGTCCAAGGGTTTTTCGTAGTGGCACTTTCACGGAACGAACTAGTCGCTCATAGAAACCGCCCCACCACGCCGCTTTCTCGGCAATATATCTCCACTGGATACCCGAGGAAGCATAATACGTTTTAACGTCTGGATGACTTATTACCTTCCACACCTTTTTAAGTTCTGCATCTGCAGCCTTGAAGGTAAGAGCGTTGTCCGAATACACAACTGAACAGATTCCTCTTCTCGAGACGAACCTGCGAAAAGCTAACAGAAATGAGTTAGTTGTTAAATCTCTCGTTAGTTCTAAGTGTACAGCTCTTGTAACTGCACACGTGCACAACAAAATGTAGAACTTGGTATGCTCATTTTTCACATAAAGTGGGCCAGCAAAGTCTAACCCAACGACATCAAACGGTTGTGACTGTTAGATTCTTGCAGCCGGTAGTGGAGCCACAACTTGATTTACAGGTCGAGCATTCATGCGTCTGCACATAACACATTTTTTTAGTATGTTTTTTACATACTGTCTACCTTTTATCATCCAGTATCGTTCTCTAATGTAAATGAGAGTACTTGCTACTCCGGAATGATACACCTTTTCATGTGCATCAAGAACAATAAGTTCAGCTAATTTGCTTTTAGGAGGCATGATTATCGGGTGCTTTTCATAGTAGCTCAATGAGGATTTTTGGAGTTTGCCTCCCACTAATAAGACGTTATCTTCATTTAAGAAGGGATTGAGCTCGAAAATGTTAGAATTTTTAGTAACTGGTTGTCCCAATTTTAGATTATGAATTTCCTCTGCAAAATGTTCAGCTTGCGTTTCTCTAATTAATCGAATTTCTCCAGAGAATATTTCTTCAGCTGTCAAGGTGCCATTTCTTTTCGGTAAATGTTTTCTTGCATTATGAATAAATCGCATTGCCCATGCGATAATTCTAACAGCTCGACTTAATTTGCTGTAATTTTCAAGATCTAAAAGGGGTTTGTGATCGTCGACACTAGCTTGCAAAATTGTAATGTCTTTTACATCCTTTTTTCTCTCTAACATGGATTCGGAATTCTGCGTTATATTTCGTACACTTCTTTGCCACATACAGTCTGGTTCACTCAACCAATGTGGCCCTGACCACCAAACCTTTGACGACAACAAATATTCTGCGGAACAACCACGTGAAAGAATGTCAGCAGGATTTGAAATTCCATCACAGTGCTTCCAACAAGCCGGATCTGTTAGGGACTGTATTTCAGTTACCCGATTTCTTACAAATTGTTTCCACCTATGTGGTGACTCATTGATCCAATGTAAAACTATTGTACTGTCAGACCACATAAATGTTCTTTCGTCTGGAATCTTAAACAATTCCTTCAAATATTTTGCAAGTCTGGAGGCAATTAACGCGCCTAGTAATTCCAATCTAGGCAACGTCAGCTCTTTACTTGCTGGGGCAACTCTAGTTTTGGATGTTACAAATGACGTGGTGAATTCTTTGGGACACCTAAAGTATGCGACAGCTCCATACGCTTTTATTGATGCATCACAAAAAATGTGTAGTTCCAAATCATTGAAATTTCTGAGTTTCCCAGGAAAATATTCGCGTGTTAATTTCAGCTTCTTCAAATTCTCTATTTCGTGATACCACTCAGACCACAATTGCTTACATTCTTTCGGAACTTCATCATCAAAATCTATTCCTAATTGCCAAAGATTTTGAATTAACAATTTTGCACGTATTACAAAAGGCGAAATAAAACCTACAGGATCAAAGATTGTAGCAGTCACCTTTAATATGTTTCTTTTAGTAATATTCTCACAATTATTTAACGTTTCACACAAAGCTTCAAAGTTTAAGAAAATTTGGTCTTTACGAGTACACCAGTGAAGCCCTAGCACCTATAATGAATTCTCAGAATCTTCTCCGTTTATTATCCCATTACTTATCCACCGACTCTTTAAAGCGTCTGAATTAGAACTAAATTTGCGTAAATTCATCCCTGCATCCCTAAATACTTTACATGCTTCAGAACTAAGCTTGAAGGTTTGCTCAAGAGTATCACCCCCATAAAAAAGATCATCTACATACACCGAAGTATTTAGCATCTCAAAAACATCGGGTTCCTCTGGGGCTATCTTAGATATATGATACTTAATAGTACTAGCCAGAATGAAGGGACTGCATGAAACGCCAAATGGTACTCTAGTCATCCTATATGGTTTCAAATTAAAATCCTTATCAAAATACAAAAATCTCAAAGCATCTCTGTCAACTTCTGCTATTCCAATTTGATGGAATGCTTTCTCAATATCTGCGGAAAAGGCATATTTAAATTGTCTGAAACGCAGTATCATATCTAACACTGAAGGATTTAAATTCGGCCCAGGAACTAAACAATCATTAAGGGATGCGGCATTGTTTTGTTTTGAAGAGGCATCATAAACTATTCTTACTTTAGTTGTCGTAGAATTTTTTCTTACAACTGGGGAATGTGGCATGTAATAAACTTTGTCACTGCTACTTTCAAAACTACATTCTTCAATAATTTGGTTATCTAACTGATCGCGTATTATTTCATTATAATGTTTAGCCAAAAATTTTTCCTTAATTTATTTCCTAAAGACATTAAACGACTTTTCGCGTTTTCAAAATTATTACTTAAGGCTTCATGATTTTGTTTCCATAACAAGCGAGAAACATATCGCCCATTATCAAACTGCAATTCCCTCTGAAATTGCTGAATAACCGATTCATCGGAAACCTCCTGTTTGTTTTCTGTCAACCCCAGTGTGTCCAGAGACCAGAACCGCTTTACGATGTCATTAATCTCAACATTCTTCGACGCGTCGGCAAAATACTGTACACCGATATTCATCACAGCTGCGTTCTCCAAGAGCTTGTCGTAGCCTCCACCCTGAATAGTCCACCCAAACAAGGTGTCAGTTGCGAACAAATTATTGCCTAGTTTCTCCTTCCCCCCCAGCCAGGACATTCCAGTAGTAATCCGCCCCCACCAGAATTCTTATCTCCGATGCTTCTCCGCTATCGGCTAGCTGCAGCCCCTTTGATTCTAAGATTTCACGAATGCTTTTAGTTGGTACTTTTACAAAGGCTCCTGTTATAGTATCTATTACAAGGGCTTCAATTATTATGGATTTTTGGGGAAACTTAACATTTTTAAGATTTATTTGAACGACTTCAAAATCCCGTTCACGACCTTCACTAAACCCAAATGAATAAACATACAGTTTTTCTTTTCTCAAACATCTTAAATTTAATTGCTTAGCTAGATCGGCTCTAATAAATGATTTCTGGGATCCTCCATCCATTAAAATCCTAACGGTACTATTTTTGTTTGTGTCAACATTTTCTGCTAAAACTGAACAAGTCTGTAAATATACCCCTTTACAAGTATTTTCGGAATTTAAAGACAAAGATGCAATAACAGACTCTTTGTCCTCCGTTGGTATATCAAGATTAACTTTCCTACAGAATAATTTGTTATGACTTGAACTATTACAATTTTGGCAGGGAGAAATTTTGCTTCTACAATTTGGAGACATGTGTGTTTTTCCAAAACATTTATAACACCTACCCTGAATTTTCAAAAGTGTTCTTTTATCGGTTCACCCCCCCTTTCGCCGACACTGAAATTTCCTTCCCCCTCTCGTTGTAAAATTCCCCAAAATGAGGAAAATCACCACCCCCGTTTCGCCCCAAAAATGCCTTCCTCCTTCTCGTTGACAAATGTTTATTTACAAACTACACTACTCGCCTGGAGCGAACTGCTCCAGGCGCACGAATCATGGTGCAAAATTAGAAAGGGTGAAATAAAAATTTGTGAAAACTTTTGTATAAAAAATTCAATTTGTCAGATTTTCTATGAAATATACAAAAAATAAATGAAATATTGTTTAGATAAATAAAACAAAGCTTTTAAATATATTAGTATGCATTTTACTGAAATCATAACTTTGATTTCAGAAAATATTCATTATAAATTTAACATTTTATAGACCTATAAAAATGCATGATGATTGCTAAGAATGTTTGAAATCACTACTATAGGCATTTACTATGAGTATCGTAAGTTGCGTTTTATAGCAAAAAAAGTTACATGCATCCGGGGAATCCCACGAGCGCAAGTTAACACCGGCGCTGAATCGAGGCAAATATTCGGGATTTTTTTAAAGCCAGCATAGTATTTAGAGTTTCATATTTCCTTTGTTTATTTTGTACAGTGTAAGGATTTGAAGTTGATTCTGGAATGAATGTGTAATATAATTTTTAAAACTTATTGAGTGCACTGGCGATTGTAATTTATTGTTCCGTTTAATTGACTTTGTAAAATTTATGACTATTTTACTAAATTACTTATATACAGTGTGCTTTTGGATTCATCGACGTATAATTTTAAAAGTAAATGGTTTGTTTATAAATTATTATGTTAATTGAGGTTGCAACATACAGAATAATATTTAGTTTTATAACGTAAGAAAATAAAATTGTTTTTAAAATTTCTAAAAGTAATAAATAAAAAATTATCAGCAATTAACAGATATATTTATATATATTCTGTGTATTAAATTCTGTTAATAAATACCATATATTTATATATGTATTGTAGGTAGTTAGAGATGTAAAAAAAAACTAAGTGGGGCTCAGTTTAGAAAACGAAGACTAAAAATGTAAGAAGCCGAAAAGGAAGTTTTAATGGAAGTTGCCAAAATATGAAAATTTTTTAAAACGGTCGATTCAAATAATGCACTCGTTGAATTTTAATGGAAACAAATCGTAAGATCAAGGCAATAATTCTCCAGACAAAACAGATACAGATATTACGAATATTTCTTCGCCTGAAACAATTCAAACAGAAAGTGAAATTCTTCCACAACACATTGATATAGAAATAGACTCGTCTGACAAAGAAAAATTTTCGGAACAATTATTTTGATAATTGTGCGAAGTAAAATACTCGAACCTATTAATACAGTCTCGAAAATGCTGCAAGGTACTCATGAAGATATAGAGAAATCCGCTGAGATGCTTTCATCACTCCTAACCCAATTCCAGAACTTATAGAATAATTGGGAGTTTGTTAAAAAAAGATACCTTTGAGTTATCAGCTGTATGGAATATTAAACTTTGTTTTCCCCAAAAAAGATGCATCTTGTGAAAAAATTCTTTGCTTAATTACAAGTAGATGAACTCATTTAAGACAATGAACGATATTTGAAAGTCGAGGTGTTTTATAAAGGAATGGATTTAATAATTAATCAATTTACTATTAGATTTGAATCCGTTCGACAGTTATGTACACTTTTTAAATGTTTATCACTTGCCTTAAATGTTTATATCTTGCCGCGTCACTTGATAAAAGTATTCTGGAAGGATCAGAATTGTTACAATCGGCATATCTTTCCGATATTTCACCTAATTTTGGACCTCAATTGCTTCGATTTAAAATGTGCTTTTATATTCAATTAAAACAAATTACTTTAATACGCGAAATTGCTGAACTACTTTTAATTCACACCACAGACTCAAGTAGCTTCTTTGACATAATTACAGCTTGCCTGATATTTTCACTTTACCGGTGACGATGACGACAGCAGAAAGAAGTTTTTCAAAGCTGAAATTAATCAAAACATTTTAGAAGTATCATGCCACAACACCGTCTTAACTCATTGGCCACTATATAAATTGAAAAACAATAACTTTCCAACTTGATCTTGAGAAATTGATTGATCGATTTGCAAACGAAAAAAAGGGAAAACGACAATTTAAGTTTTTTTTTCTTTGATGTGGAAACTAAACATGTATAAGTGCATTTTGACAATACAGTTTATAAAATATGTAGTAAATATTAGTAGGTACTCCGTACTTAAAGAATAATAGTTTGTTTTATTATTTTAGTAATATTTATTAAATTGAATATCTTATTGTTGAAATGTCTTTAATTTAAATTTAAGTGTTATTCAGTAAGATTTTAAATCGAAATAAGAGGATCAGATAGAAAACAAATTTCGCCAGAACTCTTCCGAGAAACAAGGGGGCGCACTGATTGTACTTGAGCCAGGGCGCTGAATATGTAGCTACACCACTGCTATGCATATTCATAAAGAAGAAATCTAGATGTCTTAAGGGGATGGTGGACTTTCAAATTACCAAAAATCGAACGAAAATTTGAATTTTTTTGTGGGGTATTAATATTTTAAAAATATGTAAAAATTGGAATAAAATGCATTTAAAATATAAAATGAAAAGTAAAATGAAAACTTGGTGGTTTTAGAAAAGTAAATATTAAAGGTAGGTGAAAAAAATATCTTTTAAAGGGCTTTTTATCAAAATGAGTCATTTCCAGATTTGCAAGTCTTTGAAATGATCCTTGCGTCACAATTTTGGACGAAGTCTAATATTCCTTAGTTTGTAATATACACTAAATATGCTTTGGCTTACGTATAAATATATAGTTACTTATATATTCTTGGAACTGGAACTGTCATTTCTGTGACGGCTCTTTCTTTCAGTTTCCGCTTCTCTCCGCTGGGAGAAGGTGTTGACCCAACCCTCTCCGACTTGAAATCCCTAAATATCTCAAAAGGGAAGCTTGAACGGGAAAAAAGGGGGGGAAGGAAATTTTGTGTCGGCGAAACGGGGTGGACACCCTTTTATCCTCGTCGGATTTCTCGCAATCTACAACACTATGGGAATTTACCTTGCAGAAAAAACAGTACGGTTTAATTACTGTAGTAAAGGCAGACGCAGTTGGGATATTTTTACCCTTCAAATAACTATTTTTGTTTAAGAATCCCGTTTTGTTTTTCTGATGGAAATCGAAATTATCTTTCGTATTACAGTCTTTACTAAATAAATACGACGCTTCCCTGCATTCAACTTCTTTTCGTACGAAATCTATTAACTCTGAAATATCAAAATCTGAATTAGACTTTCGTTTTCTGTTATACTCTAAACTTAACTCCTCTGGTAATTTTTGCAGTATTATTGGGCATAACAAGTTACCGTAAGAGCCCGACGTCACATTTAAAGACTGTAGACTCCTAATCTGAATTTCGCAATTATCATAAAACGTTCTGAGGGCTTTTACATTACGAACATTTTTTACAGGATCTACCGATAATAAGTTTTTTATATGTGAGCTGATTACCATGTCATTCCTTCCAAAACGCTGCTTTAGCAATTCAATAGATGAATCATAATTTTCATTTGACAAGGAGAACCCAGAAACAGCCGCCAAAGCCGGACCTCCCAAATACATTTTTAAATAACTAAATTTTTCAATTTTAGTTATGTCATCATTATTATGTATAGTTATTAAGTACTGGTTCCAAAAATCTAACCAATTGCTAGGATCCCCAAAGAATTTTCCTATAGTTAATTTAGGAAGTTGGATGCTTTGTTTAAATGTATTTCCGGAAGTTGAAGCAACCGAGGTCTGAGAGTTCTCAACGATTTTACTTTTGTTTTCATTATTGAGCTTCTTTTTTGCTCTAAATGACCAGATCGTAATTTTCTCTTCGTACTCTTGTACACAAATTAGTTCTTCTTCAAATTCCTTTTCAGTAACATTTAAATTCAACTCTATTGCTTTATCTAATTCTTTTAAATTTTCTGATTTTGTTGATAGCAAATTTAAATTTTCTTCTAAAACTTCACAATCACAGTCCTCACTTTCGATTTCTGATTGTAGTTTATTTAAAATTTTGGACACAGCGGTCCTTATTATTTTTCTTTTTGATTTTAGTTTTGATATATCTTCTTCCATATTTAAAAAATATAATGTCCTACCTTATTCAGACGTCTTCAAGATCCATGTATGGTTTTCAATAATCCATTTTCAATTGGCACAATTTTAATACTAAGATCGTGCCCCACGTTGGGCGCCATGAAAGAAAAATTAAGTAACATGTAAATAGGTTAAAGTTAACTAAACAAAGAATTAGTAACAATAACAACATTTTATTTCCCAACAAGTTGGGCCAGGGTTTACGTTCAAGATTCAAGAGTAAAAATCTTCCGAGTCATCATGCTCGGCCAAAACAACAAGAAGAAGTGACAAACCGCGACAGACACCCCCAGGGCATTGACCCGTACAGCGCTATCTGGCGGTGAAAACATATATATTCCCAACACCTCTGGAGGTGCAGGGTCAAGCGTTCCGGTCTCGTCACTTGACTCGGTTCTAAATTACGGCACAGGCTTGCAGGGGGTAATGCTGGCCACCTATACGGTGCCCCCTTAAATGAATGGCCAGCAGTCAGGCCCTTTACTGAGAACAAACAAATAGCGTCATAGCCAATCTTCCGGGCATTTGTAATTAATAAATTCATAAATATCCAAATTAATTTGTTATGCCAGAGGAGGTCATAGCGGAGTAAGCTCTTAGGTTTTGTGGTTATATTAATAAGTTATTACGGCTCAAATGGGATCCTCAAAAGATTTTGTAGCCTTCTAATTAATGGAAAGTACTTCACCGATATACAACAAAATCAAGAGAAGAAAAAACTAAATTGATTAACAGAATAGGGGCCAAAAAAAGTTAATAAAAGATAAAAGATATCGTTGCGTGTATTATGGTCTTATTTCAAATTTTTCTTAACCTAAAATCTTCCGTTTTGAAATCGAGGTGTATCAGTGGGCCATACAAATACCTCCTATTTTAGAGAATAAAATGAAGAACACTTTTCCACCTACATGAGGATTTATGCATATGTTTATACATTATGTATGTATGCGCATGCACTTCTACTTAAGTTTTTATTTATAGAAAAATGCCAATAACGTAGAAATTCAATATGGGATGTCCTACATTATTAAAAAAATTAATAATATTATAGGATTTTTTTATAAATATTCTAATAATATTTTGTCTAAATCAAATAATTTCTAATAGAAATCATCTTCCTCTGTCACTTTATATGTATATTAAATAAGATGTACTTCATCATTTACTGCGATTACGTAAAGCTAGGAATCATCATTACTCTGCGGTGCATATTTTCACACCATTAAACCCTATAACCTTTATAAGAAAGAAAATAACAACTATATACATCATAACAGCCATGAATTTCTGCAGTAATTATTAAAGTCTTCATTATCAGAGACTGTTTTCGTTTATTTCTATAAATTTCTGATGAGCTAATATTCCCATTTAACGAACTTTTACTATTATAGCTATTACTAATCAATAACACATAATCATTATTTAACAAGCAATACACCCTATCAAGTCTTTATGGGTCGCATGTCCGAAAACATCTACACTTCATGCAACTTTTCACATCTCAGAAGTCACCTTGACTGGCTTTATTTAGAACGCTAGATCTAATTAATTGCTGTAATCTCTGTAACAAAATGTTCAGCAAAGAGCTGCGTCGCGAAATAAGGCCCGAACCACGCCCATTGTGTACAATATTCAGAGGCCTCCCAAATATCAAGTCACTCTTTAATGTCAACATAAAAATTTTGCGCCGAGTATGAAAGAGCAAAAATTGATATTAAACTAACCTACTTTTTCTCGCTCTTCCGTTTATTCCTAATGTTTGGGCGGGGCACCTTTTGCCCGGATAATAAAAGGCGTTCGTGTATCTCAGCTCTCGTTGTCTTGTTGCCAGTGCTATGGAATTAATTTATATGCTAAAGGTGACAGAATGTTGCATTTGAATAATGGAAAGGGTCGCATTAGCTTTTCCTGACATTTCTTTATGTACGACGGAGAGTTTTTGTGTGATAACAATGGTTTATTTCACCATTCGAGCGTGCGTGCATTTATACCACAGAAGGAAATATTCATCTCCGCGTAATTCACCGTTTCAAAGGAACTTAATTTAAGGGTGTATTTTCTATGTTTATTAAAAGTTACAGAAATGAAAACTGCATTGTCATTTTACCGATGTAAACAATCAGTTATCTCGTGTTCATATTTATTAAGCGCTCGGGTTTCCTAGCTGTAACTGCTGATTTTTAGTGCTTTTTATGATGAGCAGCAATCCATCATTCCGGTTCTCCATCTATAATGCAATTCATTGCGATGTTACATTGTAGATGGAGAACTGGAAAATTTTATTACCGTAATAGGGCTCTCAGATTTTTCGCAAAGAATATTCTGAAATAAAGCTTATTTTCTATCTTTTTTTTTACTTTTGTTGAAGGAAAGTTGGCTTCTATTCTCACTCTGAGTATTAGCCCTGATCTTCAAACGGCTTTTCTCAAACGAGTTGATACCGTGCTGTTGTTTTCAACGCGGCGGGCACTTTATCTATTACGACATTCGTCCATCCCCACCGCGAATTCGTTGGCTTTTTTACTGATAGAGCACCAGATAGGTGAGCCAACATGGCTCCCTATACTCAGCATAGGCGTAGCGTCGGAGGGGGGGGGGGGACTTAACTTGAAATAAATTAAGACGTTAATAGAAATTCAGTTAAAAGCGGAAAATTGTAGAAAACGTTTAAGAAAGTTGGTTTTTCCTCGCCTTTTTACAAACTGTGAAACTGAAGATTCCGATTATGTCTTTAGCCTTAACATAGTTTTTAACAATAATATTATCCATAACAAAAATTCGATGCTATACTTTTGTTCTCATTTTATTTATATTATATTTATTTTTCTCATTGTATAACTTTTGAATACTACTCAAACATCAATTCTACTGTTATTCAATTTTTAAAAAATTATAATATTTCATATTTTAAGGACCGTCCCGCAGTGAGTGCGCTGAGGAGGACCCTAACTGAATTCAATTCGTACATTTCGTGCATTTCCACTTCGTTCCCCCGACCTAACCGATGTGACTTCTTTCTGTGGGGTTATTTAAAGTCAAAGGTGTAACTTGGTGGAGTCTCTAATTTGGCGGCCCTAACGGCCAACATATCCCGGACTGTGATGAACATTCCTCGTGACATGTTACGCTCGGCCGTTGAGAACGTAGTGTTCAGGATGCAATGTGTCGTCCATCAGGACGGTGGTCACATTGAAGGGAGGGAGAGAAGTGAATTTGCTGCATAAAGCGGTGTTGCAGTGAAATTTTTTTTGTTATTCATTTGTCTTCTTATTGATGTGAAGATAGCAAAAATATATTGCTTACCTCCGTCTCGGCGGTGCAGCTGTCTTGGTACTAAATAATTTCAGGTACATGAACATTAAACATGTATTTATTCAATCTACTACAAAACAAAAAGAACGTTACAGTGCTACGATACAAAAACGGAAAATTACATAAACAGAAGTAAGAAAGGAATCATGGGATAGCTTCTGGTTTGCTCCGGTTTGGCGCGCGCCTTGGCGATTTAAGGGTCGCATGAAAAGGTTAACTTTCAAAATGTGTGATTACTTTTCAACACTTATTACAACTTTTTCAGTATTCATTCGTTATCTTTATAGCCCGAATTACTAGCGCTGCTGTCGACTACATAGTCGTGAATTAGCATTTTAGTGTTTTACTTGCGTTTTGTGCAAATTCTCGGGGGTACTTACGTATTATAGCTGAAGCTTTGCGGTTTGGCGAAAAAGCGGCAATAAAGCGCCAATTATGCGCCCCATCCTTGTTGATAGTATTGTTTTCGCCATTCATTGCTTTTCGCTTCCGTTCTAAGTTTCGTTTTGAAGATTTTCTTTATTTTTTTAGGTTATGCAAGTTATTTGACAAAGATCTTTTAGAAAAAAAGTTTGACGAGAAATATGACAGTGTAATACCTCAACTTTGATAAAAGATAACTTTTATAAAAGTTGGGTTCTGCGTCAAAGTTTTATAAAAGATTTCGGTGCCCTGATGTTATAAACAACATTTCGAGCATCAGCATGTTAAAAAAATACAAATGTGTGGAAAACGCGGCAGATAAAGAACAAGATTTCGATTCGAAATAGTTTTAGCTCTAATTAAAAATTGCGCACTAATGACAAAACAGAAATACACGAAAAGTATTCAAAATGAGTATGTTAAAAACGCAAATCTTTCAAAGGAAAGGTTTAGGATGCTGAAATTTTGCATGGTGGTTAGTTACTCCTAAACTCTAGATGCCTACTAAGAAATATTTTTAAAAAGTACAAATATTAAGGGGTTTAAAAGGGGCTTAACCCCCTCCCCACTGAAAAAAAAGCCCATTGTATCTCTGAAACTATAGGACCCAGGAAGTTGAAATTTCGTATGGTGGTTCCCCTTAAGCCCTAGGTGCCTACTAAAAAATCCTTTTGAAAAATGCAAATTTTAAGGGGGTTAAAAGTGGCTTAACCCCCCTCTAAAAAAACCCCCATAGTATCTCTGGAACCACAAGGCCTAGAAAGCTGAAATTTTGCATGGTGGTTCCCCTTAAGCCCTAGGTACACACCAATAAATATTTTTTAAGAGCTCGAATTTTAAGGGGTTTAACCCCCCTCTCCCCTAAAAAATCCCACTGTATCTCTGGAACCATAGGGTCTAGGAAGCTGAAATTTTGTATGGTACTTCCCCTTAAGCCCTAGGTACACACCAATAAATCTTTTTTAAGAGCTTGAATTTTAAGGGATTTAGCCCCCTTAGATAGAAATAACTTTTATAAAAGATCTTTGTCAAAGAACTTTGATAGTGTAATAGGGGTATTTTGAGGTTATAGCATTTCTTTTATGTATAACTATTATAAAAGATACAAATAACTTTTAAAATATATCTTTGTCAAAGAACTTTGATAGTGTAATATAGGCCAAAAGGAAGAAGATGCAGTGTATTTTTTCCAGATTCGTGGAATTTTGCCCAATCAGCGTGTATGCCCTAACTTTCACAACATGCGTGCCTATTTTAATCGACCAGTAGCTGGAGATGTAATATTAAAGATTGCGGCAAAACAGTCAGAATTCAGAAGGAAAACTGGTTCTACGGTTCCCGATTGCCATTACTTTAAAATCCCGATTGCCAAACTTTAAATATTTGCATTTTCCGTCGAAACCTGTATGCATATCAATTTGTGTCTAATTTGCATTACCCCTTCTTGGAGCGTCGCTTTTTTTTGTCTAAGAGTGTATTCCTATTTTGTCTTTAATATGAAATTTTTAATTAGATCTAAAATTATCTATAGCGAAAGCATGTTCTTCAGCTGCTTATTTTTTTTAAACTTTTCCATGTGTTTTCCAAATACTTTTTTAAACATGCTGCTGCTCAAAATGTTGATGCATGTTTAATAACTGCTTTCGTATATTTCATACACGTGCTTCGCCACAGATTACACGAGTGCCATGAATTATGTCATTTGGTTCATTTAATTTCAATTAACTTTAGCAGTAAGGTGGGGTCATTTCTCATAAGGAGTTCATCGCAGAATTTAACGACAGTGATCCGAATTTAAATACGAGTTTTAGATATTTCATTTTTATTTTGGGGATTTAAAACCACTTTACAACCTCCTAAAAAGTTGCTTTTTAAACATATTTCTTGGCCAGCACCAAGAGCCTAAGAGGAAACGCCATGCAAAATTTCAACTTCTTCGGCCTTATTGTTCCAGAGATACAGTGGGATGTTTTTTTTTTTTTTGGGGGGGGGGGACTAAACCCCTTAAAATTTGAATGTAAAAAAAGATTTATTGGTGTGCACGTAGGGCTCAAGGAAAACCAACCAACAAAAATTTCAGCTTCCAGGCCTTATGGTTCCAGAGATACAGTGGGTTTATTTCTTTTTTTTTGGGGGGGGGGGGGAGGGGATAAACCCCTTAAAATTTGAACTAAAAAAGAAAAAATTATTGTTGCGCACCTAGGGCTTAAGGAAAACGAACCAACCAACCAAATTTCAGCATCCCAGGCCTTATGGTTCCAGAGATACCGTGGGTTTCTTTTTTTTTCGGGGGGGAATTTGAACTTTAAAAAAAAGATTTATTGGTGTGCACCTAGGGCTTAAGGGAAACCAACCAACCAAATTTCAGCTTCCCAGGCTTTATGGTTCCAGAGATACAGTGGGTTTATTTATTATTTTTTTTGGGGGGGGGCTAAACCCCTTAAAATTTGAACTAAAAAATTATTAGTGTGCACCTAGGGCTTAAGGGAAACCAAACAAACAAATTTCAGCTTCCCAGGCCTTATGGTTCCAGAGATACAGTGGTTTTTTTAAAGGGAAGGGGGGGGCTAAACCTCTTAAAATCCGAACTTTAAAAATATATCTATAGTTGTGCCCCTACGGCTTAAGAGGAACCACCATACAAAATTTCAGCTTCCTAGGCCTTATGGTTCCAGAGATACAGTGGGTTTTTTAGGGGGAGGGGGCTAAACCCCTTAAAATCCGAACTTTAAAAAGATATTTATAGGTGTGCCCCTAGGGCTTAAGAGGAACCACCATGCAAAATTTCAGCTTCCTAGGCCTTATGGTTCCAGAGATACAGTAGGATTTTTTGGGGGGGAGAGGGGGCAAAGCCCCTTAAATTTTGAGAGTTCAAAATGATTTATTGGTATGCACCTAGAGCTTAAAAGGGACCACCATAGGAAATTTCAGCTTCCTAGGACTTGTGGTTCCAGAGATACAGTGTGTGTTTTTAGAGGGGGCAGGGGGTTAAGCTCTTTTTAACCCCCTTAAAATATACAGTTTCCAAAAAAAGATTTCTTAGAAGGCACCTAGGGATTATGGGTAATCACTATACGAAATTTCAACTTCTTAGGCCCTATGGTTCCAAAGATACAGTGGGTGTTTTTAGAGTGGGGGCAGGGAGTTAAGCTCTTTTTAACCCCTTAAAATTTACAGTTTCCAAAAAAAGATTTCTTAGAAGGCACCTAGGGATTATGGGGAACCACTATACGGAATTTCAACTTCCTAGGCCCTATGGTTACAAAGATACAGTGGGTGTTTTTAGAGGGGGGCAGGGGGTTATGCCCTTTTTAACCCCCTTAAAATTTGTATTTAATAAAAAAAAATCTTATTGGGCACGTAGAGCTTGGGAGTAACCACGTTTTCCACACATTTGTATTATTTTAGCATGCTTCTGCTGGAAATGTTGTTTATAATTTCCGGGAAAGGAAATAGGTTGCCACTGTGAAGTTAGGTGTTGGCGAGCAGATATTACGCCAAGGGTTAAACGCTGCCAAGCTTCAGCTATAATACTTAATTACCTTCTCGGGTGCGCGGACAACAACAGCGCCATATCTTCTCCTATCGGCGAGTTTTGAAACGTTTTTCCACGGAAACTCTTTCTCATGTCGTCCTTATTAGTCCCTCCATCAATTTTGGTGGAATTCCGGTTGATAGATCACTCTACAAATGGCTCTGAGTAGTGTCAGTTTAATAAAAATCCCCCTGTATATATATCCATCAATGCACTTTTCTCTTTTATTTGATCAAGAAAGAGAATAAAATAACTTTTTTGTCTCATAAAATTAAATGCATTAATGTGTGTTTGTGCGATAGCCGAAAACAAATGGTGTTAACGTGAACATGATATTCAGAATACATCTATTTTATGGTACAGGATAAGTATCAGCTCTATGTTTAGTTCAGATAAGCAATACTGATCGAATCGTGGAGATCATCTTGGGACGATCTTTTCATCTTAACGGGAACACCTATTTCGTTTAAGTCTCGACTCCACCCAGACATTTTAAAGCAACAACGAAATAGTTTATCGACAAGTTAAATTTATGAGAGGGGATAAAACATACAACTTTTATGTTCCTAAATGTAAAAATGGAGAAATGTTATCAAATGGAAAAACCGCTAAAACTTCTTCAAAAAGTTGAAAAAATGCGGAATGAAAACAAATTTTACTTTAAAAAAAACTCTTATTTTGTACACCCATCAACGTATTTGTCATAACTTGTTCTCCTTTTAATGTGTGCGTGCGTGCGTGAGTGCGTGTGCGTGTGTGTGTGTCGTTGGCTTGAGTAGTTAACAAATTCAGTCTATTAGTCCAGTTCATGGGAATAATAAGTTTATTAACTTGAACACATTGTATTGCATAAATTTTAAGCTTCTGCTCTAATTTGTTTAAACTAGTTGTGATCTAATTTTTAATTGCCCAAGTAATGTAAACTGGATTGGGGGAAAGTGCGTAATTTTCCTGAATCTGCAATGTATTACAGTCGAACCCCGTTATAACGAACTTCAAGGGACCAAAAGTTTTGTTCGCTATATCCGAACCATTACTAATAATGTTAGATTTCACAAAATGTGTAACTCATTAGTTGCTATGTATATTCAATAATGATTTTTGAAAGAATGATAAAATCTATTAAAAATGATCATTAATGAATTAAATTGACTAAAATCGATTACATTAAACTAACACAATACTAATTAAATTAACTAAAAATGAAGACAAATGGAAATAAATTGATTTTATCTTTAATAGTTGCTCACTGTTTTGATACAGATATAATCGGTAATCTTCTGCCGACGTGATGCCGATTTCAAAAAGATTTTATGAATTTCTTTGTCCAATAGATCAAACGACTCCAACACTCTTTCTTCCAATGTTTGTGTTGACAAAAACTTACTAATTACACTCATCGCTGCTGTAGCATCTGAGATGGTGGAGATTTCGTCATTTATGTGCTCCTCTTCATCAGCATCAGATGCAGAATCTTCGATTTCAGAATTATTCATCTTAATTTCTTCCACCATATCTTCATCAGTCAGATTTTCACATTTAATGACTTCATGAACACATGTTTCGAACAATTGCACGCCACAATCTGAGAATGATGAAATTTTGTGCTTTTCTATCCACATCGTGATAAGTAAATCTTCATCATCTTGTTCTTCAACATTCTTTGCTTTTTCAACATTCGTTGTATCTTCAACATTCTTAAAAAGTTTGAAAATTAAAAAATATTCAGTTGTCGACTGAAAAAAATGTTCGTTATAGCCGATTCTTAAGATTTCGGAGGTTCGCTATAAAAGGATAAATTAGCATTAAATACAATAGGAAAACGGCGGGACCAAAATTTTTGTTCGTTATATCCGGGAGTTCGTTATATACCAGGTTCGCTATAACGGGGTTCGACTGTATAAAAGGTATTATCGATAATAATTGGTCCTGACAAGATGTGATATTTTAAGTATTGTTTGGAATATTTTATAAGGTAGATGGTGAATTTTGTTTCTTCAGGTTAACTAATATAAATTTAAATATTATTTTTTTTAGATTTTTAAAAAAATTTCTTAAAAGTTTTGCGTTTATTGCGTTTTTCTATTATCCTATCCTACTAAATATAAGCAGAGTCCAAAGCCGGTAATTCAATATGCCCTGTTTTGCAATTTCTTTTTGCATCCACCCCAAAGCCCAAGCTAGAGAGGGAAGAGAAGAACGAAATCACAGGACTTTGGAATGTTGATGAAACATACGCGGAGGGTGACAAAACGTGTAGATTGCTGTGTCACAAGATCGACATATTATGCAACAAACCAAGATCGTAATCGACAAACAAATATCAACAGTAATCTGTATACATCTCATGCTACTCCTAATATTTGAAGATTTTTCAGTCCTAAAATTTGTGGCGGGCCAGCGGACTCTATTTCATGCATCGTTCGTGGTGGTGGAAGAGGAAACAAGTGAAAAGACTTTGTTCGGGAGTAGGGATGCGACATCGATGTCGATGTTTTCAAAACATGGATGTTTTGATAAAAACATCGATGTTCTAAACATCGATTTATTGAAGCCGATGTTTTTTGAACATCGATGTTTTGTGCTCAATGTTTTACGTTGTCTTGATGCTTTTTTTTAATGAAAAAGTACCATAATAAAAAAATATACCACACAGCATAATTTTCACACTCAGTAAATGTAAGTCTGAATTCTGTAAAGGGCTAATACAAAAGGGGGAACGATTCCTTAGCAAACAGACAAATGGCAATCAACGACCGATGAACCAATCAGAGCGCTTGGGATGTTTCTGACACTCCAGAACCTTCCATCGGGTTTTATTTTACAAATAGTATATACACGAGAGCAGCCATTTAAGTTTTTGTTTTGTTCTGGTTTTATATAAGTTGACGTTAATATTATTAGTAAGATGCCTCCCAAAAGTACCGTTTGGAAATATTTTTGTAAAACCTCTGACAAATTGGAGAAATGCAGTATTTGCCTTAAGTCCCTCAAAATTTCTGGCAATACCACGAATTTATCTGGACATTTGAAGGCAAAACATGGCGATATTTACAAAGAGAATTTTGAGTCATCAATGTAGCCCAAGGCAAAAGCAACCAAGTTTTTTTCATTTGTGTCAGCCCAATCAGAGAGTAAAATTAAATCACCCCCCCCCCCCTCCGCCCACGACTAACCGAAGTAACATTAATGTTAGAGGTTACTAAACCAGTTTTAAGTATTGGATGTTCTAAAACATCGATGTTTAAAAACATCGATGGTTTTGGAGCGGTGTTTTATTAGTATCGATGTTTTAATATTGAATATCGATGTTTCAAAACATCGATGTTTTGTTATCGATGTCGCATTCCTATTCGGGAGCGAAGGGGTGGTTTTTGAAAAAAAAAATTCGGACGGCAGGCAAGCTGGAGAAAGCGACGACAAGAAGACCAACCCTCACCGACGTACACTCACCGAATCGGCGCCTAGAATGAACGGCGATCATAGTAGTCCCCAACGGAGCGAGATGGTGAGCGGCAAAATGCAAGAGACGAGATAGAGGTCTACGGGCATGCCCATTCTTTCCCCCTTTTTTTGTTTGTTTGTTGGCTGCAGCGGTATCATTTTCTTTAACTTAATTGTTTACATTTTTTCACCAGTTAACTAATTAGGCCTGATATTTTATTGTGTCTTAATATGAAATTAATAATAATTTAATCCAAGTGGTATTTGTGTCCTCCTGTAATTTAAGATGGTTGCATTTTCCGATATTTATGAATCAGCTAAAAGTGTAATATTTTATGTCCGTCAATAAATTATGCGTTTTAAATTTCTTTAATTCCTAGTAATGTCGTTTCTGCCTCTCAGTAATTGTTTTAAGTTTTTAATTTTTCAGCCCTTTCCATAGGCGTAGTGTGCTTCTAACTTTGGGGGGGGGGGGGGCCACGAATCGAATTCAGTTAGGGCCCTCCTCAGCGCATTGACTACCGGACGGTCCTTAAAATATTATGATTTTTTGAAATTCAATGACAATAGAATTGATGTTTGAGTAGTATTCAAAAGTTACACAATGAGAAAAATAAATATAATATAAATAAAATGAGAAAAAAATATAGCATCGAATTTTTGTTATGGATCATATCATTGTAAAAAACTATGTTAAGGCTAAAGACATAATCGGAATGTTCAGTTTCACAGTTTAAAAAGGCGGAAGAAACAAACTTTCTTAAAAGTTTTCAACAATTTTCTGATTTAACTGAACTTCTATTAACATTTTAATTTAATTGAAGTTAAGTTGGGGGGGCACGAGCCCCGCGTACCCCCCCCCCCCCCCCAACGACGCTGCGCTTATGGCCCTTTCCCTTTATGGGCTTTAACTTCAGTTTTCAGGTTTTTGTTTTCAGCTTTTCTTTCAGATTTCTTTTTGGTTTCGGGAATTTAATTTCATAAGATTTATATTTATTCATAACTTATATGGGTGCATCAGTTAGAGCCTTCTTGATTTGGTTATTGAAAAAAACACAACTCATTTTAACATCCAATATAACCACTAAATGATTTTTATAAAGGCATTCCTTCGGATTTCTTTATTAATTATTTCTAATTATCATTCCCCTTTTTTTCACCATAATAATTATGATGACATAGAATTTAAGAATTTCCGTCGTAAAAAATAAAATTAGTAGTATGTAATGACAGTCATAACTATCTAGGGGAAAACTGAGACTATTTTTAACACAGCAGAAATTTGTCTTTTCTACATTCTCCTATTTTACACAGTGAATTTGATTGCTTTTTTAGCATAAGTATTGAATATCTATTTAAACAGACAATTACATTCTTAAATTACAGGACTGACGAAAATGTACTTCTGTGTTTGCTGGAATACTTTTAACACTAGAATGGGTAAAAATATAGAGACATTTTAAATTTGTGTTTGCAGTACAAAGGGTGTTAAGTCCAAAATGGGCTAAAATAAGCTATCAAACCAGGCTTGTTTGAAAAATCAAGGGCTACTGCAGGGTATCGAAAACTAAGTCCAATACCACTCCTAAATATTTTTATTCATCAGGGAAAATTTGGGATATGTGAAACAAAACACAAACATATTAGTGTTAAAGCGGTTGTGTCACAATCAAGGATTTAACAGTCCTTACTCAACAAATAAAAATTGGAAAAATTTACTTTAAAAAGAATAATTAAAAATTAAACTAAAAAAACTGACTTTACAAAAGCCGTTTTTGTTCAATACCGTTTTTCTCAAAACTACGAGTTTGGACTTGACACTCTTCACACTGCAAACACAGATATATGACGAGGAATTCTGAATAGTTTTGTGCAAACGTAGCTAGAGCTGTTTTAAATAGTCTCGCCTTTTTATAAGCATGCGTCTGATTATACAAGTATGTGGTTTTTTTTATCTTTTGTCTGTGAAGGACATCATAACCATGAATAATGTAAAGGTTTTCAAGAAGTTTTGCGAATCGAAACGTATTCTTGGATGCAGTTTTGAACTAGCTCGTGCAACATGCATTCCGTGCATCACCTTGGACTAACGGACTACTTTATGATAGCGTTGTCTTTAGTGGCGTCCCTGGGTATAGGAATCCATTTTCATTTCTCGGGTAGAAAACAGGGGACAAGCAAAGATTATCTTCTTGCTGGTAAAAATATGTCCAGACTGCCCGTTGTACTATCGATTGTGGTAACCTATTTATCCGCTATAACGATGATTGGCGCTCCGGCTGAAATCTACCGCTATGGGTCACAGCTCATGGTCCTAATACTCGGAATGACAATTGGCATGATCGTGGCCTCTTATCTCTTTTTGCCAATCTATTTCAACCTAGGAACATTCACGGTATACGAGGTAAGTAAATGCAATATTTTCTTAAATGTAAATTTCAAAAGTTAATCGATATTGCATATGATTTCCCCCTTTCAAATATTTGTGCAAACAGAACCTTTACTTTTTTCCCTCAAGCATCATAGCTGTTGTTTCTTATAGCCCCTGGCTGGAAGTTCCAGTCCAGGTTCATAAAAGCTACGGGCCGAAGTGTAGCTTATATGGACTCCGGTTTTAAATAGCACCACAAGGGTCGGAGTCCATCTTAGCTAGTTGCCACCTCAATTTTGACCCAGCAAACCCCAGGGGCGACATCTGGGGGGATCGTACCCTCTCCCACCACTCTCACTGACTATCATAGAGGGAGTTTCCGGTCCACTGATTTAACGTACCCATATCCGGCCTAGAAACGGAGGTATTTAACGGCGAGCGCCGGGATTCGATCCGAAAGCCAGCACGTTAACCACAAGGCCACCACGAGTCCAGCATCATAGTAATATATCTATGGTGCCCACTATAAAGGGCTTAAGTCAAAAACAGTGGTTTAAATATACCAAGTTATTGGCTTTTATACCAATCGCAGAACAATAATCTCGACTTGAGTCTTTTGTACAAAGAAATGTACTTTTGTATACAAAATTGATAGACTTAAACCTTTTATGCATGTCAAAAGATTTTTTTTATTTTTTATCGATACTAACAAATATCTAAAAATCTTTTTTTTTCTTTACTTAAGTCCTGTATACCGGGAATTATAGATATTATAAGTAACATTATAAGTATACGATACCAGTCTTTATACGAAAATGCGCGCCGTGACGATATTTCTTAAGGTTAGGTATTAGCCATACTGCAATCTCTCACCTTAGTGTTTACCTATGGAGAAAATTTTCCCAATGATCGCTGAACTGGATTTAAAAAATTCTATCTTATTTATTTTAGAAATTTCGTCCACCAAAGGAAATAATTTGCGATTTTAAACACAATATATAGTAAAACTCGTTTATCCGGATCTCCGGATAATCCGGATCACATTTGAAGAAATTATTTTTATTTAACGTTCACATTAGATAATACTTTTTTAACTATGATAGCAAGAACGTAACTACGAGTACGCCAAATATTCGCTTTTTAGTTTGATTCAATGTACAGTTCCTGCATAGATTGTACAATAAATTAAGGTAATAAAGCGCTTTTTGTTGAGTTTAAGAAAGTTTTACTAGACTTACCAATTCTTTATTGAGAAATGATGTGAAAAGTTATTTTTATATTTTCTAACGTCTACAATAACTATGATACAATAACATTGTAGTTATATACTATGATATACATTGTAGTTATATACTATGATATATAACTACAATAACTATTTACTAACAATACTATGTAATTGTGTGTGTACAATACTACGTAATTTTGTTTTGGTTATTACCCATATTACCCGGATTATCCGGATTTTCGATTGTCCAGATTGCCTATGGTTCTAGTTAGTCCGGATAAACGAGGTTTTACTGTACCACTTTTTTTCCTCCAGAATAATTCCAGTTAAAATTATTATTTTCTTTTCTTTTACTGAAAGGAAAAAAATATCCGAGTAAAAAATTTTTTTTATCTTTTATGGAGGAGATTTTTTTAAAAATCCTTAAAATCCAAGTCGACAATCATTGAGCTGAGAGAATCCAATATGGGTCCTTCCAAGCAGCCTTAAAAATGGGAACAAAAATTACGACAAGTGCCTTCCTTACATAATACAGAAAGATGAGAAGGGGATAAAAGAAAATCATGCTATTGCCAGGATGATGCATGTTAAGTTCCAGAAAGCTACAAAATTCCAATCTCCTTATAGGAAATTCCGTTTTACAAACATCATGTGTTTTGTCTGAATTATGCGTATAGTTGCTGCAATTCTACTAACAGTTAAAAAATATAATCATTCCAAATTTGTAATGAACAAGAGCAGCACAAGAATAAGACTTGTTATTCCCCCTTGGTGTAGAAAAGCCTACACCAAGTCCAAAGGACCTGGGTCCTTGGCAAAGGGTAGTAAGCAGCTTCACTTTAAGGCAAGGTACCACTAGGGCTGAAGTCTGACTTGACCTCGAAGATCATCGGTCCCGTAATTTTGAACCGAGTCAAGTGACGAGACCGAACACTTGACTCCGCACCTCCAGAGGTAAATTTGAGAACTTGGAGGACATTGTAGCCACGACCTATTTTACGCGCCCCGGTCCCCATTGGTGAACATGGCAGTGGATTTGCAGGGACGAACCAGGGACGTTCAGATCACTGGCCCGCTGCTCTTGCCAACCGAGCCCCCGCGCCGCGAATTGGACTTTACAGACTTAATTAAATTGGGGGTTGAAAATAGCCAAAAATGTTAGAAACGTATTTCATGTGTATTCACTCGTCAACAGAGAATTTGAACGGAAATAGCTTGATTTTCCTATCTCCATATTTTCAAGCCAAATATAATTTGCTTTCAAATAACGATGATAACAGAGAAGAGACTATCGTCTTTTCAAGTAAGTGACGAATCTGTGCAGCCAGTGTTAACGACGATGTCGTTGGAACTTACGTGAGGTTAAGGACGGGGAATAAAAGTTAAATAGAGAAATGCTATTTAAATTTCATCCATTATCTCTTTAAATATGTTTTTAAGTTTTTTCTGGTAAACCTTTGCATCTTTCATAACAATAATTTCATTATTCATTCATGAACAAGAGGTAAGTAAAGATTAGTAAGAGTGAATAACAGTTAAATAGAGAAGTGCTATTTTAATTTCATCCTTTTATCTCTTTAAATTTGTATTTTAGTTTTTTTTCTTGTAAACCATTGCATCATATATAACTATAATTCCATTATGCATTTTCATCAACAAGAGGTATCTATTGAGCTTCTTAACAAAAGGTCGAAAAGTGTGTCAAAATGTTAAATCTGTGTTTATGACGTCCTATAAGTACTGGTAGCAGCTTTTTCATCGCGTTGTAAGGGAGACCAATGTGCTTAAGAGTCACCATTTTCAAGAAATAGATGAAATCAGACCTTCTATAAAACATGAGAACAAATTGGGGGCATTATTACTTAAAAGTGCCTCAATCAATTTGAAGATATCTATAGTCTTCGGTCAACAGCAAACTAAGTCATTAGCTTCTTATTTCGAGATCAAGCAAGTTTCTCTTGTCTTAATAATTTTTGCAGTCCTCTTTTTTTTTAAATAACTACAGAAATTCAGATTTTGAAGCGCACTTGATATAGATTAAATTCCAAGACATTAGTTTTGGTTTGTTTTTTCGTGATTGTAAATAGCTTATTATCTGCTCTAGGCTACTCATTATCAAGTTCTTTTTCGTCAATAATTTTCTACAACACACATATATTTATAAAATGATGGATTGTTAGTTTGATCCCAGTTTGGAACTTTAAGCACACTTCCAAAATTTACTGAATTCATATTTTATGAACTGAGTTAAAATAAACAATTGCTGCAAAGTGAATGCACAGTTCTTTATGTATTCTAACCATTCTAATTTATAGTCATGCCAGGACAAGAAAGACATTGTCAGATAGAAATATCTAATATTCATAAATACATTCTCTGACAATTCATGCTCAAGAACTTTCCTTCTTATCCTATAACATGAATAACTCCCCAAAATGCAACAACAGAATATTTTCTGTAATGATAAATATACTAATACTTCTCGGAAGTCTTTTACTTCCCATGATTGCAAATGTTTTATGATTCTTGCCCAGGGAAAGATGATTCGAAGCGGATAATTCTCCCCGAATTAAAAACAATCATTTATTCCTACACGAACTGAACGGGTCAGTTTTCTGTGTCTAGGGCGAATATGGCCACGTAAAATCCGCAGACAGGAAAGTCGAATGGTTAGGGCGCTGGCTTTCGATACCAGGGTCTGTGCGTTCAAGTCTCACTCTTGGTATGGACATCTGTAGCCGTTTGGAATCGGCTTTAACCCTTCAGTGGGCGCTCCAGTGTACAGAGTGCAACATTTTCGTAATTTTGAATGGTTTGTTTTTACATGTAAAGTTTGAATGTTCTAAGCACTTTCTATTTATATATGCACCCTTTCTAATGCAGGTCTGATTTTCTGACCCTTGTATTTCTTTCCATTCATTGTTAGTTGTGATTTAACCGTGGTACACCAGCCATTATACTGGATTACAATACGACAAAAGCAGAAGTTGATGTACTCGATCTAATGTGCAGCTATTACACGGTATCCTATTACACGAATATGGACAAGATCATTGTTTTTTAAGTTTTTGGGCATAACAGGAATCCATTCGCAAGTTGTCCTTAGATCCAATTAACCGGACAGTTTTGAAATAAGGCGACTGTATCTGCATTCTTTGGCCTTTAATTTTAAATATATCTCAGTATTATAAACATTTTATATATTTTCATAAAACGCAGAATTATTATTTTCAATTTGAAAAAAAAAATGTTTATCACAAAAGGAATAATCAAGGTTGAACGAGACGTTACACTTTGTGCCACGCGCGCCTGTTTTTGTTCCAAAAATTGGCGCGCACGCTGAAGGTTTAAGCAGTAGGTCTCGGTCTAATTAGCCCTCATGTAGTAAACGTTGACTGTAGCGCTCCAAACCATTCTAAATTTCTATTCTAACCATTTTAAAGATGTCAAATATTTGGCTATTAATCAAGCTTTGGAAACTTCCACGCACATTGTCGCATGTAGTGAAAAATTTAACTTTAATAATTTCGCCGTGAAAGTTTTTCGTATTTTGTGTTACAAAAGAAGCATGCTTCTCTGTGAAAGTCCATTCATCTGAATCAGTTTCGAATTCTGAATTCACAAAACAACAAAACATTAACATTTACTTTTGAAGATCTTATAACTCATTTTATGAAAAATAATTAACAACCAAACACTTTAAGTTAATCATCTAATACAGTGTATTTTTCGTAATTGAAACATTCTTATCTTTAACAGTATCTAGAAATGAGATATGGAAAGTTTACTCGAACCGTTGTGTCCGGATTATTTATTCTGCAAATGGTAAGATAATTTTAGCGCCCTAAGACAAGAAATTCTGTTGAACATCTTAAATCAATGTTTTAATGATATTATTTCTTTTTTCAGATGTTGTATATGTCTGTTGCGTTGTACGCTCCTGCTCTCTCGCTTAGTGCTGTCACTGATCTGACCACAGAGACATCAGTCCTCCTCATGGGATTCGTCTGCATTGTCTACTGTACTGTGGTGAGTATGCAAATTAGAGAACTATTCAACATATCATTTATGGTAAAAACATGTGTCATTTGATGGTTTTCGAAAAATCTTTTTTTTTTTAATGTAACGTGCTGGCATTGCAACAACGAACAAAATACACCTAATTCTGATTTTACACGATAAATCCGTTCCTGAAGAATACGTGTAAAAAAATTCCTGTAAAAAAAGACAATGTATCTATGGAAAAAAAGAAGATTGGTTCCGGGTCTAAAAATTCAGTAAAAATAATACCATATGAACATATTCGTTTTAAGCTTATTATTTTATTTTAGCAAAGTACACATGTAATAATACGTAATGAAAATGATAAAAATTCGTCATGAACCAAAAAAAATCTTTTTCACATACTTTTTTTTATTTCATTTTCCTTTCAAGCCCTATTATGGAAAATATTCATCCTCAAGAATAATTTTGACTAGTTTCAATTTATCCTTTAGGAATAAACTAGCTGAATATCCGTGCTTCGCCACGGAGTATATTTTAGGATAATTACAATGAAAAAATAATGAAATCGCTTTTTAGAGGATTTCCTTATAAACAATATTTTTTTCTTCTTTATTGGTTGGAACTAATATTACCAGGCTCGTCTGCGAACTTATGCATGAGAAAGCTACGGTAAACTGACCGTGGGAGAAACAATTTTCTCTTAAATCTACGCCAGTGTATTTTAAAGTTTGGCCTTGAGACTTATTTATCATCATGCAAAACATAATTTGAGAGGAAATTGCAGTTTTATATATGGATTTAATTTAATATCCATAAAACATACTAATTTGAATTAAATTCTTAAAAAATTTCCATATCAATTAGTCTAGTAGTTAAATTTTATCTTTTACTGTATTTTAATGTTTTTTTTTTGTCAATTTATTTCGTTTTTATGCACGTGACGCAAAATTAGTTTAAAGTATCACAAAAAAAAGAAATCCCGTCATCAGCATTTAATAAATTAAATTCGAAAAATTAATCTTTAAAAATTCCCCAAAAATCAGAAAATGAAGGCAAAGATTCGAAAAAGATTTCATTTTAAAGGAATTTTTATGATCTTTCTCGTGATATAAATTTTATAACCCACGAATTATTATTTTAAATGCAAACTTTAAAAAAGTTACAAAAACAGCTTAAAAATTTAATTTTAAAAAAATCTAAGAAGAATTTTTCAAAAATCCTTCTTAGTGCACCCCTACACTATAAGAAGAATCACCATGCAAAATTTCAGCCCTTTAGATCCATAGGTTTGGTCCGTACGTTATCTGTCAGTCAGTCAGTTACGAAGCTGTTTTATATATATAGATTATATCATTTTCATTCAATGGAAATTATGGAGTGTATAAACGCATCACCTTTACAACTCAACTGTAGCTGTTCTATCTTTATAATAGTCTGATCCCCCTTACATAATCACAACAGTCTAAATTATTAATACCAATATGGTAATTTTTTTTTATGTTCTTAGTATTTCTTCTTTTAGTTGTTTTTAATGATTTTTCATTAGATCGAAACCGTATAAATATAAGTATAAAGTGCATTTCCTTCGTTGTTACCATACAAATATTTCATTTTTCATGAGCACTATTTTGAGTTTTGCCTTTTAAATTTTTCTTTATCAAATTTCTGTTTTATCCCTCCATGGTTGATATTTGATTTATATCCCGGAATTCGGATGTTTGCTGTCTACTATGATGCGGATGAGTACGTGACAGAATTCCTCAATTCCGGGGTTAAAATCTTTAAATCAAAAAAAAAAATTCAAAACAAAAGTTTAAAACAACATTGATATACATCGTGTATATTTAACATTCTTGTCGCATAGTGTCATACAAATATATCCCATTTTCATTTCCACAAGTCCTCCACAAAAAGCAATTCTAGTCCCAGGCAAGTCCCTCAAGAATGGTTTGCCAGGTTGAAGAATTACAATTAGACATATATAAGGCTCTTCATTACGAAAAAAACTACAAATGGTGACTAATAGTCTTAAATGTGTGACAACCATGCTGGTATTTTTATTCTGCAGGGAGGTCTTAAAGCAGTTCTTTGGACAGACGCATTCCAGTGTGTACTGATATATGCCTGTCTGATCAGCGCATTCATCGTTGGCGTAATAGAAGTTGGAGGCATACGCGAAGTTATACGAAGAGCCCAAGAAGGAGAGAGATGGAAATTTTTCAAGTAAGGAATTAACTTCTTCAAATAATTGTACTGGTAAGATTAGTAGTTTCTTCTACTTTTACAGCGCAATTAAATCCATATGATTATACGGTACTTACGTATTATAGCTGAAGCTTGGCAGCCTTTAACCCTTGGCGTAATATCTGCTCGCCAACACCTAACTTCACAGTGGCAACCTATTTCCTGCCCGGAAATTATAAACATTTCGAGCAGAAGCATGTTAAAATAATACAAATGTGTGGAAAACGTGGTTACTCCCAAGTACTACGTGCCAAATAAGATATTTTCATTAAATACAAATTTTAAGGGGGTTAAAAAGGGCATAACCCCATGCCCCCCTCTAAAAACACCCACTGTATCTCTGGAACCACAAGGCCTAGGAAGCTGAAATTTCCTATGGTGGTTCCTCTTAAGCTCTAGGTGCATACCAATAAATCATTTTGAACGCTCGAAATTTAAGGGGTTTTGCCCCTTAAATTTCGAGGGGCTTTGCCCTTAATTAGGGGCTTTGCCCCTTAATTAGGGACTTTGCCCTTAAATTTCGAACCATAGAGCCTAGGAAGTTGAAATTTCGTATGGTCATTCCCCATAATTCCTAGCTGCCTTCTAAGAAATCTTTTTTCGGAAACTGCAAATTTTAAGGGTTTAAAAGAGCTTAACCCCCTGCCCCCCTCTAAAAACACCCACTGTATCTTTGGAACCATAGGGCCTAGGAAATTGAAATTTCGTATAGTGGTTCCCCATAATCCCTAGGTGACTTCTAAGAAATCTTTTTTTGGAAACTGTAAATTTTAAGGGGTTAAAGGACCTTAACCCCTTGCTCCCCTCTAAAAACACCCACTGTATCTTTGTAACCATAGGGCCTAGGAAGTTGAAATTTCGTATGGTGGTTTCCCATAATCCCTAGGTGCCTTCTAAGAAATCTTTTTTTGGAAACTGTAAATTTTAAGGGGTTAAAAGAGCTTAACCTCCTGCCCCCTTCTAAAAACACCCACTGTATCTTTGGAACCATAGGGTCTAGGAAATTGAAATTTCGTATAGTGGTTCCCCATAATCCCTAGGTGACTTCTAAGAAATCTTTTTTTTTTTTGGAAACTGTAAATTTTAAGGGGGTTAAAAAGAGCTTAACCCCCTGCCCCCCCAAAAAATCCTACTGTATCCCTGGAACCATAAGGTCTAGGACGCTGAAATTTTGTATGGTGGTTCCTCTTAAGCCCTAGGGGCACACCTATAAATATCTTTTAAAGTTCGGATTTTAAGGGGTTTAGCCCTTTCCCCCTAAAAAACCCACTGTATCTCTGGAACCATAAGGCCTAGGAAGCTGAAATTTTGTATGGTGGTTCCTCTTAAGCCGTAGGGGCACACCTATAAATATATTTTTAAAGTTCGGATTTTAAGGGGTTTAGCCCCCTCCCCCTAAATAACCCACTGTATCTCTGGATCCATAAGGCCTAGGAAGCTGAAATTTTGTATGGTGGTTCTTCTTAAGCCCTAGAGGCACACCTATAAATATCTTTTTAAAGTTCGGATTTTAAGAGGTTTAGCCCCCTTCCCTCTAAAAAAACCACTGTATCTCTGGAACCATAAGGCCTGGGAAGCTGAAATTTGTTTGTTTGGTTTCCCTTAAGCCCTAGGTGCACACTAATAATTTTTTTAGTTCAAATTTTAAGGGGTTTAGCCCCCCCCCAAAAAAAAAATAAATAAACCCACGGTATCTCTGGAACCATAAGGCCTGGGATGCTGAAATTTGGTTGGTTGGTTCGTTTTCCTTAAGCGCTAGGTGCACACCAATAATTTTTTCCTTTTTTAGTTCAAATTTTAAGGGGTTTAGCCCCCCCCCCAAAAAAAAAAACAAAAAAAGAAATAAACCCACTGTATCTCTGGAACCATAAGGCCTGGAAGCTGAAATTTTTGTTGGTTGGTTTTCCTTGAGCCGTAGGTGCACACCAATAAATGTTTTTTTACATTCAAATTTTAAGGGGTTTAGTCCTCCCCCCCCAAAAAAAAAAATATCCCACTGTATCTCTGGAACAATACGGCCGAAGAAGTTGAAATTTTGCATGGCGTTTCCTCTTAGGCTCTAGGTGCTGGCCAAGAAAGATGTTTAAAAAGCAACTTTTTAGGAGGTTGTAAAGTGGTTTTAAATCCCCAAAATAAAAATGAAATATCCAAAACTCGTATTTAAATTCGGATCACTGTCGTTAAATTCTGCGATGAACTCCTTATGAGAAATGACCCCATCTTACTGCTAAAGTTAATTGCAATTAAATGAACCAAGTGACATAATTCATGGCACTTGTGTAATCTGTGGCGAAGCACGTGCATGAAATATACGAAAGCAGTTATTAAACATGCATCAACATTTTGAGCAGCAGCATGTTTAAAAAAGTATTTGGAAAACACATGGAAAAGTTTAAAAAAATAAGCAGCTGAAGAACATGATTTCGCTATAGATAATTTTAGATCTAATTAAAAATTTCATATTAAAGACAAAATAGTGAATACACTCTTAGACAAAAAAAAGCGACGCGCCAAGAAGGGGTAATGCAAATTAGACACAAATTGATATGCATACAGGTTTCGACGGAAAATGCAAATATTTAAAGTTTGGCAATCGGGATTTTAAAGTAATGGCAATCGGGAACCGTAGAACCAGTTTTCCTTCTGAATTCTGACTGTTTTGCCGCAATCTTTAATATTACATCTCCAGCTACTGGTCGATTAGAATAGGCACGCATGTTGTGAAAGTTAGGGCATACACGCTGACTGGGAAAAATTCCACGGATCTGGAAAAAAAAAACACTGCATCTTCTTCCTTTTGGCCTATATTACACTATCAAAGTTCTTTGACAAAGATATTTTAAAAAAGTTATTTGTATCTTTTATAACAGTTATACATAAAAGAAATGCTATAACCTCAAAATACCCCTATTACACTATCAAAGTTCTTTGACAAAGATCTTTTATAAAAGTTATTTCTATCTAAGGGGGCTAAATCCCTTAAAATTTGAGCTCTTAAAAAAAATTTATTGGTGTGTACCTAGGGCTTAAGGGGAAGTACCATACAAAATTTCAGCTTCCTAGACCCTATGATTCCAGAGATACATTGGGATGTTTTAGGGGGAAGGGGGGTTAAACCCCTTAAAATTCGAGCTCTTAAAAAATATTTATTGGTGTGTACCTAGGGCTTAAGGGGAACCACCATGCAAAATTTCAGCTTTCTAGGCCTTATGGTTCCAGAGATACTATGGGGTTTTTTTTAGAGGGGGGGGGGGTTAAGCCACTTTTAACCCCCTTAAAATTTGCATTTTTCAAAAAGATTTTTTAGTGGGCACCTAGGGCTTAAGAGGAACCACCATACGAAATTTCAACTTCCTGGGTCCTATGGTTTCAGAGATACAATGGGTTTTTTTTTCAGTGGGGAGGGCGTTAAGCCCCTTTTAAACCCCTTAATATTTGCACTTTTTAAAAATATTTCTTAGTGGGCATCTAGAGCTTAGGAGTACCCACATGCAGAATTTCAGCATCCTAAGACTTTTCCTTTGAAAGATTTGCGTTTTTAACATACTCATTTTGAATATTTTTCATGTATTTCTGTTTTGTCATTAGTGCGCAATTTTTAATTAGAGCTAAAACTATTTCGAATCGAAATCTTGTTCTTTATCTGCCGCGTTTTCCACACATTTGTATTTTTTTAACATGCTGTTGCTCGAAATGTTGTTTATAACATCCGGGCACTGAAATCTTTTATAAAACTTGGACGAAGAACCCAACTTTTATAAAAGTTATCTTTTATCAAAGTTGAAGTATTACACTGTCATATTTCTCGTCAAACTTCTTTTATAAAAGATCTTTGTCAAATAACTTTCATAACCTAAAAAAATAAAATCTTCAAAACGAAACTTAGAACAGGAGCGAAAAGCAATGAATGGTGAAAACAATTCTATCAACAAGGATGGGGCGCATAATTGGCGCTTTATTGCCGCTTTTTCGCCAAACCGCAAAGCTTCAGCTATAATACGTAAGTACCTTCTTCTACTTTTACAGCGCAATTAAATCCATATGATTATACTTATACAACATTCATTGCAAGGAATTTTTTTTAATATTTCCTTAGCTGATTGAAATATCTGTCCCAAATTATACATAATAATATGAATATTTAATGTGAAACCACAAAAAGGGTATTCTCTTTTAAGGTACAACAATAAATACACTGGTGCTCAAAATACTATGAACGGTAACGATAAATCTGATCTTTGTTTTCTCTCGCTCAACAAACGTTACTTAAGTTTTAAATAATTACAAGATAAAAAGAACTTTTATATACCACGTTTTTAAATTTTCTATTGAATCATATAAACTTGACAATTCTATGTATTAATAAATGCTTTTTTAAAATTTTTTTGAGGAATTATCCCATCAACTTGAAAGAAAATGATCAAATGCGTAATAAAGAGATATCAAATGCGTAATCAATCGTTTAGCTCAGGAATTGCGAGAGTGACTTGCGTTTAACTTTTCGTTCCCGTCCCGGCTGATAGATGGCTGCACCATTCTACAAAACAAAATTAACTGAAAAGGAATTCAAATCTGCTTAAAGATGGCTAAAAGTATTAAAAGAATGCATTGTCATCGTGTTCTGAGCTATTCTAAAAGTTTGAAATGTCTAGCTAGTCGGGAAGTTAGTTAAAAATCGATTGCAAGATTTGTACTGGACAAACACACAAACAAGAAAGCTAGTTAATAAAAACTTGGTGAAAAAATACTTATTATCTTGGAATAATCATATTCTCCTGGTGTGCTGTGTTATTCTTCCTTCATTAAATTTGAGTGTATAGCTCCCAGCTCCCAGCCATTGGAAGAAAAAAAAATATTGCCTATATTTGTAGCATAGCGTATTTTCTTATCCCCGAATATGCATAATGGTATACAAATTCATGGCTATGAAATTTCAATGGAATTTCCGCAACCGGTTAACATACGGGGATGGCAGAAAATGTAAGTGATAAGTATTGCTAGCGACCAGCGTGAGTAATTTGAGGTAAGTTGTCCAACTTTTAGTAGTGCGTGTTTAAAATGTTTGAAAGCGTCAGTATAGTGTTGTCCAACAAAGAGGATGGTGAAGTTAATTTAAAAAATCCATTTAAAATGTCTATATTTATGTTAAAAAATATAATTATGTTACAAGCTGGATAAAAACCAAATTTCAAATCCTATTTGAGATGTGAAGAGGTTGAGTTGCGACTTGCTCATTGATGTTAACTATTCGACACCGGGAAGGATTTTTGAGATAAAGCCTTCATTTAAACCTTTTCATTGGATAATCCATTCATCTATAAAAAAGGAATAGCATTATGAATTTAAGTTACCTGAGAGCGAGCATCGACTTTTAGCTTGCTAAAAAAGGATTAAAGTTACCGAAATGAAAAATTGACTTGAGCCCATCATTTTAGTTTGATTTAAGTAATACTTGAAGAGGGCTTGAAGTAACCTAGTGGTAACGCGTCGGCTTCCAGTGCTGAGGATGCTCGGCTCGAATCCCGACACGTGCCATTTAATACCTCCGTATCTAGGCCGGATATGGGCACGTTAAATCAGTATTCTGGAGAGTCCCTCTATGAGGACAGAGAGCGTGGGAGAATGTACGATCCCCATATGTCACCCCTGGGGGTGCTCTCTAAAAATTGAGGGGACACCTGGCTAAATCGGACTCTGACCCTTGTGGTGCCATTATAAACCGAAGCCGAGTGCCTCAGCCCGCTAGCCTATATAGACCTGGCCTGGAATACCTCCTGCCAGGGGACATTAGAAACAACAATAATGACAACAGTACTTGAAGAAGTTCTTTATTCTAAGATTTTTTTATTTTTAAAATGATGTAATTTTGTCAAAAGACAAAAAAAGTCTCATTACTCCGAAGTTAGTATTCTTTCCATACCTATAAACAGAAGATACTCTTTGTAGTGGGTAATGGGCACCAAATGTGGTGGGTAATTTTCATGATCATATAGTGCTATTTAAGAATCTCGTGACATGAAAGATATAGGTAATTCTAGCTTAAAATCATAGATTGGTTTATTGAACACACATAACATCAAAATACATTCCTGTCTAGTATGTATATTAATAAAGATATTCATGCATATTATCTACACTTCCTTCCTTAGCACACATTATTAATTACCTTCTCCACTCATTAATTATATTCAACTCATTTAGTTATTACAACACAAATAGGAATATATTTAAATCATAGTAAATTGACTGATCTCTCAACTTATCATACTATCTCACGATCAAGATCTACTTATCTATCTTAATTTATTCAATTAATCCTTAAGGGTTTATGAAGCAATGGTAGACATATTTGGGAGAAAATGACACAATACCTCCACTGATAAATATTCGTTGATAATCGTTGATCAATCCTCTTATAGGGCATCGTTCTTAGGACACTCGGATTGTCTGGAAAGACGAAGGGATCGGTGTTAGGGATACATCATTCATCTGTTTGATCTGGACGCATCAAGTGGCGAGTCAGCATTCGGTCCTCTTAATCGTCGGCGCTCATAGTCACTCGACAGGTGTAGTACGTTCTCTCTATGGCGTATCCTTCATTCGTATCTGGGCAGTAACGGTCTGGATATTGGTACTACAGGGGAGTCAGACTATTATCAATTCCTCTTTCTCAATACTCTATTGACTCCTTTGCATCTCGGGTTTGACGTGTACGCTAATTCGTACTTGCAGTCCCCCTTGCATCAACCTTAGTCGCTATATGTTCTAGTCTAATTTCTTACGTTCGCACTTAGGTCATCGCTGCATCTATCTTTTTACTCATCCGAAAAACAAACATTTTCAATCTACCTTATTCATAATATTCTACCAGCTGAACATCTTACTAACTTTTTCTCCTATCTTCTTCGTCATATATTCATTCTTAACTTTTTAAGTACCCCAAATTCAATTTCTCATTGGTTATATCGTTCAGCCCCTCTTCTCATTTCATTGGCTTGCGGTTTTCAACTAAATTTATTTTAGCCATTCCACATCCTGGGCGTAACCTCCTATTACTTCCCTTCCTTCGACTTTTCACACGCTTATTCCTCCGACCTTCGCTATACGAAGGAACCCTTTTATGGCCATCATAAATTCTCTTCTCCGTTGCCTTGTTCTGCCTTCTAATGCTTTCATTATTCTTTTATTCCTCTGCTTCTTGCCTCTTTAATCTATGCTCCCATCTTTTCACTTATTTCTTTTGCACCTGTTCCCTGCTGCATTTCCCCTCTTCTTATTTGCCATTTCAGTTTTATTGCCCTTAATAATTTTCTGTTCCATGTCTCTTCTATGCTCTTCTACCATCTCTTCCAATTACACTGCTCAAAACAATTAGGGAAACACATGGTTTTAACGAAATTACGCAAATACTTACACCGATATGTAACATAAAATAAATCATTCATAATTTAAAGCCTAGCAAGAAACAGAAGAAGAAAACTTCATATGCAAATCAAAGTTCATGACGTCAAAAACCAGAAAAAGAACATAAGGGCGAAAATAGGGATGTTGCAGAAACGTCTGTTTCACTGCTTAACTGTGAAATTCGATTGCTCAGTTATTCTTTTTGAGAAAAGGTGACTTGAAAATGTCTCAACAACGGGATTTACCAGAATCCATGGCATGGAGTATCATAGGCAGACTTGATTCCGGGCAAACACAACGTAGTGTCGCGGACGCTGTTGGAGTCGCCAGAAGTGTCGTTGCAAGGCTGTGGAATCGATTCCAAGAAACAGGGAATGTTAGACGTCGACCAGGGCAAGGTCGATCACGCGCCACTACAGCAACTGATGACCGGTATATACTGTTAACATCTCGTCAAAACAGAACAGACAATGCTACTCAGCTGCAAAGACAGTTGCTCTTGGCAACAGGACGAAGGGTGTCCAGCCAAACAGTACATAATAGGCTTCATCAGGGAGGTCTCTATGCACGTAGGCCAATGGTCTGCCTTCCTTTGACCTCACGCCACCGTGCGGCCCGAAGAAGATGGGCTGCTGAACATCGAGATTGGGAGCGACATGATTGGAACCAAGTGCAGTTTACAGACGAGTCCCGATTCAGTCTGGAGTGTGACACCCGACGTGTTTTGGTATGGAGGGAAAGGGGCACTCGAAATAACCCCACATTCGCTCGTGAAAGGTCACAATACAGACGAGCTGGTTTTATGGTATGGGGTGGAATCAGCATAGGTGGACGTACGGACCTACATATCATTCGGAATGGTACTTTGACGGCCCGAAGGTATGCAGACGAGATACTGAGACCTCATGTCATACCTTACTCTGCAGCCATTGAAGATTCCTTTGTTTTCCAGCATGATAATGCCAGATCGCATACAGCTCGTCTTGTGGAGAACATGCTTGAAGCTGAAACAATACAGCGTGTGGAATGGCCAGCGTGCTCTCCTGACGTGAATCCAATCGAGCATGTTTGGGACATGCTCGAACGACGCATTGCTGCGAGACCAAGGCATCCTTTTACTCTCCGAGACTTAGAGATTGCACTTCTTGAGGAGTGGAACAGTATTCCCCAAAGTCTTATCGTTAACATCATCGCATCCATGGAAAACAGGTGTGCAGCAGTCTTAGCTGTTCGAGGAGACCACACGCCATATTAAAAAGCTTGCATCATTTCTAAGCAATACTTTTTTTATCGTTTACATGCAACCAAAATGTTGCCCTAAATCATCTTTTCATGTTTTTTTTCCATATTTTCAAAGAATTAAAGCTTAATTGCAAATTTTTTCACGTCTTTTTTTTTGTATTGCGCCTTGATATGCGTGTACTATCCATTTTATGCCAATACGTGGCTGTCTCGCACGGTTTTCTTAACTTCTTTACTTGCCCCCCTAATTTTTTTGAGCAGTGTAGTTTACTTTCTACATCTATTCTTCACTTTATGTTCCTACCTCCCTCTTTTGCCAATAAAATGTCGTAAACCCTGCGACACTCTTAATTTAAATATATATATATATATATATATATATATATATATTTATTTATTTATTTATTTATTTGATTATAGCTTTTTAGAACTAATCTTTTTTGCTTTAGCTTTAATGTCGACCTGACTACAAGATATACCGTTTGGAATGCCTTGCTTCGTGGAATGAGTTTGGGTGTTGGAGGATATGGTGTAAGCCAGTTGGAAGTTCAAAGACTGCTTAGCATAAATGTCGTCAAACGCGCACAATCGTAAGTATTCAAATACTATTTCATTCCAAATATCAATTAATATCTCAGCAAACAAAATAAATAAATAAATTACTAGATTAGATTAGCTCATCAGACGTTTCGAAAGCTCACATATCGACTATCTTCATCAGGAGACAAATAGCATATACCACTTGACAGATGTAAAGAGTGTCTGCTGAATGAAACACATAATCAACTCAAGAATACAAGGGTAGATAAATCCGAAGGTGCAAAACCAAAATCGAAAGATGAAATACTAAATATAGTAGTGATCGCACAGCGTACTGCTTATTGGTCCTTGGATTTGGGAAATATTCCACTAAACCAATCTCGCGTCAAAATTTTCCCACACAACCTCTTGAATACAATCTAAGTCCTCCTACCACAATGCGTCCATTAGGAGCACGCGAGCAAATAACGTATGAACGTGTATTAGGATTTATGTATATCTTCAAAAGTTTATGAACGAGTAGGCGTTTGGATGTTGAAAAAGAAAGAAGTAAATATTCCAATGCCCATTTTCAAATATTTCTTCTGTGAACCAAAAAGTGGGGTTCATTTGGCAAAAATTCTTGAGTATCCATTCCGCGATTAGTTTAGATAATTTATACTTATAGGAAGCTTTTTTTAAAAAAAAATCATGGTTATTATTTCGCAGTGAGTTAGTGATCCAACTGCTAACAGTTTCTGATAAGGAATACCTTATTCCCAGACCTTTCAGGCGGATCCCCAGGATCTGCGGACCATAGATTTTTACCATTGTTTAAAATGACATTTCGTTTACAAACCCAGATAAATATAGTTACCATTTAATATAGATCTCTTTTAAATTTAATTGTTGGTTTTACAAAGATATTTAGCAAAAGCCCTTCTTCAATACCTAGAGTACAAAACAAATTCACATTTCTTTTAAAATGTATATCCTAACTGAAGCAAAATTAAATGTAATTGACAGAAACGGTATAAATTTCGAGACATGATTTTGCCATGAAGAAGAGACATGATTTTGTCATGAAGTTTTCAGGTGTAAATAATTTTAAATATAATTTCAATAATATCTTGTCTAGGAAGAAATTGAAGACTGGACTTGTATTTAATGTGGGATCAAACTGACGGTTTTATATAACAAAAGAAAGAAAAAAAAGCAGGGGGATTACACTATTACAAAACATACTGTGGTAAGTAATTGCCTGGACAAAAGCGTTGTTAGCTTTTCTTGTCAAATTGAATGAATTCAAAACATCTTAATTTATTTTGTATCATGTTTAATGTGATTAGTTTTTCAGGAGGTTAGGTTACTAAAGTGGTCTTTTGTTTCGGTAATGATGCTATTTTACTGACACTCAAAGATATGAATAAAAGTAGAATTTTTTAAATTTTCCTACTTTGTTGACGTCAACATGTTAATTCGTATCTAACGTTTTAGAGCTCTTTTATGGAGCATATTGCCTATGATGATCCTAGTGTTCATGTGCCATTCCTTGGGTCTGATACTTTACGGTGTCTTCAATCACTGCGATCCTATTTTAAATAGAGAACAGACAGGATTGACAAAATATGATCAGGTAAGGAACATATTTATTTTAATTTAATTATTTTTAGTCACTCCTAAGTTTTAAATTTATTATTAAAATTTCAAAACCCATTTCTCGGAATTTTTGCTAAAATTTTAGAAGAAAATATCCTCCGAATATATTACTCGGAGTCCGATATTGATTGATCTAATATTTAATTTTTGTAACAGTATAACTTCCATTAATTTTCTAAAAATGTGCAATAATATTTCAAATCTACTATGCGAAACTAAATTAGATTAAACTACCAATAAGTAATAAACGAATATTCATGTTTTCTTTAATAAGAAACACACACACACATACACTACCCTACAATAATTGACCGGACGCCAGAGGATTTGCATAAAATCCGACTGCATGTCGGATTTTATGCAAATCCAATGCTCGCACGTGACCTGTTAAGGTTAAATACGATACACGATGTAGTAACGTCGTTAGTTCTGTGTGAAATTGTGACAATATGTCAAAACGAAAGGAACTTAGTGACTTTGAAAGAGGTGTTATGGTGGGTAGTCATATTAGTGGCATGTCTATTCGCGCAACTGCGGTAGAATTATCTCAACCGCGGTCAACTGTTGGTGATGTCGTGAAGAAGTGGAAGACTATGGGAGTTGGAACACAAACTGCACACGTTGGTCGTACCCGTAAACTGGCCGAACGGGATCGGCTTTTCCTGAAGCGTGGGATTCGTAAGAACAGCAAGAAACCACTTCAAATAATCAACAGTGAGTTTCAGCAGGCAGCAGGGGTTACGGTGCACCCCAATACTTTGCGGAAAGAATTGCACTCCCTCAATATCCGTGGATGTGTTGCCGCACATAAACCAAACATCACCACATCCATCAAAGCCGGCAGATTCGCTTGGTGTTTGTAACGTCGCAACTGGACTGTGGACCACTGGAAAATTGCTTTATTGAGCAACGAGTTACGCTACACACTCTTCCAGTAAGGTGGGCGTGCTTGGGTTTGGTGAATGCCAGGCGAACGTCTGTTACCCGAGTACATAGTTCCAACTCTCAAATTCGGTGGTGGTGGTGTACTTTTTTGGGGATGCTTTTCGTGGTATGGCCTGGGACCTTTGCACGCTGTTCCTGGTAAACTGAACGCCTACGCCTACATGAACATTTTGGACAATCAGGTTCTTCCTACGCTCAAGCAATTTTATGGAATGGACGAATGTTACTTCCAGGACGACAACGCTCCATGTCATGTTGCAGCCTTTGTCAAGTGGTATCAAGATATGGGTGTAAAACGTCTTCCCTGGCCTGCTCAGTGTCCCGACTTAAACCCCATAGAACATTTGTGGGACGAGTTAGAGCGACGCTTACGGACCAGGGAACCACGTCCGAAATCTACAGCTGAGCTGACGACATTCTTGCAGCAGGAATAGGCATAAATACCCATATCTGTGAATCAATGACATTGCAGACCACAGAATGAATCATTGCATTTATAAACAATTAATTTAAACATAAACATAAAAGAAAACATATTCTAAAAATTCATATTTTCTTTTTCATTTATCCTCTTCCCTCGAGACTATTTCCTCAAATGCTTTTGTGAGAGTTTGAAGATATTTTGAATGTTTTTACCCAATATATTCCATAAAATATGAATCAAATAAGTCTTCTGTCATGTGAAGAGCTTCTTTTTATGAATATCTAATATAGCTCCTATTCTAGCCATAGTGACCCTAAAAAGGTCTAAAATAAAGTTTGCGTTATCTGATTTGGCACATTATTGCTCACTCGGCACCCTTGCAGTTAACTAGCAATTAAACAAGATTTTTACGGGGGTAGACTAAATTTGGTTGCGCATAACTTTATCAGTATATTTTGATCAATTATCTCTGATTCTTTTCCTCTTTTCCAAGTATTCTTCAGTTTCCAATTTTGTCATGAACGAGCGGCTCACCAAAAATTCCTTCCTGGAATGGGGACTGAGTTTTCGATTGTAAAAGAGAGATTTTCGTTTCCATGGATGGAAAATCTGCTAGAGGAAAAATTGCTAGAGGAAAAATTGCTAGGAAAAATTTTTTGGAGGAATTACTTTTTTAATTTTTCTTTTTTTTTAAGTTGCTGGGAGAGTTGACAACTCTCCCACGAGTTGCGCACGACAATCTTCTATTAAATAAATAAATTATATATACTGGGTTACGAGGTAGCCTATCGGTAGCGCGTCGGCTTTCGGTGCGGAGGTTGCTCGGATCAAATCCCGACAAACATCGTTAAACACCTTCGTGTCTAGGCCAGATATAGGCACGTGAAATCTGTACCCCGGAAAGTCCTTCTATGAGGTCACTGGGAGGGGAAGATAACATCCCCCTCCCCTAGATGGCTCCCCTGGGGATGTTCTGTCAAAATTGTGGTTGCACCTAGCCAGGTCCGACCCAAACCCTTGTGGTGCTAAACCGGAGCCGCACTACTCAGTCCGAAGCCTATATGGACCTGGACTGGGACTTCCGGGGGGGGGGGGGGACATTAGGAACAGCAACATCAAATATATACAGTCGAACCCGGTATATAACGAACTCATGGATATAAAAGAACGAAAATTTTGGTCCTGTCGTTTTCCTAATATACTTAATTTAATTAGTATTGTGTCAGTTTAATGTAATCTATTTTAGTCGATTTAATTCATTAATGATCATTTTTAATAGATTTTATCATTTTTTTTAATTCATCATTATTGAATGCACATTGCAACTAATGAGTTATACATTTTGTGAACTCTAGCAATTTTTTAACGGTTCGGATATAGCGAACCACCGGATTAAGCGAACAAAATCTTTGGTCCCTTGAAGTTCATTATAACGGGATTCAACTATACACTATTTCCTTCTGAAACCAAGCCTTTTTTCAAAAGGAAGTAATTTTTTTTTTTTTTTTTATGAAGAATCGCGAACCAAAAATACTGTATTATCAAGGTCATTTCGTTCACAGACTACAAGTGTAAAATCAGACTTTTGACATTTGTTGATATTCATGTTTTAAATTCGAAAATCGTCTGTTTGTTGATAAATCCAACTATAATACCATCAGTAGCAACTACTTTGCAATGCCCTCATCTACTAAAAAAAAAGTGGTCATTGTCCATTACGTTTTACTTTGAAAATATCTTTATGTACAAATATTGCAAATAAATAAATCTCTGCCGAATTTTGTAACGCAGCTCCTCCCTTACTATATCGTAACAAGATTGAATCAGACCCCTGGCCTAACAGGACTGTGTATCGCCGGTCTCTTCAGCGGTTCTTTGGGCACCCTCTCCTCAGTCGTCAACTCCATATCAACTGTTACTGTGGTAGATTTCATTCAACCTCACTGCTCATTCCTCAAAGACAAGCAAATTGTATGGATCGCCAAAGGATTAAGTAACATTTTTCAGTTGTTCTAATAATGTTATTTCAATAGTGCGAAATTTATAATACTTTTTTTTTTTTTTTTTTTTTACTGGCAACATTCTAATAGCAGATAATCTTTGTTTAAAACTGTAAATGCGTTTTTCTGCATTTTCACCATTTTTTGTTTTTAAATTGTTATAAGTCTAGAACCGTGAAAGATAAATGGTTCAAACTTGGAACGTGTCTTTTTCCATTAATTTACCTTAATTTTCATGCAGTAAATTTGAAAAAAAATTTACTTTTAAAAATATCATTTTTTAAAAATAAGTTACATCATTTTTTTATTTATTTCATTTTTTAAATTTTTACTCTACATAGTTTTCATTTTTTTAAAATTAATATTTTAAAAATCGCTGAATCAAATTTAAAACTTATATATTTCTTCTTAATTAAAGGAAAAAATTTTGAAATTCGATACATAATATTTCGAGTTTATAGCAATTTTAAAGTATCCCACTTTTTAAAAAATTTTTAATTAAAAATTTTTTTTAAACTTTATGAGAAATTTTATGATGTGATTTGTTTGCAAACATTACGGTTAATCATCACAAAAAAATTTTTAATTTTAATGCAATGAATAAATTTTTTTGTTAAATGTGTCCCGGACACCCCTTAACAAAACACTTGATTTTATTCAGTTACAGTGGTACCTCGCGGTATTCGTCGTTACTTGGTTCCAGAAAGCATAACGAGTGCCGAAAACGACGAGTACCGAGCGAATTTTTTCCCATAAGGAGTAATGTAATTTGAATTAATTCTTTCCCATAAAACTAGAAATTTCACATTTTACTGGGCAATTTTTAAATGAATGGGTTATATATATATATATATATATATATATATATATATATATATATATATATATATATATATATATATATATATATATATATATATATATATATATATATACAAAATCTTTAAACTAGACAGTCATAATTAAAAACAGTAATTAGATGATATGAAGTAACATTTATCCTCGCTCAACCTAGACCGAAAGCTTAGGGCCTCGTGAGATAGTGGCGAATGAGAGGGGATATTGCTTGAAAAGGGAGTCTCATTCCAATAAAACACCAGGCGCTTGCACTGCTTCTTTCCCTTTTCTGCCTCTTAACACCACTGATCCCTTTTGTAGACTTATATTTAAGGAGTTTCACTACATGCCGATCAAGAGAAACTTGTTTCGGCCTACGTTTCAAAATGTTTCTGAAGTGAGACAGTGTTTAATCACTAAACAAGTCCCCATTTCTGCTTGCTAGAGCTTTGTCAGGGTGATACTTTTAAACAAAATTTCGTAATTTAACCTATTTCGGTCTTTAATCCCGGAGAGACAGACTGTGGAAGAGCCGTCTTGACTCATACATGTTTTTATTTCTAAATTTATTAATTTTATTCTTACCGCCCCTTATTCCTTTGTTGGGACTTCGTTTTTGGTTCACCTCCGTGCTTATAGATGGCAGCAGTAGTTCCTTTCTCCATTCTCCGTTTCGAAGCTTTTTAAAATTTTAATTTTAATTGCCCCTCTTGCAAGTTTTTACGTCATCGTCAGGGTTTATTATCGTTCGATCGTTTTGCTACTGCATTGATGATAACGGATCTCTCACGCAGGGGAGGCTCCATTCCAGAATTTTTTTTTTCTTTGGGAGGGGAGGGGGGGGGCAAAGTCGCCCCTTAAGGTTATATATATATATACATACAGGTGGTTATCAAAATAAGGGAAACACTAAGAAACATCATGAAAACCTTTATTAATACGTCGCAGGATCACCTGTGCCATGTAATACCACCTGATTCACCCTGGAATCGGATTATACAACTCATGAATGGGGGTTAAGAATATATACCATTCTTCAGGGAAAAACCATGAAAGTTCCTGTAGAGATGCAGTGGTGGATATCGATACCTGGCTCAATCCGCTTATACATATCACAGTGGTTGGATGATGTATAGTCGGGGGGATTGTACAGGGCAAGATAAGTTATTTGACTTCGTTTCAAGCTCTTCAAACCAATACTTGATAGATTTAGCTGTATGAATAGGGGGGATTATCATCCTGGAGAACGCCATCTCCTGCAAGAAACAATGTTTCCACTGTAGGATGGACTAGTGAGCTAAAATTTCGGCATAGTCCTTCCCCTTCAATCTCCCTTTTAGGGTTACAATAGGGCAAGAAGAAAACCGGGAGATGCCATCCCAAACCCTGATAGATGTATTTTCATGATTGACAATTGAGATGAGACAGCTAGAATCTTACGCTTGTGTAGGTATTCTCCAGACACACGCACGTCCTGTTGCGAGGAACAATGTGAACAATGATTCGTCGGACCAAATGCCGTTTTTCGACATATTACTCGACCAGGATTTGCGCTCGTGGCACCACTGTGAGCGATATTTTGTATTGGGATCTATTACAAGTGGCTTGGGAATAGCTACTCTTCTGTAAATGCTTTGTTTGTAAAGTTCCCTTCTACCTCTAATGGTTGATACCGGAACATGCAGATGCAGATGCAGATTGAGCTCTTCGGTCATTTTGGTTGCAGTTGTTTTCTTTCTTCATGCCACAATCCGCTCCAATACCTCGTCCGTCTCTTTCACTCAGCTCTCCCTTTCGTCCACTATTCTGTTCGGCAAAGGATATATATAAGGGATATATATATCATATATGGATATATATATCAAAGGATATATATATATATATATGTAACAAGAAAACGCGTCTTCTTAAATCACTTTCTTTAAAGCATATTCTCTTGTTAATAAAGCACGACCCCTTTTCCAAAAATTGCAACCTAAAAGTAAAGTAAGTAATTTATCGTAGCCCTGCGGATCATTAAGCAGGCATGTGAAGTATCGGAACTCAATAACATCCCCAGATATGAGTGTTAGAAGTTTATGAGATTCCGAATGTCAGTATAGTGTCAAAATTCCTGAAGAGCCCTCGAATCACTCTGGATTTATATCTTTTTTAACGCCAAAAACTCCACTTTGCAAGAACTTTATGGCCACTTATCCTACGCCCAGGCCAACAGTTCGCAGCTCTAACAAGCGCGAGATCTATCAGTCCCCGGGAAACTTAAGTGGACACGTGAACTCCACTAATCTGAAGTCGCCCAATGAGGAATTTGCACATTGTTGGAAAATGCTCATTTCTATTTTTTATTAACAGATTGGTTATTAAATTGTTCGAAAACATCAATTAAAACGTACATATAGATCTAAATGATAAAAATTTTAAATTTAAAATAAGCGAAAAGTGTTGAAAAATCATGTGACCTCAAAACGCTACGTGATTGGTTCTGACGTCACTATGCCCCATGCTTCAATGTTTACATTTTTCTAGCACGAGATTCCACGTTTCCTGCTCTTAAACTAACATTTTAAATTCATATTTTGTTTCTAATTTGGTTTAATTTTTCTAATTTTAGTTTGTGGCTATTGTTTATTCCCCCTTTTTTTAAATTATATTCTATCGTCGTCTTTATTATTAGTTTTATTTCTGTTTTGTTTACCATGGCGTTAGTACCCGGTTTTGCAAAAGGGCAATCTGACAACCTGCCTAAAATGGATTCATTTGCAGTGTTTTCCTTTTTGGGAAATAATCCAAGTTTTATGGGAGCAGAAATACGAGGATTTAAAGCTCAGAGGTATGTATATATTTGTTTGCATTTATTATTCTAGTTATGTAATGTAGATTGTAGAACGCTGACGTGCGTTCTACTTTACACAAACTTTAGAGTTAGACATTGTTTATGCATATTATTAAATTAATATCGTACTCTAAAAGTTTAATGTACAGCTTCTATTATTATTCATTCATAGTACATGTTTAATTTTGTAGAATTAATTAGCACTGCAACATTACAAGTAGTGTCTGTTATAGGATATTTAGTAATTTTAATTGTCTATTAAAAAGTTGACAGAAATTAAAAATACTACCAAATTTACGATTGTGTTCAGTGTTCTGCATTCATATCATAGAAATATGTGTATTTTAAATGGTAAAGGAATTATAATAAATCTGAACTATGCATGATAATTAAACTTTTGACTAATTACATATTAAGTGGTGCAAAGAAACAAATGTTTACTACTCATACTAATTTTAAACGATCCTCTAACTCCATAATTTTGTGTTTTAAAAACACATTTTTAAATTAATGCTTTAGTACTTAGAAAGTTACTTTTACTTAGATCTGAACGAGAAGGCTATGGAGATAATGCTGTAGGATATGTTCAGGTAAAAAGGGATGGAGACATCTGTACAGTCAATGCAATGGTGACAACAGAACATAATGTCACAAAAAAGACTTACATTGTGGAACTCAAGTTGAATGAAAAGGAAGAAAATGTCCTTTCCGTCCAATGCAATGATTGTGCAGCATCTTTGGGTGAGTTCCTTTATGTATTATACAGTATTTAATTTTATCTAAAAGTTTTAATGATAGTGTGTTTGGGGTAGATACAATAGACCATTTATGGTTAGCTTTCCCCGCTTTAAGTCATTTATAAATAATTAGTAATACTTCAGCAGTTTAAAAAAAATATTTTTAATACAATACTTTATACATTTTATGTAAAAAAACTAGCACCGAAAACTAGTGTAAAAAGATTAATTAAAAATAAACTTACAAAATAATTAATATATTTTATGCTTTTGTCACATTTTGCACACAAATTGTATTTATTTTAAAATTTCATCACCTACCCCCAACCCAGCATCTGGTGAATTCCATTGTAACGGACGTTACATTCACACACAAAATAAATTATAAAAAGATTATGAGATGCATATTAATGCTTCAAAATAGGAGTACGTTATTTTTTCCTGATAAAACCAATACTAAAGATAAACTTGACAGGTTTCAAAATTTATTTCTGGTGTATTTAAGCTGCAAAAAAAAAATTCTTTAATGTAACGGATGTTACATAAAATAGAACATCAGTTGTACTATAGCGTCATAAGATAAAAAAAATCTGTGAATCTATTACGTAAATTTGCTCAAAAATTTAAAAAATAACATCACAAGACATACCTGTAATTTATCAGAACCTTGACATAAAAATTCAGTCATTTTTTTCTGTAATAAAAAATTTAAAAACTATTTGTAACAGACGTTACATATAATACATGATGTTTTAACTGTACTCTTAACTAGGCTATTTATATTCAAAACAGTCACAAACATGCATTTATTTTACTTTTATAGTTTTTACATAAATATTAAATTTACTCCAATTAAATTCAGTGGCATAATTTACGTAAGTAATAAGGTATAAAAATGATAATTTTACTTGCTAAAAAAACTTACAAATAGATATTTTCCCATTACTTCCCCTACAAAACAAACTTAATGTAAGGAAAAAGCAATAATAGGTTCTAGTTCTAGAGGCCATAAGCTTTCCAATGATATATAACACTTAAAAATTTGTTTAAAAAGATTTTCTTTCGTAATGGTTTCATGTTAGGTGTAATTCACCATCTGGAGAATATAAATTTGGCAAATCATCTGTATCACATTAAAACCCACAATTATAGCTAAATTAAAAAATTATTGAATGAAGATCCACTTACTCAGCATTTACAACTGTTTCAGCATCAAAGCTATTATCAAGTAACTGTATGTAATATACTTTAAGAGTTGTATATTGCATATCTCTGCTGTGAACAAACATTTTATAGACCGCTATCCAGAATGCTAGTTTTTCTGAAGTTATTCAGGTATATTCAAAATAATTTAATCTGATAGAGATAATATGGTAATTTAACGATTTTCAATTATGGATGAAAGTTTATTCATTTAATGAACACAGAAAAAATTAAAGTCAGAAATAATAGCATTTTATTTGAAACATTTTTCATAAAATCAAAATTTTAATGCAAATAAACATTTTACAATGATTATTCAAGTGAATAAAATATGATATTCTCGGAATATAGTTTTCATTTTTGCATTAAATGCTAGTTTAAATTTAACCGACAATAGTTTGATTTTTGTTAACTAAATTGTATATTGATATTACTGAGGGTTTCTATAAATATATTTTTTTTACAGGTGGATGTAAACATGCTGTAGCTTTGCTTATGTGGCTTCATAGACGGAGTGAAGAACCAGCAGTGACGTCAGTTTTGAGTTACTGGAAGAAGTCAAACTTTCTTGTGTAGGCAATTCAATAAAATTCATTAAAGGGAAAGATTTGGTAAAAAATAATTTGGAGCCTTTAATACCACAAGATGGCTCATTTCGAACAAAAGTTGTTGAAAAAAGCAGACTTTTAGAGAGACAGGACACTGTTCTCACTAAATATTATAAAATGAAAGACTGGTTCATTACCGGTATTTACCGTCGTGCTTGTGCAGCAAGGTACTATACAATATTTAAAATTTGCTTTAACACACTTTTGACATCTTAAAAATAAAGAAAAAACACTAGATATCAAACTCAAACTACGCAACACAATCCAAACACCGAAGTAAACAAATTCGCTATGGAGCATTGTGACGTCACATGTATCCACGTAGGAAAAGTAGCGTTTTTGAGATGAAGTAAATAGTGCGCGTTTAAAAACAAATTATGTTAACTTTTAGAGTTCTAAAACTAAAAAAAAAAGATGCTTTCGATCATATTTTTCTATTTTCTATATCATAAATGCAAAATAAAAAAACGTGCAAATTCCTCATTAAAAATTAAGTAGTTTAGGCCCTCTGGCGTCAATATCGCAAAACACATATTTAATATTGCATGAACAGAAGACTTTTCTCTCTCTTCGTTTCTAACTCTTGTTGCTGGCGGACCTGCTGTCCGCTCCTGTATGTAATCCGCGTCCCGTCCTGGCATGGACGCCGGACAAGTCATGTGGCCGCTGCAGCCTTCTCGATGCTTCATAATTGAATAAAGGTGATTTCCTGGATATCGTCGGAAATGTGTGTTCCTCTTCTATGGCTCCGCGTGTGTTACTCTCCTAAATTTCGTAAGTGTTGTCCTGGATGAACACTCCGCCCGACTGCATCACTCCTCGTACCCTTGTGCTAAATTTTCCAAATGTGATTATTATCACATTTATAAAGCCGGCAGGATTTTATTCTTGGCCGCGGTGCCCTACGATTTTCGAATGATTAATTATAATTGTGTTACGATGAAAATTTTACGTAAGCAATGTATTAACTTCAGTGGATATCTTCCATAAAAAGAAAATTTTCAAGTGTCTATCTTAAAAGATGGAAAGAAATTAGTGCGACGTCTGGCCTGCCAATCTCAACGGATAATCCTTTTATCAATATAAGTGCTCAATTCACTTTTTGCGCGGCTCTCGTTTCGTCAGTGTGTTGATTATTACAGCATAAAATTATCCTGTTTTCTTCAGCTTCCCACAACGTTTCGATGTGTTTTGAATTACTCCAATCTTGAAAATTCTGCTACTAAATTATGTTGTGCAATGTGGTGTTCATATATACGGCTTGTGTTCTACATTGGCCTGTTTTGTGCTGCAATAAGAAGAAATTCGCCAGCAACTTCCGCCAGCAACAGTTCATTCCCAAGAACTTTTGCCTTGTTAAAAAATTTGTAATCATCTATTAAGAGACTAAATTAAAATTAATTTACGCCGACGAGGAAAAATAAGAATAATAAATAAATAAATAAATAAATAAATGAACAGAAATTAAAGGTAAGAGAAATTGTCTAGAAAATTATTTTTTCATATGTGTTCTCATGATTAAGTGATGAAACTGAATTTTGTTAAAGTATAAATTAAATTTATGTTGGAAGTGCATAAAATTTTAGGTAAAATTGCATTTAATGTTTAAATATTGTGTTCTTAATAATATTGATACTCTAAAGACAATTTGATCTAATTTAATCATATGTTGCTAAATATAAATTCAATATTAGTTTTACCCGCAAAAGAGAATCCTTCAGTAACGTTATCTACCCGAAAAGGGGGAATGGAAAAAGTAGGTCATTCCGAACTTACCGTGCCGCGCTATGCTATCAACATATGGAGGGTCAAAGGTAACTTTTCACCCAGAGGAGAGTAATAAATTTAGTCCTCATCGCTTTGGATGTACTCGAAAGGCGTAGAAGTTGAAGCTTTTATTTTGATGTTTTGATCATTAGACATTTTTTCTCTCTCCTTTCGCATGGTGAAAACAGATAGGTTTCGGTTTCTAAATTTCGGGTTGGATATAGATGCGGAAAAAGATGAATAAAAGTTAATTAAAATAATGAATAGTTAAAACTTTAAATTTATCCACAAAAATATTTATCAACTTATGTAAACGGTTTGTAATCTATTTTAAGAAATTATAAGAGTTTAAAAAATTGTTTTATTTTACTGAAGTATTAAGGTACAAACATTGCTAACTTAGTATTCTTCACAAGTTACCTAAACATTATACTTTTTTACATAGTAAATTGAAAAAGGTATATGGTTTTGAATCCTCATGAGTATATTATGTCGTTGAAGGTTAAATAAAGGGAGGAGAGTAATATGTTTTTCAGGAGATTTTCTGGTACAGTAGAAATTTCAAGGAACAGTTTATCTATTAACTATAAACGGAGTTCCTTCTAATCTATTAAACGTCCCATATGCCACGTTTGAATATTAACATCCGTCTGCTATAGAGGAAGTGCCCATTCCAGAAAACTCTCAGAATAATAAGTAAGAAATAAATAGAAAAAAAAGTAATGCTTCATATATGATAAAAAGAGATGTATGTTCTTAAGATGTAAGAGGTTATATAACAGGAGGATTCATACCAAAATGCTAGTAGTAAGATTAAATAAAAAATATCGTGTTATTTATGAAAGTTATAGTGTTTATATAAGAAATTAAATATGATAAATATTGAGAAAGAATTTAGTACATTTATTTCACTTATTATTTTAGAGGTTATTACTTTTGTGGATATTATATTGTTTTGGATAGTGAATATTGAATATTGAAATTTAGTTATTGCAATTAGTATGAAATATTGAAATTGAATTTGCACAAGAAAATTCTTATTCTGTCAATGATATAATGTGTGTTTACCTTTGCTGCATACAGTGTACTTAAAATTTTGTAAAATTTTATGTCAACGGAAAAGTCTTCCTTTCAGCAAGAACTTTTCTTATTTCGATGGGGGGGAAATGTAACAAGAAAACGCGTCTTCCTAAATTACTTTACTTTAAAGCATATTCTCTTGTTAATAAAGCACGACCCCTTTTCCAAAAATTGCAACCTAAAAGTAAAGTAAGTAATTTATCGTAGCCCTGCAGATCATTAAGCAGGCATGTGAAGTATCGGAACTCAATAACATCCCCAGATATGAGTGTTAGAAGTTTATGAGATTCCGAATGTCAGTATAGTGTCAAAATTCCTGAAGAGCCCTCGAATCACTCTGGATTTATATCTTTTTTAACGTCAAAAACCCCACTTTGCAAGAACTTTATGGCCACTTATCCTACGCCCAGGCCAACAGTTAGCAGCTCTAACAAGCGCGGGATCTATCAGTCCCCGGGAAACTTAAGTGGACACGTGAACTCCACGAACCTGAAGTCGCCCAATTAAAAATTAAGTAGTTTAGGCCCTCTGGTGTCAATATCGCAAAACACCCATTTAATATTGCATGAACAGAAGACTTTTCTCTCTCTTCGTTTCTAACTCTTGTTGCTATCGGACCTGCTGTCCGCTCCTGTATGTAATCCGCGTCCCGTCCTGGCATGGACGCCGGACAAGTCATGTGGCCGCTGCAGCTTTCGCGATGCTTCATAATTGAATAAAGGTGATTTCCTGGATATCGTCGGAAATGTGTGTTTCTCTTCTATGTCTCCGCGTGTGTTACTCTCCTAAATTTCGTAAGTGTTGTCCTGGATGAACACTCCGCCCGACTGCATCACTCCTCGTACCCTTGTGCTAAATTTTCCAAATGTGATTATTATCACACATATATATATATATATAAAAGAAATAAACATCGTCTCATTTTAAATTTAAACTCATTTAGTATTAGGTCTACGATTATATAATTTTAGGCTATGAAAAAAAAATACGCAGGGCTTTTTTTATTAGGGGGGCAATTGACCCTACTGCCCCCCCCCACGGAGCCGCAATTGCTCTCATGCCGGTCTTATCTTTGGACAGATTTCTGATCTAAAGTGACTACCACGCGTTCTTCAAAATTATGTTGCTTTCGGCCCTTTTTAATTCGAAATTTCATCTTTATGTTCACTTCGTTTATTTCCGTTCGTAGTTTTAAGCAATCTCTTCTGAGTTTAGCTAGGTACTACGTAAAACTAAACACCTTGACCTTGATCATACATGTTTTAGCATGTGTGACGAGTACCAAGCAAACCAAGCAATATTATTTTCTGGTCAAAATACCACGAGTACCTAGCAAACGTTGAGTACCGAAACATTTTTTTCACGTTAAAATGCGACGAGAACCGATGTATGACTTTACAAGCTATGGCATAAAAAGTTACGTAATTAACATATTGTTGATCAGCAGTTTAATTTAAATATATACGAAAGTCACCGGCAAAGACTGAAATTTTGGAATAAAGTACGGTATTTTTATTTACTGAAAGCTATTTTCTTTATATGGGGTTCTGAGATTCACAGTTTATATGATAGAATGTGAGGATTTGCCTGAATCTCATTCAGGTCATAGTACTAAATGTAGTTTTCAAGTAAAGCAATGTTCCGTTGATCCAATATTTCTTCAATATGACTTCTCTTTATCCAAAATTCACTTCAACATTAGCGTATAAAAACACGAGTTTACTCTGTTGCGTTCAACAATTTGTTAATAATTATTTCAAGGGTAAAATAAGAGAGGATCATCAGTTATTCCTCTAAGCAAATCAACTTTAAGAAAAATTAGATACATTTCCGTTTCTAACAAAAGCGGCACATATCTGACTCAAAAAAATCAAAATAAACCTCGCAAGTCTCGATGCTCATATAAGGAGGTAGATTCATTGTTGAAAGTATGATCCAGGGATTCCCAGCTCGGCGAACAGGCCAAAAGCTTTATTATGCTATCCAGATATCTCCCTCCCGCCATCTAAAAAGCGTAGGAGACTGTTAATGCTTAAAATTAGCTGACCAAGCCTACTTTTTGTTTCTTCAGCTTCTTAATCTAAATTTTAATTTCCCTTTCACGTCATACTACAAAGACACGTAGAATTGAGCACGCGTTGGTCGACTCTTCTCCTTACGAAGCTAGGCTCCACATCTATCAAGTTTAAATCCTTTAATTCGTTCTTTTATCTTAACATAATTGTTTTGATACTGCAAAAACCTCCCTTTTGGGAAAGCGATTTTGGTTCCCTGCCCTGCCTCTAAATGGAGCCAGTGGTCCAATACTCAATCTCATGATTGGAAGCAGTCATTCCGTTTCATTTTAGCAAAAGTCATCGTCCAGGTATCTGCTCTTTAGCACACTGTTATCGGTTTACCCTTGCTCTATGAGGAAACGGAATTTTCTTCGCAGGCCAAAGCTAGGACCGATCACAGATCCAGGCGGCAGCCGTGCGATTTTTCTAAATCCATGTTTGGCAACTCGTTTACTTCGGGAAATTATTATAAGTTTATTAATTCATTATCCGTTCGGAGGTGAAAGCAGTGCAATGCTTCGCATTGCTAGGAACTCCGTAAACCCTACTACCTTGACCTTGACCCTGTTGAAAGTAAAAAGTACTGGGAATAATCAATGATCTATTAAAATATTATAAAATGGGAGTAAAATTACCTACAGATGGCATGTGTTTTATTTGCTTACATAACAACATTTGTAGATTATTAAATTTGTTCACCACAAAATTCTTAGAAAAGAAAGTTATTTGAATCAGTCTTAGTATTATAATAATATCGTTACAGAAATGGAAAAGGAATTGGCTTTTTTTAGATAAGCTCTTTATAATAAATTTATTCTTTATCAACGATTCTTAAACTTGTTTTATTCATGACCCCTTTTTATCATCGAGATTTTATTCGCAACCCCAGGAAATAAGGATATAAAGATAAATATTTTCTCATAAATAAATATAATTAAAATTAAATAATTCAACAAAGCAAAATAATTATTAGCAGGAAGAATGTAGACAAAATAGACAGAAATCACGCACTTAGGACTTCACGCACCATAATGCAATATTCTGTAGCAGTAACGGAACTAAACCATATATCGAGATAACGGACTGGTCTCGTCATCAGGAGGCCTAACCAAATCAGTTACCTCAAGGGGGAACTTTCTGAATAGGATGCAGGTGTAACCAAAAGACATCCCAAGGCCCCGTGATAGTCATCAAATCAAATGAAAATAGACAGACATCCTGCACTTAGGGCTCAACGCACCATAAATGCAAGTACACATACAATCCTAAAGAGCACAAATGAAAAGACAGAAATGCAAAAAGGCGCACTCACCCTAATCCAATGAGTAACGGTTATAGTCAAAAAGCAGCCATTTTATACCCTAAGAGTTACGTCACTGTAGCAAAACTACAGCGTCACACCCCAAAAATTTAAAGAAATTGTAAAATCTCGGGGCCTTGGGATGTCTTTTGGTTAGACGTGCATCCCATTCAGAAAGTTCCCCCTTGAGGTATCTGATTTGGTAAGGCCTGCTGATGACGAGACCAGTCGGTTACCTCGATATATGGTTTAGTTTCGTTACTGCCACAGAATTTTGCATTATGGTGCGTGATTTCTGTTTATTTTGTCTGCATTCTTCCTACAAATAATTATCTTGCTTTGTTGAATTATTTAAATTTAGTTATATTTGTCCGTTTTCAGTATGAAGATTTGTTGCAATTGCGCAATCTTTTATTGAAAAGTTAAAGTTTTCAACGCTAGGGTAGGTTTTCTGTTAATTTGTTCGCCGGTCTATGCCCTCTTTATACGTTTTACTTCGTGTTGAATTATTTACATTATTTGTTTCTCATAAATAATGTATTCCTTTGGTAAACAATATATATGTATAAATAGTAGTTTTGATACATGTTTCAGGTATACAAAAATTAATGAAAGAAAATCACGTTTTCATGAGACGGATGTGGTTGCTTTTTGCTGCATAACAAATTAAACCTTGGTGCAATGACACTGCTGGACGTAAAGCATGTTCAGTGTTTTACAGCCTTGATCGATATTTGGATTTAATAAGCGTCGAAGCTGAAAAAGTCATTTCGCATAAATATGTGGAGCTGAATGGCAAAAGAACATATAATGTCATTTCAGACATTGTGGGAAATTCAGTACTGGCTCCTATACAGAATTCAGTCAAGGATTTTGTGGAAATTCAAGTTTTAAGTTTGAGTCGCTCGATAGCACAGCAAATTCTTCTTAGGGTTTATATGGCAGGTGATTAATCTCACTAGTGTCAATCAAAAATGGTTTTCGAATCCAAGATATCTTTTTGAAATCAAAATTCGGTGTGAAGTATTTGTAAAACTGTGTTTCTAGGGTTTTTAGATGATCTATAATAATTTTTCGAAATGAAGTTTTACAATTATTGTTTTCAATTATAAAACTGTCTAAAGTCGAAAACATTTCGAGTGAATCATTTTCCACCCTATTCTTCAAAATGTTGATCTTTTTAATAAAAACCTTCATTTTTATCATTAGAAGTAAATGTATGGCGAGCGATAAGAAATAAATTCATGTACCGAAATTAAATTTTCGCAACCCCAAAATTTCGTTTTGCAATTTAAGAAACGCTGCTCTTTATAAGTTTATAAAGTTTGTCTTCAGAAAACTGCAGTACATTACGTACGTCCGGAGGACTTCCTGAGTATAATACTACAGTGAAAATCCTGAGTGAAAATCCTGAGTATAATACGCACTTTTTTTTCGCATTTCAGTCCGCAAAAATGAGGGTGCGTATTATACTCGTGTACAAAAAACGTAGTTTTAAATATTGAATAAACGACAAACAATAGATGAGCTGTATTCTAGTGAAAGTGATTAAGACTGATAATATGACAGTATTTTTTAATTAAAAATTTAAGTTTTTTCTACCGAATTTGACGCTTACGTTTATTTTTATTACAAATTTTATTTATGTTAATAAGTATTTGTGCAATTTTTAAATAAAATATTGAAAAGTTATGGGTGCGTATTATAGTCGAATTTTTATTTATTTTTTTTTAATTTCGCTCAAAATCAAGCATGTGTTTTATACACGTGTGCATATTTTAGTCAAGATTTTGCGTTATGTAAATTTAAGACATATAAATGCCAAAATAGATTAATGAATGGGTTCTCAATTTTTATCACTGTTGTGAATGCCTATTTAAGTTTCCAGTTCTCGCTACTTCTAGTTACTATAAAGAGACCCATGTTTATTCATTTTCTCTGCGGTCCCATTTACACTGCATGAATGTGTTTCTCATAAAAAGTAACTTGTACTTAGAAGCAATAAAAGCATTTTATAAAAATGCTTTTACTGATTCTAAGTGATGTTTTTATAAAATTTTATTTCCTAACACAATCTCGTTTTTTTTTTGTTTTCTAATGAGGAATCAGTCATCCGGAGACATTCGCACTATTAACTTCGGTAATTTGTTGACTCGTTTTTATCTGGGATCACCATACAGGTGAGCGACAATATTGCTCCCCGGTGCCACCTCAAATTTGACCGAGCAACCCCAGGGGCGACATCTGGTGTGCTCTTACCCTCCTCCAAAGCCTCCAATACCACCGTGATAATTAATTTTTATAATCATATCTGTAATGGTCGACCTTAATAAAGCAATTTAGATACTCCTCTTGAACCGCAGCGATGAGGGATCAGAGGAAACGCTTGCCTCCTGGAACATATGTAAGAGAGCGCTAGACGTTTGTAATACCACAGAAAATTAATAAGAGGCTATTCATGTTCTGTGGCCGTTCAAAAGGCTTTCTAAGGGGAGAAAAATGGAAATTGCCCCAAGGCGCTCATTATCCTCGCAACGCCCTACGCCCTGTAATGTCTGTGGCTGTTCCATCCCTGTTTCATAACGATATAATGAATAAAATTTCACTTCTTATCATTGTTAACTCTTTTTTTGTGTGTGTGTGCGCAAAGTTTGTCAAAACTGCCTATCTATATGTATATAAAACAGTTCCGTAACTGACTGACTGACATACAACGGACAGACCAAACCGCTGGACCTAAAGAGCTGAATTTTTGCAAGCCGATTCTTGTTATAATGTAGGGGTGCACACAGAAAGATTTTTGAAAAATTCTTCTTAGATTTTTTTAAATTAAATTTTTAAGCTGTTTTAGTAACTTTTTTTAAGTTCGCATTTAAAATAATAAATTGAGGGTTATGAAATTTATATCACGAGAAATATCATAAAAAGTCTTTAAAATGAAATCTCTTTTGAATCTTTACCTCCATTTTTCTGATTTTTGGTGAATTTTTAAAGATTAAATTTTGGAATTTATTTTATTAAATGCTAATCACGTGATTTCTTTTTCTGGTACTTTAAATAAATTTATCATCCCGTCCATAACAATGAAATAGACAAAAAAAATATTTTTTCCCTTGCTAATGCGGCAGACGATTGGACATTATCCAAAAAAATATTAAAATACAGTAAAAGATATGTTCCTTAAACTGTACTATATTAACTGTACTAGATTCTTTAGTATGTCCTATTAGATTTAATTTGAGCATTTTCTTCTGCATTATTTTGTCTATAAAATTATCTCTTACGATTTTTTATAAATATATTTTTTTTATTTTTTTTTACATCAATTGTATACATTGATCGTCGTATTTATTATACATATATATATATTTCTGGCATTAATTGCATACATTGACCATTGTATTTAATTTGAATGTACTCTGTAGCGAAGTGCGGGTTTTCAGCTAGTTATAAATGAATGAAATCTGCTATTTAGGAAATGTTGGCGTTTGGTGCTCCTCGGCTAAAAAATGCCATGAATCACAGAAAGTTTAAACGAAGTTTTTTTTTCCCTATCTTTTAGTAATCCTGTACGGCTCTCTTTGCATTGGATTCACTTTCTTACTCGGCCGGGTTGGTAATATCACGCAGATGGCCACAGTTGCTCTAAGTATTTTGGAAGGCCCGGTTATAGCTATATTTTTGCTCGGTATACTGACTGAGAGGACAAACGAAATGGTAAGAAACAATTCCAAATAAAATCACGCATTATTATTTTTTTTTACAACTTAACCTCTTAAAAACAAAATATTGTTAGGTAAATTAAATGTTAATTAAACCAGTGATGAACAACTACAACCACGTCCGGCCCGTTAGCGTGTTCGTGGTGGTCTTCGAAAGAATGCTGATACTTATGATATACAAACCTTTGAAACACGAAAAATGATACGAAATCGAACTCCACATTCGTGTGTAAGCATTGCGTATGTTAACACGCGCTGGATATTAGGTTGGGTTGAAAAAAAAAAAAAAAATTTTTATCGGAACGCTGTAGTGCGGAAAAGTTGCCTATTGTAATAAGAAGAAAAATGGCATAAAAAATTAAAATAGGTTAACATCTTCCGTTCGCGCATCGTATTTAAAGTTTATGAAAAATTGCAATGTTTGAAAAAAAATTTCTGTTTGTTAAAACTTTTAAAATTAACACTCTTTAGTTTTTTATGCTTGTTTTACGGTTTAAATAACCTAAATAAATTAAATTCTGATGAATAATTTAATTTTTTCCGTCCGCGCAACGTCTTAGAAAAAACAGAAATTTATCAATATTTCGTAATTTTCACTATGCTACTCTTCGTTCGTTTTGCTAGCACAAAATGAACCAGAACTCATTTGAAATAGGTTGAACTGGTTTGAACTAGATTGAACCGTTGTGTGGTCCCTCCCTACTCTGCCAAAGAACACTATTTACTTATCCAGGAACATGGATCAACTTATATTGGACCTGTATCTCCTTCATCGAGTTCATCAAATGATATAACTCAAAGCATTATTTCTCGTTTGTCTGAATTATCAATATCGCTAGAAAAACTAGAAGTAGTAGGGTGTGATGGCACTGTAACCAACACTGGATGGAAGAACGGGGTCATCCACCGACTAGAAAATCCTGTAGGACGCCCGCTACAGTGGAACATATGCCTCCTGCATTTTAATGAGCTACCTTTTCGCCACATTTTCCAACATATTGACGGTCAAACTGCAGGGCCTATTCTTTTAGTGGACCAATCGGGCAGCAGCTCACTTGCTGTGAAAAACTCCCTGTGGTTGATTATGAACCCATACATTGTTCGATTCCTGATATAAACAGGGATTTGTTGAGCAAAGACCAACAGTATTTGTTGGACATTTCAAATGCAATCACTTTGGGACATTGTCCAGAAGACTTGGCAAATAGGGACCCTGGTCCTTTGTCCCATTCCAAATGGCAGACTACGGCCAACTGAGTTGTATATAAGTTCATCAGATCCATCCGGAAACTTAAAAGAAATAGTTGGCTTCATCTTGAAATCATATATGCCTATGTGGTTTGCCTTAAAAAAACAAATATTTTACTGACTTACAAAAACATGTCTTTCAAACAATCCAAACATCACGGTATTTATCCGACGAATTACTTCAAGTTGTCGATCCAGTAATTCAACGAAATCCATTTTCAAGCACCCAGAGAATGTTCTGTCGGCAGTGCTTGTTGATGAAACAGGACATATTTGAGAGCTTGGTTACAGAAGGATCTTAGAAGCAAGACAAACCGTCCCAATAAAGAAGACTGTTAGAAATTTCGTACCACCACCAAAGATAAACTTTCAAGCTTCCGATTACATTGAAATTATTAATTGGAATTCTTGTGTGGTGCATCCTGCCCCAATGCTGTGGAACCTAAGTGAAGATGATATTAAATCATTCATCTATTCTGACACTAGGCCCCTCAGAGAAATACTGAAGTTTCCCTGTCACACCCAGGCTGTGGAGAGGTGCGTCAAGATTATGACAGAGGCCTCGAATAAAGTATGTGGGCATGTAGCTAGAGATGGTTATATCCGAACAACACTGAAGTCTAGATCGGTTATGCCTCATTTCTAAAATAAATCAGACTTTAAATGTGTATAGATAAAAAAAGTAAAAAACAGAGTAAGCCAAAGAATCCTACTCTGTGGAAAATCTTTGTAAATAGATGTAAATATAATGTAAATACCATACCCAACAATTGGATGGTTGGTTGGGTAGGATGTGGGTGGAACTCGACGTGCAACCACCTCCGCGTAGTGAGTTCTGGGTCGTTTTGTTCTAGCAAATCGAGTGAAGAGTTGCACAGTGAAAATTGCGAAAAATTGTTAAATTTCTGTTTTTTTCAAAGACGTAGCGCGAACGGAAAAAATTAGATTTATGATCAGAATTTTATTTATTTAGGTCATTTAAACCATAAAACAAGCATAAAAAATTAAAGCGTGTTAATTTTAAAAGTTTTAACTCACAGAAAAAAAATACAAAAATATCGCGATTTTTGAAGTTTTTCATAAAATTTAAGTACGGTGCGCGAACGGAAGATGTTAACCGATTTCAATTTTTTATGCCGTTTTTCTTATTACAACAGGCAACTGTTCCGTACTAAAGCGTTCCGAAAAAATATATATTTATTTTTTTCGACCAACCCTACTGGATATACCTGCTGTCAAATTTACTCTAGTGCATTTTGAGTGACTATGGGGGTGTGACAATAACAGTGACAACACTGAAGTCATTATGGGAGAAAAAAAACGAAATTCACTTGGAATCAATTCACTTCATTGCAACAACAAAATCGACCTGATTCTGAACTTCTGAAAGCTGTATTCTGTGCGATGAAGTTTGTCGGAAGTCAGTTTCATCGCACATCCACTGTATAAATGGTATGAAATTCAGTTTCATTCCTCTTTTGTGGGGTGAACAAATCGCTTTCCGGCAAGAGTAACGGGACAACTCAAAAATGGGAGTTTTCTCTACCTCTGGGTCCACCTTTTAGAAGTCTACATTTATTAGGTACCGGGACTTCTCTAGCTACAAAAGGTGCCACGTGAGGTCACAGGTCTCACTATTACACTAACTCTTGCATGGGAAGACACTTAACTTTAAGTGTGATTCCCTTAAAATGGTCATTTTTGAGTTGTGCCGTTACTCTTCCCTGAAGGCGAAATACTACTCACATTCAAGGGCTTAAACATAGCTTAAGTTCATACATATTTATTACGGTATCTCTTCTTTCTTTTCTTTAGGGCTCAGCTGTAGGGCTTTTAGCTGGGTGTATCCTATCTGTCTGGATCGGATATGGTTCTATGCTGAGCGGCTATATTTACCCAACTTTACCGATTTCAACTGAAAACTGCTCAGGCGTGAGTAATGTCACAGGAGAGCACTTTGAATCGGTCATGGTGTTTAAAGAATCCACAGCTGGTGAAACAAACTCGACTTCACGTGATGTAAGATCTCAGTCGTAAGTATATTTTTATTCGACTACAATGTCATTCTGAAATCCTTTTTAATATGTATGAGTTCTCCTACCACTAGAAAATAGAGATGATAAAAAATAGCACAGTAACGTACGTTCAGATATGGCTCCAGGCCTCAAATTTTGGCTGTCATTTTGGGCCAGAGATTTAAACGTGCAAACCTGAGAAATTCATACAATCCCCCCTACCCACGAGAGAGAGAGAAAAAATTATATGCATAAATGAACTATGCTTATCACTGATTTAAAAAATCCGTGTAGGGGAAGCCGGGATAGAACGGGGTTCGGGGCAGAATGAAGTTCGACGTTTTTAGGTGTCAAGGAGGTACTGCTAGCCACCGGCAATAAGTATAACTTGACCAACGTATTGCTGCTCAACTTCGAAAGCCATTTTAGTATAGTTTTCTCGAGCGTTGGTGTGTGTAGTTTTCGTTGTGTGTTTTTTTTTTTTTTTTGCTCCTATATTGTAACTTTTGATGATTTTGTAACCGAGATAAGGTATTCATACTTGCTTACATCACAACTATAGTTAGTACATGCTTGAATTGCATGTAATTGTCTTTAGTTTCCTGTAGTTAAACATTTGTTTACGTATCTTTCTCGAGTGACCTTACGTCTTTAACCTAAATCATTTCCCTGGGGGGAACGGGTGGGTAGAATGGGGTAGTACCCCATTCTGCCCCGCAATGTTTTTAACTAAGAGATCGTTTTTGGTACGCCCAAATTTTTTTATTTCGATTTCAGACAGTTCGAGACCATAATAAAAAACAAATAGGCAATCATGGTCTACTGAGGCAATGAACAATGCTGTCGAGGCGGTTATTTCTGGAAAATCTGGGTATTTGAGGGCTTCGAACCAATTTGATGTTCCCCTGTGTCCTCTGGAAAGATACGTTAAAAAAGAAAGGAAACCCTGACTACAAGATCGATAAAATAGCTGGAAAATTTAAAAATGCATTTGCAGAAGAGCAGTAACTTGTGCTCGTTAACTACTTAAAAACTTTGAAGGCTAGGCTATTCGGTATAACAATGAAGGACTTTGAGTAGCTTAGCTTATCAGTTGGCAGTAAGAAATGACATTGGTCATAGATTTAAAAATGGAATCGCAGGAAAAGATTGGGACAATGTATTCCTTAAGAGATATCCTACTTTATATATTCGCAAAGCCGAAGCAACATCTGGTGCAAGAGCCATGGGCTTCAATAAAGTAGCTGTCGATAGCTAATTTTCGTTGCTAACGAACTTACTCGACAAGCACAAACTAACGGCTTCTCAAATATTTAATTGCGATGAAACGGGCATTTCATTGATCCCTAAAAACCAATCAAAGATCATAGCTTGCAAGGGAAAATGTCAAGTCGGATCATTAACATCCGCAGAAAGGGGCGAAACTGTAACCTGCCTTATTTGTATATCGGCAAACAGAGCTTACATGCCCCCGATGCTCATTTTTCCTCGAAAGAAGCAGCAGAAAGAATTTGAGTTAGGATTGCCACCAGGAGGTTAGGCTGAGGTGCACAGCACTGGATGGATGAATGCTGAGTCATTTCTTGTATGGTTTCGAAAATTTGTGGAATTTTCTAAAGCATCAAAAGACTTCCCGGTTCTTCTTATATCAGAGGGCCACTGGACACATACGAAGAATTTGAGGTTATAGACTATGTGAGGGAGAGTGGCGTTTCGTTGCTATGTCTACCACCACATTGCTCTCACAGACTTCAGCCACTTGATGTTTCTTTTATGAAGCTTTTAAGTCTTCATTACAGCAATGAGCTTCGAAAATGTCTACGAAGCAACCCAGGGAACGTCGTAACTCTCCTTCAAATTTCAACGCTTTTTGGATCAGCTTTTATCCAAACTGCAATAATGAAAACTGCTATTAATGGTTTCCAAGCTACAGGAATATGGCCAACTGACCCATCCATATTCACCGACGCAGATTTTCTCCCAGCAGACACAACTGACATCGGACTTTGTAGGCCTTCAAGTGAAGACGTGATAACATCCGGAGCTGAACAATTGGAATTGCCTTCGCCTGGCACACCAGTTAAAAAACATATGCATATCAGGTTGGATGATAAAGCTGGTGAGGTTTCAACCAACTCTAATGATGACACACCAGTTAGGAAGGTCCGATTTCATGACGCTAATTGTGCCACTCCTGGCTGCTCTTGGATGACAATTGACAACAGGGCCTCTTCATTTCATGTTTCACCTGAAATTCTAATGCCTATTCCAAAAGTTAAAGAAAGCGCGAAAAGGACGAATAGGAAGTTGGGGGAAGACCGCTGTCTTAACAGATTCCCCATACAAAAAAGAGTTAGAAGCCGCTATTAAGGAAAAAGAAGAAAAGAACTTTGCTAAAGAAGAAAGAGCAAGTATAAAAATATTTAAGAAAGAGAATAAAATTTAGAATGGAAAAAACAAGGGAAAATGCTTGAAGATAAATGGAAAAAAGAAGGAGCTGAAGAGAGAACCCAAAACTAACAAGAGTGATTATGGGGATTGTTCTGACTGCGAGTGTTTATATGGCGGTGAATTTTACTCAAAGTCAGTTGAAGGTTAGGTCACTGGTTCCATGTGCAAAAAATGGGCACACAATTCATGTGCGGCAATAGATAGTGAATATGAGGCTGTCCTAGTGTGTGAATTTTCTGAATAGGCTTAAGAAAAGGACACAATCAATGAAAACCGTAACCTTAATTAAACCTTTATAATCACTTAAAACTAAATAAATATAGAGCAATTATATTTTCTGCTTTTCCACTAGTTTATATGCTTTTATAATTAATTGTTCTTACCATCCGGTTCTGCCCCGTGTCCGGGGCAGAACGGGGCAAATGACATAATTTTTTGTAATTGAAAAAAAATATATTGATCTTTTATTTTCTTAAAATATTATTGTATTTTTATGGTTACAACATTATAATGTATTCATAGAAAAATTTGCAACTCTCTTAGTTAACCCTTTAGTATTTTTAAAACACATCTTCAACTCCGTACCCCTATTTACCGAAAAAAAAAAGGTGCAAACTTTCATACTAATTTCATAATACAGTAGAGTCTCGATAATCCGAAATGATTGGGGCCAGACCCTTTTCGGATTAAGCGAAATCATTCATAAAATAAACTTAAATTACATAATAACATGTGATTACATAAATATTACATATACGTGTGATTACACCGTTTATTTTATAAGGTCTGTCTAAATATAACCAAATCTCGGGACGAAATGGATGATAAGAGAGCGGAACGCTGCCTAGCACACAAAGTACAGTAGAGTGTAAGTTGTTCTAACAATTATGTCTCAGTGCTCGGCAGTTGGAGAGGTGCGTCGTTACTGTTAGTGTCAGTTTAATACACTGAAGTGCCACTAAATTAGGGATAGCAAAGCCTATGCAAATTGTGTAGCGCTGCGCATCATGTATGCGCAAGTGAGGGCGCTGTGGTAACTGCATATATAGCGCGTACTGTGGTTGTTCTGAATTAGTTGTTGGAATTGCCAGTATGGGTAAACTGCCTGATTTAGACGCCTTCGATCGCGGACAAATCGTAGGTGCGCGACGCATGGGCCATTCAGTTTCCGAAATCGTCAGACAGCTAGGATTTTCAAGGTCGACAGTGTCAAGAGTATACGAAGAATACATGGATGGTGGAAAAAAACTAGCGATCGGGCAAACTGCAAATGACAATTAGCCTTGACAGTGCGTGGTGAGAGACGGCTCAGGCGTATTGTACGTAGCCAGCGAAGCCAAACATTAGCTCAAATTACCATCCTGTTTAATGACGGTGCCAGTCGTACAGTCAGTAAACGGACTGTGCAACACTCGCTTCACCGTATGGGTTTCGGGAGCCGTCGACCTACGAGAGTACCATTGCTCTATACTCGCCATCGGGCTGCACGTCTTGCCTGGGAAAGAGAGCACAGAGACTGGAGTGTAGAGGACTGGAAACGAGTAGCATGGAGTGATGAGTCTCGATTCCGACTACTTAACGCCGACGGGAGGCTGAGAATATGGCGTCAGGCTCATGAAGCCATGGATCCTGCATGCCTGGCTGGAACTGTACAAGGGCATGGTGGCTCAATCATGGTCTGGGGTGTTTTTTCGTGGCACAGTTTGGGATCTTTGGTACGTGTACCAACCTCCCTCAATGCAATTCGGTACGTAGAGTTGCTGGGAGATCACCTACATCAGTTTATGCTATTCTGTTATCCGCACGGTAATAGTTTTCCAGCAAGACAACTGTACCTCTCACAAGTCCCGGTTGGCTACTGGCTGGTTGGATGAGCATTCCTCTGACTTCTCTGTCATGAATTGGCCACCTAGAAGCCCAGACTTAAATCCTATTGAGCATCTTTGGGATGTTTTGGAACAAGGCGTGAAAGGCCATCACACAGCACCAAAGAACCTTACTGAATTATGGACAGCTTTAGCCAATATTTGGCAAGCCATTCCCGTAGAACGTTTCCAGAAACTTGTTGAATCTATGCCTCGTCGTGTGGCAGCCGTTATCAAGGCCAGAGGAGGCCCAACTCGTTACTAGGTAGGTATCCCTAATTCAGTGGCACTTCAGTGTATTAGCATAAACACGTGTTATTTATTCCACTGTGTACTACTTTATTATACTACTGTAGTCCGACTTTGAATTTTCTTGTAATTTTCAGAAATATACTTGTGTGAGATTTATAGATTTAGTGGACTGTAAATGATTTTAAAGATTTATTTTGACTTAAAACAAAATAATTACAATACTTGCACATTTAATAGAATACACTTGCGATTAATAGAATATAAGGAATGGATCAACGCTGGGAAAATGAAAACCCAAATAGCTTAAAGAATTGAATCATGAATTGACTTACATAAAGGAATAGCTTCCCAGACGTCCTCCAAACCTTTCACTTAAAGTAAATTACATCAAAAAGGGAATAAGCAAGCAGAAGCCCTGCTCGCATCACGTACATAAGAATATTTTGTCAACAACACAGTTCATGTTTACACACATCGTTTTAAAATAAGAAATTTCTGGATCTGTGCTGCCATCTATGAACGCAGGCTGCTACTACAGGACGGAACAACTTGATATTACTTAGTATCTCTGTAGTTTTATTGAAACCTTAGTTCTTTTTGACTTTTGGTTTCAGATTAAGCGAACTTTCGTATTACCGAAGTTCGGATTATTGGGAATCCACTGTATAAGCAAGAAAGCTTAACATGAAACACGACAGAAATTTTATTCATAACATTATTTTAAGATTTTATTTAGTGTGCAAACACGAGTTCATAGATTTCATCAACATCTGAGCTTGTATTTATTTGGAGAAAGTTTAATAAATTTGCCCCCTACATAAAATCTTAATAAATTAATCGCGTAATCACATGGAGGCCAATTCCTCATTTCTGAGCCTATTCTTACGATTGAAAAATACGAAGCACCCATCATTGGAATTATCTCCTTGATTACTATTAGAGTATTTGAATCTCCCTATGCTTTATTGTTGTTTCCTGTAATAAAATGAAATACATATGATAACTAAATAAATATGTATATGGAACATAATATTGTTCACACCTGATGGTAGAAAGAGAACGATCGATTTGAAGGTGGCAAAGAAAGCGTGAAGAGGACGACATTCTGGTTGCTGCAAGGACATTTTGAGCGACGTAACGAGACTGATATGGCGATGCTAAAAATGCCTTGAGCGTTGCGCTAGTTCAGGGGTCCTCAACCCTATGCCCGCGTGCACCATGGCGCCCGCTGATCGTTTTACGTGTGCCCGCCGTTGTGCAACCACGATAAAAATATTTCAGTTTTCAATAAAATGCTATGTAAAAGCTTTCTCATTTTTAATGATTAACTACACAAGAGTAGAAATGGCGTCCAACACAGATAAAAGCACAAAGCGTAACGCTACCGATCTCTTTTCCCTCTCGCGCCAAATCTTCTCCAACCTAATTTCCTATATCTAAAATGAAATGAACCGGTCCGTTTCTGCCGTCACAACACAAACATTTAACTGGAGCTCATCTCGTGAGAGCCAGTAGTGTGGTTTGTGCTGTGAGATAAACGGTCATTCGACGTATCTACTTCATTATTTATTCATACATAAATGCTCATATTTTTTGTATACCTCCTTCGTTGTTTTTAAATACTTCCTTATTTTTTACCCCAAAATGAGTGGATCAAGTAAACGACAACGGACCTATAATTTTAATATTAAATGGGAGGATTCATATTGCTTCGTCAATTTAAAAGACGAATGTCTTTGTCTGTTGTGTGGAAATAGCGTCGCGGTGCCGAAAATACATAATGTTGAACGTCATTTCCTGATAATTCATGCTACTTTTACTATCCACTTAAATTTAACTACTTTAACTATCCACTTAAATTTTGAAATAAGTAAGAATAAAATATATCAGCTAAAATCGAATCTGTCCGCTCAACAGTCTGTTTTCACAAGGCCTCTGTTAAGATCTAAAAATGCCACTATTTCTTTAAAGATTTCTCACATACTCGCAAAGAAGAAAAAGCCTTTCCAGGGTGGTGAGTCGTTAAAAGAAGCATTTCTTACTGTCGCTGATTGCTTATTGGAGGGATTTTCCAACAAACGTGAAATCATGCCAGCAATACAAGACTTAGTTTACTTCTTGTAACGGTGTTAGACCCAGTTGTCAGATAACACCGTTACAAGAAGAATACAAGCCATTTCAAAGGATATGCAAACTCAGTTAAAGAGTTACTTGGAAATATGTGAGTGGTTCTCACTACAATTTCACGAGTCTACAGACATATCAGACACAGCACAGTTAGCAGTTATGGTGAGAATGGTATTTAGTGACTTTGCTATAAAAGATCTACTAAGAACATTACCCATGAAAGGACGAACAACAGGTGAGGATATCTATAAAATATTTATAACATGTGCAAAGTCAATAGATATGCCTCTCCAGAAGCTCTCTGCGATAACTATGGGGCACCAACAATGGTTGGTAATGTCAATGGATTTATTGCCCTCTACATAAAAGATGAATAATTTCCAAACTTTATGTCGTATCACTGTATTATCCACCAGGAAGTTTTATGTGGTAGAATACTACGCTTCGGACAAGTCATGCAAATAATTACAAAAATAGTCAACTTAATTCGAGCAGTTCCCTTGCAAAACCACCTTTTTAAGGCCCTATTAGAAAATCCTGAAGATCGTGATCTCATTCTGCATACTGAAGTACGTTGGCTCAGTAAAAGCAAAGTTCTTGCTAGATTTGTAGATTTAATTGAAGAAATAAAAGATTATCTCAGTGCCAAAAATCAATTTTTTTTAACTATCAGACCCTCGTTGGCTAGCGGATTTGGCTTTTTCAACAGATATAAAGGAAAAACTGAATTATTTAAACTTAGAGCTGCAGGGAAAGGACAAACATATAGCTACAATGATAGGGTCTATAAACTCGTTTAAAGCTAAACTGGCTTTGTGGACATCCCATTTGAAGATGAAGTTCCTTGTGCATTTTCCAAATATGAAAAAAAAATGATAGACGACGGGGAAATTGACTTATCAACATTTGTTATCAACCTTCAATTACTTCAAGACCTGTTTGAAAAGCGATTTCAACAGTTTAATATCATCGAGCAAATGGTCACTATTTTTATTTATCCTTTTACTTACCAAGTAAATGTAACCGAAGTAGAGAGAAATTTTGGATCTTCAGAACGACATTGTCCTAAAATCCATTGTATCAGACGAGAATTTCTGGAATATAGTTGACAAAAACAAATTTCCATTCTTGAAAAGAGCAGCATATAAAATAAAATCGTTTTTCGGTTCCACATACTTGTGTGAATAATTGGTTTCGACAATGAACATCATAAAATCGAAGCACAGATCACGACTTGCAGACGAACACCTTGATGATTGCTTACGTGCGCGAGCAGGAATATCATCATACTCTCCTAATTACCAAGCAATGGTCAATGAATTGAAATGCCAAAAATTACATTGACGTTGAGATTTATATTTTTATAAAGAATTTTTATACTTTGTAGTCTTTTATGCATTATTTAGTAGTCATTTATTTTACACAAGAATACAGAGGCTGTTCGCACATTTTTTAGACGATTTTGGTAAGCGGTAATAAAAAGTCGCTTGCTGCAAAAGAAATAATTGCAACTGTACTATGTTTTTAAAAGTCAAAATTATCATCTGCGGCTTGAAAGTTTTGTTTTTATTCAAAATGGCGTTTTTAACAAAGCAGTGGTTCGAAGGCTACATTTATGCTCTTTCCGAAGAGAAATATGCATACTCCGTTATCCAAAAACGATGTGAGAGTCATGGTTTTGTGATATCTAAAGCATCGATAGGTAATATCGTCAACAAGAAAGGAAAAAAAACGTCAAATTGGAGCCTCAAGTGGGACAAAAATTCCAAACAAGTATCCAAGGAAAAAACGGCCATCTTCGACTATTGCAAAGGTACGTTGTTTAATGTTAAAAGAAAATCCCTCTAGTCAAAGGACAGTTGCAAAATCATTAAAATGCTCGGTGTCCACTTCAAACAAAATGATAAACGTTGATTTAAATCTTAAGAAAGCGAAAAAATGCAATGTGCAACGTCTTCTTCCAAATCATATCGCTGAACGCAGGACACGCTGCAGAATTCTATATGAGAAACACTTATCCAAAGAAAAATGGAAAACAATTGTCACAATAGATGAATCATGGGTGTATTTAAACGACTGCAACAAAAAAAGAGCCATTTATTATCATAAAAGGGGAGAAAAAAATTTAAGTACATGGTTCAAAGAATCGAAAGAAAGTTTTTCTAAGGAATCATGATTGTTGCTGGTTTTTCTTATAATGGCAAGTTAAAAATAAAGAGAGTGGAAAAATGTCAAGATTAACTCCAAATACTATCAGGAACATATTTTATCGCCAATTTTTCTGAATGAAATACCATCGCTTTACCCACAGTGCCATCAATCTGTGAGACTCCATCAGGACAAAGCTAGCAGTCACACATCAAAATCCACTGTAAATTTCCTAAAAGAAATGGAACAAAAAACTTGTATCAAGGCCATACCCTTCACTGATATCCCTACTAAATCTCCCGATGTATCACCTATGGATTTTTGTGCTTTCGGACTTTTAAAATTTGCATTATCCAAACGTCGTCCCAAAACCCTTACAGGACTCTGGAAAGCCGTTCAGGAGGAATGGGATAGAATACCTCTTCTGACACTTCAAAAGGCATTATTACCCTGGAAATTGCGGTATCGAAAGATAGTTCAGAATAAGGGATGTCAAATAGAACATTTAAAACACAAGAATTTTATGTAATTTAGTTTTGTGAATACAATATACATCGTCTAAAAAATGTGTGAACAGCCTCTGTATTAACAATAATTTTTATATGTTAAATTATATTTTGAGAATAAAATGCATTTTTGTACATTATGTGTATGTACACTGGTGTAAGAAATTAAGAGAATTTGCAGACTTGGTCGATTATCTCTAGAACTACTGTACCGATTTTAATGAAATTTGATATGTACATACATTGATACAATACAAAAAAAAATAACCATTCAATAATTGTAATACACACGCATGATCGTGCGTAACAATCGTTTGAGTAGGAAGGTATGAAACAGCGGTTGCAGAATAAGCAAAAAATGGGTTAATAGATGGGTTAATAGGGGGTATGGTCCCCTCTTACAGATATACAGGTCTCGCAGCGTGATTTCATACTTGAAATAAGGCAGTTTATCATTTCCTGTAGCAATTGGTCCCACTCGTTCAGAAACGCTGTTTTCATTCCCTGGATGGTTCTTGGAGGGGGATTGCTAGTTGCAATTGCCCTCCCCAGAGCGTCCCAGACATGCTCTATAGGGTTAAGGTCTGGAGATCTGGCTGGCCAATCCATCCCGCGAATATCCTCACTCTCTAGAAATTCGTCGACCAGAAGAACATTATGTGGTCTCGCGTTATCGTCCATTAAAATTAACTCAGGGCCAATTGCACCCCTGAAAAGGCGAAGATAGAGCTCTAAGACCTCATCCCTATACCTCACACCAGTCACAGTGCCTCTTTCAAAGACATGGAGAGGTGTACGGCCATCCAACATGATGCCTGTCCAGACCATTAAACCTCCTCCGCCATAATGGTCGATTTCGCGGACATTGGAGGGTAGGTAGCGGGTCCCTGGTTCTCTCCTCTCTCCATATGAACGTACGGCGAGAATCGGTGTTTAGGCAGTGAAGAGAACGGTCGCCCATTGATCCATACTCCAGTCTTTATGCTCTCTGCACCATGATAAATGGATTCTCCTGTTCGTAGAAGTGAGCGGGACGCAAACAGCAGGTCTTCTTGCAAACAACCCTCTCTCATGAAGTCTTTTGGAAACAGTCACCCTTGATACACGGGTTCCTGCGGCTGCATACAAGTCACGAGAGAGCTGAGAAGCTGTAGCACTCCTGTTACGCCTCGCTATAATCGACAAATGGCGATCTTCTCTGGCCGTCGTCGCTCTTGGACGACCTTGCCGAGGCTTTCTCTCGATGAATCCGGTATCCTGGAACTGTTTCCAAAAGTTACACACGACGCTGGGCGTTAAATTGAACTCTCTACAAAATTAGACTTGAGATTGGACTGCTTCTAGCCTCCCCACAATTCGCCACCTCATTCCATCATCTATACATTGGTGGTTACTTTTTTAACTGTTATAATTTGAAATTTACCGATTGCTGCAAAATAACACCATCTATTAATCCATTTTTTTGTTTATTCTGCAACCGCTGTTTCATACCTTCCGACTCCAATGAGTGTTACGCATGATCATGCATGCGTATTACAATTATTGAATGGTTATTCGTTTTGTATTGTATCAATGTATGTACATATCAAATTTCATTAAAATCGGTACAGTAGTTCTAGAGATAATCGGCCAAGTCTGCAAATTCTCTTAATTTCTTACACCAGTGCATTATTAACTACGTCCAACTATAAATTCACCCTGGAAAAATAAATGGTGCCCGCCGTCCTACCGGTTTCTTAAATATGCTCTTAGGTACAAAAAGGTTGGGGACCCCTGCGCTAGTTGAACCCTCAGCAATATCGCACACATTCTAAATTCAGGAAATTCATTTTCGAGCCCCTACAAAAGAACAAAATCTGAAATTTCCTGAATGAATATTAAAATGCTATATAAAATTTAGTTTTTTCAAACTGATATACACTTTTTTGTCCATTTCTTCATTTTATTTTCAGTTTAAAAAAAAAAAAAAACTCTGCAAAAAAAGGAACTAAAAAAATATAAATATGAAATTTGGTTTACTCGAGTAAAGGAATATATTTTCTTCATTTCTTTCCCCTTAAAAAATAAATAAATTTTAAAAAATAAATAAATAAATCGCAACCGAAAAAAGGGAAGAAAATTTTCTTTTTGTTTTTTTTCAGTGTTAGCAAATATATTAAATTTAGCGTAGACTTGATCTGGGACTATCTATCTTTACAGCTGATATCTGAGGACAAAATGTATTCTTAAATGTAAACTTCATACTACATGTTAAATGAGATTCATTAATATATTTTCAGGAATATTTTCTATCTATATCGAATCTCATTTATGTGGATACCGACAACTGGATTTGTTTGCTCTGCATGTTTAAGTTATTTGGCCAGTATTCTGACACGTAAGTTTTGATTTATCTTTAGTGACACAGTCTCTGTCAGTCTGAATTCTTTCTCTCGTAGTATATTTTGTAAACGCTACAACTTTCACTTCAACTATACAGAGGATGTAAAATGGTAAAGCGAAAATGATTCATTATTCTGTAATACGTACATATCAGTTATAAGATGCACAAAAGAAACTTGAAAGACAAAGAGAAAAATGAAAGATATTTATTTTAGTAATAAAATACTATGAATTTTGTAAGGTCGCTCACGGAGAGTGGCTCCTAAAGCTTTTTTTTTTTTTAAACCAAAACATGCGACTTTATTTTAACCGAAAACAAATTCTCTGTATTACATAGAGAGGCTCGGTATATGCTTTTTTAAAAATACTTTCGTTATTTCATAACATCAGTTTGATGATTTGTTTTATATAAGGGACTTCTATATAGTAGTTGATGAGGTCACTTCCCCCTCGAAACGATAATTCAGACAACCAACATTTTTAAGTTAGCTTTTCTATTCCAAAAAATAAGAAAAATCGACAGAGCTCTAAAATAAACTATTTCCGTCAGGTTTAATCTATATCTCACAAACATAATTAAAAATAAAAATGGCAGAGAGAGAGCTAGAGAGATTCCTCGGAATAAGCAAGTTAACGTGTTTATGCGACCTCGTGTTTAGTAAGTACATAATGCCAGATTTAAACATATCACTGAGCATGCGCAGAAACAAATTAATGTGTTTATGCCGCTGTTGCAGACCATTAAACCTCCTCCGCCATAATGGTCGATTTCGCGGACATTGGAGGGTAGGTAGCGGGTCCCTGGTTCTCTCCTCTCTCCATATGAACGTACGACGAGAATCGGTGTTTAGGCAGTGAAGAGAACGGTCGCCCATTGATCCATACTCCAGTCTTTATGCTCTCTGCACCATGATAAATGGATTCTCCTGTTCGTAGAAGTGAGCGGGACGCAAACAGCAGGTCTTCTTGCAAACAACCCTCTCTCATGAAGTCTTTTGGAAACAGTCACCCTTGATACACGGGTTCCTGCGGCTGCATACAAGTCACGAGAGAGCTGAGAAGCTGTAGCACTCCTGTTACGCCTCGCTATAATCGACAAATGGCGATCTTCTCTGGCCGTCGTCGCTCTTGGACGACCTTGCCGAGGCTTTCTCTCGATGAATCCGGTATCCTGGAACTGTTTCCAAAAGTTACACACGACGCTGGGCGTTAAATTGAACTCTCTACAAAATTAGACTTGAGATTGGCCTGCTTCTAGCCTCCCCACAATTCGCCTCCTCATTCCATTAAACAAAAAAATGGATTAATAGATGGTGTTATTTTGCAGCAATCGGTAAATTTCAAATTGTAACAGTCAAAAAAGTAACCACCAACGTATAGATGATGGAATGAGGTGGCGAATTGTGGGGAGGCTAGAAGCAGGCCAATCTCAAGTCTAATTTTGTAGAGAGTTCAATTTAACGCCCAGCGTCGTGTGTAACTTTTGGAAACAGTTCCAGGATACCGGATTCATCGAGAGAAAGCCTCGGCAAGGTCGTCCAAGAGCGACGACGGCCAGAGAAGATCGCCATTTGTCGATTATAGCGAGGCGTAACATGAGTGATACAGCTTCTCAGCTCTCTCGTGACTTGTATGCAGCCACAGGAACCCGTGTATCAAGGGTGACTGTTTCCAAAAGACTTCATGAGAGAGGGTTGTTTGCAAGAAGACCTGCTGTTTGCGTCCCGCTCACTTCTACGAACAGGAGAATCCATTTATCATGGTGCAGAGAGCATAGAGACTGGAGTATGGATCAATGGGCGACCGTTCTCTTCACTGCCTAAACACCGATTCTCGCCGTACGTTCATATGGAGAGAGGAGAGAACCAGGGACCCGCTACCTACCCTCCAATGTCCGCGAAATCGACCATTATCCTTCACAACAGCCGCCTTGTGCTAAGTGAATATCTAAAGCCAGATATAAATGTCACTGAGCATGCGCAGAAAGCAATTTTTAACTGTAAATTGTCGTTCATTAATAGAAATTGCGGTTACAAAAAACAAATTTGACACATCTATAGATTAAAATCCTTAGTCTACGATCAAAATGAAGTAAATTGATGCAGTAGTTTTCTCTCACGGACTGCCAAAAGAATCGGCCTAGCAACTTAAATATATAGATTTTTCGCCATGTTTCGTAACTCACTCGTGAACACTGTTTGATTCGGAGCATTCTATAAAGATTTGTTTTTATGTTACAGGGAAATAAAATCGAAAACAAAATATGTTAAATCCTTCCACAATCTTTGATTAAAAATTAAAGAAGCTTTGCTTTCATTACCTGTAAGGATTTTTCTATTTGGTCTCGTTTATCAACGCTGTTTTTGATGTATTTATTTTTATTACAACTTTATACAAATCCGGGATTAATAAAAACCAACAATATTTTTGAAACGTCTTCTGATTTACGTCGACATGTTTCAGATCGGAATAAGAAGAAAATCGATGCAAACTTTCTCAGCCCATTTGTGAGGAAATGGATGAGCAACCCTGCCTTTGAGGAGGCTGATGAAGTAAATCTAGAAGGTAGAAACGTAATAAATTCACCAGAGTCAACAGTTCAATCACTCAAGCGTAGTACTATATCTCATTGTATGTTATAAATCAATAAAAATATGACTGTCAAATGTACTATAACAAACGATCGAATTTCACATCTTGCTGCACGAGAATGAACTAAGAAACCACACATACATACACACACACACACCTATTTATAGTCCACTTAGCTATCACACGTTTCTACCCTTGCATGTATTATGGGCGCTAAGAGTCTTCTGTTACGGTATAAAGTGGCGCAGCGAAGGGGGTTATTAGGGGCTAAATCTCCCATTCCCACCAAAAAAAGTCCCTAACTGTTTAAAGATATAGTTTCGTTATTTGCAGTAGTTTTGGTACGAATTAATCCCCCGCCCCCTCAAACAAGAATACTGGCTACTCCACTGTCGTGATAAAATTGAGTATAGGAGAAACGCCACGTTTTCTTGCCTTCGTATTCTTAAACCAATCCATTACAAACGATGTTTGAATGATGCATGCATATATATGCTACTAAGTAACGCGAGGATTTGTGCTATACTTGCAGATACTAAAAGGTAGAATACAAAACAGTACATGTAATTCAACAATAATCCAAGAAATAAGACTATAGTTCATTATCAGCAACATTTTACCTGCTCTGTAGTTCCACATTCTACAGGTATTACGATATATTCACCTGTATTATGATATATTTCTTATATTAATGTTAAACATTGCAACTGTTCTGCTAAGAGAAAAACACATTTGACAGACAGACATGATATTTGCTTCCACCACAACCTTTTCTTTTTTTTTAAAATCCTACGCCCCGCCTGGGCCATTCGGCCATACGCTGTCTTCCAAAAGGAGAAGTATCTCTAGTGTCAATATCACTTAATTTGAAACAAATAAGGAGATGCCACCACAACCTAGAAACAACTACTTCAGAACACTACTGCTGATTTAAATTGTATTGCTTTATCCAAACTTCATTCCACTTCCCAATAATTGCCTATCCTGAGGCTGTGTAACTTGTTCAAAATGTTGATACATAAAAGGGATAAACTAGATAACTATATTCAAGAGACATTGATAAAAAATAAATTTAAAAATAGGGAACTAGTGAAACAGGACATTATAATTTTTTTCTTGAAGTCTTCCCTCGAAAGGGGCACCAAATCTTGTTTACCCTCACACAGTCATCAAATCCTGTCTCCCAAAGTCTTTTCAAAGTGTTTCACTAGACCTGATATCATTGAAAGGAGGAGATAAACAGAAACTTTTTTTAAATCATAAATGTCCATTATGGTTTTTAAAAGTCACAATGGCTAAACTTGGTAAATTTTTTTTGTTATATTCAAATATTAATTAATGTTCAGCCTTTTGATTTTCCTCAAGTTACTAGGAGTATATCCACGTTTATGATCAAAATAAAAATGAATATAAAAGTTTTCTGCAAGAAAATGTGAATTTAAAATATTGAAGCGATCTGGTGACCCTAAATTTTCAAAAGATATAATCCTCTGCTAAATTAAGCTGTGCTCCCCTTCAAAAGCCTTCCACACTAACTGAGCTCCTTTCAACCAGTTACTCGATTTCAGCACTTTTCTTCCATAACAGCTAATTCTAATTTAACTGTACTACTAACACATAGCTAATACTCATGCTTCACAATCTATATATATATATAAAACCAGGGCTAGATTTTAGGCGGAACGTGCCGGAACGGCGTTCCGGTACCTCTCTTTAACAATAATTTGGAATACCCCCCCCCCCCCCCACACACACACACCCCGAAAGGTTACCGTTCCTGCACCTCTATTTCTAGAAATCTAGCACTGTATAAAACAGTTCCATAACTGACTGACTGACTAATTGACAGATAATGCACAGACCAAACCGCTAGACCTAAAGGGCTAAAATTTTGCATGCTGATTCTTCTTATAGTGTAGGGGTGCACAAAGGAAGATTTTTGAAAAATTCTTCTTAGATTTTTTAAAATTAAATTTTTAAGCTGTTTTTGTAACATTCTTTAAAGTTTGCATTTAAAATAATAACCTGAGGGTTATAAAATTTATATCACGAGAGAGATCATAATAATTATAAGATAAAAAGAACTTTTTATATACCATGTTTTTAAATTTTCTGTTGAATCATATAAACTTGACAATTCTATGTATTAATAAATACTTTTTAAAATTTTTTGATGAATTATCCCATCAACTTGAAAGTAAATGAAGTTAATTGGAAGTTAACTTGCGTTTAACTTTTCGTTCCCGTCCTGGTCGACAGATGGCTGCACCAGTCTACAAAACAAAATTAACTGAAAAGGAATTCAATTCTGCTTAAAGTATTAAAATAATGCATTATCATTGTGTTCTGAGCTATTCTAAAAGTTTCAAATGTCTAGCTAGTCGGGAAGTTAGTTAAAAATCGATTGCAAGATTTGTACCGGACAAACACACACACACACACACACACAAACAAGAAAGCGAGTTAATAAAAACATGGTAAAAATTCCTTTAAAATGAAATCTTTTTCAAATCTGTACCTCCCTTTTCAGATTTTTAGTGAATTTTTAAAGATTAATTTTAAGAATTTAATTTATTAAATGTCGCTCACATGGTTTCTTTCCTTTTTGTGACACTTTGAATTAATTTTGCATCATGTGCATAACAATGAAATAAATTGACAAAAGAAATATTAAAATATGGTAAAAGATAAAATATAACCACTATACTAATTGAGATGGAAGGTTTTTGAGAATTTAATTCAAATTGTATGTTTGATAGATATTAAATATACAAATTAATTGCAGACATTGACTTTTGTATTTAATTTGAATATTTTCTTTTACATTTTTTTGTCTATAAAAATATCCGTTAAGATTTTTTTAAAATATATACTAGGGGCTTCGCCCCTAGGCTCGCTCCTCTGGTGAATCAAGTGAATGAATGACTCAATAGTTGTTTACAGCGATTGAGTCATTCATTTGTTTACAGTTGAAGCTTCCCCCCCCCTCCCGGCGAAATGGATGAAGCCCGGGTAGATGGGGGGTATAAGCCCGGATGAAGATGGGTGAAAAATCGGATCTTCTTTCATGTCCTTCTGCAAAGGAAGCGAATGAGAAGATTTTTTTGAAGTATTTCTTTAAAATTCAATTAAAAATCGAAATTTTAAGGTAGAGACTTGAAATGAAGTTTATATGAATGAGAAAGCTTTCATCTTCCAGTTGATATAAATATTTTCTTTGTAACATAATAAGTCTGAGAGCATCGAATTTATATATCTCGAAACGCATAAATTTTTCCAAAAAGTGGGTTTTCAATTTTAATAAAAATATCAGTCTGTTTTAAATTATTTTTAAACAAATGAGGTCTTGTTTGAAGGAGAAATGTCTGTAGTCTTAGATTGCAAAAAAAAAAAAAAATCTACGATCCTTTTTTGGCGAGTTATCGTAATCTGAACATGAAAAAGTCAATATTTTCCCACAAAACTTTAAATTAAAAAAAAACTTAAAGTCCGACGAATATGAGACATGTCTAACTTTCTTCCCCACATTATTCTGCATCGATTGGTATCGGTCTCGACCCCATACCCCCAGTGGTTTCGGAGGAGATAGCGTGACAAGCTTTTGACAGCGGCGGCGGCGGCTGCGGCAGCGGCAGTTAGTTTTTTTTAGAATAGATATATATATATATTTTACATTAATTGCATACATTGACCATTGTATTTAATTTGAATGTACTCCATAGCGAAGCACGGGTATTCAGTTAGTATTATAGAACTCTGCTCGCTGACACAAATTGTGAAGTCATCGTCATGATTTGCATAAGTCCTACAGCACACACTCTTCTTGAGGGATGTTTCCATAACCTTCATATTCTCAACTGTTATTTAAAAGTTTTTAAATTTTGGGCAACAAAGTTCGAGTATACTGTACTATCAGAGAGCTCAGGTATTACAACTTCAGCTGCCCATACAGATGATTGGTGACTGGCATTCTCGCACTCTTCTGCAGAGTTTTCCATTTACATAGTTGTTTCTTTAAGAGGCTTGACCTTTTATGCCATTAACGTGTTTTTTCACTATGTTAGCTACAGCACTTTTAAACATTTTTCATAATTTCTGCTCTGCAGAATTAATAAAAAATAGTGAGTGATGGGCATATGTTTTGTGTTTATGGTGATTGGGTGACCAACCAACATCAAATATAAGTGTTACAGCCTAATATAAGCAAGAGAAGTCAAGTGTTGTATTTTCTTATAGCTTTAAGCTGGCACTCAAAAAATTTTGGAATTTGAAGCATGTCAGAAATTGAATTCTTTAATATGGAATGCTCAATCTGCAAAATTTTTATTCTTTCCTACTTTTTATCATTTCATCCTGCTTGTTACATTCTGCTTTTAATGAATTGCATAAAAAAATGTATGTACTTATTTAATTTCTTTGTTTTAAAATTATTTAGAGTCGATGTATTTTTGATACTTATTTAATATAAGTTGTTAAATTAATTTTATTTCATATTGTTCAGAAACTAAACACATAACTACTAGCTCCAACTTTGAAAATAAACAACAAACAGTTGCCAGTCATTTCAATGGGATTTTTCAAACGACTTTTTAGGGAGCAAGAATATTCTAGATAGTTTATTAAAAAGGCAAAATACTGTTTCAGGCACGCAAAAAGTTTATTGCAAGCAAATTGCATATTGCTATTTTAAGCCTAAAATAGTTAATTTTAGAGTCCATTTATAAGTAGTTATTCATACTACAGTTATTGCTTTGTGATCCTATATGAGCTTTAAAATTACTAAGTAATAAAATATGAGAATTAGGTTTAAGAAAGGTTTTCAAATTTTAAAGACACATGGAAACAGTTAATTAAAGAAAACAAAATATTTTTATTCTCTTTACTGCTATTCATTATATATTTCTGAGTGTTTAATTGAGAATCACATGGAAAATAATATTAAGTACTTGCATATGTAATCTTTAATAACTATTTTTTTTCGTAACAGATCTAAAAAACAAATTTATATAAACAAATAATACATAAAATAAGTCATGATGACGTGCTACAATAATATCACTTTCGCATAAAATAACTTTGAGACAGTACAAGCATTGACATCACACACTACAAGCTACAAGTGCATAATTAAAATTCTCTAAACTTATAAATACATAACAAATAACTGAAAGCACTGTTTACTTATAGTCATTTATAAAACTGATTATTTTTATCACAGCTCTTACAAAAATAATAATATTAAATGACAATAATATAGATTTGAGTCTTAAAACAGACGGGCAGATATAGATTGGGAAATTTAACAGAATACAGGTCTAAGACAGCTACAATCACAGGAAACCTCTGTATAGTACAAGTACAATTAATTAAACACTGCCAAATATTTTGTAATCCTACAGGCTGAATAAAGCAATCAAAATAATGATGATTTAAAATTAATTATTACATCCTATTTATGTCACACAGCCATATGATACATGAGTACAACTATTGCAAATGAATTTACACATATAATTACACAAAAAATATACATCTTCCTAGTAAATTAAAATATACATTTAATGTCTACAGAGGCAATTGAATTCAAATCCTTTCATCACGTATTATTACGGAGGCAATGACAGTTTCACATTAAAAAAGAAAAATAAAATTAAAAAGTATATTTTACCACCCTCAGTATAAAGACTTCATTTTTTCAAAAGGAATGAAAGATATGGCATATTCTAATCTGATATATAAGTTAACTATACATGTTTTTATACATAAAATCATTTCTAAAAAAATTCATCAACTAAATGATGACGTGTGGGATGTTTCGGAGTCATGTGGAAATGCTTCGGAACTGGGTTCGGAGTGCAGTATTGCACATTCACTTTTAGGCTTTGAAGATTCAGAGTTTGGAGTATTGGTTTTGGATACAGTGGTAATAGATGAGCTTTCTTCTGTTTGAATACTAGCCTTTGCAGTTTTTTCACTGGTATCAGCTGGCAACTCAGATGTAATAGACACATCTGATTCTGTTTTTTTTAGAGTTGGATTCACCTCAGGTGAATCAACTGAAAAATTTTTTTCTTCTTTTAATACTGATTTATCACTTTGTGAGTAAAATAAGGAGGATTCACAACTTATGTTCTGTAATTTGGAAGGTACTTCAAAGTACATATCTTTGGCAAAGCTTGAACTTGCACTTTCATGGAATTCACTTTTACCTGTAATACACAATGAGTATTTTAAATTACACAGCATATAATACAATGGACAAAAATATGAGCTCTATGCAGGGCTGCCCAGAGACTTTATGGGGCCTGGGGCAAACTTCTGTTCGGGGCCCCAAGAAAAATAAATAAAGGAAAGAGACGAAAACACACATTCAAATTTAGTTATTCATACTTAAAATTTTATTACATGAATGATTAACATAATTATATTGTATTGCACTGCTCTCTTGTTATATTCTCCAATAAATATGACACCTTCCATCCACAAAGCTTTTTTGCTATCTGTTTTAGTAGTTAGTACTGTCTTTAATTTATTAGTGAGAATGTAATTTTATAGCAGTTAAGACTAAACAGTTATATTTTTCATTAAAACTAAATTGCGTATTTTTCAGAAGACTATTTTGGAGTAAGAGAAATCTAATTAATCGAATAATTTTTTTAATATTTTTGAAGGCCCTTTTTTTCAGGAGATTATTTTGAATTTTGAAGTACAGTACAAGTTTCAGAATATTCTTTTGGATGAAATCTAATAAATTAATTTTTTAAATTTTTTGGGGATCCCTCCAGCAGTTAGGGGCCTGGGGCAAAGTGCCCCAGTTGCCCTTCTCTCTGGGAGGTGCTGGCTCTATGAAAATGCTTATAAAAAGCTCTAGAAGAATTTCGCGGAAAGAAGATTTTTGTATTAAAACTGAGGTATATCACCAAAAGTTTCAATGAAAAATTATGTAAATCACTTTGATAATTAAATATTTTGAGACAAAAATGTTTTTCTTAGAAAAAGGTCTAGAAACGAATATTTATGCTTAAAACTAATGGTTATGTAGTGTAAAGGCTAAACACCCATCAGTGGCAAGAACAAAAAATGTTACACTTACCTCTGGCATTAAACTAAACAAAGTTTAAATATTTTTATCTATTGTTGTACAGTTAGCCTCTTTATAATCAAAAAAGGAATAAAAAATAAAAGTTGTACTAAAAATATCTTTCTTTTATACATCTCTTACTATAATATTTAGGAAAAGCAGTCTCTTCTCCACTTCAATTTTAACCCTTTTGCTGCTATAGAGGATACAAAATACTCTACATGAGTCATGTAACATGACTTATCTCATTCTCTGTAGTGAAAGGATTTTTAAGATTTACAATCTAATCAGCCTAATTCTCTAATCAAAACTCTGAGAGAAGTCGTAGCACTTAATTTCATTAAAGAAAGAAAGAAAGAGGAAAAAAAAAACTATGAAATTCTAGCAAAGAATCTTAAGATACTTCATAGGCTTATTTTGTTGCAAGACTGAAAAGTAGAAATTAAACCTCAAAGTACAGCACAAAAATTCTCTTATACATCTTATTTAGAGATACATTTTAACACACCAGGCACAAACTTGATATTATATGAATAATTGGTTAGTGATAAATATTCCCTTTAATATATGCTAAGCAATCATAAGTTCCATATTTATGAGTTTGTGCATAAAATAATGAAGATTCACAACTTATGTTCTGTAATTTACATATTTGTATTGTTCCAAAACTTTAAAAGGGATACACAAAAAACTGGATAAACTCACAAATTAACTTATATAAATAAATAAATAAAAATGAGAGTTGTAAAGAATTATTTTAAAGCTACAAATGATCTAAGTACCTTACAGCAAAATATATTTCAGAATTTAACAACAAAAGAGAAAACTTTAGTACACATTTTCATCAATTATGCTTCTAACAATTTAAATTTTTTTTAAACTGTTCTATAAATTCTTTATAAACAGCGACTCCTAACCATTGCATAATATCCAATCAATATTATCAGACTTATACATAGACATTTTACAAAGGCAAAATCCTCCTAAAAATTTACCAATTTCTTCTTTTACTATGAAAATCAAACTAACAGCAGTTTCTATTTAACAAATCATTGACATTTAATTCAAGTTAAAGATATTTGGGTTAAAATAAAAAATATATTTTCAACAACAGCAGGATTTTGGGGGTACATAAAATTGTTGTTAAATAGTTATAACTGTTTAAAACATTAATGTCTTAAGCAAGTACTTGAAGCTAAATGATATTTACCAGATAAATAATAAATGTAATAACACACTTTAAAAAAAATGTAAGAACTCATACGTAATCTCAGGTACTAAGATCAGAATATTCAGCAACTATATAGTTCTACAACAGTTAAAATAAATATGAATTATTAATTTTAGAGGCTCTAGGAAAATCAAATAACTTTTTAATATGAATCATTACTTCTCCATGCAATTAAAATATAAAAAAAATTAATTCAAAGCTCAAAGCATAATACAAAAGACTCATAAACACAATACTAAAATTTCAACATACCAGGCACAGACTCATCATTACACGAATCATTGGCTGGTGATAAATCTGTAAAGGTATCTCCTCTATTCAAAAGACATGATAAATATGAAGGATCATCTGCTAAGTAATCAAGCAAATCTTCTTGCTCCAGTTCCAATTTAGCTTTCTGCCACTCTCTTTCAATTTGTTCCCATTCGACTTGAGGTGTCCCCACTGAAGCTCTGGGTTTGTGAATATCTCTCCGGAGTAAAGCTTTAGTTTCCTGCTCAAAATTTTTTATTTTCTCATGCGCTAATGCACTCAGCTCATTATAACGATGGTGAACAACTTCATCATCGATGCTACTCTTTGAGTTGTTCACAGATTCACAATGAGTTTCAGGGCTTACAGCTTCAAGAGCTTGGGGATCATTTAGTGGCTGTCGTTCCTTTGATATCGACCTCTGTTTGGCTTTGGACGAACCAGATATAAGACTAGAACAACTCCCAAAACTCATGTCAGAAATATTTTCCAGTTCAGTATTATTTGTATCTAACTTTGCTGGAATATCCACAGTATCATTTATATTCTGACCAAGCAACAGGTCAGTATCATCTGCAATGATTCCAGATCTTTTTTTAATGTTGGCAGCAGCATCCTTCTTTTTGTTTCTATGTCTCAAATGACGAGTAGCTGTATTGTAAAAAGTTGATAGTATTTCATGGGGAAGTGATTCCAGTGCATTATCTGAAAAATATAAAAATTAGTGTTTGAATTTGAATTTAGTAAAAAACTACAAATACAGTGAAATCCCACTATAGCGAACCCGGAATATAATGAACTCATGGATATAATGAACGAAAATTTTGGTCCCGCAGTTATCCTATTGTACGTAATTTAATTAGAATTGTATCAGTTTAATGTAATCGATTTTAGTCACTTTAAATCATTAATGATCATTTTTAATAGATTTTATAATTTTTTAATACATCATCTTACTATTAGCAGCTGAAGGTAAACAAACGTATGTTTGTTAGTGATCAGACATGGGGACGGGCTAATCTCGCGAAATGAGAATAGCAGGATATCGCGACTGGTACCGATGGACGCGGACGGGCGAGACACGTGCACTGATGCCATCCTCACTTACAAAAATTAAACTTTTTAAATTATTAAATTAAAACCGCCAAACTCAAAAGAAGCGGACAACAGAAACAGCTGACATTCCGGGTGGGCTAGCTCCTTTCCGTTTTGCAAATTTCCACTATTTTCATGTATGCAAAATTCAACTTTTCCATCCACCAATCGACAAATTTTTTATTTTCATGTGTTTTACAACTCTTCATCTTTAAGGATATACACATTTTTATAAAGTTAAAAATGTTTGTCATTGCAAACGAACCTTTTTCCCCAAAGCAGTTTTCCGAATTTTATGATATTGTCAATTTTGATGAACAAATATTTTGGTTTTCTGCCCCTATTAATGTCAATTTTACGATTCACTGGCATTTGCTAGATGTTCTGCTTCCACAATATACCAAATATATTTAATTAAAAAAATGTTATCATTCTAAAAAAGCATACTTACAAAACTCACTTTTGAAATTTCCTGTGCTGATCACCATAGTATCTTAATGTAACTGAATGCCGAGTTCATAATTTTTCGACTTATTATTTTACTCGCTAATAATTCCAGCAAGTTCGTGAAATTTGTTTCTACTTAATGGGAAACTAATGAGGATTCTTCCGCCACCAATTTTGAATTTATCAAAACTGTCTTTCTATTTTTTTTAAAGCACTTTTCCCCCCCATAAGATTTAATATTTACATTCGGCCATGTTGCCAAAAGGAAAAATTATTAGTTGAGAACAAGTCATTTAATAATTGAAATCCAGAAATAATTTTAAAGTACTAGAAATAATTTTTGTTTTAGGAAATGAGAATTTAAAACCGTTAGAATTTTTTCTAATTGAATGAACTTCTTTTTTGTTTAAAAAGCAAAATTTGAAAGAATTATTTTAAAAGCCAAAAACCGAAATTTGAAAAAGAGAATTTTAAATAATTATTTCATTTTTTAAAAATTCTAATATATATTTAAAAGTGATTAAACAGTTTTTAATCTTTAAGAAATGAAATCATTTCATTTTAAATCGAAAAAGCAACACATCGGGTTGCCACTCAGCTAGTTATTGAATACACATTGCAACTAATGAGTCATACATTTTGTGAACTCTAGCCTTTTTCTTAACTGTTCGGATATAGCGAACCACCAAATAAAGTAAACAAAATCTTTGGTCCCTTGAAGTTCGTTATAACAGGGTTCGACTGTATTACATTATTACAAGCTTTCAAATAAGATATTTTTGAGTCCATAAGTGAGATGTAAGTGGGCCTGACTAGGACAATGCCTTGAAACAAAAATATAAGAGATGAAATTTGTCTTCAAAGCAGAATTATCATGTCTTCAAGTAATAAGAATTACAAGCTTGGCAGTTTTAAGATTTTCACCTAGGGAGAATAAACACTCATAAGAAGCCTTACCAATGCTTAGCAGGGATTAAACATTTTTGTTAAAGACTCATCTATCGATAACTTAAAAATTTCAAAGAAATTATATTTACTTTTTCACTTGCAACCAACCTAATCATAAAATAAATTAGCCAAGAGATTTTATATTCAATTTGTATTAATAACTGAAATTGAGAACAAAATTGGCATAAATGTGATTATATTCAATAAAAATAAAATTGTTATACAAAATCACATCCTAAAATGTTTTGATACAACTTATGCTGACAAGAAAATAATTTAAACATTAATTTTATTTTTCCTTCATACTCATACAGCATGCAGAAATTGATACACAAGCAGTACTTAAATGAGTAAGTAAATCAACAAAACAATTAAGCTTTAATTTTTTTTTTCTTTATAAAGGATCAATACATGTTTGAAAAAATAATTTAAAAAAAACACAATTTCTTTCAATAATACCACATACATAATTAAAAACATACCATCTAATTTATTTATATTGCTTAGAAGAGCATTTGACTGTATTGTTGAAGGTGGATGAGTTTTTCGTTTATCTTGGGCATTAATTTCAAGAGGCAGGATATCACCACAATCTTCAAAAAGCCACTCAGCCTGAAAATCAAGATATATACACATCAAAATTATATTAGAGGTTTGTTTATATCAAAAACTCAAATAAAAAAGCAATAAAAATTTTCAGAAAATCTTCTCTAAATGACAATTTTGCCATCTTATAGCAGAATTCTACTTCAGAGAATTTACAAAGCAATATGATTCAATTTCTTTATTTGAATTTAAAATTGAGTGTTTGAACAGAAAGGAAATAAATACAATATCTTAATAAATAAATACTGATTTTCTTGTAAAGTTTCTCTTTCAGTACATGCTTACAGATAAAAATGTAATGTCACAGCTTTCTATGTAACTGTTATGTAACTGCATTCAAGTGTTTAAATCTGATTTTGATTTGAGTGATAATCACACTTTAGAAAAAAAAAAATGCAAATTTCAATTCAATAATTCAGCAGTCAACTAGGACAAAACATATATAGCATATTACAGGAAACAATATGCAAAAATACCATAAAAAATAACAAAGAATAGAACAGTTTAGCTTATCAAAAACCTATCAGTTGACATTCCATGGCATTTCATTATCAGTCGTTCCATTTAGAAATTTATTTTGAATTGTGACATTAAAACTGAAGTTTATTCATCATTGTACACAAAGGAAAACACTTTCAAACTTCTGACACTTTGAAAGGTAGAGTGTAATTGGCAGTATTTATTTTATTTTAATTAATTTTATTATAAAACAGGTTATAAATAACTTTTGAGATTTCCACTAATATCAATTAATTTTCAAATTGTCTTTGAATTTTTTTTTACTCAATTTTTATAACTTGACAATTCAAGATTTTCTAATTCTGCTAATGACAGAGCAAAGCTGATCATCTTATATCAGAAACATGTTATTTTAATAATGATATAACAGAAGATATAAAACTAACTTACATAAACAATCATAGTTTCAATGAGATAACACTGATGAGACATATCTGTGACCATTGTAACCATGTTATTATCTGTAGTTCGTACAAGCGTAGGACCAAAGACAATAGCCAGATTTCTTGCCTCCATCTATAACAAAAATTCAAGTATTCATTATTTAGACGGCAGTGCAAATTTTATCATTTTAAATAGAACGTCTGCAAAAAAATTCTTTTTCAATCAAAAAATTCAATCACAAAACAAAACAAAAAAATTAAGTTGAACTTACTTTGTTTGTGGTTGAATGCTCAACAACCTTCTTCAGATGATACATTAAATAACGTAGAGTAGCAAAGTAATGTACAGGCAAATGATAAAGCTAATAAAGAATTACTGAAATTACTATTATGAATACTGCATCAATCAAAATTATACCTGTCATTACATGAAAATTTTCATGGCCCATATAACAAATAGTTAAATATATCAAAATAACAAAGCAGGGATTCATAAAGCAAAGAAATAGATGAAAATTTAAAGAGAATTTTTAAGCTCAATATGATTTTCCAAAATGCAACTTCATTGAAATCACACAAATTCTCCCAAAGTATTTCTTCAAAATAAATTTACAGCAAAATTAGAAAAATGCTATTTAAATATAAAATTTTTTAAATGACCAACTACTGTTTTGATGCTAACTAACTCATGGCACAACAATCCGAATTGCTTTCAGCATTGTGGACCAAGGCCTGCGGTACCCATATCCACTTTCATGACCTTGGGCTAGGGGTGCCATACAGCATATGTCTCGGTCAGGTGGTCAACCTGATAAGGGACCCCAGAATTAGTTCCCAAGCATGCTTGGTCCTCATTTTATTAACCCACTCAAGGGATGAAAGGCATGAGTTGACCTTGCCCAGTTGCAGGGTCGAACCTTGGACCTGTGGTGTGGCAGCTTGACGCTTACTGTTTTGATACACTTTCATAAATAATGAGAACTTAAAAGAGATTTTACATTTTACATTTTGCAATACAAACTTCAGGATATTTCAAAAGTTAAATACTTTTTTTTAAGTAAAATTTATCCAGCATTTTTCCCATTATTAAGACTTTGTGAGGTTTACAATCAGGAAGTAATAACATTTAAAAGACAAACTGTATTGAGGAAAAATACAAATTTCACTTCAATAATTCAGCAGTGAACTAGGACAAAAAGTATATAGCATTTTACAGAAAACAATAAGCAAATATACCATAAAAAACAACAAAGAATAAAACAGTTTAGCTTTCCAAAAACCTATCAGTAGACATTTGGTAACCTTATGTCCAAACTTTATGTAACTGTTCCTTTGTACATAGAACTGTGACTTTATACATGAAAAATCTCCCCCACACACACCTATCCCAAAATTAATTTTCAGAAACTATACAATTAAATTAAATTAAATTAACTGAAACTCACCACATGTTTTATTGCTTTTAGCCTCTTCACTGGGTCATCTATTTTACTAGCTTGAATAAACTTTGGATACAGAAATGATGTAAGCAATGGCTCTGGAAGCTTGCGGAAAAAGGCTTTAAGCAAACTGGATACAATGTTGACATCATTCCATCTGGCATCTTGGAGTACAACATCATCAATGCCTTGATTAACTAAATCAGTTAATACACTAACTGAAGCATTATTTCCAGGAACTCTATAAATTCCAACTACATCTAAACCTCGGTTTTCAACAATCTGAACACAGAGCTCAACAATAAGTGGTACATGCTAAAAAGAGAGGAAAAATTAGTGTATAGCTTAGAAAGAAGATTTAACAAATATAAAAATCAACTGCCATAAACAAATAATATTTGTTATGTTTTGCATAATATATTAGTATTAAAAAGTGATATGATATTGTATTACACCCCACCTTATTTTAAATATATTTGTTAAACTGTATCAGAATACAGGGATTTTCTGTCAGCAACTACCAGTAGATTTTAGAAGAAAACGGACAAAAAAGAACAATTACTACATATTTAAGGCTTGAGATAAACCTGTGATTTGGTAGAACTTTGAAATCTTTATAACAGAGTTTTTAAAAGTCAGCTCATTTCAGGAAAACTGGAAAATTTTAGAAAATAATAATTTAGCAATTCATTGGACAAAATCATACTGAGAATGGAAAATTTATTTAATATACATTTACTCCTGAAAAGAAAGCTTTACCTTTTATTGAAAATATAATTTTTATATAATTAAGGAAAAAGGAATTTTGTAAAGTATACTAATACTTCTTAAAACATTTTCAGCAAATTCTTGGCAATAAAGTTATATATATATATATATATATATATATATATATATATACATAAAATTCTTTTTGTACTAATGAAAAAGTTGGAAAATGGAATGCACAAATCTTAAACCTTAAAAAAATCTTTACAAATCTTAAAAATAAAACCTTATTACCTAGGAATAATGGTGGATAAATTATGGTATTCAGTTTTAAGAAATATGTATTTAGGGATATTTGATGACTTTGTACTGAATTTGATTGAAATATCTGTAACTCAAGAAACTTTTTTGGTTCAATTACATTTATCTAATATTTTAAGAAAAGAAACCAAGAATTCAGTTAAGAGATGAGGTTGATTTACAATAAAATCAGTAATGTGTTTGGTAAAAATAGAACATTCAATTGATTAAGCATAGCAATTTTGAGACTTTTTCTCTGTTTCTTTCTTTCAACTGGAAAAAGCATTTCCAACGATTTATTCCAACCTCTAGTTCCATATTCAAAAGCATCAAAATTATACTATCTCAAACACCTTTGAACATCAAATTAAGGATGGAATACACAAACATTCTTTAGGTTGAAAGTATGTGACAGAAACATATGTGTCAACAACTTAGAGGGTTAAAATTGATTAGAGTTAATAGAGAAAAGAAATTTAGACTCAAATAACTGATGTTGAAAAGGAAAATTCAAAATAAAAGAAATGAATATTTATTTACATATATTCATAGGTAATTGTGGTTGAAATTATTGGCATTTTATAAAAATTCAAGCAGTTGGGACAATATAGTGTATTAATCAAGTATATTACATAAACACTTGTGAAATACCAAACAGATAAATACGAAATTCATATATTCAAATATTCTGTATATGCATCAGAAAGTTATTTGTTAACTCTCAACAGATATTACTCTCTTCTTCAGAGATGTTAGACATGGGATGAATAGTTTTTTTTATTTATTTACTAGATGTATTACCCGGCTTCGCTCGGGATTCAGTTTCTGTTATTATTTTTTTCAATGATTAGGCCTCATGTTATGATGTTCTAAAGTTTTTGCTAAAATTCTTTTGCAGTAGCAAATAGCATTAGTTTGTTGTCGGTGTTGTCGTTGTTCATCGCTTTCCTCTCCTTTCGATGTTGAAGATCGAAGACGATCATATGTTCGACACGTTAAAAGTTTCTTCATCAGTCTCAGTGCTTCGGATCACTACAATTCGAATTCTGTTACCTTCGAGCTCTTGGGAATGTTTTTTCCTTCAGATTCTTGTGTTCGTCTAACTGCATTTCGAATTCCGTTGGCTTCGCTCTCTTCTGTTTTTTTTTCATCACATTGCTCGTTTCTCAACAATCTTTGACATTTTGCCCTTACTTCTGCAGGATTTAAAGTTGCTCTCCTCTTTTTGGGCATTTTAGTGCATTAATTTACAGCTAGTCAATAAAGTTTGAATAGATTTATTATTATAGAAATATAATCAATAATGTTTGAATGAATTGAGATCACATTCAATATTAAAACACAGCAAATCTGGTAATTATTATAGAAAAAGTATATACACGTATTTCATGCTCAGAATTCTTTCTCAAAACTAAATCATCTGCTACATTTCAATGCCACATTCAGACTTTCTTAATGATAATATACACGTATTTCATGATTGTAATTCTTTCTCAAAACTGAATCATCTGCTATGTTTCAATGTCACTTCAATTATATAAATCATCGCGTCAAGGCTAAACGCACGTGTTTCTAGCTAAGTCAACGTGTCCTGCAGTATATTTGAGTTTGAACAGGTAGCTTGGGATAGTTTCAATTCATGAAATGGATAGATAACACATTCATTGAAAATGAATGACTTTCCATCCTTATATTTTCATTTTTAAAAAGAAACATTCCGGCGTTGCCACGTACATGAAAATAATATATCACATTCATTCTTGCATGCACCAATATATGAATAAATCACGTTTTTAATTCATGTCTATTTATTTTTACGGAAATGTTATAATTTAATTGGCAACAATGAAATGTTACAATGGCTTTGAACAAAAATATCCGGGGAAATTTGGCGATTTTTTTTTGGCGATTTTCAATATCCATTGATACTTCTAACATAATTTGAGAATGGAACGTCATAGCGGAATGAAAATAGCCTATAACCATCGCGCAAGTTCAAGCAATAAGTTGACCACGTTTCATCACAATCGGATGAACGATACGGCAGTGCATAAAATACAAACAAACAAACAAACAAACATTCATTTTTACATATAGAGATTTTATTTATTTATTTTTCTGTGCGTATGTTTTAAAAGAAAAATTTAGTAAAAAAATTATACTTGAACAAATTACTATTGCATATTTAAAATATACTTAAGCATTTTTACAATCAAAAATAAAACTTTCAATAAAAACTAAAATTATCTTTGTTTCCCTGAAATATATTTTAAAATATAGTAATTATTTAGACACTTACTTCATTAGTGACACCAGGAGGAGCATTTTCAAGCTTGACTCCAAACGATGCATCTTTTGGAGGCTGGGCATTTGTCCCATGCACCTTTTTCCAACCTTGAACCATTCGATCACGCCATAAAATTCCAATTTTTGTCAATGCTAACTCATCTAAATGTTAACATAATATAGACATTAAACATTGATATCAACACTATATCCTTCTTTTACTCAAATTTTTAATGTAAATGGTTAGACATTAAAAATTTGCATTTTTATTTTAAAATATTTAGGCAAATCAGTTCATAAATATTTTAAAATAAAATAAAATTTTCAGATGTGTAATTTCATAAGATATTCCCCAAACATTCTTGCAAAGCACACACATTCACCTGTTTTCTTTTGCTTCTAGACTATTTCAAAACTATCAGTTTTAAATTACTAACTTACTCATATAAGGATGCCTTATGTCTCCAAATATTATCTACTAAAATAATCTTTATGAGCTTTAAAATGTCATTAATCAATTTCATATTGATACCAATACTTTCATTAAGAAAAAAATAATAATTAAAAAAATAACATGTTTTATTTTTGTAAAAATAGTATAACTGAATAACTGAAAGTAATTTACTATATATCTCAACCTCAATGTCATATTCATCTATCATCCTAATTCAGAAGCAATGAATGCATTTCATAAACAAGAACCAGTTCATGGTTTAATACTTTAAGGCTTAATTTAACCTTAAGCACAAAACTTCAGTCACTTGTGGTTAAATTTCCAATATTATAGGATCCTCTATTATAATATCCCTTTACCAAATACTACATTATAAAGTAGCGAAAAAAGCATTTGAGATTTCTTTTAATAATAATAATGATAAGGTAGTAGGAGACATATAAACTATATATATATAGAGAGAGAGAGATAGATAGATAGATAGGTAGAGAGAGAGAGAGAGAGAGAGAGAAATAGTTAGATATAAATAGATAGAGAGAGATAGAGAAAGAGTTAGTTAGATATAGATAGATAGATAGATAGATAGATAGATAGATAGATAGATAGAGAGAGAGAGAGAGAGAGATAGAGAGAGAGGGAGATAGAGAGAGAGAAAGAGAGAAGGAAGACATATGTATTTTATAACAAAGAACAGAGGAAATTGATGCCATATTTTACCTCCTTGTGACGCCCTTCTTGTCTTCACAGTAGGGGAATTTTCTGAAGGGCCTCGGTGTCTGAAGACAAGTTTTCTCACAGGGTGCTGCTGACTAGAACTTTTACCTTTGTTTGTCTGAATATGCTGCTCATAAGCAGCAGCTTTTTCTAAGACAGATGTATTTTTTAACCAATCAGGAAGCTGTAAAGAATATAACATTTTTATTAATAACAATATACTCAGTTTAAATTTTCTATTTAAACATGCTGAGTAGGGAAATTATAATGTAAGTCTATAAAATACAAATGATAATTGAAATGTTCAATAGTAAAATAAGTTCATAAAGACTAGTAGCATTAAACTGTATTTGAAATGCAATATATTTTTGTCTGGGAACATAACTTTATAATTACCTCAGAAATTTCTCTCGCAAATATCTGAAGAGCTTTCAGCCATTCCATCATACTTGTATGACTTTCTGTCTGTACTAAATATTCAGTTCCATTAAGTAGCATAAGACGTAAAACATGCTTTCTTTTTACATAATCATTGGCCACTTTAGCAATACTGTACTTTACATTTATCACATGTTCATCACCGGTTAGAGTAGCCTAAAAGTTAATAAAATATGAAACAATTTTATACTTAGTTTGAGATAAAAATTGTAAATATGCATATATTGCCAACAATGATGCAAGTGCATGTGTTGATAAATGTCTTTTGTACCATTGTTCTTCCACTGATGGTAATATATAAATATTTGACAGATATTTTTACCAAATAAACAGAATTTTTTTTTTTCTGGCAACCTACAGAGATAGACTTATTTTTTAACATACAAAATTTGTTTAAGTCACAGTTTTTTTCCAAAACCAATGCATCAAACTAACTACTAAAATGCCTGTATAAAATTTACAAACATGGTTATTCTGTATGTGCTTGAACATTTTCTTAGAATACACAAACAATAAAGTATCCCTTTTCATGTATAAAATATTAAAATTATGGCATAACAAATTATTCTGACAGAATAGCGCAAAAAAAAAGCCCTATTTTTCAATTTTTTTTTTAAATACTAGATTGATGAATACAAATTTTAAGGAGAATCTGACAAGTATTTTATAAAGCCAAATTACATACATATAGGTATATTAAATGTGCTATCAGAATGCATGGATGAATATTTGGAATTCGAAAACAAAAGCATACTAATAATATCAAAAAGAAAAAGAGTGTTTCTGAAATATCATAAACTGGATGGTGGCAATGTTTACAAACACAGTAATATGTCATACCAGCAGGGCCGCCCATAGACTTTATGGGGCCTGGGGCAAACTTCTGTTGGGGGCCCCAAGAGAAATAAAAAATAGAAAGAGACGAAAACACACATTCAAATTAAGTAACTCATACTTAAAATTTTATTACATGAATGATTAACATAATTATTACATTTCATTGCACTGCTCTCTTGTTATATTTTCTGAGGAAATCTAATAAATAAATTTTTAAAAAATTTTTTGGGGCCCTTCCGACAGTTGGGGGCCTGGGGCAAAGTGCCCAAGTTGCACCCCCCCCCCTCTGGGTGGCCCTGCATACCAGTACCTTCCATGAGAGATGCTGTCTCTGGAGGAATTTTTAAATGAAAGTTATTCCTTTTTTAAATATTGAAAAAAGTCATTAAAGGATAAAAAAAAATTATTACAGGTCCAAGACCTACAGTCAATATTATACATAAATACATTTTATAATTTTGTTCATTATTTTCACTACACACTGTCAATAGAAACCAATGTCGTGTGCTTTAATTTCAGGGGGAATGTTAACATTATACAAAGGCTGTACGCACAGTTCTTAGACGATTTTGGTAAGTGGCAATAAAAAAGCGTTTGCTGCAAAAGAAATAATTGCAATTGTACTATGTTTTTAAAAGTCAAAATTATCGTCTACGGCTTGAAAGCTTTGTTTTTATTCAAAATGGCGTTTTTAACAAAGCAGTCGTTTGAAGGCTACATTTATGCTCTTTCCGAAGAGAAATATGCATACTCTGTTAACCAAAAACGATGTGAGAGTCATGGTTTTGTGCTATCAAAAGCGTCGATAGGTAATATCGTCAACAAGAAAGGAAAAAAAAACGTCAAATTGGAGCCTCAAGTGGGACAAAAATTCCAAACAAGTATCCAAGGAAAAAACGGACATCTTCGACTATTGCAAAGGTACGTTGTTTAATGTTAAAAGAAAATCCCCTTAGTCAAAGGACAGTTGCAAAATCATTCAAATGCTCGGTGTCCACTGTAAACAAAATGTTAAACGTTGATTTAAATCTTAAGAAAGCGAAAAAACGCAATGTGCATCGTCTTCTTCCAAATCATATCGCTGAACGCAGGACACGCTGCAGAATTCTATATGAGAAATACTTATCCAAAGAAAAATGGAAAACAATTGTCACAATAGATGAATCATGGGTGTATTTAAATGATTGCAACAAAAAAAGAGCCATTTATTATCATAAAAGGGGAGAAAAAAATTTAAGTACATGGTTCAAAGAATCGAAAGAAAGTTTTTCTAAGGGATTCATAATTGTTGCTGGTTTTTCTTATAATGGCAAGTTAAAAATAAAGAGGGTGGGAAAAAATGTCAAGATTAACTCCAAATACTATCAGGAACATATTTTATCGCCAATTTTTCTGAATGAAATACCATCGCTTTACCCACAGTGCCATCAATCTGTGAGACTCCATCAGGACAAAGCTAGCAGTCACACATCAAAATCCACTGCAAATTTCCTAAAAGAAATGGAACAAAAAACTGGTATCAAGGCCATACCCTTCACTGATATCCCTACTAAATCTCCCGATGTATCACCTATGGATTTTTGTGCTTTCGGACTTTTAAAATCTGCATTATCCAAACGTCGTCCCAAAACCCTTACAGGACTCTGGAAAGCTGTTCAGGAGGAATGGGATAGAATACCTCTTCTGACACTGCAAAAGGCATTATTATCCTGGAAATTGCGGTGTTGAAAGATAGTTCAGAATAAGGGATGTCAAATAGAACATTTAAAACACAAGAATTTTATGTAATTTAGTTTTGTGAATACAATATACATCGTCTAAAAAATGTGTGAACAGCCTGTGTATTTTTGTTCTTTTACATGAATTCTTGTAAAATGTTAAAATTCAACAATCTTTGGTTATTTAGTAAGTACTAGCGTCATTATATCAAAACACCCATACAGCCAATAAACATTGTAGAAATTTCTTTTGTTTTTTTAAAAGGAAATTGTGGCCTGTCAGAAAGGAAACATGACTAGTTACACCTATGGGTGAAATGTAAAATTTACTTTCAACTCTATACCCCTACATGTGAATAATATATTTAACCATTTCTGCTATTGCAGGTATGAAAAATGAAATTTTTAAAGATTAAATACCTACCTTAGAAGGTTCCCGCCTTTCTTTCAATAGATATAGAATATTGTTTCTTAAAATTGCCCATAAATGCCTCCATGATCTATCACTAGAACGCTGAAAATTTGAAAATCTTTACTAAAGAAAAGTATAACAGAACATATAAAAGCTGACAATTTAAATTAATATTATTTAAACTTGCTCTAATTCACATACTAAAATAAATGAATAGATATCTTCATTTCAATCACAATTAGCATACTTGTGAATACTCTTCCAGAAAAAATATTTATTTGTGCTTTTTGCATTTTTATAAGCAACTAGCTGAAAACCCACACTTCACTACGGAGTACATTCAAATTAAATACAACGGTCAATGTATGAAATTAATGCCAAAAAAAATATATATATATATATTTATAATAAATACGACGATCAATGTATACAATTGATGTAACAAAAAAATATATTTTTATAAAAAAAATTGTAAGGGATATTTTTATAGACAAAATGATGTCCAATCGTCTGCCGCATTAGCAAGAAAAAAAATATTTTTTTGTCTATTTAGTTGTTATGATAAATTTATTTGTTACGTGATGATAAATTTATTTAAAGTACCAGAAAAAGAAATCAAGTGATCGGCATTTAATAAATTAAACTCTAAAAATTAATCTTTAAAAATTCACCAAAAATCAGAAAATGGAGGTAAAGATTCGAAAAAGATTTCATTTTGAAGGAATTTTTAGGATCTTTCTTGTGATATAAATTTTATAACCCTCAAATTATTATTTTAAATGCAAACTTAAAAAAAGTTACTAAAACAGCTTAAAAATTTAATTTTAAAAAATCTAAGAAGAATTTTTCAAAAATCTCTCTTAGTGCACCCCTACACTATAAGAACAATTGCCGTCCAAAATTTCAGCCCTTTAGGTCAAGTGGTTTGGTCTGTGCGTTGTATGTCAGTCAGTGAGTCAGTTACAGAACAGTTTTATATATATAGATAAAATAAATTAAATAAATTTGTCATTAAAAATATTCATTATAAATTTAATATACTTTAGAGATGCATTTCATTATTCTAAAATATGTTTACTAGATATAGATACAGAATACTCAATAATAAATTATTCTTGCTGCAAAACATTCAAAACTTACTTTTCCTTCCAAGGATACAACTTTGCATATAACCCAACCATACACAGATTTTGGCTCCTCTAAATTTTCTTGATTAGTACTTCCATCATCATCATCTATGTCAACAGGATGCAAAGCTTGTTTAACTTTTGGAGTCTAAATTAAATGAAAATAGATGCAAAAATGAAAAATGAAGACATGCCATGAATAAGTGAATAATAATAGGAAAATAACCTTAACTAGCATGTTTTAAAGCTGGAAAGTCCTAAGCATAAAATTGAAACACACAAAACCTGTTTCTATGTATAAGATTGAAAATATCCATATTTTTCTTAAAAACACCATTCAATTATTACCTAGATTTTTTATTCCTTAAAAATATAAGTACCACTATACTGAAATGATGGCATTAACCCTTTCACGGCGAAGGTCACATATACATGACAGCTGCTATCTGCATTTTCTCCAAACTGTAACTACCGTGTGACAAAGAGAAAAGACTTCTGCTACCAACTGTCATGTATACGTGACAGTAGATCAGATCGTTTTATTAGTTAATTTTGGGGGCACTAGATGGTGTCGTATGTCCATGAAATTTGGAATACACATAGCTGTGACCTTGTTTTTGAAATAAAGAGGGATATAACTCAAATGCTGACAGTAGTTTTTTGTAAACAAATGGAGAGAGCTATTTATTGTGAATGGCTGTCAGTGGTTAGGGCATTTAATGTTTGCATGTGCTCTTTATTTATGAGTAATTTTTTTTTTCCATTAGGTATGGGATTATAGCGTTGGACATACAGGTTCGCCATTTAGTTTTAAGGCTCAATCAGACCCTGATGCTGTGAGATTTCTGATTTACACCGAAAGTTAAGTAAATACTGTAAAAAATATTTTAATCTGTAAAACAAAAATTTGTTAGACGAGAAATCATAAATGAATGTGTAAGTAACCCATATATAGCTTAAATATATAGATTTCTTCAAAAATATTACAGCTTTGGAATTTTTCGTAAAATTAGGCTTAGCGCTTAAAAGACAGCCAGTCTGGAGAGAGAGCTCACGGGCAAACACCTCCGGCCTCAGTGGAAGGCACGTGATCGCAACAGCCACTGCGAAAGGGTTAAATTAGGAATAATAATAGTAATTCAGATAGCTTTGATTTAAAATATCTGTATTACGAAATGAAATGCACAAATTTGTTACTACCTTTTTTAAAAAGAAATTGCACTGTCACACATATTTATTTAATACAAGATTTTTTGTTTGAAAAACCTCATAAAGCACATAGAAATAAATATTTCATTGACAAGTTTTATCAAGGACAACATGGACATTAAACATAAATATAAAATAATACAGAATAAACATTAGTTAGAATCTTTTTCATTTCACAGAAAAACCAGCTATAAAATTCATAACTACCTGATTTTCGAATTTTTAAAATGACAGAAAAGAACACTATTGTATATACAATGGACGCTCGTTAATTCGAACTAATCCAAAGGCCCCAAAAAACTTGTATTGGAATTAATGTTAAAAATATCTCATTAATTCGAACTAAATTTTTATCACTTCGGTTAATTTGAACTAAAAATTTGACCAAAAAAATTTTTTTTCCTCATTTAATGGAGAAAATACACACGGTATTTATTATTTTGTGTGTCAAAATCATATGTATTTCTTTTATGTGTAAAGAGGCACATGCCTGCATTCCTAGACTATTGCATGTCCGCTGAACGTTAGTAGCTATTGTCCTTCTTATTAGTGCTAAACAGAAAATGCAATTTTCCTTTATTTGTATCAATTTTCTTAGAATTTCAGAAAAACCAGTCTTTACTACAGATTCTAGGGAGCTGCGTCAGTTATACCTGCAATGCAGACAAGTTAATGTGGTCTAGTTTGTCTTCCTCATTGTTTGGTGTGAACGTGTAAATATTTAGGATGTCTACACGTGGAAAGTACAAAACCCTAACTTTGGAGACAAAGGTAGAAATTTTAAAGAAAGTAGAGAATGACGAATGTAAAACAAAGTTAGCAGCTGACTATGGAATTAAAAAAATGCCTTGTCAACTAATTTGAAAAACAAGGAGTCCCAAGAAGATCTAGAAAAAGCTCTACTGCTATGGTTCCAGGGTGTTAGATCTCGAAATTTTCCAATAAATGGACCCCTAGTGCTGACGAAGGCTGATGAATTGGCAAGTCGAATGGGTATTGAAGATTTTAAATGCAGTGATGGATGGCTTTCTCGATTTAAGTCAAGGCACAATATTTCTTATCCAACTGTATGTGGCCAAAGCTCCGATGTAAACAAATACGTATGCACTAATTTCGGTAGGAAACTGCCAGGACTTTTCTCTACTTACCTGCCGAAAGATAGTTTTAATTCGGCCATAATGACAAAGCTATAATGGACTCTATTAAAACTCTGAAAGCATTTATTCAGATGGAACCTTCCTCTGAAAATGAGTTGAAATGTTTACTTCAAATCGAGAAGCTGGCTGAACAATGTAGGCATCATAAACAGAACCAAACATCCATTTTACAGTTTTTCTCCAAAGTGTAATTCATATTTTTAATTAAAGTTTACTTTCTACTGCATATCTTCTGCTTCATTTTATGATTAAGGTAAATCTGTATTGCTTTTTAATATGTTTAATTTTAGATAACGTAGTATAATATATTTTCTGGGGTTATACATACTAGGAGATATTTCTTCTTCAGTGATACACATTTAAAGTTATATATTTTCTCTTAACATCGGATAATTCGAACTTTTTTCTGAGAACCTTTGAGTTCGAATTAACGAGCGTCCACTGTATATTGTGATCTAGAAACCCTTTGAAACTCTTAAGAATTTCAACTACTTGTTTCTCATTATAACTATAGGCAATAAAATTTTAAAATATATATATATATATATATATATATAGGTAAAAACATAATTTACATAAACATTCGATGTTAACCACTACTGGTCTGGTGTCTGCAAGGCGTTGCCTACCCAGTAATTCACATTCCGGCGAATGTCTAGAAATGACAAGTGCCTCCATATTTGAGAAAAAGATAATTTATTAAAAAATAACTTTTACAGAAATTTAAAATAATTTATGGTCAGGAAGAATTAAATTTCCCTACAGAAAAAAGTATATGCCTCCAGGTTATATGACAATTTAAATCTTTTAAACATATTTTCATCGCCAGACACACTGGACCATTTGTTCATTTTCTTTTCCATCTAATTCTAAATTACAGAAATGAAGGAGCTTTTTTTTTCTAAATCTCAAATGCCGTGAACTTACTAACAATTGATAACAAAATGCCTATATTAATCTTAAAAATAAGAGATAATGTTATAATATATTTCTCTCAATACACAATTATTTGGTGCTTTGTATAAATCTGTAGCTTAAAAAGTTAACAAAGACCTAATGAATTTAAAAGGAATTTCGTATTTTACTCACATAAGAAAAATTTATCTTAATTTCTCATCATATTACACATGATTTACATAGCAACACAATCCTGCTTTAAAGTAAAGTAATTTGCAAAAGTTTTTTGTAATCTTGTTAGCTCTTAATATTTCTTAGTAAATTATATGCATATTAACAAAATATTAATAAACCCCAACAAAAAGCAAAACATGCTTTCATGATAGAGAAGTTTTTGTTTTCAATTATTTTCCTTAATGATCGTAAGTCAAAATCTAATTTCTTAAAAGACACTGGTTGCATTATAATGAATACTTATACAATTAGGTTTTTCGAAAATAACATTTTAAGAAATAAATACACAAAGTTTGAAAAGAAAAAAAAATTATTTATTTATTTAAAAATAAATGCCTATTGAATGGATATGCTATATATTTCATTCCTACAATTTGAATTACTTCCACTTATAAATATTCAATAATATGTTCCAAACATGATCAAATATACATGATAAAATGGAACAGATAATTTATAAAATGAAATAGAGTGAGCATAGCACATGATTAAAACACACAGTTACTATTCCAATATTAGTACTAAAAATATTGGGAACAGATACAGAGAAATCAAATTTTTACTATGCTGCAGAGACTAAGACAACACAGTAAAAATGGCAAAAAGAGGTAGTTGACAATATATATATGAATTTATTTAACATTATTGTCATTTAAAAATTAACCACATAAATCAGGGAACAACTAATTTAAAGAGATAAAAGGAATGTTTCATGCTGGATTTGAATACTTGCATAAAAATGCAACAATTCTGTTTGTTACTACTTATATTTTAGGATGATTATAAATGTTAGTAGGTGCAAATAATGGGCTGCCACTTGATAGGCATACTAAATACTTCAGCATATTACCTAGTATCTAAAGCACTAAAGATCTAGAAAGACAAGATAGAGGGTCACAAATAACTTGAAACACTTGTAAAAGATGATTGCAGACATAATTTATACAATGAACTGAACTCCATATTTCTTTGTTCAAAGCAATCTGTTAAAAACATAGCAAGTTATGTAAAATATTAACAACTACTAAAAGTTTCATTCAGCAAATTGCATAGTCAGAAATAAATAATTTTTTTTTTTTAAATTTCCAAATAACAAATCATATATTGTTATAAAGAAACATGTGTACAACTGAAATTCAGCAGGCAATGAAATAATGATAAACCCAGAATCAGGGGAAAAAATAAATAATACAAACACACTCTACACAAAAATTTTTAGAAATTTATTGATTCAATTTTTTTCTATTGAAGCTTACAGAACTTTTTGGATAAAAATTGTAACAACCACAGATTTTGTACCATTGGAATACTTTTATACCTTAAATATTTTTTAAAAAATTTTGTTTAAAAAAGTCTTTTTTTTTTCAGTTTAAATAACTCAGCTTTTAACCCATCACTTGAATGCATGGGAGATATGTAGAATTGTTTTTTCTATGAGATCAAACTATTCAGACGTTAATGAAGCAACTATTTATAATTTTAAAAAAGATACACTACAGTAATGTGCATGAAGGTCAAAGTCTTTTGTGAAAGTTCCACAGAGAGAAAAAAAAAAAAACTACATCTAAGCTGCATAACAGGAAAAACAGGAAAAATACTAAGCTCCAGTAAACCTAGCACTCAAAGAGATGTACTAATGGGAGTAATAAGCAAATATTTAAAACTTTCTGTATTTAAGATGAAACTACACATTCTAAGAACTGCGAGAAAATAGGCTTATAAAAAATATATAAAGCACACAAAAGTTAAAAATTAGTTTGAAACTTACACCCCTATAATCAATAAGTAATCTTAAGCCAATCTCATTATTTAAACTACATTCATAGGTTTCTAACTTAATTTTGGCACTTCTATTTTTATCTGTACACTAAATGCAATGTTTATACATATTATAATCCCTATTACAATAGACACAAAAATCTAGCAATGTTCAGATGGCCAGTAATCAATGCTCGAGGTTTTTCATTCACTGACAGATAGTAAAAACTGATTCACTGAAAGCTTCTAAACAACGTTGCCTTTATTTTCTCATAAATCAGACTGCAGAGAATTTTTTTAAAATTATGCATTATCAGAAGGAAAACTAAGAAATTAGTCATTAAAAACTTTGTTTTTATTAACTTCAAAACTTTTTAACTTCAAAAATGTCTTAATAGAATTTTTGTAATTATTTTTTTAAAATTATGAACATTTTATTTTCCAAGATGAGTTTCTTTTGTTATCAACAAATTAATGCAATTTTTTTTTTAAGTGAGTATAAAGTAATTAATCACAACTTAACTACCATCTAAACATAAATGATACAGCGAAAGGCTGAAATTTCAGATGGTCTTAGAAAAATGATCTCCCTACCTCTGCTTTGGAAGATATTACAGTCTATTTTAATCACATATAAAATGCTGTATTCACATTTGAAATCTATCTATAAATATTTCAAGTTTCTGACCACAAGAATTAAATGTTACAGTAAGTAGCTAATTCAAATGATATATGTTATATAAACACATCTTAAAAAAATACTTTGCTATCTATATCATAAAACTCTAACTCAACTCATGAATATTATTGAATCTACAATTTAAAACTTGAAAAAGAAAATTACAAACCTTTTCTCCAAAAAAGGATTTCAGTTTCTGAATGCGATATTCTTTATTTGGACTGTTAAAAAAAATAACATAAATGCAAGTTACTATTAAAATTTTTTAATTATGTTACATAAATCATCTTATAGTTTGACTATATAGAATGAATACATACCTAGATGCATCAGAAACATCATCCTCTTCACTCAGATCAGATTCAACATTCATTCGCTCATTTGCGGTGGCTCGAAGGTACGAAATTCGGCGAACAATATGACATTCATCTTGGTCTGAAGACACTAGAAAAAAGGAATTAGCATCAATTGAGTCACAAAGACTTCTATAGTCAATATAGAAGTCTTCTTTAGTTAGTTTGGACTATAGAAGTCCAAACTAATCAAAAAATCAACTGAAGAAAAATAAAATAATTTCTTTTGATAAAGGTACTACTTACTAATAGCTAGTAAAAAGGAAATAATTTTTTTAGCAGCATTCTACAAAAAGACCTTCAACAAAGATTTAAATCTTTTTAAAGGGATTATTTTAAGGGTACTTCCAAATTTTTGAAGATTGTGCAGCTAATGCTGACATTCTGACCTTTCCAATTTATTGTCCACCAAAAGATAAATCTTGACTAAATTTTCCACGAAATAATGAACAGTTTTACTCATGATTAGAAGGATAAAGAAATTAGATTAATAAAATAATAATAATAATAATAAATTAAAACACAAAAGTCATGGTAAACTAGATTTATTTATTGCTTTAAGATCTTAAACTGATTTGGTTTTAAATGAAATACATGAACATTTCAAAGAAGTTAAATATTAGATTTTATATAATTTAATAGTGAATTTCGAAAATTAACCTGCATGCAAGTAATGGAAAAATTAAAATTAGAAACATCAAACTAACTGTCTCGTTAACAGAAATTGTAATGCCTTATCTAACACATACCAATTACACATGCAGTTGATAAACAGATGTACACCCAATATTACTAGCAACATACGTGTCAAGGCAAATGTAGACCTGCTGTTATTTATTGTAGCCACCCACATTGTGTAGTGGTTAGAATCTTGAGCTTCCACAAAGTGGGTTTGGGTTCAAATCCTGAATAAAGTATGGATGTTCTTGTACTGTCTACCCAGGGGAGCACATGTTGAGCACTCCCGTAATAAAGTAGCCAACAAATTTGTGGTGTGGATAGATCAATGTCCTCAGGGCAAAGCACCTTCCACATTGGAAAAAAAACATCATAAACGGTATATATATTTGCACTGCTATGAACTGCCAAAAGTAAATTAAGGACATCAACATATACAAATGTCTTCTTTAGGCAGATTCATAAAATGAGTGGCTTTCAAAATAAACTTCCATATCAAAAAGAAAAGTCAAATAGTTTTTAGGAGAGTTAAAATAATTAGGGTCTATTAAAGGTTTCAGAAGAAAAAAAAATTATCATTTTAAAGCTTTAGAACAAAAAATAGAACCTTTTTAGGTATACGAACATATTTTTTAAAGTTAAGTCCTTTTAAAAATCAAAGTTAAGTCCTTTTAAAAATCTATAAAAACCTTGAAATTTATATTCCGCTAACTTCAATGCAAATGAAAAAGAATTTAATTCAATTAAACTGGAAGAAAAATTTAATTAATTACCTGGAACAGTCTTCCTACGATGAACAACACTTGGCACTGCAGGTGGGAGAAAATCGGGATGATCTAAAGTTATAAACAGAAAATTAATGTTTCTTGAAATCTCAGATTAAAGAATAAGAATCACAATCTGATGATTTCCCCATTCTTTACTTATCATAAGTTTGAAAATGCAGTGTACAAAATTACATAATTATGTATATAAAGGCAGATCTGTTTAGAATACATACGTTAGGAGTGTTTAATAATTCAAAGAATTTCACTACCATATGGTAATATATTAAAGATTAGCCTTTTTTTAGGAGAAAATGATTGCAAAATAACTTCATATAGCCCTCTTTCAATTCCAACATGCTAAATATGCATTCATTTATATTAAAAAAATTAACTTTTAATATTCCCTTTATAAAATATGAAAAGCATGCTATGTTACAAAAGTATCAAAAAATTGAATAAAGAAACAAACATTTTTTAAAAATTTTAATCCTGTATTTGTACAATGATAAATTTAATAAAGTACAGATATTTTCATTTAAAACTAAACGTGCCTATAAATTATAAACTTCTACAGATTGATATATAAAATACTTATATAATATCTTAAATATGAATTTGTGAACCTAAAACTGAGTTCATCAAAAAAGGTACAGTATCCCTGCTACAAACAGCAACAGGATAACAAACAAAAAAAGGAAAAAAAAAAAAAAAAAAAAAGGATAAAGCCTAACCAAGTTATAAGTATTTTCAATGACTATTCCATTAAGATGATTATTAAAATGACTAGTAAATTAAGACAAAACATGACATGCATTCATTCAAGTTACATCTCTGCCTATGTAAGGTAGGTAGGGGATCATCTGTTTAGAATTTTTTTTTTTTCTCTTTCTCCCAAAACAGCAGTAATTTGGTAATGTGAGTCTATGTGGGCAAGAATTAACTGAATAATGAATAGCCAAATGGACTGAAATAAAGAAGAAGAAAAAATTTTAGTTTAGAGGCAATATTGGAATAACCTATAAACAGTAGGTTATGCCATGGGTCACAAAAGAGTTAAACCTTATATCAATTTATATAACTTATTAAAATTCAGTACTAAGCTCCTAAATAAAGTTAGTTACTCAAAAACAATTACACAATTTTTATACTCTAGTCATTATATGTTATTCAAAAATGTTCCGAGAAAAAATCATATGGAAAGCAATAAATTCTGGATACATGACTACCTCCATAAACGATTATCTTTATACAGTAAGAAATTAGCAGTCAATCAAAAATATAATAAAAAATCTTCATTAAGAAAGAAACATCCTAAAAACTTACACTATATAAAAATAACAAGATGAAGAAATGAATATCCTATCCCTTCATAAGAGCCAAAACATTATCATCATTATACATATACAACTATGAAGAATGGTTTTTTACTACTGAATGGCACTATTGATTTGGCTCTGATATTGACAGTTTCAACATTTGTAATTTTAATAACTAATTTTTCAAATTAGTGTTGAAAATGAATCTATTCCTAATTCACTAATACTTTTTAACATTTCTTTCTGTCAGTTAATTATTTCGATTTCTTTAGTAAGGTATGAACATAGAATTCATATCTAAATTACAGAAAAGGAAGGTTAAAGAGCAAATTTAATTAGCATTAATGAATATTACTGTCTACTATGACACCAGCAGGTTAGGTTTGGTTTGGTGCGCTATGGTCGATTTTTGCTAGACAAGGGCTAATTAGACTGGGACCTACTGCTTAAAGCTGATTTGAAATGACTACAAACATCCATGCCAAAAGTGGGATTCAAAACTACAAACTTTGGTACCAAATGCCAGCACCTTAGCCATTCGGCCATCGTCTGGCCGACAACAGCAAGTAAAGTAACAACTGCAAAGAAAGTTTCTTATTGTGTTTATTACTTGTTCCGATATAAAAACTTATCCTAGAAAACATAATATTGCATTAGGAAATATAATAATGCACATTTGAAAATTATTTCTTGGTGTTTTTTCATAAAAATTGTTAACTTAAAATCATCTATCAGATTAACCATTTTTTTCTTAAACTACAAATAGCCATATGAGACAGGTTTTAAAAAGGCTGTCTAAACTTTATTATCTTTACATGCCTAATTTAAACTTAATGGCAAATGTACATAGCAAACATGAATTACCTGATAATGCTTCTGATACAGATGAATCCACGTTACTAATAAATGAAGTCTCCACACTGCTTAATTTATTACTGTTCTGTTGATCCAAGTAATCATACTCAGATTGCTTTGGCTGATCATTCAAGAGAAAATTTGATTTTAAGAGAGCTTTAGCTTTCTTATCATCACTTTCTATCTGCTTATGACTGTGAGTTGGGGAAACCACAGATGACTGAGATTTATTTTCAAATTCTGCTGCTCTTGCTGAAACAAGTTTGATTTGATTTGATTTAGACATACGAGATAATTCACTTTTATACAAATTCATTCTTTCCATTGACTCTGCCAACAGATTTCCTGATTCAAACTGATGCTTCCGTTGAGCCACAAGATTTATTGAAAAAGAATCAGGATTCTCACCGTAAGTGAAATCAGCTGGCATAGAACTACATTCACCAGATTTCCCATAAACTAAAGAGCTTTGATTAACAGCAAGGTCAGTTGTAAGCTCAGAGGTTATTTCAGCTGACTTGCTTATTTTATTGTTTCTCCATATATTAGAAGTATAAGCGTCTGACACAAATACACAACTGGAATCACTAATCCTATCACATGAATTGTTGTCCTCCAAATAAAGAGGCATCTGAGATTGATATGGTGCCCTGTTAGGATTAGACATATTCCCTGATGAAGCCATACTTAGAGCTTCTGAAACACTTCTTGATTCTTCCATGTTATCACAGTGAACTATATCGTCAAACTCATATATTGGATAGTTCAAGTTTTCTTCAGAAGAAAAGGGGTAAACTGGGGATTTTTGGTTATGGCAAAGACTGTAGTAGAAATTTGCAACTGTATCTTTTAACTTTGGAGGCTGTAAGCCACACAGATTATCACTTTTCAATTCTTTGGAGTGATTATAGTGGCTTTCATCTTCACTGAAACATCCACTTTGGAATACACAATCACTGGGTAGAGATAGTTCGAAATCTTTTTTTTGAGAATGAATATGATTAGATAAATCAGAATCTTGACTTAAATCCTGAGGATGAGCGGATCCAACATATAATGGCTTCGATAACTGTTTACTGTTTTCAGTTGCTTTATCACCTGATGCTTTAACTTTATTATGTATTCTTCCAGGATATGTTCCATACGATGATTGTCTATACAGCTGATTTGACTGCTCAGAGTTGGCATGAAATGAGGGTCTATGAAACTTTTGTTGCTTATGGTCTCGGTGAACTGGCTGGTATGCTGATGATGCAAAATACTGAAAAATATAAATGACTTTATAAGAGGTAGGAATTCACAACAAACTGCAAAAATTCAGAGATATTAAAACAACATTCCTTTTTTAAAGAAAAGAAGAAAAAAAAAGCAAAGCTCTGTTTTGAGGACTTAAATATCCAATGTCAATTGTTCAATGCAAATAAGAAAACTGGGATGTTAAAATTTTCATCTCTAAATGTTTCTCATCTAGGACAAGGTCATAAATTACTTTACATCAATAATACACTATTTTAAAGCTCCCCTCTTTTCTCTGAAAACAAAAATGAAAGACTAAAAAATTCCTTTAGTTTATTGTTAACAGATTTCTTCTTTTTCAGTAATTTTGACTGTCTAAAAATGTGACACAGATAGCAACTATTTCTTTCTAAAAAATAAAGTTCTGAAAAATCTTCAAATAATTTTAAAGATCTACTGGAATTTGGAAAAAACAATAATAGTAGTAAGCAAGCCTTGAATCTGTATAACAACAATTTTGAGCAATATATGTACTAAACAGATACTAAAATTAATGGTTGAATGGTTAGTACCTAGAGAGATAATAAAATTATGAGTAGCAAATCCAAACATTCAAGTTCATTTCTTAAACTAATTGTCATGCAGCATCAAAACATATAAATTCATACTTTCTCACAAAATCCATATATTCATATAATTCATCATATTCATATAATCCTAAACATTCTATGAAATTTATTATAGTTATAAAATTTACAATTACTATTTATTATATAAAAAGTAAACTCTCTTCAAGCTCATTTGAATTGCAAAAATATCTTTTACGACACCACATATCATTTTAAATAATGTTGTTAAATGACGTCATAGTTCTTTATAGTCTTCTGTAACTGCATAGAAACATTTTACCCAGAATTGATTTGCCTTATTTCGATTCAAGAAAATTTTAAAAATATGAGCATTATAGGTAGCATTTCAAAAACATATATAAACCCTTTTGGTAAAAACAGAATTGTTTATAATTGGTCAGATGTATCTGATACCATTTAAAGCAAGATATATAAACAAATAGATAGAGAACATTGCAAATTGGTGCTTTACAAAGTTATCATTAATACTTAATTCATATTGAACCACATACAAAAACAGGAAATGCATTACTTCTTATGTTGTTTATCAACTTACCAAAATAAAATTTTAACCATTGCATACAAAAATGAAAATAATAAAATTTTCATCCAGCCATCACCAAATGAAATAATAATAATAATAAAAATATTCTTAAATGTGTAACAATGGATAAATCTACAGCTGTACTTAAAATAAATAAAAATTTAGCAGTTTTAATTGTAAATTAAACATGAATTAGAAATCCTCAATATGTTTTTGATTATATCTTACAAGCAATTTCTGGTATATGCATTTTTAAAGCTTATTTCTTCATGTTGATTCTTAATGCCAAAAGTGTAGAAATATTAATAAAATAAAACAGAAAAAACACATAAATATAGCAAAATTAATAGACATAATCCACTTAAACGTCATAGCAAAATTTAAGCAAAATAACGTTAGATAGCACATGATAGATTTTAAAACTAATTAAAAAGAAGAGGTAAATAAGTTTGATGAAAAATCCTTTTTAAATAAAAGGACTATAATATAAAAAGCTTTTTAAAAATCAAGTTGACATGCTAAAACTAGATATTCTATGAAAACATATTCATTATATCTTTTACTTCTACATAAAAAACCTTTTCCATCAAACATGCTTTTGCTGAAACATTTTTAAATATAGGATAATTTCTTTCGTAATGTATAAAACCCTTTCTAACAACTTAAGATTATTAGAAAAATAGAATATATTTTAAACTTTTTTCAAGTGGTAAAGGATTTACTGTAGTAAACTGCACTGCGTAAAATCTGACATAGGAAAGAAGTGATAATAACATAAAATATTACAGTTATCAACACCTGAAAAATACAATATCTGATTTTTATTTTTAATTTCAGTAAAAAGGTAACTTAATTAAAACTATTATATAAAAAAAAAGGGAAACTATAAAAAATAATTTTCTGGTTAGGTATGAAACACATTTAAATTAAACGAAAAATTAATTTTTCACTTACTACTTGTAATATGTCATCATCTTTTGGTACCACAAGAAGTCTTAGAGTCTGACCACTAAATATATAATTAAAAAAAAAAATTACAGAAATGTGGTAATTGTTATTCGAGGAAACTTGTAAATACTTAAACATATATTTTCACAAAACTTTTAACAATAATCAACATACTTTCAACCATGTGTGACTTACATTCAAACTTACAACATTTATATATTATATAATAGACAAAAACATATTGCCATCTTAAAAATTAATTTTTTTTTCAGTTCTTTGATTATTAACACTTTATTTATTTTAATATTTCTTTTTCTTTACAAGAGAAAATTTTTTCAACTTTATTTAATTATGTAAACTTAGTTAAAATATTTACTTTAAATTTTTTTACAGTAACAAATAAGTTTTCTAACAGTAATAAATAAATAACAGAATGAGTGAGAAACAAGTAAAATTACAAACAAATATTACATAAAAATATAAAAATTTCAAAGATCAAATGCTTTTAAAATAACCTTCAAGAAAGAAATTAATTAATAGGAAAAAAGACAAAAGCATTTTTTCTTCCTTAGCAATAATCCAAACAGTGATCTAGTTTACAAAACCACAACAGTATTTATAATGTGAAGGAAATCATAGATTCCAATAATTATAACTCAGTAATTAAAGTAACAAAACATTCCTTTAATTCATAATTTGAACAGAAATATACACATGTAAATTTCCCTTTTGAAAATCATTCTAGTTCAAAGGCTTGATTAATTGTAAAATTTTCATATTCAACAGTGCTTTGATTATAATACAAAATTAAAGTAATGCAATTCATGAATATTATGAATAAATGAAAGAAAAACATTTACATCCATATTTGTCATTCACTTGTTGTTTTCTTATTTTTAAAAAAGTCAATACTTAAGAAAAATAAAAGATATTGGATAACTTTTATGAAAAAGAATATAAGATAATTTTTCTTTTAAATATTGTATAACATTTTCATAACAAATATAAAACCAAAACACTGAGTCAATCTTTTTTTCTTTTAAAATTATTTTCTGGCATTATTATAAAAAGAAATATCAATAATAAATTACCTTCTAAGAATCAAATGTATGATATCTGAGTAAGATTTCCCTGTCAAGGGATAGTTGTTGATAGCTAATATTCTATCACCTTTGGTTAAACCAGCATTATGAGCAGGACTGCCTTCTTTCACTTCACGAATAAATATTGTGTCCATTGGTTTGTTTTTATAATCAGATTTCCATTGAGCCACTAAAAATGAAAAAATACATATGTAAACATATATAATAAATACCACTGTAGATGGTTGTATAAAGAAAAAGTGATAATAAACACCTTTTTTCTATTTTTCCCTAGATAGGCTTGTTTTATTGTACCATTATTTCAGGAGTTATGGTTTGCAGCATACATCTTTTAATAAAACAATAACTTAGAGACCTCCTACTTGTTCATCAAATTTCTTACTAACAGTTTAATTATTTTGAATGTGTCATTTAATACTAGTATATTTTTAAAAAAATATTAAGAAATGAAATTTTTAAAATACACAGTGAAATCAAACTGAATACTTTAAAGTAGTACATTAGCAATGCATGCATAATTACAAATGTATGTTAATACTCAAATACACTTCTTTGAAAAACTTACATGCAAGTGATGGGTCTTCATTGTTCTCTTGTTTTTCCTATAACAGACAAAAATAAGAGTTAATTTCTTCTTTAATCAATCAAATAAAAGATATAATTAAGAAGAGCTAAACTACTTACTTTTCGGGCATTAAAACTTGTAGGAGGATATACAATAAAGTGCCTTAGAGTAAAACCAAATCCACTTTTATCTTTCACTAAAGTTACAGTTCGTGGATGAAATTTATCATTAATATCAGCTGTATATCTTCTGCGAGTAGCATGCAAATTTGATGGGTCCTACAAATTGAAAAACACTGAATAATCTCGACTACAAATATTTGCATTGTAAAGTTCAAAATTCTTTCAAAAAATCAATTTCAAAACAAAAAATAAAGTATGCAGAAAACTGTTTATTATTCTTTTACTTGTTTAAGAATTATCAGAAATAATTAAAAAATAAATTATTTTAAAATTCAAAGAGAAAATCTTATATATGACACCTTAAATAAAAGTAAAAAATTTTAGCTTAAGCCAGACATACTATGGAAACTTAAAATAAATAAATATAAATACATTATATATATATATAAATTTATAAACAAATCTACAAGCCTACTTTTATGGATGATTTGATGAATTCTAAATGTTTTAAAGATCTCTTTAAAGAAATGGGTAATGATGAAGAAACAAAATAGGGAGATAAAAACCAACTATACCAAATAGTTTTAACATGATTAAACTTGAAGAGAGAAAATATATCAGATACAAAAGAGAAAAGTAATTACATTTCTCTGGAGAGAAGTACTACATAGATTTAACAGCAGCACAGTCAATGTCAAAATGTTAACTTTACACTGCAAGCTACACTTAGCAGAACACTTAAGATAAAGTTTAAATATAGCTTGCTATTTTTAAATACCATCAATCACCTGGAAGCTTTTCCTTAGAAATATTTTTAGGAGAAAATTAGAAAGCAATAAAGGCAAAAGAGGGAGAAAAAAAATCAAGTAATAATCAAGTTAGCTATCTTACATTAATATCTCATAATAAATATTGAATTACTCTATTATTAAGACACTTACATACTACATACTTCTCCTTTATTAAAAAAATAATCACAATACTTTTTGCTTTATATTGTAATTAATTTTTAGAATAAAACAAAACAACAGAAAATATTTATACAGAAAATCAATAAAATGACAGATTATTAGACAGAGTACAAATTAAAAAAAAATGAAATTTAACTCAAATAGAATTAAAATATATAAGATTAGTTTTCATATTTTAAAAAATTATAACATTGATTTATAAAATTAATTTTTTAAGCTAATAATTTAAAAAGATGTTAATCAGACTCTAGAGAAAATTAATGATAAATTTCAGAAAAGTTAAAATTGTATATAAAATCATATTAATTTTACCAACAAACTACATCATCAAATTTTTTAAATATTAGACTTTTAATCTGTGTTCATATTTCATAAACTTTTAGATAGGTTTAAATACCTAACAAATAACAAGAACAGTTTACAATGTAGATACCATGAAAACTCAATGTACATACCATGAAAATTCATTGATACAACTTCACTGATTTTTGCATACAAACAAATAAAAGATCCACTTTTTCAGTCCAAAATAAAAACTGTACATGTTGAATTTATATAACTTGAGAAATGCAATCTATAAAAATATAATTATAATAAATGCATTTATTTTCTAATATTTTTATCCATTTTAAACCATTAATTTATAAAGAATTTTAATCAGTAATATTGAATTTCAAACACTAAATAAGAATAAAAAATAAAAATATCAAGGTTCATACAGCATAAATATTACAATTATTCTTAACAGTTTTAATTTTTATCATTTTTATGACACACATATGCACACACACACACACCAAAAAAAAGAGAGAGAGAGAGAAAGAGAGAAAGAAAAAAAAAATCAGACATTCACCTGTATTTTCTAACATCTATATGTTTCAATTTATAAATCATGCATTTTTCATCGATATGTCATGCACTTTTAGAGGAGTCAAGAAAAGAATCAAATACAAAACAAATTTACTAGAAAAAATACAAGTAGGTTTCACAACTTATTCAAACACTTTTATCACAAAAATAAGATAATAAATTTCTTTTGACTGTAACTTTATAGTATTAAGTCACAAATTTTTTCTTCATTATTTACTCCTTTTGATATTAACAAGTGTAAACTAAAATTTAAACTTTTAATACATTTTTCATTTTGTAAGATTCTTTAAATGAATAGTCATACTTTTCACCCCCTCCCCCCCAAAAGAAAAATAGCATGGGGAAAAACAGATTTTCACAAAAGCCATCATATCAGCCTAATTTTCAAATATAGGTAGCCCTCCTACAGCACGGCATCTTACAAGAAGGTTTCGCTCTAACACGATAAGATAAATTGCGGGAACCCTCGCATAACACTGCAACCTGTAACACGGTTTCGCTCTAACATGATAAAAAAATTACAAAAACCTTTCTACAACACTGTACTTCTATAGCACTAGATAACATGATTTTTGTTTAACACATTTAAAAACTAAATTAACTTAAAATAATGACAGGAAGGAATAATGAACTATAGTGGCTTTACATGAAAATGTATAAATAAATTATAATTTATTCATTTATAGTTCTATAAAATTACAACAAGGCTTAAGCTTAGCTGAAAATCTTGAATCATTTTTCCTGAATGCAGACCCTTCAGCTGAAAGAAGTCAAAAATTCAAAAGGGAGCTGCAAAATTGTCTATCTCCATACCATGAATCTACAATGACCTTGTATGAACCAGCATATAAATCAAAATTACAGATTTTTTAAAGAGGATAGAAGATGCAAAAAATCTAAATGAAGAAAAAGGTTCTGAAAGTGAAGGAGATATCGTTTAATCGAAAAAAAGTTCTCGTTTGATTGTACTGAGCAGTGATGAGGAAGAAATTTATTAAATTTAGGTCATATTAAATTAATATTTTCTGTTTCTTTTCGTTTTGTGTTATACATACATTTATATTTTTAATAAAAATTAAGTTGCTTATATGGAATTTAAAAAAAATGTTTTTAATAAGTTTTCAGAACGTAACCTCCTTTTTTGAACTGTCTCTGGGTCTCATATAACACAGTTTCACACAACACAGCATTTTCTAGGAACCTATCTACCGTGTTATAGGAGGGTTACCTTACTTGAAATGCTAATAGTAATATAACTTTGAAACTATTTGTTTTAACACTTTAAAAGGAGAATTTGTTAAATCAATTTTTTTAATTAATTTTACTTGCATCCCAATAATAATAATAATCTAGTTATTTTCACTAGCTAAATACTTCAGATTAAAATTATGCCTGTGTTCATAAAGTATAATATGGGTGATCATAAATTTCCAAAAAAACAGAAAAGGTTGGTTGGTTCAAAGTGGTACAGTCATTTTTTGCTACATGAGGACTGATTAGACTGGGATCTACTGCTTAAAGGCTATTCCAAACATCTGCAAACATTCATGCTAATAGTGGGATTCACACTCACAGACTCTAGTATCAAATCCCAATGCCAACCTCCATTTTTTTTAAAAAGGGGGGGGGGATATCAAAATTCATAAATATGGTATATGAATAATTCAATAGTATAACAGAACTTTCATAACTAATGATTAGTAATTTACTTTTTTATTTGAATCCTCTTTATTAAAAACTTTTTAAAATATTGAGAGAATAAAATGTTAAATTTTCACCTAGATTACAGAAAATGAAAAGTATGAATACATATTTAAATATTTTGAAATAAATCTTCAAATAAGACAAAATGGTATGAATGCATTTTTTATTTTATTTATTTATTTATTTATTTTTAATGGAAATATTTTGTTTCTTTTCTCAATTTTTTAAAAATTTATCTTGTAATTAAAGTTATCATATATGTTTGTAATTGCACTTTAAGTAATTTAAAATATTACAACAAATTAAGGTTATACACATTTTACCTGAAAGTAATCTTGTTATATAATTTAATATATACATCAATCAAATATTTTTAACAATCAAATGTTTTTAAACACCTCATTAAATGACTTTTATACAGTATTTTTTACAATAAAAATTTTCAGGATGTTTTATGCTGAATTTAATCTGTAAAATTTAAACTAGTAGTGTACAATAAAATGATGAAAAAAAATGATTAACTTGAAAAATCCTTTTACTTTATAATGTATTTTAAAATGCATTTAAATACATTATAAAATGCACTTTATATATTTTTTTAAAATTAGTCAATGCTATGGGAATAATATAGTGAATGAATAGCATATGTCAACATTCCTAACACCATCAAACTCCCCTACAATGAGCATACAGGAAGCTATACTTCTGTTCTTCAAATCAAAGTGCATGTAAAAACCAGGTTAATATAATGACATAAAAAACTATTTATCTTTCAATTAGTATAAGAAAAAGAAATTAGTTAATTTGCTTGGCATTTTTTCATTGTCTTTTTTGTCTGTTAGTTTCAAATGATTTTGACTCATGACACAAAAGCGTTCATACCTATTGTTTTAAAAAACTACTTTTCTCACCAACTTCCAAAACAACAAAACAAGTCAATGTGATTCAGTTTCAAATTCCTTACACTAATCACTGCCTGCTTTATAATATTTTACATCTGCTTGTCCTAGTATATTCAGCAAAAATATTTTCTGGAATCTGTAGGTTGATTGTCATTATATAAAAGCATGAAAGTCAACTAACACACTATGTACATACACTTACAGATTTTACAATTTGAAATATACCACTTTCTTCTTTTCCCAGTGTCCATTCTCTAAATACCAACAGTCAAATCACAGTCACAAAAACCTATATATGATATCTCACTGACTGAAATTTTCCAAAAAATGAATTGATGAAAGCAATTGACATATACATACAGGGTGAATCTGAACAAGAGGGCAAAACTTTACAGGGTGATAGAACGCATCTATGCGAACAATATTCATCATAGAAAGTATGGGCGGAATGCAAACAGCGAGGCGCTAGGTGGTGCTGTAAATGGTACCCGCATGCCACACGTCCTCATTCGTTCCAGTGGAGTTTTCCGTAAATTTTTGGGCAGGGATCCTCCATGACCATTTGGTTGGCCCATACCTCCTGCCATACCGTCTGGGCAACAAATCGTATCACGCATTCCTATGAGAGGTGTTGCCGGAGCTGCTGCGTCTAATTTCAACCAATGTCGAGAATGTGGTTCCAGCACGATGGTGCACCTGCACACTTCAGCTTGGATGTGCGGAACAATTTAGATGCAACATTCCCAGGGCGATGGATTGGTCGAGGCGGTCCAATAGCTTGGCCACCAAGGTTGCCGGATCTCTCGTGTTTGGACTTAATCCTGTGGGGACAAATGAAAAGCCTAATCTACAAGTACCCCATTGAAACCAATATGGTACTAGTCGCCAGGATCGCCGTTGTTACCGGTGATATTCAGGAAATGCTTCGTGTCTTCGCAAAAGTGCATCAGTCAAAAGTGTGAAGCCTGCATTACAGCTGGTGGAAGCTCTTTTGAATAATTTCTTTGACCATGTAAATCAATTACATTCCTGTTAATAAAATGTTTTCTACAGTATCTCCTCTCACTCTTGTATTAATTCTTTAAATAGGACAGTGGAAAACTACTTTTTAACTTCTCACCGTTTGCGTTCCGACCATACATTCTATGACGAATATTGCTCGTATAGCTGCATTCTATCACCCCGTAAAGTTTTGCCCACTTGTTCAGATTCACCCTGTCACCAGTGGAATATGCATGTGGGTACCTACATATTCCACTAGATGACACTATTATTCATTTATGCCACTCCAGCTCAACTAAAGAAGAGATCTGGCAACCCCAGTCAGCAGAAGGATGCAGACGAACGATGACGCGTTTTGTCTGATAGCAGTAGACGCCTGCTCCTTAATTAGCTTATGTAATGACATATATTTAACAACGAATTCTTGTAAATAATTTCTTTTATAAATATGTATCCATTAAATGTTAGTATAGATTATAATAACTCAGTTATTTAAATCACCACATGGCTATCCTGTCCCATATATATATATATATATATATATAATATTTTCTCTAACATGGCAGGTACTTTGTCCTGAGGACATTCTCCCTTCAACACAATTATTTTTGTTTACCTTATTATGGAAACACCATAGAGGTGAACCAACTCTGCTCCCTATGAGGAAATAGCACTAAACTATCCATGCTTTCAATGGGAGTCAAATTTGAGCCACCGTATAGAATCTAACAGTGCTAACCTTTATACAATGTAGGCAGTGGCTGTCAACAAAGATAATGTAACTAATTAGTAGAAGTTATTTAGCAAGCAAAATTATACTTCCTAAACCACAGTTTTACTCCTAATAAGCAAGTACAGTTCTTACATTTATAGCTGAACTAATCCTAGCACTCAAATTTTCTCACTACACCCAGGTTCTAACTTACAACAAACAAATTTGATTATATTGTCATTTGACATATCACTATTATAACTTTTTAAAATTAGTTGTAATCTCAATGGGTAAATATTTTTCATATTGTAGAATCATCCTGAAATTTTTTAATTCTAAATTTATAACAGAGGCTTAAAAGACTACAGTGTAATTAAGTTTGTGTTTTGATTAATACACACTATTATAACTTAACATCTCATTATTGATCCCAGCCGACATTTTCAATTTTATATTAAAAAAAACATTCTTTTTTCTAGTTTCATTGATAAAGAAGTTATTTAGTGAATTAACATGTTAAATCTCAAATAGTAAAAGAGTAGATTGAAAAAAATATTTTATATTCTTCTTAATAAATACATAGTAATCTAGAATCACATATAATAGCAAATGACAAAAAAATTATAAAGATGGAATTAATCAAATATTAAATCAGATTCAATACACCAATTTGCTCTTATTCTTGAATAGTTTTTTCAATACAATTAAAACGTAATTTTTTAATTTATATGAATTAAATTCAATGCATTATGAGTTTAAAAAAATCTTCCTTTTTTAAAATAAACCAATAAGAGTAACACATTTTACATCTAAATATAATTTCTTTTCTATTGCTATACATATATCAACAATAAAAATTTTTATAATGATAACTTAATTACACTGTAACTCTAGATAATTAAATTAAATTAATAAGGAAGTTCTTCAAAGGTTTTGGTAGCATCAAATTTATAAATTACAAAATCTGCACTACCCATAGAAGGAAAATACTAATTTTTACAGTTAAAAACAAAACGATAAGTCACAGCATTTATACATTAAAATTATATACTAAATCATTAACATTACAAACATTAATTATACTACTATAATACTTAAATATCACTTTTATATTAAGATATAAAGTTTAAAAACATGTTCATAATACAGTTTTTGTATAGTCAATAGAGATTTCCTTAAATAAAATGTGTTTGAAAAGTATTCTTAGAAAAATGTGTGTGACAAAGATGTAATACTCAATGTTAGTACACACAGTTATTAAAAAAATTAACACTGTGTATCAACATAAAAATAAACAGTATCAAAGGACTGAATGGCTACAATTATTCACTATAATACCAATGACTCAGTAACAAATTCCCTTTAATATCTAAATAATAATATGAAAAAAACATACATATTTTTGTCTGAAAAACATTTTTTTAAATATAGAACCAAAATATACTAACTAGAATTAGAATCAAATGTAGTAAATAAAATATAGATACAAAGATGATTCCTTTAAGATTAGTTAAATTTTCAAACATATTACATCATATGTATACTGAGTAAAGTTTTAAAAAGATGAAAAAAATTAATATTTTATGATTTCTATAAATTTTAAAGCTTTTTACAACATTAAGTTTAGAAATTAATCAATAATGCAATCCAAAATATTTATTCGATTGTTAAAATTTTAGACATAAAATTTTGAATTTCTTTACGAATTAGAAAAATGGTATACTAAATAATATATTTTGCATGATACTAAAAGAGACGATTTCTTAATTGAAAGTTTTTCTTTGACTAGAAGGAAATATAAGTTACATCATTTCTTACAATTTCAAGACGAGTGATGCATTTAAAATTGTCATTATTTAACACACACACAAAGAGGGCATCAATATAATTTACATTACAAATATCTATAAATAATCAAAATAAAATGCAACAAGCTTCAATTTAAACTAAACCTTAGTTGATTTTACTTAAATTAAGAAAATATCAACAATTTGCAAAATCTTAATCTGGCAGACTGAAATCAATCCCATTTTATACATAAAATTAAATTTCATAAAAAGTATATAAGGGAAATTATAAAATTCAACTAAAGTATTTAGCTATGAGAACTGGAATTTATTTATCAATAGCAATTTTGCCTATTAAACATACTAATCGTTCCATTTAATATATCTGATGGTCAAGTATTACATTCTGAAATATGCCAGAGTAAGAATGTATGAAACATTTGATTATTTTTATACAGTATTTCTGTTATTCACATAAATCAAAATTTTCAAATACTGATAGCTGTAAACTGATATACAAGTTTGCAGCTGTCATGCTTGGATTAAAAATCCCAAAGTAGAAAAAAGAAAAGTAAATCACTTCAGACACAATTGAATACTAAAATGCTTTCTTTTTCTTTTTTTCATGCACTGTTTTTAAAATGGTAAAAAAAAAGTAGTAGTTAGTTTTTAAGGATTAGACTTTTTAAGACTTTTCAACTTTTTTATATAAATGTATTACTATTTATTGCAGTGCATTTTAAATTTACTTCTTAAAATCAGTTAACATACATTTACTGTATCCATTGTACATAGCAACAAATTAAATACAAATTTTTAACTGAAAGAAAATATCAATAAGACCATAACTATGAAACGAACTTAAGAGGTGGGAATATTTAAAACTTACAACCAGAAATCATCTGGCTAATATTGAACTCACTTACTTCTATAGAAAAATTACATGTAAAGGTGAAAGGCAAATATTCTAACAGTGTTATGTAACTCTGTCTTTGTACTTAAAAAAAATGCAAAATCGTAAGACATTAGAATCATTTTCTCTAACTATGAAATATACACCGAATTCACAAGTTTTCCAGTTTAAAAATTTGATGGAAAATTTAAAATTCTTACACGGCATCCGTGTATTTTCTCTTCGTTTATTTTTTTGTCAACAGCTAATCAGATTCAATTAAAATCCCCACAATCTGATCAATTTCTCGACTCAGGTACGCTTTCATAAACATTCAATTAAAATATTCAATATCAATAGCTGTCTCGATAGATAGGTGACATATAGGCTCACAATCGCAGTTATTGATGTATGTCATTAATTAGTGTATTTTTAAATAGCTCTTATTAAAAAAACCTATTGAAAAGAAAATCTAATATAATCTTAGTTATAACTAAATATCTTTTTAATTATTTGGAAGTCATATAAATTAAACATGATAAATATTATGAATTGAGCATCTATTTCATAGCAAAGATAAAAGTCACTATGAATTTTTTATAGAGAAAAACGCCTCTTTCTATGTTGTTGGAATTTATTTGGTGTAAAGACGCCCTTTTTCTTTAATATATCGGTTAAAAAAGGAGCGGAAGGCGTTTGTGAGTCAGCGTCAATTACATTTTATACCTAAAGTTGGCAACAGTGTAAAGCTTTTCATTTAACTTTACTGTGTGTGAGTCGGCAAAATTTAGAAGCGTTTGATTTGATCAAGAAGCAGAAAAAAACATTAATTTTTCAAAATGGTTAGACACTTTTTTAACCTTAACATGAAATATTTCGCCTTTTTGTGTAAAATATTATGAAATTTGTTTCATGTTCCTAAAGTTATAGTTTGTCATTATACATCATATTGGTATTTTGTGTTTCTTATAAAAATCTAAAGTTGTCTAAGTTTTTTACAGCTTCACATAAATATTTTACAAAATAAACTTAGAGATGATATAATTCAGTTTATATTGAATTATGTTTATACTGTCTATTTCAGAGTATTATGGACTATAATGGTGGAGTCGTCATAGCAATGACAGGAAAAAATTGCGTTGCTATTGCTGCTGATAGAAGACTGGGTGTTCGAGCTCAGACATTAGGAATGGATTTTCAGAAAGTTTTCCAAATGGGACCCAAACTTTTTATTGGTTTACCTGGTTTAGCTACTGATACTGCCACTGTGTAAGTTTGGGTTTTTTTTCCTCCATAATTATACTTATTATTGCGACTGTTATTTACTATATCATCCTGTTAAAAGAACAGCAGATAAAAGTGATTATTACGTTTAATTGGAAAGCCGCCCACGTGGTGTAGTGGTTAGTGTTCTGAGCTGCCACACAGTGGGCTTGGGATCAAATCCTGAATATGGCTTGGTTGTTTTCATGTCGTCTCTCTCATAGGGAGCAATCTGGGCTCACCTATATGGTGCTCCCGTAATAAAATAGCGGTAAATAACAAAAAAGTAAATGTCTGACGACAACTGCCTCCGCATTAGACTTAAAGAAAGAAAACATTTAATTAAAAATGTCATATTTCTTACATTTAATTGACACCAAAGTAGTTTATGGTCCTAGTCACTGACAGACATGCATTTTTATTCCTCATTTGTGTTAAGTTTGGAAATTTTATATGGTACACTGGATGAGAAGGATACCAACAGTTTCATTTGTAAAAACTGCGAAAGCAGAAGCAAATCTCTTATGAACTGCTGCATAAATTCAATTTATTATTTGTGTCAATTATTCAGACTGACACTATGTGCCTTTGTAAATTCCCTGAAATATGCATAAAAATCTTAAATTCAAAGCAGAAGTTGCAAATTTTGGCATCCCTCCTTTTGTATTGCATTCCTGTTGTGTGGCCAGGTGATGGGTGAATGGCTAGGGTGCTGACATTCAGTACCAGAGTTTGTTAGTTTTAATCCCATTGTTGGCATGGATGTTTATAGCTGTTTGGAATCTGCTTTAAGCAGCAGGTCTCGGTCTAATTAGCCTTTGTGTTGCTAAAAATGACCCTAGAACTTTTAATCAGTCATATCTATTGAAAATAATAGGTTCCATTCTCATGAATGTTATAAGCATTGTAATGTATTATCTGATGAAATAACAGGACAAGTTTAAAAGCAGTTGATATCTATGTATCAATGGTTAAAAAAGTTTGATGCTATAGTAAATTTATGTGCTGATTATTTGTAAGTCATTCATGCAGAAAAAATTTTCTTTATAAAATTTTAAGTTTTTTTTGTTTAGGGCAAGGATACTTTAACTGCAGCCCACTAAGCTTTTATGTGTGGCCCCAGACACACACACTCGTGGTCAGGCATGTATATTTGTAAACATTGTTTTGGAAATGAGTGCCTGAAAAATACAAACGTGTGCCACTTGCTGTTCACATTGACGTATCTTTGTGAATCATCCAATTCCAAAATGAAATATGCGAAGAACGTATGTAGAAATCAGCTTACTGATTCTTACTTGGATGACCTAATGAGAGAAGCATGTAGCAAGTATAAACCTGGTTTATCTAAAAAAGTCAAAAGTTTGTCTTAACATAAAAATTTCATACTCATTTTTAAATAAATGTTTGAATGCATATAGATTTTAAGTTTCATTTTTTACATTATTATGAGGTATAGTGAGGTTACTATGTTGTAGCTCACATAATGTAGCAAACATATACATGTGGCCTGAGAGAGAAAAAGGTAGAGTATGGCAGTGTCAAGGGGATAAGAGCTTGAGTATTTATGACCGTAATGTATCAATGGGGCAAATGACAACTTGTTTTCATTGAGAAAAATATTCATTTTAAGAAGAATATTATTTTGGCAAGTGCTGCATCAAATACAAGCAGTGTTGAAAGTTTTAGTGGTTAAATGTTAAGGTGATATACACAGTTCTCCTTCAAAATCTATTCAAAACTTATAATATCACCTCTAAGGTGCAAAAATTATGACATACTATAGATGGAAGGCCTTGTTGAAATAGCAGCTAAGAATATATTTCTGAGGCTCACTGAATAGAAACAATTTCTTAAATCAAGGAAAGGCTGTACTTATTTTACTAATTGAATCATCAAAGAAATCAATTATTGTTATAAGATAATTATTTTCTAAGGAAATAAGCTGTAGTGGTGTTATGTATTTCAAATGTAGAATTATAGAAATTTGTTTAACTAGAGATCTGAAATTGAGAAATTTTCATTCTTTTAACTTGCATTAAATTTTATTTCAGAAATTAAGAGTAGGAGCATGTTTTTATATTTTCAATAAATAAATTTCAATTATATAGATTGTATTTTTTTGTAAGATAGTTTGTTTGAAGTAATTTAATTTTCACCGAAGGGCTTGTTTTTTATCATTATTTTAAATATTATACTACAGTATTTTTTCCCATTTGAGATGAACTCTGGATGTAAGCAGTATAATCTGTATTTTAAATACCTTTCATACCAAAATATATGTAGGTATTTTGCATCAAAACATGTTGATATTCAGTATTGATACAAAATTGCTTGCTCTTCCACTACTGGCATTCCAATTTAAAACAAATTTATAAACTAGTAAATTTGTTACATTAAGACCTGAAAAATATCCTGAAAAGTAGTCCTTTGTTATTGCTCCAGATGAAATTTAGATATTGTATTTTATAGTTGCTTAGTAATAAATAATAGTTATAAAGGAACAGCTTCCCAATTGACCCGTTTTCTCGCCAAGCCAATGTTTTCGCGCCAACCTTGGCGCCATTTTTGTTTACCCCAGCCCTCCGCACGGCAAGTGAGTAAGACTGGTTCGTTATTTATTAAACTTTTACAATAAAATGAGAGTATAAAGAGATTTGTTAATAAATAAAACTTACTTGTAAATATCCGGTGATGATTTTTGAAATATTGAAGTTTATTATTAAAAAACGTCGTTCTTCTTAGAGCACTTTACCACTACTACTCACCAAAAGAGAACATTCCCTTAGAAATCGGTGGAAAGAGACTATTTCTAGAAGTATCAACTATAAATAACCTATTGGGGATACCGTCAGAGCCGAATGCATACTTACCGCCAATTTTGCAATCCGACTTGGATAGTCTAACTAATGCAGCCTGATATTTAGAAACAAAACTGCTAATGGGCAACATAACTATTTAGTTTAATTTAATAAAGCTATAAAAAATTAAGAGTTTTTTACAAAGTAAAAGTAATAATTCTAAAATAATATCTAATTGACAAACTTCAAATGTATTTGAAAATTTAATGTAAATATATTATATATTAATATAGTAAACTATTTATATATGTATAAATAAGCTATGTATAAGTATATTTAGCTTAAATAAAGTATAAAAACTCTAAAAATGAAGTTAGAAAATCATATAGTCACCAAGCACGTGTTAATCCAATGAAGAATCCGTCGGTCAAGCAGCTAACGGAGCAGAAAAAAATCTGAACTAACTTTTGACCTCCTGAACCGGCTAGCTTAATATTACGGCAACCCTTGTGACATAGTTCGTCAAGGCGGGATTTCCGAGCCCAGGGAACGAACCGTGCCACAAGGATTGGTGCGAAATTGCCTTGATGAGAAATCGGGTCAATAAGGAATCTTAGCCGTCATAAATAATTTAACAGCATTCAGTTGTCTTGCTGTGTGTATATGTATATTTATGTTTACAACATATGTATATATCTCAGCCATTGCCTCCATGCTTTGCAAATATTTTCATTAACCTCATTTTTTTTTCCAGTTTTCTAAATTAAATGTTTTAAGTATGACTTATTTGTATTGTTTCCTGTATTCAGCAAGTGAGCAAAATATAGTTACTAAATTATAAAAGTATTCTTTTTGAATATCTTATAAGGAATTATTCATAAAAGGCAAGTGATAATAGGGGGTCTACCAAAATATCTATCATGTGAAAAGGGGTCTGAACTTAAGAAAATTCAAAACGTCTGTGATATGGTATTAAACTTAATGTCTCATTTATTAATAGCAAAGAAAATTTTAAAGAAACATTTCTGTAAACTCAAGTTCTCTGTTCAAGTAATAACAAAAAAAATTTCAATAGTTTTATTAATTTTAATCATTAGATGATTTAAATTTTTGTAGGTATTTCTTGGTTTGTTAACATCTGGAGAAGGGAGGTACATTATCCACTAAAAAAAATTCTAATATTTTCTAGGAATTCTTTTTCTTTATATATTTACCAAGGTTTTTAAAAATTGCTCTTATAACTAAGTGATAACAGTGTATATGTCATGTACTACTAAAGTGGTTCAAATCTGCAACATCCTTAGAACTTTTTAACTTTTTTTTTATTTAAAATTTTTTTTCATACTTTATTATAGTTCTCAGAAATTGAAATTCCAACTAAATATGTATGAACTCAGGGAAGGAAGGAAAATGTCACCTAAAACTTTTGCTTCAGTTGTTTCAAACTTGCTGTATGAGAGAAGGTATGTATATATGTATAAGTGAAAGTTATTGCTCAGTTATAAATCATATTTTTTATATTGTACAATGAAATAATCTATAAGTTATGTGAAACTGTTGCTTTGCCTTTTCAAATGATCAAATTGTTCAGTATCTCTCTCAGATGTTTGTTATAAATATTCAAGTCATATCAGGAGAAATAGTGTTGGGTATTTGATAAAAGAGCCATAGATTAGTCTTAAAGTTTTGCATCTCAAGATTTTCTGCAATAATCTTACTATTAACAGCTGAAGGTAAACAAATGTTAGTTTGTTAGTCAGCAGACACAGGGACGGGCTAATCTCGTGAACCGAGCCTAGCAGGATATCGCGACTGGTACCGATATACGCGGACGACCGAGATGCGTGCACTGATGCTATCCTCAACTTTCAAAACTTTAAACTTTTTTAATTATTCAATTAAAACCGCCGAACTCAATGTTAGAGAAAAAAGCCGTTTTTCCCCAAGCCATTTTTACTAAGTGAGCTGTATGTTTGACATCACCAATACCGTCGATTGCGTTACCCATCGATAGCTATGACGCAATCACCAACCCAGTGAAGTACACCTTCGTGATGGCAGACACTTTAACTGGAACTTCAACCTCATGCAAATATTTGCATAATTCTGCAGCCGAGTGCACCACCAGACGGCGACAAACACACCAGTCGTGTATAAAAGCCGCAGCTCTATAGATGGTTGGTTGCAGTGGTAGTAGGTCGTTGGTTGTGGGCAGCTGTTGAAGTCGTTTATTCACCAATCAGTTCGACGTTGAATTAGATGGTTACCTGAAGCCAGTGACAGCCAGCAGTTATGCGCTAGGCAGCCGCACTCTCGATGCACTCAATGTGAGGAAGTAAAAGCAAGTTAGTTTACGACGCGCTTGGTGAACCACGCTCTGCTACCAGATCCTATCCAGACATCTCCAAAAGTCACCCAGTTCTCCCATATAGCCAGACTTCTGCACAGACGGATCTCCAGCTGAGCACCAGCAGATATTTCCAGGACCTTTTGGGGCCGTGTCCGGGCAACTAACATCGGAACTTCGTATCTGCGTATATTTACCCGTACAGAAGTAAAGTACACAAACGTCAACCAGGTTGTACCGAACTTCAATTTTTACCTTGCCTCCGTTTAACTTACAAGTAAACCTCTGAAGTCAAGAAAACTTTACCTTATGTTATAAACAAAGACTTTTATCTTTATTTCTGGATGTTGTTTGTTTTTGTTTTCAGTGTCTGCTAGCTTATTTTTAAACTTATTTTTGTTATTCTTGTATGTTTGCACGCCACACACTATTTCCGGCTAATATAGCTACTTTTGAGAAACTTATCGTGTTATTGTCCACCTTCCACTGCAAGCAAATACGATTCTGTAACCCTAAGCCATAAGTGTAAAGCTATTGGCACTTTTAGCCATATTACACGAGTACGGATTTGGCATTCCTGCCAAATTCCTTAAGACTCAATAGAAGAGGAGAGCAGAAGCAGCTGACATTCCGGGTGGGCCAGCTCCTTTCCATTTCGCAAATTTCCACTATTTTCATGCATGCAAAATTCAACTTTTCCGTCCTCCAATCGACAAATTTTTTATTTCCATGTGTTTTACAACTCTTCATCTTTAAGGATATACACATTTTTATAAATTTAAAACTGTTTTTCATTGCAAACAAAGCTTTTTCCCCAAAGCAGTTTTCCGAATTTCACGAAATCGACAATTTTGATGGACAAATATTTCGGCTTTCTGCACCTATTAGGGTCTGTTCACATAGGAGTCCGTTGCTTTGCGTTGCGTTAAGGAAAAGATGACGTTGAGACGAAAATAAACCAATCATATGCCTCCAAACGATTAGCAATGAAATTTTTAACGCCTATGATTGGTTTATTTTTGTCTCAACGTCATCTTTTCCTTAACGCAACGCAACGCAACGCAACGGACTCATGTGAATAGGCCCTTAATGTCAATTTTACGATTTATCGGCATTTGCTAGATGTTCAGCTTCCAAAATATACCAAATACATTCAATAAAAAAAGTTTTCATTCTAAAAGAGCGTACTTTTTTTTCCTTTTATTATGCGAACTTTCCATCTTGTTTGCTGAGGGCCATTTTTTCCGTAACTTTATAATTAATATCAACTTATTTTCTTTAAATTTTTTAATTCTTCATTTTAATCTTAATATATTTCTAATTTTTAAATTTATCTTACCGTTTTACTTTTTGAAGGTTTTAAACTTAATTTTTATATTAATGTAACTGGTAACTTTAAATTTAATTTAACTTAATAATTCTTTCTATTGAGCACATATACATTGATAATAAGCATCTTGCTACAGGAGTTAAAGTCAATAGACCCAGGAACTCTACTCTTCAAAAGAAATTCTGCTCAGTTGCCAAAAGGAAAAATTATTAGTTGAAAACGAGTCATTTAATAATTAAAATCCAGAAATAATTTTAGTTTTGGGAAATGAGAAGTTAAAACCTTTAGAATTTTTTCTAATTGAATGAATTTTTTTTTGTCTAAAAAGCAAAATTTGAAAGAAAAATTTCAAAAGCCAAAAACCGAAATTTGAGAAAGAAAATTTTAAATTATTTCCTTTTTTTTAAATTCTAATATATTTTTAAAAGTGATTAAACGGTTTTTAATCATTAAGAAATTAAACTATTTCATTTTAAATCGAAAAAGCAACACATCGGGTTGCGTCTAGTGTATTTAAATTCCCCATGTTTATTCTTTTGTACCATCCCAGACAAGTGTTCCCATACCAGGAGTAACTTTCAATATCACACTTTCATTCTACCCTTTATTGCTTTACTATTGTTTAAACATTCTTTTATAATGCTTATTGTAAGTACAGCAAAATTATAGTGAATTTAATTTCATTTAAAGTAGTACTTGAGACAAAACCATTATCTCATGTAAAATTATCTTTAACTCTTTTGGTAAATTTTCTCTTTTCTTTTATCTTTAAGAAGAAAAAAAAGTAGTGTAATGTTGCTTTAGATATTTTGTTAAAAAATAGTACATTATTTTCTAGAAACACCATTAGGCTAGATGGGTTAATATATAATTCAGAAATGTCATTCTTGATATATATATATATATATATATACACACACACACACATACAGTCGATTCCGGTTAATCAGACCACATCGGGATGTAATCATTTTGGTCCTAATAACCGGCTGGTCTGAATACATGAATGTGTCCTATTATACTTATGCAATAGGGTTTGTTTCAGTTTTTTAGGATTCAGTCCAATTAACCAGATTCCACTTTGTGTATGTGTGTGCATTTAACACTTTAAAATTCAATTAACAGATTATCAACTTTGCAACTTAAGATTCTATTAACAGCAACTCAGTAAATGCTGTCAAAGTTATAAAATAGTATTTTTCCATAAATTTTTAAATCATGCTTTCAATATATTAGACTTTATAAGGAAATCAGAAGTATTTTTCACTGAAGTAGTATATAATACTTTAAATATATGTATGTATATATATTTATTTATATACAGGGTGTTTCAGAACTCACTGTAGAACTTAAACGGGAGGTAAGGAGCACTAAATTAAACATTTTTCATCAATGAATGCATGGTTGCAATCATACTTTTGTATTATATATGAATGTTGGGTGAGCACAACTTCTACAGAAGTTCATTTGTACTATCAATTTTTCTAGGCATTTTAAAAACACAGCCTTTATTTTGCATTTCATACAAAATAGTACCTTAGCAGACTAGAAAAGCAATTGAACTGTACTATTTTTGATCGGACCATACCTGCTGCAAAATTAACAGGGCAGTTAGATTTACCATACAAACTTCTGTAGTAATTGCTGCAACCTAGCAATGCCCTCTAGCACTAAAGTATGATATCTGCAACTATACATTCCTATACGAAAAATGATTCTTTTAGTTTGAAAAATGTTTCTGTTTAGTGTTCCCTGTCTACCTTAAAAGTTTGTACAGAGATTTCTCGAACATCTGTTTATAGATAGATAACATATATTTATTTATGGCAGGGGGGAGGTTAGTATATATGTGTACATGTTAGAATGAGACGAGGGGTTCCTTTTAACTTAACCAATGATTTTCAGAATGGTGTTCTTAAGGCTGCTATGTACTAACCCCATTGGATTCGCTCACCTCGATGTTAACCTATGGGAAAAAATTTGTCCACAGACTGCCGACTTGGATTCAAAGATTTTTTTTTAAAAATTGTACTCAGTCATAGAGAAAGAAATTTTACTTTTTTTTTTTAATTATATTAATATTTTAAAATTTAAATTATTCGGGGAGAAATCTGGTATAGTGTGTTTTAAACGCTCATAAATTCCTTTGGTGGATGAAAATTATAAAATGATTCCTGTAGCGCTTTGCAGAAAAGGTCAGGCTATCTGACAATACCAATTTTATTTGATTATCAGCATTTATGTACCTGTAAATAGTTGACAAAAATATATTTTAAATAAAAATTTGGGGGCAGTGCTTAACCTCCCTATAGAGAGAGAGCCATTACAATCCCTCAAAATGTCAATCCTAAGAGGGGTGGAATTCTCGAACTGTCAACTGGACTCCTCCCACCACAAGTCTGCAAGAAGAGGAAAAGGGAAATAAGATTTTTTTTCTTAGTACATAGCAGCCTTAACCTTCAATTATAATGTATGTAATATAAAAATTAATTACACTATAGCAAAATCAATTTGACAAACCATTCTCATTTCTTATTGTGTAACACTTTTTTATCTACCAGCAATCTAACTTATTAAATATATATACACATATTTTAATTGTACCATAACAAGATAGGCATTGTAGTCTGTTGAGAAATTCAATTTTTTTTACCTTTTTAAAAATGTTCTATCTAGAGTCATAAAATAAGCATAACATATTCAGATCATATTCTTGTTGCTATCAGAAAAAATGTATAAAAAGCATGAATCTGTGGCTTATATTCTATGTAGCTTATGGCTTATAACTTGTAGTTATACAGACAATATCACACTTTGATTTTTCCTGTCCCACTAATTTAAAATCTGTAAAATCAGTTAAATAGATTTTTGTTTCAAAATGTACTTCAAAACTTATATCATTTGCTGCCGTGGGAAAAAACAACCAAACATTTTTATGGATTTATCTGTATTACCAGTGCCTAATGAAAAAAAATTGTTTTAATAAAAGGAAAAATCCAGTTTGTATATTAAATAAAAATTCAACAATCAATTATATCTTCAGAACAATTTGTTCATAATTTAATGATTTTGTTTTTCAAAGTTGTTCAGCTATTGACAAATAAATTTTAAAATGAATGGCTTCATGAATTCCTTTCAGGTTTTTTCTTCACCTATAATGTGAGCTGATTTGATGACTTAAATCATATCTACTAAATTGGTGTTAAAAGAGTTTGCTTTAAATTAATGTATTGTGATTATCTTTTAAGATATAATATCTTAAATCATTCTTTAAATTTGCCGTTTAAATATTTTTTTCTTTGTTGAAGGTTTGGACCTTTTTTTGTTGGCCCAGTTATAGCTGGATTAGACTCATCAAATAATCCATACATTTGTGATATGGATTTAATTGGTAATCCAAATCAAACATTAGATTTTGTTGTCAATGGCACGTGTGCTGAACAAGCCCAGGGCATGTGTGAAACTTTATGGGAACCTGACATGGTAAGAATATTTTAGTATTTTCAAAAACTATTTTAGGAAATAACACATTGAGGTTTTTTTTTGGGGGGGGGGGGGGGGGGATCAAACTAAACCAAAGCTTTCAAATCCAGGGATGTAAATGCAATTTATCATTTTCCTTTTGCCTCAGATTTAGGCATAAATATTTTATACAGAGTTTGGCCTAGTGCTTTAAAAAAACCTGAAAAGGTTGAACTGTCTAGAAATGGTTTACAGGATTTCCAAAAATTATTTGCTATTTTTAACTATTGTTTGTTCTATTTATGAATTATTTTTCTATTTATTGAAATTTTCTGAGCAGTAATTAAAGATGTGCATATTTATTAAAACAAAAAATATAAAGTAAAAGAAAAATGTCCAATTTCTTGAAAATCATTCACTAACATAATATATGTACATAGAATCATTAATACTTGTTAGGAAAAAAGTCTTTATCTGGATAAAACTTCTATATCTTCAGTTGCTTTGCATAGAGTGCAATAATAACCTTAAAGTGTCTATGGAATATAGTTGCTAGGAAATTAAAATTAATAAAATTTGCATTCTCTCAAACATTTTGTATTTTGTTTCAAACTTTAAAAAATAAAGAGCATTGTATGAATAATTTATCTGAACCCTAATATCAGAAATTTGTTGCTCCTAAAAATATATGTATCTTATATATACAACATATGTACTTTTGTTATGAGTTATATAGTGATGGGAAACTTATTTATTGAATTTCCTCTATTGGTATATTTATAATCATTGCTAAAATTCCTATTCTTTTAGAATAGAATTCATATACTCATTTCTGATATTTTTTCCTAATTTGGCTCCTATTCATGTCAATTTTTAAGAAGCAAAATATATTTTTTAAAAATAGGCACATAATTGTTATATTTAGAAAAGTTAGGTAATTTGATAGCAGATATTTGCTATTTATTGTGTTCATGCTGTAATGTTAGGAAAACAAACAAGTGTTAGGTCATGAGAAGTACTTTTTGGTAGTATTAGAAGAATGAGAAATGTAGAAAATCTAGATCTGAGAAAGTACTCAGTTTATATTCTTGCAAAGGCAGGAGTCTGTCTAGGGGGAAAATTGAGTCAGTTTTCAGACATTTCACAAAATTCCATGTCAGAAAAACGGACTCTTCACAAAATTCATTATTAGAAAAATGAACTCTCCACAAAATTCGTTAACAGAAAAATGAACACTTCACAAAATTTATTTTCATAAAATTATCCTTTCAAAATATACCCAACGCGTAAACCCCAACCCTTCATGATTTTACCGCTGCAACGTAAACAAACTTATTATCATTCGTTATTTGGAGTCAACGCTCATTGGCTGATGAGTGACGTCATAGCGGTAGTGGGTGCAGTGATCATATTTATAACGGAATCTCCGTAACTTCGCAAGCTACTGTTTGGCAACACTTGATTTTTTCTTTTCATGTGTTTCCTGCAGTTGTTCCGTGTGGTAAATTTTTCTGGATTTGGCAACGCTGTTTAATGTGTTATTCTTAAATTTTCTGAGAAATGAAGCGTGGACGACCCTCCACAGGAGGAAATTCGCGAAATGCTGACTATTATGTTAAAAAAGTAAAATCGTCATATGCCAAGGGCTGTGGTAAAATTTTTAATTATTTTCACCAAGCAATCAAGATGGCACAAGTTCAAGTTTTGTTCCTACTCATGATGATAATTTTGAAGAAATGTTTGCTGCCGAAGGTGATAATGTTGGACAAAATGAAAAATCTCTTACCAAAGATAATTTTCAGGAAGATCAAATGGTATTGAAATCATATGAACAAACCACAGAAGGTGAAGGGAATTATCATAAATGGCAATATTCCTTGAATATTCAAAAATATGAAAATTTGAATAATTGGATTTATTACAATGTATCAGCAGGTGGTTTTTTTGTAAACTGTGTTCAGTTTCTTTTTCAGCAAGACGATGGATTGATCAATGTGTAAAGTTAGGTGATCATCCAACCAGATGTATATCTAGACATGAATGTTGTTCGAAACATAAACAAGCACCTGCTGCATTAAAAATCAAACCCCTTTCTGAAAGATTAGAGGAAGGCTCAAAAATTGTAGCTAAAAAGGCTGAAGAAGCCAATAAAAAAGTAATGACAAAGTATTTTATGATCAGAAGGCAGTGGGCAGTTACCAAAAATTTTACATCACTAGTAACGTTCATTGGTGGAGATCTTGGTGATAAAGATATAGAAATGTATCTTAAAGACATGCAGCAAAAATGCCACATATTTATTCAATGTCTCAGTAGAAAATTTGACAGATACCATTTCTATATTTCTTGAAGAAAAGACCCTAACTTCATTACAGTTATGTGGTAACTTTGCATTACTAGCAGATAAATCAACAGACGAAGCCCAGAGGGAGCAGTTAGGATTAGTAGCCCGTTATAAAATTCTTGGACTTCCAGAAATCAAGGAAGAATATCTGGGACTTATAAACTTGTCCAAAGCAAATGCTGAATCAATAACAGCTGCCATCGAAAAGTTCTTTCTGGCAAAAAATATTAACATCACTGATTGTTTTTTTCTTTCATTAGATGGAGCCAATGTTATGAGTGGAGAAATTTCTGGTGTGCAGAGATGAATGAGACATCTAGCTCCTCATTCATTATACATAAACTGCAGGAACCATAGACTTGCTTTAGTGTTTGCGCATCTCTTAAAAAAATTTAGTTTGCTACAAGCTGTAGATGCTTTGCTTGTAAGTTTATGGAAACTCTTTCATTGCAGCCCATCAAAGCAACAAATATTTAAAGACATACAAAAAGATGTCTATGCTATTGATGTGTAAAAATTCTGAAAGTATCTGCCACTAGGTGGCTTTCACATGGCCTTGCATGTGAAAGGATTGTTGAGATATATATACCCCTTGTAGAAACATTAGATGCAATATTTGCTAAGACCAGAGAACCAGAAATGAAAGGAATTAGGGAGCAACTCTTAGACACAGAAATACTGCTTTGCATTCTATTTTTAGCAGACTTTTTGAAAATTGTCAATAAATTAAGTATATGGCTCCAGTGTCTGAATATTATGTTCAGTATGATTAACATAAAAGTTTCTCTTGCTCTTGAGGAAGCAGACGAATATATTTCTAATATGCATTCTGGTGAGCATTTTAAAAGATGCAACTATCTTTTAGTTTTTGCCAAGGAACGAACAGAATTAAGCATGAAGACACGACAAAAGAAAAAAAAGCTAAATCCTGCTGGATTTATAGATGAGTTCAAGAAAAACTTTGTTAAACCCTTCATAGAAAATTTTAAAAAAGAAATGGACAAAGCATTTAAAATTGACAGTGAGGTATTGGGTGCCTTTGATTTATTTAGTTCATTGAATTTGAATTTAAGTACAAGAAATGATCCTGACAAAACGTGTCTCTCAGCATTGTTAGCATTTTATGGCCAAGAACAGAGAAATGAATTTCAAGGTGCAGTTAAAGTTTCAAAACCTGTTCTTGATGCTGTGGCTGCTATTAAAGAAGTTCCAGAATTTGAGAAAGAAATTGAACTTGCAAAAATAAGTTTCGACATAGAAAAAGGAAATAAAGCAAAAACCCTTCTGAGACATAACAAAAAAGAGCAGGCAAAGCAAATGCTTGGAAATAAAATAACTCCAATAGAAGCATTAAAAATTATAAGTAAAGATCCTAACAACTTGTATAACATGCCATATATGATGAAGCTACTGTAACATATATGATGAAGCTACTGTCCCTATCCACAATTATACCTTCTTCCACAGCTTCTGTTGAAAGACTTTTTTCACGGATGAATCTTGTTTGCACGGTGTTGAGAACTCATCTAAAACAAACCACTCTGGACAGACACTTAAGGATAATTTTAAATGGACGAGAGAAATTATCTGATATGGAATGTGAAGAAATAATCAACATTTTTAAAAAAACAGGCAACAGGCCCATACAGTTGCCTGTAGCCAATGGTAGTTTGCATTAAGAATTTCCTTTCCCCCCCCCCCCTCAATTTTTAATATTTTTCACATAACTTTTTTTCTGTTTATAAAAAGATTTCAGTTCTTTTTTGTGCTAATTATGTAGAGTTATTTTTTTCACAAAAATAAGAATGAAATTCACAAAAATAGGACCCTGGATTTAAAAAAAACCTGGACAGACCCCTGAAAGGAAATCTAAGGCTTTGTTTGTATTGGGTTCATCAACATTGCATACAGGTATTCCTCAACCAAAATTTTTAAATTTAAAAAAAAATTTAAATATTGTTCCTTAAATGTACAATACGTACTGATATGTATTACATAATTACTAAAAAACATGATGCAATATTCAGCGATACTGCAAAATTTTATGACTCAATAATAAAAATATATGATGCAATAGTTTTGATATCCACACAATAAATCAAATAAACATTCATTGGCTTCAGAAATGGCTTCAGTTTTTCATCATATTAATAAAAGTCTACAACAATTAGAAGTGATAGATCCAAATGAAGAAATATTCACAAGTGTAAATTGTATTCAGGAAAATCTGACTTGCTACCAGACAATATACAAGGAAAAGAACACGCAAACTGTTCAAACTACCTTAGATAACTTTATTAAAAAAATACTTAACATATCGCTCACTCTTTTTAACAATGGCATATCTCAAAAAACGTGATTTTTCAGGAGAGTGATTTTAAAGTTTAAAGGTACATTAAAACTTATTGAAAATAAATATTAATTCTGCTCTCTAGCGGCTAAATACTGAGTGTTGGGGTATGACGATCTTGCATGAATATACTACTCTTTCAGGGCATTCTGAAAACAGGCATAATTAAAAATCGCCGATTTTTGAGATGTGATGTTGAAAGGAATGAGCGATATCTTCTGTCACAAATTCTGAACCAGTGGATTGTACTAATGCAATAATTAGTAGTGATGACAAAGAATACTTATGTCTTTTAAATACAATGTATTTAAAATTATGTATGAAAGTAAAAAACATGTATGTGTATATACAAAAAAAAAAAGTTTGAAACTCGACTTACGACCAACTCAACTTAACGACCAATATCTTGGTAATAAGTCGAGGAATATCGGTAGAGTCAGCATTACATGTATTGAAATAATTTTAACCAATCAGACCTTTAAAAAATTAACCACGAAATTGTTAAGATCTGTTGTTGGTTAAAATTATTTCAATAAGAATGATACTGACATGCTCAATGTGAAAAAGGCCAAAATCATGTAACAGTGTTATGTACTGTATTATCAAACTAATTCTGAGTTACTGGAGTAACAAGCCATAACAGTATGGTATATATTATTTGCTGCTTATCTTTGTCAGTAGCCAATTTTACTATTGGGGTAAGATCTTTCATTAAAGGTAATAGTCTCGATATAGATGATCGAAAAAAAGAATTAATTGCGTTGTGGTGCTGAGCACGGTAATGGCTCAGAAATTAAACTTATCTTTCAACATCAAAAAAATTAAATAAAGTTAAGCCAAATCAAATTTAAGATAAAAAAATTAAAGTAATTTATTTAAATTAAAAGAATTAAAAACTTAAAAAAGAAATACATCAACCGGTTACATTTCCGGTAAAAAAGAAACAAGTAATAAAATACGATACAAGACTATAATATATGAAGTATCACAAAATAACTTAATGCAACAGCGATACACCACCGCTGAACTACAGTTTCACTCGTTATATATAGTGCTTAAACAAGGTTAACAAGCTGCAGTTAGATTTCTGGCAGCCAATCACAAAACAATGAAAAATTTGAATAATGACAGAAAATTTGCATTTAGCGAATCAAAATACAATGAGAGTTTCTTTCGCTGGAAAATGACGGTGATGTCATTTTCCAACATGGCGTTGTTTACAAATAAAAGTTCGAAACCCCCACATGGCGCACCCTGCTGCAAAGCCAACATGAGAGGACACATAAATAAATTAAAAGGAAATAATAGGCGTTTTTTATATGTTTAGGTGCCTTTTTATTTGTGTATAGTTGCCGTGATATAATCAAAGTTAGGGATAGCGACCTTTATAAGTAAAATATGCCGATAAATGGCGCTTACTTCTAACAGAAGGCAATCTTAAGATTTTGGGGGACATAATTAAATTGACCTGAACTATATGGGTTTTAAAAAGATTAATTCATGGCAAAATGTAATAAGAGGTTAATGCATCAAAACCTAATTTCATTTATAAATAGTGGTTAGTGGAGTGGTTAGGACTTAAGTGGGTGGAAAAGAGTTGCGTTGTGTCTTTTATACAATAACCCCCAAGAAAATTAACCCTTACGTCGGCACATCGGTCTAAGAGACCGCTGTTGCACCTGTTCTGAAGGGTGGGGAGATAAGGGTGATCAGACTGTTGAGGGTTTGTGAGTTCTTCGTACATGACAGCTAAACTAACAATCTAAAACGGTACCACAAATTACGACGTTAGGGCTTAAACTCTTTTGTGATTTTTTTTTTTTTTTTTCTTCTTCTTAAAGTTGGGCTTAGCAATGCCAAACGCCCGTCCTGTAGGATGATTCCTTTCGTCAACGCTCCGTCCCCAGCGAGCGTCTTAGGCAGAGGCACCACGTCGCGAAAGGGTTAATGAGGCAAATTACTCAATTGGGGGAGTTACAGGGTTTTTTTTAGTAGGGGTACTGATTTGTTTTCCTTTTCTCTTCTCCAAATTTTAACTTTAAAACATCAAATGTATGTATCACCACTTTTCAAGTAGATAACCCATGGCTTATATGAGCTATGTAATCTGCAGCATATTACTATTGTGTATTATCAATTTAACTCCTAAATATAAATTGTAAAGTAGTGTAAAAATACACTAAATAGTATGGTCTAGTTGCTTGATTTTTTATCAAGAAAAGCACAAAAACTTTTGAGGTAATGTGATATTTTGAACAAAGTAAAATTTATATTCATGTAAATTCTTTTTCCAGAACCCAGATGAACTTTTTGAAAAAATATCACAAGCATTAATTAATGCTTTTGATCGTGATGCTATTTCAGGTTGGGGTGGAGTAGTTCATATTATGTGAGTAAGCTTTTATATTCATGTAATTGTTTAAAATATATTACATTTAATGTGTGTGTATATATTTTCTTTTTCTTTTTCAGTGAGCCTGAAACCATTACTACAAAATATTTGAAAACTAGGATGGATTAAAATTTTTATCTTCAAGATTTACTGTCATTTCAAAATTGCCTTTAAACAAAAATAAACATTTCTTTTTTATAATGCGAAAATTATTTTAACTTAAAAGTTTCAATTCTTTTCTGGATTGAATTACATTTAAGCATAGTAAATATGGTGGTATAAGTTTAAAATTATCATTGTAATTTACATCATACCATTTTGTATTTAACAAACCTATGTTAATTCTGTGCTGCTTACAATGAACTGTGAAGTTCATTACAAAAGCATTACAAAATGAGGATGTCACAACACTAATAATCTAAGGAAAATGATAGTTGATTACAGTTTAAAATATTTGTTATGGGCTTTTGTCATTACCCTTAAAAAGGAAATTTTGATATTGAGCTTGTTTTAAATAGAATTCTTTATCTTAAGTTAAATTCTAATATCTTGTGTAATATTCGAAAGGAAAAATTTTTTAAATTTTTAATCTTAACTGTTTTGAGCCCATAGTATCATCTGTTGAAAAGAAAAATTCTGGGTCGAAGCCATGGTGCATGAGTAACACCTGCAAAATTTCATTTTAGTTGAAATTAGTTGATCATATGAGAAATTACTTTGTCTGTAATCCTTCATCATTCCATTTCATATCTTGTAAAGATATATAATCTGACAGATGTTTTTATTGCACAAATTTCAAAATTTTAACAAAATTCAAAAGCTTAACATTCAAATATTTAGTTATCCCATTTGCCAAAGTTGTTTGCTGTCTTGTTTTAAACAGCCTAGGCACATGAACAGACAAAAATTGGCTGTTGCATAAACATTTTATGAAAGGAAGGTTTTTGTCATCTATCGCAAACCATAGATTTGCTATAAAATGATAGAAGAAATTAACATAAACACTGATTACAAAACAAAGTTTTCATAAAATTATTTATAATATAAATTAATGTAATATTTATATCATTGTAATATCTTTAGTGAATCAGCAGTTTAAGAAGGTCTGAACATGGCAATTCAATAGTTATAAGTTCAAATAATGCTATTTTTACCTTTACTTATAGAAAATAAAAAATTTTGGGAAAATGAGAATGTCAATTCTCATGGCAACTTATTTCATTTTCTTTTACAATCCTTTGTGAGTATTTTATCAGTAGTACTTGCATTCATTAGATTAGTATACAAAACACAGGGTTTGTAGGGTCCTTAAAAATCCTTAAGAACTCTTTACTTCCAGTTCTTGTTTTAAGGTTTCTTGAAAAGTTATTAATTTTGGCTTTCAAGGTCCTTAAATTTTTTGTTTCCTATTCAGTCCTTAAAGAATTCTTTTGAGTTGAAATAAAAGAAATTTTAGTTTATTTCCATCAACTATCTTTATGATAATGGAGATTATAATCTTTTTGTATCATTATTGACCAAGAGGAAACTGCTTATATATTATCACCCCCCCCCCCCCCCCCAAAAAAAAAAAAAACTCCATATATATATATATATATATGTGTGTGTGTGTGTATATATATGTGTGTATATATATATATATATATATATATATATATATATATATATATATATATATATATATATATATATATATATATTGCTCTAATTACTCATTGTGATACTGCTTTCTAGTATAAATTTGTCAAGTAAGTGCAGGGATGACCAAACAGATTGAACACACAAAAATAATTTTGAAATATAATTGTTAATAGTACATTTAATTGATATAGAAGTATTAAAGTGGTATATGATTCAAAAACTCAAATACCATTGATAGTTTAAACTTCACATATAAATCACATTTTCAATCATCTTTGAGGTCCTTAAAAATGCTAGTGTAGATCCTTAGAAAGTCTTTATAGCAGTGGTGGCCAAACTTTTGATCACTAAGGGCGACCTGTAATTTAAATTATAGGCAGCGGTCTACCAACATCGTATGTGTTGAGTGATCATAAGAAAATTATTAATTTAAAGCTGAAAATTAGTTTTAATTTAACATGATATTGAATATTAGTAATATCTATGATTAAGTTATTTTAATAAGACAAAAAAAGTTTTCTTCTTACAAACTAATTAGTTTATAAATAAAACATGTTCTTTCTTATTAATGCAAACATTGTTATTGTAAATTAATTTTAACAGCTATTTTTATTTCGTATCAGAGGATGCTCTGTAAGCATGACATTGCATATTTTCGGCAAGCTTTTCATGCTGTGGTTCATATGTACTTATAGCTATTCGTAAATATGCTGTCAAACGGGAGCGATGTTTTGACGACACATCGTCTCGGTCGGAGGGTTTGTCTCGCATATGATATGAGGAACTGAGGTGTCTACATATCACACAGGCGGTTGACTAGGAATAGTTACGCGGTCGCCGCTTTGGCCACCCCTGCTTTATACACTCCTTGTTTTTGATATTAGAAAATGAGTATAATCTCAGATATGGATACTTTTATTTATGAAATTTTTAAATGTAATGTAAATTTCTAAAGAAACCATACATTGTAAAATATACAATATAATAGTTTTTCACCTCTGATATCAGGAGGAACCTTGATATTGGTGTATGACAATATTTCACCATGGTATTGGGAAAACAAAATATGACCCATGAAATATTGATTTGTTAATATATGGTTGATATGCTTATCAAATATACTAAACAACTGTAATAATTTTCAATTAAGATTTTTATGGATGTTCTTGTCTTGTGTTTAGCAGGTTTTATTAATTTATTCAGGATGAAAATTCATCTACTTATTTAATGGATAGAATTATCACGTGCAGTTATTTGATATCAATAACATTCTGGTGTTTATTCAATTATCAAAATATGCGTTGCTTTCCTAGGAATATATTATGTATTTACACCAACACATATACATGTAAGTGCATATTCTTTAAAATAAAATTAGGCCTCTCGCCATGAGGAAGTAATATTGATTCACCTATTGTGCACTCTAATAAATTGGCCAACACAATAAGCAGTTAAAATTGTTTGTATTCATGCAGCATTAAATAAGAAATTCACAAATCCTTTTAAAGTTGATTTAATATGTCATTGTAAACACTTATGACTTGTTTGTATATATAAATAGATACACACCTTAAACAGATGCATACATATAAATATAAGACAAATTATGTTATGAATTGAAAATAAACAAAATGACATGTGCCTATTCTAACAAACTTTTCATTTACATTAAAGAGTTTGCTAGTGCAATGACACTTATTTTCTGAGCAGAATACATCTCAAGTGTTCAAGGAGAAGGTTAAACCTTTGATCCCAGCAAATGACTATCCAGCCTAGTAAAGCTCCAAAGCACTTTGATATGCTTAAGGTTTTCCAGTAGTATAACTCTGTAGCTTCCTGTAAAATATATAAGCATTATTATTGATATTATTACTCATCTCAAACCTCTAGATACACATAATAGAAATAGGTAGTGTGAGTTATCAAGAAGATATTAGTCCAGAACTTTTATAAAACATAAAATAATGGATATAATATATTTGAACACTTGATGAAAATTTCTCCTACAAACATGTGATACATACAGGGCTCCCATACCTAGATTTGTCCCTTATTTTGAGTCAAAAATATAGCAAAATATTAATATTTATTGCTCACTGTAAGTATAATTTAATGTACACTGCTCAAAACAATTAGGGGAGCACATGGTTTTAATGAAATTAAGCAAATACTTACACCGATAAGTAACATAAAATAAATCATCCATAATTTAAAGCCTAGCAGGAAACAGAAGAAGAAAACTTCATATGCAAATCAAAGCTCATGACGTCAAAAATCAGAAAAAGGACATAAGGGCGGAAATAGGGATGTTGCATAAACGTCTGTTTCACTGCCTTAACTGTGAAATTCGATTACTCAGTTATTCGTTTTGAGAAAAGGTGACTTGAAAATGTCTCAACAACGTGATTTACCGGAATCCATAGCATGGCGTATTATAAGCAGACTTGAATCCGGCAAACACAATGTAGTGCCGCGGACACTGTTGGAGTCGCCAGAAGTGTTGTTGCAAGGCTGTGGAATCGATTCCAAGAAACACGGAATGTTAGACGTTGGCCACGCGCCACTACAGCAACTGATGACCGGTATATACTGTTAACATCTCGTCAAAACAGAACAGACAATGCTACTCAGCTGCAAAGACAGTTGCTCTTGGCAACAGGACGAAGGGTGTCCAGCCAAACAGTACGTAATAGGCTTCATCAGGAAGGTCTCTATGCACGTAGGTCAATGGTCTGCATTCCATTGACCTCACGCCACCGTGCGGCCCGAAGAAGATGGGATGCTGAACATCGAGATTGGGAGCAACATGATTGGAGCCAAGTGCTGTTTACAGACGAGTCCCGATTCAGTCTGGAGTGTGACACCCGACGTGTTTTGGTATGGAGGGAAAGGGGCACTCGAAATAACCTCGCATTCGTTCGTTAAAGGTCACAATACAGACGAGCTGGTTTTATGGTATGGGGTGGAATCAGCATATGTGGACGTACGGACCTGCATATCTTTCGGAATGGTACTTTGACGGCCCGAAGGTATGCAGACGAGATACTGAGACCTCATGTCATACCTTACGCTGCAGCCATTGGAGATTCCTTTGTTTTACAGCATGATAATGCCAGACCGCATACAGCTTGTCTTGTGGAGAACATGTTTGAAGCTGAAACAATACAGCGTATGGAATGGCCAGCGTGCTCTCCTGACCTGAATCAAATTGAGCATGTTTGGGACATGCTCGGACGACGCATTGCTACGAGACCAAGGCCTCCTTTTACTCTCCGAGACTTGGAGATTGCACTTCTTGAGGAGTGGAACAGTATTCCCCAGTCTTATCGATAACATCATCGCATCCATGGAAAACATATGTGCAGCAGTCTTAGCTGTTCGAGGAGACCACATGCCATATTAAAAAACTTACATCATTTCTAAACAATACTTTTTTTTTATCGTTTACATGTAACCAAATTGTTACCCTAAATCATCTTTTCATGTTTTTTCCATATTTTCAAAAAATTAAAGCTTAATTACAAATTTTTTTACGTCTTTTTTTTTCTGTATTGCACATTGATACGCGTGTACTATCCATTTTATGCCAATACGTGGCTGTCTCGCACAGTTTTCTTAACTTCTTGGCTTGCTCCCCTAATTTTTTTTAGCAGTGTAGATTGTAAAATGGTACAAGTGGATATTATTATGAATTAATTATATCTCCTGATTATGGAACCATCCTATAATTTTGGTATTTGTCACATAATATCAAAGATGAATTCAATAATCCCAAATATGAAATCTTGAACTTCATACCTTATTTGACTATTTTACCTTGCTCATCTGAGTACGAAGGGAGAGTTTATCATAGTTAATTTGATTGTTTTTCTATGATTTTATTATCCTAAAAATGAAACAAACAGATATCCTAAAAATTGTCGTACCTGGATATGTATAACGGGATTCGCAAAACGAGTAGTTGAGGAGCATGTTATAAATGATAAATAGCAAGCATAAGAAAAAAAACAAAGATCTTCAAAAAATTAAGCTTGGAGGTAATTAAGCTTGACAACAATTAAATTAAATAATTTTAATTTTTACTTCAAATAAATTTCAAATATGTGGTGTGTATATCTAATTTGTATTTTTTTTTTTTTTTATCATTTCTAGTTTGCATTAAAAAAAATTTTTTTTTTTTTTTTAATCTAAATTTATTGCATTTTTCTTGCTGGGAATCCTGAATGTATACATAATGCAGCCAGAAGTTTAAATGTTGCATGATAACAGTTACAATGTTGTAAATAAGTAAACTGCTGTTAAATGTTTACATATCAAAATTTTGAAACACAATACTTCTTAGGTAACTAGACGGTAACCCGTCATTTTGACATCATAATGGAAAAAGTATATGAAGGTTAAAAAATATCCCGAATTATTTAACAATATTGCATTTAATCCACACCTTGTAAAAGCAAACCCTTTCATTATTTTTTATTTATTTAGTTTTCATGCGATTGGAGTAGTAGACTGCCATCCACCCCGTCATTTTGACGTCATAATGGAAAACATATGAAAATTTAAAAATATCCCGAATTATCTAACAATATTGCATTTAATCCACACCTCGTAAAAGCAATCCCTTTCATTATTTTTTATTTATTTAGTTTTTCATGCGATTGGAGTAGTAGACTGCCATCCAGTTTTTTACAGCTCACTACGCGATATGAATACTTGAGCTACTTGATTCATTCACATTCAAGTTTGTTTTCTTTCAGAATTCATCGCAAAAGTAAACAGATTTTTAAAAACTGTTAAATATACAGCTAAAAGCATTCAATCTTTTTTAGTTCTGAATGTTTTATAGAAAAATAGGCTGAACAAACGTGATTTGATGGAGAAGATATTAGATTTTAGGTAAGAAAAAATTCTGATCCACATCTGAAATTGAAATTAAGCCTAACCGGCCGTTTGTTTACCGAGGGCTTCAATTGAAGTACAGCCCGGAAGTGTTATACAGAGACAACGGCTATTATATATATAATTGACTTACTTTGAAATTCAGAGACTCCCATACAGTTGAATTTTGATCAGGTACACTTAGTCTGTCATCAACATTTGCTGTGCTCAGACTCAAAAGTAAGGAAATTGGATACATAAAGAGGGTGATCAATTTGAAATCTAATTTTCTAATTAACTTAAAAAGTTCTGCAGTATTTGTGATGTCAAACCTGCAAAATAGATTGAATAAGAATATTTTAAAGTGTATATTGCATAAATAAACAAGAACTCACATTTAAAGATCAGTTGCTAAGTTAAAACAGTAGTTGCTATGTCTAAAGACAATATATCACCCATGGTGTGAATTTGTTGGCTACTTTTTAAAGGAAGCAGCACAGGAGAATCCAAGCCTTATCTGTTAGTCAAACCCAAACACATTTTGTGGAAGCACAAGATGCTATATGATGTGGGTGGCTATATATATATATATCCTAACACTAAACGTTCATCTTCAAATTGTAGTGTTAACCAGTGTAGCACTTTTTCAAAATAAGACTGTCTTAACAAATAAAACAATTTCATCTCATTGTCCCTTCTTTACCATTTTGCATTCTCCGAGCCAAACGATGCAGGATTTTACAATACTAGGCTTGCCACATATCTGTTCACCCTGGCATACAAAGTGGACTTGTCTTCGGGGTCCCAAATATGTTGGGAGAAGCTATAAATTGTTTCCTTCCCTCTCATTCTAATATGGTATTTGCCTTAAAACTGCAAACTGATTGGTCTTGCATTCCTGAAGGATTTTACATGTACATTCTCAAAATAGAATTATATACGGTCAGATAGGAAAATTTTTAAAAATCCTCTAATGCCCCCTGGCCGGAAGTGTTCCAGACCACGTCCATATAGGCTGAGGGGTGCTGCTCCAGTTTATAATGGCACCACAAGGGTTGGAGTCCTATGTAACGATGTGCCACCTCAATTTATACCAAGCACACCAAGGGGCAGCATCTGGGAGAATCGTATACTTTCTGATCTCATAGAAGGACTAGGCTATCTTGAGCCCAATAAAAACTTAACTGCACCAATAAAAAAGGTTAATTTATAGGTTATGCATGAACTTTAAATAAGATTTGGAATTAAAATATATTTTTAGTATAACAAACTTTAATGTATATATATATATATATATATGAAACTGAAAACACAATTACTATACCATTATACCAGCCTTTCAACCACCCTGTCAACAACTGCAATTCTTGGTAATGAAAATCCATTTTCATATGTTTGCACAGACCATCATTTGATCTCTGGAATATCTACTTACAAACAGCAGGCACTATTACCACTCAATGGGGTTACTAACAAAACAATTCTAAATGTATGTTAGAAGTGGACAGAGCTACATCAGTAAAAGACTTGTTACTGTATATTGTGCCTTTTATTAGTCTTCTGTAAAAATGGCACTTTCCAAAGTTATGCTGTAGGAACCTCCTGTTAGCGAGAAAGAAGCTATAACTTTTTTGCTGGAAGTCAGTATTTTGCCATCCAGATACAAGTGTGAAAACAGGCATTCAATGTAAATGTGTTTCAAAGAAAGAGAGACATATTTTGGAAATGCATCAAAAAGGTCATTAATCGCATTGGCACATGAAAGGATATAAGTCACTTACCATTTGTGTTGTGTTTAAGCTTTATATACTTTTGATGCAATGGATTATTCACTACATAGTTTTGCCAAATGTATGTATCAATGTCTAAAAACACGACAGTTGACTAGAGTAATTACATACAGGAGGTCATTATGGAGACTCTCATACTGGAATGTATAAATGTAATTGATAACTTTTTGCATAATTTTGGCAACAGGTGGGTGTAATGGGGAAGCACCAAATTTTTATTCATGATTTTATTGGTCAAAGGTCAGAAGAAAGGCATCTTTGTAAAAAAAAAAAAAAAAAAAATTCTTTTGAAAATTTCTATTTATTTAAATTTTAATGAATTTTGAAATCCATCAATGCATGTTTTATATTTTCTACCTTTAAAAAAATTGGAAGAGATAACACAACACAATCTTTTGATTTTTTCTCTTCCAGTTATTTGTAACCATTCAATCAACCATCAGAATTAAAACTTACTTGCAATCTCATGAATTAAAAATTCATGCATCATAACATTTAGCTAATTATATACTAAAAACATGATCTGGCAGAAAATTGAAATAAGTATCGTAACTTAAACAGTGTAACAAAAATCATGAAAAAAGAAATCTGGTATGGTCTGATATCTATCTAGAACAACCCAAAAAAAAAACTGCCATGCTGAACATGGCCTTATACTTTTCAGGATAAAATTATGATCTGTACAAAAAGAGTTATTCTATACTTGCTGTTGTTATTCATTTTTTTTTTTTTTTAACTTTTTCTGTCATTTTAAAGAGAAAAGTAAAATAGAAATCTCGATGTAAGTTGTACTCGTATAGCATTTTATGATATTTTGTTTTGCAATTGTAGCAGGATAATACATAATGATATGACATAGAGCAGAGCAAACTCTCCTCAGTGTTAAGACACTAACATTGTCTCCAATTAGTTAATTTTTTATACTTATTCTTTTACAAGTGCTGAAATATAAACTTGATTTTTAGGGATTTTTTTTTTCTTTTTAAGATATTAAAAGATTATAACAAGATTAGAAATTACTTTAGAATTATGGTTATCAAAAAGAATTTACAAGGAAAAGGAAACTTACCTATCAAAAACTGATATACAGCAAATGACACACAGACAATTAAATACATTATTGACAGGTTTTGAAAAAAAACTGAAGAACTTTATAGTATTTTCATCTACTAACAAATCAGCAAATAAATGAAGCAATACTAATATGTATAAGAAAGATAATCCTCCTAACAAACCATGGCAAAAATTACTTAAACAATGAAAATAGTTTGCAGTTTTAAATGATAAATTTATTAGGAGTTCACTTTCATGATCAGACTGAACAGAAATTTGATGTGAGATCTGGAAAACATCACTAGCATTAATTTCTTTAAATCCTCCTGGAAAGAAAGAAGAGTGAAATTATAAAATGAAAATGATGAATGATATGCATTTAAAACAGGGAATTTACACTTTTAAAATAAGTTACACAAATACTGTATATAAGTTTCAGCTAATTAACTTTCCTGTTTTAGTCTAATTTAAAAATGCAATAAGATGTTGTTTGTATCGAGAACTTGTAAATTTCTGAGTAAAAGTATGTCATTTAAAAATTTATTATTTCTCTTTTGCATATCCAAAATCATAATTGCTATTCATATGTTTTATTTTATACAAGTATTTCTTAAGAATGTTACTAAAAACTTAATAAAAGAATAATCTGATCATAATAATAAGCTGGGAAAAATATTTCTTGTGATTCAAAGTTTGTAATCCATTATGAAAAATCGATGTAGCCCTCTTATCCCAAGACATCAAGATTAAATACAGATCATAATATGGTCCTGAAATAAATATTAAGTTTTGTAAACTTGAACTGGATAGAGCATATGATTGGCTCTTAAACTAAGATATTGCATGAAAGTTAAATTATGAAAATGGTAGTTAACAAAAAAGGCAGCTGATGTCATTAAAAAACTCATCTCATAAATAATGAAACTGCTAGATGATAATAATAAATTCATCTATGAAAAATCATAAAATTATTAGAGGGTTTTCCCTCAGAAATGTATTAATGCTCTTAATAAAAAAAATCAACTAGATTTCTCTTATTTTTTTAGACAATACTTATGCATAAACATTTACTCTGTCTAAACATATCAATTTTTAATCTATATCACAAGTCATAAGACTGAACCTTTTCTGTGACAGACTAATTTTACAACTAATAAGTGATGCAATGAAATGGAAGGTTCTTGGTTCTACTACCAATGCCTATAAAGCTAAAAAAATTGATAGAAAAAAAGTAATTCCACTGTTTTTGTCAAACATCCACAAACCTATCTCCAGAAATAGAAATAAACTACTATGAAAAGATTCTAGTTGCACCACAAAATTGTTTCAGAACACAAAATCTGCATTTCCCGATAATGATGACTACTTACTATCGCCTTCAACAAATATTTTTTCCACCGGTCGGCTTGATAGTTCACCATTGATAAAGTTACAATTAGTAGCAAAAGAAAGAGTTTCATAAATTTCAGTTTTAGAAGAACAGGATAGTTTCATGTTTGCAGCATCAGATGACAGATCATCACAATATACACTTGTATCCTTATCAGTGTTTGTGGATATTTCCTCAGACTTCAGTTCAGATGCAGATAGAATTGTCAATTTTGGTTCTGTACGTAGATTACCTGAACTCTGCTTCAACCGCAACCTTCTGTTTTGTCTTGCTATACTAACTGAGCTCATGATTTAAAAATGACAAATTTCACACTAAAATTTGAAATTTCTCCCAACATAATTACTAATAATAAAAGACGTTAGATTTTTTTTTCTTTAAAATTCTTGGAGTTCCAAGAATTAAATTTTCATGGAGTGTCATGCAACAAACATTCCATGGATTTATAACTAATAAAATAAATAATATTGAAAAACGCCTATGTCCTTCAGATCCAAACAATAAATGAAAATATTTGCGAAATCGCCAAAAGCAAAGTTTAGTCAATACATCTCTGTAATGTGATAGGAATTCAAACTATCTTTTGTAATTTAAAATTGTCACGCAGTTCTTAGTTCAACAAACACTTGCCATATACTGCTTTCTATATTCTGGTATTAACAGTTGCCATAGAAACAAGCAAAGAGAAAGTACTTGTACCCATTGTAGTAGAAGTTAGAGTTTTTTCGGGATGGGCAACATGAGCGTTGAACATTTCAATATGAGTAACGAGTGACAACTTGATGAGGAAAATTTCCCGCACATCCAACCAGGTATCTCTATCGTAACCTTAAAGATAACACTCTTATGTACGGATTGTAAAATCTGTTGTAACGTCACGCTGTGAGAAAAGCTCTGCCGCACTGCAATTACATTGTTGGAATGGCAACAAAACTCATTCCTTACAGTTGGAGATTTCATTCCGAGTGGTCCCAACTCCAGTTAAAGCACAACAGTTATATTTTATGTCGAGTGTAGAATATTCGCGTACACAGACGTAGTTACAGTACGTCCGGGAAGCTATCATGTCTTGATGAAAACAGTTATTTAGATTGTACAGTTGTTGAAATTATTTATGTAGACTTATTTTAGTACCTGAAAATACCTGTATACTAAAATTTTTGGTATATCTGTGCCTCAAAATGGATTTACAATCATTATTGGATCATGCTGATTATAATACGGTTGAAACTAAATACAAGGTAACCTAGATTTTTATTCATTGTATATCTTATATATAGTTTGTATCTAGGGAAAGTAAAGCCAATGATAGATATTAGCTATTGATCATAATCTAAAATAGTGAGAAATTACCAAATGAGTTTATTTTAATTTAATACTATCAGTGTAAGTTTTAAAAAAAAGCAAATTTTAATTTTCTCTGATTTTTCCCAAGGTTATGAATGTAATTCATAAATTTTACTTTTCTGTTCATTTATATGTAAGAACGCTATAGAAATGCATGGCCTTAATTGACAGCTGTGTTGCAGTTGTTGAAAGAGTATCAAGAATTAATAGTTGGAATCAAACGCGTGAGCTACGCTGCATTAGCATAAATCGAGCATATGTGTTGTTTATTTCACTGGTAAAATCCATTGCGATGTTTGTAAATTTTGTTAAACTGTTTGTATGTCGTGATAGCACTTACTTGCCAATTACGGTTCTTTACGTATCTTACCCTAGGTTATATCAGATAATGAGTTATAGCTAGTTAATCATAATGAATTGTTAAATTAATTTCGTCATTTCTACCTAGGGTTTTTATAGCTCTACCGATATCAAATAGATGTTAATGATAAACCATTTCTGAAGTCTGGCTTCAGAAATTTTATTTTACCAATTTTGCTCAGAATATATTAATAACCCATGTACACGAAACCACTATCTTTAGTGTGCGTATATTGTTGCGTCAAAGAAAATATAAATACAACCTATGAGAAACGTTATTTATATTTGCGAGGTTATAAATTGTCTTTAATACTTCTTGCACTGGTATAAATATGAGTGGCTATTTATGTAAGTGAAATTGCTGTTTGATTATTTGGATATAGTGATTAGATGAGTGTTTTGCATACCTATAATGCAAATGTGTAAAATCGATGAATTAGCTATTAATATATCAGAGTTAAATGAACCTTTTACATTTTTAATGATATAATTACAAAGTTTCATCATTGTAAGATGATGAATAGTGTGACAGCTTGAGACTTTTATTTTCTTGTGTATGTATTAAAATTATTTTCAAACAAAATTTTTCTTATAAAAATGTGTGTGACTGTAAGTAATGATTATACATTGCTAAAGACATTAATATATATATATATATATATATATATATATATATATATGTATGTGTGTGTATTTTTTTTGGGGGGGGGGGGGGAGGGGCTGTTCTTTAATTTTTTATTGTTAAATTAAAATATGATATTTGCTGTGTGATTATACTAAGGTTACAATTGCCATATGGTATATATATATATATATATATATATATATATATATATATATATATATATATATATATATATATATATATATATATATATATATATATATATATATATATATATGCTAAGTTAGTTACTTCAGTTTTACTCTCAGTGATATTTGACACAAGAATTAAAAATTTTAATTTTCCTAAAATCAATACAGAATGAAGTATCAGTATATTAATACCATTACTTTAAATTTTCTAAAGATTTTTAAAAATTTTTGTATTATTGAATCAGTCTACCTGTAATTGCCTTAGCTCTGTTTTACAGTTGATGTATATAACTTTCCTGCAATTGACTTCTCAACGACTCACTTTGAAGAAACTTCATTCTAATTTCAGTTTGAACATTTCTATTATTGTTAAGAATTCTTTTGGACTGCCTTTTTTGAAGATGTTTGTTTGGCATTTAAAAGGCAGTATCTTTTTTTATATTTTTCAACTCTCAGTTCAGCTTGAATCATTATCAATTTCCGATATAGGGAAGATCTATCCCTGTGAATTCTTTTTCTACCAGCATGAACTCTTGATATACTTTGGGGACTTTCAGAGGAACTAGTTGATGAAAATATATCTGAATTATTTTGTAATGACAAAGAACTTGAAGAAATTTCAAGAGGATTATCGACACTTTCACATGTTGCTTGTGTTAAAATAGTCACTTGATTTGAATTGTTTTACTTCTGCCTATTTTTAGCTGTTGCAGTTTGCCATCTTTTTCCTGTCTGTCTGTAATAGACTTGATATACTCTTGATCTTCTTTTCTTCCTTTCTTCTTAGATATTTCATGCTCTTTTATTTAGCTTCAGAATATGCAATTGGTTCATTTTTTTTTCACAGTGTTTAGTTTACATTTCTTGTTCCTGAAGTTTTTCTTCAGTGGTTACTTTTTTCACCTTGCCCATTTTGAATAAACAAATAATGGCTAAATTTGTTGATTAAACTCTAAGTGAAGTGAAAAAAGAACTCCAATAACACTTTTCTTAATATTTGAACTTAAGTTAAATGAAACTTAATTTATATCGACTAACAAAGCAGTTTCCAATATAAAGCAAGAAACATGTTTTAAAAAAGCAGCATGGAAATTGGCTTCACACCTGCTTATTTACATAGCCACAATACTAATTATCTTGAAACATTGGACAATACTAAAGCTCTTATGGTTTGAATCAACTAGTATTGTTATCATATAAGTGGATATCAAACTAATTACTTTATCTAATATCACAAAATCTCAGTAAATTTAAAATTAGTATTATTCATAAATATAAATATATACACAATTAAATAATGTAAAATCTAAATCCTTTTCCCTCCATTTTTGTTTAAAATTAATTTTTTTTTTTTTTTCAGAAAAAATAGACTTCTAATAATTATTATCGTTTTGTAAGATCAGCCTTTTTAAAGAATAAGTCAGTAAATTAAAATCTTTATATTAACTCAAATTTATATGCAAAATATTAAATGTAATTTTTATGGAAAAATATTACAAAATTTTAAAAAAATTTAATTAGTTATTTCTATAGTCTGTTGGTTATTACCATGTTTTCAAAAAGACATGGTAATGACAATTTTAAAGTTAAGCTCATTTTAGGCTTAATTATAACAATTGAAGGCTTATAGTATATTTACTTTGAAAATAGTCCCAAAGCTCTTTATAATTCAATCAACCCCAAAAGGTAATTTTGAATTACTAAATTTCAAGTTAGGGACATGCCATGGTAATGACATTTGCAACTTTTTAATTTTTTAAGATATTCAAATTATTATTTTCCCATTGTTCAAACTATTGCACAATGCAGTTTGCAGTACTTTACAGTATTTACAGTCTATTAATGCACTTTACAGTATTTCTTAAAACAAAATTAAAACATTCCTGTTAGACTCATTAAATTTAAATTTTTTGGTCAAGGACAGAAATTTCCTTTTATCTGAGAATGACCCTAATATCAGTTGTATGATGGTTCTAAACCCCATAAATTTAGCTTTTTATATGTTCATGCCTTTGAAAAACTAGAATTTATTAAAAAAATGGGAATTAAAAATTTTTAATTTATATTTTGTATGGTCGTATCTTACTTATAGGGGAAAGAAACAATTCTTACAAGCTACAGTAGTGTATTGCCACCTCCTAAAAAAGTGCCAAAATCTAATGTGCAATCAGATGGTATCAGAAGGTTTTTGGAAAAGAAAAAAAAAGAGGAAGAAGCTAAAGGTATGTCTTTAGATTCATGAAATTGGTGCATACTGTTTAAATTTATAAGATAAACATTTTATATTATTATTCTGTGTTACAGAGTAACTGCTTTTTTTTATCTTTTGTTTTAAACATAAAGTTTATTGTCTGTTTTGGAAATTCCCCATTGTAAAATCCAAGATATATCTTCTCTAGATAAATTCACTACTATTTAAGTTGTTATTGTAATATTGATTTAGATATGATGAAATATGTATGAATATTGCTAATCAATGCAAAAGCATTACTCTCACTTTTCTTTTTTTTTTTTTTTTTTTTTTTTAAAAGAGGGTTTACTGCATTTCAGGACAAACTTTCAGACAAAAAGTCATAACTAATACATACTATATAACTGTATCCTTAAGCAGATTCTTTCAAAAATTTTAGAAATTACAAAAAATGTTTAATAGAATTTATATTAATTATTTTACTCTAATTTTATTATTTTCTTTCAGCTGTTTTTAGTGGTGTAGGGCTCAGCTTTTTTAAGAAACAATAAATGGTCAGGCACTATCATCTTTTACAAATAGGTGCTGTAAATGCCAATAGTTTAGTTTATTATTATTTTACTTAATAAGTTTTTTATTTCACTGTTAATTTTCAAACATCTAAAAACATTAATTCAAAGCAATGTAAATACTTTGAAGCAATTTTGATACTTTGATTACACATGTTTATTTAAATGTAAGTGTTCAACAAAAGTATGACTCTGTTTTGCTTCTAATCAAATAGCAGATATATTTTGTTTCCATTTCATAGACATACCTCTACAAAATGTGTTCAGAGATTCTTAAAGGCAGGTTTTTTTTTCTTTATAAATAACTTTTAAATTTACCTGAGAAAAGTAATAATTTCAAATATGCAGAAGGATATTTTTACTATCACAATTTATCACATTTAGTTTCTTAAATAATGAGTACATATAAAAATGAATGTTTAAAATGAAGTCATTTTTATATTGGGATATATATATATATATACTTGCTAAGTATGTTTGATTCTTTTGAAGCTGTATAATCATATCATTCTATGAGATTCTTAAAATATATTGTGTTAGGTTTTCATTGTATAATTAAATGATAAAACTACTTGGAAGCGGGAACTAAGTTGTAAGTTTAATATTTCTTATTGTACTATTTTATGTTTTAGCTGCTGAAGCAAAGAGACAAAGGGAGCAGTTGCTCGCATTAAGAGCACAAAATTCAAAGAATAGTAAGAAAGCAAAAATCATGGCTTCTCGAACTAAAGATAATGACTTTAGTAAAATAAGGTTAACTGAAGATGAAGTTGAAGCAAAAAAGAAAAGGGAAGCTGCACTTGTGAGACAAAATCTAGCAAATAAAGTAGAACGCATGAAAGCACGTATTGAAATGGAAGAGAAAGAAAAGCTATTGCCTAAGAAAAGAAAAAGGAAATCCAAAAATGGTGAACTCATTGAAAAATTTGAGGACCATTCTGAAGATCTGCATAACAGCTATAAGGAATCAAACAGTGTTGCGAAAAACTGTGATAAAAATTTGTCTGTAAAAAATAACAGCATTCGTAAACCCCCCAGGCCACCTCCATCTAATTTTAGTCTAACAGAACTGTTAAAAATTGCTGAAAAGAAACAGTTTGAGCCAATGGACATAGTTGTTGAAAAGAAGGAAGAAGAAAAACTAATGACCAAAAAGGAAAGGAGGATTAGGGAAGAGGAGCTTGCTAGACAAAAAAGGAAACAAGAAAGATTATTACAAACTGATAGTGGAAATTCATCTAAACCATCAAACTCTGCACAAATTGCTACCTTAAATAAAAAGAATAGTTCTGAAAAATATGAGGGTAAAAAACCTGTTGTTATACATGTTGAGAAAGATTCATCTAAATCTACACAAGATGCCTCAAGATTCAAAATTCCCAAAGGTACAGTCAATGCATCCAGCAATAAAAATGTTCCTATTAAGCTCAAAGATAATAAATTGGGCACAAATTTATCTAAAACTAATCATCCCAACTTATCAGCAACAGAAAAACCTGTAAAAAGTTCCCTCATAAATGGACATAAAAAAGTTAAACCTTGTGAAGAAACAAATTCCTTACCTAGGGAAACAGAGGTCAGAAAAAAGATAGCTGTGCCAAAAAAGAATGGAATGAAGGTTAATGCTGTTCAGGCCCCACCTTCCAAACAAACTGCCCCGCCTTCCAAACAAACTGCCCCACATGCAAAATTTGATGAAGAGGCCTTTAAAGCTTCAATAGAAAAGAAAATTAGAGAAAAAATTGAAAGAGAAATAGAAGAAAAGTTAGCTGCTAAAATAGCTCAGATCCAAAATCTTCAGCCTCCAAAAGCTCCTGAAACGCCAAAACCAGTGAAGAAAGAACCTGTAGTTGTAAATAATGTCAAAAAAGTTGCTGAAAAGCCTAAAATTAGGACTTCACATGATACAGAACGCATGAATGCAATTAAGAAACAAATTTTGGAACAAAGGAGTAACAAACCTAAGTTACCAGAAAAGAAACCTTTCAACAAAAATCCTTATTTAGATCCACCTCGAAGACTATTAGAACCACAAAGGCCTCGACGTAAGTTTATCTTAGCTTAATATTCCTGCCCTAAGTATGTAATAATCTGGTCAAATTATTAAAACACTGTTTTTAGTTTTATTTGATCAATTATTATAGTAATTTTGTGAATTAATTCAATTTTTAGATATTTTTGCATTTTAATTTGTTGTAAATAAGTTAATTCATTAAATCCATCATAATATTATAGAATGCATGTATATTTAAACTTACAATATGTTGGTATATTTTAATCATATTGGTATATCAGTTGTGTAGTGGTTCAAACCATTTATAAAAATTAAATCTGAAAAAAAAAAAAGGTTGAATTTGATCTTTGAGTCTCAAAACAGTTTAGGTGTGTCTTAATTGCCTGGACAAATGTTTTACTAAGTATCCACACAAAAAAGGTGCTGAGAATGTTCTCCACAGCTATTATTTCACTAAAATATGTATGCCTCTTCTACTAGCTACAATATATAACTTACTGGTTTTGTTTCATAGCAGAAAAAGTAATTGTAAGTCAACAAATAAATCTCTTAAAACAGGATATTATTGATAGTAATTCTTAATGTATGTTATGAACCATTATCTACAGTAATTTAAATCTGTTTTAAAGGTAAATTTGCTTTGTTAAATAGAAAACATTGTGTTAACTTTATAAATGTTCTTATTTTTCTAGATTCTTTATAAAAGCTGTGTAATAAGATTCTTTAAAGTAAAGTCTTTAGCACTTATTATTCTAAGACTTTTTATTGTTTCTTGCAATATTTTAAATATATTTGTTAAATTATATTTTTCAGTTAGGGGTTAAACCAATTTCTTTATTCATATCTCTCACATATATACTATCCCTCATCTTGTTTTGATAAAGTATTATCTTAAGTGTCCACTTGAGAGAAAATCTCGATATTAATCTCAGGGTGTTATCCATTTGAGACCGGTTACACTCTCGAGACAGGTTCTAGAGACTCGAAGGTCACTGCAGTCTGATGACCAGGAACATTTTGTGTCGACATGAGAGTGAACTCGTAGACAGTTGTGTGATTAGATCGCAATTTGTTTTTTATCTTTTCTTTCCAAATAGATTCGCCAATAGGGCGTCAAGCCCTAGCTTTTATAATTGCGTATAAAATTGTGAAAAAGAGGAGTGTTGGGTAAGAAAATGGGCGGATCAACGAATTTAATTCAGAGCTTATTCAACATTCGTAAATGAGTTGTGGTTGGAAGATGCACAACAGTTCAGAAATTTTATTCGGATGTCTGCAGCATAGGCATAGCGTGCTTCTAACTTTTTTTGGGGGGGGGGGGCATGAACAAATTCAATTAGGGCCTTCCTCAGCGCATTGACTGCTGGACGGTCCTTAAAATATGAAATAATATGATTTTTTCGAAATTGAATAACAATAGAAATTATGTTTGAATAATATTCAAAAGTTATACAATGAGAAAAATAAATATAATATAAGTAAAATGAGTAAAAAATCTAGCATAGAATTTTTGTTATGGATCATATCATTGTTAAAAACTATGTTAAGGCTAAAAACATAACCGGAATCTTCAGTTTCACAGTTTGAAAAAGCGGGGAAAAAGCCAACTTTCTTAAAAATTTTCTACAATTTTCGGATTTTAACTGAACTTTTATTAACTTTTAATTTATTTCAAGTTAATAGCCTGCTCCCCCTCCAACTTAACTTGGGCCCCCCCCCCTTCCCCCCTCCCGACACTATGCCTATGGTCTGCAGTGCAATTTGAACTGCAGAACTGCAATTTGAACTGCTTCTAAATTTAGTAAAACACCCTATTGTCAAGCAAGATACAAAATTACATGATGCAATTCCTGTTCATGACAAATTGATGGTTACACTTTGTTTTCTGGCTTCAAGTCAGCATATTCAAGCGAATATTCAAGAACAGTAGAGTCCCGCTACATATTTTAGGTATTTTTTATGACTACATCTTTTCCTTCAGCTTTATTTTATTTTCAATACTACAAACTGCATATGTAGATCCAATTTTTTGACCTAACAAAATAGGGTTAACAAACCAAAACAACTTTGTGATTGTACAATATAACTCAAAATTTATTTATTGTACAACACTACAAAACATAGCTGTAACAGACTCACAAATAAACGAATAATATGCTAAAAGTACCAATTAACAACTAAAGGGAAGAAACAAAAGAAAATGACCATCACAGTTTATAAATTTTGTCGCAAATTCTTCAAATGTGCTTTCCCCCCCCCCCCCCCCCCCCCCCCCCCCCGATTCCTGTATAATTTATGTATCACATTCCATAAAAACTCCTGTTCCTCATAAAGATGGATTAACTCCAACACTTTCATCAGTCCACTCTCTTTTATCTGGTACAACCTTCTTTTCACTCATTTTGAAAAATTATTTACTGATTTATATTTATTGTGAAATAAAAATAAAAATTAAATAAAAGAATTAAATCAAGTCTCAGCTCTGACAAAAATCTTCCAACACTAACGGAAGACTGGAGACTAAGTCATGAGAGCATGAATGAGCATGTCCACTTGTGACAGCTGCAATCTCTGATACTTGTACCTGCTTGGAGCCGAGGCTGCTCCCAGGCTCCTATCCATTTGTGAGTCTATTGTCGAGACTACTGTCGAGACTGTTTTGTCACAAGTGGACACTTAGCATTATATCACCATATAACTTGTCAGTCATCAATATCAGTTTCATATTAATTGCCACATAATTTGTCAGTAATATGTTTGATATAATTTTAACTAGGACCACCACCAGTGAAAAGGAGAATAGAAAGTGATGATGATGATGACGATGATGATATGAGTGATTTTATAGATGATGGACCTTCTCAAAATGAAGAAGATTATTCAAAATATATTAAAGAAATTTTTGGTTATGATCGTAACAGGTAAAAATTTGCATTTTATTTCTTAATATTGTTTATCCCTGCATGTTGAAGGATTAATGGGGTGGTTTAGGTACTGTATTTTACCTTACTAGAGGGGGGGAATTTTGAAAATAAGAATATTGTTTGGTTCCTGAATCTGGCACTTCTAGACAAGAGAGCTAAAATAAATTTAATACTATTTTAATTTCACAAAATTTTTTTAAAGTAGTATTGTCATTTCTGATGGAAAGATTTTAAAACATCTTTATATTATTCTATTATTCTAGACTACTACTAATCCTTTTAATAAGCATATATGTGGATCTTGGTGAACATTTCAGCTTTCAAAACAATCTAAAAATCTATAATTTATATACACCTGTATATCTTTTTACATGGGGGATACGTTTCAGAGACTACTGTGTAAAAGAAAAACATGTAAAAAGAGATGCAGTTATTCTTTAAATTGTTCAGGGGGTTGTTGGCCTCAGTGCAGCAGTTGAAAGTGGTTAAAAATAAATTGAATTTATTTTTTATTTATAAATACATATAACATTTAGTCATTCAGTGTCACTACTGTACGATAAATATGTCTGTTTACTGGTGTTTTTTTTTTTGGGGGGGGGGGGGGGGCGAAAAATTGCTCTCATCAATGGGAATATTTAGTGGTGTTATACCTACAAGTTAATCTTAATGTAATAGAATTAACATCTTGTGTTTCTTTTGTTTCACCAGTTTTGAATACGAATTCAATTATCAGACGCTGTGATTTTGTTTTTGTTAGTTCTTCATAAAGTGCCATATTCATTTTTAAATCCCATTGATATGTCGTAGTTCATTCAACATTGTGACCATTTGTAAGAAAGTGATTTCTAAGTTTATTGGCTGGTTAGAGGCCTTCTAAAATTGTACTTGCAGATACAGGGGTGTAACTATACATTTAGGGGCCCCGGGGCAAGGACACAAATTTGGCCCCTTCAAATATTATGACTTAATTTTTTTATTCTGTCTTGGGGGCACCCTTACCTCGGGGGCCCTGGGACATTGCCCCGCTTGCCCCAGCCTAGTTACACCCCTGTGCAGATAGTGGAATCATACCCATTCTCTGAAATACTCTCTGATAACATTGCACTGAATATTTTTTCTTTTTTGATTTTTAAACCATGTTAAAGTTTTTAAAAAAAGTTAAAAAAATAATAGGTTCTTTTTCTTGGACCATGTTATTTCAAAACCATGCAAAAGTGAATCGTGTGTGTGTGTATGTGTATATATATATATATATATATATATATATATATATATATATATATATATATATATATAATCAATTTTGAGGGGAAACAATACAACTGTTATTGAAGAATTCAAAAATAAAATTTCAGTTTATTGAAATTTTAAGTTTTTTTATAGCTATATTTAACTGAAAATATTAGCTGCTATTTTCATGTTCTCTATTGTACAGTGTATCAAATAATGGAAGAGGTATTTGAATGAATTTTATTGTTTTGTTTTTCACACTTAATATTCTGAAAATCGTATTTAACTCAGCAAAGACATTTTCTCAACCTTGATAATTCCTCCAGTTTTTGTTTAATTTTCTGTATTATACTATTAAGTCAGTGAAAAAAAAAATGGATTGATGGAATCTATTTGTTTGTTTGTGCCAGTGTTATAAGAAGTGTTATAAAATTCAAGAGTGGTCAATAATAGTGCCTAAATCTTAATTGTAAAACTAAATTTTGTGTAAAAAATTCTCTCAAATGTATAAATAAAAGTTTATTGATGGAAAGATTGATAAGTAATTCTTGTATAACTACATTATTGTAATTAACTGTTGTTAATCATAAGAGAATGTCAGTAATTTGAATAACTTCATTGTGACATTTGAAAATAAAAATTGTTACATTTCATATAAGATTCTAAATATGCATTTACTTTCAACAGATATATGGATGATGAAGATGAAGATGTTATGGAAAGTAGTTTTGCTGAGCAGATGAAGGAAGAGGTTCGAAGGTAATTAAGATAAAAGTCATACATACATACATACATATATATATATATATATATATATATATATATATATATATATTCTTGTTCTTAATTGTTAGCTGAATGTTACAAAATTGTTGATAAAATTTTCTATGCATGTAATATAAAATCTCATAACATAGAATTAATTTGTCATGGGCATAAAAGTAGATAAGCTGGAGAAAAATGAAAGCAATTATCATGATGTAGCAATGTTGTCTTCCAAGTAGCACTAGTGACATCTCATGTCAGGCTTACTCTCTTTCGCTCTACCTCTATTGGTGTATGTGTGTACATGCATGCATACAAAAATATACATTTTTACAGATAGGGCATTGGTATGTAAATTTTGAAATTGAACTTTTTTTAAATTGCATGCAATTAGTGTTTTTTCAATTTATATACAGATAATTATCAATATAAACAAATAATTTGCTGATAATTTAAGTTTAAAACACTTATGTAATTTACATGAAAACACAAATTTTACTTTGACTCATGTCTTTTAATTTCCAAGATCGATGCTTTTTCAATAGATAAAAGAGCAGATGATTGTAGTCTTTAGCTTATCTTTTGTGCTTTAAGTGGAGGGAAAGGAACACTGTTAATGATGTTAAAGCTTGAAACCTTGTTTAATTTTTTAATTAAAGAAAACTGCATTAAATTCTAAATACTTTTTCTGTTAAACTCTGACAATGTATATATTTAATTTAGCTCAGCTTTTTATCTTGTTAAAGTAATTGTATGAATTTTTTGTCTGAATTTTTAAGTGATATTTTTAAACAAATACAACAGTTAAATAAAAAAAGAATCTGGAAATGTTTAAATAGATTTAAAGTTGTTATTAATTTTAAATGTGATATTTAAGGTTTTGAAGCAGAACTGTTGGCATATATTTTTTGCTGTCATCAACAGACATGCAACATATTGATGTAAAGTTATTGTTAATAGACCTTATGTTGAATATTATAAATATGAATGGAATCCTTGTCTCTCATTATATGAGTATTTCCAGACAGGTTAACAGTATTTTAAACTGAATTGTTATACTAATTAGTGTAAGAAGAAATATCTTGTACTACTAGAGAATGTTTATAATTTTTGTATCAGCAAATGTGGCATTTAGGTTCAAATTCATTTTTGTCCAAAAGGTTTTAGAACTCTGTACCTTAATCCTTTCATCATTTCAGTTAATTTTTTAATCAGTTATTCAGTTTTTAATCTTTATTAGCAGCTTATATGCAGGCATTAATTAAAGTATTTAATACTGAAATAATTTTGTAAAAAAATTTCTGAAGGAGAGCTTAGTTTTAATGTAGGGTTTAATAAAGATTTTTTCAATAACTGGTTTTAACTTCCCGTCTAAAATAAGTTTTTTAGATACAAATAGATTGCATTATTATTTCAATTTATTTGCTGATTGTGTAGCCAATTTTCACTAAATTTTGGGTTTTGTAGAATGCTGTAAACTAGATTCTTTCTGAGTTAATCATGATTGAAAGCATTTTATGTTTGTTTTAAGATTTTTGATAAGTTAAGCAACTAGTTTATGTGGTGATAATGTGTTGTTACACATCTAAATTTAATCATCTATATTTATGACTTTCAAAATTTAAGTCACAACTGTAGGACTGACATCTAACCTACAAGCTCAGGCTTGCTCCCTCTCTTATATACTAGGATATAACAACATGGTATCTTGAAATAATGTGATGTGCATGTGCGGTGTGCCCTTTTTCTATTATAAACAACACTGATTGATATTCATTTTGATTTGAAACACTAAATGAGTATCGACAAACATTTCTGCATATCTCTCAAATGAAAGGTTTAAAATTTAAAAAGTTGACCTTAGAACTCCAAATCAACTACTCAGAATAAAGTATTACATGATGCTGAAAGATAAATTATGAAAACTTAGTAAATGCTGACTCCAGTGGAAAAAATTCAGGAAGTTCTAATAAAATTCCAAAAGCTGTAAGATCCCTGTAATATTCACATGCTGACTGATACACATACTCAGAGACTTGAGGGTGAGGCAAGACAAACTTATCTAATTATTGATAATGAACTGGAAAATAATCAAATTTCTGAAAGTTAAACTCATAAATTATATTAAATTTCTGACTGATTAACCTTTATTGATATTTATTTATTTATTTTTATTTTTTTTTTTTGCTGATTTCAGTGCAAGACTTGGATATCTAGAAGATTTAGAAGAAGAAAGATTAGAATTAGAAAGACAAAAGAAAAAGAAGAAAAAGAAATAATGTACAATAACTATACAATTGTATATTTTTATTCCTGTGGAATAATATTTAAGTTTATAAAGAACTTTTAATTTGCATCTTGTGATACCGTTGTTTTTCTACTCAGAAACATTTTTATAGTAGGAAATTAAATGGTTTATTTTTTAAGGAAGTTTTTCTAATTGCATTTAACAGTTTTAAAATTATTAAATTACCTTTGTATTATCATTTTCTATCTTTTCTGAGTACTTGCTATGAAAAGAATTTCACCAAATGTGTTTGCAATTGAATAATTTTTTTTTTTTTAAACTTATCAGCTGTACAGATATTGTATTTATTATGATGGTGTATTTATGTATATAGCTTTAAATTACTCTATTAATTACTATTATTGGAAAACAATTTTCAAATTTGTTGATATATGATTGTTAAAATTTGTTAGACAGATGATTTTAATTTATATAGTTGTTTATAATATTGAATTGCTGTGAGTTCAGATATTGCCCTATGGATTTTGTTTGTTAATAATATATTTGTATGTATTTAAAAGCCGTTTGTCATGTTACATAAAAACTTAGTTAATTTCTTTCTCTTTAAACTTAGCAAGAACAACAACAAAAATTAGTATTTACAGTAGAATTTCATAGCATGGTGTGTTTTACTAGTTTTATATGAAGTTCTCATCTTTTCTTTATAAAGTCATATTTGAAAAATTTTCAAACAATTAAAAAAGAATTAGTGAAGTGGAAATAATTTTTTAAGATAGTAGAAATAATAAAAATTTTGGATCATGAAGTTTTTGATATTTTTGCACAGTATTTTCTTTGTAGCAGGTATAAGTAAAAAAAATTTAATAAGGTAGAAAAAAATAGGAAATTTGAATGTTTTAAAGGAAAATTTTGTTTAAAATATTGTGGAAAATTAAAATTCTTTAGAAATTGAAGGTAAGTTGTTAAAAATTATATATGTAACTATGGAAATGGAGGAGACTATGGGAAAGTAAAATTAATTATTAGACTTCTAACAGAGAAATTTTGTTATTTGGATTAATATGGTAATCACAGTCTAAAACCAATGTAGTTTTTATGTATAAAACCAAGAATGGACAATTAAGTTGTATGAACAACTGAAACACAAGGTTAGGTATAGAGGATTCTTACTAGTTTTCAAAACATAAGTAATGGTCATAATTTACCACATTGTAAAATGTTTCAATGCAAATACACAAGTTATAATACATAAAAGTAAAACATAAAACTTTAGTAGTTGATTAAAATTTAACTGATTTTATGATTGTGGAGTTGTTGTTGGCTTTTTTTTTTTGGGGGGGGGGGGGCATGACTGGGAACCCTGGATTAAAAAAAAAAAAATTCCATTTGCCATATTACTTTAAGACCATTTTTTGTTCATTTATGTGACTGTGAATTTATTCTGTTGAAACAGATTATATATTTTAAAAGGGCATTTCATTTATATAATGATAGCTGGTAATTTGTTACCTAGGGGAGCTGTAATCTTGTGTTCTGTGTTATTTACTGTATTTCTGTATGATGTGTTACAATAAACTGTGTTTGTAAAAATAATTTGATTTGCAACAAATTATTCTCACCAGTACATATTATAGGCTGCATCTATGGAAGATAGAATATATCCTAAGTTGTTTTGAATTATAAATTTATCTACTCCATTTTGAAATGATTAGAATCATTATTTTTCATGCATGTATATACCTAAACATATCCTATAAAATATTCTGCAACATGATAAAAATATGTTGACATCACTTATTTAATGATTCTCATATTTTCAGTATTCTGGAATCTTCACTGTGCTTGTATTTATGCATTTGTGTATCTGAGCTTTGATTGTATTTGCCTTCAGGTCTTAATTTTTTGTTATTTGCGTTTGTAATTGTCCACAGTGGTATGTTTTACTACTTTTTTCATTTGTTATTTCTTTATACCTTAATATATTTGTTTTTCTAAATAAGTGATAATTCCCACTGCAACTAATACCATAAAAGTTAAATGGGATTTTTTTTATCAATTTAATAAATCAAATTTTAATTGACCAATATCATTAAATTGAATTTTCTTTCTACTGAATTATTAGATTCCCAGTCTGTGCTTGTATTTGTTTATACATAAGAAGAATGTGCTTTTTCTTTTAACTAAAATTTTGTCTCTTTTATATTTAATTAAAAAAGGAATGGGATCAACTATATAATTTTTAATGTGTTATGTTTAAATGTTTTTTCTACATTTTAATATAAAAAATTTTATTTTTAAGAAATTTTGTAATTTGTGTCATTTGTTTTAAGATGATGATATATATATATATATATATATATATATATATATATATATATATATATATATATATATATATATATATATATAACCTAAATGTAGTTTCAGACTGGTGTATACCATTAGAAAAGTGACCAAAAAGGATAGTTCTATTTTAATATATAATAATTATTTGAAATGTATTAAATATTAATGTAATATTTTAAAAAAACTTTAATATAACAGTCTTGTATTTTCAATTATTCTTAGACTATCATGAAAAACAATATAAATATGATAAGACTTATTTTTGTAAGGATACCAACCAATTAGAACCATTATCTGATAAATCAGTGCTTCAAATACAACCATCATAATTTGCTAATTGTTGATATCTAAGTATGCATTTTCTATTTATGTTACTATTATTTGTAACATAACACTCTGTTGAGAGCTAAAACTTTGAAATATATAATTTTGATCAAAATTTTTTCTTTTTTTTCTGAAAATTAATTTTAAATGTTTTATTTTGAAATGTAATTTGGCATTTGCTGTACATTTTATTTAATCATCATATCATCAAATATATTGTAAAAACATTTTGTATCAAAAAAATTCTTTGGAAAATAAATTTAAATGAATATGCATATGATTAGTTCTTTGTGGATATGTGTAAAATTCCAGTTTCATCACAAACACTCCCTGCAAAAACTTTTATGGTTGGCTTGTTTATTTTGATAGTGATCTGATACTAACAATCTGCAATTTTTGCCAATAGATACTTCTAAATGGTATTGCAAATTAGAATTTAATTTAAAATATAATCGGACCATTGTCATTAAGCTCTCAGAGCTTCTGTTGTTGTGCCTTGGAGTTCAAATTGTGTTATATTTGTTGTTTGGTCCATATGTCTAAGTTTCCTAACATGTAACACAAAAGTGGAATGCTTTTCCTTTGGAAACTTCTTTGATTTACTTGTAGGGCACATCATTTTAATTGGCCATCCACATTCTATAGTAGTTAGTGACAGAAGCTTCTATGGAGTGGGCCCGGGTTCAAATCTCAACTTAGGCATGGACATTCTTGTACCGTCCTTTCATAGGCAATGTTGATGGTCCACTTGTATGGTACAGCCACAATAAAGCCAACAAATATGAGATGTGGGTTGGACAAATGTCAAAATGACAAGTTCTCATCACATGTAAAGGGGGGAGGGGGGATTTTAATTTATTACTGATGTAAACAAATCCTCCATCCTTTTTACAAGCCAAATTTTCTTTAACCTTTTCCTTACGGGGTGGGATAGCATGCATCCCAAGAATATATATATATATATATACACATATATATAAATTTACATATATTTATATATATATATTTATATACATACACATATATCTATACACACACACACATATATATATAGAGGGAATCGGAAAAATGGGCCCCGTAAGCTAAAGGTTAATTTTATTTAGAGTATTGAAAGGTTGAAATTGTTTTACTAGCAATTTAATGCTAATACTACAAATCACATATCTGCAAGATTCTACTCAGTCATATACTCTTACAAAATTCAAGATTAGCAATGATTTTAGAGTAATGGGCATCAAAAATCACTTAACATAGACTTGTTTATAAGTCTGTGAATAAAAATCCCTTCAAATAGTCTCAGGGATGTTATGCCAATACCAAACTGTATCATTTCCCAATATCTGCTCCAAAACTTCATTTTTACTAATAACAATTCAGAACAAATTTGACAAGATGCTAAAATTTAGTTTCTATTATAATGGTTAATCCTTGCTGAAAGTACAATTTTTTTTTAATTTATTTATTTTTTGTTTTGTTTTGTTAAATAACTTCTCGGTAATTTTATTTTTATTTTTTGTATTTTTGTTACATCGTAGTTTTTCAAATAAGGTCTCTGGCAGAAAAACCCCATTTCTCAATTCCTATTTTAGCAACAATACTCCACTCATGCACAGTGTCAGTATAAAGTTCCTGATGTTTTACAGAATAAGCAAAAATAAAGAAATTCTATAATGGCTAGTAAAATAGAGAACCACACATAGATTTTAATTAATACATCCCAAATAATATATTTCTATTTGGTTATTTGAAAGTAAGCAATTTAAATGCATGTCATGATAAAGTAGTAATATACCCTAGTTTACAGTATTCAACCATTCCTAGGAGTGCCAAGTTCATACAGTACATAGAGGAAATATTCTCTTGGGGTTCCTGGGTCTTTAAATTTGGCTTTGCCGGACCTGCCAGTTGTTATAACTCTGTGGAAGTATGCTATTATGCCTGGTAAATTGGTAAATCATTCAATGAGTCAAAAAGACATTTCTACAAATCAAAAAGAAAAATGTTACGAGAAATTCTGCGCTTCTTTTTCAGTTTATAATTGTATTAAGACTCATCCAAGATTTTTTTATAAGAATTTTTGGGATTTATTTTTTTTAATTTAAGAGAAAAAAAATCTAAGATACTTTTTACGGAAATAGTAATATGATGTATAATAGTTTAAATATTATTGTTGAATAGTTTAAGTTTCAATCTTTTTGGGAAATGCTAATCTTTGTATTTCATTAAAATGTTCAATATATCTTTCAATGAAATAGCCCTTTATATATTTATTTTGTCAATTAGTACTGAAAAATTTAGTTGTTAGTTCAATTTGTCACCATGTGCAATGGATTCCCATTTTAATACATTCACACATTTTTTAACCTGAATTATTTGAATATCCAAATATCATTTCTATAAATACTCAATGTTTAAATTGTTGAAATTAGTAAGCATATTGATAAGTTCTCTTTACAAAGTGTTTGATCACAACTTTGATAGATTGTCTTTTATACGTCAAATTAATTTTTATGAAAAAATGTATTAATGTAATTTTATTCACTTTCCCCTATTCCTCTAAAAAGATTACATAATTTTCATATTCTATATTTTTCTTCCTGGCTGTAATTTATTTGAAGTAATTGTTTGATATGCTATTGGTCTGTAATTGTTCCCTATCTGGCGAATTTTGCACCACCCTTCTGAAGTTGAGAGTTACTGACTTTGAATCTCAGTATCATCATATGTGTTCATAGTAGTGTGGCATCTAACTGTAGATCAAGGTCTAATTAGCTCTCATGGGCTAAAAAAAAAACATAATTTTTACCCATCAGGACAAATGGTGTAACTACGTTACATAGGCCACGCCTTCCAACGTAGGCTTGCATAGTGAATGACCATAGAAAGATGAAAAGAGATAGGTGGATTTTGGATCCGGGGAGTGGCTTGAGAATAGGAAGTTTAAGTTGGTAGTAAAAGCAAAGCTCAAGGAGAGCAGTGAGAAAATACTTAATAATTTAAGAAATTTAATAAATATGAGCTCACTGCTTACCGAAGTAAGCAGTAAGATTACAAAATAGATAGGAAATAAAAAAGTTAAAAATAATTAAGAACAGAGAACGGCTCTAGGCCGTTTTCTGTTAGCAGGGTCGGCAAAGTCATAGTTGGCAAGATTTAAAAGGAGATCATTGTCTATAGAATTATAGAAATTAGTAGTTAAGTTTTTGAGAAAATTTGGAATAGTAAGGAGGCCAAGCTCCTCATGGATTTCAGCATTCCTGAAATACCACGGTGCGTTAACGATTTGTCGAATAGTAATATTTTGAGCTACTGTGAGCTTTTTAATATGAGAGTCTGCTGCGTATGCCCATGCCGGCGCTGCGTAAGTGATAAGAGGTCTAAGAAACGATTTGTAAATGAGCATTTTATTATTTATAGATAATTTACTGTTCCGAGCGATTAAGGGGAAGAGTAGACGTTTAGCAACTCGAAACTTGTCCCTAATTTGTGTTGTGATGTCTCCAAGTGAGATTTTTGTCAAGGGTGACTCCTAAATATTTAACGGTATCAGACCAGGGGATAATCGTGTTACCAATAATAAGTTTATATTTGTCAACGGTACATTTAGTTTTATGGGTAAACATAATAGCAATGCATTTATCCGTGTTAATTTTGATTTTCCATTTGTCGAGCCACTGTTGGATAGTTTTCATATGATCATTAAGGTATTTGACGGCATATTTAGGGTTATTATCAGTAGCATAAATTGCGGTGTCATCAGTGAAGATGGCAGTATTAGTTTTATTATATTGATAAATATCATTTACATAAATGTTAAATAAAATAGGAGCAATTATAGAACCTTGGGGAAGACTGCTATAGAATTTTAATTTGGAATGTGCGATCTTTTAAGTATGAGGTGAGAAGTTTAATAAGATGGGGGGGAGGGAAATTGTAATTAATTAGTTTATGAATGAGGCCATCAATCCAGATTTTGTCGAAAGCTTTAGCAACATCAAGGAAAAGGGTGGCAGTTGATTTTTTATTTAATTTGGAGTCAGCAAGATGCTCAACAATACGATAAATTTGGTGAGGGGCTGAAAACGATTGACTAAAACCAAATTGATAAGGGATAAGAATATTTGCAGAGAGAAGATGATTGTTGATTTCATTAGCAATGAATTTTTCAGTAAGTTTACTGATAGTATTTAAGACACTAATTGGCTGATAGCTATCGGGGGAGTTCTTATTTTTTCCAGGTTTAGCTATAGGCACAATGATGGAATTTTTCCAACTTTGAGGAAAATAATTCAAATTCAATATAGCATTAATGAGGGCAGTAATTTTGAAAATGAATTTAAGAGGGATGTTTTTGAGCATAGTATTGGTAATTTGGTCCTCGCCAGGCGACTTTCGATTAGGGAGTTTTTTAATAATTTCCTTAACTCTGGATGGGGGGATATAAATTTCAGCAATGGGGTGATTAATAGAATTAAAAAGGTTTATATTAGTTTGGACAGTATTGTCAATGCTAGTATTGGGGCTGGGATATAGGATGAAGTTGTTAGCAAGAGTTTGAGCGATAAGATTAGATTTATCTTCGTCAGAATAAATAAAGTTATTATTACTAGGGTCAATGAGGGGGGGAATGGTATTCGGTTTATTTTTAAGGCATTTAGCGGCTCTCCAAATGGAATTGTCAGTAATGTCAAGAGAAGTTATATAATTTTCCCAACTTTTGTTGGCTTTGTCATGGATGTAGTATCTTAAACTTTGTTGAGCGTTGTTCATAATAGTTTTATTTTGTGTGGTTTTGTTCCTTTACCAATTTTTTCGCGCTCTATTTCTTTCATTAGTGAGAATTCTAAGTTGAGTGTCGGTACGGATTTTATTAGAAGGTGGAATATTTTTGGTATTATTAATGAGAGCAGAGTTAATGTCATTAGTTATGCTATTTACAAGATTATCGATGTCGTTATGGGTGTTAATATCAGGATGAGTGTAGGGTAAGTTGTATAGGTCTTTTTTAAAGTTATCCCAGTTGGTGAATTTAGAATGATTTATGATTAATGGATTAGTGTCTAAAGGAATGGTGAGGGTAACTGGGTTGTGGTCCGAGGAGAGATTGCAGAGGGTTTCAATAGTGATATTATTAGGAAAGCTTTTAACAAGAGCAAAGTCAATAGTGCTACTACTATACTTAGAAAAATGAGTGGGAGAAGAAGGGGCAATAATGTCAAATTCAGAGTTAGCAGTAAAGTTATAAATAATGTTTCCATAGGAGTTATTAGTTTTACAATTCCACAAAGTGTGGTGAGCATTAAGGTTGCCAAAAAGGATAGTGTTACTATTAAGATTATCAAGAATTTTTAAATCCTCAAGGACGTCATTAGGATTTTGAACAGGGGGGATGTAAGTAGAAACAATAGTATAAGATGGGAGGTTATTAAGTTTAATATTTATAGCAGTAGCGTTAATAATTTTGAGGGAGGGGAATGATAATTTCATGATGAGGCAAATTATTTTTGATAATAATAGCAGTGCCTCTCTTGGCTTGTGTGTAAGAATTATAATCGGTTCTATAAGTAGTGTACTGAGGGATGTTAAGTTTATCTGCAGGTCTGAGATGAGTTTCTTGAATGAGAATGATATCGGGGATATGCTCATTTACAAATTCTTTAAACTCCCGGATCCTAGAAAGTAAACCGTTGGCATTCCACGCAACTACAACAAGGGAAGGAGAGGGCGTAACCATTAACTTGATATTTCTGGACGATTAAGCATGCCAGTGAAGAAGCCAAAAATTTTGTCATCTTCAGTCTGACCTTTATTAATTCTGTCTCTGGTTGTGGTAAGCCTATCTATTAAATGTGTTAAATTAGAGGTACCTAAAGCGGTTTTAATTTCATCAAGTAGGTCATTAATTTGCTTCATTTGTTTGAGGACAATTAAGCCTTCAGTAAAATTAGGGTAATCATTAATGTTTGTGGTTTCGGCAGTTTTATTAGCATTTAAGTTTTGGGTAAGATTAGTTATATTAATTTGTGGAGGATTTCTAATATTATTAGAGCCGGCCGCATTGGCATAGGAAAAACCGGGGGTAACTTCTTTACTTTTTCTTTTAGCTTCGGCTTTATTATGTGGAAATGAAGGGCAACCTCTGAAACTGGCAATGTGATCTCCATTGCAATTACAGCATTTGGGGTTTTCTAATTTACCTTGTCCTTTAGTACATTGACTTGTTTTGTGATCACCAGCACATTTGATGCAACGGGGGTTCATAGTACAATTTTCTTGGTGATGGTGATAATATTGACATCTGAAACACTGAAGAGTTTTGAAGGGGGAGTTATATTTTTGAAAAGTAATTTTGATATGAAAGAGGGCTTGTAAATCGTAGATATTTTTAGAATTTTCAGCAGGGGTAAGTTGAATTTGATGGAGTGGTAGAGGGGTTTTTTCTTACTTCTCATTAGGCGATTAACTTTGTGAACTGGGTATTCTAGACGTTCGAGTTATTTTTGGATTTCTTCGGGTTCAATGTCAATGGGGAGTCCTCTGATGACCACTTTGATCAGTTTGACAGTTCCAAGAGGTAGGATAAAGCCTTGAATATTATTATCTTTAAGGAATTTGGTGATATTTCTGTGGTCATCTTCAGTTTTAGATTCAATACGAATAAATTCATCGCTCATTCTTGCGTGGAAATGCCTTTCTTCCTTACCAGCTAATAGATCCAAGATTTCTCTATAATTATCCGTTTTAGCAATAGTTATGTGTTTTATCTTAATTTGATTTTCTTTGGGAGATTGAATTTGAATAGAGTTTTTGTCATTATGGTCTTTCAATTTGTTAAATTTATTTTCAGTTACTGTAGTTATAGGAATAATTGGGATGGTAGCTTTAGCAGTTAGTCTGCAAGCCGGTGTTTTAAAACCGTCGTTATTTTCCTGAACATTAGGTTTACGTTTTTTGTTAGTGTTAGTGTTCGAAATGGAAATATTAGTATGGTTAGTTTGGTCAAGACTATGCTTACCTAGTCTATATCTTTCATAAGCCAGTGGGAATGCCTTTTCTAAGGTGGTATGTAGATTGTCCGGGATCAGTCCATTTTGTAGATTCGATAAAATTCTTTCATTGTCCTCAGGTAATTCGATAAGGTTCGGTTGGTTGGTTCCATTGTCAGTGTTAATGTCCAGTATATCGTCAGCCGAAGTCGTGTCCATCAATTTGTCATCCATAGTTCCACAAGTGAAACTCGTGGTAGCGCAGGCTGCCTCTAAATCAGGCCCGTCGCACATTCGCAAGCGACGGGCCTGAAGCGAGAGAAATTTTTTACCCTTCATCACAGTGTGCATTTATAATGTTATAGCATTCTGAAATACCTCAGGTATAGCAGAAATTTGGTTTTAGGGGATGATCTTCATATAACAAAGTGTATTCGTATGAAAGAATATGATTGAATCTAATCATTCTATTTTCAAATTATCATTCTAATTTTTTTTTCTATGCCAAATTTAAATCTTGTTTGAATGATAATCAATTGGGTAATTATTAGAGGTGTCAAATATCCTACAACTGATCTGTATGTGTTACAGACTTTCTGAAAGAAAAAGGTGTTCGCTTATGATTTATGTTGTTTGCCTGCTAATCACTTTTAATTTCCTTTCTTTAAAACAGTTGTCTAAACTGTATATTAGTTTTTAAATAATTGTTTGAGTTATTATAAAATGGGTAATCACAAATGTTGTATGCCTGCTGAAAATGTATTGAACAATTTGTTTTAATTTAAATGAAGCCTTAGTGTGCTCCAAATTTCAAGTTTATTTGCTCCAAAATGCTCAAAGTAGAGCAATATCCATGCTGTCCCTAATTGAGTTTTTTTTTTTCATTTCATATGACTGTTTTTCTTTCAGGTAAATATTTAATTTCTGTACCTGAATCTTCTATATATGTTATACTTCTGAATAAATATAACAAGCTTTTTCATAGTTTCAAACATGATATTCATAAGAATCTCAATTGATAAGTACGTCTGACTAGAAAATGCACATAATCCAAAAATGTCCCCATACCTTAAAAGAAAATAAAAAATAATGCTATTTTTTTAATTTCAAACAGATATTCAACTTGCAGATATTTTTACTTTTCTGTCAGAAAGTTTATATTCTTCTGTGATTGTACACATTGTTTTACTTGACATAAATCTCCCAATATTAATTACAATTAAGAGTTTGTAGACAAATGTGTATTCAATACATTATTAAATATCCATGGGAAGCTGAGCTTTTAATGTCTACCAGCCTTACCTAATCATGAGCCTATCAAATTTTCAGTGAAAAATTAAGGAGTCACTTTACAGTGAAACTGTTTATATAATTGCCTGTTAAACTTAAAATAACATGATGTGTCAAAGAGTATTGTCGAGATATTACTTGATTGAATCACCATACAAGGAGCAATGATTCATTCTATAGCTTCCCTTGAAACATCTAATTTAAAGACAAGAAGGGAAGGTATTCATGTTGCTTTAATACAAATGTACAAATGTAATAACTTTTTTTTTTTTTTTTTTTTTTTTTTTTTTTGGGGGGGGGGGGGGGGGAGAGAGAGAGAGTGATACATGAATAATTGGTAGTTAATTTTGGTTTCAACAGAAATTATATCTGACCTCAAGAGAAAAGTACTGTTTATAAAAATCTAGAAAAAAGGCATTTTTATCATTAAGTTGATTGAAGTAAGAATAAAAAGACATAAGGGTTCAGAAAGGCATTTTGAAAGGAGAATCAGGTTTACAAACTAAAATATCAAAAAAAAAAAAAAAAGAAGGAAAGTTTATATTGAACTTCAATTAAATGTATGAAAGTTTTTAGCTTTAAAAAAAAAAATTGTCCAAAAGCACTTGATGAGTAGTAAATATCATATCACATCATATATGCAGGGTGATTCCTAATTCATGGTATAAACTTTAAGGGTTGGTACAGTACACTGAAATGCTCATTTATTGTACAGCAATGTATGGGGGCAGGTGAAGCATTGAAGCACAAACACAGGAAAAAGACATGAAAAATGGAGTGATTGCTTGCTTCTGTTGATGAGAGAGAGCAGGTGATGGCTAGCGGCGCATAAACGTTATACATCTGCGGGAACAAGCCATTCTTAATTGTGATGTCATCCATAATGGGAGACTTTACGTATGCCGAAAAAACAGACATGCATCTCATATACGGCCGTGCAAATGGTGATGGCAGAGTTGCACTGCGAATGGATCAGAAGCACTTTCCTGATAATGAGTGCTGACTGACTGTGGTTTCAGCATCATGGAGTGCCAGTCCATTCAACACGGATCTGCGCAATTACTTGGATGCCACTTTTGGGGCACGATGCATTGGACATGCTAGACCAGTCCCTTAGCCACCCTAGTCTCCCGATTAATCGAGCCTCAATTACTTCTTATGGGGACATCTGAAGAGTCTTGTTTATGCAACTCTGTTGAGGAACTCGTTGCATGAATATCCGTTGCTGTTGCACGTATGTGTGAAATACCCGGCAACTTTTAAACTGTATGCCAATCACTGCATTGATGCTGCCAAGCATGTATTACTGTTGGTGGATGCAATTTTGAAAACTTATTATAAACACAGCACTTGTCAACATCGTTGTCAATAAACAATTTTCTTTCCTTTCACATCTCTTTCTTGTGTTTGTGCTTCAATGCTTCACCTTCCACCATACATTCCTCCACAATAAATGATTGTTACAGTGTACTGTACCAACCCTTAATGTTTGTACCATGAATTAGGAATCACCCTGTATATACAGTGAAACTTCTGTATGGTGGCCAGTAATGGTTCCGAAAACAAGGGGCTGTTTTGAGGTGTGGCCGTGGAAAAGGGGTTTCTTCCATAATGTTGTCTGTATGGAATATATACAGGTGGTTATCAAAATAATGGAAACACTAAGAAACATGAAAACCTTTATTAATACGGCGCAGAATCACCTTTGTCATGTAATACCACCTGATTCACCTTGGAATTGGATTATAGAAGTCATGAATAGTGGTTAAGAATGTATTATACCATTCTTCAGGGAAAAATCATGAAAGTTCCTGTAGAGATGCTGTGGTGGATATCAAAACCTAGCTCTATCCGCTTATACAGATCACAGTGGTTGGAAGATATATAGTCAGGAGGGGGATTGTACAGGGCAAGATAAATTATTTGACTTCTTTATCATGCTCTTCAAACCATTACTTGATAGATTTAGCTGTATGTATAGGGGGATTATCATCCTGGAGAACGCTATCTCCTGCAAGAAACAATGTTTGTACCATAGGATGGACTAGTGAGCTAAAATTTTGACATAGTCCTTCCCATTCAATCTCCCTTTAAGGTTTACATTAGGGCCTGAAGAAAACCATGATATGCCATCCCAAACCCTGACAGATCTATCTCCATGATTGACAGTTGAGATGAGACAGCCAGAATCTTACGCTTGTGTAGGTGTTCTCCAGACATACGCACATCCTGTTGCGAGGAACAATGATTCGTTGGACCAAATGCCGTTTTTCGACATATTACTCGACCAGGATTTGCGCTCGTGATAACATTGTGGTCGATATTTTGTATTGGCATCTATTACAAGTGGTTTGGGCTTTTTTTCTGTAAAGCTTAGTTTGTGAAGTTCCCTTCTACCTCTGATGGTTGTTACCGGAACATGCAGATGCAGATTGAGCTCTTCAGTCATTTTCTTCAAATTCAGTCATTTTGGTTGCAGTTGTTTTCTTTCTTCATTTCACAATCCACTTCAATACCTCGTCCGTTTCTTTCACTCAGCTCTCCCTTTCATCCACTATAATGTTTGGCAAAGGATGTTTTTCCGTGCACTCTGTATGCCATTATGACTTTTGATACCATAGCTAGAAAAACACCAATTAGCCTGGGGGTTGCGGTAACAGATACTCCAATTTAAATGCGCTCAAACAATTTGCCCTTTTTGCAAGGTCTGTAAGGTTTGACATTTTACCCTGTTTCCCCCAAAAGCACAATGCCCTTAGCTTCATTACTGCTACCTGACAGTAGAATAATACATATACTATATTATATAAAAAAAAACGCTGGCCAGACTTGTTTTTTTAAGGAATACAAAGCACATTCATAAACACCACTGATATTGATAGGTGTTTCCATTATATTGATAACCACCTGTATATGTATGTGTGTATATATATATATATATATATATATATATATATATATATATATATATATATACAGTGGACGCTTGTTAATTCGAACTCGGTTAAATTGAACTTTCGGTTAAGTTTGAACTAATCCAAAGGCCCCCAAAAACTTGTATTGGAATTAATGTTAAATATATCTCATTAATTCCAACTAAATTTTTATCACTTCGGTTAATTAGAACTAAAAATTTGACAAAAAAATTTCTTTTTCCTCGTTCAACAGAGAAAATACACGCTGCATTTATTATTTTGTGTGTCAAAATCATCCGTATTTCTTTTCTGTGTAAAGGGGCACATGCCTGCATTCCTAGACTATTGCATTTCCGCTAAACGTTAGGGACATCAGTGCTTAACAAACAAAGCTATTTTCCGTTATTTGTATCGATTTTCTTAGAATTTCAGAAAAACCAGTCATTACTACAAATTCTAGGGAGCTTTGTTAGTTATGCCTGCAGTGCAGACAAGTTAATGTGATCTAGTTTTTCTTCCTCGTTTGGTTTGGTTTGGAGTGCTACAGTCAACTTTTTGCTACATGAGGGCTAATTAGACCGAGACCTACAGTTTAAAACTGATTTCTAACGGCGACAAGGATCTATGTGAACAGTGGTACTCGAACCCACAGGATCTGAACCGAATGCCAGAGCCCTAGCCATTCGGCCATCCCCTGGCAAGTTTTTCTTCCTTAGTGTGTGGTGTAAACGTGTAGAAATTCAGGATGTCTACACGTAGAAAGTACAAAACCTTAACTTTGGAGACAAAGGTAGAAATTTTAAAGAAAGTAGAGAGTAGCAAATGTAAAACAAAGTTAGCTTTAAATGATCTATATATACACCGCATGGGATGATTTTAAATTAAGCACAATTAGTAATTACTTTCGTCCTACTAAATTCATGCACACCGAAGAGAACAATCATATCGAAGAATGTTACAATATTGATACAGATTTTCCTGAATTCAAAAAATTTAACTGTGATAACATTACTTTTTCTGATTATGTAAGGGTAGATGAAGACGTGGAAGTCCGTGGAAAACTGAGTGACGATGACACAATAAAAACTATCCGAGAAGATGAAATGGAAGAGACCTTATCGAAATCAGAAGAGAATGCAGAGACTGTTAGGCGTCCTAATGATCAAGTCATAATGGACTCTATTAAAACTCTGAAAGCATTTATTCAGATGAAACCGTCCTCTGGTTTGGTTTGGGAGCGCTACGGTCATTTTTTGCTGCACAAGGGCTAATTAGACCGGGACCTACTGCTTAAAACTAATTCCGAACGGCTACAAACATCCATGCCAATTATGGGACTCGAACCCACAGACTCTTGTACCGAAGGCCAGCACCCTAGCCATCTGGTCATCGCCCTTTCTCTGAAAATGAATTGAAATATTTACTTCAAATCGAGAAGCTCGCTGAACAATGTAGGCATCATAAACAAAACCAAACATCCATTTTACAGTTTTTCCCAAAAATGTAATTCATATTTTTAATTAAAGTTTACTTTCTACTGTATATCTTCTGCTTCATTTTATGATTAAGGTAAGTCTGTATTGCTTTTTAATATGTTTCAGTTTAGATAACGTAGTATAATATATTTTCTGGGGTTATACATACCAGGAGATTTTTCTTCTTCAGTGATACACTTTTAAAGTTATATATTTTCTCTTAACATCAGATAATTCGAACTTTTTTTAGAAAACCTTTGAGTTTGAATTAACGAGCGTCCACTGTATATATATATATATACTAGCTGAAAACCCGCACTTCGCTACGGTGTACATTCAAAGTAAAAACATCGGTCAATGTATGCAATTAATGCCAATATATATATATATAATAAATACGACGATCAATGTATATAATTGATGCAAAATATATATATATATATTTATAAAAAAATCGTAAGGGATATTTTTATAGACAAAATAATGTAGAAGAAGATATTCAAATTAAATCTAATATAAAGAATACTAAAGAATATAGTACAGTTAATATAGTACAGTTTCTAGAACATTTCTTTTACTGTATTTTAATATTTTTTTGGATAATGTCCAATCGTCTGCCGCATTAGCGAGAAAAAAAAAATTATTTTTTGTCTATTTAGTTTTTATGCACGTGACGATAAATTTATTTAAAGTACCAGAAAAAGAAGTCACGTGATCAGCATTTAATAAATTAAATTCTAAAAATTAATCTTTAAAAATTCACCAAAATTCAGGAAATGGAGGTAAAGATTCGAAAAAGATTTCATTTTAAAGGAATTTTTATGATCTTTCTTGTGATATAAATTTTATAACCCTCAAATTATTATTTTAAATGCAAACTTAAAAAAAGTAAAAAAACAGATTAAAAATTTAATTGAAAAAAATCTAAGAAGAATTTTTCAAAAATCTCTCTTAGTGCACCCCTACACTATAAGAAGAATCGCCATGCAAAATTTCAGCCCTTTAGGTCCAGCGGTTTGGTCTGTGCGTTGTATGTCAGTCAGTCAGTGAATGAATGAATGAATGAATGAATGAATGAGTCAGTTACGGAACTGTTTTATATATATAGATATATATATATATATATATATATATATATATATATATATATATATTACTTTAGGAACCATATAAAAATTTAAATCCTAGTCTCAAGGCGAAAAGCATCTGTGTTAGCAAAGAGACAAATTTCAACAAGTCTAATGAAAGAATGTTTTAAATTTCAAGAGATTAAAGAAAAATAATTAGGAATACAAAACTAAATAACAAATATTTAATAAAAAATATTTACATTTTAAGCAAATATTTTCAGATCAATTCATTACATTCTGGTAATATGTGTACACCAAATAAAAAAACAAATAATTCTGAAAAAGCACAAGTATAAACATGGACAGGAAAGCTCTCTAAACTTCAACTTATACCAATTGGCAAGAACTATGCAGATTGATGATATCACATCCATTCTTATAATAATTTTAATTGTGGATGGAAATTCAGAGATCAAATGTTATAAATATACTTTGCTGCAGAACAGTGTTTAGTTATTCGGAAAAGCTTGAAATTGTTTGACTGCAATGCTTTTGTAATTGTTACTATAACAATGACACCCAAACAAAGTCAGTATGTTAAACAATTTCCATAAGTTATGTTTATGATTTGATTTGATTTCAGTATCAAATTCGTAAGACATATTTCAGCATAATAGAGTCATAAAAGATAAGCATAACCAATAACTATTAAAATAATCATAAAAGTTATTAATGTTAGAAATAATATCTAAATAAACGGGAAAATGAACAATTGAATATAAAATACTATTATTTACCAATGTTTTAATAACAATATGAAGAACTAAGTGCAAAATATTATACTCAGTTGGAAAGAACAAACAAACAAACAACAAAAAAGAAGGATATACTTACATTTACATGTAGGAAAAATATTGAGTTTTTAAAAAGAAAATATAAATAAAGAATTACAGGATTAGAATTGGAAAATATGAATAATGTACCAGGAAAAAAATATACAGGTTGTTCAACATCCAGTACATATCTCTTTAAGGCCATTTTACAGATGAATATTAATATGTATATATATATATATATATATATATATATATATATAAAAATTTATAGTCGATTTTTATCAACAATAATGAACAAAGTGACAGAGATGATTAATATACAAATTTAGTTTTGTACCTGTATACACTTTGCAGGAAAAAAGTAAAAGGATAATTATATAATTAAGCCCTTCAATTCAAGAAATCATCCTCAAAATCAAGAAATATAATAATCACTTTGATTAAAATGATAACAATATTTCATGCATGTTTCAAAATCTTAAATTTATCACTTTTCATACCTAAAATGATATTGATCTACCTATCAATCTAACAATAACATGTGCTAGAAACAATATATAAAATTTACACTCATCATCATTTTAAATGTAAAATATTGGGCTCTTACTGTTTAGTTTAGACTATTTGATACAGCACTTCTGTGCCTCAACTAAGTGATAAATTAAATCTAGAATTTGTGTACAATTGTATATTTTGCTTAAGTACACAGTTCATCACCTGAAAAAAAATGTATATTTTATGTTGCTGAAAAATCATTCATCATAATTATTGTTCAAATTAATCGCATAAAATTACATTGATAAATATTCTATGGAGACATCTAGCGAATGCATAGCTGCACAGCAATTTGGTATATCATGTGATCCTCCCTCCCTTCCCCAACACACACACACTGAGAATTAAGAAAGTAGAATTTGAAATAAAAGTATAATGAGCAATATATTTCTTTTACATATATTTAGTAATCAAAATTAATTCAATATTGTGATACAGACATACTTTTAGTTCAATCTAAAGAAAGAGATTAATTCTATATTGTCACTAGGATTATTTAATCTTATTTCAAATAAACCAAATTATTTTAAGATGATATACAAAAAAAAAGGAAATATATGGCTAATGCAAATAACATTAATTATTAAATACAAAGAGTGTACCTTAGTAATATCTTGAGACAAAGTTTCTCTATTTAAAAATATTTGGCACACAAGCAATAAATTCAGGCATTCCTGTATCTATTAGTATGAAAGTATCTAAGAAAATGGCAGACAGAACACTAATGAATAAGCTACACTGAAAAAACTATGATACATTAAAAAATACTTGCCTTTGTAAAAATATTCACCATTGTGCACAATAAACCTTTATAAAATTTAAAAATGCCCATGATGCCTTACAACTAAAGAATGGGAACATGTAAAGCCACAAAACAATTTAAAATATATGGCATCTGAATTAGCACTTATTTATGGCACAGGTAATATTAAGTAAAAACCACAATATAGTTAATATAATCTAACAATTGCTTCATGAAGTAAAAAGTCTGTTACAAGAATAAAAACATTTAAAAAATTGCTGATGAGTAAAAAGAAACACTGTAGATAAATACAATAGCCAACTATAACAAGCACTGTTAATAAAAAACAAATTTTAAAATTTAAATGGAAAAGGTTTTTAAAAAATTCATTTATGATGTGTATAAGTGAGCAAAATATATATCAATATATTGAGTGAGGGCTAGCTTTCCATATGGGACCAGAAGTTTGCCAAGGTGATATTGCACTGAATATCTTATTCATTATGCCCTATATAAAAATGGTTAAACTTTTTAAATAATTGCATTTTTTATGAATGTCAAGGTTAACAAAATACAGTTAAAAGAATTTAAAAACACTTTTAGGGTTGTTCTCACTGGAGCTAAAAAAAATTATGGCAGCATATTAAATAAATATTGTTTAGATGTAAACTATGATTTCCATCTATATCTGGCATAACTGATATCCTAGAAGAAATACACTGGAGCAAGTGACATATTGTCTCTAGAGCTATGTTTCGAGCTCTATAGAAACAATTTTGAAAAGAACAAAAATAAAACTCCACAGAGAGATAAATCTAACAATTCATTAAAAGCAATTCAAAACATAATCTTTACAGAACCCATAAAAATTAAAGATTGAAAAAACAATACAATTAAATTTTAATGTGACTTTTTAACTAAATAAACATTTTCAGTAGACAAATACAGAAAAGGTTCACCCAAACCTCATATTTGTATAACTGGTGCTAATAAACTGACTGAGCTCTGTGAAAATATCACATACCGTAAAACGGGGCTACTTTGCACCATTGTTGAAAAAAGATTTCATCCCATCTAGCAGCTAAACTAATGAATAATTAACAATATTTTCACTGTTATCTGATAGATAGCACCACCTCTCATAACATGAATGATAGTTACTGTTTTAGCAGCCATTTTGGGTAGTGTTTGCCAAGTGTGTCTGTGCTGGTACTATTCTTATTTAAAATCTTCATCTGAAAAAGTTGTATTTTGCTCCAAGGATACAATTTTAGTTGAAGGTCAGTGTTGCCTATTCATATATAGAAACTAATTGTCTTTGAAATCATAAAGTTTAAATCTTGTTAAACTGAATATTTATCCATTTATGATCGATACTGTTTTTGAAGTTAGTTTTAGAGCAGATAGGGGTCTACTTTACACCAACTCAAAAGTGGTGCAAAGAAGATGGAAGAGATGAATACATCTACACAGAATGAACTGACACATTCAAAATTCCAACTTAAACCTATGAACAAACAGACTGATTCATTTGTAGTTGTAATGTACGAAAATAAATACTACCCAGGTGTCATTGAAAGCTTCAATGAGGATGGAGCGTGCATGAGTGTCATGACGAAGTCGTTAAATAACTGGAAGTAGCCTGTTAATAAAGATGCCCTTTTGTATAAATGGGAAGAAATAGTTGGAGGTATAAATCCCCTCAAATTAAAGCAAACAAGGTGTTTTCTCAGTCCCAGAGATGGCTGATGTTTATGGAAATTTTCAAATATTTGTTTTTATACTACAGAAATTTTAAAATTCTGATGCATTGAATATACAAGTGTTTCCTTTTAGTTTTGCCACAAAATAAAAGCAAAGTTTGTTGATGTCATATTCTTTTTTTATATATTAAACACAATTAGTTGAACTTGTTTGTTTTTAAATATTTTCTCTGGTTTAAACCAAAAAAACTCAAATCCTGTCAGTTTTCCACGATTCTATACGGTGCCACAGTTAACTTGAATGAGGTTACTTTGCACCAGGTTAATTTTCTTGCTTCGAACAAATTATTATTTCATGTGGTGCAAAGTAACCCGCCCTTATAGTATACTTTGCACCACTTTTAAAAAATTATTAAAAAATATAAAATACATATAAAAACAGGTTTTATTAACATGGAACTATTCCTTAATTATCTAAGAATACAATAGAACTACTTTCAAAAGTTATTTTACAGAATTTCTATGATTTACGTGAGCATTACAAAAAAATCTTGGAAAAATGGTGCAAAATAGCCCCGGTTTACGGTAGGTAACTAAACTTTCTATATTAGTAACTTTTTCATACACTGTATATTAAATTTTCTGAAAGCTGTAAAACTTTCTTTTAGCAGTTTACTCCGATTATGTATGTATGTATGTGTATATATATATATATACACACACAGTAAAACCCTGATCAATCATTCCCCGAATCATAGTTTTCCCCTATGTGTTGTTTATTCCATCCAATCCTGATGATATTTATGCTCCCACATCTATAGTTTTCATGCAATTATCGTTTGGTGCAATTGGTCCCCTGAAAAATGATAGATTGAGGTTCCACTGTGTGAGTGTATATATATATATATATATATATATATATATATATATATATATATATATATATATATATATATATATATAATTCAAATACAAACCTATACCTCAATATAAGGAGTTATGAACTTGTGAAGTCTTTGATTTTATTTTATATGATGGGAAAAATTCATTTTTAATTTCAAAACAATAATGAACATTACAGAATTAAGAGTTTTTCAGATCCTATAACACCATACTATATGAATATATGCATGTTTGTCCCAGTATACTATGGATTTATAATGAGAGCTTATATACAAAAGATGATCAAGGGTATTTATGTAAGGTAATTTTTTAACACTCTTCTACATCCTCTCTTTAGAAAAGATGAATACATTTTGAAAATATATTGAGATACCTTTAATGACCAGTATTAAGAGTATAATCTAATTCTTCACAATAAAGTAGCTTAAATAGTGGATATACAATTAAATTTATATCATGATTTTTATAATAAAACTCCCTGAGTATTCTTAACAAGCAGTCTAAACTTTTTAAATCTTGTTTAAAAAAGAAAAATTAAGGTAAAAAGTATCAAAAATATATTAGTGATAAGGAATACAAAAGCAGAAATAACAGCTGCATTTGCATACAGTTCAATAACTCATATTTTTTTATATGTAATTTTTCTTGTTTCATACAATATACTTAGAAAAATAAAAATCATGGTGAAATATTTTGCAGGTTGACTTGAATTTAAACCTGCAATTTTTATATTAGTTGAAAAAGATCCAGTGTGTTAGATCTTAAGGAGCTAGATAGAAAATGTCAATAGCTGTGTAAAATGTAGCTACGAAATAAACATAAATAACTGAAAACTGTTATCAACAGTTGTAGAAACTAAAGTAAGAAAAACACTCAGTAAAGACTTTTGTTTAGAAATATCACACAAGAGATAATAATAAATAATGAGATTACACATTCATCAGTAATAATAAATGGAATGCAGGGCAGTACTCCAATCAATGGCAACCACATGATTTTACAACCATATTTTTGTATTTTTTAAGAATGACATTTGAATTATCATCAAAATACAATACTGTAATAGAAGTTAACTGTGTAGGGGCACAGCAAGGTTTAGGGACAGCAGTTGGATCCATTAAATGCATCAAAGTTTGAACAATTGCATGATTAGTTGCATTCATATGAGCATTCAAGGGAAATGTGCAAGAACCATCACAATAAAATGCAGCATATCCATCTGGAGCAATGATCCAGTCCTATTTTAAAAACAATCATTAGCAACAAAACTTTAAAGCATATTTAAACGAATTAAAATAATTTTACAAATAGTGAGAGAAATATTAAATAAGTAAGAAACACTAATATTATCCAACAATTTTTAAAAAATTGTAATAATCATTATAACTGATTTTAAGAACAGTGTAAGTGGACAACAGCATAAGTCTATATTTCTTAATTTATTTGTTGAGGAACATATATATATGGATAAAGGAGAATAACCTGCGCTTATTCCCCTTTATCCAGATTTAATCCTTTAAAGAAGCAGATATTAAACTTTTAAAGCAAAAAAAAGTAGTAATGTCCTGAACACTTTGTTTTTCTTAATGTCAGTGTAGCTACTATTTTATACTTCTAAGATATTTAATGCTTCTTTTAAGACTTTTCAGCAGTTAAATGCTAGACATTATAGGAGGTTGATATCTGTCAGTGAAAATACTCGAGACTACTTAACAAAATAAATGCTAATTCAATCCATCTAAAGATAAGCAAATTAGTTGGAACCTCTGCTGTTTAATAATAATAAAAAAAATTACATGGAATAGAATATTTTAAACATCAAGGACACAATTTCAAATATTTATCCTAATGATTACAGAAAACAAATAACAGTTATCTATTTATTCTTACAGGCTTAGTCAATAATGCAAAAAAACCCAGTGACATAAGAAAATTTATTAAATCATTTATCCAACAAATGAAAATTTTAACAACCAATAATACAATCCTATTAACTGCAGTCAGCCTTAAAGCTGTTTGATTTATTTAATCTATATAATATGTATTACATTTGATAACAATTTGAATAACAGTTTAAATGTTTTGAAGAAAAAAAAATTAATGATTCAAATTACTAATATCACCTCTACTACCAGAGATCAAATCTTATTTATTTGTTTATATACATGTAAAATGAAAAATAAGAGATAAAAGTTTTATAAAATTCAGATGTTTAAAAAAAAAAAAACTTACTACCTCATTTTTGAGATGTAATATTTTTTATACTTTAGCCTAAGGTAACAAAAAGCTTTTTACAGACACTTTACATTGATCAAAGTTTGGTTCATGCCATTTATAAAAAAAAACTTTACTTACTTCAAACCCTAAATCCCGAAAACTGACATACAATGTCCACCTTTCACAATTTCTTGTTTTAGAATGATATCTGTCTTTATGAGAACCTAAGGTTTGCCAACATACAGAAAATATAAAATTTTAAATGCATCATCTATAAGTATAGTAGAGTACTTATATTAAAAGAATAAATATACATGAAAAAAGGATTAAAGCTAAAGAACAAGAAATTTAGGAAACATTTAAAGGAAGAAGCATTTTGTACACTTACTGTATGGGTTATACCCAGCAAGATCATAATAACGATCTTGTTTCTTTTTTCTTGCAGCTCTAGTAGTTCTAACCCTCAAATGATTAGGAGTTTTAAAATAAGCAACCATAAAAGCTTTGTATTCATCTGGTGCTCGTGCTGATAAAATGCCAATCTCATGAGGGTCTACAGTATGTCCTACAACAGAACTAACTATATTTGATTTTTGTAATAGATTTATTTCTCAAAAATAAAATATTCATAATAAATATAATCTATTGTGTCAGTAAAAACAATTCACATACTCATGATATATAATTCAAAGAAAATATAGTGCATGAAAGAGGTCTTTTTACCCAGCTGCAAGAGTTTTAAATTATATGCTGGATAAGGCATATTATCAAAATTCTGGTTCAGAGAAATAAGATATAAAATTTTATGATTATCTATAAATTATCAGATCAATATTAAACAGATTGTAAATAAAAACCAAAAATTCATTAACAACTTTATCCTGAAAACTTTAAAACACACATTTTGTTATACATATACTTATCACTATCATCATGCATCATACTATTTAATATTTATTTCCATTTTATAAAATAAGTAAATTTTGATACATTTGAACAAAAAAAAAACCATTTATATAAATATATTTAACTAAAAAATTACCTTTATCCTTATATTTTGTCATAGACTTTATTTTCAGGTACAAGCCAAGGTTCTTTTTTGGAAATGCAATCCATTTCATCACTTCCGAAGTAACATTAAAGACAAGCCATCCTTTAGAATCAGCACCAGTAATAACGAGCTCATCCACCAACTCTAATGTATTTGCACTTAAATAAAATAACATGATAAGTACATACATAATTCAATACAAGTAAAAAGTATTCAATTTTATGCTATACAATAACAAATATGTACTTAAAACTCCTAAATTATATTTATATACTTTTTCATTAATAAGAAATATTTTTTATTTTTAAATAAAGCCTGACACGAAAGAACGGTAATATTTACTTAAAATTGTCTTCAGTCACAGCAAACAGATATAACCTGTATTTATATTTCTTATTCATTTGACTTTTCTTTGTAACATTTCTAAATATTCTAAGTTCAGCATTTACTATTTCTTCTTCGGGAGGAATTTTTTTCACATCAAAATAAAATCTCCTGTCTCTTTCATGTCGCAAGTGGGGGTACTGATGATGAACTAGAATTAAAAGATGAATATTAAAATTTGAATACATTAAAAATCAATTTTAAAATCAGTCTTAAAAAAGTACTTTACTGAGTATATCAGAGTGGTATAATTCTATATAAGATCAGTTATTCATAATCAATATTTTATACAGAGCAGTATTTGTCCTTTTGGCAATACTCTTCTATGATACATAAAATCATATAAAAAAACCAATTTCAGTTTTACAATATAGTTGAATAAATATAATCTTCACAAATATAATCATCCCAGACAAGAGATACACAGAAATTAGAACATTAAAAAATAAAGACACAATATATGTTAGCCACAAATTAGTTAAAACTAAAAAACAAGATTTTTTTTCAATTTTAATACTTATTTTATTTAATACAGATACATGAGTGAGCACAATTTAGCGATAAAATAATGAGATGCATGTCTTGCATCCTCTAAAACATTGCTACAAATTCGTCGTGTTTTAAACTGTTGGCTATATTATGTTTTGAGAGGAATTTATAATTATAACCAAAACTATAAATTTACTTTAAAAAATAGAGCTACTTACTTTTGTTTGCAAAACTGACGATAAAATCTGTATTACCAAGGGGACCCCAGGTAGTATTACTAGATATATTCTCACCATCCCCATCCTCGTCCTCAAATTTTCTATACAAATCTAACAGATACTGCTCAGCTGAACTTTTATGTAAATCAAATTTTTTGTGTCTGCTAGATGATCCCTTCTTAACAGGTCTGTGTTCCAGTCCCAATAGATGCAAAATTTCTTCTCGGAGCTCGGTTTTGTCATCTTTGGCTAGAGTTTTATATAAAATGCTTTGCTGACGACCATTATCTGCATAAAATGCACCAGAAAAACAATATATTGGTCCACAAAACACGAGAGCTATTGTTACGAAAATTAATACAGTTCTTTCACGCATAATTATGCCAGCCTAAAAACAACACAAGACAACAGACAACTTCGCACTCGCAGATATTTCGCCGCAGGTATGCGAAGACAAGATAAGGAAAAACTATCTTTTCCTAGGGATTTTTTACGGAAAAACACTTTGCATTCCTCAGTTTCCGTTTCTGAAAAGTTTCGCGAACTTCAGTTGCGTCTGATGGCGCTCTTCGTTGAGGTGGATTTTTATAATTATATCAGTTGTTAATCTAGCAAGAGTCACAAATTTTTTACTTATTATCGCATGCACACTTTAATAGGAATGCCGTAATGTTGTATCGAACATGAAAACAATTGTCAGAATAATTTATTTTATTTATTTCAATCATATCTCCAAATATCTAGTTAACAGATGATCATCACTTCATGGATTACAAAATAAAAGTCCGGTTTATAAAAGAGTATTACAATTTCTTCCGTCCGTGTTATTTGTTTATAGATTTAATTGACTTATGAAAGCTAGCTTTCAGAATACTGAAACCAAATGTTGTATATATATATATATATATATATATATATATATATATATATATATATATATATAAAATCGTAACGGATATTTTCATAGGCAAAGTAATGTAGAAGAAAATATTCAAATTAAATACAATGGTCAATGTATGCAATTAATTTGTATGTTTAATATCCAAAAACATACTAATTTGAAATTAATTCTTTAAAAACTTCCATCTCAATTAGTCTAGTGGTTAAATTTTATCTTTTACCGTATTCTAATATTTTTTATGGCAATTTATTTCATTGTTATGCACGTGACGCAAAATTAATTTAAAGTATCACAAAAAGAAAAGAAACCACGTGATCAGCATTTAATAAATTAAATTCTAAAACTTAATCTTTAAAAATTCGCCAGAAATCAGAAAATGGAGGTATAGATTTGAAAAAGATTTCATTTTAAAGGAATTTTATGATCTTTCTCGTGATATAGATTTTATAACCCTCAGATTATTATTTTAAATGCAAACTTTAAAAAAGTTACAAAAACAGCTTAAAAATTGAATTTAAAAAATTCTAAGAATTTTTTTTAAAATCTTTCTTAGTGCACCCCTACACCATAAGAAGAATCGCCATGCAAAATTTCAGCCCTTTAGGTCCAGCGGTTTAGTTTGTGCGTTATATGTCAGAATATGGAATTTTGGTTTCAGAATACTGAAACCAAATGTAGGTGACATTGAATAGATGAACTATGAATCCATATCTATTATATATTTAATGTGTTTTAGTTGTATGCACATAATCGAGAAAAATAGTGCAACCTGAATCCTTTTCTAGTTACAGGTTCTTTTTAGGGTAACCGAATTTTGGAGCAGGGGGGGGGGAGGTGAAGAAACCTTTATATGTATACTAGAATTAATTACTTTAAAATTTTCTATGAATTTTCTAGCTTTTAAAGAGAGATTATCAACCTAAACCCTCCATCCCTTGTAGCTTCAACAATTATGATTGGGGAGGGGGGGGGGGAATCAAGGTGAACTCCTTCCTTTGGTGATGATGGGGAGGAGGGGGTGCGGGAGGATTTTTTAATCATGTGTAAAAATTGAAGACGTAATTTTAAACTTTTTTTTTTTCATTTCTATGCTGTGTAATCTTCATAATGGGTCAGCAAAACACTGCCTAGACCCACAGATCTACTAATAATACATAATAATAATAATAATACAATAAGATCTTGTAAATGTACTTAGATTTATCCCTTTACAGCAGTGGACGGAAGCCACGCCATAAAGGCATGATCAGAAATGTATACGGTTGTTCAGGCAGTTATAAAACTTGAGGAAAATAGTATGTCTCTTGTATTTGAAAGTCTATATGGGTTTGTCTAGAAAAATATCAATATAAGTTTTACCTAGGTTTTATCCTTGTAAACCTTGTATCCCTGAATTTATCCTAGGTTTTATCCCTGTAATGTAATCCAAGTGATCGAAATCAAAATTGATCCGATGCGATTTATATTAGTTTTCATCAATGCAAAAATGGCGTAATCAGAACACATTCCAAAGAGGGGGGGGGGGATAAAAAGGAATACTGGTATAAGACCCTTTTCTTTCTATAGATTCTTTCGACCGAGGAAAGAGGGATGGGATGCTCTAATTCCTAAAAATATAGTAGTTTTGATTGACTCATGCTCCGTCGAGAATCGAACCTGTGACCTCACCAACAACACTTCTCGCGTCTATTGGAGTCTTAAAATTTTAACATTTGCTTATCACACAAACGCATTTCCCTTTCGAAAGTCCACTGCAGAAGGCATTCATCACTTACGCATATCACCACAGTGTAACTTTGCTCTGTATGAATACAATCTTACTGAAACTGGAAGGCATCTGTAAATGCCACAGCTTAAAGTTTGACGCTCGCTGAACTTCAGTCTGCTTATTCTTTGTTAATAATAAAATAGAGAGTATAATTATTCCAAAATCAAAACATTTTTCAACTTATTATTAGTCTGGAGAAGCGTCACTGGATACTATCATGTCTACTCCGAGTATGGGCACATTAAATTTGTAGGGCGGAAAGTACCTCTCCTATTTGGGGTTTGTAGGGGTGGGAGGAGGGTACAATCGCCCTCCAGACGTCGCACCTGCGGCTGCTCTGTGTAAACCAGAAATACTCAACCCCCCCTTTTTTTTCTCAGGCCACATGCATATGCTTGCTACTTTATGCTGGCCGCAACATAGTATACTGTAACGACTTCCGTACAATAGCAAATATTTTGCACGTGGAAATTCCGGGAAGGCCACCCAGCGTGCGGTTTGTGCACATATTTCATTTGGACGAGTGCAGACAGACAGTCTTGGCGACATAAGGACCGGAAGTGCTAGCGACAGCTCGTGGAACATTTCGCCAGCTACAAAAGGGAAGTTGCCGACCGGAGGCGCCTAGTCGTCTGGGAACGTAACTGAATAAAGAAAAGCGGCGTTTTCCAGACCTTTCGAGAACGTTCAGAGAAGGTATAAAAAGTCGCCGAACGCGAGTTAAAAAGAAGTCAGTGATTCAGAGATTAAGTTATTCAGGGTGACGCTGGAGCCTGAGACAAGGAGATACTGTCGGGCCTAGATAGACTTGATTGAGAGCAGCGACAACTCAAGTTTGACCTTCCTCGTTGATGCCGTTGTAGAGTATTGCATTTCAACCTCTCCGTTAACAAAAGAAATTCTTCTATCTCGGCCTGAGACTCATCAAAAGAATCCCGACAACTCAGGTGGCAAAATGCTGACGGCATTTTTCCCTTTGTTCATCCGATAGACTTGTTCCACAGAACGTTAGGAGACCTCGGTCATTTTTCTTGATTTAGTCATCGCCGCCGGGTGACACCGGTTGACGTCAGTTATACATGACAGGAGACTCCAGGTGCTTTTCATTCATGAACTATCAGTTGTTAAGCAGCATCCTGGAGGCGTCGCGTGCCTAAACAAAAGGACTCGTGCCCTTCGCATTTTACCGAAGCGGCCCTTTGAGACTCTTTGAAGTGGCTTTGAGGACAAACTAAAAAGGCGGCCGCTTTAGACCCGCGGAAAATATTTCATTATCGCCCCAGGAAACCCATTTCCGTTGCTCACTTGTTCTAGATCGTTCGACCTTTCCGGAGAGTGATGCAATATCCGGTGGAGGCTCTCCTATAAAAGAGAATGGACCCCTTAGTCGTGGCTTGCGTCTTTTTTGTTCCTGACACGTAGCGGATCCAGTTTAAGAGCAGCCGGGTTTGCCGCCCTTAGAGGTTCAAGAGTCCCTTGTGACTGTTTGCAGCGACGATTTAGTTCCTGCAGGAGTAAACATACTCCGCTAATTTGTCGGAGACCAGTCTTCGTGGAAGTAGCCTTTGCTACCTTATTTTCCAGTGAGGAGTCCTTTCTCCTTAATTTAATATTTTCATCGCTACCGGGTGCGTGCAGTGGTCACCGCCGTTGATATTATTGGGGAGCCCCTTTCCCATCAGGACGAAGTGCCGTTTCTTCATCATTGAAGCAGAGCCAGTTCTGCTAGCCTAGCGGACTTCTGTGTTCTTACTCCGCCCCACGCCGATTAAATCGAGTGTGATTTCCTAAGTTTACGAAGTTCATCTTACATCTGTGCAGTGTACATATCTTATCATCATCAAATTGCTCAATAAATTGCATTTGTTTTGTTTATGAAATGAGTGATGTATACCTGGTGTGTTAGTTCATCTACTGGTTGAAACTACGAACCTCAGTTCGCTACAGAAGGTATATATTCATTCATAAATTGGTGGCAGCGTTCCGACGAAAAGAAGCGTGAGTAGGAACATTTTGTTTTTCCTTAGTGACAGTCGCGTGTGTTCAGAACTGTGACTGTGCGAAAGTGCTATTGCGGGTGTGTATCCTGTGAAGTAGTGTAGAGCGGCTGACGTTCTTGTGGAATCTGCTAAACTGCTGCAGTGTTAATTTCTTTAGTGACATTCGCGCGTGTTTCAGAACTGAGACTGTGTGAAAGTGCTATCGCGGGTGTGTGTATCCTGTGAATTAGAGTAGAACGTTTGACGTTCTTGTGCCATCTGATAAACTTGCTGCAGTGCCAACTAGATGCCAGTCTTCACATCAAATTGTGAGTACCATTCTGTTTCTCTTTTGTGCTGGTATCCAACAGTAGTTTAGTGAATAATATTTTGGTTGTTTGCTCAGAATTAGGAGAATTAAATTGTTGAATTTAATAACCGTAATTAATAGCTTGATCTGAACTTAAAAGGTGTTAAGAATTTTTTTGTAATGTGAAGCAAAATAAGAACTAGTGATATTGTGTAAAGTAGAATTTTTATTGAAATAGTAGTGTGTTAAATTAGTTCCCAGAAATTAAGGAATGTAACTGTGCTCAAAAGAAATAGTGTAACTACATTGTGTTTAACTATTTTGCATTGTGGATTTTTGTTATATGTTAAAAGCAAAGTGAATTATCTTTTATGAACCTTAAAATAGTAACATCGCAAGCGGAATTTAAAAATTAATTTAGTTCTTTTTTGTTAATGCATTGCATGTGTACGTTAATTGATAGTGTTGTGTAGTTGCATTTTGTGTTCAGGTTTTAAAGTAATTACTACCTCAGGGTTGATAATAGTGTGTAGTATTCTGTGTAGTATTGTAATAGTTTTGTATTCTGTCAAACATGGGTTCTCTTGTTCGTGCAAAGAAAGAGGACTTGGTTAACCTCGCTATAGAAATGAGTTGTGAGGTAGATTTGGGAATGCTGAAGCTTGAGATGATAAAAAAATTGAAAGTTCAGCAGATTACAATGTAAAATTGGCTGAAGGGTTGTTAGCTGAAATTATGGAGACCCGTATAGAAAACGAGCAACGAGAGCGGGAAGAACGGTTAGCCCGGCAACAATGCTCTAGGCTTCTACGCTTCAAATAGCCAATTCTCGGTAAAATGTATACTTTCACAATGATTCATGATTATTTTTTGTGTGTGTCAATTTTGGAAATTTTACGCCCACATCACTGTTAGGGGGGCCCCATCGCCCCATCCCGAGTTGTGCCTAAAGTAAAGAATTTTCTAAATTGGGCCCTGTTATAGACTGGTTAATTTTCTGGTGTCAGAAGTCCTGATTTAAGCATTAGGTTGAGGAAAGACTGACGGATGACGACGGTGAGCCTGGAAATTACAGGTAAGCCGATTCTTTGAGTCAGATTCTGGCTTTGGCGTAAAAATTTGAATAATGTTGTGTGTTTTGGAAATTTTGGAAAATTGATCGATGCAGTGGAGAAGCTGTGAGACGAGTCTGAAAACCTAGATACAAGAGGATCAGCTCAGATTATAATGGCAAATGTTTGCGATTTTAAGTTTATAGCGTTTCTACGCCTGTGGTCAGACATTTTGGAGGAAATCAATCACACTCAACACTACCTGCAAATTCAGGGGATTTCCTTGGACAAGGCTTTAAATAAACTAAGAGCACTGGAACTTTTTATTAAGGAAAGCAGATAATCTTTAGTTAGTGATGCTTTGGACTTCGCTTCCCAGAAATGCGAAGAAATGGGAATTGCTATTGAAAAGAGAGGAAGTAAAAGATTGGAAAAGATGATGCCGGGTGAAAAAGCTAAAGATGAGGGTTTATCTTTACAAGAAGAACTAAGGAGGTCCATGTTCCAATGTGTAGATAGGTTGTATTTGGAACTCCAAACAAGAACAAAATCCATGGAGAACATTCAAAACAAATTTGAAGTCTTGCAGTCGGTTAATTTGATCAAAGCTCCAGATGAGAAATTGCCAGAACTTATTTTTCGTCTAACTGAAAGTTACGACGAATTTTCTAAAGACGAGGTTTTGCCAGAAATAAAATGACTAAGACGTAACTGGTCAGATAGCCCTTACGTCTAAGGACCTCCATCAATCGTTTCTGCATAGATTGGACCAGTTTGAATGTTTGATTAGGAGATATATTATTCCATTCCATAATGATAACCTTCAAATATTAATACAGAGGAAGTCAAAAAGTGGTCAGCTCTTCAAGTTTTGCAGTTCATTGTTGGTATGGAATTTCAAGAATCAGTACCAAACTATTGTTTAGCACTAAAGTTGTTTTTGACGATTTGCATTTAAGTCGCAACTTGTGAAAGAAGTTTTTCGAAATTGAAAGTCATCAAAAACTATTTGCGCTCAACAATGAGCCAAATCAGACTAAATGGCCTAGCAATGTTACCCATCGAGAACAAGTTGGCTATGAAAATAAACTTTCATGAGACAATTAGACATTTTTCTGATGCAAAAGTTAGAAAAAGACAATTTTAAAAGGAGGCTTTTACCTATTTGAAATTAATACAGAATTCTTAATTTAACTTCTTATATGGATTTTTTTTTAAATGTTTGTTTTTAATAAGTTTTCAGAACGCACACCCCCCCCCCTTCCTTTTTGGAAATGTCACTGGGTCTCATATAACATGGTTTCACACAACACGGCATTTTCTACGTGATGTATTCCCATTCTATTTTTTTCATACTGATACTGTGAATGTGTATTGCCTTGTGAAAAGTAAAAATTTTTAAAGTTGAATTACTAATAAAGTTAACGTAGATCAAAGTGAGGTATTTCTTTGGTTTTCCTTGAAGCTACCTGAATATTATAAATAAGTATTGGTGCCAAAATGGCTACTGTTCTTTTTAATATGAATTTTGTCTTTAACTACAGGGTGTCCATAATTAAAGTCCCACTTTCAAAAGGCTGCAAAAAAAGAACCACTGGTCAGAATGACTTCAAATTTGAACTAAATATACTGGAAGAAGGGGGAAACAATTTGGCATAATAAAAAAAGTTCCAAAATGTTACAGCGCCATCTATTGATACATTTTGGAACTTTTTTTAATTATGCCAAATCGTTTCCCCCTTCTTCCAGTATATTCAGTTCAAATTTGAAGTCATTCTGACCAGTGGTTCTTTTTTTTTGCAGCCTTTTGAAAGTGGGACTTTAATTATGGACACCCTGTATTATCGCTTTTATTAATAAAACGGCCAAGCCTTTTACCATTCACCTTGGCCTGACGAAAAATTCATACAACGAAAACCAGCGCCGTAGAATTGATTTTAACCTTGTACCGAACAGTAAGTTAGCGAGCTCATGGCTCAGGCGGTTAGAACGTTGGTCTCAGAGCTGTGCCGTGCGGTACGTCATCGGTTCGATTATTCGAACCCAGGCCTTGACATAAGACTGTTTTTATTAATTTAACGCTTAAACAGTAATGATCATTGCTCACCTCGTACTGCACGAGTTCGCTCCCTTATTTTGTCAATTTTTTTTTCTGTAAACAGGGGAGTGCCGACGGGGGGGGGGGGAAGCGGGACAGGACTCCCGCCCCCCCCCCCACAGAACTAAAATAAATTTTTTTAATTCATAAAATAATGCAAAAATATTTTGTATAGGCCTAATAGTAATTGTGTTATTTATTCTTTACCATTACGATCTTTATTGCACTTACATTTTTAGCGATCGTTATTGTTACAATTTTAGCGCTATACAGTGCCAGAAACAGTATTTCTAAAGTCAAGTGCCGATCGCTGTTTATACACTTCTACAGTACTATCCGCGAACCGCGAGAGTGAATCGAACCCTTGCCTATCAAAGTATTGAAAGCGTCTTTTTTTCAACAGGGCACGCAAGCACTGTTTCGTCGCGTATCTGCTTTAAAAAGCACTTCTTGTTAGATTTTCATTCCAATAATGACGGGGACGTCACTTTAAATATTTTATCCGAATTCATAGATATATGATTTTTAAGAAATTTAGTACTCTAGATAGCCTAAAATGGCACTATTTAACACCTAATTTTCAAAATTTTCCGGGGGTGGACCCCCGGATCCCTCCTTCGGCTGGGGGTATTCCATACCCCCAGACACCCCCTTCTAGTTCACCCTGATAATAGGGCGTCAAGGAAATGGACGGCCCCTAACACATGGAGGCCTTGCCCCCCCCCCCCCCGCAGAACAAAATCCTGAGCACACCACTGTCTGCACAGGTCAATAGCCTGAGGAGACTGTCTGATTAAGGCAAAGAAAGGATAGTTGTCATTAGAAAAAATTAAAAATAACCATTTTTTTGGGGGGGGGCCCAAAAATAAATCCGCCCTGGGCCCCAAATGGTCTAGGTACGCCACTGCACACACACACATATATATATATATATATACATACACACACACACACACAAATGCATTATATACGAGGTGTGACAATTAAGTAACGGGACTGTGCATGCCTTAACCGTTTGGCCAGGTGTGAGGAAGTGGTAAGCAATGATAAGTAATCCTACGTTAATAACCCGCCGTAGTTTCGTTAGAAGAGACTATCTGAAATTTTTTTTGTTTATATTTTATTTATTTTTCCAATTGTATAACTTTTGAGTACTACTCAAATATCAATTTTATTGTCATTCAATTTTAAAAAAATCATAATATTTCATATTTTAAGGACAGTCCGGCAGTCAATGCTGTGAGGAGGGCCCTAACTGAATTCAATTTGTGCCCCCCCCCCTCAAAAAAGTATTAGAAGCACGCTTCGCCTATGGTAGGCCACCATTTTAAATACCATGTGTCAATTTGTTTCACATACGAGTTCAGATGCGCCATACAAATCAAGCCCTTTTTCTACCTTTTTACGTTCATGGTTGGGGTTGGAAAACAAATATAGGCGTAGAATCTGCTTCACTTAGGAGAGAAAAAGGGGATAATTCAATCACTCAATTAACATTTTTAAATGATTTAATTATTGTATGTAAAACAATATCTGTTACAGCACATAAACATTACTTACCATTAATCAGACTTTTGAGCCTGTTTGGATTTCGCTGGTCTTTCAATGTTTGATGTTAAATTTGTTGCTGAGAGCAGCAGAGAGTTCTTCAAATTTGAAACAGTCATTCTCAACCTCATTTCGCTTCTAATCAATTTCATGGACTAAAATGCTTGTTCACATCTGTATGTCGTTCCAAAACAACATATATCATCTTTTTGCAAATTTTCTTAGCTCTAGAATATGTTCACGTGGTAATGGACGCCAGAAATTTACCATGTCAGAAGCATTTTGATCTGAATAAAGCTCATCAAATTTCATTTTCAATAATTAATTTGTTTTTAATCAACAAGTTCCGTTTATATATTACTAGGCATCTTTATTATGGGGGGGGGGCGAGATGAACGGATAAAAATATTTATAATGCAAAATCAATATTCATAATGCAATTTCTATTTCTTTGGGGGGAGCAGGGCCCCTTGTCCCCCCCCCCCGGGTGCGCCACTGAAGTATGCAGGTTTCTCCTTTAACCGAATCATGAAAATGACTTTCAAATGATCCTTACAGAAACTTGATTTCTTTTTTTCTTTTCCAATATACAGGGTAATTCCAAATTTATGGTACATACTTTAAGGGTTGGTACAGCACACTGCAACAATCATTTATTGTACAGGAATGTATGGGTGCAAGTGACGACTTGAGGCACTAACACGGGAAAGAGGCATGAAAGGAATGAAAAATGGAGCGATTGGAGAGTTCCTTTAGAGCAGTGTTTCCCAACCTGTGGGTCGCGACCCCGTAGGGCGTCGCAAAGGCTTTTCTGGTGGGTCACCACGACTTTATTGAATTAAAGTAACTGTTTAGCGAATTTCACAGAAAAAAGTTTTCAACATTTATTTACCGTTGTTGATGAGATAATAAAGAATACCTAACAGGCATTAATTATCTACTGTGTACAAGTGATTAAGGCATCAGTCTACCACGCCGGGGGCGCGGGTTCGATTCCCGCATAAGACTTGGTTGAATTCCGAAGAACCGGTCAGTCTTCCGCCTGCAAAAGGAGGCCCCGTCTAGGGGAGTTGCAACCCATCGTCCATCGCCGGTGTCATCGTTTGTTAATAAAATTCTTCTGTGATTGTGTGATTTGTCTGTTTCTATTTCCTTGTATTTATATGTACACCGGACTGGGATGTAATGTCGTCATCCCCCAGGGACATAAACCAAAGAAAAAAAACTGTACACAAAGAATAATCCGGAAAAGAAGTAGTGATGCTAAAAACACACTGTTTATTAACAGTACAAGGTTTGTGCTATATAGTATTTTGCAACTTTAGATTTTTACGATTTTGTTGTTGTTGTTGTTGTTGTTCAGTTTCGTACATAATTTTTTTATAGCAATCAAAATAATAAAATTTCTTTCCATAGCACTCTGAAGTAACATTTGGGAATATTCAATAAGTTTCCACATTTTCAACATACTTGTTTGCTTAAAAATTCAGATTGTTTTTAAATTTTATATTGTTGAAGTCTCTTTTAATTCACTTTAAGTGAAATACTAATTTGATTTTCGTCATTTTTGAGCAACTTAAGATAATTTAAAATGTGACATTGACATGGAGCGTTAACGAGGCTCTGGAGAGCAGAGCTCCATATCCTCGGTAAAGATATTTTTTTGTGTCTGTATTTCTGTTCTTATGATTAAAGACAACTTGTTGACGTTGAATGTAAAAAAAATAAATAAAATACAGTAGAACCCCCTAAATTCGAGCACGGTTAATACGAGATCATGGGTAAAACATACAAATTGTTTTGAAATATTAGTTTTTGATGTGTAATAAAGCAAAATTCCACGCTTTATAGGAGGACCTTCACGAATGTTACGAGAGCTGAAAAATCTAAACTTTTTAAAATCCATATTTTTATTATCCAAAGAATCCCAGTTCCAACTAATGTGAAAGAACTCCTGTCTTTCTTACAAACCTCCTTATGGTTCAGAAGACATGTTCCGAACTTTGCAGACATAGCACGACCTCTTAGCAACCTGACTAAGAAAAGAGTAGGCTGGTTGTGGGGTCTTGAACAGCAAGAAGCTTTTGAAACCCTAAAAGAGCGCTTGACAACAGCCCCTGTGTTAAAGCAACCTGATGGATCTAAGCCTTTCATAATTCGCCCAGATGCGAGTAACTACGCCCTTGATGCAGTCTTTCTCCAAGGAAATGGTCTAGAAGAATATGTGATTGAATATGCTAGTCGTCTGTTGATCCCAGCAGAACGCAATTATTCAACTACTGAGCGGGAAGCCTTGGCCGTAGTTTGGGCTTTAGAAAAGTTTCGAGGTTACATCGACAATCAAAAAATTATCATTGCTTCAGACCATCAACCTCTTAAATGGCTTCTGAGCATAAGTCACCCTCGGGACGTTTAGCAAAATGGGCTTTGAAGATCCAATCGTTTAATCTGAAAATCGAATATGCTCCAGGAAAAGCTAATGTGGTAGCTGATATTCTGTCGAGACCGACATATTCTCATGAAGATACAAATTGTGAGATGCAAACCGTATCTATCAATATACCCACGAGAAAGTCTAGCGATATTCGGAAAGAACAATTGGTCAATACAGATCTAAAGAAAATTATTAACTCTCTTGAGAGTAATGATAAAGGCGAAAATTTTGCCAATACATCAGTCGAGAATACATTATGAATGAGGGTGTCTTGCATCGCTACTCACCTGAAACCGAGTCAGAAGACTCTCAACCCGTAGTCCCCATTCAAGAACGTCAGAGAGTTCTGCAGGAGCACCATGACGCTCCTACAGCCGGTCATTATGGTGTGGAGGGCACTTGCAACAAGATTGCTTCCAGATACTTTTTCACAGGCATGAGGAAGTACATTTCTGATTATATCCAAACCTATGCAGAATGCAATCTATATAAGCCAACGAACCAGAAACCTGCTGGTCTGGTTAGAACCCCAGTTTATTCACAGAGATTTGAAGTTCTTGCAGTCAATTTCTTTGGTCCCCTACCAAAGACATCATCTGGAAAAGATGGGTTTTCTTTGTGGAAGACACAAATACTAAGTGGGTTGAGTTGTTTACCCTTAATGAAGCCACAGCAGCTAACTGTACTAAAACACCACTTGAAGAAGTTTATTTACGCTATGGTCTACCTCGAAGGTTAATTAGCGATAACGGATCGCAATTTGTGAGCGTCGTCATACAACAGACGTGTCACCTGTTGGATATCACACAAGATCCTATTCCAGTCTATCATCCATAAGCCAAGCCACCAGAACGCAAATACCTGGACTTCAAGCCCCGCCTTGCAATTTTAGTTGGAGAAGAACATACTGCCTGAGAAGACAAGCTTCCTTTGATCCTATTTGCGATTAATACTTCTACTTGTGATACCACTGGTCACACTGCTGCGTACCTACTGTTTGGTAGAGAGCTGAGAACTACGGACGATGTGGTTCATGATATAAGAGGAGTTATTGATAACGACAACTTCATATCTGAGATTGCACCATATTTCAAAAGATATGCACGTCCAACTACCCAGATAAAAAAAATAGAGTTAAAAACAAACAAGACAAACGAAAGGAAAATTTTGATCATCGTAGACGACAGATATACTTCAAACCTGGTGATCAAGTTTGGGTTACTATTCATCCCATAAGCAAAAATAAAAGAAGTCGAAAATTAATGTCGAAAAGAGAAGGGCCATATGCAGTTCTCACAAATCGATCGCCGACAACTTATGATATTGCCGACCCGGCCATTCCAGACTAAACTCTAGGAACTTATCATGGGTCAGCATTAAAAACTTACTATGAACCCCACGTAAAGAGATATACTGGGCCTGAAGCTCCCATAAAAAGAAGAGACCGCCCTAGAAAAGAAATCCTGGCTCATTGTCGGGTTGCCATCATAGCCAGAGGGAGAGTCTGTAACGGAATCAACAACGTCCCCTAGCGCAGAGCTCCGCAACCTTTTATCTTCCACGGCACAACAACGTTATTTCGATAATTCCGCGGCACACCGCAAGTAAAAGCTTGCAAATACATAAATTACAATAATACGTATATGTTCTTATTAGATAAAAACACAATAAAATAGCTATATGTATCAAGATAATTATAATCATTTAAGTTTTATATAAATCATTTTGAATTGTATACCAACACAAGAAAAAAAATATAAAGTTATAGTTTACAAGTAAAAAAATTATTTCTCTTTAAATATTTCTATTAAAATTTGTTTTTTGGTCTTTACTTAAGCCTAATAAATCAAAGTTAATTTAAACATAACTAATTTATCAATGAGATAATTGAGCTTGTTTTGATGAACATATGCACATTTTATATTTGGCTCTATATTAGAAAGAGCTACCTGAAGTTCATAGTCAAGACCCTTTAAACACGATCGTTTGTCATCTTTAATTAGAACCAGTGTCAAAAAACTTTGTTCGTATAAGTATGTTGTAGAAAAAGGGAGAAAAATTGCAATGGCTTTGTCTGAAATTTGTGAATATTCTTTCTTAACTGAAATCTAGAAACATGACGCTTGAACATACATACAATGTATGGTAACTACATGTTTTTGTTTTGTGTATAATTTAGACCCAGAGAAATTACTTATTATCAAAAAGTTAGAGGAATATTTTACATAGAAAAATTTCTGACTACTGCGGTGGTTAATTTTTTTATTATTACTATCGATAAAATCACCGCGGCATAGTCAAGATCACCTCGCGGCACACTAGTGTACCACGGATCGGTGGTTGCGGAGCACTGCCCTAGCGGACTGCCAGAGACTCTCTCAAAGTAACTCCAACCCTGGAGCAAGCAGCAGCTAGGCTGTACTAGTATGATCGTAAACATGTTGCCCTGTTTCTTATTTTTTCTCTTGTATTTTTTTGTGTGTTACTTTTGTAATTTTTGTTGTGTGGTGTATGTATTACAGTAAGTATTAGTCAGACGTATCAACATACATCACTGCTACAAATGTTTATTAACAGTACAAGCACATAACGCCCTCTAACTAAACAGAATAACAGAGAACGGTAAAAATAGAACCAAAATTAATTTTTATTGGCTGTTGAATATGTGACTGGGTAAAGCTCATTTCAATCTTGGATTCTGCGATCTCCCAATAACCATCAAACTCCAGGGCCGTGACATTTTTTAAAGATCTTGTTCAAAACGAAAACTTAGATCGTTTGTGATCTACTGCCTTCATTTGGAGGAAAATGAAAATATCTGTTACTTCCTGTGTAGAGTACACAAAATCTATACACCAGTTTGTCTTTCATCAGTCTGTTCTGTTCCTTTTGGCATGATTATTGTAGTTTCCCCAATTAGTTAAAGCAATTTTATTTAGGTAAAAGTTTTCACTGTTATATAATTCTGAATCAATAAAGTAAGTGAATTTTTTTTACTTGGGATTATATTCTGTTCTTCATTTTACACATCTTTGACTGAGGAAATTTTCTTAGTGTTCTCTTTCTTTAAAAAAAAATTAATCATTCAGTTTATACCTACAGGGCAATTCCCGCAATTCATATATATATTACCGCATCCTATATATTGTCATAAATTTATTATTATTTGGAATTCTAAATTTATTAATATATTTCTAAATTTATTAATACAATTCATAAATTTATTAATAAAGTAGAAGTCTAATTGTATTTCTACTTTTCATGAGTTAATTACCATGGAGAATAAACGCAAATATTCATATGAGAATTTGGGATTTTGGTTTAACACCGTAATCAGAAATGCCATTGAAAAGCTACAGTGGGTTTTGTGCAACGTTGTCCTCAATGCAAAATCTATAAAACCTTCGAAATTGAAACGTCACTAAGGGACAAAGCATTCTGAACATATCAAAATGACTTGGAATTCTTTCAACGTCATGAAGCCTGTCTCAAACGTTAGAGATTTGATCCTATAAGAAGGTTCCCTCAACAAAGCGCATTCCTAATACAAGCATCATATGAAGTTTCATGGAAAATTGCCATAAAAAAATAAATAAATAAAAAGCCGTACACGATAGGAGAAACACTCATCAAACCCTGTTTACTGAAGACTTCAAAGTTAATTGTTGGAGAATCTAAAGAGACACAGATGAGACAAATATCTCTTCTCGACAACACCATTCAGAGATGCATTTCCGATATGTCTGCGGATGTGAAAGGGCAAGTGTTGAACGAAATTAAAGTTCTCCCTTGTTTTCTTTCCACGTTGATGAATCAAAGGACGTAAGTTCGTGTTCTCAGTTGCTTGTTTTCGTGAGAGAATTCATTCAGAGGACATCAAAGATGAGTTCCTCTTTTGTAGTGCACTCGAAACTACAACAGGTGAAGATGTTATGGCTAAAATAAAAACTTTTTTTTAATCATTTTTTTAATAATGAGGACTACAAAGGGAAAATCTCTGTGGCGTTTGTACTGATGGATCTCCTACTTTGTTGGGGTCATAGTCGGGCTTTCAGAAAAAAAGTAAAAGAACTTGTTTCTGAAGCACTGTGTCATGTGTCATTCATAGATATGCTCTTGCCAGCAAAACTTTACCAACTACGCTGAAAAATTTACTAGATTCAGTAATAAAGATTGTTAATACTGATAGGTCCATTTAAATACTGATAGGTTCATTTAAGAATAGTATACACACTACCCATGACGCTGCCTTTACGCAGGACAAAACACTAGTACTTAAAAACTTCAACATAAAAAATTCAACACAATATTAAGCTTACAACCTGCTTGTCAAACGACTCACAGTTTTCTTTAACTACAGGACATTTTAATTTTTCCTATTCTACCAAAAAAAAAATATTTAAAATTTTTCCATTCAGTCGTTGGTCCACAATACTGATTCAACTACTAGAAAACTCAGATTCCTATAGCCTAGAATCTACACAATTCGTTAGGAGTTTCACCTATCAGTTCAACCTGAACTAAAAACATAACAATAGACAAAGCCGTCTAATTTTCTATTCACGAAACAGAAACAGTCACACAATTGGACATAATACAACAAAAATAAACCTTAAATAATTTTCACTGTTAAACGCAATACAAATCTTTAAATAATTTCCATAATCCAATAATCAAATTAATTGGTCCACTTACTTATGGATGCACCAACAAATTAAAACTTAATTACTAAAATTTCATCACAATGGATTAATTCCCTCCATTCTTAGGTTACGAATTTACCATCATACCTAACGTAATACACTTCATTACAATAGAATACATTCAATTTTTAGGTTACGAATTTACCATTAAACCTAACGTAATACACTTCATTACAATAGATTAATACAATCACTTTCTTAGGTTATTAATTTACCAACATATCTAAAGTAGTACAATTCATCACAATTAGAATTATAACATTAACCTTAAACTGGGTATTCACACTCACCACCAATTTAATGCATTTCCTCACTATAATTTAATAACCTTAATTTTCTAAGTTATGCAATTACAACCATAACAAATTTAATACATTTCATCAACATAATTTAATAACCTTAATTTTCTAAGTTAGGCAATTACAAACATAACAAATTTAATACATTTCATCAACAGATTATTAAAATACATTCCTTAAGTTAAGTAAATACCCTCAAAATCTCATCTAAGAATTTACATTTTTCCCCAATTTTATCCCTTTAATTTTGGAATTAATCCTCCTCGAAGCATCTCGCTTACGCTGAATTTTCATGGAAACCCTTTCATTCGGCCCCCCTAAATTCAACCTGTCTAATATTCTTCGCCCTCGCGAAAATTTGCAATTTTCGGTTTTGTCTCAGTCTTCCGAAATTGCTAGGCTGCCTTCCTGAGTATTTCTTACTCATTTTTATTTTGAATTTAACGGAATACTTTCTTCCCCTAAATTTCCTCTTAAATTTTACAAAACCCTGGCTTCCCGCCTTTTCTCTATGCCTTACGCAATTCGGCGTCCTTCTAGCTAACGGACTTTCCTCCCTACCTTTTTTCAAGCCCCAAAACTTTTTGAACTTCGCTTTCTTGCTCTTTATTCCATCCGTCTTTTTTCGGCGTTCTTTTGTTCCAAATGCTACCGGAAGTAATTCCCGCTTTAGCACATTAGCACTGAGTTTCCAAACCTTGGATAACCTCTCTCTCGAACTGTCCCTAATCAGGATCGCTGACCTTCTATTTTCTACATTCATCAAATCCTGACATGCACTTTCCGTCCCTCCCACTTGAAAAGGACCTGATGAATGGACCCTCGGACAAAGGTCCATCCCCCTCTGTGTGCACCCTTTTACAAAGGACTGCGGATTCGAGTCCTGTAAAACCTCGAATGATTCAACGAAACAAATTTTTCTCTCTTCGAGATTACAAATTTTAGAGTCACTTTCAGACCATATTTCCCTTTTATCTGGGCTATTTTTGTCACAGGAATTTAAATCTAATTGCTCAGTTAAAGATGTTTCCTCTTTTCCGCGCATTTCACTCGAACTGCTCAAAGTATCTCCGGCAACAGACTGGCTACAGAATTCTTTATTTCTCATTTTGCCCCGAGTACTCGCGCTTTCGAAATTCCCAGCTTTCCCCTCGCTGAAATTTCTCAAAACATTCTCCTCATTTTTTCTAACACTCGGAGATTTAACCTTTTGCTCAACGCAAATTTTCTCCTGAACTAGGCTCTTTGTTCTTTTGTCAATTTGATTAACCCCGGCTTTCCTTGTCAATTCTCTACTTTCTCTGTAGGAATTTACAGCCTGTAATTTTTCTCTCAGGTACTCCAATTCCCTTGCTTCGATAATTCTAGTTGATGGATATAAACTATACTTTGCTTCGCAATCGAGGTCATATTCTAACTTCTCAAGCATTCCTTTATCGTGTCTCACAAAAAATTCTTTATTCGACTCAAAAACCTCGAAAATATTATCAATTAAGGCTTTCTGACTAACTTCTAAACGATCTCTCCATCTTATCCATTCTAATTCTTGAGCCCTATCCATCTGCTTAAACTCCTCTTCCCTTCTAGCCTTTTCCAGTCTATCCTCCTGTTCTAATTTAGCCTCTTCCAAAATGCATTCTAAACACGCTCTAACTGTGCCTTCGGCATAATTTGGCGCTTCCACAATGCTCTTAATAATCTGCCACTTTCCCTCTGATTCTGATACATTTAGGGCGCGATCATCTGCCAATGTCAGCAGGATATCTTTGGTTTGCCTACCCAGATAAGCTTCCATTTTTCAAAACTAAAATATTAAACACTCTTTTCACAGAAAACACAATTTCTAACAGATACAATGTAACAACCCTCAAACATTTATCACACAATCATAAATATCATAAACTACAATTTCCAAATTGCCTGTCACCTATACCGCAACAGTTATATACTATGATATTTAAATCACTAGAACCTGTAATAAAACACTTAACTACAAGTGCTTCAAATAACTTAACATGCCCACATATGCAAGACAAAACGGTCTTAATTTACCGTTATGCTGCTGACACAACCAATATTAAAAACATGCACAATATCACACAATTTCAGAAAACATATGCATACACAAATATTTCACTCACTTTTATAGTATCACCGGTGATATGTGTCCCACACTGAGCGATTCCTGGGCACCAAAAGCACTGTGAGATTTTCTATAAATGCTCACAAAAACTTTCCTGTTTAAACCCTTAAACAGCGGTTTTTTTAAAACCTTACCTTGGGAGATTTCTCAAAATCACCCCCCAAAAAATCCCTTTCCTGTTTAAACCCTTAAACAGAGATTTTCTTTTAACTTAACCTTTGCAGATTTATCTCAAAATCACCCCAAAAAGTAAACTGATTTCTAAAAATCAATAAAATACATAAAATACAAAAAGGAACTTTAAACCATCGTTTAATCCCTAAACAATTAATTCCTTTGTGATTCCTCCGAATCACTTTTACTAAAAACTAACTAGTAATGTCTCTCAAGACTATTACATTTACCCGATCTCTATCAGGATTTCCCAGTTCTTCTCGAACTAATTTTACTAAACCTTCACAGGTTTAAATTTTGGACCTCTCGAGGAAGCGTTGGAATTATCCACCTAAATACCCTGGACTATCAGACTAATTCCACCCGTCAATCCCACAATTTACTGCCCCTCGACAATTTTCGCGCAGACCTCTTTGGAATATTTCAAAAGGGCTCACCTTCGGTCGTCGTCGCACTAGTTGATCAGGCTGGTGCTTGACATCCGCTAGGATTCCGCTTTTCCTCTAAAACGTCTGGCTTTTCCTTCGTCTTGGCTGCAAGTATTCTCCGCAGGTTCGTTTGACGACTGCCTTGGCCAGATTCACACCGCCTTCGTGTTTTCTTTCCTCGCTTGTCCTACGTGGAGCCGTCTGCTAATACCATCTAGCAAACATTCTCACCCAGCTGCCACCAGCTATCACGTCCCCACAATGTAGCTTCACTGCCGAGGACGTATATAGCGTTAAACCGAGCCTGGCTAATCTCTAGCCAAAACATCCATATAAATTATCTGAGAGGAGACAGACTTAGAGTAAATAAAATACTCTTTATTCAATTATGCATTTACACATATGTACAAAATATATACAATACTGCCCTTGCAGTAGAGAAGTGACTCACCGCCAAAGTTAGCAATTTCATGGGGACGCGGCCCAAATGCACGCGTCTGATCTCAAGCCTGAAAGCCAAAAAAAAAGTTCCTCTCTCAGAAACGAACCTCTGCCTATCAGAACGACCGCTGTCCAGCGTCGTCGGCAAAATCTGTTTTCGAGACAAAAGGCTACCGCCTTTTATCACCTCCTCCATGGTTCATTCTCGAAAAGCCTGGAATATTCCGGAGACGATTAGTAGTCCTCATTTCCGGGTCTTTTCCGTCATTTCCGCTCGCCATCCTCTGACTGTCATTTCTCATTTGAGCGACACTCAGGACTAGCCCACATTGTCAGGCGAGGGGTCCTACCTTTCATAGGTCATTCGTCACTCTCTGTCTCCAAATTACTGGACAGTCGCCCTCGGGTCCGTTAACCTGCAACAGATGAGACTTTCTGGAATAGAAAACATCATTATTCCTTCCTTTTGAGTTCCTCCGCCGCCAGGAAAATCTTTCCGGATGCCCCGCACACATCTGAAACTCTTTCAAACAGTTCTCCAAAAGAACACATGTGTGAGAAGAGACAATTAAGTCCACTGCTTGTGAAAAAAGGGGCTGCGACGTGACAGTGGCTTGCCGCCCATCAACATTATGACTGAACACACCATTATCAATTGTGCTGTCATCCGTAATGGGAGACTTTACGTTGTGAAGAATCAAAATTAATTCTCCCCAATTAACACAATCCTTTTCAAAAATTAACGATCTCTAGTCAACCACTGGCTACATAAACGCTCTCGTAGCCACGGGCAGAAGGCACGGCAACAAAAGGCGACCTGAACAAAGGGCTGTTGACAATGAAAATGAAGCTACTCCGCGCCAGAAAGTCTGCTTGGTGACGTTAAAGTTGAAAACCTGATTCGCTTCGCTCCCCACTGATTGATAAAGAAGGCTCGTAAAATTAATAGTGCGAGCTCACCTCTATGTCTTCAGCGGCAAAAATATAGACCAATAACAGCCCGTAAAGATGATGTCACCTTTAAAGCGCACCACTTAAAATCATTTTAATTTTCCAGAGATCGGAGCGCCAAATCCAAAGTTAGGTCGCTCAGAAGAAATTAGCGTTAGTTAACCTCTTAGTCTCAAGGTGAGAAGTCGCTCACTCTGGCCAGTGCGGTCGTGAAAAAAATTGTTCCTCCAGCAGAGAACTTGCCTTAGAACCATGGGTGTCCTTAGTTGATTCGTACCTAGGGCTCGGTCGAATCATCGAGACAGTAAAGTCTCTAAATTCCTGCGTAATAGGAATTCGTTTTCGACATCCAGTCGATCAGCTTCTAACAGAAGAATTATATCGTGATAGGAGAGAGAGTAACTCTCTTGATTCCTGACGTGAGAAGTTATTCGACCCCGGTCGACCAGTTTAGACAAAGCTCTGTATAGTTATCGGAGCTAAATTGAAAATTCGATCCCAGACGGATATGACTTTGAGCTCGACATCCTGTCATCGTTGTTTCTGACAGCAGTTCCCTCAACCAGCCAAATAGTCTTCAGTATAGGGAGCCAGTGGAAGCGCTTATCCTGAACTCAGAGTTACATCGAATGTGCCAACTGGAATCGTATAAATTTTATTTGAATTGTATCGTCTCATGTGGTGTGAAGTTCCTGAACTTTGACAGTTCGCCGAATCCTTAGAGTGCTTTGTGTTAAAATATCATTCTGGGATTTCATTAGTCTTCAATCATTGTAAATAAAATCCATCCTTATTTGGTGTTATTTTAGTCTGACCAGTCCGACGACTTTTTACAACGCATGCCGAAAAAGCAGACATGCATCTCATGTACGGCAGTTCAAATGGTAACTGCAGAGCTATGATACGAATATATCAGGAGCGCTTTCCTCTTAGACGAATGCCATGCCATAGAATTTTTGAGCGGTTACACCGCCAACTTTGTGAAAGAGGTTCTTTCAACTTCACCAGGCACGAAGCGGAGCGACCAAGAGCTGCACTCAGTCCAAACCTAGAGGAAAGCGTCTTGAATCTTATGGATGACAGATCCGACTCAAGTACAAGAGCGGTTGCATACCACGTAGGGCCTCAACGCGTCTCTACATTCTTTACAATAAATAATTGTTACAGCGTCCTTTAGCAACCCTTAAAGTTTGTATTAGTACCCTTAAAGTTTGTAAAGTTTTTACCATGAATTTGGAATCAACCTGTATTTGGTCAAATTGCTATTACCCACAGCCCATTTACATGTGTGATCACATGTGTGGGTAATGTAATGCACCCTATTTCATGTGTGGAAATTGACTCAAATCCCCATTTTCGAACTGAGAGATGAACAGTTTTAATTTCATTTGAAATGAATTGATGCTATTTACTAAGCTAGGAAATAATTTATTCTTACCTTGTAGTTTAGAATTTAGATAACTGAGATGACTAATAACATGAACTAAAAATGTCAAATCAAATAGCCAGTTGTTATCAAATAATAGTGTTCTTTCATCAGTTAGTTCATTTTCCTGTTCTAAAAATTACAAACAGCATTTTTTAATTTCCAAAATCTACTCCAAATCTGTTCTCTAGAAAGCCAGCTCACCTCACAGTGAAGGACAAGTTCACTATAATCCAAATCTAATAATTCACAATATTCTCTGAATTCTTGTCTGTCTAATGCTGTTGCTCAAATTTTATTCACACAGTTCTCAACCGGTAACATTACATGCTGCATTTAAAGTTTTCCCCCACAGTGCCTTTTAATGTATAATGCAGTGGTATTTTAATGTAAGACGATTTAAAAAATTTTCAAGCAAAGTTGTAGTGCCATTGACATTACCTGTCATTGACGGCGCTCCTTCAGTAGAAACACTGATAAGTTTGCTAATCTAATTTTATATTTTCTAGGCATGATTTTACTTTTTCAAATATGCCTGATACTCTTGTTTTATATGCAATGATTCCAGACTGACAAGTTCTTCAAAGACATTAAAATTATCGTCAGTTCCTCCAATAAAATGCTTAACTGGGCTACATTACTTTACATATGTCCGAAAAATATTTGATTCATCCAAATCTAGAGAAATGAAAGTACAAGAATGGACAAGGTCTTCCAATTTCTGAGATATATCCTGAGAGAGTACCTAGATACGTCTCGTAATTGTCTGCCTCGATAGAGCAATTTAGTTTGCTTTCCTTTCAATACTTTTATTACCAAGATGGCGTGCAAATATTTGGCGACAAAGCATAACAATTTCTACTCCGTCAGAAAAGGGGTTTTTTTTGGCCAATACTAAAGAAATTTCATAGGTTGATTTGATTTGTTTGAGAGTTCTATCCAGTTCGAATCATAATCTAAACCTAATATATTTGAGGTAGATAGGGTACGAAATTATCGCAGTCAAGCAGTGAGAGTCCGTACTTAAGAGACGTTCTCAAATCTAATAAATTGCTCCCTAAAACTTGATGGTTGATTTTTACAGTTAGAGTTTTAGGTTAGACTCCGGTACGGACAAACTGTCTAGGTGAAATTCGGAGCAAGTCCGAAGGAGAGTGAAATTTCTCAGTTATAGACCTCGGATGGTCTTAGTTAAGCAACTATGTTAACAAATTATTACCATCATTACCTAATTTCGCTTAAAAAACCGTTTATCACCGAGTTTTAGCTGAAAAGTAGTAAAAAAAATTAATAATTTTCACATTTATTCGCTCATATCGGCAAATTTCGCATTTATTCGCATCTATATCGTAAATACGAAAATTGCGTATCCTTAACCATGAGTTAATAAAGCTCTGAACACTTTTAAAACGGTATACTTCCCTCGCTGGACAAAAATTCACGAGTAACTGCGCGCTAGCTGCCAAATCTATTGTTAACCTAGTTTGTTTCTTCCTGTTAAAGCCTCGAGGATGGCGCCAGGGTGAAGACAGGTAGCAATTTTAAAATCCCAGAGGACGTTAGAGGGAGGGGATGTGTACCTTTTCACTCGAAAAACGGGAAAAATGTTACCTCCCTCATGGGGAATTTTTGCCGATTACGACAGGGAAAAACTGCAGTACACGAGTAGGACTAGCGGGAATACATCTTGGGGGGTCTTGGCGCCTAGTTTCAGTTCTGCTACCGTGCGGCTGTTTCATGAAACCACCATGCGAGAAAAATACGTCTGGGAGGGGGTAAAATTGTTTTTTTTTTTTTGTTTTTTTTTCTATGAGGTTGAGGTCAGTGTTTCAGGAGAGCGGAAAAATTTGAATATTGACAGCCTAATTACTATTTTAGCCGAATTTCAACCTCTAATTGAGGCCCTCCCCCTCAAATAAATAAATAAATCACACACACACACACATATATATATATATAAATAAATAAATATATATATATATATATATATATATATATATATATATATATATATATATATATATATATATATATATATATATATATATATATATATATATATACAGTGGTACCTCGACTTACGAGTTTAATTCGTTCCATGACTTAGCTCGTAACTCGAAATACTCGTATTTCGAATCAATTTTCCCCATTGAAATGACTGCAATTGTTCATTAATTCATTCCGGGCTCCCCCAAAACACCGCAATTTTTTGTTACATGTTTTTAAATAAGAAAAATGTGCTTATAAACGACAAACATTGTATAAAAACGCAATACAATAGAATGTACTGCAAAAAATTTGTTTTATTAAGTGTAATGTACAACATTTATCTTGGAGATCAGACTTGAAGATGCTGATGGAAGAGAAGGAGAAAGGCTGAGCTGAAAAATTAAATTTTATTCTTTGATTTTTGACCTTTTCGCTCCGCTTTCCTCACTTTCGCTTTTATTACCAGCTACTCTCTTAAAAGTGAACGAGTGAGATGCGTAAGCTGGGCGATTGATGCATCGTTCACTGTGCTGTAATGTCCAGATTCTTCTTTCCGGGAATTCGAACAACGTTTTCTCAAAATCCGTAGAAGGGGGAGAGCTTGCGATCCTAGGACCAAGGTCATCCCATCCCTTAGACCCCATGGGGAGTTCCAGTGTGGGGGAGGGAATTGAAGATATGTCTCTGCGAGAGAGGTTGGGCGCTGTTCGGTTTCTGAGGGCGACTCAAGTTTGGGCAGAGCAAGCTGCCCCGGGTGGTAATTGTTCAGTGTTAAAATCGCGGTTTAAGACTGGATAGTAGTCTCAGAATAATGTACATACTATTGTATAATTATTGTACATAAAGGTTGTAAATATTATGTGCTTCTTGTGTTTTTATTTGATGAGCACGTAACATGGCATTCGCTGCTCAAACTAGCGGTGGGATATCTGAAGCTTGCTCATAACCCGAATTTTAGCTCGTAACTCGAAGCAAATCTACCGAGAGAATACTCGTACTTCGAAAAACTCAGGTCCATGTCGCTGGCCTGGCACTTATGGAATTTTGAGTTGAAATTTTCACAAAAATTAGTACCTAATTAGTACCAATTAGTACCAAAATATCAGAATTAGTACCCATCAGGATCGTGAGTTATAGCGTGTCCGATTCTGCCGGGCCAGCGACATGGTAGCCCGGCACTTTTGGAATTTCGAGTTGAAACTTTCACAAAAATTAGTACCTAATTAGTACCAATTAGTACAAAGATATTAGAATTACTACCCATCAGGATCACGAGTTATAGCGTATTCGATTCTTCTGGGCCAGAAAAAATCAGGTCGCTCTAAGGCCAGACGTTTCAGAATTTCGAGTTGGAACTTTCACAAAAATTAGTACCTCATTAGTACTAATTAGTACCGAAATATTAGAATTAGTACCCATCAGGATCACGAGTTATAGCGTGTCCGATTCTGCCTGGCTACCATGTCGCTGGCCCGGCACTTTGGAATTTTGAATTGAAACTTTCACAAAAATTAGTACCTAATTAGTACCAATTAGTACCAAAATATCAGAATTAGTACCCATCAGGATCGTGAGTTATAGCGTGTCCGATTCTGCCGGGCCAGCGACATGGTAGCCCGGCACTTTTGGAATTTCGAGTTGAAACTTTCACAAAAATTAGTACCTAATTAGTACCAATTAGTACAAAGATATTAGAATTACTACCCATCAGGATCACGAGTTATAGCGTATTCGATTCTTCTGGGCCAGAAAAAATCAGGTCGCTCTAAGGCCAGACGTTTCAGAATTTCGAGTTGGAACTTTCACAAAAATTAGTACCTCATTAGTACTAATTAGTACCGAAATATTAGAATTAGTACCCATCAGGATCACGAGTTATAGCGTGTCCGATTCTGCCGGGCTACCATGTCGCTGGCCCGGCACTTTGGAATTTTGAATTGAAACTTTCACAAAAATTAGTACCTAATTAGTACCAATTAGTACCAAAATATCAGAATTAGTACCCATCAGGATCGTGAGTTATAGCGTGTCCGATTCTGCCGGGCCAGCGACATGGTAGCCCGGCACTTTTGGAATTTCGAGTTAAACTTTCACAAAAATTAGTACCTAATTAGTACCAATGAATACCTAAATATTAGAATTAGTACCCATCAGGATCACAAGTTATAGCGTATTCGATTCTTCCGGGCCAGTAAAAATCATGTCGCTGTAAGGTCCGACACTTCGGAATTTCGAGTTGAAACTTTCACAAAAATTAGTACCTAATTAGAACCAATTAGTACCAAAATATTAGAATTAGTACCCATCAGGATCGCGAGTTATAGCGTATTCGATACTGCCGGATCAGCCACAATCATGTCGCTTCTAAGCCCGAGGCTACAATTACGCTTGCTGAGTGAATGCAACTCAGCAAACGAATGGCGTAAGGGAGTCAAAGAACTGTTAAACCTCGAACGAGTATTTAACAGTGAAAGACACAAAGACAAGGTAAGTTAATTTTATTTCACATTGGTTTTAATGAATGTTTCCTATAGGCATGCTAATTAGATACGAGACACTTTTATAAAACAATTTGTACAAAATTAATCATTATCACACCACTGTATATTGATATAACTCGTTTATTAATTTTTCAGAAATTTGGGAATAGGGATGTAATTTATTAGGAATCATTTATTAACTTTGTAAAATCGTTAATTAATTTATTTGCTTTCAGATTGAACAGTGAAAAAGCGGTGGCGTTGGTGGGCCTTATCTAGAAAGAGAAATAGCCCTAAGCCCCAAAATTGTAGGTGAAATGTCGGAGCAGTTTGAACCCCTTTGCAACAAAATTTTAATATTGCAATTGAAAAATAACTTTTTCATATATTTAATTTAATTGACTTTCATATTAACCTTAAGCCGTTTATAATACTGTTTCTCACCGTGGAATTGAATTACTATAAAATAAAATCGACTATTTTTTTATTTTGATAGAGATTTTACAAATAAATTTATTAGAAATCTCTTGCTGATTTGTTCATCAACATTATCAGCTTGCCTTGATTAAATTTAATAAAGATTTAAAGCTTGTCTCCAGGTCCTTTACAATAACTGGCGCATAACAGCCCATTAACTTTCAATCGGGATTCTTGCAACTATTTAACGGTGGATTATAATTTCAAAGCTGTATTATTAATTTAATAACAATTTTTTTAAATTGAAGATTCTGCAACTCAACTCTATGTTTAAGCTACTTTTAACTGGAGATTATTTCTAAACATCTGTTAACTGAGTTAGCAAATTTTGTGAAAGTTTCAACCATGGGCGGATCCAGCCGATTTTCAAGGGGGGGGGGAGCTGTCTTCCACTCGGGGGGGGGGAGGTTCTGGAATATCCCCTGCTCAGCGGAGGGACCGAGGGGCCTCTCAGAAATTTTTTAAAATATACAGTGCTTGAAAACTTCTTCTTAGGCTATTTTAAGTGCCTCAAAAGCACCTTAAAATATTATTTTAAACCAAGAAATTTACATTGTCTCCCAATGTAACATGAAAACCATGGCATTTTATTCAAATACGATACATTTGGATTTTTATTTTAATTAATAAACATCTTGGTACTGTTTTATAACATATTGCTACATTTTTCATAATGTTATTGTTATGTAAATAATTTCAGACCTAATTAACTTAAATGTTACAAAATTGGTCTCAAATCTTAACTGTTCCGGACAGAGGATCATTTCAGCCTATATTACGTAAAGACAGTATTTATAAATCTAATTCAACCTATTAAAAACTTTTAATATCTTATATTTAATAAAGTAAAATACATTGCTCCCTTTGTTCAAGCTGCGATAATTTAACATATAAAAGAAACTGATATTTGGACAATTTTATGTAGGTTTAAGGTGACAAAAACAAGTTTTGACCTAAACAACAAAGTCCAACTTCCTTTTCTTCATTTTAGCAAACCTATCAACGACTTTTTTTGCATCAACTTTGTCGGCAATTCCTCGGTGAATATTTAGCAGTGCTAATGTTTTAGAAGTCTATCCTCTCTCATGGTTGTTCTCATCCAGTCCTTCAACCTTCGAAGGGTTGAAAAGGACCTCTCGGCAGTAGCTGTGCTAACCGGCAGAGTTGCAAAAATCTTCATCAATTCGTGTATTGCAGAATAAACCTCTTTGTCACACTTGGTGAGAGTTTCAATGCCTGTTTCTGGAATTTCTTCATTTTTTGTCTTTGGTTGCTGATTTAACCATTTGTTTTGCCACAGGGCAACTTCATTTCTAAAAACAGCTCCACTATGACTTGAAATGTTCCCCACAGCAAACTGAAATCTAGAAAACAAGACCTTAGCTGATTCTTTTAGGTTTGTTGGGGACATTTTAACAACCGAAGTGGGTATCAGGATTGATAGTTCAAGGAGTTTCATAATGTCATCGGGGAATCTATCTTTGATATCTTGAAGTATCCTGTCTAATATAGGAGTGTAAATTGTTACTCTGTAGAATTCCTCAAGCTCGACAATGTTGGGTTGGTTCGGTTTTTTTGCCTTTGAGCAATACGAGGCAAAGACACCTCCGTGCCCATATCTTCAGCTAAACCTGTTGCTACAAGATATACATCATGGAAAAAATCTTCACACTCTGATCTTCTCTGTTCCAAGGTAGAACAAGTAGATTGAAGAGCTTCACTGGCTTCTTTTTGGTCAATGCTCTTTTTTTTGGAATAGCCGGCTAAGAGGAAGAGTGATAGCTAATATGTCTGCTAGAGACGCTATGGAAACTATGAAAGAACTAGTGCTTATATTATTTAAAAGAGACAGTGCTTTGGTAGCTGCTTCGGTTTCTTTCCAAATACTTACAACTTCAAGCACTTCATGAATTTTCGGAAGGCTTGAACAAAAGAAATAAATACTATCGTGGCGTTCCACCCATCTTGTTTGGCAGAGCCCTATAAGCTGTCTGCCTAATTTTTGTTTTAAGACAGAGTTTCTCTTTGGGCTTGCTGTAAAAAAAGAAATAACTGTTTTTATGGTGTCGACTGCACTTCTGACCTCTTGAATCTTAGAGGCCTTTGTCAGTGTCAAATTCAAAGCATGGTTTAAGCATGGGCAATGGGTGGCGTTAACAGCACAACGTTTCACAGCATTTACTGCTCCCTTTACCTCAGACACCATAGTACTACATCCATCAGTGGCTATTCCTACACAGTTTTCTGGGTCCAAAATTACTTTTTTTTAATTAATCCAAGCACAGTACTTCCTATCACTTCACCAGTCAAGGAGGGTTCACTTAAATTAGTTAAGTCTTCTTCTTGTGCAAAAGCTTCAACGGGTTTTCTGGAATCCACAAAGTCCAGGAAATCTTCATAAACATTTCCCTCGTAGCAGTAGCGTGTGGAAAATGTCAATTGTGAATCATGAGCAGCATCTGTTGTTTCATCAAATAATATGCTATAGTATTTTGCAGCTTTGATTCGTTCCAGTATGACATTTCGGACTTCAGTTCCGCAACAGTTGATTAATTCATTTTGAATCGTTTTACTAGAGTACATTGCATTAGCGCATGCTTACTGGAGGTGTTTGCTGAGATTCTCATCTCCTGATTCGATACGAAAACGCACCAGTTCTCTGAAATTTCCTTCGTTTTGGGTTTGAATTTCCTTTATTACGCGACCCATTATTCAATAACCACATGTCAACACACACTGAACCTGTCTTTGTGTCACTCACGCTGTGCGACGGCAGGGAAAGGGATCTTGGCGCGACTGGTGATGGGGCGCGGCGATCGTATCTATTTTTGTACACTAGACTTGACCTTCAAGCGAAATGCACTGCACTGGCGCACTTCTAATCGACAAGCACGTTTAAACTTAACATGTATTTCCCCAAAAGTTGGCACTAGCGCTACATATTATTTGTTACTTTATTTTCTTTGCTTCTTGTAATCTTGAGTTCTTTCTCTAAATTAAAAAACATGATCTAAAGGGGGGGCTGCAGCCCCCTCAGCCCCCCCCCTGGATCCGCCCCTGGTTTCAACTCGAAATTCCAAAAGTGCTGGGCCAGCGACATGGTAGCCCGGTAGAATCGGACACGCTATTACTCGCGATCCTGATGGGTACTAATTCTAATATTTTGGTACTCATTAGTACCAAAATTAGGTACTAATTTTTGTGAAAGTTTCAACTCGAAATTCCGAAGTGTCGGACCTTACAGCGACAGGATTTTTACTGGCCCGGAAGAATCGAATACGCTATAACTTGTGATCCTGATGGGTACTAATTCTAATATTTAGGTATTCATTGGTACTAATTAGGTACTAATTTTTGTGAAAGTTTAACTCGAAATTCCAAAAGTGCCGGGCTACCATGTCGCTGGCCCGGCAGAATCGGACACGGTATAACTCACGATCCTGATGGGTACTAATTCTGATATTTTGGTACTAATTGGTATTAATTAGGTACTAATTTTTGTGAAAGTTTCAATTCAAAATTCCATAAGTGCCGGGCCAGCGACATGGACCTGAAAAACTCGTAAGTGGTGACACTCGTAAGTCGAGGTACCACTGTATATCTTTATATAAGTTGGAACCGAACTTCGAAATCGGACAATGTCCGAAAAAAATGCTCACATCGCGAATGGATCACTGACAAATGCGCCAAGTCCGAAATGTCACGTTATTTCGGACTTTGCGCACTTGAATTTGCTCACATCGCGAATGGATCACTGACAAATGTGACAAGTCCGAAATGTTACATTATTTTGGAGTTTGTGCACTTGAATTTGATCAATTCGCTTTCGGGCAAATCAGTAGTGAGCCAAGTCCGATTTCGCACTTGGAGGATGGGCAAAACACCCCCAAGCCCGATTATGACAACCCTAGCCCCCACGTTTGCCTGTCGCCTCCAATACCTCAGCCTCGTTTCGTTCTAGCGTTTGTAAGTGCTACTGTTCACGATGTCCTCTGTTGATGACGGAGTTAAATCGGCCACGACTACGAGTGCAAATGAAAAGAGGGGTAAATTTCTCGAATCTTTGGGTAGTTTTTTAGAAAGTTCGGGCAACAACAGTTGTGTTTTCCTGTTCGAAAAATATGAAAAGTTGATCATGGTAGTGATCAAAAGCAGTGTGGGGGAAAGAAAAAACAAGCACCCCATCTCCTCTAAGGACTACAGAAGCCTAATAAGGTATGAGGTAGCACCTATTTGTGGTATCGAAAAATTAATTTGAAAAATGGCAGATGATGACCAAACCATAAAATGTTTTTGTCATACTGACGAAATGTTTGAAGTTATTCATAAAGCTCATATGGATTCGGGTCACAAAAAAATAAAATGTATGGAAAAGGAACTACAACAGAAATACTGTAATGTGCCTCAAAAGTGATCAAGCTGTACCTTTCTCTCTGTGAACAGTGTCACTTGAGAAAAAAAGGTAAAAACAAGGGAGGTGTTGTTAAACCAATACTTACTAACATATTCCGAAAACGAGAACAGGTTGACCTCACTGACATGCAATTGACATGATTGTGGGGAAAAAGAGAGAGAGAGAGAGAAAGAAAAAAAAGAGCGGGCTTGTGGCTGCCCAGTGGTACAGCGCGCTGGTTTTCGGTGCTGAGGGTGCTCGGATCGAATCCTAGCGTCGCGCCACGAATTATGCCTCCGTTCGTGTCGTCCCTTCATAGGGGGTAATGCTGTCCACCTATATGGTGCCCCACAATAAAATGGGCAGTAAAATTTCGGCGTATTATAGGCAAAAGTGCCTCCGCATTGGAATATATATATATATATATATATATATATATATATATATATATATATATATATATATATAAAGCAAGCGAAATTCTAAGAGATTCTAAATTTCCTCCCGTGAGAATCAGTCAGAACGTTGTGTTACGGCTTCCAGAACTTGACAGAGGAAGAGCTGCGTCCAGAAATGCGATAGGTGTGATAATGGAAGTGAACGATGATGAGATACAAACTCGGTACAAACACGGTACGGATTTCGTACCGAGTTTGTATAGAATACTAACTCGGCACGAAATCTGAAATATTGGAGAAGTCTTATTCCAGAAATGAATTCTAACTGACTGAAGACAACTTCTTATCTGAAAAAGACGTTCCAAGCATCGTACATTCACTTCGAACCACAGTTACCTTGGAATCAGGAAGCTCGCAAGATTTCGTCCACTTCAATTGTAGAAAGCAGTGTGACAGAAAAAGATTAAAGTGCTTATCAACTGGCATCAAACGTAACTAAAAGTGTCATAACAGTTCAGCCTGCAAGAATAAGTAACATTGCATTTTTCATAATTTTTTCCATCATTTATTATTTTACTATGTTTTCATTTTTATCACTATGAGCAGACTTTTTTAACTGTGAGGTTTTTAAAATAGTCAACACATATCGATAAAATGATCTTTTAATTCGTTTCATTCATTTTATTTAGTCAAATAATTAGAGTTAAAAATGATTGTTTTCTGACTTTGATCATTCTTCAACTGCCCATTCGCAATGTGAGCAATTTAGAATGCTCAAAGTGCGAAATGAAATTAAGTTTCGTACTTTGCGCACTTCTAATTCACCCATACGCGAAATGATCATTTGTAAATGATCCAAGTCCGAAATAATGTAACATTCCGGACTTCGCGCATTTGTCTGTGATCCATTCGCGTTGTGAGCATTTTTTTCGGACATTGTCCGATTTCGGAGTTGGGTTCCAACATGTTTATATATTTCTTCTGTCCGTGTGTATGTCACTGAACTCCTTCTAAACGGCTGGACTGATTTTTATGAAATTTTGTGTATGCGATTAAATTGATTCGAGAATGGTTTAGATTCACATTAAGACACCCCTAGCACCCCTAGGGGGGCAGGGGGCACATGTAAAAATAATCGAAAATGACTGATATCACTGTCGAATCCATAGTTTTCGGAGTCTCTAAGATTAATAGCGACACTCCCGATGTCATTTAAGTGCAAGTTCATCCCCCCCCCATTACCATAGGGGGGTGAGGGGTAAGAAGGGGGGAATATAAAATCTCCAAAATGACCGAGAGTAGTGTCGAATCCATAGTTTTCGGGGTCGCTGAGAGGAACAGCGGCAATCCCAATGCCGTTTAAGTGAGAGTTCAGCCCCCCCCCCCATCAGCATTGGGAGAGGAGGGAAGGGGGAAAAAGGAAATGTCCAAAATGTCAGAGAGTAGTGTCGAATCCATTGTTTTCGGAGTTACTGAGATGAATATAGGAAATTAAAAGTGTTGTTTATAATCAAGTTTTGAGTTAAATAATAAAGTGAATTTGTAATTTTATTTTATCATTTGTATACTGTATATATACTTTTAAATACCCGTTGTGGCGTCACAATAAGGCTAAACTCTGAGGCATTTTTAAAAATTTTTACAACTATTGGATCCATGACTAAGAAAGACAGAGTCCTAATAAAATGTTACGGCCAATTTTTAAAACAAAAAGTTAACAAATTTATTTACAAAAAAATTAACATTAAACCAGTGCAACATATTCAATTAATTTACGTGCAGATTTACAATGCACGCTCCAGGGCTCAGCTCGGCCCAAAAACAGGAGACTAACAAAAGCACGTCAGCACGGGGCGCATCCAATGCAGTGTCTGTCGAAAAAAACACCAAGTCTCTCCCTCTCGGCACTCGGGGTCCGTCTTCTTGGAATTCGTTTTCTCACCAAAACCCGGGAAGGCCGGCAGATTATCGGGTGACAGCTCTTCTTAACACCGAAATTTTATTACATTTCGGTCAAAATCGGATAGAGCTATTGCTAGGAAAAGACAGCTTTACGACTAGGGTGGGAGACGTTTGCTTGTAAACCCGATATGCTTGGGCTTAACTTTCAGGCCAAAACTCTCGTGGCATTTGTTGGAATCGTTTTGTAATCCCCCACGTGTTCAAAACCGGTGGGAACTGGTTACCCCGATAAACACACAGCTACCCCGATAAACACACAGCTGTTTGTAGTGTACCATGTGAGGTCTTAGGAAAAATAACCGCATACTTCCATTACGCTACACCGTAAATAAAATTACTTAGATTTTACACTATAAGTAGAATTTATTCCTTTTCCTGTGTAGTAAGAAACTGAGATTAATAAATACCTGGGCAACGCCGGGTAAACAGCTAGTGTATATATATATATATATATATATATATATATATATATATATATATATATATATATATATATATATATATATATATATATATATATATATATATATATATATATATATATATATATACCGGGAGTTTCATAATTAAACTGACAGTGCTCACAGTGTTCTGCAGCGCGATCTATTTGCGAGAATGACGCCACATTTTGTAGGAAGATTAAACAAGACGGGGGACGAAGGATTCCGCGAAAAAATAAATTAGTTCCAAAAGTCACCGCTAGGGGAATATTTGGCGCTGTGTAATAGAAAATAGAGTGTTAACAAATGCAAATCAATACGGAAATTACCTTTTATTTTGCATTCAAATGAGGTTCAATGTGGCTGCCGTTGTTGTGCACCACATATTGCATTCTGTGCACAGTATGCACAACAGCAGAAAGTAACATATGTAGCAGGAATTTCCCGTACAGTCCGTGATATGTTATCCATCAACGTAGCCAGGTCCTGGACCACTGCTTGATAGACCTTGGACTTGTAAATTAGCCTTGGACTTGTATAGACCTTGGACTTGTATGCGCTTCTGGCTAAGGTAACCCCATAGCCAGAAGTCGCATGGGGTAAGATCAGGCGACCGAGGTGGCCATGCAGTCGGAAAGTAGCGGCTAATGACTCTTTCTGTTGTGAATTTCTGTCGTAGCAGCTGTTGCACCCGTACAGCAACGTGTGGAGGGGCTCCATCTTGCATGAAAATGATTTTCCCCAGGCATTGTCTTTGCTGAAGTGCCGGAATGACAAAGCTGTTCAACATGTGGCGATATTTCTCTCCGGTAACAGAACAGGTTTCCGGTCCTGTCGGGGTAATGTTCTCATAGAAGAATGGACCTACGATAAATTCCGCTGTGAACCCACACCAAACAGTTACCTTTGGTGAATGTAAGGGAATTTCTGTGACTGCATGTGGTGACTTGTCATCCCAAATTCGGCAGTTCTGGGTATTCACAGTTCCATGCAGGTAAAAGTGGGCCTCGTCTCCCCATAAGATTTTCCACGGCCAAGCATCATCCACCTCCATTCTGGCAAGAAAGGTGAGAGCAAAAGTCAATCGCTTATCATGGTCGGGGTACAGTAACTCCTGTACACGGCTGATCTTGTACGGATAGAAGTTGATAATCTTTCGTAAGATTTTCCATACCGTACTGTAAGGTATATCCATATTCCGAGCTAATCCACGACCGCTAGAGGTGGCAGCAATAGTGTCTGGTCCTCTGTCGACAATCGCCGTGGCAACTGCTTCGATTGTATCCTGTGGTACAGGTTTTCGTCCTCTGCCTGACTGAACCTTCAGAGAACCCGTTTTCTCAAACGTCGCAACCATTGCTTTAGCCCATTAACTGACACAGGACCGTTACCTTTACGCATTTTTTTGTGCGTTCTAAAAGCACGAAGAGCGGCTGACGCGTTGCACTGGTTGAGGTAAAAGAATTTGACCAGTAACGCACGCTCGACTAAAGAAGGAGACATTGCACATAAACTTTCAATCCGATTGATTCGAAACGTAACACATTGCCTTTTAAAACCCAAGCAGCATTGACACTGTGCCAATGGATGTAACGTGAAATTTGAATAAAGAACTTCTTCTTCTGCTCAGCGTACGTGATATTGCAGATCACGAGACTTTATCGGTGTTTATGTAGATTTTACGCTTCTTTAAAAGTGTTGCCATATTGAACTTGGACTAAATAAGAAAATGTGCATAATAAAAGGTAATTTTATTCCGTATTAATTTGCATTTGTTAACACTCTATTTTCTATTACACAGCGCCAAATATTCCCCTAGCGGTGACTTTTGGAACTAATTTATTTTACCGCGGAATCCTTCGTCCCCCGTCTTGTTTAATCTTCCTACAAAATGTGGCGTCATTCTCGCAAATAGATCGCCCTACAGAACACTGTGAGCACTGTCAGTTTAATTATAGCCACCCGGTATATATATATATAATATATATATATATATATATAATACATATATATATATATATATAATATATATATATATGTGACATTATAAGTTCAATCTCATCTATTTCTATAATTCGGGTCCCCACATCTGTTAAGAGAGGCCCCTTTTCTCAGAATAGCCCACCCAACAGCAAGTGAACATCTGCAAATTCCAGTGGGACAAACACCGCAATAAATTCTTTTCAGTTGATAGAAATATCGAGTCGTGCCGCCCAGAAGGAGTAACAAAACCCCGTCTCTAGTCATCTAAAATCCGCAGTTCACAATATCTCAGAGATAATGGCTGCAGGTGCCAGAGATAAAATGATCAAAAGTGTCAAACAATACCATAAAGATAAAACGCACCCAATGTGCTTCTTAGTAGTATACCATCCACGACAAACATCTGTGTTGATGTAAACAGTCACTGACTTTTAGTACAGCCCCTGGCCAAACGAGTCAGGCAGGCATTCTGTTGGCTGTGTATGTGAAAAGACATGTATGTTTCGCGTCATGCTAGAAGGACACTCTGATATCCGCTAACAACTCTTGCGAAATTAAGAACTGTACCTTTAAAAGAACTGTTCTTCTTCATTTGTGCATATTGTGTATTATTATGGAAAATCATGTGGTGAAATGCCACAAGTCGACAGGATATTACTTTGCGAAGGAACACCTAATGGATTTTAATAAGAAGAAATCAAATTGATTAAATGAACTTATATGCATTTTTAAGGCAATAGAAGACAAGAAGGACAAACATGGCGGACGAACTTACCGTTCCAATTCCCCACACCGAACCGAGGAGGGTGTCATGTTTCACCCGCGTTACGATGGAAGAGAGTGCTGTGATAGCTCACTGTTGTTACAGTGGAAAGACAGTTTCGTTTTCAAATACAAGATGGAAGGAGTTGGTGATAATTAGAGGTCGTTGACACTAGCTGCGGACAAACTAAGTAAGGGGAGAAAATGAACTTTCCCTGCAGCCTAAGACTAGAGGGGCTGACAAGAGATCGGGACTAAACCCATTTGAGAGTGGCAATGTTTCTCCGATATTCAGAAGAAAAGTATTCGTGTCGGAAAGCTATACAGTGTTATGTGGTGATTCCTCGAGATGCATTTTACCTGGACTGAATGTGGTAGAACAAGAGAGTAATGAATGGGCACAGAAATTTATTAGTGATGAGACAGACCCCGCCGACTCGCAGATCCAATTAGGTTGTGTGAAAATGAAATATAGATCATTGTGATTATGTGTGCACGTCAAGTATTATTTATGACGGGCAGTGCGATTGTCAAAGGTTCTGATTAGCTTTTGATGTGGCCCTAAGTGTCATCGAGCGACGAAGTGTTATTTTTAGTGTTTTGTGTGTGTGTGTGTGTGTGTGTGATCACGTTGAGTGATGTGCTCATCTCATAGATTCTTGCTACAAAAGTTTAATGAAGTGCATAGTAACCAACTATGGTGTTTAGAGTTTCCGGAACATAGTGATTATAACGGACAATTCATAAAAACAGTGTTACCGCTAACAGTGCAACAAACGCAAGGTAAAATTGTTATTGATAAAATTATCAGTGTATAAGCTACTATAGGTTTTCTAACTAGAACTATTAAGGTATATAATTGTTTAAGTGACATTTTATTAATTTCAATTTGTGAGTAGAGGTTAATTCAATACTTTTAATATGTGTAATTAGTAATTGCGTAGTGTATTGGTATATAATTTTTTAATTGGTATTTTGTTAATTTGAATTAGGAGTAACGTGTATTGATATGTAGGTCGAGTAAAATGATAAAGGAATATTCTGATGATAATAACTGTGGTAAATTATATTATGGTCGTATTGAAAATAATTATGATGATATAATGCTAATGAATGGTAATGGAGAACATGAGCATCCAAAAACGTCTAAGCAAATCAGGAAGACACTTGATTTGACTAAAGACTCTAAGACTCAAAATGCTATTTAGGATAAATTACCTGAATTTGCTAACATGAATCTATCGTCGGAGCTCATTCCTCTATTGTCAACGTTTATTGGTATATTTGCTAAAAGTAAATATGATATTGGGAGAGTGAATATGGAGCCTGCTAGAAATTATTACGACGTTAGAATTACCTGTAGCATTGAGGCCTTATAGAGCGTGCGAGGAGTAACAGTATGAACGTTGACCCCACCCAACAGAAGTAGGTCAAACGACGAGTAACAAATTATTGTGTTTTAGAGGGGGAGGTGAAAGAGCGAGTCCCCGATTCCTTTGAGTGTGAAAAAAGAGACGAATAATAATTATACCTTAACCAAACTAGCTGAAGTTGTCAGAATTATTTTATTATTTTTTATATAAATTATGGAGTTAAGGAAGAAAATAGAAGGAGGAAATTTGTACCTTGCAGTAGACTCTAAAATTCATTTAAATAGGACAGGCTTATTCAAAGACAAGCTATCATGAGAAATTAGTACTCTGATTAGCAGATGTCATCATAAGTCAAAACACTACAGTTAGGTTAGAAGGATAAGGTTATCAAAAAATTGAGCTTGAGAAAGATGAATATTGGGAGGGTGAAAGGATTAATTTTCGCTCAATGTAGAGATCTAGAAGAGTATAGGAAAGAGATTTTGAGATTAAGAAAAATAGAAGTTATTCCCCTGTATTAAAGAATATAGTGAATTAAAAAACATGAGAGAATTTAAGTGGAATGAAAGAGATGAATAATCCAATAATTGTAAATAGCATTGTGTTCATATGATATATTTGTGTCTTAGTAAGGATTTTATTATATTATATCACATGTTATTTCATTTTCATTATTACGCACTATTATCATATTATCTATTTTATGATCATACTGGCATTATTGTAATTGTATAAATAGTAATTATTATCCGAGTAAACCAGTGCTCCAGAAGTGTAAATAGTATTGAGTTATATTTTTCTGAATTGAACTAATTTAGTGCGTGATTGTCAATATGCCTTCAGATTTGATTAATGTTGAGTTACATTTACCTGAATTGAAGTATTTAATGTATGATTTCTGTGTAGTGATTTGACATTGAGTTACAAGTATCAGAATTGAATTGTTTTTGTGTATGATTTCATGTAGATTACCATTGAGTTAGAACTGATTTTCGGTATAATGTATCTGCATGGAGATTCAATTAAGCCATATCCATTACAATTTCTATGTTATTCTTTTCATGGCTATACCATTATATTATCTTATACCTTATTTTATTCATAATTATTACCAGACTATTGATGTATTTGCAGAGAGATTCAATTATGCCATATCACTTGCCATTTCTATGTTATTCTTTTCATGGCTATACTAGTATATTACCTTATTACTTATTTTATTCTCCCACTAATATTATTATAATTATGTACTTTTTAATTACTATTAGACTATTGCTGTAATTGTGCACCTATTAATTTGAGGCCGAGTAATTGTATTGTTATGGTATTGAACACGATGACTGGAGATGGAGGAATTTAGGTAGGTGGAGAACTTCTCCAGAGATACGGAAAGATTTGTAATTCCAGCTAACGTATGTCGATATAAAGGGCTTGATACTGCAGATCAAGAGTTTTATATCGATTATGACTTAACTTAAAAAATTGAGGTAGTAAAACTTATAATGTTGATCTTGCAGAGTGAATTAGGTGAGGTCCCAACATACTCACACTCAGGTGTCTCTCACTCTATGCAGGCATAGGATGATAGCCTCTTGGGAGGGGGGATGTGACATTATAAGTTGAATCTTGACATTATAAGTTCAATCTCATCTATTTCTATAATTCGGGTCCCCACATCTGTTAAGAGAGGCCCCTTTTCTCAGAATAGCCCACCCAACAGCAAGTGAACATTTGCAAATTCCAGTGGGACAAACACCGCAATAAATTCTTTTCAGTTGATAGAAATATCGAGTCGTACCGCCCAGAAGGAGTAACAAAACCCCGTCTCTAGTCATCTAAAATCCGCAGTTCACAATATCTCAGATTTAATGGCTGCAGGTGCCAGAGATAAAATGATCAAAAGTGTCAAACAATATCATAAAGATAAAACTGACCCAATGTGCTTCTTAGTAGTATACCACCCACGACAAACATCTGTGTTGATGTAAACAGTCACTGACTTTTAGTACAGCCCCTGGCCAAGCGAGTCAGGCAGGCATTCTGTTGTTGGCTGTGTATGTGAAAAGACATGCATGTTTGACGTCATGCTAGAAGGACGCTCTGATATCCGCTAACAACTCTTGCGAAATAAAGAACTGTAGCTTTAAAAGAACTGTTCCTCTTCATTTGTGCATATTGTGTATTATTATGGAAAATCATGTGGTGAAATGACACACACACACACACACACACACACACACACACACACATATATATATATATATATATATATATATATATATATATATATATATATACATATATATATATATATATATATATATATATATATATATATATATATATATATATATATATATATATATATATATATATATATATATATATATATATATATATATATATATATATATATATATATACATATATATATATATATATATATATATATATATATATATATATATATATATATATATATATATATATATATATGTAACAAGAAAACGCGTCTTCCTAAATTACTTTACTTTAAATCATATTCTCTTGTTAATAAAGCACGACCCCTTTTCCAAAAATTGCAACCTAAAAGTAAAGTAAGTATAATTTATATTAGCCCTGCAGATCATTAAGCAGGCATGTGAAGTATCGGAACTCAATAACATCCCCAGATATGAGTGTTAGAAGTTTATGAGATTCCAAATGTCAGTATAGTGTTAAAATTCCTGAAGAGCCCTCGAATCACTCTGAAGTTATGTCTCTATAACGTCAAAAACCCCACTTTGCAAGAACTTTATGGCCACTTATCCTACGCCCAGGCCAACAGTTCACAGCTCTAACTAGCGCGGGATCTATCAGTCCCCGGGAAACTGAAGTGGACACGTGAACTCCACGAATCTAAAGTCGCCCAATTAAAAAATTAAGTAGTTTAGGCCCTCTGGCGTAAATATCGCAAAACACCCATTTAATATTGCATGAACAGAAGACTTTTCTCTCTCTTCGTTTCTAACTTTTGTTGCTGTCGGACCTGCTGTCCGCGCATGTATGTAATCGGCGTCCCGTCCTGGCATGTACGCCGGACAAGTCATGTGGCCGCTGCAGCCTTCGCGATGCTTCATAATTGAATAAAAGTGTTTTCCTAAACCACACTCAGCCCGACTGCATCACTCCTCGTACCGACTGCATCTCCCAGTTCCAAATGTGATTATTATCACATATATATATATATATATATATATATATATATATATATATATATATATATGTGTGTGTGTGTGTGTGTGTGTGTGTGTGTGTGTGTCTGTGTCTGTGTCTGCCTCATTCAAAATTTTGACGCATTTCGGTACTTTTCTGTTTAACTGTTTACTGCTTGCCCAAGCGATACAGACTGGATTTGACACGCTGCCTAAATTATAACTCGCGACGCAGGACATCTGAAATTTTGTTTTCCTGAGGACCGTTATGGAGAAACGTAGTCCTACTTTAAAACAGCAGCAGGGGGCTTTCACACATTCAACATGCGCTATAAATTTGTAGTAGTTGTACATAAACTTTGTTAAGTTTTAATTGGCAGTATTGTGCAATAATTTAACCTAGAAATACCAGACTTTGAGGGAAAATATAGTGGGGAATAGTGTTATTAGTAACAGTTTTTGGTGCCGAAGCTATGGAATGGGTCTGAATTCGTGGATTTCTTTTCATTCCTAAACTATGTGTGCGAGCAATACCAGAGAAATATAATAGAGAATACTTGTTATAAAGATGGTGGAAATCTCAATATGGTGATATTAAACAAAAATGCCTAGAGTTGCAATCTGTAATGAAATTCAAAGTTTTCGAAGAAAACCAGAAAAATTCACGCTTTGAAAAAACTAACTATCAATAACCATCTATAGTCCTGGTGATAATATGGGATATCTATGGCAACCAGGGTTGCCAAACGTCCCGGATTTTAAGGGACAGTCCCTTATTTGGAGATTTTGTCCCGCGTCTCGGGGAACTTTGATACGGGACGGCAAAAGTCCCGTTTTTCGCCGAAATGAGAAATTTATTGTATACGAGTTGGGCTCATACAAGGGCCTGTTCACATCCAGTCTGGAAGCGCAAAAGGAAAGATGGTGGTGAGACGGAAATAAACCAATTATAGGCGTTAAAAGTTTCGTTTCTAATCGTTTGGAAGTTTGTCATTGGTTAAACATATTTCAATACTTTAACGCTTCTACTACTGACTCCTATGTGAACACGCCATTGACGAGAAGATTGTCTGTATGCGCCGGGATCGGAACGTCACAACGACATCAGTCTCAGTCTAGTGCTAAATACGAATGCAGATTAGTGTGATCGTGTTGATACAAGGAAAAAAAACAAGATAAACATAACAACTGTTTCATCTTGCAGCAATCTGCCAAAGTTTTTCACCACTAAAGTTTCCTCTGAAAGTGACAAAATCGCTCTAGTAGAGTTAGCTACTGTATTTAACACAGTAAAGCACAATATATCATACAATTCACTGGACTGTGAGAACACGTTCATTCGAAAACATTTTATGACTCAAAAGTCGCCACCAAAGATTTCCTGCGCACATTATATTATGTACATTGTACAATAATAAAATTACAATTTTTACATACACGTCCGTAACACTTTATAAGGGCACTTAGTTGTAGTAAACTAATAAAATAAAAATCAGTTTTGTACTATATGCCTAAACCAACTTTAAATTGTTTTTGATTTTCAAATTTTCTATGTAATTACATTATTGTTTACTTAACCTAAATTCTACGTAAGTTGCAAAACTGAACGAAAAATGCATTGAAAATGGCGATTTGAAAGGTTAAAATTTGAAAAATTTTCCGGGGGAGTACCCCCGGACCCCCTTTCTATGGGGGGTATTCCATACTCCCCAGTAGTATAGTTATTAAAACCTGTCCCTTATTTTCGGTGTTTTTATTTAACCCGTCCCTTATTTTGGGTGTTTTTATTTGGCAACCCTGATGACAAGGCGAATACATATACATATGTACATTTTCTACATTAATGTGCGCAATTAGTATTAATGTGCGCAAGGTGTCTTTACTTACTAAATCGATAATTCTGAACAACTTTGTAATTGACTTGACTTTTTTTCCGTATCTCGTACCGTTTTTGAGATAAAAAGGCTAATTCCAAAATTTGCCGATAGATGGCGTTGTAAGTTGTCTCATCGAGTAGCGCATAGCCTTTTTACTATACCTAGACACCAACTTTGTGGCCTAAGCTGTCACCGTTCAGAAGTTAAGGGGGGTGTAACGGAAGTAGGTGGGAACCCTGTATATGCAGTATAAGAAATAGATGCGTATTTTCCTTAACCTTTACTATAGGTCTTTTTTTTATGTTTTGGACCTCAATTTTCCCATTTTCATATGGATATATCAACTTTTATGAATAAATCCGTAAATCTCTACATAAATTGTAATATATACATTATTAAATATATAATTAGCGACACAATATCACTGATTTATTATATAAAATAACTGCACAAGTTATATAGAACATATATCAAAAACTTTTTGCAGTTCTAGAATTTAATTAGAGGAGTTTAAAATGACACATTTAATGGGTATGTTTTTGGCTTCCGACACATGTATAATTAATTCGAAAAAAAATAATAATAAGGCAGTTAGCATGCCTTATTTAAATAAATGAATTTAGGTTATCCAGAACTCATACTGGCACCTGTTCCACCTGACCTCGAAGTCTATTAGATAATTAATAGATGAATAATTTCACCGAGACGCGAACTTTTTCTCTTTTTTTATTTGCTACATACACAGACTTTTGGAAAAATTGTTTCATATTAGTGTGAGACCAAACTCTCGTGTCCTTGAATAGTATTCATGATACAAAATCGAGTTTTCGGTAAAAACTGTGTGATATATGCTCTATATAACCTGTGCAGTTATTTTATATAATAAATCAGTCATAATGTGTCACTAATGATATATTGAATAATGTATATATTACAATATATGTAGAGATTTGCGGATTTACTTATATAAATTGATATATATATAAATATATGAAAATGTCAAAATTGAGGTCCAAAACATAAAAAAAAGACCTAATAGTAAAGGTTAAGGTAAATACACTGCTACATTTTGTCCATGTATCAAAGAAAAACGATGATGCTATGCTTTCCTGTTAACTTACCGTATCTTTCTCCATCCAAGGCTTAGGGGGCCCAACATGATCAAGAACTAAAATAATGTACTCTTGCACATGAATTGATTTTGAATGAAAGGGATGTAAATAACGCACAAGACATATTGCAATACATACTAAATAATTATAATGAGTTATTTCTAAATGTATTAACTGTGTTAAAACTTTTCTTTACGTTGCCAGTTACAATAGCAAGAGCTGAGGGCTCTTTCAGCAAATTTAAATTAAAAAAGAATTATCTTCGGTCAAGCATGTGTGCAGAACGCTTAAATGCACTTGCTATATTAAGCATCGAAAAAGAAATTGCAAAAAATTGTAATTTTTCTGAAGTAATTAATGTATTAGCAAAAACAAAATCACGCATCAATTAAACATACATTAGTAATATATGTTCGTGTTTGTATTTTTTTTTAAACTTTTCAAAACATTTAGGGCCCCCAAAGGGTTTCTTGCACCCAGGTCCCTTTATAGAGAAGGCCGGAACTGTCGCCATCTATGAATTTACCGTATCTATAAATGCTATTCGAATGTAATTTAGAAGGGACTCTGCTGTACATCAAAAAGAAATTATATTCTTGTTAGTAGTGTATAAGGGCAGTTTTTGTGCAGATATGAAAAGAATAAACACTTTACTAACTGAAAATGAGATCAAAGATAAAATTGTTAAATGCAGCCAAAGACGAGAAATAGTTTTTCCTTTAATCCAAATATTATAAATATTCTCATTCTGTGTTACCATCTGTCACATATATTGTCTTTCATTTTAAAATGATTTGGCTGGTCTGGGAGTCATTCCCTTTTTAGCTCGACGCTTGTATATAAAAATAACTATAGCAACAACCAGGCCATTCGAAAGAAGCTCGTATCGCCCGCACCAGAAAGAAACGGAGTCTGAGGGATAACTTATTTTGCTCAAGTGCCTCGGTAGCTAGTCTCGCACTTATTCTGCACCCTCATTTTATCTTTCAGCTTAAAATAGCCTAAGAATGGAACCGGGAATCCTTCGCATTCCGGACTGTGAAGCAAACCACGACACTTCCAAGCAGAGTCATGATTATTTGAATGCTTTTATTACTATAAAAACAAAATAACATTCCGAGGTAACTACAGTGAAATTTCTCTATGACGGCCAGTGATGGTTCCGAAAAAAAAGTGGCCGTTTTGAGGGGTGGCCGGCTAGAGAAGTTTCGCTGTATTGCAAACCAAACTGAGTGCATCAAACAGCGAAATTCAAAATCTTAGCTGTTACTTTGGCCCATAACGCAGCATAAATCCGTGAAGGAACGTAAAAGATAAGTAAAGCTGAATTCGTTGAAATGATGGAAACGAAAACAATGACAGACTCTATTGCACCTTTTCTTCTACAGTAGTAACAACAGTAAACAAGAAGTTTCGTTTCAGGGTAGCAAACTGAAAAGACAAAACAGAGTGATTACGGTTAGATTTATAAGTCCCATGATTCTAGCATTTGTAAAATCAGCGCAGTTTCAGCTTCTAGACGGGGGGGGGGGGGGGGGGACGACACAAATGTTTCACACGTCAGACCTCGCCAGAGTTCTAGGGCCTTAAAAAAACTAACCTCTACGGAAGCGTAAAAGCCAGAAAGAAACTGATCTCTCGAGCACGTGGACTAGAATAGAATATAGAGAGGTTATAGTATAATAATTGTGGACGAAATTCCGCTCGCTATCAGGCTCTGATTTCCCACTAGGCCCCGGTAGGCCCGGACCTAGGGGGCCCCAAAAAAATTTTAATTTTTAAAGGAAAAAAGAAAAAATTCCCAATTCAAAATTTTTTTAAATTTTACATTTCTTAATTGCAATTTTTTTATATATCCTTTTAAATTTGATTGATTGATTGGTTCATCATATGTATAGTTATATGTATAGTTCATCATATGTATGTTATAGTGTATATACGGGATTAATAATTTTTTCTGGTTGCATTGTATTGGTGTTTTAATGATGAAGTTAATGTTGTATTGCTTTTTGTTATTTGATAATGTTCTAGGCTTCTACGCTTCAAATATCCAATTCTTGGTAAAATAATACTTTCACAATGATTCATGATTATTATTATTATTTTATTTTTTTTGGTGTGTGTGTGTGTGTGTGTGTGTGTGTGTATGTGTCAACTTTGGAAATTTTACGTCCACATCAGTATTAGGGGTCCTCTATCCCGAGTCGTGCCTATAGTCAAGAATTTTCTAAATCGGACCGTGCTCGCTATATACATAATATCAAATTCCTCTAAAAGTCCTGATCTATCATTTATTCAAAAGTTAGCTGCTCATTAACTGGAGAAAAAATAAATAAAACTTCGTGTCGATGTCCTTGTTTACGTAACTTGTGAGTGTCTTGTATACCTCATCCTTTGAGGTTGCAATAAGTAAAAGGATTAATCTGAATGAAAATCCATAGCCATCATTACAAGTTAGAAATAACCAGTTGCGGATTTACCAGCAGGCTGAGTAGGCTGGAGCCTAGGGCGGCAAATTTTAAGGGGCGGCAAATTTAGTTCATAAATTTTTTATTTCGATTTACAAATTAAAAAATAAAGTTATTATACACACACAAAATAAGAATGATTTTGCGAATTCAATGTCTCGCAAAAAAGTATTGTAATGCTTTTATAATTTAACTTAAATTATAATACTAACAAATAATTAAGAAAAGATATATTTATTGTGTTGTTTTTAAACTGTGAGTGTAATAATAAATATTTATCAACGTTCGCCAAATGTATATTTTTTATTTAAGCTTTATTCATATTATGTAAGTATTGTATAGTTTTAAGACTTACCTTACTTTAAAAGTGGTTCATGATTGAGATATTTTTTGCTTAAAATAATGTTTTTTATAATTCTTTGCTGTAAAAATAATCAAGGATCTAACACGGAAACCATAGTTCTCAATGATACTAACCATACGGGAAAAGTTGATGTAACGAGGATGATGGAGCACAAATCATAAAGTTGGAATTTTATTTATAGAAAATTGATATGATTGTGGACTAAGATATCAAAATTTAGAGGCGGCAAAAATTGAATAGCCTATGGGAGGCAAATCTGTAAATCCGCCACTGGAAATAACATTATCTCTTCCAATCATAGAGTAGGGATGGACAGTATAAGTAGACCTACAAATCTCCAAATTCGGAATAACATTATCTCTATTCATGTGTTACACTCGTTCACCGTTTCTCCTTTCTTGAGCAGTGAAAGTTTAAAAGGTCATTAGAGACAGCTCGGCAGAGGTTACTGAATAATGTGACCCCGCTCCAGGCACGGAGCGGTCGGTGTATTTCTACCCAAGCTATTTCGGAAACGCCACACTTCGACGTCCAGAACTAACACTCGGTGGTTCCATTTTCCTCTTTTTCTGAAATTCACTCCTCCTCATGCGTGTTACTTCTTGTCCACAACGTAGCACTTCCTCCTATTCAAAGTGGAACAAATGTTTCATACTTTAAAAAAAAAAAATCGTAATTTATTTTCCTTTTTTTTTTCAGTTACACGTTTTAAAATTTCCAGGGACAAAAAGTATGTCTCTTGAGAGCTTCTATTTTGGACACAGCCGTGGTAAATTTTGTCGCAGTTATTGCTGTAAAGAAAACAAAAGAGATATTAAATACAGTGGAATCCCGATCCATCGTTTTCGGATCCATCGTTTTTCCGTATGTGTCGTTCCTTTTATCGAGTCCCAACGATCATATTGCTTTGTTATGTTTCCGCATCTATCGTTTTCCCGCATTTATCGTTCATTTCAATCGGTCCCTTTAAAAACGATAGATCGAGATTCCACTGTATAAACATTATTAAAGTTTAAAGTACTGATGTGCCGCTAAATTGTTGTGCCGCTAAATTAACATTTTATTTTGGTATCTTAATATGAGATACATATTCTTTAACTAATTATAAGTTCAGTTTATTTAACGGTATATATGCTTTATAAAATTAAGAGTGTAACTCTAATTAACTTTAAATATATCAACTTTCTTTAAGCCTCTGTTCTAATTCGTTTAAACTGGTTGTGATCAAATTTTTAATTGCCTAAATGATGTAATTCCAAAATATTACAGCTACCACAGCTTTCGCTTATAAGCTTGTTCAAACTGAAGACCGGCGCTGTGTAGCAAAACCTGCAAACTCAGTCGAGGGTTGATTTCCCCTGTTCGGTTTATGAATAGTATGGGCCTGGGCGCCGGATGGACAGTACCGACCAATTGGGGCAACCCGGGGCCCTTGCCTAAATGGTGTAAACGGAATTCAGGAAAACATTGTTAACGCCGAAATATTGTCGTTTAAACTAAAGTACAATGGCCATAAAACCATATTTTACTTGCTGCAAAATCTTTACTTTGTTTCCGAAAGAGCAGAAACCGTTCTTTGTCGCTGAGTGACCGTTGAGTGACCATTGAGTGATATGCCACTGAGTGGCCATTTGTTGATCTTTTCTTAACTCTTTAAACTCGTGGTAATGAACCGAAATATCTATTAAATCAATATAGTATGCAGTTGGAATTTCCTTTACCCATAAAGATTTACTGAAAGCTTAAAGATAAGAGTACCTGAGACTGAACTACAAAAGCATCTAAACGTTTGAAGAATTTCACAACTGGACCTTTCACTTGTGCATTAAGGGATTTAAATAGAAATATAGTGCCCTAGAATAAATAAGTTTGAAGTTACTTTCACACTTCCTTTCGTTAATAACATTGTATGACTCATCTACAGTGTTTGAGATGGTTCGATAGAAATAGAGTACAAGATTTGGGAGTAAAAATATTTCATAAGCAACAGCATGTATTTTTATTCTTCAACCAAATGGGGGAAAATGCTCCAGTAGGAAGTACAATGGAAGATTTCGTCAGTTGAGTGAATGCTATGCCCGCAATTTGCCATTTTAGTCCAGTCGAATCGTCTCCTGGGGTGCCCGTTTCAGGAAAAAAAATATAGAAGTTTTTTCTCACTCGTTCTGTATGTTCTTGGGGGGTGCTGAATCCGAATTTCAACTTTGCTACTTCCCACGGATATGGCTTCACAACAAAAATCGTTAAAAACCTCAAAATTTTCGACCTTTTTTTCAGTTTTTTGCTAAAAATTTCATAAAACTATGCACTTTTCGAGGTAGACCACTATACACAAAATAAAGTACATTAAATTTCCTACAAAAAGCCCCCCCCCCTCAAATATATTTTTGGGTTGAACGGTTTGGCCGCTAGATCGCGCTGAAAGAAGACCATAATTCCTACTTTGAGGAAAACCCAATGTTCTCGTTAGTTTTTCGCTTGTAACTCAAAAACTATGCTTGTAATCACAAAAAGCTTGTATTCTGCTAAAACTACATTAAATTCCCTACAAATTGCACACTATAATCACTTATTTTGGCCCAAAATGTGTAGCCGCTAGAGTGCGTTTAAATTTTATGTCATATGTTAATGTGACCCTCAGCAATTAAAACTTGATGAAACCAAGTCAAAAACACGAAACTGATTCAAAAACTCGAAACGGAGACTTGCGTTTACTATGTACATAAGGTTTTATTCAACCTGAAATAAAATTTACAAAGAAGTATTTAGTACAATGAAATCACTGGCTAACACAAGCCAAAAACAGTTTACCCCACGGTCTCAGTTTCAAACAAGAGCAAACCCGTGCATCTCTCAAGAGAATAAAATAGGCCTCAGCCTTCACAAACCCGACTGCTCTCCAGCTCGTCGGTGTAGCAAGTCCCCCCCCCCCTAGACAAAAGGCAGCCGCCTTTTTATCATCTCCGCTGATTCCTTCTCGAGACGCCTAGAATCTTCCAGAAGTGCTTTAATACCCCTCATTTCCGGGTCCGTTGTGTCACTTCCGCTCGTGCCGCTCGGACTGTCATCCGTCACTTAGGTGACCCTCAGAACCGCCTCCGTTGTCCGGGAGAGGTTCCACCCTTCGTCGGCCATTCATCACTTCACTGTCCCCAAATTACAGGGCAGTCGCCGCCGAGTCAGATTTATCTGCAACAGATGGGACTCTCTGGAACGGAAAAAAGTCATTATTCTGTCCTTCCTTTAACGTTCTTTAGAGTACTTAGAAAAGCACATGTGTGGGAAACAATCAAGTCCACCACTTGTGAAGAAAAGGGGCTATCGACGTGACAGTCATTGCGCGAAACCGCAAAGTCAAGAGCCCTTCACCCAAAATTAAGTAGAAACCTATATTATCACTATTTACTTATTAAAAACTATTAATTTGGTCTTTATAATTAATAATTAATGTAATTACTTATTAATTATACAGGGTGAACCAAAAATCTTGCTCTGATTATAAAAATTCATTACAAATTAACCGTTAGTCGTTTAATATAATAATGTAACTTTTGTATCGTTGGATAGGTCAGTTTTAGTAGTTTTTTTTTGTGCAATAAATGACGCGAGTGCTCCTTCAAGAGGGACTCAGGGGAATATTTGAAAGGAGGCCATCATTTTCGGCCGGAATGGCGTCGATTGAAGAGAAATCCCAAAATCCGTTACCCCTAACATTTTCTTAGACTTATTGCAACTTTTTCAAAAAGATGTCGCACCCCCACACTGGGGATCTTTAATGCATGATTTCCTAGACGAAACATGTACTGTGTGTACTGTAACAGAAGACATGTTAAATAACACTTGGCGGGAATACCGCTTCGACATTCTCCGAGCTACCAAGGGAACACACGTTAAAATTTACTGTGGTAAATGGTCTTATAAAAAAATTTATAACAGTACTTACAATATATCCATACAAAGATAGGTCTAATTATAATAGTTTGAGGACGATAAATATTTATAATCAGGGCAAGACTTTTGGTTCACCCTATATATCAATTTGATTAAGTACTAATTATTAATTATATATCAACTGAACCGGTGTTGTAGAGATTGGTTTGTGGTTTTCAAGGAGGAATGTCCTCATTTGAATTTCATAGGTAGTTAAGACTTATCTCTCGACCGGGTAGGTCCCCTACAGTCCTCCCCTATTCAATTCTTTCACTTCACATGGGGCTTTTACTGTCCGCCGAATCGATAAGTTGTAAAGTGGAACGTGGAGTGACATGACTACTGAGCAGAATCTTATAAAGCACATGAAAAGTGAGGGTGGATTAATGCGACAACGAGGTGTAACTCCAAGTATTTTGGCTAAATGGACTCAGGGGATGTCTTCACTCCGACAAGTGTGTGAAGAAATGGAAGGCTACTCTGTTGTTAATTTCAATACCTCAGAACAACATGTTGATAGCCGGGATTCAAGAATTAAAAGGGACAGTCACGATATGAAGAAACTGTTGGATTGATTTGAGCAGCATCCGCCTTTCCCCAGAAACTCCAGAATTTATATCCATCAGTACAGGGATTGTTGGAGATGATAGGATCAACTGTCTCTTGGTCAGGGAAGTGGATACTCAGAGTATGGACCGCATTGTTGGGGATGATTTCAGATCTGTTAAATTCAAACGAAGCGATCGAGTGAACCCCCTCACTATGATGAAATGCGCAGTAAATATTCACGGTCAAACAGTTCCCATCAAAACAACCACTCTGTTTTAAAGAATGACTATTGCCAAAGAGTCAGATGAAGAATTGAAAGAATTCCTGAAGTACGAGCCGCAGTGGCGCACACAGGATTTTTTCTTGGGGGGGGGGGGGGGGGTCGAGATGAAGGGATAAAAATATTTATAATGCAGGGGGGAGCTGAGATGAACGGATAAAAATATTTATAATGCAAAATCAATATTCATAATGCAAAATTAATATTCATAATGCAAAATCAATATTCATAATGCAAAATCAATATTCATAATGCAATTTCTATTTCATTGGGGGAAGAGTCCCTTTCCCCCCCTGTGTGTGCCACTGACGAACTGAGTCCTTACTGATCATCTTTGTTTAATGAGAGTGGCATGAGGAAGGGAACTAAGTCATTTCTCTACAAAGCCTTCAAACGTATATAAAACACAGTTCTGAAAAAGTGAACATTTGTCATTGATAGTGGGTTTTTATGGCACCGTCTAGTGTGGCCAACTGGCGTGAGCTTTTCATGCATTTGTGACAGATATGTTTCATAGATTTTGTCCAAATACAAGACAAGTGCCCAAATAGTTTTTGATGGTTACTCAATTTTCAGATGATTACTGTGAGAAAAGCACGAAATACGTGGAGCGAATGAGAAGGTCAAACAAAAAGCTTGCCACAGGAATGATATTCACTGACACAATGGTTCCCACTGTATCGTAGGAGAAATTTCTCTCCATTTCATAAAACAAGAGTCGATTTATAGACAAGCTCATCTTAAAATTTGATGAAGCGAACACAGTCTGCAGCCATGCTCATTAAGGTGCAGACAGACCGATAGTAGTCACAGCTATAAACCTGGCACCTGAGTGTGACACATTGGCTGTAGTGGGAGAGGATATCGACCTTCTTGTCATAATGGTTGGGCTCTGTACTTCTTCCAATGTTTACTTCCTGCAGCCTGGAAAAGGAAGTACATGTAATATCATTTACCACCCGCCAAGTGTGATCGACACATTCCCAGCTGCCCATATCATTTCTTTACACGCCATGAGCGGCTGTGATACGACGTCAGCTCTACATAACTAGGGCAAAATGAAGTGTGTGAAAACGGTGAAGAAGAACCCAGACGTTGGATCTCCCATCAACATATTTAAAGACCCTCAGGCTGATCTAGAGGCAGTTGTGAGGAGTGGAGAAAATTTTCTCCTTGCTCTCTATTGGTCCGGCAAACAAATGACCTCCTTAAACAAATTACGACATAGACAGTACATAACATCTGCGTTCAAGATGACATCTAACATCTCCCAACAGAGGCTGCAGCATGGCAGCACTCACTGAGGGTCTACCTCCAAGTTCAGGCGTGGCTGAGCTTCGTGAAAGATCCTACACAGTTGGGGTGGATGAAGAACAAACATAGTCTTCAGCCCATCTCCACCCTCGAGCCCCCTGCACCTGACAAACTGCTGCAACTCATTTCCTGCAAATGCAAGATAGACTGTAAAGGGCATTGTGAATGCAGGAAGGCTGGCCGATACTTCTCCCGGCTATGCCAAATCTATGAAGGAAATTGTAGTAATACGGAAAAATATTTCGCTGCTGATGACTAGGATTTGGACAAAGTGGACGACACACCTCAAACCCAACACATTTCGAAAGAAAAAGATAATTTTCATTGCTGCACATATATGAAATCTCCACATCTCTAGTACCTATTAATTTAATTAAATTCTCATGCAGCTTCCCTAACACCATCATGTTTCCTTTCATTTTTTCAGATGAAAAGCCTACCCCTGGGCCTTCACAGCGCATCAGTGAGCCGACAGCCCAAGCAGTGGTTGCAGATGAAAGACGTATACAATATTTAATTCACTGCATTCATACTAAAAAAAATGCAACTATTCATTCTGTATTATCATTGTTAATAATGTCGTGTTTCCCTTTCATATTTCAGAAGAGCAACTAGGACCTTCAACTGCTAAGCGTCGTAGGCTGTAGCTGTCCATCTCTTTTTTTATTTACCTACCTATATTAATGATGATAATTAATATGAAAATTTATAATAAATTGTTTCTGTGAAACTTTTTATTGAAGTATTTTGTGTCTGAATACCCAAACATACTTTGAACAAAAAGTTGATATAATTAATTAGTAATTAAATTGATATATAATTAATAAGTAATTACATTAATTATTAGTTATAAAGACCAAATAAATAGTTTTTAATAAGTAATTAGTGATAATATAGGTCTCTACTGAATTTTAGGTGAAGGGCTCTTAACTTAGTCGTTTCGCGGAATATGACATAAAATTTCAACGCGCTCTAGCGGTTACATGGTTTGAGCCAAAATAAGTGATTATAGTGTGAAATTTGTAGGGAATTTAATGTAGTTTTAGCAGAATACCAGCTTTTTGTGATTACAAGCATAGTTTTTGAGTTACAAGCGAAAAACTAACCAGAAAACTGGGATTTCCACAAAGTAGGAAATTTTGGCCTTTTTTCAGCGCGCTCTAGCAACACCTTCTCTTCGCTGAGAGAAGGTTTTTGGCTCTAGCGGCCAAACCGTTCAACCCAAAATGCATTTGACGGGTGCTTTTTGTAGGAAATTTAATGTACATTATTTTTGTATATAGTGGTCTACTTCGAAAAGTGCTTAGTTTTATGACTTTTTGGCAAAACATTGAAAAAAGGGCGAAAATTTTGAGGTTTTTTACGATTTTCGTTCTGAAGCCATATCCGTCGGAAGTAGTAAGTTGAAATTCGGATTCAGCACCCTAAAAAACATACAGAACGAGTGAGAAAAAACTTCTATATTTTTTCCCTGGCCAAAACACTAATTGACTGGACTATCTGCAAATCCACCAGTTTTGAACTCCGACTTCAAGTTGTGTTATAGAAAATTTGAAAAACGGCTTCCAATAAACAGCTCCATTCAAAAATACCATTGATGCAGTTTCTAAGTGTGAAAAAAGGATATATCCTAGCATTTATAGCTGATTCAAAATATTTGCAAAGCTTCCGGTAACATGTGTCAGTTGAAGGTCATTTTTTACGTTACGCATTTTGAAACCTATTTAAGGTATACCATGACACAATCACGATTGAGCGGACTTGCTTTGCTATTCCATGGACAGACAGATGAAAGTAACCACGACTAAAGTCATTCAAGAGCTTGTTTAAAAGAAATGAAAATTGTATTTTATTATTTAAATATATTTTTATAATCACCTGATGAATTTTATTGAATTTGCATTATAAATATTTTCAACTCGCCCCCCCCCCCCATCCCCCAAGATTAAATCCTGAGTACGCCAACCTCCAGTCTGGATTGCCCCGAATTCGGTATTACAACACGTATACTGTTCACGAAGTCACTGGAATTTTGAACGTTTCGGGAGGACATCCCTCAGAGACTTCTCAGTGTTATAACTTCTCACGCCGACTTACAGATTTAATATTCGTATTGGCAAGGTTTATTATGAGTAGTTTTCGCATGCTACAGAATAAACCCAACATCTCCTTGCCAAAAGATTTAGTATAATCTGTCCAAAGAAGACCTATTTTCGCTATGGAGGGATCTAAAAATAATAAGCATACTTTTCTTAATGTAAATTCTTAAATGATTATTGCTAGTCTATCTTGTAATCCGATATGCAATTACCACCCACTGTGAAGAAATTACATCCTTGACCAAAGTCTCCTTGACCAAAGTCTATAATATTATTATCAATATTAAATTCCTACATGGCATCTTGAACCTCATAAATGAAAGGATAAAAGTTGGGCACAAATAAAAACAGTTCAGTCAGGAAATCGAAATTAAAACTCTTGACGTCCCCCCTCCCCCAATGCCGGGCACTTGTCTGTTAAGACATTAGCACATAATCAGCGAGAATCGTTGGTTGCTTTCAATGAGGTCACCGTGTAGGTGTGAGGTATTGAATCCAAATTAACCCCCCACCCCCTCCGGTTAAGGTAAATCGCCGTTTATGTTAAATAATTCAAAGAAGCAAACGCGAATGCAAATGAGCAGCGAAATGGGTAGATATTTAAGGAAGCAAACAAGCGTAGAAAACGCACACGACAGGCAGATGAGAGACGACACTAGGCGGGACCGGATAGAGGTGAGGAACCAACGGAAAAATTGATTCAGTAACGATCGGTTTGTCGTTCAGCACGAGTACGGCAGTTGGACCTCGCCAAGCTCATCGAATGCGTTTTGGAGTTAGTTATCGTTTCGGCGACCCGGTGATCCCCTTTCAAGTAGTCGGAAGTTAAGACAGAAAGGTTAGTGGAGCGAATTTACAAGTAGTGGCGTGGCTGATTTCTGGCAGGGTTTCTGTAGTGCGCGGGATAGCTACTGGGATTGACAAACGAGTTAATTTTCCCGTTGCCTGCTAGTAATGAGTATTGTGATTATGCTGCCTAATTGATATTACAAATAGTTACAAGATAAAAAGAACTTTTTATGTACCATGTTTTTAAATTTTCTGTTGAATCATATAAACTTGACAATTCTATGTATTAATAGATACTTTTTTAAAATTTTTTTGATGAATTATCCTATCAACTTGAAAGAAAATGAAGTTAATTGGAAGTTAACTGGCGTTTAACTTTTCGTTCCCGTCCCGGCCAATAGATGGCTGCACCTGTCTACAATACAAAATTAACTGAAAATGAATTCAATTCTGCTTAAAGATGGCTAAAAGTATTAATATAATGCATTGTCATCGTGTTTTGAGCTATTATAAAAGTTTCAAATGTCTAGCTAGTCGGGAAGTTAGTTAAAAATCGATTGCAATATTTGTACTGGACAAATACACACACAAACAAGAAAGTGAGTTAATAAAAATATGGTAATAAATAGATTATAATTTAAGAAACCTCGTCGTGTATCCTGTTTGTGGTGAATTCAGTGTTTAATATATACATACATACATATATATATATATATATATATATATATATATATATATATATATATATATATATATATATATATATATATATATATATATATATATATATATATATATATGTATATATGTATATATTATACTAGCTGTTTACCCGGTGTTGCCCAGGTATTTATTAATCTCAATTTTTTACTACACAAGAAAATGAATGAATTCTACCTATAGTGTAAAATCTAAGTAATTTTATTTGCGGGTATTTAAAATAATATGTACAGTATACAAATGATAAAATAAAATTACAAATTGACTCTATTATTTAACTCAAAACTTGATTATAAACAACACTTTTAGTTTCCTATATTCATCTCAGTGACTCCGAAAACAATGGATTCGACATTACTCTCGGACATTTTGGACATTTCATTTTCACCTTTCCCCCCTCCTACCCCAACGCTGATGGGGTGGGGGTGGGGTGGGGGCTGAACTTGTACTTAAACACCATCAGTTGTGTCACTATTCGTCTCAGTAACCCCCAAAACTATGGATTCGACACTATTCTCAGTCATTTTGGACATTTTATCTTCTTCCCCCCGCCTCCCCTCCAACGTTGATGGGGGGGGGGGGTTCTGAACTTGCACTTAAACGACACCGGGAGTGCCACTATTAATCTCAGCGACCCCGAAAACTATCGATTCGACACTACTCTCGGTCATTTTGGAGATTTTATATTCCCCCTTCTTCCCCCCCTCACCCCCCTATGCAAATGGGGGGGGGGGTCTGAACTTGCACTTAAACGACATCGGGAGTGTCACTATTAATCTCAGCGTTCCCGAAAACTATAGATTCGACAGTGATATCAATCGTTTTCGATTATTTTTACATGTGCCCCCTGCCCTCTTAAAGTGCTAGGGGTGTCTTATTGTGAATTTAAACCCTTCTCGAACGAACTTAATCGCACACACAAAATTTCATAAAAATCAGTCCATCCGTTTAGGAGGAGTTCAGTGACATACACACGGATAGAAGAAATATATATATATATAAAGATATAAAATTTCTGAAACGCTATTTCAGCGCTGCCTACCGGTTCCAATTATTGAATGCACGTGTATACATCCTTAAAATTCATGAAAATAAAAAAAAATCTGAAACGCGATTGCAACACTGCCTACCGGATCCAATTGTGTACCTAAACTAACCAAAGATCAACAACAACACATAAATAAGTAAATTAATTAAAAAAAACATTTTCTATCGGATCAAATTGTGAATCTAAACCACTGGTTCTCAGCGGGGGTGGTACCGTCCCCCTGGGGGGCAGTGGGAGGATGCTGAGGGGCGGTGAACTTGTTTTGGGCTGTAGGGGGCGATGGGTATGTTTTGGGCGGCAGGGGGGCGATGAGCATGTTTTAGCCTTCAAACTTTAAAACTCCCCCCAAAATTTATTAAACGATTATCCGGTTTACACCATTTGTACCAGCAATAAAAAGAAATTACGCGACGGCTCCCCCTCACGCAATTCTAATGGTGAGACGAATTTGTATTCTAAGTAGGATGACCTTGAAGAACTCTACAATGGGATTCTTCTTTGATCCCAACCAGCACAGCGTATGCGTCAGCTGTTTTCGCTCGCATCGCAGCGCATGCGTTGAGCGTTATACTTTGCGTCTAACTAGCATTTCACTATGAATGTTTCATTTGACCCGTGTTTCTTGTGTTGCTTTTCGTTCGCTTTATTTCTGTTTTTTCCCTCAGTTTCAATTTACTTTTATTGTTTATTTGTCCACTCGGCTAGGTAAGTGCGCTTATTAGTTCTTTATCGTGATCATGAATTAATAATTTTGAGAAATAGTTATCTTTCCCTCATCATATTTTGTTGCCACCAACGATGTCGGTTAATAAAAAGAAGTGTCGTCAATACAATTCCACGTACTTGAAGTTCGGATTTGTTCCTTCGCCGTCGAACTCGCAACTACCCGTGTGTTTACTTTGTAACAAAGTGTTATCTAATGAGGCAATGAAACCCTCTCGTTTGCAGGAGCTTCTGCAAAAAATTCATCTTGACAAACAAAATAAAGATTTGTCGTTTTTCACGAACATCAGGGACAAGTTTCTGAAGGCACCGTCTATCTCAGGCTTACTAGCAACCTCATCAAAAAAATACGACGATGATTTGATAGCCTCTTATAATATATCAAAATTAATTGCTAAATTGGGGAAAACTCATACCATCAGAGAAGAGTTGATACTGCCGGCTGTCAAGGAAGTTTTAGAAATGGTTTTGCACCATCCATCCGCATCCAATGTTATAAAAAAATGTCCCAATAAGCAGTGATACAGTGCGATGACAAATTGATGAGATGGCTGAAGATGCTGAAGCTTCCTCATGCAAACCTTTGATACACACCGAATTTTCTCTTCAGGTTGATGAATCAACCTTGCCAAGTACTAATGAGGCTTTACTGTTAGCGTACGTCCGGTTTGTGAAGGAAAGAAAAATTATTCAAGAGATGTTTTTTGCAAGAAGCTTGATTTCAGATACTAAAGGTGAATCTATTTGTAATACTGTCAAAGATTATTTTAAACAGAAAAATATTCCTCTTGCGAACATTATGTCTGTTGCCACCGATGGAGCTCCTACAATAGTGGGTCGTCATCGTGGGTTCATCGCCCTTTTGAAGAAAGAGGTACCAGGTATTTTAGCTGTTCACTACATGATTCATAGACAGCATTTAGTTGCAAAAAACCTCAGCGACCGTTTGCATCAGTCATTACAATATGTCATCTCTGCTGTGAACAAAATTCACAGTAATGCTCTCAATGATCAATTATTCGGGCAGCTATGTAATGACAACGATGAAGAATTCAATCGCTTGCTTCTACACACCGAGGTTCGCTGGCTCTCCAAAGGAGCCTGCCTCAATAGGTTCTGGAATCTTTTCGTCTCTATAATTGAGTTCCTCGAAGAGAACGATGTAGCTCTGAGAGATAGATTGCTACAATTTAAGATTGATGTTGCTTACATGGCCGATTTATTCGCAAAATTTAATGGAATAAATTTGCAGCTTCAAGGCGAAGAGCTCAATTTGATCACAAAATCTGTTATTTCTGCCTTCCTAAAAAAAAACTCACTTTGTGGAAGCAGAATTTTTGGTCGCAACGAGTTCAGCCAGTTTCCAATCTTGTCGGATCTGCATAAGGGCAATGAAATCCCCTTCGATAAAACACAAGTTTACTGTCAACACCTTGAGTCTTTGCACAAGGACTTTTCTGAGCGTCTTGAGGATATTTTGTTCCTGGAAGTCCCTCAATGGGTCATGAACCCTTTTATGAATATTGAGACAGCAGAGGTTCAGATTCAGGAGGAATTGGGCGAACTTTCAACTAATGAAACTTTGAAACCCAGCTTCCAGAATGGTTATCGTCTCACAGAATTTCGGCTTCAAAGTAACATCAGTCGCCTCTACCCAGGACTGTAGACTGTAGACTATCGTCAAAAAGTTTTTGATTGCCTTCCCTTCCTCCTACCTTGTTGAGCGAGGATACAGTGCTGTGACTGATCTAATTACAAAAAAGAGAAGTAGACTCCAAATCGTGGAAAGAGGGGACTTGCGCCTTCATCTCTCTAAAAATATTGAAGCGAAAGTTCAGAAACTAGCTCTGAACCATCAATCACAACCATCCCACTGACATACTTGATTGCTTCATTGCTATTACTCTTTTAGTGCAATTTTTTGCTGTTCTTTTTTAATTATCTAATTAAGAATAAATAATTTTTAAACATAAAAGAGCATTTAAGCTTTTTTCTGCGTTACTCATTTTAATTTTAATAAAAGAAATGTAATCGCCTTCTACGGCAAAATTATCGAATTAAATCAAACAAATTTGGTGTGTAAATCTACTGAAAACTATTACTCAAAATTTTCTCTTTTTATAATTCTATAACCCCCCCCCCCCTTCCCCATACTCTAAATTACAGGATTTTCCCAAAGGGGGGGGGGGGCAGAGTTGAAAAAATTTCTGCCTCTTAGGGCGGCGGCAGCTATAAAAAGGTTGAGAATCACTGATCTAAACCATTCTCGAATCAACTTAATCGCACACACAAAATTTCATTAAAATCAGTCCAGCCGTTTGGGAGGAGTTCAATGACATACATACGAACAGAAGAAATATATATATATAAAAAAAAAAAAAATATATATATATATATATATATATATATATATATATATATATATATATATATATATATATATATATGTGAGAATGAGTTTGGCAACACAACTGAACTATTACTACAACTTCCACTCCTACTACTTCGGCGCGAAGGACTTGGCGCGCAAAGACAGTGATGGACTAGTGACATTACGAAGCGGATGTGTCGCTCCGCAGGCTTGCCGTTTTGAGTCAAATAGCTGTGTTAATGCTTTGTTTTTTTTAATTTCATACTAAGTGTTAGTCCTGTCTTGTAAACATCGTCTAGTTTAATTAAATGTTCAAAATAATTAAGTCTAATGATTCACTTCTAAAGGAAGGAGTACTAACTCCTTCCTACATGGGTGCTCGGCCCTCGGACTCGAAAAATACCCCTAGCTTGGACTGAAAAACTATTTTCTTTTGATGATTACCGGATTACTGTTCTCTGTGATTTCTGTTTTAGATACCGCCAGCGAAAACGAAAGTGATGTGCCACGGACTCTGATAATATTCTGATGGGATGACGAGAACCGAAAACCAGAACTGTGAGTATATTCTGATCATATTGTAATTATTTGATGCATACTTTGAAGCTTGTTCAAGAAAATTTTGAAGATTAATGGAATTCTCATCTTATTGATGATAATTATAAGAAAACTGAAAATATTTCAACGTTCTTTTGATGCAAGAATTTAATTGATGCTAAATTCATTTTTGATGGTCTTTGACGTTGAATTTATCACTTCTGTTTTCTTGAAGAGAATTCTATTTCGATGAAATTATTTGATGATTTGATGAAAATTTCGACATTTAACTCGAAGAATCTTGTTTCCTTGAACAAACCACAACATAACATATATTTTGAATGATTGCAATTTGAATACAGTTTGAAGAATATTATATTATTTCCTTGATGCTTATTTTGAGAATCAATATTTTATTATTGAATTGGTATTTGAGGAAATTTCGATTTGAAATTTTATTTTTGAATTTGAGTACCTACGTATTATAAGTATTGATTTTGGTTTTGAATATTTGTATATTTGTGTACTATAATTGTTTGAACCTAGTATATAGTTATGGCTACTCTCAACGATTACCCCAATATTGCAAAATCATTAAAAATTGGTAGTACGAATCAAATAAAGGTTCTACATCGTTTAATTTTTGGTACAGACGGCGACAGACAAAATCGTACCAGATTACGTAAATTTACAGGTTTTAAACAGCCATTCGTGTTGGAAGCAACGAAACAGAAAGTACTTAAAGAGTTTTCACTTAAAGACTTGATTTCTATTTGTAATCTACTTCATTTAGAATTTTCAACTGACCCAGACAAATGTGCCAATACCATTCTTATGAGTCTTAGTGATTTATCGTTATTAAAAGCAGAATTTTCTGATCTTTCGGAATGCGAAGTGAATGATGACTCACTTCCGGGTGCACGTTCATCCCAAACTAACAGCGTTATAGAGGAAAATAGATCTCCCTTTTCCCCCACCATTGACGCAAAAGAATCTTCGAATAAGCAAAATACACACATTTCCGTTGGTGAATCAGATCAAAATTCATTGCCTTCAGTTGAAACTGCGAATCTCTCTTTCCAGTTGTTTAGTCTGAAAGACGTTGTTGATTTAATAAAACCTTTCTCGTCTCGTGATAATTACAGTGTTGAGAATTTTATATCTGACGTTGAAGAACTTTTTTGTTTATATCAGATAAACAATCCAATTCACCAAATTACTTTTGTTAGAAAATGTTTAACTGGTCCCGCTCAAACTTTAATTAGGTCTATTCGTGGAATTACAAATTGGGAACAATTGAAGCACCATTTATTAGACGAATTTTCGGACAAAATTAACGGTATTCAGTTACATAAATTAATGGAATCTCGACGTATGAAACCGTTTGAAACCCTACAAGAATATTTCTTAGCTATGAGAGATTTGGCACACAAAGGTTCTCTCGATGACTCCTCTCTGTTTGAGTATGTCATAAACGGAATTCCTGATTCAACAAACAATAAAGTTATTCTTTACGGTTGTAAATCCGTCCCTGAATTTAAGGAAAAGTTGAAAATTTATGAACAAATCTTTAACAGATCACAAAATTTCAGACAAAATAATCAGAAAAAAATTGATGCTTCCTACCTCAATGTGAAAGTCGATAATACACGTAGCCCAAATACACAGCCAGTATGATTTTCCTGTGGCTTGAGAGGTCACAAAAGCAACCAATGTTTGAATAAGTCACATGGTAAACAATGCTACGGATGTAAAAGTTTTGGTCATGTTCATGCTAATTGCCCTAAAAGTTATCGAAATTCTAAACCAAAACCTGATTCTCAAAAACCTATTTCTGATAAAACTGTAAATGCACTTTCTCCTGAAACTTCATCGAAAAATCCCATGCATGTTGACATTCAACTTGCAGGAATTCAATTGACAGCACTCTGTGACACTGGGTCACAGGCAACCCTCATCAATGAGAAAACCTATCGAAGAATTGGTTCGCCACCATTGCAGCCCACCAACATTCCCTTTTCAGGAATTGGCAAAAACCAAGTTCACAGCATCGGATTCTTTCAGGATTCCATCGAAATTCAAACCATTACTTTACCTGCTAAAATACATGTTCTAGAGGATGACTTGATTCCTTTTGATGTGATTATCGGAATCGACTTTTTACAGCAAACCCAATTTACATTTGATAAAGACGGTATTCGTTTATGCAAAACTCCTGAAAATAACACCTTCGTTAATATTGCTAATGTTTCTGATGATCAAGCTTTTCCATTTGATCTTTCACACATTTTGAATTCTGAAACTCGTGAGGAAGTTCAAAATATCGTTACTTCCTACAAACCACATAAAGTTCAAGACACTGAAATTAAGATGACTATTTTATTACAAGATGAAATCCCTGTAGCTCAACGTTCTCGACGACTCCCTTTCGCGGAACAGAAAATTGTAGAAAGCCAAATTCAAGATTGGTTAAATGATGGAATTATTAAAGAAAGTTGCTCCGATTATGCCGCACCGATTGTTCTATGTAAGAAAAAAAGTGGAGATTATAGACTTTGTGTTGATTACCGCAAATTGAATAGAAAAATGATAAAAGATAAATTTCCCTTACCGCTCATCGAAGAAGCTTTAGACAAACTTGGAAAATCTCGGGTGTTCACTTCACTTGATCTCAAAAATGGTTTCTTTCATGTACCTATGGACCCTAATAGCACTAAATATACTTCTTTTGTGACTCATGAAGGACAATACGAATTTTTACGTGTCCCATTTGGCTTATGTAACAGTCCCAGTGTTTTCCAACGATATGTTTACACAGTTTTTAGAAATCTCATTCGCGACAATGTTCTTATTGTTTACATGGACGATCTTCTCATACCATCTAATGATGAAGTTGAAGGTCTACAAAAATTACGCCTAGTTCTCCAAACAGCTGCAGACTATGGCCTTGAATTGAACTTTAAAAAGTGTCAATTTTTACAGCGAAAGATAGAATTTCTTGGTTACATTATCGAAAATGGAGTAGTTAAACCCTCACCTACCAAGACACAAGCTGTTCAAAATTTCCCACAACCTCAAACCCCTAAACAAGTTCATAGTTTTCTTGGATTAACAAGTTATTTCAGAAAGTTCATTCCAAATTATGCGCTGATTGCTAGACCATTAAGTGACCTCCTTCGGGATAATGTAGAATTTAATTTTGACTCTGAACAAATAGCAGCTTTTCAACAACTTAAAAACATTCTTTCACAAAACCCAGTTCTTCATGTTTTTCAACAGGGATACCCATTAGAACTCCACACTGATGCCAGCTCCTTAGGTTTTGGCGCTGTGCTCTTGCAACAATCCGATGATGGACAGTTTCATCCTATTCATTATTTTAGCCGTAAAACTACAGTTCAACAAGAAAAATATCATAGTTATGAACTGGAAGTTCTTGCCGTTATTGAAGCGCTAAAAAAATTTCGAAACTACTTGTTGGGAACAAAATTTAAAATTATCACCGATTGTGATGCTTTCCAAAAAACGATGCACAAAAAAGACCTACCAGCTAAAATTGCTCGATGGGCATTGATGTTAGAAGACTTTGATTATGAAGTTTGTCATCGACCCGGTAGACAGATGAAACATGTTGATGCTTTAAGTCGTAACCCCATTCTTGTAATTACCTCAAATGATATCATTCAAAAGGTGAAAAATGCCCAAGACCAGGATGAATTTATATCTCAAATTAAATCTATGCTTGAATCTACACCTTCTGATGAATTTTTTGTTAAAAACGGAATTCTTTATAAACTTCATCAGGATGCCGAACTTTTAGTAGTACCACAAATAATGCAGAAAGAAATAGTGCTAAACGCCCATTCACAAGGTCATTTTGCTTCACAAAAAACCGAATTAATTGTTTCTCGTGAATTTTTCATTCCTCAACTTAAGAAATTAGTTCAAGAAATTATTTCGAACTGTATTCCTTGCATTTTGTCCTCGCGAAAATCTGGAAAACAAGAAGGATACCTTCACCCCATTCCAAAAGGTGATGCACCCCTTGAATGTTACCATTGCGACTTTTTAGGACCTTTACCATCGACAAAAAAAATGTTATAAGTATCTTTTTACAGTAGTTGATGCCTTTTCCAAATTTGTATGGATCTATCCCGTGAAGTCCACCTCTACGAAAGATGCCTTAGACAAATTATCCTTGCAACAAACTACATTTGGCAACCCTTCAAAAATCATTACTGACAAAGGTAGCGCATTCACATCTTCAGAATTTCAAAGTTACTGCCAGGAACAGTCAATTGAACACATTTCAATAGCAACAGGTGTGCCACGTGGCAACGGTCAGGTTGAGCGTGTTCATGGCACAATTATTCCCGTTTTAACTAAGTTAGCTCTAGATGAACCTGACAAATGGTTTAAATATGTCCCAAGATTGCAACGTATCTTAAATAGTACCACCACACGCAGTACAAAATTCACACCCTTTCAACTTTTAATTGGTGTTAAAATGAAACAACAAGAGGATCTACAGATTAAAAATCTTCTTGACGAGGAACACCACCAAAGAATTCTTGATGACAAAGAAGCGTTACGTATCGAAGCTAAACGAAATATCCTCCGTTTACAGGAAGAAAACATACGACAATATAACAAACGGCGTAAACCGGCTTGTAAATACAAGATCGGTGACAAAGTGGCAATACAACGAACTCAATTTGGAACCGGATTAAAGCTCCGACCAAAGTTCTTCGGACCATATGAGATCACGAACATCAACCCCAACGATCGTTACGAAGTTCGAAAGTTAGGACATCACGATGGTCCAACCATAACATCAACTGCAGCGGACAAAATGAAACAGTGGTGCAGAAACTGAACACCAATACCACTGTGTTGAACACTGCTTGATTTTTTGAAATATTTTTCCTTTTTCTGCTCTTTTTTTTATCTTTTCAGAATTATTGTTGACAACCCAGTCGCGGACGTCTGGAAAGTCAGAACGGCCGTGTGAGAATGAGTTTGGCAACACAACTGAACTATTACTACAACTTCCACTCCTACTACTTCGGCGCGAAGGACTTGGCGCGCAAAGACAGTGATGGACTAGTGACATTACGAAGCGGATGTGTCGCTCCGCAGGCTTGCCGTTTTGAGTCAAATAGCTGTGTTAATGCTTTGTTTTTTTTAATTTCATACTAAGTGTTAGTCCTGTCTTGTAAACATCGTCTAGTTTAATTAAATGTTCAAAATAATTAAGTCTAATGATTCACTTCTAAAGGAAGGAGTACTAACTCCTTCCTACATATATATATATATATATATATATATATATAAATGTAACAAGAGAACGCGTCTTCCCAAATTATTTTTAACGCATATTCTCTTTTTAATGAAGTACGACCCCTATTCCAAATTTCAACCTAAAAATAATGTAAGTTATAATTTACATTAGCCCTGCAGATCATTAAGCAGGCATGTGAAATATATGAACTTAATAACATCCCCATATATCTCTGGTCGGAGCCCGAAGGTCTCATTAAATTTGTAGATAATAAATAAGTCCTGTTTTCAAAATCTTTCTTTTTGGTAAAACGCAGATCAGCGCATGATCTAGCAATTAATTAATCCCCGGGAGAACCACGACGTGGTCACGTGAACTCTACGAGACTAAATTCGTCCAATTAAAAAATAAGTAATTTAGGCGCTCTGGTGTCAATATCACCAAACAGTCATTTAATATTTGCCTGAACAGAAGACTTTTCTCTCTTCACGCTTAACTCTCCTTGCTGTCAGATCTGTTGTTCACGGACGCCGGAAGTCCGGTGGTCACGACGGCTCTTCTGACTTAACTCTGCCATGTAAGCACTACTGTTAACACGTCCCGTCCTGGCAGGGACGCGGGACAAGTCCTGTGGCCACTGCAGCTAATGCCTTCTGATAAATAAAACACGTTTTGGAATTTGTGTTTCTCTTCTCTGGGGCTCCATGTCTGTTTCTCTCATCACCCAACGAGCGACTGCATCTCCAATAAGTTCATTAGCATCAATTCCCGTGTGTTAAATTCATTCCAATTGTGATTATTATCATATATATATATATATATATATATATATATATATATATATATATATATATATATATATATATGTGTGTGTGTGTGTGTGTGTGTGTGTGTGGGGTGTACTGGAACTGAGGAATGACGCCTTCATACACACTCACAGGGTTTATTTTATCACAAGACAAGACACTTAAACATATATAATGAAATTAGGTTTCTTAGCTCCTACTCGAGCAAAGCGATCTCTCCTTCGCGAGAGCGTACTTCCAACTCCCGACTGGCGTATTTCGTCTTCAAACAGGAAGTGGTGGGAGGGCCCTCTAGCGGCTAAAAGTAACTCGCTCCCACATATATATATGTATATATATATATATATATATATATATATATATATATATATATATATATATATATATATATATATATATATATATATATATATATATATATATATATATATATTGTGATAATGTGGCCACAGCACCTCGTAAAAGTATTGTCATAATTTAGAGACACAAGACACCAGAAATTCTTGATTACCTTACGTCCTTTATTGGACTATTAAAATTATGTACACTGTTATTTACAAGTAGTAGATGGGCACCTTACACGTGCAAACCGAACTCGATAGGCTCATAGCTAAATCACAGCTTCCGAGTCTCCAGTCAAAAATCTCGAAAATCGTCTCTGGTTCCTTGTCTCTCTCTCTCTCTCTCTGTCTGTGTTCTCTCTCTCTCTGTCTCTCTGTGTCTCTCCCCAGGCGAGTCGGCGATCCCCTCTTTATAAAAGCCTCGTGCTCCTCGTGACAATCCGCTAGCCCGCTGACGTCATCTCGCTCCTGACCGCTCCTTCAACTGTTTTTTCCCTCCGGCTGAAACGACATCCCAGAGTCGGTTCTCTTGTCGGCCGCGGGTCCTCTTTCAACTGGACATCTGCCATGCCTCTTGATGGACGGTCTCGTTAATGATGTTTTCCAAGTTACCTTACCGTAATTGGAGCTGAAAGGCCGCATCGGTCCCTCATCGGGTCTTTGTTAGCCTGAAAAATGTACAATTCTCTGGAACAGAAAACATTATTAACAGGTCTTTCTATGGAGATCATCTGCCGCCAAGACAGCTGAACTTTATGTCACCCTCAGCCAGTTTGCCTTTTCAATATTGTTCTCCGAACAACACATGAGGAATGGAGGCAATTACGTCTCCCGCACGCGGAATGTGTAGACTACATCACACACACCGCTTAACCTTTCTGCCCATTTCACAGAATAGCAAGGAAGGAGTGGAGGCATGTGTCAACAAAGGTTGCCGCTACTACAACTCCTCCCCTCTAAAAGTGTTTTTAAACATTAAAAAGGCTAAAGGCAAGTTCAGTCGGTCCATTTAGAAAAGCCCACAAGAAACCATTCCCAAGAGGTCATTACCCTTTGGCTTTCTTCAGCCCTAACTCAAAAGAGTCACAACCGCCTATTTTAAACTTCACTAAAAACCCTAACTACCCTCAGTCTGAGACACAATATTACAACACCTTTACACATAATAAATTCATACATGGTTAAAAACACAACACACATAAAGCATTATCATTTTAAGGTATTTTCACAGTTATCATTTCAATACATTCCTCAATCTTAACTTACTTAACATTCATTTCTAAGATTTCTACCCCAATTAATTAATCGGACATATTTTAACTACGTTGTAACACATGGAACAAATATTGCTCAACAGACAGACCCTGTCCTCACTAAATACATGACACTATTTATTGCACATGAGATTACAACACAGATATCAAACTTATATAATCAAACTTATATAAACTTATAAAATCATTTAGTTACTTAACATCTTAATTACATGCTAAAATTATCAGTCATTGTCACTGAACTTAAAATGAACCTTTACCAAAAATACCATTCATTGTAATAAAATAAACACTCAAACAACTATGTGTCACCTCCAGGTATACAGCACCTGACTACAGGGTTTCGGCAACACTGGCCCACCCAAAAAAACGATGACTAACACATAGATTTTCAATACCATTTTAAAATTACTCAGTTTACATAAAATTTGACACCTTTAAATACAGCATGTTTGACTCAAAACTCTAACAGGTGATGCTTAATTCCTGATAGGTCCATTTAAAAAAGTACACACATTACACATGACACTGCCTTTACGCAGGACATGAAACACTATTACATAAAACTTCAACAACAAAAGAAATTCAACACAATGTACCTAACAAATTCAACACAATGTTAAACTTACAACCTGCTCGTCCAAAGACTCACAGTTTTCTTTTCTAACTACAGGACATTTGAATTTTTTTCCATTTTATCAAACAATATTTAAAATTTTTCCATTTAGGCGTTGGTCCACAAAACTGACTCAACAACTAGAAACCTCAGATCCTACAGCCTAGATTAGTTTTAACAAGATTTTCATCTTTAATTTTTCTTTCAACAAAATGGATCAACTTATATTATTCATGGTCTAAATCAGATACCTAACCTTGAATTGAATATCAAACAAACAAAAAATTTACTTTCATCATGAAAACATGGATCCAAACAAAATTCTTCACATTTTAAATTGTTTAGCATAAATAAGGGTTCCAACCCCAACATTCTTCTCTGATTAATTCCATCAAAGAACTAAAGGATCCAGACAAAAAGAAATTCACTCATCATGAGAGCGGGCCTTTCTTTCGAACACAACTCTGTTTTCATATGGAAGTTTCTTATTACTTTTGCTACTTTAACAACACCTAGAACAGAAATCTCGTTCCAGTACATATTTAAACAATTTACTTCCATTACACTTGATATTCCAATTTCACTAATTACATAAAATTACTTGACCCACTATTGGTAAATTAAGATTCATATAACATAGAATCTACACGATTTATTAGGATTTTCACCTATCAGTTCATCCTGAACTAAAAACCTAACAATAGACAAAACCGTCTAAGTTTCCATTCACGATACAGAACAGTCACACAATTGGACATAATACAACAAAATAAAACCTTAAATACTTTTCACCGTTGAACACAATACAAATCGTTAAATAATTTCCATACATCAATAATCAATATTAATTGGCCATCTTACTCATGGATGCACAAATAAATTAAACTTAATTACTAAAATTCATCACAATAAATCCAATAATCACAATACATCCAATTCTTAGGCTATGAAATTACCAACATATTTAAAGTCGTACAATTCATCACAATTAGAATTATAACATTATTTCTTAAATTATGTATTCACACTCAATTTAATACATTTCAACAACACAATTTTACAATTTATACATTAAGATCCTCATAACCATCCTCATAACCTAATTTAATGCTGGTTCATTTTATCCTCAGGAGTTTTCATGAGAACCTTAACTCTCTCGTGCCGGTTCAGCTTAAATCTAGCAGTAATTTTCCTACTGACACCCCATTTGTACTGATCCGCCGCCCACGAAAGTTTCGCCATAGGTTCTCGTAAATTCCCAATTTACTGCCCCTTGACGATATTTCGCTCATACCTCTTGGAAGATTTCAAAATAGGCTCACCTTCGGTTATCATTGCATCAGTTGATCAGGCTGGTGTTTGAATTCCGCTCGGCTTCCCTTTTCCTCCGTCTAAACCGTCTGGCTTTTCCTCGTCTGCCCGCAAATTCCGTAGGCTTCCGTTGACTTCTGCATTTGCCGGTTCTTCCCCTGGATATCCCTCCAGCACCGCTTTCGCTCCTCGTCGTTGATCCGCCGTGTGTCCGACTGCTATTTTATACTAGCAGACATGCCATTTGTGTCATCTTTCTGTGCGAGCTATAGCATCCAAACTGGATATCCCAAAATCGAGTATAGCATATGTTATCAAGCGATGGAAGCAAGACGGAGAAACAACAGGGGAAAAAACCGGACGACCACATAAACTAGCAGAACGTGACAAAAAATGCTTTGTACGCCATGTCAAGAAGTCACGCTTTTCTCTTGCCCCTGCGATTGCTGTAGAAGTTGGAAATGCATCTTGGAGCTCCGTTAGTGTTAAAACTATCCGCAGAAAGCTGCACAATGCACATGATTGGTTATCATGGTCAAATAGCTGCTTACAAGCCATTCATTACACGTAAACTCACCAGATAATACATTGTGTAAGCTCAGGGTCGCGTTGCTAGGTATGAGCCCAGGGTCCGCTGAAAAGAGGGGCCTTTGCGGAGGTATTTGTTATTACCATGAAGCTAAAGAGCTTCATGATCTGTAGCTTCATGATTATTACTGTACGACATTAATGGCGAATCTATGGCCCGCGTGCCTGTGCTGCACGCGAAAGAATTTTGCTGGTACTCGAGAAACCAATTTCTCAGGAATTTAATTTTTGACGACCTAAATAGATTTAAATTAATAGTTTTCTAATCCAGTTCTAAATAGAAACCATTTTAGAAATGATCTGGAAATTATTGAAGTCGAGCAGTTATCAAACATATGCAACAAAAATGACGAAAAATAGTTTTTAATTAGGATTCCAAACCTATAAATTTCATTTGCTTATAAAAACTACCTACGGCTGTATCAAAAGCCTTTATCTATAAGGATGCGAATCTTTATCTTTGGAAATGAGATTCATGGACAGAATTTTAGAAATAATTTTGATCTAGTGCAGGAAGAGTTTTTCTGAAAGTGGTTAACTTGATTTAATATACTTCCGTTATTTGCCCTCCAAAAATCCCATGAATAAATAACTGGTATTTTTTTCAGTTGTTTCTTTTTAACAGCTTCAGTTTTTGTTATACATGTGTAAATTTTGTTCTACTAATAGCACAGAACGAATTCGTTAAAATTTATTTTAAACGTTTACCGAAAGTTTGTCTTTCTTATTAATTTACTAGAAGGTACTATATTATTTTTCAATTTTTCGGGCACGTGCGCAAGAAAAGGTTCGTCACCCTTGCTGTAGGAAATAGATAAATCCACGGTCTTCGACTTCTAAATTTTAATTTAAAAATATATATCACTAATTACACTACTTCTGAAAAATTGAATTTTATAATCGAAAACTAATTCATATCCACATTTCCTAACTTGCGAATAATTATAAGATTGTTTTTAGCAATACCAATTCTCAATGCCGAAGGAGAGTGTTCATTTTCCGTACTGGGACTGGTAAAAAAATTAATGGCTCGTGCTCCTTCAGAACAAAAGCTTAAGTGTACTAACCCTATTGGATTTGCTCACCTCAATGTCAGCCTATGGAGAAAATATGTCAACTATTTACAGCTACATAAATGCTGTTTAATAAATAACGTCCACCAAAGAAATTTTGGAGTGTTTAAAACACACTATGCCAGATTCCCCCCCCCCTGGAACAATTGAAATTTTAAAATATTATTTGCATTTAAAAAAAAATACGAAAAATTCCCAAAAGCGTAAAATTTCTTTCTCTATTACGAATTTCAATTTAAAAAAATCTTTCAATCCAAGTCGGCAATTCTTGGACACATTTTCTCTATGGGTTAACATTGAGGTGGGCGAATCCAATAAGTTTAGTACATAGCAGCCTTAATGCACTGACAACATCGCTCTCAGCAAAGGATGATATTCTAAAAACTCTTTGTTATAAGGACACTATAAATAAGTTTATAGACGCTGAAAAATTTCAAATTTCTTAAAATAATTTAATATTGATTTGTTTAAAATTTAATATTTTTTATTATCTTAAACTAATAATATAAATTAACTTAAAAAATTGAGATTTTTTAAAAACAAATATCACCCTTATATTTATTTAAGAAGGGCCCCGACTTTCATTTGTATGCCTAAGGCCCGTACAGCTCTAGACGCAGCCTTGTGTAAGCTCCTTATAACCTCCTCCAAGACAAAATCTTGTTTGCTCTACAGAAATTTCCAACACAACCTTCCGAACGCAAACTTTTTAGGTAAACAAATATTTATTTGATTGATATTCCATTTTCCCTTTATCTTCAATTGTTGGTGACACTCTAGCTTCTCAACCAGAAAAATCTTGTTCATCTTATTTTTATTGAAATAGATAAATAAATAAAATATTTAACTGATATTAACTGAAAAGAATTTTATCGCGAAGTGGCATAGTATATTTTGCCCTAGTTGGAATGAGAAAAAAAACAATAAAATTAGAAAGCGAAGAGCGAAAAAAAAATAGAAATTTTGCTTACTGTTTTCTAATAGGTAACAGACTATTAGTTAACAGTATTACCAGGCCCAGATTTCCGCATGGGCAAATGGGACGCTTGCCCAGGGCCCCAATAATTATGCCCCCCCCCCTAATTTAGTATTAAGTTGTACATAGTTTTGAGAGTTTGGTTTTTGGTTAATACAGTAAAGGGGGGGGGCAGTGGTGGATACAGAAAAAATCCTGGGTGGGGCACAGTGCACCCACTATAGTGAACGCATGCTTACATTTATAAAGTATTCTGTTTTTTTTTTCTTTTGGTTGTTTTTTTTTGTGGGGGGGGGGGGGAATTGTAATAACTCCAGACTGTGATCTATTTTGAATTTCAAAAGACAATTTCGTGAATTTATTTATTAACATTAAAAGTAAATTAATTAACACTTATTATTATTATTATTATTTATTTTTTTCTTCAAATTTTTTACTTGTTGGTCGAAATTTTTTTGAATTTCTGGTCCCGATTTACGGGAGGCCTGGGTGAGTGTCCCACGTGTTCATATGGAAATCTGGTCCTGAGGGGGGGGAGTGCCCCCCTCTGGATTAGTCCTTGAAGGGGGCCCCCAAAGTTTGCTTTGCCCAGGGCTCCATTGCGTCAAAGTCGAGCCCTGGGTATTACGATTCTCCCAAGCTGTCAAAATTGCTTTTCTGGGGTCCTATGTATAAATCGGGCTCCTGTTAGGATCCATCTTTGTATTCCATTTGAAATCACGGATCCCAGGGAATCTCCAGGGCCAGATTAAAGAGTAGGCTTTAGGGACTGAAGCCCAGATGCTGAGCCTGGTGGGGGCCTTGAGAAGATAGATTAAAAGCCGAAAGTGAATTCAAGCAAAAACATGAATCTCTAAAGGCTTCTGATATCTACGCTGTGGCGTCACGGTAAATGGTTAAGATGATTCTCTGAGGCGTTGCTAAAAATTACTACTATTTGATCCATACCAAGAAAAACAGAGTCCTAAATAAAATTCTGAAGGCTAATTTTTAAAAACAAAAACACAACAATTTATTTACAAAAAAAAATAAACCTTAGACACTTTCTACATAATCAATTAATTTACGTGCCGATTTACAACGCACGCACTAGGACCCGTCTCGGCCCAAAAACACAGGAGCCTAAAAGAACACGTCCACTCAGGGCGCATTTTAAGCGGTGTCTCCTCAAATTCTCCAACTCTCTGCCTATATCTTGTGGCATTTTCTTTGTCGGCGACCCTCCCAATTCCACGAACATGCGTCTGTTTTCCAGAGAGGGGCCGGCAACCCAGTTGATGACATTTTCTTCGTAACTCCGAAACTTTATCGCATTCCCGTGACAAAGTCGCAGAGCTATCGCTAGGACAGACAGCTTTATGACGGGGATAGAAAACATTTTCTATTTTTCCAAACAGTTACCCTCACCACTTGTTAGGGAAACCGCCCGATAAACACACAGCTGTGTTTCGTGCACTCTGTGAGGTCTTGGGAAAAATAACCCAATATATAAAAATGAATATAGAAATAATATATAGAAATCCACAGTTTAGGAGCAACGATCGTGAAATTTTACATACAGGCGTCTTTAAAAACAGCCGAGGGACTGAAGAACTTCAAAAATCGAAATTAATTACCGTTGATTTTTAATTAATAAAAAACCAACAATTTGTAAGCTGTTACACTTTGTGGAATCATCCCTCTGAATATGGCGTCCACGTTAGGGTTAGCTGGCAAACAGCGAGCGAAAAGATAAAAATAAATAAAATCAAAAAGTTTCAAGTTATATATTAAACCAGAATAATAAATGAAAATAATATCTTTCAAGTCAGATTTTATACTCTAAAATAAATCGGATCCAACGGCCTATTGACACTGTCACACGCGATGGAAAATTCGAATCAACCACGCTAAGTGTCACGATCTTTTTTAATCGCTACTGCAACCCCCCTAGCTTATGTCTTTGTGTCTATTGAAGAGTTAAAGACTAAGCTTCTATCCTGCTAACTTATTTCTCATTTAAAACTCCTCTTACTCCATAAATGTATGTATATTCACCAACCCATAGCAACTTTCCAAAAAACTCATTGCGTATATTTTTTACTTTACTCAATAGTGTTGTGTATAATCGTGGCGCGTTCGTTAAAACTGTTCATTTGGTACACCGTAAGACTCAGGTTCGAGTATGGGATCGTGCAAATTTTGCTAAACCTGTATTTTCAGCTTTTTATGAAGGCTTTTTTATTTTATTATTTTTTTAATTATTATCTTTATTTTATTTTATTATTTTTTAAATTATTATTTTTATTTTATTTTATTATTTGTTTAAATTATTTTTATTTTTTTTCAGCTTTTTTATGATGAAAGACCGAATATAGCTGAAATCTGAGGAGTTTATTATACATTTATATATTTTTAATTGTTTTCATATTATTAATGTGTATAACATTTCGTATGCTTTTTTTTCTATGTTATTTATACTGTGTTTAGTTTTTTAATGGATTTTGGTAGGTTTATTATAAATTTATATATTTTATGTTTCACTTTCCAGGATTTTTTGCTCCAATGATAAAGGCTAAATCTTTTCTATGTTATTTATACTGTGTTTAGTTTTAAAATTGATTTTGGTTAACAAACATTCATCAATAATTTATTTCTGGGCATTGTATTGCTAACAATTAGGATAACGAACAATTTTTGACGGATGCGATTCTCGATTCATAGATGTTCAATAGATGGCGCCACTATTTTAAACTTTTAGTATTCCATAAACCAACACTTCCTAAACGTTCGTTTAGGAGGTGTTCCTAAACGAACGGTACATTCAAATTAAATACAATGTCAGTGTATGCAATTAATGCCTATATATATATATATATATATATATATATATATATATATAATAAATACGACGATCAATGTATACGATTGATGTAAAAACAACAAAAAAATATATTAATAAAAAATCGTAAGGGATATTTTTATAGACAAAATAATGTAGACGAAAATATTCAAATTAAATCTCATAGGACATACTAAAGAATATAGTACAGTTAATGTAGTACAGTTTGAGGAACATATCTTTTACATTATTTTAATATTTTTTTTAATAATGTCTAATCGTCTGCCGCATTAGCAAGAAAAAAATGTATTGTTTTGCCTATTTCGTTGTTATATGAAGATAAATTTATTTAAAGTAACAGAAAAAGAAATCACGTGATCAGCGTTTAATAAATTAACCTTTTACATGCCAATGTTCCTTTTTTGGAACACCATCTTTAATATTTTTTTAAAAATAAACTGTGATATCTGTCAGTTTGAAAAAATTACCGTATATTATAGAAGGCATGATTGATTTTTTTACTTTTTTTTCAAATATGAATATTTTAGCGTAGAAAAATTTCTAAAAATCAGCTTTTTTCACAATTTTTACAGTACGTAAGAAAAAAAATTCTATAAAATTCCTAAAAATTCAAATCCACCCAAAAATTTCCCCATCGTACTTGCAAAGGACAAGTTTAACGAGTTAATAAAATAAATTAAAATAATAACAAGAAATATTTCCTCAAGACTGCGTAAAAATGCAATGTTCCAAAAAAGGAACATTGGCATGTAACGATATACAAAAGCAGTGATATCACACGTGATCAGTGATTCTGCCGTCAATCAGTGATTCTGCCGTCTGATTACGTAGAAAATTCAGCCGAACTTACAAAGCTGTACGCCCTACAAAAAGGAGACTCTTTAGACGTCGACGCAAATGACATTCGGCAGTTTCTTGGATTACTGTTGTTTAGTGGCTACCACTCAGTACCTGATGAAAATACATATTGGAGCTGTCAGGAAGATTTGCATATCCTAATTGTTAACAATACAATGCCCAGAAATAAATTTCGGATGTTAAAAAAGTATTTCCACATTGTTGATAATAGTAAATTGGAACCAGGCGATAAATTAGGAAAAATTTCTCCCTTTTATAAAGAGGTTGGAAAAAATTTTCGTCAATTTGGATTTTTTCATGAAAATATGAGTATCGATGAATCCATGGTTCCGTGTTATGGGCGTCGTTCGGCTAAGGTGTTCATACGTGGAAAGCCAATTCGCTTTGGTTTCAAAGTTTCGATGATCTGCTCAGCAAATGGTTATCCTTATGCTATGTCTATCTACGGTAGAAAAAGTTCGAAAAATGAAAATTTGCCACTTGGATCAAAAGTTGTCTCCGAACTATTATCTTTTATTGACAATCCAGAGAAACGCAAAATATTTTTCGATAACTTTTTTTACATCGTACAGTCTGCTGACAGATTTATCTAACAAAGGCTTTAAGGCAATCGGCACAGTGCGAGATTCCAGAACGGGACAATGTTCTCTTAAAACAGCAAAAGAAATATCGAAATTTCAACGTGGAGAGTTTGATTACCGATGCGATGGAGAAGTTTATATGTGCCATTGGAACGATAGTTTTGTTGTAACTATTACATCAAATTTTATCACTCACGAACCATTAGGAAGAGCAAAAAGATATGTCCGAGCTAAAATAAAAGTCGATATTCCATAACCTTACATTATAAAATTTTGTAATAAAGGAATGAGTGGAGTACACCTGTTGGACCGACTTCCTAGAAGTTATCGACCAAAGTTACGCAGCAAAATATGGTACTTTATTCCTTGATCATAGTGTGGCATGTAAAAGGTTAAATTCTGAAAATTAATCTTTAAAAATTCACCAAAAATCATAAAATGGAGGTAAAGATTCGAAAAAGATTTCATATTAAAGGAATTTTTATGATCTTTTTCGTCATATGAATTTTATAACCCTCAAATTATTATTATTTAAAATGCAAACTTAAAAAAAGTTACTAAAACAACTCAAAAATTTAATTTTTAAAAATCTAAGAATTTTTCAAAAATCTTTCTAAGTGCACTCCTACACTATAAGAAGAATCGCCATGCAAAATTTCAGCCCTTTTATTTCCCGCGGTTTGGTCTGTACGTTGTATGTCAGTCAGTCAGTCAATCAGTCAGTCAGTCACGGAACTGTTTTATATATACATATTATTGTTACTATTTTTATATCGTAACGTTAACTTCATGCGCACGCATTATTTTCCTATGCTTTTTTTGTCTTTATAATAGCGTAATTTTCATATGATTTTAAACAACAATAATTTTTAACTGGCATTCAATTCGCTGTTAAAACTTTATATTTACACCCTATTTAAAAGAAGTAGGGTGTACATTTTTCAAAGAGGATGTTTCAACACCCAACTTCAAAGAAGTAGGGTGTAAATTGTAGGGTAGAAAGTTGGTAAAATCAAAATTTTGTGCAATGTATTTAATTTCTCGATTAAAAGTAGTTTTTTTCTAAAAAATAATTTATTTCGCTTGAAAAGCTAAATATTTTATGCACGCGGTTTATATTACACAGTGCGTCAAATAAGTTTTAAGACTCGTCCCAGAGCGCAGGTTGTAAAGGCGCTGTGAGTGTAAATCCGCATGTGTCATAACGTCCATCGTCTGCTGGCACACTGCTAACAAGTTGTGCGCATTTCGTTAAGTAGTTGAGAGAAGGCGAGCGTTTATTGCAGAAGTGAATATTTTTCATGTTGATTTTTTAAGATGGAGAAAAGCGCTGTAATTAAATTTAACGCAAAACTTGGTAAAAGTACTTCGGAAACATACCAACTCATGAAACAAGTTTACGGTGACTGTTGTTTAAGTAGATGAAATGTTTTTGTGTGGCACAAACGTTTTTTGGACGGAAGAGATACGGTAGAAGATGATCAGCGTAGTGGAAGACCAATTTCATCTAGGAGACCTGAAGTTATCGAGAAAGTACGAAATTTCGTAACAAACGATCGCTGTGCATCACTGAGAATGATGGAAGACTCTTTAAACATCAACAAAGATACAATTCGAACCATCCTGCATGAAGATTTGGCAAAACAAAAGTGTGTGCTAAATTTGTTCCACACACTTTAACCCCTGAACAAAAAGCAATGAGAAGTGCACATTACGGAGACATTATTTCAGCCGCTGAAAACGATCCAAACTTCTTCAAGTCCATTGTTAAAGGTGTTGAAACCTGGTGTTTCCCATATGATCCTGAAACAAAACGAAAAAGTGCGGAATGGAAGTCACCAAATTCACCACAAGCCAAAAAACAAGAAAAGTTCCATCCAAAATCAAAACAATGCTCATTACATTCTTCGATAGTAAAGGTATTATCCACAAATAATTTGTTCCAACTGGACAAACAATTAAAAGTCAATACTACTTAGCTGTTTTAAAAATTTGACGGCCAGAAATCGTCGCATTCGTCCAGACTATAGGACTGAAAGCAGTTAGTGTTTGTTACACGACAATGCACCCAGTCACACCTGCCTTATTGTTAGTCGATTTTTGGCAAAAAATAATGTCTGTGTGTTGAACCATCCACCGTATTCACCTGATTTAGCAACGTGTGACTACTCCTTATTCCCAAAACTTAAAATTAAGTTAAAAGGGTGGTATTTTGAGGATATTTCGACCATACAAGAAGCTTCGACGCGTGCTTTGCAGGCCATTCCACAAAGTGATTTACAACAGGCTTTCAATTCATTATTAAATCGCTGTAAAAAGTGCATTGAAGCCGGAGGGTCCTATTTTGAATAAAAAACCAAAAGAGGTATTAATTTCTTGTTTCCATTTCTTTTTACAGACCCAGTCTTAAAACTTATTTGACGCACTGTGTATTATTACTATCTTTATATCATAAAGTTAACTTCATACGCGAGCACTATTTTCATATGCTTTTTTTATTATTATCTTTATAATAGCTTTATTTTCATATGCTTTTAAACAACTATCGTTTTTATTCATATTATGTTGGTTTTTTATTAATTAAAAATTAAGGGTAATTAATTTCGATTCCGGAAGTTCTTATTATCTTTATTTTCATATGCTTTATCATTTACGAATTATTCAAATGTTGGTTAAAAAACTTATGTAATTCATACATTTGCGTGAGTTTAATTATTGTAATTAATAAATTTATATTTCTGGAGAGGATGTTTCAGGTTTTAGTGGTACTATGATAAAAGGCTGAATCTACCAAAATTCTGAGGAGTTTATTATGGAGAGAAAAGGAATTTAATATGTAGAGGATGTTTATAGGAGTTTAATGGGGAGAGGAGTTGAATGGTTTGCAGCCCTCAATCAAACATTTCATTTTTTAAGAGGCAACGCTAGAGTCATATCATGGTTCTATTGGAAATTTCAGCTAAACCTGTAATTTCAGCTTCTTTTTTTTCCCAAATGATAAAAGGCTAAATCTAGCTGAATTTTGAGGAGTTTATTATAATTTTATATATTTTTTTATTGGGTTTTCATTTTATTCATCTGTATAAGATTTCACATGTTTTTTCTATGTTATTTATAACGTGTTTAGTTTTAAATTAATTTTGGTTAGCAAACATTAGACAATTTGACATTTTTACTTTTCAGATTTTAGTGCTTCAATGATGAAAGGCTGAAATTCCTGAATTCTGAGATGTGTATAACATTTCACATATACTTTTTCTATGTTATTTATACTGTGTTGATTTTGGTTAACAAATATTGTTAAAATCCCGGGCAATGCCGGGTACTTCAGCTAGTTCAACATAAATACACGCATTTTGTTTAATAATAGCAAAAAAAAGTATAATTTTAAAAAAATTTAGCAAATTCTTCCTATCTTATTATAATTCTGCGTCGGTTATTTTAATATATATTATTGTGTGCCAATATATTGGCCGGGCCGCAAAAATGTTCTTTCGCGGGCCGCAAGTTTGACACTCCTGTTTTAGAGAAATTTTTTCCAAGAAATTACGAAAAGCAAATGTTTAAATTTTAATTGCTGTTAACCTCGTAAGAATAAATTAAATTTTGTTTTTAACTTCTCTTTTGCGTTTTGAAAATAGAGACTGATTACAAAAGGCACTCGACACCAGCACTTATTCGCCTCTTTGGTGACCGCAGAAGTAGCAATGGGTGGAGTCACAAAAAAACAATAACAAAAATGACAATAATAAATGATAAAGTCGCATTGCACATAACTATCTGTCTATCTATATTCTATATATATAACCCAAATACCATTCATTCACTCATTCAATGATTACTGTATCTCTGGAACCATAAGTCCTAGGAAGCTAAAATTTTGTATAGCGGTTCCTCTTAGGTCCTAGATGATCACTTAGAAATCTTTTTTTTTTTAATCCAACGTTTAAGGGGTTAAAAGGGCTTTAACCCCCCCCCCCCCCGTCCAAAAACTGATCACTCTATCTGTGGAAATAAGTCCTAGGGAGCTGAAATTTTGCAGGGTGGTTTCTCTAAGGCCCTAGGTGCTCTCCATTTTTTTTTTTTTATGTATTTCATACTTCTAGGGGGTTGAAAGGTGCTGAACCCCCCCCTCCCAAATAAATAAATAAATAGAGTAAAATAATATAACATTGTTTCACTGATCACTGTATGTCTGGAACCAATAAGTCCTAGGAAGCTCGAATTTTGCTTGGCGGTTCCTTTTAGGCTTTAGGTGGTTAAAAGGGATTCTGATCACTATCTCTGGAACCATAAAAACCTACGAAGCTGAAATTTTGCAGGATGGCTCATCTGAGGCCCTAGGTGCTGACTAAGAAGGCTTTTGAGAAAAATTCAACATTAATTTAAGGTTTTTTTTAAAAGATGGCTTAAATCTCTAAAATAATAATAATAATAAATCTAAAACTCCAATTTAATGTCGGATCAGCGTCGTTAAATTATTTGGTGATCATCTCTGAGGAACAACACCCCCCTACCGTTAACGTTAATAGAAATTAAATGAAGCCAATGACATCATTCATGGCACTCGTATTCTGTAACGAAACATGGGTATTCATCTAGTATATCTATAAAAATGAGTAAATATAAAGGCGTAGTAGGCATACTAACAGGGCCCGACTTAGCCTAATTGGGGCCCGGGGCAAAAACTTCTTTGGGGGCCCCCCTCTCTGCTTCACTACTTTAGTAATGAAGAACTTAATACTTAATACTAAACTTTCTATTCGATTTGGGAGCCCCCTCTGATGTAGGGGCCCGGGGCAACTGCCCCGTATGCCCCTGCCTTAGTCAGGCTCTGCATACTAAAATGAATATCAAACGACACATGCCTGTGCATGCCATGCAGAGTAAAAATATTTAATATCTCGTGACTCGTGAATATTACTAGGGGCCTCACAGTACCCTAGCCCAGGAACCTATAATGTCTTTATCCGGCACTGGGAATCCTCCCCCCCCCCCTCTTTTTTATGCCCTTGTCTTAAGTCCTATGGCTCCAGGGATGCAAACATAATCTCTTCCTAGGGGATGAGGGTATTTCACCTTTTCAGAGGAAATTTTTGTCTCACTTTTGTGATCCTTAAACCCTACCGCTTTGTTGCTCAGCGGCATTGTTAGGAACAGGGTAAGAGTTGATCCTTAAGTATCTATCCCTAATTTGGATCATTCTACAAAACATAAAACATTCAATTGTTTTGGGGAAAAATAAAGGCCGTTCCGAACCTTCTGACGAGGTAAAGATAAGTATCGATAATGAAATGAAAAGCTAACAACGAGCGGTTGGTGGTTACATCCGTTAGGTATTTAAAAAAAAATTGTATGTTATTAAACATCACTGTCAAAAATGATAACTGAAATAAAACGAATCATCACTTTCATGTAATATACATATACATAATACGGCTCCAAGCGTACAGGTATCTATGTTTTCTTTATTTGTTTTTTACACGCATCGAAATTATTTTACTTTACTATTTGAATAATAAATAGTGGCATTTTATTTTAAAACACAACTTATTCAGCGTGTGGTATGACGAGGTGGCCGAGTGGTTAAGGCGATGGACTGCTAATCCATTGGGCTCTGCCCGCGTGGGTTCGAATCCCATCCTCGTCGGAAAGATGATACTTTTTTTCCCCTAGTCTTCATTTTAATACATGAAGTTAAATTTAGTCGTCTCAGCAAAATAAATAATCTTAATTTAAAACAAAGTAAATATATCTTAATATCGAGTGTTTAAAATTACTTTTATTAATTTCATAACGCTATAAAGGATGAAATTTTAGTTAACACATATGTTATTACTCACGAAAATATGGCAAGATTCCCATTTAAATTTAGATGAAAGAAAAATAAATATTTTCTATAAAATAAAATTGGGATAAGATTTCATAAGGAAAATTTCCTTCCCAATATTTTAAATTAACGTAATATTACAAATAACATCGCTACAGTAAGTGCTTTCAGACAACTGCCTCAATATCCCCCCCCCCCCCCCGTTTTAATAGTGAGAAAATAAAATTACAAGGATGAAAATTAATTTAGTTCGTGAAATACACGACAGAAATAAATGATAAGCAATAGTCGTATTTAGTATGATTTAGTTTCAATAAATCAAACAAAAACTTCAACGTAAAATTAAATTATTATTTATACCATGACTTTCTGAAAATTGCATGAGAAGATACAGTATTTTTTGCTGCTTCTATTGATCGAATTCTAAGAGCACATTAGGAGATATTTTAAATATTAATTTCAATCCGTAATATACAGAAACTACAAGAAAATAGAACATATATTGGCCAGTAGATGGCAGCACTATATCATTTCGCTTCTCGTAGAAATTTGACATTCTTTCTGAAACATGCATGAAGAGAGGATTTAGGCAGTGCCTTAAAATAAAATAAATGTGGTAACAACAACCATTTACTGTGAAATAAGTGTCCCTGTTCGATGCATCAAGTAGATGAATTCTCTTTATCAAGTAATTCCATTAGAATAAATGCAAGTGCATCAGCAAACTCATATCAAATTTATGCATCTTCATTTTAATTGAAATGCTAATCTTAATTAAATTAATCACAGCTTTTGTTATGCAAAAGGAGGTAAAGAGAAAATATGACTCTGTAAAGTTAAGCATGAATTTCTGTATATTTATGAAACTGTAAAGTTTAAGTAAAGAATTGCAAAGCACAGTCTAAGCATGTCATAGGTGACTATGATGGATGACTTAAGTAGTGTTTGGCATGCATTGTCATTATCAGAAGAAAATCGCTTGTTCCACGTATAAACTTATCTGAGCAGTCTGCACAACAATGAGTCTAATGTGATAAATCTCATTCTTAAGAAAAATACTTCAGATTCAGTTTATTCTAGCAGTCTATAATCATTTCGAAGTAGTAAACAGTACCTACTTGGAAAAAAGGGAAATGAGACAGTGAAGCAGTAATATTCTCTGGGTCTGTGAGTATAGATTAAGGACTTGCCGTTTGAATCCTTACCTTTGAAAGAAGAGAGGTGTCAGCAGGTGCTAAAAAATGTAGTTCAAGATAGTCATATGTACTTCATGGAAGCAATTTGAACAGACTTTCAAAACAACCTAAAAAGTAATGTTAACTCAATAGTTTTTCTCTAAACCATGGGCTTCAATGAGTGAGCAGCTGACCATTAGAACTATCAAATCCAAGCATTGATCAGAGTTGTTTAAAGTTAGTCATCTAAGTTACTAGGCGATGTCAAAATGATTTGATATAATCAATGAATCCCACTTCACTACCTGACAGTCTTATGGACAAGTTTGTATCCTGAAACATATGGTGAATGCAGCTCGAGTCAATGGTAGGGTTTGTGAAGGTGGTATGGGAAATGCATTTCATTGTTCTTGTTGCATCCCTAAGTTACGATCACAATAAACCTCAATACAGAGGCATATATTGATATTTTACTCAATTCTGCACTTCCAAAAGTGTTGCAATGGTTGAGAGGACCAATGTACTTTCCAGTATGATAGTGCAGCCATCCTTCGAGCCATGCACTGTAGGTTTGATGACACTGATGTCCAAAAATGAACTGGTATTTTCAAGACCATTATTTCAATCCAATCAAACTCCTTTTGAATAAACAGAAACTTGGCCAGAATCAAATCATGAATACTTTTTTGGAAGAATGTATCATTCAAAATTTAGTATACAGCTTTCTTAACAGAGTGGAGACTGTCACAATTGAAAGGGAGAACCAACAAACTATTAATTCTTCTTCCTGGTTCAAGAAACAGGCAATGTATTCAAGTGCCCAGAAACTTTTGATGGCTTAGTTTAACTACATAACAAAAGTATATAATATCTCATGAATATTTCTCCAATACAATCTATGCATAAATATGTATTCAGTCAAAGAAAAGATCCTGCGATAACATAATAGTAACAATTTTTCATGTTTGAAGATTTTTGCTTGGAACTAATAACATTGAATAGTAAAAAATCTTTGTGATAAGAGCTAGTTCTACCTTTAAATACTAATTTCGTTATTATTTCACATAATGTCAAACATTTTGAAGGATTGAGATAACAATCTCATTAGCATCTTTTAAATTATAAATTAAATACACCCCAGCACATTGCACAATAAATTTACACCTGTTCTTTTCTAAATGCTAACCTATTAGAAAGTAGACATATATAGTAATGGAGTTTTCTCTCTGCAAATTGCTATATGACGCTTTTGAAAATTTGAATATAACTATCTGCTAACAAAATACCATGAATAATTGATACTTTTATAACTACTTAATACAATGCATTAGAATTTGAAAAATAGCACAGAACCTATATGCACTTTAATCATTTCAAGAGTATATTAATATTAACATTCTTTCCACATATGCCTAAGTTATATCATTTGAATTTTGTTCCATTATTTTATAAAAAGGATAAAACATAGACAAATGTAAAAAATTCTTTTATTATAGCAACATCATAATAACTTCCTTATAAAAATGCTTACAATCCTATATAAAAATTACTCATCAAAGGTGAAAGATATTTTATCCAAGAATAGTTTGTAGTAAATACTGATGCTGCATACAAAAAGAAAATACAGGCACAAAACTGTATTGATTATTTTTATACAATGTAAATATAACATTAATAAAAATATGTATTAAGTTCAGTCACAAATTCTCGAATAAGCAAAAAATATTATCAAAATATATTTCAGAGATCATTACACAGAGATTTTAAATCTATTGATATATCTAAAATATTAATTCTGAGTACAGAAATAGAACAGAGTACAAATTCAAAGCAACAAAGCAAGTTGACCGCATAACTAATTTTACATATGAGAATACACAGCAAAATTACTTAAAATATCTTCATTGTTTTGAAGAGTTCAATTTGAGAAGAGAGAACAGCTATTGCTTTAGGCTGAATTATCCAACATGACTCATAAAAAGGTAAAAAAATTAATGAATTTAAATGTAAATGCATAAAATTGATGATTTTGATTTTGTATACATATTTAACACCATTAAATTTTTTAAATGTAAATTATAAATGAACACACTTAAAGTTCATCAGAAAATGCAATACTTTAATGAAATTTTCAACAAGATTCAGATGTTAAAAATATACTGCATATTTTATATATATATATATATATATATATATATATATATATATATATATATATATATATATATATATATATATATATATAATCCCTTTCTTTCATTTAATAGTAAACAGAACAAAACCAAGAACAAAAATGATTAAAATGAACATTTTAATTTTAAAATTAAATACAAGTTCAATTAAAATTTAGAAAGTAAGAATGTAATAAATATCTTCACTATATAGACTTATACAGGTAAATAATATTCAGATCAAACTAAATGTTTAATGTTAAAAATAAAATAAATAAATTTTTTAAAAAAGGCTCTAAAAGAAGTAGAAACATCTGGTACCACATGACGAGGTAGAGGAAATAAATAAAAAAAATTAGGAGGTTTCTGAATATAAATGAAGAAAAATACATACATAGAACAATAAAGTTTTATTATATAATATAAAAAGTCTTGACCCTATTCTATAACAACACTGACTTCAGCTATTTTGAATTTCAAGCATTCTCATAGGAAATTATTATTTCATAACTCTAAAAATAGTTTGATGGGGAATAATATACAACACATTTCAAGGTAGTCCAAGCGTTACTACAAATGTATTACAAATGAAAAAGTAAATAATTCTATCGAAAAAGAAACATACTTCCCTTCATATTGGTTAAAATAATTTTGAACACATTTATTAATACTTTGTATTACCTAGTCTGCACTTAGTTTAAAGCAATGAATCCTATGATTCAGCAAACTAAGAAGCAAATAACTTAATTTTAAAATAATACAAACTTAACAATTGGCAAGTACATTTATAATATATACAGGCAGTATCATAAATGCACTTTTTGGGGTTTAAATGCCACAAATAATTGTTTGAGGTAAATCATGCACAAAAGAGTACTATACTATAGTAACTTATTAATACCAATGGAGATTATTTAACTAGCATTTAAAAAGTCAAGTATCAGTACATATGCATCATTTAAAAATCATTTATTAAATTATTCATAATGATGTGTAATGACATATGAACATGGGATTAAATGCTCCACCAACAAATCATTACGATTAATCTTGGGAGGACTAATGGAACTCTTACACAACAATATCCTGTGCATATAAACCAACACTGTTTAAGGCAATTGTATTCATAAATATAAAATTCAGTAACATAACATGCAAGACAACTATGTGAAATGCAGATGAAATTTTTCTTTAAAATCTTCAAAAGGATTGAATATGCTTTTAAAGTTTTGTACCAAACTGATATGGAATCATTAAAATTGTTATATTTTTAAAGTGTAGATATATATGTAGAGATACTGTATAATGCTGAGCTACTACAATCAGATTTTGTTACCATGTCATAGAATTTCAGCAATTCAGATATAGATAACAGATTCAGATATAGATTAAGTATACAACTATATAAACATGATAATCTACAATGAATACTAACACTCAGTTGGATAAAACACTCATGATAATTTAGATTAATCTTGCCTAATCTGCTTTTATATTGACATCTAATTATGGTGCTTAAAAGAAAATTAATCTGCATTCTCAGCTATGTTGGTTATTTAATAGCTGACATAAAATTGCAATGTTAGATTTACACCTGTTATTTTCTAAATACTAACCTATTAGAAAGTAGACATACAACATTACAGTTGCTCTAGTGACTCACAACAGTATTTGTCCAGCATTTGTTTTTAATAGCATATTTTGTACCTATTGTACTAATGTCTTAAATACACCATTGTTCTTTTAAAGATCAAATTATTAGCTGCCTTAATTAGAAAAATATCACAATATTTTTCAAAAGTGAAGATATTTTGCATCAATTAGAAACTATTATAAGTTACTATGCAGCTTAAAATAGGTATCTTGCAAAGACAAGCTGGAACCAATAGAATGCCTACAAGTTCTAAATTCAAAGAAAGAAGTCAGAGTGTTTTCTGTAACTTTAGTAAGCACAATAAAAATACTAATTTGCAACATATTTTCTTCACAGGTAGAGGAAAAAATGAAAATTAATTTGGAAAGTAACAATAACAAATCCTTACTATTGTAATGGTCAACATGTCCGTCCAGTAGCTAAGGATTCCGAATCCAGAGTTTGCCCAAGGAAGAAATATGCTGCCTAGTGTTCTATTAATTGATCCTTTTATTAGAATTAATTTTTAACAATACATAAGTTAAATAGGACTGATTTTTTAACCCTGACATATCTTTTTCCCATATAATTTTAATCTGAAATACAGTTTTCACAAATACACATCTTATGTAGAACACTATACACATCAGTTTTATCCAATAAAAAATGTTTTACTTATATTTCATGCGAGTCAATAGGCAGTTCACCAGGAAAAAGATAATTTTGTTTACAAGTGAGGATGAAAGGTTTCTTTCAAAATAAGTAGTAGTAATCTGGGAGTAGAAAATTAATCGTACTCCTAACATTACTTAAATAAATATTAATAGAACTCTGCATCAGTAATAAATCAAAATATGCTATATGACATAAATTTCCCATATTACAATAAATCCAATTTTGCAAGAAAAAGATGTTCACTGACAGTGCAATAGTTTGAAAGTGAAATGGTATATAATTATATTTAAAATATAAAGAATTTGTAAACAGATAATAAATTTTAAAAAAATTCTCCAACAACACTATAAATAAGTAACTCTCCATGATTTTCTAAATAGCTAAAAAAACACATATTAAAATGGCACTACTTTACTTACAACACCAGCACATAAAAAATATCACAATAAAAACTTACAAAATCTGATTAACAACCAACATGAACAAAGTAACAATCCAAAACACAAATTATATGAAATAAATGAACTAACAATCATTTACAAAGGCAAAAACTAATATATATATTCAAAGACACTAAATCCCACAGAGATGACACTATACTTTCACCATGGTTATATAATATGCTTTACCTATATATTTTCATATTTAATTATACAAGTATCCTACATTATATTCTCATTATCTAAATAACTGCTTTAACAAAATTGTTGGGTACTTCAGATGAAAAGAGGATGCAAAATATACACAAATTCCTTCAACTTTTTCCATAGTAAAAAGATTTATATAACAATATTTAGTTCTGGAATCTGAATATGTTATAATACTAGTTTTGTTTGATTAAAAAATTAACAAAGACAGTTTAAAATGTCTGATTTTGCATTTAATACTTTCTCTGCATTGGAAGTGTAGCTTTTCTGCCCAGTTTCCATGAACTATAGTGGCAAAACATTTTAGGAATTTAGTGAATGTTTTATTTATTTATATATATATATATATATATACAGTAACCACCGCTTATAGTGATCACTGGTTATAAGAATCAACCGTTTATAAGAATCAATATCGCGAAAACAAAAACAAATGAATTATTTCAATGCTAAAATTTTCGCTTTAAAGAATCAATCCACCGGTTTTAAGAATCATTTTACACTCTTCGCTTTACTTCCATATTTCCAAAAAACCTACTTAAACCCTCAAAAGGCACGAAGTTCGTTCTTTTTTTTAAAGAAAGATTGATAAGATGGGATGGAATATAGTCGTAAAATTCACCCCTTTCTTTATTAGACATAACATAATCGTTTCCCCTTAAACGCTTTACCACAACACTGTCCTATTAGCTTGACCCGGGGGCAACTTACCCATCCGAGTAAATCTTCGTCTGAGACTATAAGTATTGAAAGAGGTATAAACAGCCTTCTGAAAACTTCATTACGTCAAACTACAGTAGAAAACTTTTTCTTGCTCCCTTCCTGTAGTTGAAATGTTAAAACTGTTAAGCAGGTATGTTGTAACTTGTAACAAATATTGTATTTTTTCTTCTCTTACTATAATCATGTGTATCTACTTATAGGTCTAAAAATTAAGTTTTATTTTTAAAACTATAAAAAAATGTTTAATAAAAGATAGTTAATGTAAATTAAAGAGTATTTTATGGTAAATTATCTAATATATGTATATACAGGTGTGTGTGTTCCAGTCCAAAAACCTAAATTTCGGTTATAAGAATCAACCGCTTATAAGAGTCAAAAACAGTAATAACAAACGTGATTCTTATAAGCGGAAATCACTGTATATATATATATATATAGATATATATATATATAGAGAGAGAGATATTCTTAGATCTAACTAAAATATGCAAAAATTTTAGGGTCATCCTCAAATGAGTAATAAATCCCTATTCAGATACCATACATTTTCTACACACAAAAATCAGTTAAAAATTAGAAATCCTTATTTAAAGAGCTAAATATTTTGTTAATATTTTTTCTTGCATATGCATTATACTAAAGATCCCTAAACAAAGCACAAAACAGACCATGATATGGAGTAAATATGTTGTATTGCTTGGCTTTTGGAAACTGGCAGAAAAATTAAGAATTTATAAAATATATATCAAATATAAAATGAACTACATCTCAAAAGTTTTAACTCAGATTTTAAATTCACGTCATTAAAAAGCAAATAATAAAATGAAAAGTCTATTTCATAAAATTCTGCATACTAATCTACTATTAATATACAACTGTAAAATAATTCATAATACATAAACTATAATTTTAAGGATTGAAATAATATTTCTCTAACAGTCTCTAACAATGTTTGTAAAGAAAAGAAAATCCCTAAAATTTATAACTTTATGCAATTATATACACAAAATTTAAAGCATAAAAAAAAAAGGCTTAATACTTTAATAAAATAAATCACAACCAAAACAATACCATAATATATTTGTACAAAAATAGAAATTAAGTAAAAATAAAAATTATAAATTATAGTTTAATAATTACACATCAACTTTTAGTAACCTGAAAGATTTATTGATAATACTGATCACATTAAAAATTCTTATAAAATGGACAGTAAATTTCATAAAAAATAATTATTTACAACAATTTGCCACCCTGTCAATTAATATGGCATGCTAAGGCACATCAAAAGGTGATTTTAAATATGTGCATAAAAAAATAGTTAATATTGTTTGTTAAACACATATTTTAGAAAAAAGTTTTTTTAAGCAAAAATCACTAGAAATACAGTAAAAACATTCACACATAATTTTTTCACAATTTATGAATAAATTTGATTTGTTTTCACAAACTTCTTGACTATTATTCTTTATTTATACCCTTTTTTAGGAGACAAATACACATAGTCAATCATTTAAAGAAGTAAAGAAATTGATACTCACTTATATCAAAATTATATATACAGCTTTATCAAACATTAGTTATTCAACATTTCTAAAACATTTTATGTAAAAAAGTACTGCATGTTTCAAATATACCATTCACATGTAATACATGTTTTAACAGATTGAAAGATAACAACACGGCATGTGTATATTTATATACAGAAATCACGTGAATAATTGTTTCAGTTTTCTTAATCACTTATTTAAAAAAAAGATAAATACATAAAAAAAAGATTGAATTTTATAACAATTTCAAACAATTAGAACGTAAAAAGCATTTTATTTTACACTTGAACTTACTGGTAAATCTTTTGATAATATACTAACTGAATTCAAAGACAGACAAAAAATGAGATGCATCTTCTATATAAATAAAGCAGAGTGTCTCTATGTATGTATGTATGTATGTAATGTATACAAATCTACATTTCTTGACGAATCTGGTTGAAACTTCGTATACTTATGTTTTGAAGCCTGGAGATAATTCTAAGATTAGTTTGGAAGCTTTAAAATAGTTTTACAGATATTTTAATTCTAAAAATACTCCACCGCTTCACTCAGCCTGAGAAAACATGGCCGACATATCTCCAGTATGGTACATTTCTTGACGAATCTGGTTGAAACTTCATATACTTATGTTTTTAAGCCTGGAGATAATTCTAAGATTAGTTTGGAAGCTTTAAAATAGTTTTACAGATATTTTAATTCTAAAAATACTCCACCGCTTCACTCATCCTGAGAAAACATGGCCAACATATCTCCAGTATGGTGCAGCCATCTGTCAGCAGCGATGGGAATGAAAATTGACGGGAATTTAATACATTTGTATGGCCCTGAAAAGGGCCTTTTTTTTTCCCGTTTGTGGGGCCCGAGCTAGTTAGCAATAAGCAGGTAAGGACAGTATAAAGTCTGACAGACCTTTTTTCGTCACCTTTTTTCTTCTTTTCTTCAAAGTAATGATCAAACAAATAATATATACAATTAAGATATCTTTATAAGAAAGTAAATCCCTGAGATTTACAGGCTATGTCTACACATTCTTTGACAGGTAAAATTATATGTGGGTAGACAACAGCCAGGAATAAAAAATTCTTAAATTCTTTGAAAACTCATGAGCATTTTTCCATGTTTGCATACTATTTTTCAGGTTTAAAGAAGCAAAATTTTTATTTTCAAAACTAAAATAGGATTTTTTTTTACTTGCTTTCATATTGTTATCAAGTAAAAAGGTTATCTGATCAGCAAAATCTGAAAAGTGCCACAATCTTTAAAATAATTTACACATGGGATTACATTTAATCTTTAGCATGTGAATAAAATCTTTTTAAAAAAAGAAAAAAAAAAGAACATCAAACCGTCTCATATCTTTATATTAATTACTGAAGTTATTTAGTATTAATTTTTACACTTTAATTTAATGTAAAATTTAATACACTATAATCTGATTTATTAATAATAATTATAATACAATCAACTTCTTAAGTTCTTTTATTTACCCATAAATACTTTAAGGATAGTAAAACTTAATGAGATTTTTAAATACTAGTTATAAAATTTGTCTTTAAGACAATATTTCTTACATCAAAATTGCTAGTCAGTTTACACAAATTTTATAGCATTAAAATTGATATTGTAAATTACAAATCTTTCTTATTATATAAGAAAATACAAAAACTTTTACAGATTTCAAATATATATTATATATATCTTTTAAATATTTCCAGGGAAACAATCATCAGATGATCATCTTCGTTTGCTGCTCATAGAGCATACAATAAGTAAAGCAGATATTATTCCAAAAAGTTGAATGAATGCAAAAACTAAGCTGATAATGCCAACAATGTATAATCTTTCCATTAGCCATGTATGTAATCTAGGATAGCAACCCTGTAAATATTTTAAAAAGATAAGTTAACTATGCAACAGCTCTAAATTTAAGCTTTACTTAAAATCTCTTGTAATTTATCAAAACTTTTATATAAACACTTTATTAGTTTAACTAACAGTAAAAAAGTGTTGTTTAGGATAATAAAATATATAACAATGTATCTTCCCTCACGTAAAGAACTTTTATTTTATTAGGAAGTTTTAAGAGACAAAAAAGTATGTTGGAAATAACTACAAAAATTATTAAAGTTATAATACTTTATACTTACTGATTGGTACAAAAATGCTAGGTCTTCCATCTGCCCACATGAAGACATATTAGAAAATTTAGGAAGACAACAACTAGGGGGTACCCATTCTTTATCAGGCCATGCAGATATGTGAAACCAATCACGATAACTTTTAACTCCACAACAATGAAACTGCAAAGAGTGATTTTAATTAATTGATGTATATAGATTCTGTACTTTTCATATAATAAAGATTTCATTAAAATTTGTCCATCCTTATTCATGAGCCATGGGTTGAATTAATTGTCAAAGCATAAAAGGTTTGGAAAATCACACTAACTACTTATTTATAAAATGAAGTAAACAGTGTGGTTATGAGACCAAACCGTGATGAAGAGGCAGGGAAAAATCTGTGTTTAGGTATAAAATGTTCAATCAATGCCCCTGAAAATTTTTTAAGAAAGAAATGTTGGCCAAGAGATGGTAGTACTGCCTTTGGTTTTTTTTTACTGTTCTCTTCAGAGAATAACTGCTGTCATACAAACTAAAAACTCTTTCAAAAGAGCCAACATCTTTTAATACAACCTAAAGCAACAATATTATGTTTGCTAGGTCAAAAATTCAAGCCAACTTTTAATCAATGCATTTTCTTTCCAGACCAGTGAACAGCCAATATTTCATAAAATGATCAAATTTTTAAGTGCATCATATTTGCAAATTACAAAACATAACACAATCACATGAAAATTGCATTATATAATTACTATATGATTATGATATCGATATCTTTCTTGATCAACAAAATCTTAAGCAAAAAATAATTACCAAAATAAAATCCCTTGAAGAGAGAGAAAATACACGAGTTTGAAGGCACGCTTTTAAAGGTCTCGTTTAATCACTCAAATGGTGATAGTTAGAAATATACAAAATAAAAATACTCAGATGTTTTTTTATGAAATATTTCAAATTTATTTTTAGGTAAATATAAAAGACTGATAGTATTACATTTTAGATTAATATAACTACTAACTTGTGTCTGAATATGATCCCAAGTTTCTTTCAGTCCATGTTCATTGTCAAGAGCATAACGAACTTGCATCCCAACTAGCAGTTCATCTTGTAGAACTTCTCCAACCTAGATCAAATATAAACATAAAGGTTTAACAAAAGATAAGAAAATGCATATTTCGACACATATATGCTTATAAGGTTTGATTTTAATAACTCAACTTTTTTAAATGTTGCTTCTTACCGTTCAGCAGAAAATGCATAATGAATATTAACCAAATTGAAAGCTGAATCATCAACATAATCATTAACTATAAAAGTGAAAAATATTGCACTCACATGTTTTCTGTATACAAAGCCAAGAGTGCCAGCAGTAAATTCCAGTAGAAGTACAATGATAACCAAGATGAAATACTAAAATGAGAAATTTTAATTATAAAAATGTTTATCTACTAGTGTTTGGATGTATGAGTAATATAACAAGATTCACTACACTATATACAAAATGAAAGAAAAGTTTTATGATAAAATTAGGTAGAATTATAACACTATTATCTAAGAATAATATTTTTTAAGAAGTGAATATATATATGTATATATATTACCATTCGTAACAGGAGTTTATTTTGGAACCAAGAGCCACAACAACCTAAAAAGCCTAATAAAAATGTGAGGACACCAGCAACAATAATTAGGCTGTCACCACTTAATACCTGGTGTGAAAAAAGAAGTTTTGAATAACCCTGATATGCAAGATGCATCCATATGCCTATTCCTAGCATGCCACATCCTAGTACCTAAAGGAAAAAAGCATAACATCAAGACATTTAAGGTATTTTTAAACAAGATTTTTATGAAATTTTGAAACATAAAAGGTTGTTTATAGAATACTACCACTGACTTTCTATCAGCAAATCAAACTTATACAGCTATCCAAGACAACAAAAAATCAGTAGTTATTATGAAGAGAAATAAAATTTTAAAAAACCCACTGATACCCACGTAAAATAAGAAATTAAATACACATTTTAAACTGCTTCAAAGTATTACGAGATATACTTTAATTCATTATAGCCTAGTCATTTACATATTTCTTTTTAAAATTGGTTAATCTTTATTCATTATCTTTTAATAATTAACGATATTAAAAAACATTCTAATTTCTCTCCCTTTCTTTTAATAACTTTTTTTACAGTTTTACAAAACAAAACAAAAAAAAAACTTACCCAAAAAAGTAAATTTACACAACATAAAGCTTGACGAACACAAGTTAAGCTCGATGACATAGCTGAAAAGAATCTGCAAATAAAAGAAAAATTACTTGTTTGACATTATATTAGTTGCTAAATTATATGTCTAACAGAATGTAAAAAGTTTTCAAAAAAGTGATGACACCCGATGGCATAGTGGTTAAAAGCTTCAAGCTGCCACAACACATGTCCAGGGTTCGATCCTGTGACTGGGCAAGGTCGACTCAATCTTTCATCCCTTAGGTGGATAAATAAAATGAGGATCAAGCATGCCTGGGAACTAACTCTGGGAGTCCCGTGTCAGGTTGACCACCTGACTGAGACATATGCTGTATGGCATCCCAAGCCCACAGTCAAGAAAGGAGAAATGGGCATGATCGGCCTTATTCCACATTCGGACTGTTGTGCCATGAGTATAGTTTAGATCAAGGTGATAATATTAAAAAATGCAAAATCATAATAATTATACAGGATAAATACCTTATGTTAATTTATATTCCAGAAGATTTATGACATTAAAAATTAGAGTATGCATAATATAATCCTAATAATTTATGTTCAACTTCCAGATCTTTAGCTAACCATGGCAATCACTTAGATTCTTCATTACAAAGAGGCACAAAATAGTTTAGTTTGATAATGAGACTAAAATGTTAAAAAAAAAAATAATAATCTTAAGCATATCCTATTAGACCCAATTTCTAATACCTGTATTAGAATTTCTGCAATAAAAGAATTTATAAAAATATTAATCGGTGACAATACCATTATTCTGAAACTGAGCTTCTATTTGACTGATCTAAATCTTCAGTTATAGTTTCAAAATTCACATAAGAAAACATAGCTGGATCTTAATACTTTAGGTTTAGTTTGAATGAAGTAAAACTTTCAATTTATCCTTTGCACTTGATAACACTAATTTTAAGCAAATCACATACTGAAAGGAAAACTTATAAATACACTTCAAATTTCACAAAAAAATTTGAATTCAAAGAAGAATTAAACTATACAAATATACATATATTTACATCAAGGTTTGGAGAAGTAAATATAAAGAGAAAAACATTCAAAACTGACAGACTCTCAGTTCTTGTTTCTACTGTGACCTTCTACATCTAAATTCAGTGTTCTAAATAAAAAATATGACTTTTTAATCTCTCTATTAGAAAATTAAATCTTACAGAAAACATACTGGAAAAAGTGAACATATACCTCAAACCCTTATCAAAATGTCAATAAGGATTAAATTTTTAAAAAAAATTATGCAATTAAAAAGCGTAATAAAATATAATGATAAAGATTTCTAAAGATCAAATTTTTTTGCAGCTGCCTTTCATAAATTCAACAGTAAATTATAACTAAGTTATATTTTCAACTTATAGTACCATATAACAAATAGATTTAATAACATTTTACATTTGTCAGTATTATTTCCATACTTAAGAGAATGTATTATCAGATATTCTGATATAAATATGAAAAAAATCTGAAATTCTGTAATGGATTTAAAAGCCTATTTGGAGGGATAACATTTAATTTTTTAGATCTGCCTTGTCTTAAAACCTTCTGTTAAAGTAAACAACCGATGACCAAATATAAGAATCATGTAGATGCACTGTGACAAGTGAAACTAATTTCCTAGACAGGAACATCTATATGTCAACATATCGGATTACATGCTAATTGCATCTAAGGCTTTAATAGAGACACTGAAATATGCGTTATGTCTACACACTGTAATTTCGAAGTTTATAATAGAACCAACGATAAACGAGCTAATTTCTCTCTTTTAAACAGTAATGAATATGATTAGTTTAGACTGAATTATGATCAAATAGCCGGATTACGAGGTACAAGAAAACCCCGCAAAATTCTATTAAATATTCCAGAAGTCTGAAACTCAGTTAATGCGAAATAAAAATATATTATGATACAGTTTTGTGTAACATAAAATATATTTTTTAAAGTACTGAAACAGCTTACCTACAAGTCAACAAAAACGTAAAGTTATAAAATTAAAAATCCTAATGTCACAAAAGTAAATATGTTTTTGAGCTGTTTATTGCGGTAAAAGGGATAGTTATTATCCCTAGTGTTTTGTTCGTAGTGTACACCGTGCATAACGATGTTAATCCCCGCTAAAAGTTTTCGCTTGCTAATGACTTAAAAATCCTAAATCAGTTCAAAACTTTGTTTACGTATCAGAACTCCGAGAAATTAACGTGTGTTACTCTTCGTTAAAGCTTTGTTTATCTCAAGATAATACCGAAAACCTCTGCCCCAAATTCTCTCAATCCGGAGTTTAAAGGACCATTAAATGGACTTATTTGAACGTTTCCTCGCTTTGAGAAAGGGAATTCTCGACACCAAGTTGTTTCCACCTGTGGGGGATCAGAGTATTTCAACACCAACACTGAATAAAGTATTAAAGGTGCCAGTAAAGTACCCAGGGGAGCATTTCCAATAAATTTGTCTAGTAAATTTGGTACTTACGTATTATAGCTGAAGCTTTGCGGTTTGGCGAAAAAGCGGCAATAAAGCGCCAATTATGCGCCCCATCCTTGTTGATAGTATTGTTTTCGCCATTCATTGCTTTTCTCTCCCGTTCTAAGTTTCCTTTAGAAGATTTTCTTTATTTTTTTAGGTTATGAAAGTTATTTGACAAAGATCTTTTATAAAAGAAGTTTGACGAGAAATATGACAGTGTAATACCTCAACTTTGATAAAAGATAACTTTTATAAAAGTTGGGTTTCTTCGTCAAAGTTTTATAAAAGATTTCGGTGCCCGGATGTTATAAACAACATTTCGAGCAACAGCATGTTAAAAAAATACAAATGTGTGGAAAACGCGGCAGATAAAGAACAAGATTTCGATTCGAAATAGTTTTAGCTCTAATTAAAAATTGCGCACTAATGACAAAACAGAAATACACGAAAAATATTCAAAATGAGTATGTTAAAAACGCAAATCTTTCAAAGGAAAAGTCTTAGGATGCTGAAATTTTACATGGTGGTTACTCCTAAGCTCTAGATGCCCACTAAGAAATATTTTTAAAAAGTACAAATATTAAGGGGTTTAAAAGGGGCTTAACCCCCTCCCCACTGAAAAAAACCCCATTGTATCTCTGAAACCATAGGACCCAGGAAGTTGAAATTTCGTATGGTGGTTCCCCTTAAGCCCTAGGTGCCCACTAAAAAATCTTTTTGAAAAATGCAAATTTTAAGGGGGTTAAAAGTGGCTTAACTCCCCTCTAAAAAAAACCCCATAGTATCTCTGGAACCATAAGGCCTAGAAAGCTGAAATTTTGCGTGGTGGTTCCCCTTAAGCCCTAGGTACACACCAATAAATATTTTTAACAGCTCGAATTTTAAGGGGTTTAATCCCCCCCCCCTAAAAAATCCCACTGTATCTCTGGAACCATAGGATCTATGAAGCTGAAATTTTGTATGGTACTTCCCCTTAAGCCCTAGGTACACACCAATAATTCTTTTTTAAGAGCTCGAATTTTAAGGGATTTAGCCCCCTTAGATAGAAATAACTTTTATAAAAGATCTTTGTCAAAGAACTTTGATAGTGTAATAGGGGTATTTTAAGGTTATAGCATTTCTTTTATGTATAACTGTTATAAAAGATACAAATAACTTTTAAAAAATATCTTTGTCAAAGAACTTTGATAGTGTAATATAGGCCAAAAGGAAGAAGATGCAGTGTCTTTTTTCCAGATCCGTGGAATTTTGCCCAGTCAGTGTGTATGCCCGAACTTTCACAACATGCGTGCCTATTTTAATCGACCAGTAGCTAGAGATGTAATATTAAAGATTGCGGCAAAACAGTCAGAATTCAGAAGGAAAACTGGTTCTACGGTTCCCGATTGCCAAACTTTAAATATTTGCATTTTCCGTCGAAATCTGTATGCATATCAATTTGTGTCTAATTTGCATTACCCCTTCTTGGCGCGTCGCTTTTTTTTGTCTAAGAGTGTATTCCTATTTTGTCTTTAATATGAAATTTTTAATTAGATCTAAAATTATCTATAGCGAAATCATGTTCTGCAGCTGCTTATTTTTTTAAACTTTTCCATGTGTTTTCCAAATACTTTTTTAAACATGCTGCTGCTCAAAATGTTGATGCATGTTTAATAACTGCTTTCGTATATTTCATACACGTGCTTCGCCACAGATTACACGAGTGCCATGAATTATGTCATTTGGTTCATTTAATTTCAATTAACTTTAGCAGTAAGGTGGAGTCATTTCTCATAAGGAGTTCATCGCAGAATCTAACGACAGTGATCCGAATTTAAATACGAGTTTTGGATATTTCATTTTGGGGATTTAAAACCACTTTACAACCTCCTAAAATGTTGCTTTTTAAACATCTTTCTTGGCCAACACCTAGAGCCTAAGAGGAAACGCCATGCAAAATTTCAACTTCTTCGGCCTTATTGTTCCAGAGATACAGTGGGTTATTTAGGGGGAGGGGGGGGGCTAAACCCCTTAAAATCCGAACTTTAAAAATATATTTATAAGTGTGCCCCTACGGCTTAAGAGGAACCACCATACAAAATTTTAGCTTCCTAGGCCTTATGGTTCCAGAGATACAGTAGGATTTTTTGGGGGGGAGAGGGGACAAAGCCCATTAAATTTCGAGCGTTCAAAATGATTTATTGGTATGCACCTAGAGCTTAAGAGGAACCACCATAGGAAATTTCAGCTTTCTAGGCCTTGTGGTTCCAGAGATACAGTGGGTGTTTTTAGACGGGGGGCAGGGGGTTAATCTCTTTTTAACCCCCTTAAAATATACAGTTTCCAAAAAAGATTTCTTAGAAAGGCACCTAGGGATTATGGGGAACCAGTATACGAAATTTCAACTTCCTAGGTCCTATGGTTACAAAGATACAGTGGGTGTTTTTGCCCTTTTGCAGTGGGGGTTATGCCCTTTTTAACCCCCTTAAAATTTGCATTTAATAAAAAAGATCTTATTGGGCACGTAGAGCTTGTGAGTAACCATGTTTTCCACAGATTTGTATTATTTTAACATGCTTCTGCTCGAAATGTTATGATTTCCGGGCAGGAAATAGGTTGCCACTGTGAAGTTAGGTGCTGGCGAGCAGATATTACGCCAAGGGTTAAAGGCTGCCAAGCTTCAGCTATAATACGTAAGTACCGTAAATTTTTAATAGTATACTAAAACTATGAATGTATTATGAAATATAAGAAAAAGTTTCGCTCAGCTTGTATAGGCTAACTGCTTGTCACCCCAATAAACTCCAAAAAATTTAAATAAGATTTATTCAGGATTTGAGAGGAATAAGAATTTGTATCGTGAAGGTAAAAACCGAACAATAAAAATTTCTAGATAGAAAACAGACTAATGGAATTACAACTTTTTTTAGATGTCTACTGTTTAACTTATAAAATAAGCGCATTATATTTACAGCTCATATCAAAAGAAGCTTCTAGGAAAGAGAATAACGAAACTGAACGGAGATACAAAACTGATCCGCATGATCGCAAAGAACATTAGTGGCGCAGTAAAATGTGCCAGTGGAATATTGGATAGTACAACAAATACAGGAAAAGAAAATTAACTCTGAATGTTCAACATCAAGTTCACATTTAAGATAGGCTTTTTAAATTAGACAAATAAGCCTTAGCGAATGAATTTATTCCCTATAACAGTTTCAATATTAGATAAACTCACTACTGCAAGGTGGAAGCGCATACTGTAATGAGCTGTCTACACGATTAGAACATTGTATTAAGAAAGTCAGATTTTTAATTATCCTGTTTAGAACACCAAGCCTGGTTTTTATATCAACAGTTTGATGAATAGTAAAATTTACAAAGAATAATCTAGAGACGTATGCGCATCAGAACAATAAATCCACAGGCAGGTAGGGAGAATAGGGAAGTATGAGAAATAAAAGCCAGATTTAACATTTGTCAAGTCATACACTTGTGCCTAACGAACTCCTGCTCGAAAATTGACATCAAGGTGTAAAACAGAAGCGAGCTCCAGGGAGACTCATTTCATTGTGTTAGGAAACTGGCAGTGCATTTTTTAAATAATGAATCTGGTGGCTATATAGATGGGAATATTGTTTTATATTTAGCTAGAAATTGCTTCACTTAAATAACAATTTTTGGTACCCTATATGAAGGAATGTATTACTGTTGTTTCTATCCAAATATATTCAATGTGACTGCTATAAAAATTAACTGGAAAAACCTTCAAACGTTAAGATTTTGGTCAAATAACTAGGCATATCACCTTAATGACCCTTCAAGATAATTGCTTAATTTTGGGAGAATAAATTGGTGACAGTTACCATCTCATAATTATGGTTTAGTTAAATTTAGTTTAAAAGCCAGCTAAATTTAAAATCAACTGCATTTGGCCCCAAAGGTCAATGTTTAGTCTAGATGGCCTCAATTTCCCAACTCATAGCAGTTTGAATATACAAATTATAACCTAAGTTTACGTTACATGTAGCCTATGAATTAAATTTTAAGCAAGCCCCCTCCCTCTAAAATAGTTTTAAAATGCTACGGTACTGCAAAATTAAAACCTTAACGATACGTAGGCTTACAGAAAGGGGTGAAATATTACACTCATTAATAAACAGAACATTCTAACACAAACAATTTTTAATTCATGAAAACAGGTAACAGTTTTTAAAACTTATTTTTTTAAGTTTCCAGTTTTATGCTGCTTTTTGAACCAATTCTTTTAAAGTCTTGGCCACCCTCGTTCCTCGAATGTTGTCAATCCAAGGATATCTTTCTGGACATTTTCCACATAACTGCATATAACGAACATCAGCCCGATTTCCTTCTCCAATTTTCACAGCGCACGTACGGGGTATGTTGCAACCAGGTTGTCTATTCCTAGGACACTTCCATGCCTCAAAGCTAGGGGTTAAGGTTGATGGTACAGGATTACGCATCCATTCCAGGGCCTGTTGCATTGTCACGAACCAGACATCAGGGTAGTTTTCTAAGATATGATCAATAAACACGTCGACAGCTGATAACTTTGAGTCATCAGTTACCCAGTTTACGTGCAGGTTTAGCAACATAGGAGCCTTGTTAGTTTCGTAGTGCTTCTCAAAGTTGTACAGTAGGAATTCAAATATAGATTCAGCGTCATCAGGAAATACGCACTGGTCTAAAATAACGCAAGATCCTCCGGTTCCATCAGCAGTTTCGAAAGTATTCATAGGAAACTCCCATATTCCTGGAAACGACCTAGAGGGACAATTTGCGGAAAGGCATTTGTGAGACATGTGGTAATCTAACGTGTAAGGCCATACAGGAACGTCAGACGGAGGAACCGCTAATGAAGAGTCGTAATCCAACCCATAGTCATATATCATCGATACCATGTCATTACCACCGGATTTCATGAAAGGAGCTCTTACTCCCAAAAGATCCTCCCTTGAGATATTGGCGAATGTATGCAATATTTCTCTCATTCCAATAACTTCCTCAGCCCACTCATCAGTAGTAGCTCTTGACCAAAATTCCTCCGGTTGACGATTTCTGCAAAAGAATGTTAAACTGTTATCTACCGGAATTTGAGAGAAAGAACGTTATGTTTTATTGCTTATGACAAAAATTACTGATGAAATGCCCCCCCCCCCCCCAATACCGTTTAACAGCAATATTAAAATTTGAACTTACGTAATTGTCTGCATAGCAATCTCATGTCCCTGCCCATATAATTTCTGCACATAGTAGTAGCTCGTATACTCGTGAGGTACAAAGAAGGTGGCTTTAATTGGGCATCCATTTGGATTGAGCCTCGTCTCATTAAGAAGGTAACCAAATGGCTCTGCATTCAATACATTCAAAGCACCAGTGAAAGCCAAAATTATCATCTGGGGAGCCTCCTTGGGCAGCAGATTTCCAGGAATTCGAGTCCCATCTTCGCTACAGAAACAATCAGGAAGTTTACAATCGGGGGGGAAACATCCGGGTGCTGCGTTGGGATCTGGAGTTGTTGGAGCTGGTGTCGCTAGAACACAAAATGAAGTTTAATATAAAAAGCCTTTCACAAATCGCGAAAAGGTCTAAAACGGATGTGCAAAGTCATATTTTACTTACTCATTGCAACTGGACCGCATTGCAAATCTTTAGTCTTGTACACACACAGTTTCTTTGCATCGTCAAAATACAAAGGCGTTGGGCACGGTGTATCGTATGGAACAAACCCGTTACAAGTGTAAAAACGACGGCAGTTATCAGGGTTAGCAAATATTCCAAATTCAAACGGACATTCAAATGACCCCTTCTTGCGGAACTTTTCGAACTTCGCGTCCCCTTTAGAAAAATAAAATAAGCATATTAGACACATTCTGTTAAATACAAATATGGAAAATAAAACTCAAATGGAGCAAATAACGAGAAAGGGCAATTGCTCCAATTAGGATTTATAGTTAAAGACTGATTTCTAAAAATCTAACATGGTTTTAGTGTTAATCGAGTCTTTTACCCAACTTTCAGGATGCCCATAACACTGAAAGCTTAATTTCAAATTAGAGAAGAGATCTTGAACGCTAAACTTGCTACCATTACGGTTTCGAGCTAAACACCTGCGTCTTCCGAAGCAGTAATGAAACTTGTTGCAACATGAAGTATGGGTTACAATGCAGTTTCTACCCCGTCTCCTCAAGAAAGTTTTATATATAATAGAAAGTTTGTAGAGTACAGGAAGTTTGATTTAACAGAAAAATCATTTTTCACCGTTTTCCCCCGCGTGTGTTGTTATCAGGAATAGCTATATTTGCTTTTGTGCCCTTCAGACTCAGTAAGGAACTACATTCGTATCTCCGAGCAAGGTTTGCAAGAACTATATATTGCTTTCAATTAAAAAATAGCAATAAACAAAAAACTCTAAAGGAAAAATTATGAACTTACCAATGGCGAACAACGCCAAGATCAGAAAAGAACTCTCTAGCACTGTTACAGCCATGAATAACGGAATTTGCAACGCATCTTCATCCGCTCTTGCAGCTTCTTTTATACCTCCTTTACCAAAAGATTCCACCAATCAAATTGAGAAACTCAAAACATTTAAATATCGTTTATGTCTCGGCGTCATTCCGGTCTTTTGGAGTTCAATGTAATTAAATTTTAATAATGATGAAATAAGAAAAATATCCATTAATTTAATGAACTCTTTATTTAACAGTATCCATTCTGCTGTGCAATTTAAAGTTACAGCCTCAATGATTTCAGTAATATTAATTCAATATTATGTTTAGAGTGTTCAATATCAGTCAAAATGACATTTTAATTTGTCTGATCACGTTGGTCATTCGTTGATTTTTGTTTCATATTTATCACATTTTTATTTAACTTACATCTAAATGTCTGCTTTCCAATCCGACCAGGGGAAATTTTCAAGGACAAAGTCTGTTCAACTGCATGCCAGGGATCGTCAGAAAAATTATTTCTAAAATGTTCTTTTAACCAATCATATTGGATCTCTAAAAAAAGATCTTGTGCAAAACAAGTATGATAATGTAATCCAATCCTTCTTTTCGATACCATAGTTAATGTTTAATGGCATGTTATTTACATAGCTTTACACTAAGTTAAAATACATTAATTTAATAACGTTTGAATGTGAAGAAATGAACTGAAATTGCCAGTATCATCTTTTACTATTTATAACGTTTTAGACAAGTTCGTATGTTAATATGATTCAAATAGCTAACTAATCAGATTGTTTGTAAATCCCGAGTGATTAACCAGATTATTTCTATTGCCCTCAAAACTGGCGCTGGTTGTCTACTCGAGGACTAGTTAGCAGTCTACAGTTTTTCAAACCTCTGCTTCCTCTTAGATAATGTCAATGCTTGAGTTAGGGACTGTTCACATAGGAGTCCGTTGCGTAGCGTTAAGGAAAAGATGACGTTGAGACGAAAATAAACCAATCATAGGCGTTAAAAATTTCATTGCTAATCGTTTGGAGGCCTATGATTGGTTTATTTTCGTCTCAACGTCATCTTTTCCTTAACGCAACGCAACGGACTCCTATGTGAACAGGCCCTTACTTAGGTCAAGTGGGAATTCTTTTGAAGTCGCTTTTATGATTCTTGCATATCTTCATGAATGTAATCTTTGACAATAAGTTCGTTAAATGGAAAATAAAAATTAACTCGGATAAGTGCATTGCCACTATGTTCACCCATATATTCGATAGAACCTATGCTAACTACAATATTAAAATTGGTTCTACCATTATCCCCTAGTCAAACACTGTTAATTACCTAGGGTTAACCCTTGATTAAAAAAACGCACTTGGAAACAACATATCATTAATAATTGTAATAAATTTCGTAATGCTAAAAGACAACTTTATCCCTTAATTTCCCGAAATAGTAAATTGAACTTTAGTAACAAAATGCTCATTTATAAATCTTTCTTAAGACCCTTAATTACGTATGCTGGACCAGTTTGGTCGTATGCAGCGGATTCCAACATTAAAATTCTAGCTGTTGCTCAAAACATGACTATTCGGTAAATCACTAACTCCCCGTGGTATTTTCGTAATGTTGACATTTATAGCGAGATAAATCTCCCCACTATTCAAAATTATCTTCAAAATATTGCTATTAACTTCCATAAAGATTTACCAAATGATCTTATTAAAAATTCTTGCCGATTACGACCCTGCTGACCCAGCTAACAAGAAATGGCCCTGTGCCATTCTTGCTCGCAACTTTTAATTGTTTGTCCTGTTCTTTGTTCGGTCAGTCTCTTTTTCCCCCATGTTTTACCTTTACTTGTACTATCGAAGCTTTTTGTTTTCCCCACTTTCTATTTTCCTTCCTACTTTTGGTTTTTACTGATCACTGAAGTTTTATGCATTGTTATATCATCCTACAGTGGACCCGGCCCATGTACTGTAGTTACCACTACTCTTCCTGAAGCTCCTGAAAAACCTCTATTACCTCCCTCTGCGCAATACAAAAACACTTAAACCACACATACTTTCAACGAAACCTTCACTTGGGCATGACAGCTTGTCTACAGGTTGTGAATGGTAACGTATCTACAGGTCATCATCGTTCTTGACGAGCATCCCCAAATTCATGTTTGTCCTTGGCATAATATCAGTTCTACGATTCCTTTCTTTCAATTTATCCGATTGGCCCTTAAAAAAGCAGCGTTTTTCAAACTTACAGATATTCTTCCTTATTTTGATTCGCCCTACCCTTGCGATATACGGATACAGATATACATATCGATAATCTAATCTGTTTGACCCTAGCTTCCAATCAGAGAAATTCAAAGTTCTGACTTTGATAATGATTGCTGTAAATTTCTTCAACCGGTTTTGCCACTTCAGAAATTCTAGGTACAACCAAAAAAAAAAAAAAAAAAAACCTTGAAAATCACGGGACTTTAGATATTATCTAACATACACCCACCCCACACACACACACAGAGAGAGAGAGAGAGAGAGAGAAATATGTGCAGACCACAGTTTTGGAAACCCTCCCTTTATAATATATTCATTGTGTATTCTTTATAATATATTCATAAAATTCACCGAATGAAGAAACTATGGTGAATCAAGTTTTGTGCCACGATACGGCTGCAACTTCGTGGTTAGCAAGCAGCCGAGAAGCGCAACAGAAAAACTTTTCATTCACAGCTTGGTACTTTCCCCAGCAGACCTGATACTACGTCACAGAGAAACTTTTTTTTTTTTTTTAAACCAATGAGGAGGCACTTGTAATCAAACATTCGCCTGAACTACGCCGCAGTTTTGCTGTCCATTTTATTATGAGGGCACCGTATAGGTGGACAGCATTACCCCCTATGAAGGGACGACACGAACGGAGGCATTTTTCGTGCCGCAACGCCGGGATTCGATCTGAGCACCCTCAGCACCGAAAACCAGCGCGCTGTACCACAGGGCCGCCACAAACCCTCACAGAAAAACTGGATTGTGTGTGTGTGTTTGTTTATTCCCAAACATATACTTTAGAAAATACGGCTATAATTCCACGTTCAGTTTTACAAAAAGAACTGTGATTAGTTTGGCAATATTATGAAAAGCTTACTTTGTGAAAGTACTGCACACAACCGTGACAGTAAAGGATTTAGCAAAGTTAAATATTTAACTTACTGTCTAAAATCTTTGATGAGATTATTAGATGAAGACGGATACACTGAAAACATGCAGTTATTAAAGCAAAAGAAACTTTTTTGATGGTATCAAAATGTCTCAATAATGAAAGAAATACAATTAAAAGCAAATTTCTGACAAGTTAGGTAAATATTTAATTATTCAAACGGTTGTATAAAGTAATCTAACATTCTTATAAAAAAAAGTATTTCTTTGACTATCGTAGTAAAAAAAAAATCTGATTAAATGATAGGGATGAGCTTTATGTGATGTCTTTATATTAATTTATTACATCAGTGAAGCTTTTCATAGACTTACTAAATTTTTATACCTCTCATAATTTAATCATACAATTTGAAAAGATGCAAATTTTTATGTCTGAATTCTTATTTGCTAAGTATATATTTCGCAGATGCATTAATTTCAGATTTGAAGATCACGTAATAAAAAAATATGCAAAAAAGGCTTTGAATAAAGTAGTAGTATTCAGAGACTTGTCTCATTATTCTTATTTTTACTACGGAAAAAAATTTAATTTATGCTGTTCAAAATATCTTATTGCATACAGTCAAAAAATAATATTAATATATATATATATATGTGTGTGTGTGTGTAGAGAGAAATCTCGATCGATCGTTCTCCGAATCACCATTTTCCCGTATGTGTCGGTTATTTCAACCAGTCCGGACGATCATATTGCTTTGTTATGTTACCGCATCTATCGTTTTCCCGCATTTATCGTTCAGTTCAGTCGGTCCCTTGAGAAATAATAGATCGAGATTCCGCAGTATGTGTGTGTGTGTATATATATATATATATATATATATATATATATATATATATATATATATATATATATATATATATATATATATATACCAGTACAGACGCCGTTTATTTTAAAAAGACAGCACTGCGCAAGAATTCCTTTCGCTCGATCGTTGAAATACTAATTCAATTTCTATCTGGAATACAGAAAATAACATCTTACATTACTTCTTCGGTGCCGTATTTCCTCAGTTCTGGGAACCATGTACAACTGAAGAAGTAGACTACTCGCGAATAATCATAGTAAGTTTAACTACGGGGTCATAGACCATCTGCTTCTCCGTGGAGCTCTGAATGGGCTTCTAGAGCAGCTATTGGCTATCGGCAGGCGAGAAAACTACTTGGACGATGACTACGGTCTACTTTTGCATTGCTTTTTGTATTTATGTCTACTTTGCATGTCTTTTTCTTTTTGTTCTTTTGCGCAGGCATTGGAAATAAATAAATATAAATAAATAAAATAACATAAACTGTGGGTTCTAGTGCATATAGCAGTGATTCTCAACCGGTGTGCCACGGCACTTTAGGGCCCTCTTAAAATAAATATAAGTCGATATCAAATATTTTTTCCTGTAAGCACCAATCGTAAGTCTCACATTAATAAAACAAAACTATTCTTAGTGGATTTCCTATGTAGTCCTCCATTGAATCCCATGGCTATTTTTGAAATTGTATAAATTTATTCTATTCTGGTGTTTGTTACTTATATCTTTCAAAAAATAAATAAAATCAGCAATGGAGTAAGTATTTATTTGAACTTACATTTGACATGTTCCTGATATAAATTCCGCTTCGATTTAATATTGAAAAAAATTTCAGGTACTCTCTTCTAATGAAACTAACACGGGTTATGAACGTAGGATTACTTATCGTTGCTTACCTCTTTTGTATGTATAAATGCATCTATATATATGTACGTATAAATAAATAAATAAATATATATATATATATATATATATATATATATATATATATAAATATATATATATATATATATATATATATATATATATATATAATGAAAAATAACAATAGTAATGGTTGTAGCCGGGCACATAACATAACCGTTGAAATCATCAGTTTTGTAGTCGTAGCTAAGGCAAATGGAAACTGTGGCGGGGCGAAGCAATGGCCGGGATCTTCAAACATTTTGTATCCATAACGTGCAATCGAAGTCGCGAGTGGCGAGGTAAAATGAGAGGCCAATAAACACCTCGGAACACATCAGGAAAAAGGCAGTTGGTTCATACAAAGTCTTTATTTTCCGAAACTGTTTCGTAGAACATCAACTAAATTTACTCGAACACATCGCGCGACGCTGGCCGGGACGGGGACGCGGCCCCGCCCGTACAAATTTGCCAGGAGCGAAAACTACATGTTTTCTGGCCGTGAGCAGACACCCAAAATCCGCTCTCCGAGTTATACTGGAACTTATATAAACTTTTTGAACGTCTTGCCATGTGATCACAAGTCTGTAACCATTGGCTGAAACTATGACTCTGATGTCAGAGGTGACGTATTATTATTACGTAAAGATGCGCTAGACATTATATTTTTTGAGGGGACGCTGCCCATGCTTTGTTCTTGGAATCAGAAGCGAAAATAGCTCAATCGCGACAACGCCCAAGGCAATTTAGAATTTGAATTGAATATAGGGGTTTTTATGTTATAGAATATCCCCCCCGTCCGAGAAGAGGCTGACCAACAATGCCTGCATTGGAGGACAGACTCACCCGGCCATGTGAGGAAAATGGGCGTCGACCACAAATTTGGAAAAGTTTGAAAAGGAACATATGTTTTAAGTTAATTTAGTATGATGATCACATGACAAGACACTGTACATTTCAATATTCAATACACAAAAATACACTAATGATTTACTAATTTATGAACACAACAAAAGCAAAAAAAATTATAGTAATTAATGATCAACTATAGAAAATAGTAAATTATGTAACTTTCTTCTTATATTGTTGCTTTGAAAAAAAAATTAAATTTAAAAATGTACCCATCATCAACTGAAAATTGGTGAACAAGGCGTTAAAAAATTTGGAATAAGTTAACGAATAATTTTCAATTAAAGTTAAATTGCAAAAAAAATTTTAAAGATCACGTGATAAAACGTCGGTCCACCAAATAACATATTTCTCTGAAACCATAAAAAGAATCAATATCTTGAAGAGAGGAAAAAACTAAATTTAAATTTAAATTTAAAAATCTACATAACCAGCTGAAAAGAATGAGGTGTAGGTCTGCAGTCCCCACACAACAAAAATCCCAGCAGAAAATCAATTAAGTCTACTGTAAAAATTTTTAAAATTACAAAAAGAATTTACTTGAAAAATATATTGTAAATACACATTGTAAAAATACACTTTAAAATATAGTAGTGATCCACTTGGACAACTGACAAAACAACGAAAAAAAATCCCTATTTAAATGTAAACACAAAACACAGAAAAAAAAATCTCCTATTCTTGTAGAATAACAACATAATTATACAAATGTAATTACGAGATCCTGGAAAAAAAAACACAGAAAAGAAGCACAAAAAAAATGAAAGTGGATCTCTGGCTTCCTTAATCAATAGAATCAAAAATACACAACATATGAAATTATTAAACACACAATAATAAAATACCTTGGTTTTTAAAAGTATGAAATCGATATTAGCACCACAAATCTATTATATTTAAATGTCAAATTTATCCATTACTTTCAGTAATTTAAATTTAATGTTCAAATTTGAATACAAGATACTATCCACAAAAATATCATTCTCTATCTCTTAAATTATTCTTTCTTTCTTATATAACATTTTGGTATGAATCCTCGCTGTAGTTCCTAAATATTCATCATTTGTATTCAATATCTCACAACATATTTCTCATTATAATATTCTCTTTTCTATTTATTTATTTTTCTTCATTATTTCTATTTCGAGAATTTTCTGGGGCGGATGAACCAAATATAACATACAATGGTTTTTTCAATTCTCCAATTGTGGTTTTTTGGCACCCTAAGTCATGTTATAATTGTTTTAACTGTCGACTGAACCTCCAGAAATCTCCTTTACTTAAATTCGTAGAACAATTTACGAGGTTTCAACATCAAATGTAATATGTCAAAGTACTTAAATTATAAAATTTTCTTGATGTCTGAAAATTACTATGTTATCCCTGCAGATATTTTCCAAAACCAAAACCACAAGCATCAGATGTTTAAATTTAGAACCGCAAAAATCCTAAGTTAAATGAATCAAAACAAGTTTGGCTCTTTTCATGATCGTGTTTACAAAACTAATGCTGAGCATTCAAATTTATTGCGGAGGCGACCTTCGAAATGTAATACAACGGCGCTCGAAAACGGAAATGATTTACGTTATTTTTTTTTCTTTTTCTCCGCGACGATTTTGAACTGGGTGCGAAAACAAATACTTATAGGATTACTACACTCATTTAACATTTCAATTTAACGTAACCAAGGATTATTAATTTTCTTAATACACTAAAATGTTTAGTATTAGAAAAAGAACACAGAAATATTATAAAAATTATACAGAAAACACACACTTAATCATTTTATCAAATATAAATTTCAAAATTTTCTTTAGTGAAATCCAAAATAAAAACAAAACATTCATTTTACTGAATTCAGCTCAATAGTCAAATGAATCTACTGAGATCATGAATTTGTTAATTTTTCTGTTCACAAATGGAAATGTGTCAGTTTATTATTATTCATTATTTCAAATTCTTATATCTCCACAACAAATCTTCTATTTTATTAAATCTGACACATCTATTTAGGTATAACCATCTGTAAGCATTATATGTACCACAAAATTTCAAAACAAAAATGTAAACATTAAACCACCGGAATTGATACTAAATATCATTCCTCATCTGTGCATAAACAACATAACATACTAAATCCCTAAAATATGATCATCCTAAATATTAATATCTTCTTCAATTTATTAATAGCACTTAATATCTCATAACACATTAAAAATCAATCAATGGAACTAAAATACACATTAAGTGAGGTTATTAAAATATATAAAAAGCAAATTAGATCTTAAAGTATGGAATCAAATTACTACCATATCCTTATATGGTAAACTTTCAAATTTCCCTATTATAAAATTCAGAAAACTTCCTTTCTCATTATTATTCATGTACTTTACTAACACAATTCTACTATTACCAAATTTAAAACATATAATATCAATAACATTTTATTCACTACATTAAAATACACTCATAATATTTTTTATTAAAATGTAACTCAATTAAAAACACTTCACTTTAAAACTACTTCACAAATATTAGCTTACCTTTAGAATCCTTATATCATATTTTAATTTTTTATTACTATTTTAACATCAATATTCAATTTAATTCGAAAATGAAATCTTCAGCACATTGGTTTAATCTCGTAAAAGTCCTTGGCGTCATTCCTCTAAATTTACATGATGTCCGAGAGTTCTCTCCAATGCTTTGGTTTAACTCTATTACCGGTTTTACTCTAAGTTTAAAATATTTCTTCCTCTTCCGTTTCCAAATCAATGTCACCATCATGTCAGACCCTAGCAACTCATACGTGATGAAAACACAAAACAAGACTCATTCCATGCCATAATTATTGATGATGGACAGGTGGCTAGCAAGTAATTGTTTTAGCATTAAAACTGCCAACACACAACGGAATGATTTCCCACCATTTTGCACTTTCACGGAAATCAGCCGGTGAAAAAAAAATGTAAACACAGCATTTTCGAGCAAACAGATTTTTTTTTTCTCTCACTTGGCGAAAACACACCACGTCACGACGAACGAAGGGAAAGACTATCTGTATAGGAAAAATATCGGCATGATGGCGCCAACCTTGACACAAACTGCACACAACGCGTAAAATCCGAAGTTTTCTCCGAGGCGAATAACAAAACACTTGGAAATCCATTGGAGTCTTCACGGCAGAGGTTCGAATCCTGCCGACTTTTATATAATGAAAAATAACAATAGTAATGGTTGTAGCCGGGCACATAACATAACCGTTGAAATCATCAGTTTTGTAGTCGTAGCTAAGGCAAATGGAAACTGTGGCGGGGCGAAGCAATGGCCGGGATCTTCAAACATTTTGTATCCATAACGTGCAATCGAAGTCGCGAGTGGCGAGGTAAAATGAGAGGCCAATAAACACCTCGGAACACATCAGGAAAAAGGCAGTTGGTTCATACAAAGTCTTTATTTTCCGAAACTGTTTCGTAGAACATCAACTAAATTTACTCGAACACATCGCGCGACGCTGGCCGGGACGGGGACGCGGCCCCGCCCGTACAAATTTGCCAGGAGCGAAAACTACATGTTTTCTGGCCGTGAGCAGACACCCAAAATCCGCTCTCCGAGTTATACTGGAACTTATATAAACTTTTTGAACGTCTTGCCATGTGATCACAAGTCTGTAACCATTGGCTGAAACTATGACTCTGATGTCAGAGGTGACGTATTATTATTACGTAAAGATGCGCTAGACATTATATTTTTTGAGGGGACGCTACCCATGCTTTGTTCTTGGAATCAGAAGCGAAAATAGCTCAATCGCGACAACGCCCAAGGCAATTTAGAATTTGAATTGAATATAGGGGTTTTTATGTTATATATATATATGTGTGTATGTCAAAATTTTGACATATTTTGGTACTTTTCTGTTTGACTGTTTACTGCTTGCCCAAGCGATACAGACTGGGTTTGGCGCGCTGCCAAAATTATAACTCGTGACGAAGGTTGGTTTTAGCGTCTGAAATTTTGCTTTCGGGAGGACCGTTATGGAGGAACGTAATCCTACGTTTAAAAAAAACTAATATTCTAACAAGGGTGCCCCGAATTTCTAATCTCATTCCCAAGGGTGCCGCAAAAGTAAAAAGTTTGGGAACCCCTGGCATGTAGTTTATGTAAACCTAGGTTCGAAATATAAAACCTTTAAAAGGTGGAAGATTATTTTTGCATCATTTCCGAGCTCTTTATAGATAACAGAGAAAAGACAGTGTCACAAAATATCGCACACAGAATCACCGACGAGAATGAAATACTGTATGGTTTTATCACTACCATATTTCATCCTCGTCTCTGTGACATCTTACTAATTAGATACTCAACACAAGGGCTTGTGGCGGCCCAGTGGTACAGCGCGCTGGTTTTCGGTGCTGAGGGTGCTCAGATCGAGTCCCAGCGTTGCGCCACGAAAAATGCCTCCGTTCGTGTCGTCCCTTCATAGGGGGTAATGCTGTCCGCCTATATGGTGCCCCCACAATAAAATGGACAGTAAAACTGCGGCGTAGTAAGGACCAATGTTTGAATACAAGTGCCTCCGCATTGGATAAAAAAAAAAAAAAAAAGATACTCAACACGTTTAAAATTGCTACCTAGTGGAAACATTTCTGCGTTGTTTGGTCAGCCATATTAAACGCAGCACAGAAAATAAACAGAATTTGCAGATTTAAAACTTATTCGATTTAATGTAAAGCTCGTAATTTGCTCCCTTAATTTTTTATGTAAAATAATATGGTAACAATCAAGTATAAAAAATATATATGAAAAAAAAATATCCCAGTGCGCAAATTCAATGCCTCAATGTAGCTGTGGTGCAACGTACTACATACATTCTCGTTTTTCTAATTATATCGTTGTTTTTTTCGAATCTATCAATGTAACTCTAGAGTCCCGCATATAAGGCACTGAAATATAAAATTCTGTCAATAAAACATAAAAATTTGTCTCTCCATGCCATCGTCCTGCCTAATTTCAACTAAGTTTTCAAAACTATGTGGGGAAAAAAAAAGAAAAAAATTGGGCTCCTTTCGTGCATATCTATGAAGTTCAACTTGTTAGGTCTGGATTGGAGCTCTACGATCAACTTTTGCTATATGAGGGGTAATTAAACCGGGATCTACGGCTTAAAGCCGATTCCCAACGGCTACAAACGTGCATGCCTAGAGTGGAACTCGAACCCACAGACTCTGGTGTCAACTGCTAGTGCCCTAGCCATTCGGCCATCGTCCGGCTTGAACTAGTTTGTGAATGATTATTTAGATATTATACCAAGGGCCTTTACCCATAGTATAGTAGACCTCCCATACCATGGTGAGAACTCTTGACTTTTCGCCAACTTATGTAAATTGCTAATATCTTCATTAGCATGGATCAATTCCTCTTCTATAAATGATTTATATTTAACTATGGTACAGGTACAGGAAGGTTATAAGCCTTATGTGTATTCCTTCTTTGTACAGGATCCACCTACAGAAAATACATATTGTATTATAACTCTTTGTTAGAAAAAGAAAACTCGAGTACATGCAACCCATAACCGCTATGAAATACCAAAGGAATGATATTTCAACTACCAATAAGCATAAGTTACTAACTAGTTTGCCATGGATTTGTAATTATAAGAGGTGATACATACACTTACATTCTTAAACATTTTACACTGTAAATAGATTACCTTTTTTATTGCTTTTCCAAGCAAATTCGATGAGTAACAATCACATTAAGGCATACACAATCTACCAATAAGTATTTGGACACCTGTGATAGAAAAGAAAAAATTTATTCATATTCAATAGTTGGTAGAGCCTCCACGAGAGGCAATTAGAGCCTCAACCCTCCAAGGCATACTTTCCACAAGTCCTAGTATTACAGCTAGTGGTATTTTCTTCCACTCGGCTTGGAGAAGACATGCAAGTTCCTTCACCGATTTTGGACGGTTGTTGCACCCCTTTATTCGGCGATCCAACTCGTCCCAGAGGTTCTCGATAGGGTTCAGGTCTGGGGTCTGGGCAGGCCAGTTGATTCGGTTAACCCCATTGTCACCATACCAATCCATGGTGGACCTCGCAACATGACAGCTGACGTTGTCGTCCTGGAAGTAACATGGGTCCAACCCGTAAAACTGCCACAACGTAGGAAGCACACTGTCATCCAAAATAAAGTAGTTGGCGTTGAGCTTACCATGAAGTGGGACCAAGGATTCCAGTCCATACCAGGAGAAACACCCCTAGACCATAATTCTATCTCCGCCGAACTTTACTGTGAGCACAATGCATTCTGGCAGGAGGCGTTCTCCAGGTAGACGCCAGACCCTGCCACCCGAACGCTAGAGGGTGAACCTTGATTCGTCGCTCCAGAGAACCCATTTCCACTGATCTACGGTCCACTTTCGACTTGCTTTGCACCACATTAACCGAGCAGCGAAGTTGGACTTTGTGATCAACGGCTTATGGGCAGCAGCACGACCATGAAAACCAATCAGATGCGCTTCCTTACGGATGGTATTCATCGAAACAACACTCCTGGAATATGTGGGCCATCGGTTGGGTGCGGTTCTTCCGATTTTCTCACAGCACCCATCAGTCATTATCTCCCAGTTTCGTGGGTCTGCCGACTCGGGGCACATTCCGACAATCACCGCTCACCTTCCACGTCTGAATCACATAGGCCACTGTCGATTTTGGATAATTCAGCTCGCTAGATATGTCCCTTAAGGATAGGCCATTTCTGCGATACCAGACGATTACACCTTTCTCAAAATCAGATAACTCTGCACTTCATGGCATCTTGCATGTGACTAATGCCAATGTTGTTTCCTACACGATTTTTTTACGGGGGAGGGCGTTACGTATATCAGGACTGCAGATATCGTCATTTGCATGGGTGTCCAAATACTTATTAGTAGATAGTGTATATTACCAGATTACAAATTAGAGAAAGCATTGCTGTTTCTAGCAAAAATATAACAACTCAGTGACGAGAAGTAAATGTATACTAATTAATATTAACTACTTCAGCCTATAAGTAACATACATTCAAGAGAGAAATCAAATTACTGTTTAAACTTAACTTTTTTTTAATTCTTTGAGTAAAATTAATACTTTACCTACATTGACATTTTTAAAATGTTATCATCAGTTCCCTCATTTGCAAAACATTAATAAAATTTAACTCTTAAAATAAATATTAAGTAATAAAAGACTAAATTTCAAATGTTTTCCTGATTTAGCAAATTAAATAACTGATATTTTTAAAATATTTCACACGAGAAATTAATATCATTTAGCAGATCTGAATATGGAGTATGTTATTGTGTGGTAAGTATATCACATTTTATTTCTAAAAAGTATCATTGGGGAAAATGTTTCCTAAGGAGATTAAAAGTTTATGAAAGGTAAGATGGGACTTCTTTTCACAATTTTGAATAAATAACACAATAAAGAATAATTACTGGAATTTTGGAAGTGTACTTGCATAATGTTTTTATGTTTATATGAAATAAAAATTTATTTTTCATAGATTGTAATTTTAGTATTCAAATACAAAATAAACAAAAGACACAGGTATCAAAAATAATTTTATTCATAATATAAATAAATATTTATGCATCTACATACTTATATACATATATATTACTTTAACACGAAAAATTAAATTATCTACACTTCAAGTACATGTCAGATACCACTAAAGTAAAAGGCAAATACAAATTATCTCTATCAGACTTCCCACTCTAAAATAATATAAAGCACTTTTCAAGGACTTTCTGTTGATAAAACATTTTAAGGACAAAAATTGTTCTGGTAGTAAATTTACAAAATAGCAAAACTACAAGGATAAAAGTCTAAAAAATACAATTTATTACAGTAAGACAAAGTGTATTAGTGAAATATTATACATTACAAAATTTAATTTTATATCATATTCTAATTAGTAAAATGCAATGCACACCTCCAAGAAGAGATTATAAGTGTAATTTGATGGAAACAATCTAAATTGTCTAAAGAACCAATTTAAGAGTTCTTAGATGTCATTAGTCAAATATCAATATAGAATTTCTATTAAAAAGTACAATTTTAGCATATTTAAATCTGGGTGACATTTAAAAATTCATAAAGCTTTTTAACTCAACAGCTTCAAAATAAAATGTAACAGGCTTTCATGGAGAATGTGGGAACCCTGAGTGAATATGTTTAACAGAAGGAAAATCTTAATCATCACCTTATATTATCTTTAATTATAGATACAAGCTGCTCTCTTAAAAAAAGTTTAAAATTTTCATACCACTTCACTAGTCTTACTCTCCTATTGATTTTTTCTTGCAAAGACATCGAAAGCTCTTTCATAATTAGATCTGGAAGCTCAGACCAATCATTTACGTAAATGATTGGAGCTTTCAATGTTTTCAGCAGTCGTAAGGGAGACGGAGCTAAAATGCCTTTAGTGTTGGAATCCCCACACAAACCAGGAGTCATAACATTTTCGACAACTGGTATAGAACCAAATGTCATAGCTTCATAAATGCGATAGCATTCAGAATTGATACCAACAGGAGATAATGTCAAATCACTGAGTCCAAGGCTTTCAACATAAAGGCTTAATGAACTTTTAGTCTCCTTCGGCTGCCACCTGAAAAAAGAGGGCTCAATAAATTTAAATGAACATTCATTTTTAAAAGCAAGAAAAAAAAAATTTCTTTTATCATAAAAGAATCATAATATAACTTCCATTAAATTAATAGAGAACTTTAAATGAACGCCAAACAGAGATAAGCATTAACAGTAAAACCACTATATCAATAATTCAAGAAATATATCATTTGGGAAATGGATTTAAAAATAATTTGGGCAAATTTGCAACAACTACGAGGGTCATTTTTTAAGTAAGAACCGTTTTGTAATGGAGTAAGAGAAACTTTAATTATGAACGTAAATTGTATCACAAACCAAAATATGAACATTTTTTCACTTTTCAACATAGTCACCATTAACATTTAAACATTTGTCCACCAGCTTTTGGATCCCATCATCAAGAAACTCTCCGCCTGACCATTAAACCAGTTAGTAACAGTTTCTTTCAACATGTCATCATTTTCCAAGCGCTTTCCACCCAAGAAATTCCTTAAGTTTTGGAAACAGATGAAAGTCTGATGGGGCAAGTCAGGGATGTATGGTGGATGATCCAGCAATTCCCAATGGAAATTGTCCAGTTGCATGTTTGTTCTTGCCGCAACGTGAGGCCGAGCTTTGTAGTGAAGCAGAACGCCGCCGCTAGAGAGCAGTCCCCGCCATCGATTTTGACAATTTTCATTGGGAATTACTGGATCATCCACCATACACGTAGGACCATCAGACTTTCATCTATTTCCAAAACTTAAGGAATTTCTTAGGCAGAAAGCGCTTGGAAAATGATGACATGTTGAAAGAAACTGTTACTAACTGGTTTAACAGTCAGGTGGAGAGTTCCTTGATGATGGAATCCAAAAGCTGGTGACACGACTTGACAAATGTTTAAATGTTAATGGTGACTATGTTGAAAAGTGAAAAAATGTTCATATTTTGGTTTGTGATACAATTTATGTTCATAACTAAAGTTTCTCTTACTCCATTACAAAACGGTTCTTACTTAAAAAATGACCCTCGTATATTAAAAATAAAAGTCATACAAAATAAATGTTAACACATTAAGCTGCTTTTGGTTATAAAAATCATACACAAAAAAAAAACTATTTAAATTTTACAACAAAATTCTCACAGATATTGCCCTAACATTCACTACCTACACAAATCCTTTAACAATATAACAGAAACTAGAAGGTAACCCGTCATTTTGACGTCATAATACGAATAATGATGTCATAATGGAAAAAGTATATGAAAGTTAAAAAATATCCCGAATTATCTAACAATATTGCATTTAATCCACACCTTGTAAAAGCAAACCCTTTCATTATTTTTTATTTATTTAGTTTTTCATGCGATTGAAGTAGTAGACTGCCATCCAGTTTTTTACGGCTCACTACACGATATGAATACTTGAGCTACTTGATTCATTCACATTCAAGTTTGTTTACTTTCAGAATTCATCGCAAAAGTAAACAGATTTTAAAAAATTGTTAAATATACAGCTAAACACATCCAATTTTTTTTAGTTCTGAATGTTTTATAAAAAAAATAGGCTGAACAAACGTGATTTGATGGAGAAGATATTAGTTTTTAGGTAAGAAAAAATTCTGATCCACATCTGAAATTGAAATTAAGCCTAACCGGCTGTTTGTTTACTGAGGGCTTCAATTGAAAGATGAGTACAGTCCGGAAGTGTTATACAGAGACAAGGGCTATTATATATATATAATAACTTTGAGCACATATTTTGACGTACTAGAAAAATAAGAATTTAGAGCATTTACAACGCAGCTCTAAAAAACTATATAATAAAAAAAAATTCCTCCGTAATGAATATTTTAGTTCTGAATATGTTTATATAAATAAATAAAACATATTTATTGATGAGATGCCAAGCAGGAAATTATACAAATAAAATTTGTACTTATAAAAAGCAAAATTAAGATCAAGAAGTTCATAAAAAGCATGTTTTAACAAGGAGAAATGTTAAAAATCAGGAGCATAAGCTTAATAATATATACAGTACTGTGCAAATTAATTGAGACAAGCTTCATTTTTCATAAAAATAGTCTTTCCCTAGATTTCCTGCCTGAAACCTGTTTCAATTGCATTTTATTATGAAGGGAGGTTGGCCTTGACTAGTCTAAACTGGTTTGACCATATGATCATCACACAGAGCATTTTCGCATCAGTTGCATTTCAGCTGCTGTATAAAGTGAATGATGAACTCCAAAAATACATTTCAATAGTAGAAGACAAAATTGTGCCTTTTATGCAAACATTCACTGGCATTGTTGGTGTGTTTCAACAAACTTTTGCTCCATGCCATAATTCTAAACTAATACAGAAATTTTTTCAAGAAAAGAAATTCACATTTTTGGATTGGCCTGGTAATTCTCCAGATGTAAATCCCATCAAAAATTTGTGGAGCATTGTGAAGAGGCATGTGAGGAAGATGGACTGCTCAACCAAGAGAAAAATGATTGAGAATGTCATAAAAGTTTGGTTTCGTGATGACATCAAAAATTTATGTTCTAAATTAGTGGAATCCATGCCAAAATGTGTACAGGATATCATTAAAGCTAGAAGAGGACATATTTGCTACTAAATTGCTATGCCATGCATGTAAGCGTAATTTGATTGCATGATATAGCAATCTAGTAGCAAATTAAACAACATGAGAAAATTTTTGTGTTGGTCCCAATTAATTTACACAGTACTATAGTACATATCAACTTTACAACTTCAAGATTAGTTATTAATAAGGTACATACAAATATACAATTTTAAAAATTAAGTATAATAAAATGAAAAACATACTCATGTCTAACTTTTGTAAAACAATACTGGGTCAAATTGTGTTGTTCTATTACATTTAGTAGTTTCTGTCTAGATGAATGTTTATACATAGAACCTAAAAAATTACAGATGTAAGGACGTGCATTTTCTAAATCTAGTGACTTTGGATCAACTTTTGGGAAGCCCCTGTACCTAGTGCACACACAAAAAAAGAAAAAGTCATTAGATTTAACACAACATGATATATAACTTTATATTATTTAAAGAAAATTACATCAGTCACAACATAAAATGAAATTTGTATAAAACATACACATTGGTAATTAAAAATTTAATGCAGTGCTCAAAAGAAATTGCAATACAGTTTTGAAAAGTACTTACGTAGCAACACCTAGAGGCCACTGGTAAAAATTTACATTGTCAACAAGTTTTGAGTCATAAACAATGAAGGTACTATTAACAAGACCACCAGCTTTAGCAGTGTATGGCACTAACCAGTCATTCTGACATGTTTCACTACCTAGAATCATTAAAACTGTACTTTTTAAATTACGAAATTGAGGTAAAAAATCAAGCCACATCTTGGCAAATGTGACTTTTTCCTCACTGCGGCCATTTAAAACCAAAACTAAATTTTGAACATCACTGGGAGCTTTAGTAGTTATTACTCCTGGTCCTGTTCTAAACCTGCAAATGAAAAAAAAAAATTATAATCATATATTTTTACATAAACTTTAAAAAGAATATGAACATATGTACTTACATCACAGAAACTAATACTAATGAAAACATAAATACTGTTCTTAGTACAGAAAACTTAGAAAGTTTTTTAAAAATTATCAAATCAAACTATTCAGTGACAACTAGCTCAATTAGCTGGGGTTAACTACCCTTAATTTATACCAATTTCGATTTAATAACTTGAACTATAGTAATTTGTTCAATTTTGCTTCAAATACTATAACCTATCTTTCTACCACAATTAAATAAGATGTTGAAAACAAAATTATATCCTGTCATTGAACAGAAAGAAATTTTATACATATATTAAATATTATTCATACATAACAGATACCTACTGAGATTATATAGACAATGTTAAAAAAGAATCCTAGATGAGGGGAAATTACAGACATTTTATTTCATTTCTTACACTATTTCATTAAATTTCACTAAATTTCTAGGTCAACGTTATTCAGATCAAGTTAAATACATTAATCTATTTATATAAAAATAAATGTACGTATGTTCCAGCATCACTCTGGAATGCCTGAAACAATTTCAATAAATCTTGGAACACATATGACTTATAATCTGGGAAGAAACACTGAGGGAGTAAGACAACCCTAGCACCTCTTTGGGGAGGTGGCAAGGGGGGGAGGAAGTAAAAATAATCGAAAACACCTTATATTAGAGTTGAATCCATAGTTTTCGGGGTCGCTGAGATAAATAGTGACACTCCTGATGCCGTTTAAGTGCAAGTTCATCCTCATCAACATTAGGGGGGGGAGGGGGAAAGAAATAAAATGTCCAAAACGACCAAGAGTAGTGTCTAATATATAGCTTTTCAGATTGCTGAGATGAATAGTGACACTCTCAATGCTGTTTAAGCACAAGTTCAGCCCCCATCGGCATTGGAGGATAGGGGAGAGAGGAGAAGAAGGGGTGAGAAATAAAATGTCCAAAATGACCAAGAGTAGTGTCGAATCCATAGTTTTCGAGGTCACTGAGATGAATAGGCAAAACTAAAAATGTTGTTTATAATCAAGTTTTGAGTTAAATTAATATTATAGTGAATTTATAATTTTATTTTATAATTTGTATACTGTACATATACTTTTAAATACATGTAAATAAAATTACTTGGATTTTACGTTATAGGTAGATTTTGCTCGTTTTCATGTCTAATAAAACATTGGGATAAATAAATATCTGTGCAATGATAGGTAAACAGCTAGTATCACATTCAGATTAATACAGAAGAAAAAAGAAGAAAGAAATACTTCAGGTTCATATGAGTGCCAGAACAGACCATCCCACAATTTTTTTATTTTTCTAGGTGAAGGCTGTTTTTAATCCTATTTTGGTAAAACCATTCATGCCAGAACTATCAAATGAATAAAAAAAGCAGCTTCAACTTACAGTAAAACAAATAAATTGTTGAATTTTACATTTCAAAAAATATAAATTTTCTATTTCCTTACTATCTCAAATCAGTAGGGATGGTCCATTCTGGCACTCAAAGCCTCATATGCATGTAACATAAGACTTTTAGACAAAAAGAAAAATTTAAATAATTGAATTTAATGGTAATATTGCAAAGATACTGTCAATTTAAAATATTTTCATTACAATACTTATTACAAATAAGAAGCTAAAAAGGTCTTCAAAATGTTTAATACTTAACAAAGAGCTTACTTTAACTTTAGATTATCTATCCGTTTAAAACCATAACTCCAAACACCTTTGTTTTCAATTTTGCCGTTGAAAATATGCTCCCAGAGATATAAGCCTAAAGAAAAATAATGTACTCACATAAAATAACTGCCTACTTGAGTAATTTATTTCTGAATATTTTAGTACTATAGAACTAAAAAAATTCTCCAATCATCGAAGTATTGAGGCTATTATTAATTTGCTTATAAATGTTGATTCATATAAGAACTTTCTAGGGTAAATCATAATCACAAAATAAATTTTAAAACATTCAGCAGTTTTTAATTAGATAATCAATGAGCTTTCTTAGGATTTATAGAATTCTAGAAATTTGCAGAAACTGTAAAATTTATTTTAAACCCAGACAGAAGCCAGGTAGATAAAACTTATTTTGAAGATTTTTACATAGTTTGATTTTGAAGACTGCTATAATAGAACATAAACAGTCATACTTATGATGGCTATACATCAGTCTGTTTTGGCAGTCTTCTCCTCCATTAAATATGTTTCTGCATGCATGAACTTTAAAAAATTATTTTAGAAATAGACTGGCAGATAAATCTAATTTGGTATATGTGTTACTCAAAGAAGCTAAATACAGGCTTCATATCTGATATACAACACTCACCAACAAAAACCAATTTTAATTTTTTATACACACAAAATACATTGTCATATCTGGGATAATTATCTTCTATTAATGACACTGTTGGATATCACAGTAATTACACAGTTTAAACAGGCTAAAGTTAAACTATTTATCCTGTACCTGTTTTCCTGCATGATAGCGATATTGTAACGTTTAATTCTTGCTTCTGACTACAACATCTAATTATTCAGATTGGCCAAATATTATCAGGATGTGTTGTATTGTAATTGATCAATCAGAAATAATTTTTTTTCCAGAATGCTTCCTATATTTGGCTTGTGCATGTTCATTTTCTGTTAATATTGATGTTGATGTGCTGCTGGCATTCAAGGCGGTTCAATATAATTTGTATTAAAATGAACTAAGTTAGACTCAGCTATTACTGTCATATTTTTATTCTTGAAATACATCAAGAAGTTTGTCCGAATAAGCAATCCTATTGGTTTTATATAAAAGCTAATTGTTTTTAGATCATGTCTCAATTTTTCTTAGTATAAACTCTGGTAAGAGGTCTGCTATTTTAAATATCCAATATTTGAATTAACTCAAACTTTAAAAACTGCACATAAATACCGAGAATGACCACCCTAAAAATTTGTCATGTTTAGTATAAATTTATATAAAAAGTTAGCTTATTTTCCTATTAATAAAACAGCCGACACATGAACACCTCCAAACAGATTTTTAAATTTTTGACATAAAAACAAAAAAAAATTACGACACTTGTCATTTTGTATTTTAAAACTCAACAAAAAATTACTTAATGCACAAATACATGAAAAAAAAAGAGAAAGAATGATAATGTTGCAAATGTATTGCAAAAGTGATCAGTACTCAGGGCCTCCATTAGCTGAACCAGGGCCCAGGGCAAAATAATACAGCGGGCCATCCTCCCCACTCAATTTTTGAACATTCTACATATTTTTTTAGACATTTCTTATTTTAACCAGGCCCCCAGAAGCCCGGGCCCCGGGAATTTTGTCCCCCCTGCCCAACCCTGACGGCAGGCCTGTCTATACTACACAGGCACTACCATTATAAGTATGTTTGGTAGCAAGTATGTGATGTCTATTTATGAGATTTGTAATTATCAGAAATCTGAGCACTTAAATAGAACATATGTCATCTACATATATATAAAACAGTTCCATGAGTCACTGACTGACATACAATGCACAGACCAAACTGCTGGACCTAAAGGGCTGAAATTTTGCATGGCGATTCTTCTTATAGTGTAGGGGTGCACTAAGAAAGATTTTCGAAAAATTCTTAGAGTTTTTAAAATTAAATTTTTAAGCTGTTTAAGTAACTTTTTTTAAGTTTGCATTTAAAATAATAATTTGAGGGTTATAAAATTTATATCACGAGAAAGATCATAAAAATTCCTTTAAAATGAGATCTTTTTCGAATCTTTACCTCCATTTCCTGATTTTTGATGAATTTTTAAAGATTAATTTTTAGAATTTAATTTATTAAATGCTGATCACGTGATTTCATTTTCTGGTACTTTAAATAAATTTATCATCACATGCATAACAACTAAATAGACAAAAAAAAAAATATTTTTCTTGCTAATGTGGCAGATGATTGGACATTATCCAAAAAAATATTAAAATACAATAAAAGATATTATGTTCCTCAAACTGTACTATATTCTTTAGTATGTCCTATTACATTTAATTTGAATATTTTCTTCTACATTATTTTGTCTATAAAAATATCCCTTACGATGTTTTATAAATATTTTTTTTTTTTTTACATCAATTGTATACATTGATCATCATACTTATTATAAATCAGGGGTTTCCAACTTACAAGTGTCCAAGGGCCGCAATCGAAAACACCTGTCTAGTGGCGGGCCGCAATTCAATCAGGTCCATACCCAGGACTTTTTTTCTTGAGGGAGGGGGATTTGGAGGATTTGTGTATAGTATATACCGTAATTTCGCACGTAAGCGCCGCGGCGCATACGTAAAAAAAAGTTCAAAAATTCTTTGGAGCGGCGCTTACGCCGATGCGGCGTTTACGGCGATTTTGGATTTTAAAATTTTCTTTTTAGCTTGCGCTTTTCTATTGAAATTGATCCTCACCCATTACTTGAACCGGTGTTTATCACTGCGCATGCGCCAAGTTTTTAACTTTCTTTGGAAAAGCATGATGATGATGTCATACACATTTTGGCGACCACGCACGTTCATTGCTGTCGTTTGTCATTGTCTCTTTTTGCGAAAATAGTTTTTTCCCTTACTGTGAAACTATTTGAAAAAATGGCTTCAAAGCGCAGAAACAAAAGCTACTGTGCTAATTTTAAGTCGAATGTAATTGCCAAAACAGAAGAGATCGGAAATAGAGCAGCTGGCAGAAAGTTCAGTATTGATGAACGTTGTGTTCGGCGATGGCGCTCCGAAAAGAAAGTTCTATTAAAGATGTCGAAAAGTAAGAGAGCAAGCAGAAGGTGGAAAACTCTTGGCCTCAACTGGAAACTAACCTTGAGAAATGGATTTCATCCCAGAGAAGTAAGGGCATTCCAATATCAACTGTAAAGATACGTTTACAAGCCAAAGTTGTGGCGGCGAACATGGAAATAGACGATTTCAAAGCTGAATGCAACTGGTGCTACCGATTCATGAAACGAAAAACCTCTTCGTCCAGGCCCGCACAACCGTGAGGCAAAATTTTCCTGTTGATTGGAAGATAAAGAAATCATTTTCTGAATAAAGAAATATTTTTTCCTGAAGTTTATAGGGTACCAATTAAGGGACATCAAGTTTTCCACCGATCAGGTTATCAACATGGACGAGGTGACTTTAACTTTCGACTCTCCTCCAAGAAGGACTGTCACCAAGGTTGACGAAACTACAGTGAGTATTGTTACTACCGGTCACGAGGAAACGTCATTTACTTGTGTCTTGTCTTGCACAGCAAGCGGCGAAAAACTGAAACCTCTGTTGGATTTTAAAAGAAAAACTCTCCCCAAAGGAGAATTTCCTAATGACGTTGTGATCCGTTCGAATGAGAAAGGATGGATGAATGAAACAGTAATACAAGATTGGTTGAACGAAGTCTGGCGAAAAAGGGAAGGGGCTTTTTTTTCAGTTCAAAAGGGCTACTTAAAATGGACTCGATGAAAGCCCACTTGTCAGAGCCTGTTACAGTTGCCGCGAAGACTGTGTCTGCAAATTTAGCGATAATTCCAGGAGGTTTGACAAAATTAATTAAACCACTTAATTTTGCTGTAAACAAAGCATCCATATGCCGAATGCGAAGTCTGTGGTAATCGTGGATGATTGAAGGTCTACATTCCTACACAAAACGCGGAACCATGCGAAAGGCAACTTTCGTAGAATCACATAGTGGGTCTCTCAAGCATGGAGAGGTGTCTCCATTAAGGCAATAATGCCCAGTTTTAGAAAGGCAGAAATAATTGTCCCCAATGCCGGCGACGATGACAGTTCTGACGACAACAATTGTTCCAACGAGAAAGATCCAGACTATCCAGGGACAAAATTGATCCAAAAATTTTGTCTTTTCAATTCCGATTAGGAAGATGAGGGCTTTGATGGTTTTGATTGATCGGTAAATCTTAACTGTATATCTTATATTTTCCTTTTGATGGTTATTAGTATTACCTAAAGTCTTTATTAATTTTATTCATACTTGTATACTTTATGTATTTTACCCATTTGATGTTCCATGATTACGTTCCTTATTTTCTTTTTTTTTTAATTTATCTTGTTAAAATGAAACAAAAATGTGTTTGTACCCTTTTAGGTTTTATTCCTTTTTTTGCATTGTACTACGGTAAAAATGTAGTGGTAAGTGATTTCATTACAAAAAAGCACTTTTAGATAAAGCAAATCTTAGCGGTCAAAATCACTGCTTACGGCGCTTATAGATATGGGATGTCATTCGACGTTTTTAGTGTTAAAGTATAATTTTTAAAGAGAAATATTTAAAATTAGAACTATATTGAATTTATTACATTAAAATGTATTAGTCATTACGGAAATAACCAAAAATCTCTGCTGGTGTCTCAATATTTGGTTACGGTACGGTAACTAAGAAAAGTTTATGTGCGGCGTTTACGCCGGTGCGGCGCTTACCCCTATTTCGTATTTTTAAAAGGAAATTTCAGTCCCTGCGGCGCTTACGGTGGGTGCGGCGTTTACGTGCGAAATTACGGTACTATGAATTTTTTAAAAATTCAAGGATGAACCTTCAACAACGACCTTGATTATAACTGGCCAACTTCCGTTAAATTACACAGACACACACAAAAAAAGTCAAATAAGATGTGGGTATTTAAATAAGAAGTGGATCAAATAAGAAGTGGGGGGGGGTATGAAATAGAACATGAGTGGACACCCTACTTTTCATAGAATTTGAGGAAAATCAATCTTTTTTGTAAATGAACAGCATTTGAAAACAATAAAGATTTTTACAAAAACATTTTTCATTAACTAAGAATATCTAAATTGATGTTGTAATTTTTTTTCCTAGAAGTCTTCGCGGGCTGCCAGTTGGAAACCCCTGTTATAAATAAATATATATATATATATTTATTTTTTTTTTGCCATTAATTGCATACATTGACCGTTGTATTTAATTTGAATGTACTCCGTAGCGAAGTGCAGGTTTTCAGCAAGTAAATATATAAACTGAGAGGTTAAAAATACAACTAAATATATTAGAAACTTACAATATAGAAAATATTTTTTTCAGGATTAAATATATAATGCAAGATAATTTTCATGACTAATTTGCAAGACAAACTGTATTAAAAGATAATAGACTACTTTAAGTTTTTAAAAAATCCTTCAGTCTTCAAACTATCAATTAAAACAACAAAAAATGTTATTCTGAATATTACCAATTGCAGCTTTGCCCCAAATTTCAACACTTTGTAGTGGATATGACTCACTAGTTCCATCTTGTTTTGATTTCCGAGATTTTCGGAATGTTTCAGTACGATTTGTCCACCATTTCACAGATGCCCCATTTTTAACCATTTGAAGGGACTTTTTTTCACGCTCAAATTCTTCACCCCATGGATTCCAATCTTCGCCATCATCTATTATATATAAGCACAAGCAAAAATTACTTCAAAGGTATAGTTAAGAAAAAATATAAACATTCATCCTCACATTAACACTTTTAAAATAACTGATTTTTTTAAATCATAATTTAGAACATTATCAACTGAGATCTAAAATGTCAACTAAAACAGATTTTTTATTCTGAATACAGATGTACATTTAACGAGTAAAATGTAAGGATATCAGCTATAATGGTCAAAAGGTATGCAACATAACTATATCAAGAAATTAATAAAAGTCAGTCACATAGAATATTTTGTTAATTGTGATAAGGTGAAGGTAAAGGAGAAGTGCTTTAAGATACTGAGGTATTATTACAGCTTTCAATAAAATTGACTGCCTGTCTCTTGTCAACAATTTATCGAAACAACTGCATTAAAAAAGATTAGTAACTTTTTTTTCTTATGCCAGCAAATATACCCATCAATAGGGGTTCCTCATAACACTCAAGCTACTCCTATGAAGTACTTTTATGAATTTAAAAAATGTAAAGAAAAAAAATTCTCCTATTATTAGCATAATTACGATGAATAGAACTGGCGAAAGTCAGTAAGCACTTACGAAGGCCCAAGATAACCTAGTGGTAGCATGTCAGTTGTCAGTTTTCTGTGCTGAGGGTGCTCGGATTGAATGCCAAATAGCACCATTAAATACTTCTGTGTCTAGGCCCATAGGCGTAGCATGCTTCTAACTTTTGGGAGGAACGAATTGAATTCAGTTAGGGTCTTTCTCAGCACATTAACTGCCAGACGGTCCTTAAAATATAAAATATTACGATTTTTTGAAATTGAATAACAACAGAATTGATGTTTGAGTAGTATTCAAAAGTTATACAATGGAAAAAATAAATATAATATAAATAAAATGAGAAAAAAAAAATAGCATTGAATTTTTGTTATGGATCATATTGTTATAAACTATGTCAAGGCTAAAGACATAAATTGGAATCTTCAGTCTCCCAGTTTGGGAAAAGAGAAAAATCAACTTTCTTGAACGTTTACTACAATTTTCCGATTTTAACTGAACTTCTATTAACATTTTAATTTATTTCAGTTAAGTTGGGGGTCATGTACAACACATACAAATAACAAATTAGCAAACAAGTTTTTTAAAAAAAATTAATAGTCAGTGATTGTTACAAGTTTTTAGAAGGTTTTTTATAGCATTTAATTCAATCTTTTTACATATTATACTCAATTCTGCTCAGCATTTTTACTAAGGAACTGCCACAGAAAAGGACACACAGGTGAGTATTTATAAATTGCCTATACATTACAGTAGAAATGAATTGCAGTTCAGTAATATTTTAGCAATTTAAGGAATTTAAAGCTAAAACAAATATACCAATTGAAATTCCTAGCTGGTCATATGAAGAAATGTGTGAGATCCCCAAATTTCAATGAGATAACAGGGAAATCATCAACACATATAGACTACAACTTTTAAAAGTCAACAACTGCCATATGTAAAAAGAACAGTTCAATTACCTGGCCTGCAAATATGAAGCTTAAATTTGGAAAATATTAATTGGGCTATATTTACAAATTAAAAAAAACCATAGATTTTATAATTTGGTTTCTGTCTGGTATTCATACAAAGAAAGTACTAATATGCTGACCTAATTCCTGCGAGTTAACAGCATGATTCTCATCGCACATGTATAAGGGATATGAATTTCAAATCAGTGGTTGCTGCTAAAAGCATGAGAACAGATCAGATAATTTACTTTAAAAATAAGATATTTAAGGAAAGGTTAGTAAGTTCAGAGCATTATGGTTATACTTTTGCTACTATTGGACATATTAAAGGCGAGGAAATATAAAAAATTTTTACATTTACATGTCTTTCAATAATGCTATAGGTTGTCACTATTTGAACATTTCTAGAAAAAATTTTGGATTTAACCTAACTGATGTCCTGATCAAGTTCCTTTAAGTGCAAATAGACTTTCCAAGAATCTGATTATGTATGCCAAATTGATCAGACTATGGACAATTTTAGGTATTTTAGCAAAAAAATTCATTTCATGTAGCAGAATAAGAATGGTTTAATTTGGTGTTGGTCCACAAAGAGGTTTACAAACCATTCAGTTGTGAATAATTGAGAAAAAAATTATGTAATATCACATTAAATTATACATTTTTGGATGCATTTTAGTTGATAGTAATTGCATCAAAAGTTTATTTATCACAATTACAAGGTATTGTTTCAATGATGCAACTACTGGAGTTAAGAAACCTACGGGGCGATAAATTACTATAAAAAAGGGCAAGTCCAAAGAAAATTTTAATAAAACCATGCCCACCTTACATAAAACGAAAATTGCTATTTTAGAACTAGAAAATGCCCCTCTCCCTCTTAAGAGTGATTTTAGTTGCCGAATAACGATATCATAATTTGCATAGAAATAAACCAATAAAGACAATACCGATGGGTAAGGACAATTAAAAAATCGTGTTTCCGGTATTTATTTTGCCACCCAGCTTTGCAAAATAGATTTTTGCCTCTTCTTTAGATCAGAAAACACGTTTTCCATGCACATAGTAAAATTTTATTAACTCACATAACACATTTCAGTGGCTAGTTACTGTTACATATGCTTTGCATCAATGGCATGAGATGTTTGAGGCATGTATTTTAAAAAATGTAAAAAAAAACAGGCCAAATCACATCATATACAAAATGTATTACTATTATTTCTCCTACAATTCAGTTCACTCACCGGGCAAAGATAATTTCCTGTAAGTAAAATGAGTCTCTTTGGCACCTGTAGTGTTATTTTTCAGAAGAATATAGCCAGCGTAAAACGTTAAAATAAAATACAGCACAAAAACGATTATCGTAACAGTCCTTAAAGATAAGATCATTAATTTCATTTAATTTAAATAACCATAACAACATCATCACGCATTACGATGAACACAACCGGAATGAGAAATGAATGATACACAGTTCACACAAGCAAATAATTCAATGGTACTTGCTTTCAGCATACTGATCTACGTTCAGTTCTAATAAGCCTTCGGTTGAAAAGATATACCATAGAAATTTAGAACCCTGCGTGAGTGGTTCCGTTGTTTAAGAAGATTACAAGGAATGACAAGAGAAAAACAGTGATAAACCACCGTCAAAGCGAAATTTACTTGGTAAGGTGTATTCAAGATGAAGGATTATTTGGGAAAATGTGAAGTGAAAATTTCCGCGTCACTTAACTACCTAACTAGCAGGTATATTTCAAACCGAGATACTTAAACGAAAAATCAAGTTATATCATTTCGGAATCGCTTTGGCCGAAACCTCTGAAAATCAAAGATTTATAAAAGAGATAATTGTTCTGCAAGCCGATTTTCTTTGGAACACATTATGATATGATATACATCCCTTTTATGTACTATACTTTTATGTACGGTGTAATGAATTATTAGCCCCGTCTAATGGCTAATAATTCATTATAATCCGAATTTTTGATTACTGAAAACAATCCTATAAAAATTTTAATATGTAGATAATCTTTCTGCGCTATTTCACTTATATACTCTCCTTAATGAATAAATATTTTTACAAAATCTGCAAATATTTCAAAGTTTTAACCACTGCATAGTTTTTATGCATGAATCTCCCCCTCAAGATTTCATGAAACTTTTAAGAAGGTAACTCAAATACACTCATGTCCATAAATTAAGGATAATTCAGAATCACACGGAAATCGAAGTCGAAAATAAAATTTTACCTGTAGAATTATCACGCACATCTTCAAAAATAATATGCAAATTACAGGAAGCCACCAAATGTACGTCACAATGACGAGAGTGTAAGGGCCTGTTCACATAGGAGTCCGATGCGTTGCGTTAAGGAAAAGATGACGTTAAGACGAAAATAAACCAATCATAGGACTCCAAACGATTAGCAATGAAATTTTTAACGCCTATGATTGGTTTATTTTCGTCTCAACGCCATCTTTTCCTTAAAGCAACGCAACGGACTCCTATGTGAACAGGTCCTTAAACATTTCTAACAGTTAATGATATTGATGTTCCATTTGAGACTCCTATGTGAACAGGCCCTTAGAGAGGGGTATATAGGGAATGGTGGCAAAGAAGTAAAATTGTTCTCAAGCGTTCTGTATGCCGCTTAGTGCCATAACCGAATAGTTATGACACAGAGGACGCATGAGGATGATTTTTTACGTGGTAGAATTATCGGCCGCCTGGAATGTGGGCGTACTCAGATGGATGTATCCGAGGAACTTGGAATTACCCAAGGTGTCATCTCTAGGCTTTGGCAACGATTCCAAGATGATGGAAATGTCAGTAGACGTCACATTACAGATCACTCCCGAGTTACAAAGTCGAATGAAGACTGGTATTTGGCAGTAACTGCCAAAAGAAGCAAATGGAGCACAACATCCGACCTGTCTCGTCAGATATCTGCAGCCACGGGTACCACAGTTTCACGGTATACAGACGACTACAATCAGTATACAGACGACTGGGAAATATTGGTCTATATGCTCTCAGACCTGTCAGATGTGTTCCGCTCACGGCAACTCACTGTCGGCAGCGATTAGCCTGGAGTAGAGAACATGCAATGTGGACATCGTCACACTGGGCTTGTGTGACATTTTCAGACGAGCAAAGTTTAGCTTGTCCGTCTGATTCACGACGGACTTTCATATAAAGAACGCCAGAAACCTGTTACCACCAAGACAACATCTTTGAACGACACCGTTACGGTAGTGCATGATTGCTCGTTTGGGGTAGAATTATACTAGGCTCCAGAACAGATATGAATGTTCAAATCAGAACCATGAACGGCCACATTTTTCGGGAAATCATTCTGGAACAACATGTACGTTTGTTTAGGGGTCCCATGGGCGCAGAATTTGTGTTTATGGATGACAACGCCCGTCCTCACCGAGCAAACATTGTAAACGAATGCCTTCAATCTGAGGATATCATCCGTATGGAATGGCTAGCATTCCCACCTGACATAAATCCGATAGAGCATGTGTGGACATGCTTGCTCGACGAGTTGCAACCCGTCACCATCTCCTACATGTGTACCGGAACTTGGAAGAGCATTGCTTGCTGGGTGGAGTAATCTTCCCCAAGATCAGCTCGATAATTTGACACTCAGCATGTCTAGACGTTGTACGGACTGTATTTCATTGCATGGGAGACATACAATGTATTAACCATCATACCAATCATGTAATATTAAGTTTTTGTAAAGGAGATATTTTTTACGATTGCTCCAGGGAGCAAAAATCGTAGTTTTTATGAATGGTATCATACATACAACATCTTTTTTGTTCTTTATATTTTGTTTAATAAATGGGCTTTATGAATAAGTCATGTTTGTTTTGTTTATGAACCTTTTTTGCCGGAGCTGGCATTATCCTTAATTTATGGACATGAGTGTATTTAACTTTTTAAAAAGTTATGATGCAATGGTGAAGACAATAGGCACTTTTACTAAAAATAAACCTCTTACGACTTTACGATATTAACTGTCACTTTTGCATATACAGTGAAATTAGGATTATGTTAGCAATTGTAATGACTTACGCCCCTTTCACACTCGGAATTCCTGAGAGAGCCTAACGGCAAGACGTCCATTATTAATCTACCGTATTCATCGGTGACAGTCGCTTTGTCACCAAATTGTGGCAGACGCCGCGTCGCCATCGGACAATTAGGAAGCCGTCTTCTGTAAGAAATCCCCCTGCTTGCAAACAAAGCCTGTCCAGAGGATAATCACCTAGCCTTTTAGCAGAAGACGCGGAATGGTCTGAAGACGGCCTATGAAAGAGTTCAAAGGGAGCAGGCTTCAACCACCCACAGAGATGGGCGAGGATATATATTCGCCACCTTGATGTAAATGGGGGCAGTTGACTTCGTTTTACAGGTGTGAAGAACCCTCGTCGTCGAACGCGTGCCAGAGAAGGAGAGCCTGCCGTGTTCCATTATGATATCCCGAATCCCGCGAAATAGCCTCAGATAGTACTTATTTTTTTGTAATTATTGTATAAAGCCTATATTTAATCTAGATGCAAATAAAGCATTTTGTAAATATTAAAGGCTGTCAGTCTTGGTTTTAGGCGAAGTCCTTACAGACTGTTATTAAATGGTGTCAGAAGAGTCATAGGATATCAGTGATGAACGAAAGGATTACAGGTAGGCCGATTCTTTTTATCAGATTCTGGCTTTGATTTAAAAACTAAATAATGGTTTTATATAAATGCAATAAGTAAAAATTATTTTATTGTGTTCTTAAATGGTATATTTATAGTTAGCCATTTAGAGTTCGTATTAAGAACTGATATTTTATTTTAGAAATTTTGATGAATTAAATGAATTTCTGTGTTTTTTTTTTAAATGGTATATGTACAAGTTAGCCATTTAGAGTTCGTATTAAGAACTGATATTTTATTTTAGAAATTTTGATGAATTAAATCAATTTCTGTGTTTTTTTAAATGGTATATGTATAAGTAGCCATTTAGAGTTCGTATTAAGAACTGATATTTTATATTAGAAATTTGGATGATTTAAATCAATTTCTGTGTTTTAATGTTGTATGAGTTAACCATTTGAAGTTCTAAGTAGGAACTATTGTTTTAGGAATTGTGATAAGTAAAACCAATTTCTGTGTGTTTTTATGGTATATGAATGAGTAACCAGTTAGTGTTCAAGTAAAAAACCAATTTTTGTTTGTTAGGAATTGCAATAAGTTTAGCCAATTTCTGTGTTTTGTTAATTGCAAATACTGTATGATTTTCTCTATTTTTAAAGAAAGTGAATTTTTTTGTTTGCTTTTGATAATAACAGTGTTTATTTAGTATTTTTTTTCTTTTAATAGTAACAGATATATTTAAGTTTCTTGTGCTTTGATATTAACTGTGATAATTTAGTATTTGTGTATTACTGTGTTGGAAATCTATATAGAGTTAGAATATATAACTATAAAGTGGATTAACTTGAGAATTCTGTTTATGTGTATTCAGTATAAGAGTTCGGTATTTTGATTTGATAGGTATTGAGTAAATTGTGAATGTTTATATTGTGCGGTGCTAGTTTGGTGTTCATAAGGGCTAAAATTATAGTTCGGTCTAAAATTGATCAGTTTTGAACTTGTTAGTTCCGGTTAGGACACATACCGTCGGAAGGTATAGCTAGTAGCTGAGGGATAATTTTATTGTTTATCATAAAATTAGTCACCCTAAAGTTAGAAAAATGTCCTTTTTAACTAAGGGTAAGAAAGGGGACCTTTTAGAACTTTTAGAAGAGTTAGGAGGACAAGTTGACGATACGCTTAGGGTCTTCGAAATTAAGAAGATCGTTACAGAAAATGAAAATTACGTCGAAGAAGACGCTAGACTCGCACTAGAGCGTATTATTGAAGATAGAAAGGAACGTGAAGAGAGACTTCGCCAAGAAGAAGCGAAACGAGAAGAGAGACTTCGCCAAGAAGAAGCGAAACGAGAAGAGAGAGAGAGAGAGAAAGAGAAGACAAAATTCGTCAAGACCAACTTACTCTCGAAATAAGGAGACTGGAATTAGGAATTAATGGAGACAATAGAGCCCTAAATGGGAGGGACAGAGATGCAGACGCAACTCAGAACATTCAGCTCCTTAAAACCATACAGAAATTTGACGAGAAACGGGACGAAATGGGTCTGTACCTAATAAATTTCGAGAGGAGAGCAGAGATGGCGGGAGTCCCTAAAGAAGAATGGGTACCATATTTGTTAGGGGTACTAACCCCAGAAATTTCCAACATGATGGCCAGAGAATCGCCAGAACAGGCAAAAGATTATGACTACGTCAAAGAGATGATTCTCCAGAGATTTAGGATGAATACAGAAAAATTAAAACAACTGTTTTATCGCCATCCTAAACTCGCAGATAAGTCATGGAGGAATTATGCCCATGAGCTTAGTGGCTATTATGATGAGTGGATAGCAGATTTAGAAATCACTACATTTAAGAAACTGAGAGACCTACACATAACGGAACAGATGAAGAGACGGGTACCTGCCGATATAAAAGATCATTTTTTGGAGCAGTGGATGCAGATTAATACTCCTTTAGAATTAGCGGAAAAAATCGATAAGTATGAAAGCTTACAAGACAGTTTCCGAACAAGAGAATTCCCAAAGAATCAAAAGTTCAAAGATAAATTTAATAAGCCCTTTAGCAATAACCATAAATTTAAGGAAGAAACGAAAGAAAAAAAAGATGCAGAAAAAGAAGCTTCTAGTGGACAAAACAAGGAAAGAATTTTTGAGAAGAGAAAACAGCTCCGTTGTTACGAGTGTGGTTCCTATGATCATCTGAGACCACAGTGCCCTAAGCTTAAAAAACCAGAAATTATCTCGGCAACAGAAACCAATGGAGGAGATTCTGGCAGCGTGATGACTCCGTATATCAGTCAAGGAGTCGTAAATGGAAAAGCTACGTCCGTTCCGAGAGACACAGGAGCGAGCATTGATTTAGTTTCTAATAATTTGGTACAACCCCATATGTACACGGGAGAGCATGTTTGGATCGGCTCACCTTTAATGGATTCACCCATTTGTTTACCTGTAGCAGAGATCGACTTAGAATGCGAATGGGGTCATACTATAACTAAAGCAGCCGTCAGAAATACAGTTTTCGAACAGAAACACTATTTACTAGGAAACAAAACTGCAGCATTGCTTGACGAGATGAAAATCAACAGGGATGTAGAAGTTCAAGTGATAAATGCTGTGCAAACTCGGGCAGAAAAACGAAAGGTAGAAAGAGAAAGACTAGCCACGGGAGGTGAGATAACGAAAATAGACCAAGTGATCTCCGGAGCGGAAGCGGTAGAAGAAATCACGGCTGAAGAGAGCGCAACGATCTTGCCTCTCCAGGAGAAACAGATAATTACTCCCGACTTATTAAAGACTTCGCCCGAAGAATTTAGAGTTGCACAAAGTGAGGACGAAGAATTAAAAGTATCTTTTAATATGGCGAATAAAAAAACACCCGAAGATAATAAGTACGCTGTGATAAACGAGATGTTATTTTTCAAGAAAAAAGATAAAGATGGGACCATAAGAAATCTGCTGATCGTGCCTCGAAAATATCGAGAGCAATTAAAAAAACTCTGCCACGAACAATCCAGTATTCATTTAGGCGCGGCAAAGACGAAGGATGCCCTATTTAAGAATTTTTATTGGCCAAATTGTTACCCCGATGTGGAAGATTACGTAAAGACCTGCGACGGATGTCAGAGGGTAGGAAAACCTCAAGATAAGAGAAAAGCCCCCATGAAGCTAGTTCCAGTCATTCCCGAAATATTCACACGAATAAACGTGGATGCCTGTGGGCCTCTTCCAGTTACACCGACAGGGAAGAGATACCTTATAACTGCGCTCTGCATGTCATCTAAATATCCAGACGCAATTCCAGTGCAAGATATAAGTTCAGCCTCTGTCATAGAGGCCTTGATGCAGATTTTTAGCAGGATGGGGTTCCCGAGGGAACTGCAGTGTGATCAAGGGACATCTTTTGTGAGTGCGCTGACCACGGAGTTCTTACAAAGGTTTGGAATAACTGTATTTCATAGTTCAGTGCGTCACCCCCAGAGTAATCCCGTGGAAAGATTTCATCGAACTCTAAAAAGAATTCTTCGAGTTCTATGCATCGAATCGGCGGCGGATTGGGAGAAAAATCTACCCCCTGCCCTTTTCGCGTTAAGAACTACTACACACGATAGCACCGGTTTCTCGCCTGCAGAACTAGTACACGGGAGAAATCTTAGAACCCCTATGACTATAATTTATGAAAATTTAGTGGATTATGAAGGAAAGGAGAGTAGTGTGGTTGAATATGTATTTGATTTATTAAATAGAATGAAACAGAGCCAAGAGCTGGCCGTAGAACACATGAAGGCTTCAAAAATAAAACAAAAGGAATGGTACGATCGCAAGGCTGTAAGAAGGGAGTTCAAGAAAGATGACCTTGTTTTAGTGATAGCTCCGACCCGGCCGACCAAATTGGCAGTTCAGTGGATTGGGCCGGGAAAAATCGAAAGCCAGCTTTCCGAAACTAATTATATAGTTAGTCTCCCTATGGGCGGAAAGACACATGTGTATCATGTGAATATGTTAAAGCCGTATCATCAGCGGGCCGAGAGCATAAATTTATTAGCGATAGAAGAAAACGAAGATCCCGAAGTGGAGAACGATTTCATTAAATTAGGTTCAGATTCAACTGTTTCTACGATTCCGAATATGATAGAAGAAAGTCAGTTGACGGCTAAACTTAATGAAACACAACTGCGAGAATTGAACGAACTTTTGTCGAGATATTCGAGTGTGTTTTCTAATGAGCCGGGCATTGGTGAGACACGATATCGAACTGAATTCTGAAGAAACTGTTCTTGCGAAGCCATATCGTATGTCTCCGAGGCAAACGGAAATCTTACGAGCCGAAGTGAATAAAATGTTAAAATTGAAGGTAATCACTGAAGGCGATTCCGATTTCACTTCGCCCCTAATCTTAGTGGAAACGCCGGGGAAAGAACCCCGACCGTGTATCGACTACAGAAAGCTGAACAAAATGACGAAGACTCAATACTATCCTCTGCCAAATATCGAAGATCGTGTAGAAGTGGTTTCCGCGGCCAAATATATATCCGTGCTGGATTTAACCAGAGGATATTGGCAAATTCCTCTGACAGCACGAGCGCAGAGGTATGCCGCATTTGTAACAAGCTTTGGTTCTTACATTCCATTAAGGATGCCATTTGGACTTAAAAATGCACCTTATTATTTTAGTCGCATGATGGCAGAAATACTCAAGGAATGCGAGAAATTTGCCGTCCCGTACTGGGACGATATTGCAGTGTTTTCTCAAACCTGGGAAGAACACCTTACTCACCTGGACTGTGTTTTACAAAGAGTGCAGAGGGCCCAGTTACGAGTAAAACCCTCTAAGTGCAAATTTGCTCAGTCATGTGTAATGTACTTGGGACATTTAGTGGGTCAAGGCAAACGAACGCCGGGCGAGTTAAAAATCCAAGCGGTTGCGAACTTTCCTCGACCCGCTACAAAAACCGAAGTTAGAGCGTTTTTAGGACTGGCAGGATACTATCGAAAATATATTCCGAAGTTCTCTGTTATTTCGGCTCCTCTAACTGATCTATTACGAGGGAAGTCAAAGAAAGGTTCAGTCATATGGAATGACGACTGTCAGAAAGCTTTTGTGGAACTAAAAAAAAGACTTTCCGAAAATCCCGTGCTATACGCACCGGATTTTAGCAGACAATTTATTCACCAATGTGATGCTTCAAATCAAGGAATTGGCATAGTGTTGTCTCAGATAAATGAGAACAATGAGGAACATCCTATTTTATATTTGAGTAGGAAATTCTCTAATGTTGAGAAACGGTATAGCACTACAGAAAAGGAGTGCGCCGCAATCATCTTTGCAGTCAAAAGATTGCAGTACTATTTGGATGGCCCAGCTAATTTTGTCATTCAAACTGATCATAATCCCTTAGTGTGGTTGCAACAGAACACAGGGACTAACTCGAGGCTTTTACGGTGGGCTCTGTCCTTTCAACACCTCAATTATGAAGTGAGCCATAAGAAAGGCAAGGAGCACTTAAATGCTGATGGTTTAAGCCGAAACTAATAATACGAAGTTGAATGTATGATTAAAATATTGCGGTTTGAAGATAGTTACTAAATGAACTTGAATTGTGTTTAAAATTTTTATGTGTAGTGTCATGTATACGTATTAGTGTTCTATGAATTTAAATTTTTTTTTGATTGACATGTATTAGTATACTGTTTTATTTAAATTTTTTTGCCATGACTTGTTATATTATTGTGTAATTTTATAATTTCTTTGCTACGGCATGTTCTCTTATTAGAGATTTTAAAGTGCGTAAATTTTAATTATAAATTCCTTTTGATGTGCTTTTAAAATGATACTTTGAAGTACAGTTAAAAATTTTCTTTCATGAAGGTAAAGCCAGAGTTTGATCAAAATTAACGGTCTACTCGTAATGTCAATTGGGCGTGCATTTGCCTTCGGGAAAAATTTTATAATTGAAATTGTCCTGAGAAGGACCATGTTTTTGTTCTGTTTTTTGCAGGTGAAAAACTACTGCAGAAAAACATCTGGGGAGGGGAGGAATTTAGTCTGTAATGACTTACGCCCCTTTCACACTCGGAATTCCTGAGAGAGCCTAACGGCAAGACGTCCATTATCAATCTACCGTATTCATCGGTGACAGTCGCTTTGTCACCAAATTGTGGCAGACGCCGCGTCGCCATCGGACAATTAGGAAGCCGTCTTCTGTAAGAAACCCCCCTGCTTGCAGACAAAGCCTGTCCAGAGGATAATCACCTAGCCTTTTAGCGGAAGACGCGGAATGGTCTGAAGACGGCCTATGAAAGAGTTCAAAGGGAGCACGCTTCAACCACCCACAGAGATGGGCGAGGATATATATTCGCCACCTTGATGTAAATGGGGGCAGTTGACTTCGTTTTACAGGTGTGAAGAACCCTCGTCGTCGAACGCGTGCCAGAGAAGGAGAGCCTGCCGTGTTCCATTATGATATCCCGAATCCCGCGAAATAGCCTCAGATAGTACTTATTTTTTTGTAATTATTGTATAAAGCCTATATTTAATCTAGATGCAAATAAAGCATTTTGTAAATATTAAAGGCTGTCAGTCTTGGTTTTAGGCGAAGTCCTTACACAATACTTAAAGTATTTGGGTCATTTAAATCCACAATTTTTTTTTCATTACGTTAAGGGCCTGTTCACATAGGAGTCCTGTAGCGGAAGCGCTAAAGTATTGAAATATATTTAACCAATGACAAACCTCCAAACGATTAGCAACAAAATTTCTAACGCCTATGATTGGTTTATTTCTGTTTCAGCGCCATCTTTAATTTTACGCTTCCGCCTATGGACTCCTGTGTGAACAAGCCCTAACAGTTCCTGTTTTCTTCAGTTTAGTAGATTTTCTATGTTGCCTTTTATTCACATATGATGTGAGCAAATCTGAATTTTTTTAGCTTCCGTATAGGGTTATAGATCTACGTTCGGACTTTCTTGTTTGCTTGTTCGTTTGTTTTCCCACCGTGGCAGACACATTGTCTTTCAACATTCACCCAATGAACACCGCGAAAGTTGTTGGTTTCATGTAATGTTAGTACCGTAAAGGTGAACCAAAATTGCTCCCTTGTGTCGCTTTAATTTAGACCGAGCAACCCCAGGGAAGGTATATGAGGGTGTTTGCACCCTCCTCTCACTACTACAAACCACACAAAGGAACTTTCCGGTCTACATATTTAACTTTCCCATACCCAGCTTATACATGAGGGTATTTAGTAGCGTTTGACAGGATACGATCTATGCACCCTTTGTACCGAATCTCTACGGGCTAACCACTTGCTACCCCGGACGACCTTTGGTTATAAACCTCTGAAACGCCCCTAGTGCTGCCTCGTACAATTGCAGTCTCAAATGGAACATCAATATCATTAACTGTTAGAAACATTTAAGGGCCTGTTCACATAGGAGTCCGTTAGCGAAGCGTAAAGGAAAGATGACGTTAAGACGAAAATAAACCAATCATAGGCGTTAAAAATTTCGATGCTAATCGTTTGGCGGTTTGTCATTGGTTAAATATATTTCAATACTTTAACGCTCCGCTACAGGACTCCTATGTGAACAGGCCCTAAGTCATTGACATTGACATTGACATTGACATAAAACACTATAGACGCACCAGTCAGCAAGAGCTCCTTATCCTCAGTATCAACGTTAGCATGTGATATAAGATTATCCTTTCTCAAGTTTACAAATAGTGTTGACGATGAATGAGGGAGAAAGAATAAATCAATTAGTTGAAAAATAAACTAATTAACTAGAACGAGTACGAGTAACCAATGTGGAATGGCTAACTTAAATGATAATGAAGAAATTAAACAAGGGGTGAAACAAGAGATCATATAAATAAATAATAATAGTAATAATAATAATAATAATAATAAAATTCAAAAACTAGAAGACGGGAAATTGGGAATATGATTCGGATAAAAAACATATTTGTGGAAGTTACACGAAAGGGCGGTAGGTCCGAAGTCCGTAACATGCGAATAGCGAAATCAAAGAGGAAAGCAAGCAGGATTGGAATTTCGGGAATAGGTTATCAATCCCCTTCTCCAGCAAACAGCTCGTCCGAAGGGGAATCACATGGTAGAAAGAGGAACGATCGAAAGAGAAAGACAGGTCAGAAACCAGAAGTATCCGGGGTATTGTAATTTTGAATTTTGATAAGGAAAATCTAAGTGCCTGTTCACATAGGAGTCCGTTGCGTTGCGTTAAGGAAAAGATGACGTTGAGACGAAAATAAACCAATCATAGGCCTCCAAACGATTAGCAATGAAATTTTTAACGCCTATGATTGGTTTATTTTCGTCTCAACGTCATCTTTTCCTTAACGCTACGCAACGGACTCCTATGTGAACAGTCCCTAACTCAAGCATTGACATTATCTAAGAGGAAGCAGAGGTTTGAAAAACTGTAGACTGCTAACTAGTCCTCGAGTAGACAACCAGCGCCAGTTTTGAGGGCAATAGAAATAATCTGGTTAATCACTCGGGATTTACAAACAATCTGATTAGTTAGCTATTTGAATCATATTAACATACGAACTTGTCTAAAACGTTATAAATAGTAAAAGATGATACTGGCAATTTCAGTTCATTTCTTCACATTCAAACGTTATTAAATTAATGTATTTTAACTTAGTGTAAAGCTATGTAAATAACATGCCATTAAACATTAACTATGGTATCGAAAAGAAGGATTGGATTACATTATCATACTTGTTTTGCACAAGATCTTTTTTTAGAGATCCAATATGATTGGTTAAAAGAACATTTTAGAAATAATTTTTCTGACGATCCCTGGCATGCAGTTGAACAGACTTTGTCCTTGAAAATTTCCCCTGGTCGGATTGGAAAGCAGACATTTAGATGTAAGTTAAATAAAAATGTGATAAATATGAAACAAAAATCAACGAATGACCAACGTGATCAGACAAATTAAAATGTCATTTTGACTGATATTGAACACTCTAAACATAATATTGAATTAATATTACTGAAATCATTGAGGCTGTAACTTTAAATTGCACAGCAGAATGGATACTGTTAAATAAAGAGTTCATTAAATTAATGGATATTTTTCTTATTTCATCATTATTAAAATTTAATTACATTGAACTCCAAAAGACCGGAATGACGCCGAGACATAAACGATATTTAAATGTTTTGAGTTTCTCAATTTGATTGGTGGAATCTTTTGGTAAAGGAGGTATAAAAGAAGCTGCAAGAGCGGATGAAGATGCGTTGCAAATTCCGTTATTCATGGCTGTAACAGTGCTAGAGAGTTCTTTTCTGATCTTGGCGTTGTTCGCCATTGGTAAGTTCATAATTTTTCCTTTAGAGTTTTTTGTTTATTGCTATTTTTTAATTGAAAGCAATATATAGTTCTTGCAAACCTTGCTCGGAGATACGAATGTAGTTCCTTACTGAGTCTGAAGGGCACAAAAGCAAATATAGCTATTCCTGATAACAACACACGCGGGGGAAAACGGTGAAAAATGATTTTTCTGTTAAATCAAACTTCCTGTACTCTACAAACTTTCTATTATATATAAAACTTTCTTGAGGAGACGGGGTAGAAACTGCATTGTAACCCATACTTCATGTTGCAACAAGTTTCATTACTGCTTCGGAAGACGCAGGTGTTTAGCTCGAAACCGTAATGGTAGCAAGTTTAGCGTTCAAGATCTCTTCTCTAATTTGAAATTAAGCTTTCAGTGTTATGGGCATCCTGAAAGTTGGGTAAAAGACTCGATTAACACTAAAACCATGTTAGATTTTTAGAAATCAGTCTTTAACTATAAATCCTAATTGGAGCAATTGCCCTTTCTCGTTATTTGCTCCATTTGAGTTTTATTTTCCATATTTGTATTTAACAGAATGTGTCTAATATGCTTATTTTATTTTTCTAAAGGGGACGCGAAGTTCGAAAAGTTCCGCAAGAAGGGGTCATTTGAATGTCCGTTTGAATTTGGAATATTTGCTAACCCTGATAACTGCCGTCGTTTTTACACTTGTAACGGGTTTGTTCCATACGATACACCGTGCCCAACGCCTTTGTATTTTGACGATGCAAAGAAACTGTGTGTGTACAAGACTAAAGATTTGCAATGCGGTCCAGTTGCAATGAGTAAGTAAAATATGACTTTGCACATCCGTTTTAGACCTTTTCGCGATTTGTGAAAGGCTTTTTATATTAAACTTCATTTTGTGTTCTAGCGACACCAGCTCCAACAACTCCAGATCCCAACGCAGCACCCGGATGTTTCCCCCCCGATTGTAAACTTCCTGATTGTTTCTGTAGCGAAGATGGGACTCGAATTCCTGGAAATCTGCTGCCCAAGGAGGCTCCCCAGATGATAATTTTGGCTTTCACTGGTGCTTTGAATGTATTGAATGCAGAGCCATTTGGTTACCTTCTTAATGAGACGAGGCTCAATCCAAATGGATGCCCAATTAAAGCCACCTTCTTTGTACCTCACGAGTATACGAGCTACTACTATGTGCAGAAATTATATGGGCAGGGACATGAGATTGCTATGCAGACAATTACGTAAGTTCAAATTTTAATATTGCTGTTAAACGGTATTGGGGGGGGGGGGGCATTTCATCAGTAATTTTTGTCATAAGCAATAAAACATAACGTTCTTTCTCTCAAATTCCGGTAGATAACAGTTTAACATTCTTTTGCAGAAATCGTCAACCGGAGGAATTTTGGTCAAGAGCTACTACTGATGAGTGGGCTGAGGAAGTTATTGGAATGAGAGAAATATTGCATACATTCGCCAATATCTCAAGGGAGGATCTTTTGGGAGTAAGAGCTCCTTTCATGAAATCCGGTGGTAATGACATGGTATCGATGATATATGACTATGGGTTGGATTACGACTCTTCATTAGCGGTTCCTCCGTCTGACGTTCCTGTATGGCCTTACACGTTAGATTACCACATGTCTCACAAATGCCTTTCCGCAAATTGTCCCTCTAGGTCGTTTCCAGGAATATGGGAGTTTCCTATGAATACTTTCGAAACTGCTGATGGAACCGGAGGATCTTGCGTTATTTTAGACCAGTGCGTATTTCCTGATGACGCTGAATCTATATTTGAATTCCTACTGTACAACTTTGAGAAGCACTACGAAACTAACAAGGCTCCTATGTTGCTAAACCTGCACGTAAACTGGGTAACTGATGACTCAAAGTTATCAGCTGTCGACGTGTTTATTGATCATATCTTAGAAAACTACCCTGATGTCTGGTTCGTGACAATGCAACAGGCCCTGGAATGGATGCGTAATCCTGTACCATCAACCTTAACCCCTAGCTTTGAGGCATGGAAGTGTCCTAGGAATAGACAACCTGGTTGCAACATACCCCGTACGTGCGCTGTGAAAATTGGAGAAGGAAATCGGGCTGATGTTCGTTATATGCAGTTATGTGGAAAATGTCCAGAAAGATATCCTTGGATTGACAACATTCGAGGAACGAGGGTGGCCAAGACTTTAAAAGAATTGGTTCAAAAAGCAGCATAAAACTGGAAACTTAAAAAAATAAGTTTTAAAAACTGTTACCTGTTTTCATGAATTAAAAATTGTTTGTGTTAGAATGTTCTGTTTATTAATGAGTGTAATATTTCACCCCTTTCTGTAAGCCTACGTATCGTTAAGGTTTTAATTTTGCAGTACCGTAGCATTTTAAAACTATTTTAGAGGGAGGGGGCTTGCTTAAAATTTAATTCATAGGCTACATGTAACGTAAACTTAGGTTATAATTTGTATATTCAAACTGCTATGAGTTGGGAAATTGAGGCCATCTAGACTAAACATTGACCTTTGGGGCCAAATGCAGTTGATTTTAAATTTAGCTGGCTTTTAAACTAAATTTAACTAAACCATAATTATGAGATGGTAACTGTCACCAATTTATTCTCCCAAAATTAAGCAATTATCTTGAAGGGTCATTAAGGTGATATGCCTAGTTATTTGACCAAAATCTTAACGTTTGAAGGTTTTTCCAGTTAATTTTATAGCAGTCACATTGAATATATTTGGATAGAAACAACAGTAATACATTCCTTCATATAGGGTACCAAAAATTGTTATTTAAGTGAAGCAATTTCTAGCTAAATATAAAACAATATTCCCATCTATATAGCCACCAGATTCATTATTTAAAAAATGCACTGCCAGTTTCCTAACACAATGAAATGAGTCTCCCTGGAGCTCGCTTCTGTTTTACACCTTGATGTCAATTTTCGAGCAGGAGTTCGTTAGGCACAAGTGTATGACTTGACAAATGTTAAATCTGGCTTTTATTTCTCATACTTCCCTATTCTCCCTACCTGCCTGTGGATTTATTGTTCTGATGCGCATACGTCTCTAGATTATTCTTTGTAAATTTTACTATTCATCAAACTGTTGATATAAAAACCAGGCTTGGTGTTCTAAACAGGATAATTAAAAATCTGACTTTCTTAATACAATGTTCTAATCGTGTAGACAGCTCATTACAGTATGCGCTTCCACCTTGCAGTAGTGAGTTTATCTAATATTGAAACTGTTATAGGGAATAAATTCATTCGCTAAGGCTTATTTGTCTAATTTAAAAAGCCTATCTTAAATGTGAACTTGATGTTGAACATTCAGAGTTAATTTTCTTTTCCTGTATTTGTTGTACTATCCAATATTCCACTGGCACATTTTACTGCGCCACTAATGTTCTTTGCGATCATGCGGATCAGTTTTGTATCTCCGTTCAGTTTCGTTATTCTCTTTCCTAGAAGCTTCTTTTGATATGAGCTGTAAATATAATGCGCTTATTTTATAAGTTAAACAGTAGACATCTAAAAAAAGTTGTAATTCCATTAGTCTGTTTTCTATCTAGAAATTTCTATTGTTCGGTTTTACCTTCACGATACAAATTCGTATTCCTCTCAAATCCTGAATAAATCTTATTTAAATTTTTTGGAGTTTGTTGGGGGTGAGCAGCAGTTAGCCTATACAAGCTGAGCGAAACTTTTTCCTATGATATTTCATAATACATTAATAGAGTTTTAGTATACTATTAAAAATTTACTAGACAAATTTATTGGAAATGCTCCCCTGGGTACTTCACTGGCACCTTTAATAATACTTTCTTTATTCAGTGTTGGTGTTGAAATACTCTGATCCCCACAGGTGGGAACAACTTGGTGTCGAGAATTCCTTTCCTCAAAGCGAGGAAACGTTCAAATAAGTCCATTTAATGGTCCTTTTAACTCCGGATTGAGAGAGAATTTTGTGCAGAGGTTTTCGGTATTATCTTGAGATAAACAAAGCTTTAACGAAGAGTAACACGTTAATTTCTCGGAGTTCTGATACGTAAACAAAGTTTTGAACTGATTTAGGATTTTTGCAGTAAGTGGTAAAGGATTTAAAGTGATTTTGAGACTAAAGGAGAAATATAAATGGCTATTTTACAGCTCCTTTTTAATTGCAAAAGATGCAGTCTAATCGTGCAGGATTTTGAACTAATACAACAAATACTTCAGTTTTCTGAGATTTTGAACAATGTGAGCGCAGTCGGTAGAAAAACATGTAGAAATTTCCCCCAAAGAAATGGCATAACTCTTGCTTGTTCTGCCTGTGTCTACCTATTTTCTTTTCCATTTAAAATCTGATAGGGGTAACTCATTTGAATGCTGCTCGCTTTTTTCCCGAGTTGTTTGATTCGATCTCTTTGTGTTATTGAGAAATATTTTGAATCTTTTGTACTTTTTTTTATTTATTTCCTAGTAAGAATTCTCATTTTATATCCTCGTATTGTAGAAATGTCAGTCGTGTATATGACTGACGACTTGTACAAGAGATCGTCATTGATATTCAATGCGGGACAGAACTCTGAGGAGAAAGTGTTCTATTATGGAGTACATATTTAATATGGAGCAGAGATCTGAGAAATTTAGTTGTATTATTCTTCACTGATGCTATGTTAATTTCGGCGTAATTTTGAATGTTCCACATAAAATCTATGCTTATTCAGGACTAAAGACGGATTCAACATTTGATAAATCTTTTACACTTTAGTTACTTTATAATAAATTATTCATTAAAAGTAATAAAATTATCAAACCGTTCCTGTGAAAAATTACATCAACAAAAGTAAAGTTTTCCTTTTACATTTGAACATTGATTTTTGACAGTAATTTTTTGGGGATTTTTATGCTTGGTAATCAAGTTTTGCTATTGAGATTGTTCTAGAAACCGGCTTTTTTGCACATCAATGCTTTAATTTCACTCCTTCAATTTGGTACATTTAGTGATAATTACCATAAATATATATTTGCTTGGTTTTTTCCGTACTTTGTTTGAAGCGCAACCCTATTTATCAATAATCTGCGAATTATAGTGTGCAAGCTTTGTGCTGCTCTAGTTTATTTTTTAAATAACGAGCCCTTTTTATATCTTGGTGCAAGCATTTCCCTTACTGGTTGCTTATTGTGGAATGGTATAATTCCCCACGGTGTGTGGCCAATAACGAATCTATTATAAAGGCTGCAGAGTCAGGGGTAAATAGAGGCTTGTAAACCAGGAGGTAATAGAATAGCTGTCGGTGTGGCCAGTGATAGCGATCAAAAGTCTAAATATTACGAGATGGGTGGTCGTTATTTTATGGCCCACAATAAAAACTTCAGATGATAAGGGTCAAAGTGTATTGCAAAATAAAATTATGGTGGGAGGTAGTTCGTATACTAAGGACAGAGACTGTTTAAGAAACCAATTGGGGCAGGAACTACTGAAAGGAAAACAGCCCACTGCCCAACGAAAATGAGGGGCGGGCCAGAATGGCCCCCCTGTAAACGGACAACAGCCCCTCCAAGGACGAAAGGAATAGGAGAGCAGGTCCAGATCGATCTCAGACTTGGTTCCTCAGAGTTTAGATGATAGTCTCGTCTGCCTCAGTCTAGGAGAAGTGCCAATATCCCGGTAAGATGTTCCTATACATGACATGATTCTTGTCCCTGTCGTCGATGCCACCATAATCGCTCCATACTTCAGCTATAATAAGTGCCTCCCCATAGACTCTAAAAATCATCTTTGATAATATAGTTTGCCTCTGCTTCCGAGTTCTCATATGTAAAAAATGTTAATATGAAAGAGATTGTGCTAGTAGCTATTACAATTTAATTGAATTGTGAAAGATTATTTTGAATGAAAGTTTGGATACTGTTTCTTGTCTTAGTGGTGATTTCAGAAAGCTCAGTAGCAGCTGACGGTCAGGTACTAAGTGTAAGATTCTGCGGTAGCGAGACCTGCGGTTGACATGAGTTTTTGTAGCTGCACGGGACTGTAGATCCCAGTGCTTTTAGGTGCACGGTTCTTGTGAGTCAAAGGGCAACTTAAAGACAATAACAAAGATATCATTCGTAAATGTATCCTCGTGTTGCGAAAGTTTACCGTGGTGTTCCAAACCAATCAATGAACCATGATTAAGAGATATACAACGAAAAGGATCACGATACTGAATACAGGTTCTTAATGGTGAAATCAAATGACTTAGAAGTCGGATGATGACCAATTGGTTCAATCATTGACTCTCGATACCAGTCACTGGTTTTGAGTCCTGTGGTTGGCTGGAGTTTTTATATATCTAAATGCGCTCTTTAAAATGTAGATCTTTTGTCTTAAATCTTTTTTCACTAAAATATACTCGTATACCCTTCCAATAAACAAATAAAAAAAAAGTTATGCAAAAATGGCAATCTTATGAATGGTCATTCTGTTCATTCCAAAGAAATAATTTTTCAAATGGCGTTTCAAAGCATTCTTGCAACTAGAAACACAACTAAATCAACACGTCAAGTACAGCAAGTGGGAAGATTCCAATGTTTTATCAAGCTTCACCTTTACACCCAGAATAAACAACATATGATTTTTTCCCCCTAGTGTTGTTATTTCTCCGAGGCTTCAAATTCAACTCACCAGAAATACAACAGTATATTCAATCCTAGTACTCCTAAATTTAAACTGACGGGAAATGCTTGTGTGTCATAAGGCAACTTCAAAAAATCAAACCCATTGTGATATGAAACGTACTGCTTTTTTGATTAGAATTTTAATTTTTCAAATATATGAATGAATGCCATAAAACCTCTCCCCCATTCTTTTAATATATCATGTTTCATGACACCTTAAAGTGATACTGTATAATTTGAAGATTAATATGGATGTAAAGTTTAGAAAAGTGATTTACATTGAAATTCTGACTTTATATTACGAGAATCCTATATATCGTCTCGTACTTTGAATAATTAGAGTGACAGTCAAAAGATTTACAATACTTGCAGTTTATTTCTACATCTATTCACACACTTTAGGGATTTTCATTACGGTGGATATGAGAAACTTAAGTACAAATGTCCTTTTCAGAAACCCAAATAAAACACAGTTAGTTTTCAAAATCCTTAATTAAAATTTGGGTGAAAAAAAAAAAAAAAAAAAAAAAAAACCACCTGACAACTTTAAAGCAAAGATACTTTTTTTGGTACTTTAAAGAAACGGTACAAGAAATTTACCAGCTTCAGTTAGGCATTTTACTTTTTGTTCAAATTCTTCTTGATATCATTCAAAATTTATGAAACCTTCTGATGTATTCACGAGTCAGTTCGCAATAAATCTATCAACAGAAATTGAATTTTGTCACGTATTTATTCAGAAGCATCGCGTTGAATTCTCGTTAAATTTATGTTTGTAACATTGCAAAAATACGAATTTCGTTTTGAATAGTACAGTTTTCTGCTGCAAGTCAACTGAGACTTGTTGCAGAAGATGCTATAATAAGTACCTATTGGAAGATTAGAAAATACTAAAATACATCACAAATTTTTCGTTTCAACGATTGGGCGAATTTTAGGTAGTTTTTAATTTTGTATTAATTTAAAATATTAAATATTTCTCAAAGAAAATAATCTTTAATGGTGAAATGTAAAAAGGATTGACCCTACATGCTAATTTTACTGTTTTATGAATTTGCAATTTATATATTAAGACAGTAAGTATGAATGAGTAGCAATATTTTTACAAAATACTCCGGCAAAAAATGTGATGGCAAAGGCTATCATTTCATTCAAAACTTTATTCAGATACAGTGGTTGTAAAAAGACCCAGTGTGAGTTTTTAGGCATAGTGTCCTTTATCGCATAGAAGTCTCTGGGAAATTTTCAATTTCATCCTAAGTAATATGTTGTTTAGAGCTTCTAACTTTCCTGAGACCTTCTAAAACACAAAGAAATCCTTCTTACTACAAATTCTTTTCCAGGGTCTGTTAAAATATATTTTGAAAACAAGCTGGCATGTGGACACAGAACAGAAATACACTGAATGGTCAATTTATTATGACCACCTCACAGTTTTAAACATGCCAAGTATTACGTCACGCTGTTGCTGCTAGAGGGTGAGATTGGTATAAAAAAAACTCCTAAGGATTGTTGGTTGATTGTAAAGACAGTGGAAATGTATTGCTTGGGAAGGAATGGGCAAAAAACTGGATTTGATGAACTGTAATCGCGGAATGATTGCGGGTGCTAGAAGCAGTGGAGTGAGTATCAGAGAGACTGTTTCACTTGTAAGGTATTCGTGAGCAGCTGCTGCTCATTTTTTAGAAAGGTGGGCTACCAAATGAAAAAAAAAAACCCAGGTCTCAAAGTGAGGCGAGGGGTCGTTACTGGCCAATAGAGGCTCGAGCTGAATGGAGAGTTTCCAGGTCAACAGACGGGCAACAGTATGTCAGATTAAGGCTAATATTAATCAGGGATCACCTCCGATGATCTTTAAATGTACTCCCGAACGAAAAGCCTTCCCGAAAGCTTTTGCTGTCTGCAGCTAACGAAATGAAACTTCTCCGTTTCGCACAGGATCACAAGGAGTGGACAGTAAATGAATGCAAAAAGGTAATGTGATCAGATGAATAATAGTTTGTTACACTATACAGATGGAAAGGTGCAAACATAGAGTAAACAGAACTAAAGCATGGACCCTAAGTGCATTACCCCAACACTTCAAGCTGATGGAGGCAATGCTATGGTTTAGGGGATGTTTTCATGGTATTGTCTGAGTCCTGAAATTGGTATGGAAGAACGTCTAAATGCCAAAAGTTTAAATACTGTTGCTTACCAAGTACATCTATTTATGTCATCAGCTAACCCCAGTGGAGATCGATACTTCCAGCAGGACACTGCCTCATGCCGTAAAGGTCATATTGTCCACAGATGGTATGAAGAGTTTGATTGCGACTTCCCATAGCTTATCTGCCCTCCAAAATCACCAGATCTCAATCCAATTGAGCATTTGTGGTATGAGGTTGAAAAGGGCATCAGGCAGCTGGATCCAGAACCATCAAATCGTAGAGAACTAGAAAGTGCAGTTCACGTGTTGAGAGAAAAGGTGGCCCAACGTACTGCGTAGATGGCTATAATAAATCGACCACTTTGTGTATACAACTCACTACTTCTTCAAGGCACATTATGTGTTTCCATTTAACCTACATTACACTTGAAGGACAGAATATATAAACAAATTAAATGCACTTTTTCCAAATTCCTCCCTGTGCTTCTGAACTAATGATTGACACCACAAGCATTTAAAGTATGTGAACGACCTGTGATTTCCTAACACTAAAGAATGAGAGTTTAAATGCCCATATTTAAAGAAAAATTGTAATTTTTATTTCCTAATTATTAAGCTATTTGAAGAAGCTATTAAAATTTATCCAGACTTCCAAAAATTCTGATATTTTCGACTGTAGTTGTGAGAAATATATTTTCTGACAGTTTAGTTACGTGAAAAAAAATTTTTTTTTAAAAGTGAAATCTCTTTAAACTTTCAGGAAATAAGTTTCATGATGTTTTCAATTGCTAAGAACTTTCGAAAAACCTTCTTTTTTATAGAACATTCAGGCTTGAAATTTTTAACAAGCTGAAACTCAATTCCAAATACGAAAGAATTCTAGATTCTTTTTTCTTCTCTGATTGGTTATTGCAGTTTTAAATCTGGAAGATAAGTAACTAAGTTAAGATTAAAATTTGTCTTCAACTTTTTTTTGTATCGTAGTAATGGATATTTGATTGAAAATAATCTTTTTTTATGTATTACTTCAAATGCAGTGCTGATTGTTGCTGGTGAGTGGCCACATACACCCAATTAACGAAAAATAACATATGTTTCAAGTCATAATTTTGACTCACTTTCTATAAAAAGGAAATTGACACATCTATGACATTTATTTTTTTCTGTAACAGTCCTAATAAAGTTCAGTGCTGATCAAAGTATCATATTTTTGTTTCTTACTTGAATATATAAATTGAGTGGGAGTGAAAAATTTATCGCAAAGAATTAGCACAAAATTTGAACTGAAAGTATGAATTAAAAAATAGAGAAGAATTAGAAAATTCTAATAATATATGATTAACATCTGAAACCCCATTTCCCCTAAAAAAGAAAGAAAAAAACTAAGAAAGCATATGTAATGAGATTTCTTTTTATAGGCTTACTTGATAACGAGGGATTTCAATTAGGATTCTCAAAGCTTGAAATCGGGGAAATGGCCTCTTGTTTACAGCCACCAAATGGCATAATTTTACTATTTACTGTGTTGAAGTTCCAAACATCCTAAACTCAAGTGAAAAATTGCACGAATGCCCTTATCCCGGTATTTTCACTAGATGTGGCAAATTTTGTTTCGATATGAACTTGAGCAAGCACAACTTGCAAGAATTCTTTTTTAATTGCTATGTATAAGGGCAAACGTTTGCCATTATGGCTTGGATTTAATGTAGTAATTGCAAACCTTCAGTCTATTGTCATATAACTCTTCAAATTTCTTCTTCTAAAATTCTAATATTATCACTGTAATGGCTGGTCAAGAATGTCTTTTAGACAGAAAATTAATTAGAAGCAAGTTATTTACTATGAAATACTGGAGAGCGGGAGGAAATTTTGAGACTTTTCTTATTTGGTTTTGTTTGGTTTGAAGTTCTACGTTAAATTTTTGCTACACTAGGGCTAATTAGACCGGGACCTAGTGCTTAAAGCCGATTCCGAACGCCTGCAAACATTCATGCCAAGAGTGGGATTCAAACCCACAGTCTTTGGTACCGAATGCCAGCGCCCTAGCCATTAGGTCATCGTCCGGCTTTCATATTTTGATTAATACGTTATGAGACGAAATTTCTGATTTTGGTAAAGAAACAGCATTGTAATAGATTTGTGTATCAACTGTAGAGTGATTAAATGAATATTGCCCAAAAAGAATAAAACCAAAACGAAAATGTTTTGGTTACAGATTTACTTTAGAAAAGAAGTACACTTGTAAACGATTTGGCTTTTAAATATTTAGTTGTAAATATTGAAATTTTAGTAATACTCCAGTTTTAATTGTGGAGGGTGAAGGAATACTTTTCCCGTCAAGAGTAAGCAGTAATAGGCAATGCGTATATGTTTAGTGACTGAGCACGTGGTCCCCTTCGTAGAACGGGGAAAATTGAGTTCGTGAAGTAGGTTACGTATGTGTTATCTTGCCGAAATTGATAAATAACTCCAAACAAAACCCCACATTCAGTTTCTAAGTATGCACAGGTTTTTTTAAACTGTCTGGTACATTGAAAAATATCAGCAATTCTTGATTTTACACTGTTTTCTAAAGTTTTTTTACAAAAAAGAGAAAAAAAAGTTGCGTATCATTGAAGACGACTTTTATATAAACTGATAGAGCTCAATATAATGTTTTCAGGTTTTCTGAGTTTTCTCTAAAGAACAGATTTTGGATATCGTTCTTTGGCAATAACTCAGATTTTGCAAAATTAATTTATCTGCATCACACTTTTAGTGACCTAATATAGCTTAAAACACATTTTCAAGAGGAAAAAGGTCAAATATGGCTAAATTTATGAAACATAAAACAAATGATGCCTTAAATTCTTTAAACCATAATGTTTAGAGAAATTTTGTAATGATTGAAATCTGAAAAATTTAATTTAACCACTCAATTTGAATCTTAATAACTTTCACCACCATCTTAATAACTTAACCATCAACGGTGTTGTAAAATTAAAACCAGGTTAAAAAATAGTTGGCCTTTCTTTCGTCGAAGAGTTTGTTTCAAATGTAACGACTCTCTGAATAGGAACATTAGTTATAGTTTTCAAATGTTATTTTAAATCACAAAGGAATTTTTTTTTGTTGTAACTGTAAAAAGTTCTTTACTTGTATTGAGTATAATTCAGTTGCATTTGCTTGTCCATTTTATTCACAAATGTTTAAATCCGTAGACTTATATGACGAGTCTGAGCCTTCGTAGTAAATGCTAAGGTATCCAATTATTAGATGCTCTGGTCATTGCGTTTGAGGCACTAGGGGCCCTGATCATTAGTAATCAGAATTTAATTGCATACTACAAGGGAGTTAATACATGTTTTGATTATCTAAAGCTTCTAGAGTTGTATCGCTGAATATAAATTTATCTCTTGATACCTGCGAAGAAGTTGAGAACTTCTGCTGCAGGACACATATCCACTGTTAAGTTGGGGGGGGGGGGGGGGAGGGCGTGCCCTATATAGGCATGCCCTGATAAATATTTAGGTGAGGAGAAAATTGGATATACCATTGGATATTTGGTTGGTTAGTGCTGCAAACATCATCACAGAGCATGAATTGCTTTCTTGTACTTTATTCATCAATAGCAAAAATATCACTTGGCTTGAAAGGGAGTATCAGTGGATAGCAAAAATGTCACGCACTGAATGAAAAGTGTCCACTTACTCGAACTAACTAATGAATGAATAAACACTTTCTTTACATTTAGGCCTTAAATGTACCAAGTACCAAGGCCATGTACCAAGATGATTCTGTCTTCTCTTTTTATGAAAGCAACTCTTAATCGAAAGACATTTTTTTGCCTATTTCAGTTAAACATATATAAAAGACAACCTTTATTTAGAACAAATATATTCTTCATTTAAAAGAAGTTTGAAAATATTAGTCATGTTATTAAAGGATTAAAGGTCCAGGGATTCTGGTTGTTTGGAAAATTCTGATGGTTATAGCAGTTTTTATGAAATGCTAAGAACCTTAGATAACAGGAGCAGCTTTGAAATGTCGCACCTCTGCTAGAAGAGTGTTACATCTCCGAAAAAAGTTTTCAGTTTTGAGATAATTGCTTCACAATGCTCTATAAGAAGTGCTTCTCATTCTCGAATAATGTTATAAGCCTAGTACCAACAATATCTATTAGATGGCGCTTATTACCCTCTTCCACAACTAGGAAGGGGAACTTGCTCATGCGCGAAGAATGAAAATAAGATTTTTGTCAATGCCTAATGTTGTTGTAATAAATGCTCATGTAATAAAAATGTTCATTAAATTTTATTTGGAAAATAAATGTTTTTATTTGGAAAATAAATTTGTATTTTTTTCTAACCTGCTGTTCATGTTATCAAGGTTTTTTCTTTGTATTGTGAAAAGTTTAGATAGATTGTGCATTAGCATAGAGATATGACAGTATTTCCTCAAGCTTTTCAGTCCATGTTGACAAAATGAGGTTACTAGAAGAGGGTTATATCTTGCAATTAAAATTCAAATCATGCTTTAAAAATTGAAAACAACTTTAATAGTATATAGTTTTGCCTTTTGAAGTGATTCGAACAATAAGATTCCCGAAATTATCATAGGCATTGATAAAGCAAGAAATGAAATTTCGCCATATATCTTCTTTAGCTCTTCCTGAAAATATGGCTATTTTGAGATGTAACACTCTTCTAGCAGAGATGGGATGTAACTACATAACACTAGCAAGATACAGTATTGGGGAAGATACAGATCTATCCTGTAGCAAGATACAGATCTACCCTGTAGTACCGGGGAGGTAGAGAGACATGGTGACGTCATATTTCTACAACTTGAAATATAACATTTCGTTATGTTGCCTTGAAATGATATTAGAACGAAAGAGATCTTTTCCCATAACTAACTTAGATTAATACCACAGGGTGTTTATTATAGGATCAGGAAAAGCATTCAGTAATTTTCTAACGTACGAATGACTCATTAAGGACCTGTTTACATACGAGTCCGTTGCGTTGCGTTAAGGAAAAGATGACGTTGAGACGAAAATAAACCAATCACAGGCCTCCAAACGATTAGCAATGAAATTTTTAACGCCTATGATTGGTTTATTTTCGTCTCAACGCCATCTTTCCCTGAACGTCGCGCAACGGACTCCTATGTGAACAGGCCCTGATACAATAAATAAGGCATGGCCAGAACTGTTAAAGAACAACTTCAGTAGACTGTCTGCGTATGCTCGATGGTGGTAAATGAAAAGGATATGTTAAATTGGGTGGCTAGAATCAGCTTCTGGCATAAAACGCTGATTCTCCAACTGGCTCTTTAAAATGATATCAAAGCTAACAAACGAAATGACCACCTTTTTTCGTTAGTTTTTAAATAAAAAATATTAAACGTAATCTTCTTTATATCATCAGGCTAATAAAGTAAAAATAAATAGATTTTCCTTGATAAAATGTTTAGAGTAAGAAACCCACTAGAGGATGAAACGAATATCCACCTACATGGTTTCTTGTCCCCATTGTCTAATTAGAATGCAAGTAATTTTTGATGAACGGCAGAATATGTCCAGTTGCATATTTCGTCACTCCGTGATATCAGTTGCCCAAATCTGTAAATTTTTATTTATTTAAGATAGGCGTCATTACGATCAAAAGGTATAAATTTGATTGATTCGTAATTCTCCGTAAGAAAATAGGGCTCATTCCCAATACACGGTGCCGCAGCTTGGCGATAAGTTTTTTAGATTTTTTTAGATTTTTGCCAATTTGGCGATGAACGCCAAATGTGGTTTGTGTTTGTTAAATGCTTTTAAGGTAACCATTTATTGCTCTCGATTTCAATAAGATGGCAATATTTTTTTGGCGATGTTTTTTAGATTTTTGCCAAGTTGACGATAAAATGCCAAATTTGGTTTGTGTTGTTAAATACTTTTAAGTTAAAACTTCCGATAGTCTAGTTCCGTTTAGTATAGCTTCCGATTTGAATAATTAGCAGCCAATCAGAGCTTGTGATTTACTTGTAAACGAGGGTTATCTGGATTTTATATAACGCGCCTGTTTCAAAAAATTAAACCGTTCTTTTCGGGATTGCAGTTCCAGCGTTCGGATGTACATTTATTTGCGAGGTATGGCTTCTTTTACGAATGGGAGGGTTGATTTGGATTTTTTTGGGATTTACAAAATGCGGGTAAGAGAACTATTATAGATTATTGTATTTATGTTGAGTTAATAGCTAATATTTATTATTGTCTTAATTGTAATTTGCAACTGAGAGGAAAGATCTGAACATTGCGTTAAAAGATCCATTAGATGTGGTTCCCTGTTCGAAGCGAGTAAATTAGATTTAATTATGGTTTTAAAATTAACTTATTTATGGGTTAAAAAAACACCGTGTTCTTGGATTACAGACGAATTGGGTGTATCGAAAAACACCGAAAAATCAACAAAACGTAAAAGAAGCTATACCGAAAGTGAATAACCGGTAAGTGGTTTTTTTTTTTAATTTTAACATGAAATAATATAAATGACAACATGCAGAACTTTCATTTTTTTACTTGCTGATATATTTAACCAAGATGTATTTTATATTTGTTTAAATGAATTATTTGCAATATACTGACTTTTTTAGCGGGGGGTTGAGGGGGGGGGGCGGCAGCCCCCCCACACATAACAAATTTCTCATCATTTTTTGTATTTGTGTATTTTTGTGCTTTTTCTGTGGTTGTATAGTTTAAAAAATGCGTAATTTTGGGACTTTTCGGACTTTCCCGTTCCAAAAACACGCGTTCTGCTTGGGCGACAAAAATTTAAAAAAATAAAATCGACTATTTAAATGAATTATTTGCAATATACTGACTTTTTTTTTAGCGGGGGGTTGGGGGGGCGGCAGCCCCCCCCCACACACAATAAATTTCTCATTATTTATCAGCTTTCATTTTTTGTATTTGTGTGTTTTTGTGCTTTATTGTGGTCGTACAGTTTAAAAAATGCATATTTTTGGGACTTTTCGGACTTTCCCGTTCCAAAAATACGCGTTCGGCTTGGGCGACAAAAAATTTAAAAAAATAAAATCGACTGCCCTTATTTAACTTCATTTTTTCATTTTCTGTATAAATTTTCAATGAAAGTTCTGCATGTTGTCTTTTATATTATTTCACTGCATTGGAACCGCCATCTTGGTTCCGTCTCCCATCGCCAAATTGGCGACGGGAGACGGAACCAAGATGGCGGTTCCAATGCAGTGAAATACAAGGGGCACCGTATATTGGGAATTAACCGAAAATAGTATTACCAGAAGCAATCTCATAAGGTTTAACGACTATCTTTAAAACTCATTAAATTATTGATAATTTTAAAAGCTGCTCTTCTTTACATCAACGAATTCTGAAACTAAGAAGATTAAACAAATTTATAATTTATGCAAAAGCTATCAAAGATGTCTAATGTATGGGATTGGTCGGCGTAGTCGTCATTTCAAGTATATAACGATTTGGCGTTAGTCGTGAAGTCACATCGTTGTTGCTATTAGTTGTGCAGTCATGGGTTTGTGTTCTTTAAGTGCTCGTTTGCAGCTTGCGCTGTTTGTTACGCTGTTTGCTGTTTCTGGTAAGATTTATTAACTATGGATGGTGAATTTTCAATTTATGTTCTCTACTTAATTTTTTCCATAACTTCACTGATTTTGTAAAATAAGCTAATTCTGTTTATAAATAAAATTTGTCGAGAACTTGTTTCATGAACCATTTTCTTAAAACTTGATATCGTTTTATTTTGCTAGAAAAAGTTAACTAGATATGAACTTGCTGTAAAGCAAGAGTTTAACATTTCCTTTTACATGATTAATGGCATACTTTAAACATGTACGCGAAAAAACTACATTCTTGTAAAATGTTAATAAAATTACCTATTCAGTGACTGACAAGCCTAAGAAATTCTTCCGGAAAAAAGTTGCACAATTTGAATGTCCCAGCGAATTTGGCCTGTTTGCTAATCCTACCAACTGCCGATGGTTCTACACCTGCAATGGTTATGTTCCATACGATACTCCATGCCCGACTCCATTATATTTCGATGATGCGAAGAAAATGTGCGTTTATAAGACTAAAGATCTTCAATGTGGTCCTGTTGCTGTCAGTAAGTAAAATAGTTTAAAAAAACATTTTGTATAATTATGTTATATACGATGCTAATCATTGACTCTTAAAGACATGTCGTGCATGTTTATTCCAGTTGCATTAAAATACCTGCATTATCCTGTAGTTTAAAACAATTCATATTGACTCTGCTAACAGACTAGCTGCCATGCATTACTCGGAAGTACAGGCAAGAAGGGGGGGAAAGTTTTCTAGTTCAACAATTTGCAAGAAATGCAGTTTAGTAGTACATGCTGCAATATAGAAAATTCTCTCTCCTGCTTTATTTCACGGGCTTAAAGTATTTTTCATCGGAGTTGAGTGACTATGTTAATGGATTCCCGAACAAAAGCTCTCGGGGCTAAGGTGTTTCTTGAACTTTTGTGATTACTCCTGTATTCAGCTCAAACGGTCAGAGGTTATAATTGTTTTATCTTAATCTGTTCAGAAGAAAGTTGAGTGAATCTTTTATAGTAGCCGCGTTAATCTCTTATTTTGGTGTATTTCTTAGTAAAATTTATTAAGGACTTGAAACGTAATTTTGCTTTATCTAATTAAACTGGCAAGAGTTTCTTCCTAATTCTATTTCTCATCGAGTTAGGTACCCTCTTTCTCATCTTCAGTTTATCTACTGGGGGGGGGGGGAGCTGTAATTTCAGTTTGTAGGTGTTCTAGGCGCGACAGTGTTACTGATAGATGAAAGCTCTGTTCATCGCAGAGTTTTTGGCCTTGCAGTAGTTTCATTTTGGTAATGAAATTGGGCTACGTTCAGCCAGAACCAAATTTCACCCAGAGAACCCACATATCGCCCGAGTATCCCGAATAATTTGAGGCATTAGTTTTTCTTCCCCCTTTATCATGCACCTGAATAATAAATATAAACGCTTGTAAGTAACCTTGCATAAAGTAATATGATAGTCTTGCATCAGGAATCTCTTTTATCAAGCTTGCAAATATTAAGTATAGATTCACTTTATTTCTCTTGTTTCAGCTACAATGGCTCCTACAACACCGGACCCTGACGCTGCTCCTAGTTGTGTACCGTCATCTTGTAAATTACCGGACTGTTATTGCAGTGAAGATGGCACACAGATTCCGGGCAATCTCCTTCCAAAGGAGGCCCCACAAATGATAATCTTAGCCTTCAGTGGAGCGCTGAATATCTTGAATGCTGAACCCTTTAATTTCTTGCTTAATGAAACTCGTTTAAATCCTAATGGATGTCCCATAAGAGCCAACTTTTTCGTACCTCACGAATATACAAGTTACTACTACGTCCAGAAGTTATATGGGCAAGGACATGAAATAGCTATGCAGACGATTACGTAAGTTTCAAATTATCTTTAAAGTATAACTTTCATGTATTAACTGCATGGACTTCTAGGTTCAAGGAGCGAGCTAATGAAACTTTTCGCTGTGATTTGTTTATCGAATTAGCTTTTATCTTTTACAGGAATAGACAACCTGAGGACTACTGGCCAAAAGCGAGTACTGAAGAATGGCTTGAGGAAGTAATTGGAATGCAGGAGATTCTACGTACCTTCGCAAATGTGTCGCGAGAAGATCTCTTGGGCATGAGAGCTCCTTTCTTAAAGCCAGGGGGAAACAACATGATGTCTATGATTTATGACTTCGGGTTGGATTACGATTCCTCTTTAGCAGCACCTTTGTCAGAAGTTCCTCTATGGCCTTACACTCTGGATTTTCATATGCCTCACAAATGCCTGTCGGACAATTGCCCAACTAGATCTTTTCCAGGAATTTGGGAGATACCTTTAAACACTATGGACACTGCTGATGGTACAGGTGGATCTTGTGTCTTCTTGGACCAGTGCGTATTTCCTGACGATCCTGAAGTAATATTTGAATTCTTCATGCATAACTTCGAACGCCATTACCAGACAAACAGAGCTCCGCTCGTCTTGAATCTCCACGTAAACTGGGTTACAGACGATTCGAAGGTAACGGCTCTTGATGTTTTCATAGATCAAATTTTGCAAAACTATCCCGATGTTTGGTTTGTAACCATGCAACAAGCTCTTGATTGGATGCGTCACCCTGTTTCTGCAAACTTCGCTCCGAACTTCGACGCTTGGAAATGTCCTAGGACCAGGCTTCCTGGGTGCAACATACCTCGTACATGTGCTTTACAGTTCACCGACGGAAATGCCAAGGATACGCGCTATATGCAGTTATGTGGGAAGTGTCCTTATCGTTATCCTTGGCTACAAAACGTCAGAGGCACTAGAGAAGGAAAGAAGGCGTCCGAACTTGTTCAGAGAGCTGTTTAACTTATTGACCTTTTTATACGAACTAACCCTGTGAATACGCACATAAGCGACGATTTAAATAAAATTCGTTATGTTAACAAACTTTACCTGAGTTTCTTTTTGATCTTCCCCCTTTTTTATCAACAGTTTCTGCAGTGGATAGTGAGCCAATATCTCACTCCTGCCTTGACCACACATCAATATAACTGATTGAATCACCATCCTGACCATAAGGCTTCTCAATTATTCTATGTTTGTATTAATTTGGATAAAGGTTGCGAATTTGAAACTAAACAGGGTTAAATGACTACCGTAACTGTCAAAGAGGACGGTTTCATTAGTGTTTATTTCTACTGTATATCTGGAATTGGGATGGGGGGGGGGGAAATAATAGTTTAAGAGTTATCAAAGCGAAAAACGGGAGTAGGTTTGATATGAAAGCAGAGTTTTAACCAGTACTTTTCCCTTAATCTTGGTTTCTTCTAGACTGAGCGATGAACACGACACACAAGGATTTGGCTTTCTTAAAGGGGCAGTTTTCTATTTCTTCTAGAAGTTTGAGCATGAGGAGTTTGCCCACATTCCAGTGTGGTCCAAAAACTGAACAAGCTTTTTAAAATTTATCTGTATAAAATGGTTTAAGTTTAGGAGATATGCAAAATTTCAATTGTGGAAACAGTTTAGTTAAAAAGTTGCAGTAACCATTAAGTATTAGGTCAATAACTTTTACCTGTAAAAATTGAAAGAGCACGTCCGTAGATGTAGCTTGTTCGACTAGTTATTCAATGTGAGTGGTTTTCGGGAATAAGCAGTAATGGAACACTGGAAATTGCATCCAAAAAATGTTTTTATACAAAGGTTTAAACCTTGTATTAAAGGTCAATTACAGAAATATTAACAGTATTGTAGTGAAATACTCCGTACACATTATCTGTTAAGAAATTAAGTTCTTTTATATTAAGGATAGATAAGAAAAAAATAATTTAAGAGCTTAGTAATGTAATTAACGAGCCGAACGTCTACAAATAAATGAAATAGAATTATTTTTTTTTTCTTTAAGATCATAGGACGAAGTCTCGTGTTTTTATGTGCAGTTTGGAAAAATATATTTCTAATCAATATCTAAATGTTCTACGATATCCGTTTAATATTTAAACGCAAATGAGAACCTAGTGTATTAAAATATATACATTGTTGTGTATACATAAAACGAGTTCAATTTCTGGTATTTCATATGTGTTACAAATTTATCGTTTTAAAAATACTTCGAAAGAAATTTTTGTTCACAGAAACTCTTCGTGGTTATCTTTTTCGTTCTTAACATTTGTAGCTACAAAAATGTTGCCGAAATTTATTTTTTTTTCTTCTGACGTTTGAGAAGGAAAGCGTAAAACATTTCAAGTCTGTTGAAAAGTTTTAACGTTTCACCCTGCCGGAAAATATTTTTCGCCGTGAAAAACTCGATTTTGCTGTTTTTCACCATTTTATCACTTTCAAAATATTTGAAAAATGTGTAGCATTATTTTGATATTTTTGTAAGGATTGAGTAAAAACTGGGAAATTTGCAGGTAACAAGGAGTTTAAGGTTTATTGAACTACTTTATTCGGCTGAGGATTGAAAGAGTAATAATTAGTAATGATACTTTTCTGAAAATTAAAATGTATATTTATAATTCCCACAGCTTTCAATTTTAACTCGCAATAAGCATGTCATTGAACCGTAAATCCAGGTGATGGCCAAATGGCTAGGGCGCTGGCATTCGGTTCAGATCCTGTGGTTTCGAGTCCCACTGTTGGCATGGATGTTTGTAGCCGTTCGGAATCGGCTTTAAACTGTAGGTCTCGGTCTAATTAGCCTTCGTGTAACAAAAAGTTGACCGTAACGCTCCAAACGAAACCAAACCATTGAATCGTCAAATGAGAGTTAATCGAAATAAGAAAAATTTACTAGTAGTTAATCAGAATTTCAGCCCAAATTGTCAATAGTTTCTATAGAGCATGCCTAACATAAAAATATTAACGGAATAGTAAAATTAACAAGCATCCTCACTCTAATTATAGATAATTAATGGCAAAAGATACAAAAAATGAATATTTTAATTACAACACCAGCTGTATCTAGAAATATACATGTTAAACTTATTTCTGAATTTCAAGTGTTGTATTTTCACCTGACTTTTGGTCTTTCTGTTTAAAATGGTTATATGTTTATTTTCCCTACAGAAGCCATTTAAAGTCTTAATTCCTATAACCAATACATAAAAGTTAAGTAGAACGCATAATTTCAATGTAAAAGGATACTTCTGGCTAAATATATTTAAAAGAAAATTGATTTCCAAGTGCAATTAAAAAAAGAAAACAGCGAAAATTATGTTTGTTCTAATAACTATCCACTTTCATCTTTTAACTAATGCAGAGGTAAAAATAGTATTTATGAAAACTAACAATGCAGAAATAATTACAGGTAAAAATGATAACGTAGAGAATTACCCTTCCACGATATCGGTTTCAACTTAAAATACTAGCATTTCAGAGAGATACTCCTCGTATTTCAGAATTTAAATTAAGGGAGTTAATTACCGAGAAAGGAGAAAAAAAGTTTGTAAAACACACAACAACGGTGTTAAATTATTTCTGCAATTACCGAAAAGAATGGGGGGAAAGCTGTGTTTTAAATGCGGAGTTCTTAATTTTTATGCAGTTCTATGAGAAGAGGAAGAGTCTATGAAATGAATCAAAAATGAAATCGCGAATGTCTTGGAAAGTGCGCATTAAACCGGGAGGTTATAATTAGGTTTTGAATTTTGTTTTTACTAATGATTTATAATTGGCTATTAATATGGAAATGCAATTAAAAATTATAATGCACACACAGATGCAGAAAATTTTAATCATTCGTTAAGATATTGTAAAGTATGCCTTGCACTGTTATTTCCTTTGTTGATTATAAATGTTTCATTGTTTGATACTTTTGTTATATCGAACAATGTAAATAACAGTTTTGTAAAGGTCTATGCTTGAATTTATTTATTGTTCTTTTTGCATTGCTTCATATAAGTAACTTGTACGTGAATTTAAAGCATTGGCATTATAATTATAGATTAAGGAAAAATAGATTAGTAATTTCCGGTTTATTCTTTTTAAAGAATCATTGATTCTAAGGAGTTTATATGAAACTGTGGTGACTCCATGTACATAAATATTTTCTCCACCAAAATTTCACTGTTTTGGATTGGCAACACTGTCTTTTTTATGTTCGCGCGTTTCTTTTTCTCTGCTATATGCAACAACGTTTTTCGCTTAGCTAAACAATTAGAAATATGATTAGTATGGTGTAAATAAAGTGTCAATAATCTCTCTATTCTAAAAAAAAGTAACTCCAGCAGCAGCCGCAGCCGCTGTCACCGATGTCAAAATCTTCTCACGCTATCTCCTCCGAAACCGCTGGGGGTATGGGGTCGAGACCAATATCAATAGATGCAGAAAAATGTGGGAAACAAAGTAAGACATGTCTCATCTTCGTCGGACTTTCAGCTTTTTAAAATTTTATGTTTTGTGGGAAAATATTGACTTTTTCATCTTCAGATTACGATAACTCGCCAAAAAATGATCGTAGAATTTTGATCTTTTTACAATCTAAGACTTCAGACATTTCTCTTTCAAACTAGACCTCATTTGTTTAAAAATATTTTAACACAGACTAATATTTTCATCAAAAAATGAAACACAGTTTTTAAAAAAAATATTAACTTTTTCATCTTCAGATTACGATAACTCATCAAAAAATGATCCTAGAATTTTGATCTTTTTACAGTCTAAGACTACAGACATTTTACTTTCAAACTAAACTTCATTTGTTTAAAAAATATTTTAAAACGGACTAATATTTTCCTCAAAAAATGAAACACAGTTTTTCAAGAAATATCGTCCCCTATGTGGATGTAATATCGATGCTTCTCGAGTTTTTAATCTTACAAAGAAAATATTTACATCATCTGGAAGCTGAAATCTTTCTCATTCATATAAACTTCATTTCATTTCTATATCTTAAATTTTCGATTTTTAATTGGATTTTAAAGCTGATAACTCAACAGTGATGAAACGCTCTTCGCAGTAAGGGTGACAACAGTAAATGGATGGAAGCTGTTACATTGCCCGAGAATCACCTCTATGTATCTCGCTATTAGCCATAACAGAGGAGCGAGCCTAAGGGCGAAACCCCCAGTTACAAGATAAAAAGAACTTTTTATATACCATGTTTTTAAATTTTCTGTTGAATCATATAAACTTAACAATTCTATGTATTAATAAATATCTTTTAAAATTTTTTGATAAATTATCACATCAACTTGAAAGAAAATGAAGTTAATTGGAAGTTAACTTGCGTTTAACTTTTTGTTCCCGTCCTGGCCGATAGATGGCTGCACCAGTCTACAAAACAAAATTAACTGAAAATGAATTTAATCCTGCTTAAAGATAGCTAAAAGTATTTAAATAATGCATTGTCATTGTGTTGTGAGCTATTTTAAAAGTTTCAAATGTCTACCTAGTCGGGAAGTTAGTTAAAAATCGATTGCAAGGTTTGTACTGGACAAACACACACACAAACAAGAAAGCGAGTTAATAAAAACATGGTAAAAATCATTTTCTCTTGAACATCAGTACATCAACATATGCCTCTTTGGGACAAATACTTTGGTACAAATACTTTGGGACGGCACTGATATGAAATAATATGAAAAAGGCTTGCTGAATCTTTCCTTATTGGATTATTTTTTCACTTTTGAAAAATAGAAACTCTGTTATATTTCTGATATTAGGGGTGAGCTTTACGTGTTTTTAATTTACAAATTTTACAAATTTTAACTCACAATCAGCATGTCATTGGATTATTTTTATTCATAGTTTTTTTTTAAACTCACACAAAAACTGTTCATTTATTATTATTTTTATTCTGTTTAGTTAATTTTTTATATTTTGTTCTCAGAATAAGAAGATTTCTCCTCATAGAAAGTATAATTGTAAAAACACAAATCGCATGACAATAAATATACGAAATATTTCTGCAATGCTTCACTGTATTAAGGTATCCCAGGCTAAAATGTAAGATTGTGGCATTTCACCAAAATAGCGAGGAAAAAATTATCTTTTCCTCACACAACACAAAGTCAACGCAATTATAAAACCCTTTTTTGTTCTATGTTTTAAAAATTTTTCCGTTAGTAAACATCTTTTTTTCTGTTTGTGGGGGATGCAAAATATTCTATTTGAATTTTTGTTTTTAGGATAAAAAGTGAATCATATAAAAATTATACTTATTTCAGTTATACGAATGCATTACGCAAGTGAAAAGGCTCTGCAACAGAAAAAATAAAATTTTCTTTGTATACTTTAAAATTATATATATATATATATATATATATATATATATATATATATATATATTTGAGCCCCTAAATTAATTAGATTTGGGAAAATAATAAAATAAATACAACATTTTGGGCCCCCTTCCAAGGTGCTCCTGTTGCCTAGGCAACAGGGGCACATTGGACATATATATATATATATATATATATATATATATATATATATATATATCTATCTATATATATATATATATATGTGTGCGTGCGTGCGTGTGTGCATGCATGTATGTATGTATGCATGTATGTATGTATGTATGTATGTATGTATGTAAGTAAGTAAGTAAGTAAGTAAAACAGCGTGACAGAAGGAGAATTATTTCGTACCAGTTTTTAATATATTATTTACTGCAATAACAATATTATTCATGTTATTCAGATACTTGTATTCGGATATATTTGCATTTGTAACTCAAATTTCTCTTCCAAGATGGCTTGTACTTTCTAAGTCTACCTGTTTCTTTGGATTTTAAATAAACACTTTCAAATTAACGGAATATTGTTTGGAACGAAATATTTAACTTCTTTCTTTCAACTCAATAAAATCATACAAATTAAATTAATGAAGGAAGAGAATAAAATTCTGTGTATTTAGTTAGCATATAACTTGCAGTATTTGCATATTTAATACACACAACTGTCATGTCATGACTCTCAATTCCGATCGAAAAAGTTAATACTTCCCCCCCCCCCCCCTTTAGTATTTAAAAGAAATGTTACTGCTAAGTTAATTTTATTAAGCTGATTCTTGGTTTGAGATATCACAAAAAAGTCACTTGCGTTTAATAAAATGTCTTTATAAATCTTACAAAATTGGCGACAAGAAGTATCTTAAAAATGAAGTAACGGGTTTGGAAATAATTTACAGATGACTCGAAAAACTGTTTCCAGTGCATATCAACTTTTGTTACACGAGAGCTAATGATTTATATATATATATATATATATATATAACAAACACACACACACACATATATATATATATATATATATATATATATATATATATATATATATATATATACATATATATATATATATATATATATGCACTTTTAGCTGAGTTGTAGTGAATGAATCGGTCCCAGAGGAAACATTGGTGCCATCCATATATGAATGACGTGACACGCAATGTGTTTATAAGCATTAATATTTACTTTATTTCCATTTATTTTTCTGATCTGATTAATTACCCCTCTGTCCGTATCTCTAGTATTCCCTTTATTCCTCCTTTTCCTGCTTTTTATTTTCTGCTTCTTTCTATGGCTATTCCCGCCCTGCACTGTTTTTGTATTGGGGGAAGCGACAACCTTCTTCCTGTGTCGTCAATGCATTGTTTTGTTAATTGGTTGCGTCGCCTAAAAAATAAAATTTATACTTTATAACACTGATATTGAACTAGGATTTTCCCTCACATATGATAGGGTTTCTAAATGTTAAATATTGATATCGTGTAAAAGACACCATCTTGCTGGAATAACGGATCTCTAAACTCTAGCGACTGAGTCTTATTCAATCGGAACTTCTTGTTCCACACTTTCCTCTCACATGGCCATGTACTTGTATTCGCCTCTGAATTTGGGCACTGACCAAAAAAATTTGATTGTCAGAGGGAACTGGAAGTTGTTCCCTCTGAGAATCTCCCCTCTGACAATCTGAAGAGGTATTTGTGAACAGTGTAATACGTCACAGGAATCATAGGAATGGAAAATGAAATAAATCCACATACCTTGCTGAAAATGGGACAAAATTTCATGCCCTGATAAGTTTTCATGAGCCCCACACACACACACACACACACACAGAATTCTTTCAGCTCTTCTAATTGATTCATATCCGGAAGCTTTTGTTTTATATGAACATTGAACAATCCTCACTGTTGCTGCTTGAATCCGATAGCCAAGGAAAATTTCAGTCTAAAGGCCTATTCACATTGCATCCGGAGAATTGTGTTACGTTACGATGTTGGATCTGAGATTGTTGACATGACCTGTGATTGGTTTGACATATCACGGGGTCAACGAGTTGGTTAAAATTTTTTACACTCACGATACGTAAAGCTTCGGATTAAGTGTGAACAGGCCATTATACATCAACGAACCTCGATGGGGATAATTTTCCCAATCGGAGAAAAGTCCTCTGTTATAAGAGGTCTCGGATGTTTCGGTTGCTAGGCAACTCCTATTTAATAAGTTGTATACGTTATTAACATAGGATAAAAACTAAAAAAGTTTAGAAAATCCAAGAAGTGCTTCTACCATACGTGCTACTATTGAGATAGATCTGCAATCATAAGATTCGAAATCGAATAGTTACCAGCAAAAGAGGATTTAGAATCAAACGTTTATATTAGATCCAGCCTTTATATTCCTTTCAAATCCTCGAAAAAAACTGAAAACATACCAGAAAGTTTAGTTAATATTTATAACAATATATATCAGCTAAATTTATTATTATTTCAGGAAGTGTTCAGGTTTGGGAAAGTAGTTTGGTCATAACTGTGGGTGATATGGCAAGTGAGGAAGCAGAAGTAGCTATTTTTTTGTGGCAATTTATACAATTTTTGGATGAAAAACCAGAAAGAAGATTTTGGATTCGTCCAATCAATAAAAAAAGAGACATTAGCAGTTTTATTAAAGAACTTAGAAATGACCCAGAAGAGTTTTGCAATTATTCTAGGTTAAGCATACCTACGTTTCATTATCTCTTGGGACTTGTTGAAGACAAGGTTCGGAAAAAGAACACCAATTACCGGAAGAGTATACCTCCAGAAGAAAGGCTTTTAATAACATTACGGAATAACTTTTAATAACATTGTTGAATAATAAAAGCTTTTTGTTTTGTAAACGTATTAATATAAAGAGCAGTAACAAAAGAAAGACAAATATATAGTTAAGTATCTACTTTTAAATCTAAGAAAAACACATCTTATAAAATATTTTAAAAAAATCAATCAATAAAAAAAACAACAACGTAAGCGCATTTTTTTTCTCCTTCTACCAATTTTGCCGCCCCTCAAATTTGCCGCTCTGCGCAGATGCCCTGCTTGCGCCTCCCTAGATCTGGCCCTGAGTGACGCGACCCAATTTTTCTTTCTTACCAATATCTTAAAAAATGGGGGTGTCTGGATTACTTGAGGGCAAGTTTTATTCGATTAAATGTGATAAACTGGTGTGGTACATACTTGGAATATTCAATTCCTCAGCTATATCTTGCCAAATTTTATTTATTACATCTTGGTTGTGGTGGTCCTTCGCTCTAAAATCATAAATTTCTGGCCTTGCGTGGAGAAAAAATATCAACTTGTCAGCATAAACCTCCATCTCTTTTTATTATAATAATGCAAAAATCCTCAACACGGAGCGTTAATGAAAATAAAATGTCCGTGTTCCCGCACATGCGCAGATGAAATGTTTCACCTGCTGTGTGTCGAGAAACATCGGTCAGAGAAGCATACATTTTTGTTACAGCAACGTTCCGGAAATGACGCGGGGTGTTTCAAAACAATGTTGCATTCGGTGTGCAGCACTCTCCTTTGATTACATTGCAGACGATACGTCGGATACAGAAAGCTCGCAACAGAAACGTTGCGCACCGTTTTGTTGCATTCGGTGTGTGGCCGGGCAAAGTCTGCAGTAAATATGAGTATCTTTGTTGAAAAACGTTATTAATGATCACTAGTCATTTTTTTTTAGATTTTTAATTTTTTAATTTCGATTTTGAAGGCCAAAAATGTCAGTATATATTATTTTTTGCATTTTTGTGCTCAAAAATTTGGTTCAGTAAATTCTAAAACTAGGTACAAGACTAAATTATATATTAGACCTAATATATACAATGCTCTATGTAAATGCCAGGACGCTCGGTAGCGTAGTGGTTAAAAGCGCCAAACTGCCACGCCACAGGTCCAGGGTTCGACCTTGCGATTGGGCAAGATTGACTCAGCCTTTCATCCCTTGAGTGGGTCGATAAATGAGAACCAAGCATACTTGGGAACTAAACTCTGGGGTCCCTCGTCAGATTGACCACCTGACTGAGACATATGCTGTATGGCACTCCAAGCCCACGGTCAAGAGAGCGGAGCTGGGCACTGCCGGCCTTGGTCACAGCAGACTGTTGCGCCATGTATTTAGTTTATGTAAATGCCAGAGATATTTTCTTTGTTTAGCAAAATTACAATTTGTTGGTCTTTTTTCTACAGAAAGGTTTTTATTTCATGTAAAATATTATCAATAAATGTTATTATACAACAAAAATACTTATTGTGCACTTATTTCTACCAACAACCTCATCAAAAAAGATATAGAGTTTCTACTTCACTTCTACCCAGACTTGGGTGTATATAATTTGAAGTGGCACTCTATTTGAATTTGAAACAAACACAGTTTATACCTGAAACAATGTTTATTGAGTTCGTTGCACATATATAATTGGCTTTTACAGCAATAAGCATACGTACTAATTGTACGGAATATATATATTATCATTCAATAGAAATACACTTTTCGAATACTCACAAACAGTAAGTCAAACCAGCAATTCTGCCACGTAAACTTTGGGCCCCCTAAGCACTAGCTCAGGATAGTACTGGAGCTGCATACCTCGTAGCTCCCTATCGCTTATCTATCAATTTTAACAACCTTCTTCAACCCTAACCACCTTTTTTTATTAATGACGCTGCATGGTATTTATACTAAGCGCGTATGCCGAAATTAGCATATCCGAAGCAGCTTCTTTAATTCATTCACTCAAAAGTTCGATTCTTGTGAATCGAATCTTGTGTATACCTTACAAAGACATCGGGTCGGATCCGACTCGACCGTACCTTCTATTTCGTCTCAAACCACTGTACCGTTAGAAGGTTAATGACTCTTGTCGGGATTCGATCTTAACACCCTCAGAACCGGAAGCCGACGCGGTACCACTAGGCTACCTTAAGCCCATTTATCATCTCTATAAGGATATAGTAATGTCTCTTAAAATTTTAAACATGAATATAATGTTTCATGCTTTATAAAATTAATGACCTTACTGATCAAAGTGAAAATAAAATCGGCATTTATGTGTTTGAAAATAGCCTTTTTATTACGTCTCAAACTATCTGAGAATTTATTTTTATGGTCTAAGCAAATAAAGTTCAGAAAAATAGCCGGAAACCATTTCTAAAGTTTTTTCATTACTTTCTTATTTACCCAATTTTAATCAAAACATAAATGATGTAACGAAATGAGAAAAACCAGATATTACCATTGATTCCAATTCTATATATCTTATCAAAAATTTGTTGCTTTCTTCTTTTTAAACGTTGGGCAATTTTATCTGCTATAAACTTTATACAACTAGAAGCAGACATTTCCTTTGTTCAGATACTCCGTTTGGAAAAGGTAAAAAAAATACCTGTAAAAACAATTTACTAAGAAATCGGAGTAGTACACAGTTTCATAAACCAAAATAGAAATGGCAGCATTTTTGTGCTGGTGTTATTATTATTATTATTTGGTTTCTGTTAAGGTAAAAGAATATTGCATTTGATTTTTGCGATCGGATATGACTTCTTAAATTTTTTTTTATGAAATAAGAACTGCATTTCATGTGTGTTTTTTCGCTAACCTCGAAGTTGCTTTGTAGGAAAGAAACGAATTATCCCCTAAAAATATCTCTTTGAGATTTTACTTTCATTGAATTTACTTAGTGTGTCTAAAAATAATTGATGAAATGTGAATGTAACTTTAAGCAATCTTTTATGTCTATCACGGAAGATGTTAGATTACTGTACTTCTCACCGTCCAAGTAATGAATACTACATTGCATTGTGAATGATTCTAAATTTGTTTATAAACGATTGCTAAAATTTCAATTTGACGAAATGTGAATGTAACTTTTAGCAATCCTTATAATAATTGCCGTGTTCTGTAGTCGACTCTGTCCGTAACGCGTCCGGAGCGACCACCTCATATCCATCCATTTGGCATCCATTTTGTTTTATGAGTTAGGCTTAACAAGTTAAAAGTAAAGTTCAAAAAGATTATTTGCCAACTAAACCCAAATAATTGTAATTAAAACAACGTAATATCGACACAAATCAACTTTATTTCGATCAATTTTATTTCAAAATTATCTCTTCATTAGAGAATTATCTCTTTTCCGCCACCTTTCGCGTTATCATAGTGTTACTCAGAACTTGAAAATGTAAACACAAGTGAGTCATTCATTCACCGTGATTCGTTAATTTAAGAAAAATTGAATCAGAATTTTTTTCACAGTAAAACAGGTTTTCATTATTTTAACCATATATAATATATATATTTTAATATATACTATATATTTTTTAATACATAATATATAATATATATTACAATACAGTATTGCAATTTAATATTACAATAATGTCGAATTTAGTTGCAAACTTGACGCATGCGCAGTGATATGTTCCAAACTGTACGTCACAAAAGTTGCTGTAATAGTAAGTTAGCCGGTTCAAAAGGCCAAATCTTCAGTATACAGATTTTTTGCATTTACAACACATGGAATTCTATATATTCCACATCTAATACGTGTTTGGTAACGATTCAATAAGTTTGTATGATTTTTAATCAGAATTTCTTTAGTTTATATATATTATTTTTGCTTAATATATATGTATACATATATTTATATATTTATACATATATATATATATTTAACAATATATAATATATGTACATTAAATTGAAATACACATGCAAAAATTTTTTGCACATGAATAATTTGTATGATATTTTAATCTGATTTTCTTTATATATTTTACTTTTGCTTAATATATTTATACATAGCCTATTTATACATATAATAGCATAATATATAATATATGTACATTAAATTGAAATACACGTGCAAAAATTTTTTGCACGTGAATAATTTGCATGATATTTTAATCTGATTTTCTTTATATATTATATTTTTGCTTAATATATTTATACTTAGCCTATTTATACATATATATAGCATAAGATATAATGGGGATACTCTAGATTTGTGTGCACGGCCGCCATCTTGGATTTTTCCGCCAGGGTTTGGCACATTTCTCATGGCGATAATTATTGCGTTCTGGTAAAAATAACCCAATGTCAAATTCTCTAATTTTAAGATCAAACAGTCATTTCTGATTTGATCTTTTAATTACAGTATAATAATTTTAGGTCAGATCTCAGCCTTGACCTGGAAATATTTTAAGCAGTGTTTTCAAAACGCTGGACTTTGATTTTTTTTTAGCTTTTTTAATAAAAATCACCTGTTTAAATTATGAAACTTAGAAAATTTTTTGAAAAATCCTTTAAACATTGGACTTAGATTTATTTTTGGATTTTTAATAAAAACAACTTTTTTAAATTATGAAACTTGGAAATTTTTTTGAAAAAATCATTCTCAAATATTGGAAATTTTGGGTTTCTCTTTTAGCTTTTTTAATAAAAGCCAATAAAATCAGGACAAGGATTATTTGACCATTTACCCTGCTGTGTTGGAAATAAGGAAATAAAAACCCTTTTTCTAAACCAATAGCTTAACCTTAACTAACTTCTTAACTTAGGTTCCTGGGGAGAGAGAAGTTGAACTTCAGTTATTTAAATTTATTTAAATAAAAATTTTAAAATAGATTGTATTTAAAATGTATACTGTATTTTACATTTTACGAAAAAATGATGGCAGATAATTTTTACTTCAAATAAATGAAATGGTGTATCATAACAGTATACTAATTCAGGGTGGCGACAGAACCGGGAATTCAGGGAAATCAGGGAATTCTCAGGGAAGAATCATTTTCTGGAAAAACTCAGGGAAAACTCAGGGAGGTTTCATTTAACTCAGGGGAAAATTTGGAATTTTGTTTTGCAAGTGGCCGTTTCTTTAAATCCCAGCGAAAAGATCAAAACGGGAATTTCCCCTTCTCTTTGTCCCTCGCGGTAACTACCCTACGTATATAAAATTAGCTAAACGTTGCGAATACCACGACCTTGACCTTATTCCGACTGGCTGCTTGATCGAGTTTTTTCATAAACAAAGACATCTACTGCAGTCTGTGGCACGTATTATTGTTGTAGTCTTCAAGAATCTTCGATCGTCTGGAGTTTTGGATCTTTCTGCACGACCAGCTACGAATTCCAGCTACTTCGACTACGATGAATTTTTTATTAAAAAAATAATTTCATTTGAATTATGCATCAATACAAGGTAAGAATATATTTTGTTTTCATTTAGAGGTACTCTTCCATTAGCCGGGCGCCAATTTGAAGCAAAATCAAAATGTCGCCAATTTTTTTTTCTTTTTCCATTCCAAAAATGAAAGTGTATTTTTTACGTAAACATCCAGAAAAAAGAGTTACATACATTGTATTTTGTTATATTTAACCTGTAACGGCCGGAAATCCAGTAACCGAAGTCTATCGCGGTGCCGCGTTCCCTAATGTCAATAATAGGCGTTTAGCGCCTGCGGCTTTTAAAAATACTAACGGCCGGAAAAGCCTGTAAAAGTTAAACATCCGGTTCCAATTTAATCAACATTTAAAAAATTCATTTTATTTCAAAAATACGTAAATTTGACGATTTTTGCGACATTTTGATTTTGGTTCAAGGTGGCGCCCGGCTAACGGGAAAGTACCAATTTAGATTATGCATGATTTTTTAATATATATGTGTTAGAAATTCTTATATATTTTCGCTATGTTAGTAAGTAGTTAAATAATGTAAAATTTTCAAGGCTAAGCTTCCTTGTCTGTGTCATTTATTGCCAAGATGATTTCGCGCCAATCCTTGCGGCGCGGCTTGTTCTGCTCCCCTCGGGTTTGCTTTGGTTTGGAACGCTACTGTCAATTTTTGCTACACGAGAGCTAATTAGACCGGGAACTACAGCTTAAAGCTGATTCCGAAAGGCAACAAACATTCATGCAAAGAGTGCCGCTCGAACCCGGTAACGTAGCGAGCATAACTGGCGCCCGGGCCACGATACCTTTTTGGTGCCCCCTTCCGAAAAACATATAGTAATATATATAGAATTAGTGAAAAGGACCATTTGGCGCCCCTCTGTAAGTGGCGCTCGGGGCATAATAGACCCCCTCTCGCTACGCCACTGCTCGAACTCCGACTTTCGTACCGAAAGCCAACTCCTTAGGTATTTGGTCATCGTCCGGCTAAACTCCCCTCGGGAGAGCCACCTCCAGAGCCTGACTAAGGCAGGGGCATACGGGGCAGTTGCCCCGGGCCCCCACATCAGAGGGGGGCCCCCAAATCGAATAGAAAGTTTAGTATTAAGTATTAAGTTCTTCATTACTGAAGTAGTGAAGCAGAGGGGGGGCCCCGAAGAAGTTTTTGCCCCGGGCCCCAATTAGGCTAAGTCGGGCCCTGGCCACCTCGATGAGCTACGTCACAAGAATTGCTGTAATAGTAAGCCGGCCGGTTCAGAAGGGTCAAACGTCAGTACACTGATTTTTTTCTGCTGTGTAGGTGACCACTTTGATTTTTTTTTTCGCACTTCCGGGTTTTTGCACGTGTTCTTGGTAATTGATTTTCTAATCTGATTCTGTTTAGTTTGCACACTTCTTTTGGACAATATAGCATATTTATACATTTATATATATATATATATATATATATAATATAATATAATATACATTTATATTAAATTGAAATAGATTGCTTAGATTTTTTGCATAAATATTTTGCACGTGTCATTAATTTTTTAGCCTGATTTTCTTTAATTTATATTTTTTCTTTTAGCTAAATATATTTATACATAGCATATTTATACATATATACAGCATAATATAGTAATATATAATATATTTATATTAAATTGAAATAGATTAAATTAGATTGTTGAATTTATTAATTTTATTTGAAGTGATTAGGATTGTCAATTGAATATTATTTTAGAAAATTATTTTTGCTTTATGAAAAAAATTTTAATTTACAAGTAAGTTTTATTTATTAATAAATTTCTTTATACTCTTATTTTATTGAAAAAGATTACTAAATAAGCTATGTTGTATGTTATCGGTAATAAGCAATGAGAAGTGGCTGTTATGCGTTAATGTGAGGTTTTATTTACAGTTAAATTTAATATTGACACATTCATATTCTTTTAAATTTATTCCTTGCATCTTATTATTTCTCTTTCTTTTTTTTTTTTTAGATAAAAAAATGTCACAATTTAAGAGCTCATTTCAACAGCATTGGAAGTCAAAGTTCACCTGGCGCAGGGAGGTACCAGGCAATAAGAACATAGCCTTTTGCCAACTATGCCAATGAAAGTTTAGTTTGAGCAATATGGGTTTACGAGCAGTGAGAAGTCATAAAAGCATAATATGAACAGTGAGAATGAAAAAGATGTTTTATTATCAGGAAGTGTTGGCAGCTACTTTGCATCATCCAAAACACCTACTTTATCTGATTCTACAGATATAAATGTAACCTGTCAGAACAAGTCGAAGGATATAGATACTATTGCTCCAGCTTTTCTTGAGGCTCAACAGAATAAGCAGTCATGCAACATAAAAAATTACTGTTTAAAACAAAATGTTACAGAAGCTGAGATACTGTGGTGCTTGCAATCTATAATGACACATAAGTCATTACGGTCTGCGGAGAAAGATTTGAAATGTTTCTCCAGGATGTTCCCAGATTCTGATATCGCCAAAAGCATGCAATTGGGCCGGGATAAAATGGCATACGTAATTGTTCATGGTATTTCACCACTTTTTGAGAAAGCCTTATTAGAAGAGGTTCTTGCTTCTGAATATTTTGTCATAGGATTTGGTGAATTCTTTAACAAAAATCTCCCCAAAACAACAGATGGACCTGAATGTGCGGTATTGAAAAGCAGATGAAGTTGGGGTAAGAACTTGTTATTTAACATCGGTATTCCTTCAGCGGAGTCGTGCTTCTGATTTATTAACTGCCTTTTTAGATGCTATGAAGAGTTTTGATATAAAAAATAAGCTTCTATGGCTTTCCATGGATGGTCCTAATGTGAACTAGAAGTTTTTTAAAGACATCTAAGATAACATAAGAGATGGAAATGGAGGACCAGAGATTTTAAACGTTGGGTCCTGTGGGCTGCATGCAATAAATGTTGCATTTAAAACTGGAACTGTGGCGACTGGTTGGAAAATTTTAGAATTCCATAGATCATTGTACTACTTATTTAAAGATTCGCCAGCAAGAAGGTCCAAATACACCTTATATTGAAACTCAACCTTATTTCCCTGAAAATTTTGTTCAGTGAGGTGGCTAGAAAACTCTGAAGTTGTAAAAATGTAGTTTATTAAATGTTCAATCTATAACTTAATATTATCTATCTATTATGGTATACAATAAAAGTATTTTTTACTTGTGTCAAGTGTCAAGTTTATCATTATAGCCGGGGAATTGCTCTGCGAACGGACGAGGAAACTCAGGGAATTTCATGAAAAACACTCTGGAAATCAGGGAAAACTCAGGGAACTTTTTGCTTCAGTTTTTGTAGCCACCCTGTAATTGACAAATCCATTATCAGTTTTTCGTTAACTTAATAAATTTAAGTTGCTTTTAATTTTGTTTATCGATTGTCAATTAGTATACTGTTATGATACACCATTTCATTTATTTGAAGTAAAAATTATCTGCCATCATTTTTTCGTAAAATGTAAAATACAGTATACATTTTAAATACAATCTATTTTAAAAATTTTTATAATTCCAAGTTGTAGTGGATTACAAATAAATTTAAATAACTGAAGTTCAACTTCTCTCTCCCCAGGAACCTAAGTTAAGAAGTTAGTTAAGGTTAAGCTATTGGTTTAGGAAAAGGTTTTTTTTTCCTTACTTCCAACACAGCAGGGTAAATGGTCAAATAATCCTTGTCCCGATTTTATTGTATGCACAAAATATTTGGTTAAGGTCAAATCTGAAGTAAAATTTCATTACCACAATGTCCTAACCAAAATAAATAAATAAATAAATAATAAAGGAGAATCTGGTTACTCACCATAAATTTATGGGTTCATAATTTTTTTACATTTTTCAAAGCTGAATTTTAGATAATTTTTAAATTGCAAGGTATTTAGGTGGTACGAAAATGCTGTATTTTTTTTCTAATTAGCAATATATTAGCATAATATTTTGGTGATTCATTGCTATTTGTCAAAGAGTTAGGGTAAATTGAATACATGGCATTGAAATTTTATCCGTAAGTAAAATCCATTTGACCAAATTTTTTATATGAATCATAATTTGAAAAGGTAGTTTTTAATTAAAAATGTTAAAAAAAATCTAAGTCCAACGATTAAATAATTTTTCAAAAATATTTCTAAGTTTCATAATTTAAAAAAGTGGGTTTTATTAAAAAAGCTAAAAGAAAAACCCAAAATTTCCAATATTTGAGAATGATTTGTTCAAAAAAATTTCCAAGTTTCATAATTTAAAAAAGGGGTTTTTATTAAAAACCCAAAATCTAAGTCCAACATTTAAAGGATTTTTCAAAATTTTTTCTAAGTTTCATAATTTAAACAGGTGGTTTTTATTAAAAAAGCTAAAAAAATTCAAAGTCCAGCGTTTTGAAAACACCACTTAAAACATATTGGCGAGAATTTTTCCACTCCTCAAAACACGGCCAAGTTGGCGCAAAAAAAATCCAAGATGGCGGCCGTGCACACAAATCTAGAGTAGTCCCGATATAATATATGTACATTAAATTGAAATACACATGCAAAAATTATTTGCACGTGAATAATTTGCATGATATTTTAATCTGATTTTATTTATAGATTTTATTTTTGTTTAATATATTTATACATAGCCTATTTATACATATATATAGCATAATACATGATTATATAAAATATTTATATTACATTGAAATAGATTGAATTAGCAGTATTGTTTCTAAATATCTGGCTGCATTAGTTAGACTGTACAAGTCGGATTTTAAAATCAGCTGCAAGCATGCTTTTTTTTTCCAAGAACGTTTTTTTTAATTATAAACTTCAATATTTTTAAAAAAAAAAACCTCACTGTAATAATTTTTAGTAAAGCATTCTATTGCGATGATAGTGTATCTTTTAAGGTGACTGCCTACGTTGAAAATGTCATTTTTTGACTATTTTGGTCAATTTTATTTTTTCCAGGAATCGTGCAATTCAATCTTTTCTCTTTTCAAAACCGTTTTGATTTTCATTCTACATCAATTAGAAGCAGAGTTAAAGCTATTTTAAAAAATGTCTGCTATAAAATTGAAGTGGCAAACAACTTGAACTGAGTTTTTCTCAGAAATATGTTTTTAGCACAAATCTTTACCGTTAAAATGATATTTCACACAATAATACATATAATTTGATAAAATTTTCGGGAAATGTTTTAGATGCTATTGTTAATGAAATGACGCTCAATAATTGATGCATAATAATAAATAGTTAAATAGCTTTTGTTTGGGCAGCAGCATACGCCGAAATTTTCAAAAGTGGGGGGGGGGGGTTACTATGAAAAAGTAGTTTTGAGCAATCAGTGCAGAGCTTGAACCTATTGAAGTAATATATGTAATCAGAAAAAATGGGGGGGGGGGGTTAACCCCCATCAACCCCTCCCCTGCATACGCCATTGTGTTTGGGGCTGTTTTTATAAGGAGAGGAATGATGAATCAGGGGAAATTTTCATATTGCAACATTTTTGCATTTTAAAATTTGTGGGTCATTTAAGATAACTGTCATATGTGTCGCATTTTAGCTAATTTTCATTGAAAATTACTTCAAATTGACCAATTTATAAAAATGTATGGTATTTACTGGCAAGTTTTTGTTTATTTTTTAATTTTCAAGTGCTATTTTACCATAAAAACAAAAAAATCTTTAAAAAATGATTTTTTAAAAAAATTGGCTCCAAATGTAGGCAGTCACCTTAAAACAATATTTCAGGTGATTATAATGGGACATTTTATTATTTTGTTTTGTGCCACTTTCTCGAATTATATTACTTTATTTTTCAGATCTAATAAAAAAAGTATTAAAAAATTTCACCTTCAAATTAGAAAACAATTTAAAATTAACAAATCAGACAGCAAACATTCAAGTAAATTTAAATGTTCCAAATTGCAACACATCAGGTTGCAAAACAGTAATATTCTGTAAAAATTTCTTATATTTTAACAAGGTTATGAATCTTTTTTTTTATTGGAACTGTTCAATTATTTACCATCAAGTTTTGACAGGTACTATCTACGGTATGTACTGTATAGTAGTGTGCTTTTCAGAGCGAATACCTAACATAACGGCAAAATTTTCTTAAATTTTTAAAAGTCTGTAAATTTTCCAATACCTTTCACGTTTTCATAGCGTTTCAATTAAATTAATAACAACTATTCATTTTATATATTCGGGACTTGAAAATGTAAACATGAAGTTAGTCATTCATTCATCACGTTTTTACATGTACTATCTACGGTATGTACTGTATAGTAGTGTGCTTTTCAGAGCGAATACCTAACATAACGGCAAAATTTTCTTAAATTTTTAAAAGTCTGTAATTTTCCGATACCTTTCACGTTTTCATAGCGTTTCAATTAAATTAATAACAAGTATTCATTTTATATATTCGGGACATGAAAATGTAAACATGAAGTTAGTCATTCATTCATCTTTTTTTTATATATATATATATATATATATATTTATATTTTAACCATACTAGCCGCTGCGTGACCAGCATGGTCACTTTTAGTTTTAAATTTCCTTTTGCAAAACAACGCAACTGAAAGTGACATATGTAAGGAATGTTACAATTACCTGTCATCATAAATATATGTTGTTAAGGGGTATTCTCTATTAAGCTGATTCTAAAACATCGTGATCAAAAAATGTGAATTTCCATTACCTTAGAACAGAGTTAAAGACAAGACTGAGAAAGCCCACATCAATGATTTTAAAAATTACATCCCTCTTTGTATGTACTATTTTTCAAAATTAAGATATCTATACTTTATCATTACAACAAATAAGAAATTGCAGGGGGAAAATTTGGAATATAGTGTTGATTACATCACTCTCTGTATGAATTACTGTTAACAATTCAGATATCTACACTTAATCATATTAAATAATAAATTGCTGGGAAAATTTCTTCATTTATAAAATGGAGCAAAAATTCAGCAATTTTTCAAAATTAAGATATCTACACTTTACCATTACAAGAAATAAGAAATTGTTGGGGGGGAAATTTTAAATACAGTGTTGATTACATCACTCTCTGTATGTATTACTGTTCACAATTCAGATATCTACACTTAATCATATTAAATAATAAATTGTTGGGAAAATTTCCTCACTTATAAAATGGAGCTAAAATATAGTGTGGATTTCAACTATGATATTCATAAAACTTCTTGATATACAGATTTGAGTATTTCAAAAGTAGGAGATACTAAAGCTACAGAATCAAAAGAATGGATTCTAGATAAACCTACATACAACTGTCCATGGTTAAACACTGGATTTGATAGGTCTAAACATGTATTGTCAAAAGATCAGCGGTTGTAACTTATGCCGCCACTACACACACGCGGTTTTAAATTGCGGACAGCCGCTGTTTACATCCGGTAGTTGCAGCCGTTGCCATTCGAAGTGTAGAAATATCGTAGATTTTTGTGCCGCTTACCTACGCGTTTTATATATAGGGATTATTTTAACCAGATATTACAATAATATCAAATTTTGTATTTTCGGAAAGTTGCAAACTCGGCGCATGGATAGTGATATGTTCAAAAGTGTCTGTACGGTAGCGTGCTTTTCAAAGCGAATACCTAATATAACCGCAAAATATTCTTACATTTTTTTTGAAGTGTTTTATTGAATATTTCTAAATTACCAACACACGTGGCTTTCATATGAATTTCTAATATCTTAATAAGGTTATGAACCCTTTTTTTTATTGGAATGTTTACTTAATAACCGTCAAGTTTTGACGGGTACCATCTAGTCTTTTATGTTTATCACGGAAGATGTTAGATAATTGTATATTTCCCAGCTCACGAAATGAACGCTACATTGCATTTTGAATGATTCTAAGTTTTGTTATTAAAGATTGCTAAAATTTCATTATGATGAAATGGGAGCGCGACTTTTAGCAATCTTTTAAGCCTGTTACGGAAGATGTAAGTAAATTGCATTTTTCATAGTCAACGTAATGAATATTAGATTGCATTGGGAATGATTCTAAATTTCGTTATAAACGATTGCTAAAATTTCATTATGAGGAAATGGGAATATAACTTTTGTCAAACTTTTATGCCTGTTACGGAAGATGTAAGCAAATTCTATTTACATAGTCCACGTAATGAACGCTAAATTGCATTCTGAACGATTCTAAAGTTCGTTACAAATGATTTTTTAAAATTTCATAATGGTGAAATGTGAATGTAACTTTCAGCAATCTTTTATGTCAGTTACGGAAGATGTAAGTAAATTGTATTTTTAACAGTCCACGTAATAAATTCAAGATTGCATTGGGAATGATTCTAAATTTCATTATAAACGATTACTAAAATTTTATTATGATGAAATGTAAATGTTTTTTTAAGTCTAATGTGAAGGCACTTGTCGTTAGACATTTACCGATGTAAATGTAACATTTAGCAATCTTTTAAATCTGTTACGGAAAATGCAAGTAAAGAGTCCACGTGAAGAATGCTAAATTGCATTCTGAACGATTTTAAATTTCGTTATAAACGATTGCTAAAATTTCATTATGATGAAATGTAAATGTAACTTTTAACAATCTTTTATATCAGTTACGGAAGATGTAAATAAATTGTATTTTTACCAGTCAACGCAATGAACAGGTATATAATGAACGAAGGGATATTAGATTTCAGTGGTTATCATTAATACTCCTCTAAGTGCAAATGCTATATTATGGGATCAGTAAAGTAGTTTTTCCTATATAGGACTGGCTTATAAGTTCTGATTTTGACTAGATGGGCATTTGAGCTTTTTATAGGTAAGAGGAAAAAATAATGGCTAGTTTCTAGAACAGAATCCTGCGAATCTACAAATTACCGAGAATTTCTCAGGACAAGAAATTTAGCAATATTAATCTGTTAATTTTTGTAGGGATAAGTACGCACTGAAGATTTGATAGATCTTAATTATTGAACAAGATATAGATGGATTGTGTGTGAGAAAACATAGTTTGGGGGAAGAATCAAAATAACATGTTTTGAATCTAAAAATATGAACACAAGCCCATTACGGACTTTTGGGTGGGGGATCCTATCCTCTCCCACTCTCTGACATCATAGAGGAACTTTCCGAACGTTCTTTAGCATGTCGATATTAGGCCTAGACCTGAAGGTATTTAATGGCGCTTGTAAGGATTCGAACAGAACACCCTGACACGCTACCACTTGGCTATCTCGGGCCCAATATAAGTAATTGAAAATATCAATACAATTAGGGAAGATAGTCAATAATTCAGGGGAATGAAACCAGTCATTGTTAAATATACATACATTGGGGAAACCTGTGGAGGACGCTACTCAAATAAAAGTACGCATAGCTTATTAAAATCCCCAATTAGAAAAACAAAACAAAAACAAAATGGCAACTTTTGAGATATACATCATAGTCATACATCAGGCCTTGAAGCGTTTGGTGTGATTGCCTGTATGGAATTATTTACAGATGCAAACTTTAATATAAATTGAGAAATATTAGAGAGCTTTACAGAACTTCGTCTGTGTCAAACGGAAGAGGGGACTTAAGAGGGATTCGGCCCTCACAGGGATTGAGAAGTAAAAGTTCATGTTCCCGTGACAGTGTAATGAAGCACGCCCGAAAATGAGACAAACCAATAAAGCATGATGGGGAGGAAAAGGCGGAAATGAAAGAATCAGGAAAATGAAGACGTAGCATTAAAAGAAATATGATTAAATATATTTTGAAGACCAGAGAAAAGTGAAAGAGTCAGGGCCCGACTTAGCGTAATTGGGGCCCGGGGCAAAAACTTCTTTGGGGGCCCCCCTCTGCTTCACTACTTTAGTAATGAAGAACTTAATACTTAATACTAAACTTTCTATTCGATTTGGGGGCCCCCTCTGATGTAGGGGCCCGGGGCAACTGCCCCGTATGCCCCTGCCTTAGTCAGGCTCTGGAAAGAGTAGGAGGTATGTTTCCAATAAGGTTAAAAAGTGATAGGTCCTTCTCTAAAACTGGAGCATTACTACAAATAGCAAAGTTCTCTAGAAAATCTAATTATCTGTTACCATGGTGAATAACTTTAGAGTCAGAAAATTTGAATTCGCATCTCAGGAGTGTTTCTTAGTTTGTATTCTTAATGCGAAGTTTAAGAAGCTGTGTGCGTTTGTTTATTTACCATAAAATTTTTACTTTTGAATTAGGCATATGAAGTTTTCAGCTCCATTCCTTTTTATGAAATATAAATGTATGAGGTAGAATTTATACTTTCTTTTAAATATACAGTGAAACTTATCTAGGACGGCGAGGTATGGTTCCGAAAAAAAAGTGGCCGTTTTGAGACGTGGCCGTCGTAAAGAGGGTTCTTCTACAACACTGGCTCTATGGAGTCTTGAATCGGTTCTGAACAAACAGTCTAAATGGGTGGTCGGCTAGCAAAATTTTCTTGTATATGTATACTTTAGAACTCTTTGACGCGTTTTTCTATTTTGTAACCAGATAATACTGTTTGTAATCCTAATACAGTTTTAGAATCCTAAACGACTGCGTTTTCAGACGAAACAATAAAAAGAAATTCGAAGATTTTCACAAAAACAGTGCTTTTAACGTAGGTAGATACCTTAGACTAGGGGTCTTCAACCTTTTCATGTTCGCGAGCCACACCAATAAATTCACAAAGTTCAGTGGGCCACACATCTGTGAAATAAGTAGTTTGGCAGAGGAAAAAATGTATTGTTTGCAAACGAACTTCAGCCTTTGAGATGATTGCTTGATTTGTTTTTTATAGCATGATGATGAAGGATTTATTCCTTCAAAATACGTCACTGAAGTTTTGTGTGTATTGTGTGTTTTAAAAAGTATTTTGCACCTTTATACCCATTATTAATTAAAAAATGTTTTTAGTTATTGATTTCTACAAACAAACAAAAAGTGGGAGTTGAATCAATGTATTTTGTTCTTTATATTTCATGACACAGAATGAATGCAAGAAGACGAGACGCACGTGAGATTCTGGAAAGAAAGAGCCTTGGCATGCTGCTTTTTCTTTCGTCTTAAGATTCTGAATACAATTACCAGTCTATTATTTTGATAAGCCCATGTACCGGCGCTGCTTTCACCCGTGCATTCTTGATCTTTTTTGTGGGGAGAATTTTCCGTTCTAAGTTTTTTTTTTTTGTTTGTAAATTTATATCAAACTTTCGTTTTGCATGATCAAAATGTTTCGGCGAGCCACGGATTAAAGACCCCTACATTAAACAGTGAATGTGTTTTATTAATCTGGAAGGAATGCGCCGAAAACGCTGCTAGAATTTCAGATACAGTTAAAGAAGAGGCGACAACAAACCATTCAGGACAAATGATCACGCAGTTTCGGGACACAGGCTTTCCAAATGGGAAATGTGAGTTTGAGGAAATAAATGTTTCGGAAATTCACCGTTGCACTGTTGGTAAAAGATACGGAGCTCGTGTTCTTTCATATCATTTGAGCTTACCGAATACCACGGTACACAAAATTCTTCGTAAAAATTTGCGTTTCTAACCTTATAAAAATGTTTATCCATAAAGATAACGCTAAAAGTGTAAAGTTGAAAGAATGGATGCCATATCTCGGATATTTGAGGAACATTTATCTTAGAGTGTAACAAAGTATCCATTAGTCTTTAGAATGCAATAATAACCTTCCATCATATGGATGATTAACCCTTCAGCGGGCGCGTCAATTGTTTTTGAACACCAGCAGGCGCGCGTGGCACAAAGTGCAACGTCTCTTTCAACCTTGATTATTCCTTTTGCAATGAACTTTTTTTTCAGATTGAAAATAATAATTCTACGTTTTATGACAATATATAAAATGTTGATAGTATTGAGATATATTTATAATTAAAGGCCAAAAAATGCGTATACAATCGCCTTATTTCAAAACTGTCCGGTTTATTCGATCTAAGGAGAACTAGCGAATTCATTCCTATTATGTCCAAAAACCTAAAAAGCAATGAAATTGTCCATCTTCGTGATATGTGGGATACTTTGTAATAGCTGCACATTTGATCGACTACAACAACTCCTGCTTTTGCCGTAGTGTAATACAGTATAATCGCTGGTTTACCACGGTTAAATCCCGACTAACAATGAATGGAAATTAATACAGAGGTCAGAAAAATCAGACCTGAATTAGAAAGGGTGTAGCTATAAATAGAAACTGCTCAGAGCATTAAAATCTTACATGTGAAAACAAACTATCCAAAATTACGAAAATGTTGCACTTTATACACGGGCGAGCTCGCTGAAGGGTTAAAGAACTTGGCTCCAGACATGATATATTGCTGTAACGTATTTTCTACTTTTGGTTATTTTTTAAACTAATTTTTTCTTGTATTACTCTTTTGCCGGTGATCTGATTTGTATGGATACGAGATGGCTATTTTTTTCTCTAGAAGTTTTTAACAGATGAATTTTAATAACGAACATCTTATTTATAAATTAAAAAATGGAAGCTGGTAAGGTATTTGCGTACTTTAAAGGTAAGGTATTTGCGCACTTTTTTCAAAAATATAAAGTACTGATTCAATACATAGTAAATTATTCTAAAACCAAATATGCCTATACAGAAAACACCGTCCGGTGATACAGCCAACCATTTGAAAACTGACCCTCATGAGTTTGAAACTGTTCCTGCTTTTTTTTACCTTGGTTCTTTAGTTAATGCAAAAAAACTATGTCATTTCTGAAGTTCAAAATCGTTTCTCACTGGCCAACAAAACGTTCTTTGGATTTCGCTCTTTATTGAATTCTCAGTGTCTCTCCAGAAAAACAAAGCTTCTTATCTATAAAACTGTCTTTAGGCCAGGTCTAATGTATGGTTCAGAAACTTGGCATCTAAGAAAAAATGGAGAATACGGAATTGCAATCTTCGAGAGAAAGATTCTCAGAAGCATCCTTGGTGGTGTCAAAGAAAATGGCCTATGGCGGAGACATTTCAATTCAGAAATCTATAGATTTTTTAAAGAGCCCGATGTTATTAAAATTTTTAAAATTAAAAGAAGGAACTGAGTCTCTCATATTGCTAGAATGGATGAAAAAAATCCAGTAAAGAAAATTTTTGTTGCAAGGCCCCTTACTAGTCGGAAAAGAGGAAACCAAAACTAAGATGGCTCGGCTCTGTTGAATCAGATTTTAGAGTGATTGCAGTGAGGAACAGGCAGAGCAGGTCTAGAAATAGGTTGTCTTGGAGGAATCTTCAACAGAAGGCCCTGGCCCACCCTGGGCTTTAGTGCCAAATATGATGATGATGATGATGATGATTAAATGCATACATTTTTATTTCAAATGGTATATAAATTCCTGAACAAAACATGTACAAATACATAACATTTAAAAATAATAGGGATTTTTTAAAATAAATTTTTAGTACAATTAAGTGCTTACAACCAGAGCCTGACTAAGGCAGGGGCATACGGGGCAGTTGCCCCGGGCCCCCACATCAGAGGGGGGCCCCCAAATCGAATAGAAAGTTTAGTATTAAGTATTACGTTCTTCATTACTGAAGTAGTGAAGCAGAGGGGGGGCCCCAAAGAAGTTTTTGCCCCGGGCCCCAATTACGCTAAGTCGGGCCCTGCTTACAACAGAGACCATACACTCCACTCAACTCAATATATTTTAATTTCTTTTATACTATAAACTACTGTGACACTTGTCGCCCAGTGGCTAAGTGGTTAAGGCATCAGCCTCCACGCCGGGGGTGCGGGTTCGATTCCCGCATAAGACTTGGCTGTATTCTGGGGAACCGGTCAGTCTTCCGCCTGCAAATGGAGCCCCGTCTAGAAAGGGGAGCTGCAACCCATCGAACACCGCCGGTGTCATCGTTTGTCAATAAAATTCTTCTGTGATTGTGTCCTTTGTCTGTTTCTATTTCCTTATATTCATATGTACACCGGACTGGGGTGTAATGTCGTCATCCCCCAGGGACATTAGCCAAAAAAAATCAAGCGAACTGTGACACTTACCTATATTCTGAAGTAAAAGTTTTACATATTTCCAAAAATCACTGAAATATACCAAAAAAATGAAAAATCCCTGATTAAAAAATTATCTTTATATAGTGCAGGAATATGTAAAATGATTAAATTAACACATATAGCTTAGCTTTTAGGTCAAAACATAATTAGTAATATATTAAACACCATTGCAAAATTTCTTTAAAATATATTGAAAGCTTTTTAAAGGATTAGCTTCCTCGTTTACAAAAGTAACTGATAAAGGAGTTTTCTAGAAAATGCATTTAAAGATGTTACGTCCGGTCTTTTAATATGACTTTAAGTTTATTAAATTGGTCATAGATTCTCATCCAATGATTGTAGGAACAAAAGTAAAGCAGTTTTAGAATTCTAAAAGAATGGCTTTTGAAATAGAGCAATAATAAAATTTTGAAATTTTGTACCAAGACAGCCATTATAACGTAGGCAGAGATACCTTAATAGTTTTAAAAGTTCAGCACGTGTGTTAAATACATTGAACCGCAAATATTTACCAGTATGTCTCAACTGATTACGTAACTAAAATCACTGTACCACTGAAATAACTGTATAGATTGTTATTATGATCTCAAATATTGCAAAATACGTATGTAATTTTTAATTCGAGGGAGGTCTAAATGCGGGTACCTTTAGAGACAAAATATTTACATTCCTTATGCTATTATATCCACCGTTACATTTCACCCCCTAATATGTACTTAACCATGTTGTGTTAAAATAATACTTCTGTTTAATTAACTAATATCGACAGTTGAGAAATAATTAACGTGAGTCAATATTTACTTAATACTGAGAAATTCGGGACCCGATAATTATATTTTGCACTTTAAAGAGTTTTCAAAGATGTGATTTTGTTAAATTTACAGCATTTGGGAAGTTTTGTAATGCTAAACCGATTTTACGTTATTTAAGTAATCTTTTTATTTTAAATGCCTATTATGTTGCATATATTTCAATACGTTTTATTATTCTAAAACTTTCCCAGTGTTATCTTTTATTTCATTTCAAGAAAAATATCCGATTAAGCAATTAATCCGTTGTTTCTTTGTCTTGTGTTTCACAAGAATAATACAATTAAAATGCGTAATAATTAATACTAATGAAAATTACACAAAAATATTTTTAAACGAATATTTTTGAAACTTTTATTTTGAAAAACAAACGTTCTTTTGGAAACTAATTGCATAAAACATAATTCTAATTAACGAAGTTATTATGCTCTGAAAGAAATTTTTTGAAGAGTACATTGAAAGGATGTGCTATACATGTTAACTTCATTTACTTCATTCCGTTTTAATGTTATTTCTTTTGTTGACTTTTAGATTGAAAAATTAAGTTGTGTAAACAGAAAAATCTAGTTGCTGAAATGAAGCTCTTTTGTATGAAAAATTCATCAACGGTGATATCTAGGTTCAAATGTTAGAGATGATTTTTTTTAAAGAATAAGAACCAGTATTTGGAATCTATTTAAATATGCATTTCAAAATTATCTATATAAAAAAATGGAGGATAATTCAAAATGCGTACGTCATAATTAAATGAACGATTTTAAATTCCTATCGTCGGCGTGAATATTTTATTACCAAATATAATGTTCTGAGAAAACTGTAATGACATCTAAAAAAGAGTTAAAAGTACTTTTTTAAAAACAAAATGTATCGGATTTAACTTAAAATAAATCGAAATATCCTAAATATTTCAAAATTAAAATTATATATAAACAGCTTTTTAAGTGAATTTTGCTAAATATCTGATTAAGTCAAAAGATAATAATACCGTGTTAACTCTGTCTCTCCTGGAAATTGCAGAAAACAGACGTGTTACATTCTGAGAAAAACTGACAATAGAAAGAGTTTTGTTCTAATCAAGATTTTTGTAGCCCCAAAAAAGTGATGTTTATTGTGTAAGACAGTTTCCTTTATTCTCGGATCAGAGTAAAAGTATCAGTGTATTTTTGCTGCTAATTAATCAATATCCCTAAAATTGAAGACAGGTAGGGAGAAACAAACTTATGTGTGACATATTAAAGCCCTAAATCAATGTTTTCTATTTCCTAAAATTAAATTTGTTGTAGGATTGCGAATATTTATAGTTTACCCTAAAGCATTGTTCACCGAAAAAAATATCTATTAATAGGGTCATCATTTTTACAAAAAGTTGAGAACCGTGGGGGAAACCATTTAAGACTCAGAAGATTGTGCCGAGATGCAAGAGGTGAGCGTCTTTTCGTTTACAAAAAAACTTTGCTTCTTTATGAATAAAATTCTTTTATTTGTGAATGTAGATTCCAATAATATTGTAAGAAATAGGAAAGTGGACAATCAAAATAGTGATAATGATCATTAGCCGGAATCAGGATTCGATCCACGCCTTCAAGTTTAGAGGCCAGTATTTTGACAACTTATCTATCTCGGTGATGTGAGGAACTTTAACCCACCCTGATTCCAATAATATTGTAAGAAATAGAAAAGTGGACAGTAAAAATAGTGGTAATGATCATTAGCCCGAACAAGGATTCGATCCCCGTCTTCAAGTTTAGAGGCCGGTATTTTGATAACTTATCTATCTCGGTAATGTGAGGAACTGTAACCCACACTGATTCCAATAATATTGTAAGAAATAAGAAAGTGAACAATCAAAATAGTGGTAATGATCATTAGCTGGAACAAGGATTCGATCCTCGCCTTCAAGTTTAGAGGCCGGTATTTTGATAACTTATCTATCTTGGTGATGTGAAGAACTGTAACCCACCCTGATTCCAATAATATTGTAAGAAATAGGAAAGTGGAAAATCAAATTAGTGGTAATGATCACTAGCCGGAACCAGGATTCGATCCACGCCTTCAAGTTTAGAGGGGTATTTTGGCAATTTATCTCTCTCGGAGATGTGAGGAAACTGTAACCTCCCCACACTTTTTAAAGACAAAAACACATGATGCTGGGATTTTAATTTTTAAAACTTTTACTGTAGCGTAGATATTAACGCTACAGTTAATATGTGCTAATTTTACCCCAATTTAATCTAGAATTTATTTAATATCAGGAAAGACTTTAATTCAGTCACTTTGTCAAGCAATATTTTACGTTAACAGGTGTGTTTCTAAGGCCTTGCTTTGAATTCCGGCTGGTCTTCCTTAACGACATCTTTGCTCATGCATGCACATCTGTGCGTAAATAGAATCAGCTCGATATTGTTGAAGAAACCATTACGGTTCTCTTTTTTCCAGGATTTTTAAAAATTACGGTTTCCTGTGGAATGGCTAACAAACAACGTGCCATATGCGAAATCCCATCCGAAAGCAGTTTGTCATTTACGCGGCGCTCAGGGCGACGCATCCACAAAGCACGCCGTTTCACAGGCCCCCAAAGGCAGTACCGTTAATTGAATCAGTGCAGCTTCTGAGAAAAACGCTTTGGCGATAAATCGCCAAATTTTGGTGAATTTCAAAAGTCGCCAGGTCTCACATGCTCAGCCAATCACCGCTTTTTAAATCTGCCGCGCCTTTACGTCATAGGCAGATGGTTGCAACTTTTCACCTGTTATTGCCCTTTTAACTCAATGCGCGTCCTGCCTTCACACTAGGTACGCTACGGCGCTTGGCATCTTGGCACACAACTTTCGTGTAACCCTCGCTCCCTCTACTCCTGTCTGAGAAAGAACTTGAATATAGATCACGATTTGTTTCTAGATATGTTGTTAGATTTGTTTCTAGGGCTTATGGTCTGAATTCCTGAAAGAATCCCTTTACTTTTCCGTCACTTTGTTTTCTGTTACGCTGTTTTGTGTTAATTTAACTATTGTTTATTTATTGCTACTTTTTTATTCGTTTGCTCCGTTAACCACAAAAATCAACATGCAAGTCAATCAAGTTTCAAACGTCTCCGCTTAATGGCAGTGCCAGAAACAGCTCATACGAGAGAGCTCAGATAAATTTTGGATAAATGAATCAAAGGTATCACAAAAAGGTATATTTATGTTTAGAAACAGTTAATCTTTATGATATCTTTAAAATTTACATTTCAAAAAAAGTTCCTGAATAAAACCTACTCCGACATCAAACAAGTATAATAGAAATAAAATACAAATTTTGGAAACTTGTGTAAAATTTTAAACTGGCCTGTTTCCCTTAGTATTTTCAATGTATAAATTTTAAAAAAGGATTAATAACCCGTAATCAAGTTGATTAATGATTCCACTTCAATGCTGGGGATATTTTTCACTACTCTTTCCTTTGTAAAGAAAGTAACTTGCAATAATCCTTTATATTGAACATTTATGACGGTTTTCTCGTATCTCATTTTCAAAACAAGCATTCTTAAAGAAAATTCTCGGTTTCTTCCACTTTATTTATTTAAACTGAAATCAGGATTCTAGAGTTATTAATTTAAAGCATTCGAAACCACATTTTGGTGAGCATTAAAAAAACTCCTCCAAAATTTGTGGGAGTTTCAAATGCTATATCTGGTTTTAAATGCTGTAAGGGAATTTACACATGAAGTATTAATAAAACCCTCACTCATATTCTCATTTAACAATAACAAGCTATTTCATTTGTAACTATCATTTTTAACTTGTTCAGCAAAAATGTTTTTTTTATATTTATTTTTTATACCATCCCTTAATAGCTATGTTTCAGTGCAAAATATAATTTTTTTCTCAATATTCGCCAATGAAGGGCTTTTGAGAGATTTAATTCTTTAGCTCCAGCCTGAAAATTTCAGTGACTATTTTGGCAAGTATATTTTTAAAATATACCAGATAATGAAAATCCCAAGTAAAGCGACTAATCTAAACTAAAGTGATAAACAAAGTTTTATTTCCCAGGGAGATGCATCTCCTCCAGAAATCCCAGAACATAAATTATTATCTCACACTTTATCATTCAAACGAGGTTTCGGTGTAGATTATGTTATCATTAAGTAATCTGGGAGTCCAAGAGAGTCCTCTCGAGAATTTATGGTGGTTTGTAAACGGCGTGCGGGACGAACATCTTGTTTCCTCCAGGGAAAGGTCGAAACTGTGCCGTCTGGGTGTATCACTCTCTTATCACAATGTTGTAATTAAGAATCGTATCCAGTCATTTCACAGGTCCATTTTGCGTCAGATGGAAACTGAGGCACACATGATGTATTTCCACCAAAATTCGTGAGTTAAAGAATTTATCAGAAAAATTCACCAGCATAGGAATAAATTACTTTAATCGTGAGCCTAATCTCATATTTTGGGAATTTATGTTCTGTTTTTCGAATTTATAGAAAAGTATTTCGAGGTTATTATCTTGCCCATAAATGTTTTCTAATTCAGACCACAGTTTGCTTTTGTATGATTCACAGAAATGTAAATTTCCTTTAATCTACACTTCAGCAAACTTGATGATTATAAAATATTACGCTTTTTTCCATATAAACTCGGATAGAAATTGGAAATACAGCCCCTAAACCAATAAAACAAGTCCGGAATTAGAACAAAAACATTAAAACACTCTCTATAAATCTATAATTTAATCTAAGTTCGCTAATTTCGAAAGCGAATTCAGCTTTCTTCCTATAGTAGAGTGAGGTATTTTCTTTCCTGGCATACTGGTAAGCATTTCCCCTCTACTTTGCTACTGAAGAAGAAAGCTGAATTTGCTTTCGAAATTCGCAAATTGATTAAATTACAGTTACTTATAGGGATATATTAAGGTTTTCTAAACCTTGACTTTTGTGTTGTTTTGGAGTTGACCCACAGTGAAACATATTAAATTGATGACCGTCTATCTACGGTCATAACTTAGAAACAAGGGAAACTTATAATTTCTAGCATTTTATCCTCGATAAACTCAGTTTATCCGTCCTTAGTAAGTATATGATCTTCGCAGAACAACACCCCCAAGAGTCAGAAATGAGGGCAAATTAATATTCTGTGTGACACATACTCAGGTCGCCAACAGCTCGCAACTGGAGAGGGAATTTCAACTAACTGAAGATGACCGGTGCGATTAAGAGAAACTTATAGCGCGTAATTCAAAACTAATAAGGCAAAAACTCTGCTTCTCCGAGGCAAAGGCTTTCAGCAAAAAGCTCTCTTTCCCCTTTGAACTGAATAATATATTGCTACCGTCGTATGCTGAAGCCAACACTCAGAAACAAATTTAAGAGTAAAAAATGGCAACATAAAGTGATAGAGATGCAGCCCACACCATATGGTGGCTAAGGTCATAAGTTATTCAGTCTGTGCCCGGAATCGAATCTTATTCAAGATATGAACGTTGCTTTATTGTTATCCCTCCCCCACAGAGAACAACGATAGTTTAAGTACTGGTTATTATTATAATAAAAAAGTGATGAACATAACTAGATGTGTTTATGGCAGAGTGTCCCCAGGAGGAAGCTTTTCGATTCAGTACAAACCAGTTCTAGGATTTATTGGGGATATTGAAAAGCCTTCAGTGGCAATTTAATCACAGACTATAATTTATAGATCAAAATATCATTTAAAATCTTTTCCACTCGTCCCAACAGCTGTTTATTCGAGTTGCTGATATATTGCCGTTACTAACTTAATTTTGACAATGATTTTTATATTCTTTATATTTTAGACATTATAATAACTGAAAAATATTTCTATATAGTCTTCTCTAGCGCATATGGATTTGTGAGAATAAAGTTGATCATTGACATATAACTATACAGATTAATATTTAAAGCTTGAATGATGAAAGAAATGACTCCCATAACATTTATAATTTCTTGCATTTTTTTTCAGTGTATTGCAGGAAATCTATTTAAAAAAAATAAATGAGGAGCGCGTTAAAACGTCATTTATTCTAAGAGAATTTGTGACTTGAATATATGACTTCTCTGCTCCTGTTTCATTCTTTAAATGTTACTCATTTGAAAAGAAAATGAATGAAAAATATGAAGCAGAAACATAATGCAGAAAGATGGAATATATCATTTCCAAAATGATGGAAAAAAATAAATTCAAAAGTAAATCTTAACTTTTCTATTACAAATATTGACATCAAAATCATAAAAAATGGAAGTTGTTTCCCGAGCTATCTTATAAAAATATATTACACACAATGCTTAGAAAAATCGAGAAAAAATATATAAGAAACAAAACTTAAGCACAATCTTTTATAATCTCTGGAATTTCCTTCTAACTCTCAAATACATTAATCTTGGACCTGAGCTTTTTGTTCGTTTTTCGTATTTTATTTTTCAAGATCGGATGTTTTAAAAGCGACTTTCGGATGACTTTCTGGCCTCTGACATTTTTGGCAGCAACAGTTGAATTTAATTATGCAGAAAAAGTACATTTACTATCGCAATTTTTTAAAAATTCTACCGCTTTAAAGTATCTGTATGACAATGATTGCAAATGAAGACATTAAATGCATAAAGTATTATACATTTACTGAACTCCCAATTCTTACAATCTTGTGATAGGTTTCTTTTTTGATATCCTAGGAAATCAATAAAACTGAAACAAAAATAAAATATTCTTAATTTGACAGATAAATTTATACTACGAGAAACGTATCAGGTAGAAACAAAAAGGGATTTTACATAGAAAGAATGAAATAATTGATCTTGCAGTTAAGTTTCCGAGCTGAAGAAAAATATACCTCAGCCCTCACTACTATTTTCCCTATGAAAAATTACTTTCATGACTTCACACTTACGAATCAGTCCAAGCCAGTTATTCTACGTATGTTAAGTAAGACTTATGTTCCTTCTGCATCCTCTTTATGTTCCTTCTGCGTAACTTCCAGTTCTCGTAATTAAAAATAACGTTAGTATCGCAGTTAAAGGCCACTACTGTATACATCTGGCTTTGCCCAAGATTATGGACAATTGCGCTCTTTAAAAAATGAAAACAATATTGCCTTATTTTTAAAATACTGATCAGTTTTTGGTTTAAGTTCCCTTTAATAACCGCATATCTTTCAAATATTTTCTTAGGTGTTATGCAAATCCTTATTCTGTAGCAAGATAAATAACACCATATACAGTTTTATGCAAATGTAGAAACGAATATGTAGCGTATAGATGGTGTAAGAAAAGGGTAGTTTAAGAAAAAATGGTCATCCACAGTAATATGTAGTTTTAATCGATGACATTGTGCCCGATGCATGTGAATGGGACAAACATATCGAGTATGGACGGGCCCGTCGGTGAGAATTTTAATTAAGGTGTAGAGAATAAATAGTGATCACCTCGCCCAGGATACGGATTGTATTTAACAATTTAGTTGCTACTTTGATGCTAACAACTTTGATGCTAACTGAAACCGAGTCTATAGATAATTTTTTTTTACCTCTTGAACCCGGGGCCCAGGATTGCCCAAGTTGGTCGGCAGATCTGTACTGTTTGTCCGGTGCCCAGGGCTGTAAAGAAATATCACTGAACAAAGGAAACCAACCTTTGGCTGAATTTGCAGGAATTGCCACGCAGTCCCGGTCGGTCTTCAGTTTGAACAGGGCTGTGGAGACCAGAGTACGTCATAGTTTGCGTACTCCCTCAGAGTTGAATCGGACTTTGAGACGTATGCGATGTGCGATTCGCGTTTGGCCTGCTTTCATTCCGAAGAGGAGAAATTGCTGATGAATTGCAGTCTACTAGTGGCTCTCATTGTAACACAAGTTTCAAGTATAATTTTATTATATTTAATTTTTCATACTGTGGGTTCATCTATTAATTTTTTTCACACAAGCATTTTTCTGATAACTCAGCCTAATAAATAAGTTTGTAATTTTTAAAATGTAGTGTGGGGTATTTTCACACACAAGCTAGTATTTACTCACAAGTCTTACTACTACCCTGTATAGGCGAGAGTCTAGGTCGCCGTAATCTTAACGCATTACCTCTTGAACCCCGGATTTGGTAGCATGTACTCATAAAAATCAAATTTACTTTATCAGATAGAAATGATTATTAATGCGTTAAGGATACTGTGTACTAACCCTATTGGATTCACTCATCTCAGTGCTAATCTATGGAGAAATTCACAAAGCAAAACAAAGTTTCACACCAGATAGGCATCAACTGTGAAAGAACTGAAGACTAGTCACTGCAGTAATTCCTATATATGCAGTCGAGGGTCCGCCTGTTCCTTCAATTATTATGGATCTGGGCGCCGGACGGTCAGTTCAGATCTGCCGACCAATTGAGGCAACCTCGGGTCTACTAGTGACAGCTACATAAATGCCGATAATCCAATAAAAATGGTATTCTCAGATAGCCGGAACTTTTCTGCACATCTCAACAGGATTCATTTTATAAATTTCGTCAATCAAAGGGATTGACGAGCATTTAAAACACACTATACTAGATATTTTCAAAGAATGATCTAAATTTCAAAATATTATTTACATTAAAAAAAAAAAAACTAAAAATGCCCCGATGTGTAAAGTTTTTTCTCTATTACGGAGTACAATTAAAAAAAAATGTTTCAATCCAAGTCGGCAATCCTTGGAAACATTTTCTCCATAGGTTTACATTGAGGTGAGCGAATCTAATAGGGTTAGTACATAGCAGCTTTAACAAATAAAGTGCATGACTGCAAACACTTCGTAATTTGTTTTTTTACTGTTTGAAAGAGCACAAAAAATACACTGTAGAATAAATTACATAATATAATATTTCCATAGTGAAAATCAGAAATACTTGCCAGAGAAAATTAAATTTGGTAATATTTCAGGTTGAAGATACTAATTAAACTAACTCATCAGAGCGTAATTTTAGAGCTTAGATATAACTAATATGCACTCTTCACACAATTAAATTTTGTTTAACGTTTTTGCTTTTATTTGAAACTTATAAATAATTTATGAAAGTTTTAAGGGTGTAAGTCATCCCTTTCGGTTATGAAAATATTCTAGACAATACATAATATCTACAGAATTGAACATTTGCCGTTTTTCTGCTTCGAAGAATTTGCGAGTTAAGTTATTAAACAAGGGAACTAAAATAGCTCCCTAGAAAGGAACAAAGCATATCTTCAAAGCAGTTTATCCAGCGAAACAGAATATTCGGAGTTGTATTATTAAACTCATTTTGTTTCTATTTATGAATATGAAAGGGCACGGATGAAAAAGTTACATTCCAAAATGGTTTTACTAAAACACATTTTATAAATTAGAGAGAATCCGAAATGAACAAACCTTCGAATATCTTGAACATCCTAGTAAAATTCGAAACATTAATCTTCAGATTGACTGCTCTATCAATTACTTTTTGTCCTGGAAAATGGAAAGAGTCAAAAAGATGAAACGCTACACGCTTGGACTCCCTCTCCCTTGAATAATTTCTTTGCTCTGTTTTGGCAACATCCAAGTAGCATAAAACTCAAAATAAATGAGAAGTAACATCGGAATTTTGAATTGTTTCTCTTTAATCACGAAACACAAAGGATTTCATGAGATATTTGTTTGAATTTCGTTTTATTTCTGAAGAAAGTTAAATATTTGTTTTTTAGCGAAATATTTGTATTTTCAAAGGCGATTGGTATACCAAAAAAATGTGCTATCAAAAGAGGACCAATGGAATTTAAGAAAAGTAAGCATATCAAATAGATTTCATTAAGACTGCATGCAATTTATGCATTAGATTAAGGATTTTTTCCCTTTTTTTAAATGAAAGTTATATTTGCACTTACATCAACAAAAAAAAATACTCAAAAAATTTTGAAAACCTAAGTAAACATTTTTTAGCAAACTGTTATCGTTAATACTGTATACTGTTATTTAAGCAGTAAGTGTGTGTAAGCTAATTTTCACGAAGCTTTAATTTTGGATATTCTTTGAGCATTGCAGAATATATTTTCGTCGTAGTCTATTGCCTTAAAGGTTAACAGACTACGGCGTTCTGAGATTCTGAGAGCTCTTTCACTTTCAAATAAATTTCATTTTGACTACTAATTAGAACTTGAGAAATAATTTGAGTTCATCTCTACTGAACGTTAACTTTGTTAAGGAAAAATCGCTAAAAAATTATAACCGTAGTTTCGCCACAATAGTGCAAAAAAGCTTTTACTATAAAAAACATACATTTTTTAATGTAAAATGAGAAGTACACTTAAATATTGAGATAAATATGAGAGCAAGAACTGATGGAAAAAAATATACATTTTTTTCAAATTAACTGATAGTAAAACTCAAGCCTCGATAAATATAAAAGAAAAAAACTGTTAAGACAAAGAATACCTCTTTGAGATATCCTAGAAAGGAGGAGACAGTATAAAAAATCCATTATATTTGAAAGATTTGATTAATATAGTCAAGAAATAATTAAACGTTGAGTAATCAGTGAGTTATAATCACCAGCTCAAGGATTAACAGGTTACCCTCTTTATTCATGAAATATGGCAAACATCTTGCTGAACATGGATTCAACGAGATGCCAGTACTTATGGAATAGAATTGTCATATATGCAGTCTATACAGATTGCCCCTGTACAGTCTGCAGCTTTTTGAGAGATCTGTTGAGATAGCAGGTGTATCCTGTCACCTAATCCGGCCACCCTATTTCAAAATTTCCACAAGTGGTCGAAAGGTTATGTTCAGGAGAATTTAAGAAACTATATTCATAAAACTATTTCTCACCAAGCGCACCCTAAAGGCAAAGAGATTATCATCTTGAAAGTTAACCTCTTCCATTTGAAAATAAGTAAACACCTTAAGCATTAACTCTTTTCAAGCTGTCATCACCCTTAATTACCATTTGAAGGTTGTACCAAGGGATTGATTTTCTGTTAGTTAAATATGGTATCCACCATACTACAGCCTCCACCAGAAGATAAACAATCAGCAGGGGATTGTAGCACAAAATGTGATTTGTTTGATCAGCATACTTTTTTCTAATCAAATTTGGTTTACCTTGAACGCTTTTGTTCCCATGAACCACGGAAGACATGGTAATAAAAGCTTATTATTTTAGGGTGCTTCGCGTTGTTACGTGAGAACTTGTTTCACGTTGTACCCTGATGTAAACTTTTTAACTGTCAGTTAATGAACTGTTATGCGTCTCTGGTCTTTATGAATTTTCGAACCTGACTCTCATCTCTGACATTGTAACGCGTTTATCGAGGTAGCAATCGAATCAACAAAAACCACAGCCAAGTAAATTAAAATCAACGAATTTATTACAATTCGGAGGAGAAAATTTGGAGATTGATGCTCAGTAATCAGTTACACAGTTAATGATAGTCCTCTAAAATGGTGACGGAGTCCGTTAGGAGGAGTTACCATATGAAGTTCCTCTAATTCAATAATATCGAACAGTTCATTAAAATTCTAGCAAGTCCCTCGATTTTCGCTCCCTGCAGGGCGGATGACTGCGAGGCAATTTATAAGATCAGGATGATCGTGACGAATGTTCTCTTCTGGAGACCTCGTCAAAATGTAACTAAGATTCCTAGCTGAAGCTAAAAATTCTCTTCCTGAAGAATAAACCGCCGACTTAACAAGTCCGCGTATAGCCTTTTACGACCCTGGATGGTCGGAGTCTCTCACAGCTCAGCAGATCGCTAACTAACTGTCTTTTTCTTTCCCGTATAATTTTGGACTCTTTCGCTCCGTGCAGAGAACTCGTCTCTTATTGGATCTTCTAATGGTGATGTCATTTTTATACTTTTCGATTTGCTGGAACGCAAGCTGAAATTTTCGTGATTTCCCGGCTCCCCGGTGGTCCTGCGTCATTAATCTGGCGCACCGTGGCGAATTTATGTTCCACCTAGATGTCACGTTTTTCCAACCGCTTTGTGTTCCTTTCGTTCCAGCTGACCCTCACCTGCTATACGTTAAAGGGTGTGTGTCGGTCAGCTGTGACAGATCCCATGTGTGCAGCGTATATTTTAATTGTGCGAATTATTTTAATTCGTCACAATCATCTACTTTTTGTTGCTTTTTGATGTTTTTCCCAAGGTTTTACAATTTTGAGATCATTACTGCTACACACTAACTCCAAATGATTTTAACGCAACCCACAAAGGAAGAAATTTTTGGAATCTACGCTTTAGTCTGCTCTTTTATACAGTAGAGTCCCGGAAGAAGAATCCGAAATGAATGGGACCAGACCCTTTTCGGATCAACGAATTTTTCGGATGAAGCGAAATCATTCTTAAAATAAACTTAAATTACATAGTAACGTGTGATTACATAAATATTTCATATTACGTGTGATTACACAGTTTATTTTATAAGGTCTATCTAAACATAACCAAATCTGGTGGAAATGGGTGATAAGAGAGCGGAATGCTGCCTAGTACAGTACAGCAGAGTGCAAGATATTCTAACAATACGTCACAGTGCTCGACAGTTAGAGAGGTGCGTTGTTACTGTTAATGTCATTTTAGCATTAACATAAATATGTGTTGTTTATTCTACTATGTCCTCCTTTATTATACCACTGTTGTCTAACTTTGAATTTTTTTGTAATTTTCTGAAATATCCTTTATATTACTTAGTACCACTGCTGTTTTATTATAACCTTAGTTCATTTTGACTTTTGGTTTCGGATTAAGCGGGCTTTCGGATTACCGAAGTTCAGATTATCGGGACTCTACTGTAGTACAGTTGACTAACACACGTGCTAAAACTTTTAATATCAACTGAACCACTTTCACATTAAGTGTAATACTTGCGTGGACTACCTGCATACGGGAAAGGATCATGGGGTTATAACGCCCTATTTCTTTGGCTTTAGTACAGTAATAATTCGTACAATACTTGTTCTACACAAAACACGCTCATATGTGTGTGTGCACTGGTATATTTTGATACAATGCATTTATTATAATACGAGTTTGATTTATAAAAAACAAACAAAAGTAACTGAGCAACAAGGTAGACATTTTACTGTAACGACGTTGCTTTCGTCTTCTTCCTGTGAAGGGCTTTTTAAAGGCTTCGAAGCCTGTGTTGTGTTCTTAGATACATAAAGTCGATTGATGACACATATTTGTGGAAATGGAGATAGCGTAAACAAAGAGGCATTTTAGCTTTAGTCTTCTATCACGATTGAGGTTTAGATAGCAGTCAAACAAAGATGTCCTCTTGGACACAGTCAGGCGAGTCTAACTGTATTTTATATTCAGTGTTACAGACGCTCTTTTGGCAAGCTGCCAAAATGACGTAAAAACCGCGAGTCACGTGAGTCCTGTCTAGCGGTGAAATGAGATTCGTCTAACGTTTGTTGTATGGAATATGTTCGCCCTGACAAAGGCCTAAATAAAGTTTGATTTACCAAAAGTTTTACGTACAATCCAATATAATCGATTGATAAGGAAAAACATTTGGTCCGTGCGACCACAGTTGAACCCTATGGATATATTTAAATAGGATTTCTTTATTGAAGTGAATTGTGAAACTTTAGTTTCGTTTCTGTGTGATTCGGCGTTGGTCAAGAACACGGATTTAGAGTAATGGTTGACTACAGTTAAGTGCGTCGACAAGACCACGAGATCTTCAGTTGCAGTTGTTTCATCAAACAAGGTACGCTGAATGCCTTGTTAACAGTATTCAATTAACTGTTTAATTGTATATGTGTTAGTGAGATTTACATATAAATCATTTAAGTAAATATGGCTGACGAAGATATTAAACGATTTAAAAAAAGACAAGCCAAAACCAGAACGGCAATAACTAAAATTATTAAAGATATCGAAAGTTCTGTGTCAGAATCGGCAGTAAAAGTAGATGAATTAGAAGAATTGTTAGAACATTTAAATGTTAATTCTACCGAATTAAAAAAACTCGATTCTGAGTTAGAAAATATTTTAGATTTAAAAGAGTTAGATAAAGAATTAAAATCTAATGCAGAATATGAAGAGAAAATTATAACGTGGCGATTTAGAGCATCCAAGAAAATTAACGCGAAGAATCATTCTGAAAATAGTTCAGAGATTTCTAACTTAAATAATTCCGTGCCAAAGCCTGATATAAAAGAATTAGGAACTGTTAAACTTCCAGATATTCCATTACCAAATTTTAGCGGTAAATTTGAAGAATATAACTTATTTATTTCTCAGTTTAAAAGCCTAATTGATGATAATAAAAAATTGTCAGACACTCAGAAATTGTACTATCTCCAAGCATGTTTGAAAGGTGATGCAAAAAATATCGAAACAGTCGATGATACTTACAGTTCTCTTTTAAGCGCCTTGGAAAATAGATTTAATAACGAGAGAGCAATCATTGACAGCCACATAAATTGTATAATTAACTATAACAAAATAGTATACGATTCTGCCACTCATATCCGTAATTTTGTTGACTGTATTAATAAAAATTTGCGTGCACTGAAAATTTTGAATTATGATCGGAATACCTTAGCCGATATTTTATTGATTAATATAATAAATCAAAAATTGAATCGAGAAACCAGGCAGCAGTATGAACTGTCTATTAAAACGAAAGATGTACAATCCCTAGATCATTTGCTAACATTTTTGGAGCAAAGAGCTTTAGTTTTGGAAAATGTAGGCCGAAATCTAAACAATCAAGCGAGTCAAAGAACCTATGTCGGTCAACACAATAAAAGTAGAAGTCTAATTGTAAGTTCAAAAGAGCCCAAGAGAATTTGTATTTTGTGTAAAGAAACACATTCATTGTATAAATGTTCGCAATTTCAAAACATGGATAACGATAAGCGTTTCGAATTTGCACGAAATAATAAGCTTTGCTATAACTGTTTAAGTAGTCAGCATAGAATCTCTAATTGTACATCCAAGCATTTGTGTAATATTTGCCACCAAAGGCATAATTCGTTGCTCCACAGAAGCAATGTTCGAGGTCCAACGAACAATTCAGCACCTACTTCCGTAAGCGTAGGACACACTTTGAATCCTCACGCCGAAATATTTACAAATGAACAAGAACAAGCAGTATCTACTTCTATGTCATGCTTTAATACACGAAACAAATCGGTTATTCTTTCAACCGCAGTAGTATGGGTATTTAGTCCTGGAACTGGAACCTTCATACGAGCGAGAGCTCTGTTAGATTCTGGAAGTATGTCTTCTATTATCACGACAGACTTTGCAAAACGTTTAGGAATACCATTTGAAAGAATTAGTTTTTCTGTTTCAAGCTTAGGAGGAAAAGAAACTATCATTAGGTCGAAAATACAAGCTTCGATACAGAACGGAAATGGATCGTATTCGGCAACTTTAGACTTGCTAGTAGTTCCCAAAATAACGGACTCTCTTCCGGTTGCTTCTATCAGTGTAACAAGTAGAATTCCTGATCAGCTAGCAGATCCTAATTTCGCGATTCCGAATAAAATCGATTTATTGATTGGAGCTGAACTTTTCTACGACATAGTAAAGGACGACACAATCAAAGTCTCAGACAGTTTAGTTTTCCGTAAGTCAGTGTTTGGATACATTGCTACAGGAACAGTTGAAACGAGTAGCCAAAGTCCATACTGTGGATTGATTTCTAATATGCAGAGTATTGACGAAAATTTGCAAAAATTCTGGCAGCTAGAGTCCATAGATGATTCCTATAAAATACTAAGTGAAGAAGAAGTGTATTGTGAAGCCCACTACCAAAGGACGTATAAACGAAATGAAGAAGGAAGATACATAGTACAAATGCCAACTAAAGACATCAAGGAACTGGGAGACTCTAAGCAGTTAGCCGAGAAAAGGCTCGTTCAGCTCTTGAAAAGGCTATCCAATGATAATGAAATGCAGAAACTATACGAGGAATTCATGGAAGAATATCTTCACCTTGACCACATGGAGAGATTCGAGGAACCATATGAAACCAAAACCGAACACCCGTGTTACTATCTACCTCACCACGGAGTTCACAGGCCAGAAAAATTAAGTACTAAACTCCGAGTTGTATTTAATGCCAGTTCCAACACAACATCTGGAAAAAGTCTCAATGACGTGCTTATGAAGGGTGAAGTAAAAGAAGATATTTTCGATATAATGGTCAGATTCAGAAAGCTTAAATATGCATTTACCGCCGACATCCAGAAGATGTTCCGACAAATCTTGGTCGATCCAGATCAACGTGACTTGCTCCGAATTTTATGGAAACCTGTAAATGAAGACCATCCGATCACCTACAGACTGAAAACTGTAACCTACGGCACAACCTGTGCACCCTTTCTAGCGGTAAGAACAGTAAAGCAATTGACTCTAGATGAGGAGTCTAAGTTCCCTCTGGCATCCCAAGTTGCTCAGCAAGACATTTATATGGACGATATAGTTACAGGAGCAGCAGAATTCGAAACAGCTAAAACACTCCAGTCTCAACTCAAACACATGCTAGAAGCTGGAGGTATGAAACTTCATAAGTGGAATTCCAACTCTGAAGAACTTATGAATAGTTTTCAAGACCAAGGACATTTCTTTTCTACAAATTCAGAATCACCTGTGAAGACATTAGGCATTTTTTGGAATCCGGCAGACGATCAATTCTTGTTTCAAGTAAAAATCCCTGAAGACTTAGTTTACGCCAAAAGAGATGTCTTAAGTATTATTGCGAGAATTTATGACCCAATCGGTCTATTGGGACCAGTCATATCTAAAGCGAAGATTTTTCTACAAAAATTATGGATCGAGAAACTCGACTGGAATGAGATTCTTCCGCCGCGCTTAGTAAATGAATGGGCAGATTTTGTGCTATCCTTAAAGTGTCTTGAAAATGTTAAAGTAGACCGATTCATTTTAGCTGATATATATCAAAGAACTGTACTGAAAGGTTTCTGCGATGCATCACAAGCAGCCTATGGTGCGGTAATCTACATGGAATGCATTGCATCAAATGGCAGTACAAATAAACTTATTGCAAGCAAATCTCGTGTGGCCCCTATAAAGGTCATTTCAATTCCACGCTTAGAATTATGTGCTTGTCTTCTTCTTTCACAGTTGGTTAACAAAGTCCACCAATCTTTGAAAATGAAGGTCGATGAAATTATCTTGCATACGGATTCTACTATTGCAATCGCTTGGATAAATACCTCACCCCATAGGCTGAAAGTGTTCATCGGAAACAGAGTATCCAAGATCCAAAAGTTAACAGAAGGTCTCCAGTGGAAACACGTGGCCTCTGACCAGAATCCGGCTGATGTACTTTCCCGCGGTGCTAGTCCTCAAGAACTTTCATCAATGGCTTTATGGTGGAACGGGCCATCACCTAATGTACTAGAACCCTCCGTTGACAGAGACGATGACAAATTCGACCTGTCCTCTAATGATGTGTTTAGGGCTGAATTTAAAAAAGCAGACATTAATTTACCAATATTATCAAGAGATTCTTTTCTTAAAGGACTATTCACTGTTACCAATAATTACATGAAATTAATTCGTATTATTAGTTATGTTTTCAGGTTTATTGGAAATTCTAAAGCAAAGATCCGACAGGTAGGTCCACTCAGTAGAGAGGAGCTGCAAAAGAGTAAGATTTGGCTTGTAAACGAAGTACAGGCATCTTCTTTTTGTAATGAATTGAAATTGCTCGAGAAAGGTAAGAATGTTAAAGATTCACAACTAAGCTGCCTAACTCCATATCTGGACAAACAAGGTGTAATTACAGTAGGTGGGAGATTAGTTAACTCAAGTTTATCAGTAGATAAAAAGTTTCCAATTTTGCTTCCAAAAAACCATCACTTAACTCTAATGATTATGACATATTTTCATCTTAAATACCTTCATGTGGGAGCTCAAACTCTTTTGTATCTTGTAAGGGAAGAATTTTGGCCTTTAAGTGGACGTAATACAGCTAGATCTATAATTCATAATTGTATAACTTGCTTCAAAATTAAGCCTAAAACTGTACAACAAATTATGGGAAATCTCCCTCAGGAGAGAATAACTCCCGCTTCTCCATTTACTCATGTGGGAATTGATTTTTGTGGTTATTTTCTCGTTAAATACAAGGGTCAAAGAAAGGGAATATATCACAAGATTTATGTCGCAATTTTTATTTGCCTTGTAACAAAGGCAATACACATGGAGGTCGTTACTAATTTAACTACCGACGCAATGATTGCAGCTTTAAAAAGATTTTGTAGCAGGAGAGGTAAACCTTCCACAATTTGTACAGATAACGCCACTAATTTTAAGGGAGCCAGTTCTGAGTTAAAACGTCTGTACAAGTTTATTAAAACCCCCAATGATGATGTTGCAAATTACTTGTCAAATGAGGAAATCGCTTGGAAATTTATCCCCCCCAATTCACCAAATTTCGGTGGCTTGTGGGAAGCAGGGGTCAAGTCATTTAAGCATCACTTAAAAAGAACTATCGGAAATTCCCATCTAACGTTAGAGCAATTTATTACTGTTTGTTACAGCTCAAATTGAAGCTGTCTTAAATAGTAGACCCCTTACACCTTTATCTTCAGATCCAAACGATTTTTCGGTACTCACTCCCGGCCATTTCCTCATAGGAAGACCTTTAGCTTCTATTGCAGAACAAGAGGTAACTTCCAAGCCAGATAATTACTTATCTCAGTGGAAATTATTGAGTAAATTCGTGCAAAATATATGGAAGAAATGGAAATTAGATTATCTAAATAATCTTCAAGCACGAAATAAATGGAAATTTGAAAAGGAAAATGTTAAACCAAATTCTATGGTTTTGTTAAGGGATGATCACTCACCACCTTGTCAGTGGGTCGTATACAAGAGATAATTAAAGGCAGGGATGACAAGGTCAGAGTAGTAGTTGTAAAAACTCCTCATGGAACTGTTAAAAGAGCAATTTCTAAGATATGTTTAATGCCAATGGAAAATAATCAGTAATAGATTTATTTTGTATATGTGTCTGAAATCTGTACTGTATTCATTATATTATATTGTTTGTTTAATATTATTTTGTTTGTTTCTTGAAATGTAACATTTCAACGTGGGGCAGGATGTTACAGCCGCTCTTTTGGCAAGCTGCCAAAATGACGTAAAAACCGCGAGTCACGTGAGTCCTGTCTAGCGGTGAAATGAGATTCGTCTAACGTTTGTTGTATGGAATATGTTCGCCCTGACAAAGGCCTAAATAAAGTTTGATTTACCAAAAGTTTTACGTACAGTCCAATATAATCGATTGATAAGGAAAAACATTCAGAGTTGCATGTTTTTTTCAAAACTGTTTTGGTAAAAATCTGGACCTTACTATCAATAAAACTAGAAATTATTTTAAAGAGTTGAGGTTACTTTGAATTTCTCTGGATTACTATTGCCAGTATATCCTACTTTTTAACCTTAAAGTAAGGAAGTAATCTAACAAACGTAGAGAATGTGAAATAAGCAAACCTTTAAAAGATTACAAGACATGAAGAATAAATTTAAAATATGAGGTTTTTTGCATTTATTGCTCAAAAGTAAATAAACAATACAATTTAAAAAAATTGTTCATTAACTTTAACATTATGGGAAATGGATGAAAGATCCCCACCAAAAGCAACCACGATACACATGTGGATAAATGAAATAAAATATGATTTGCTGCCTCAAAATTACGCGTGCTCACAAATATGCAGATTATTTTCTTTGAAAGGGGTCATAAATAGTAAATGAAAATTTCGTAAAATAATGAGTTAAACTTCGCGTCTCTGTATGCAAGAACGTCTTCAATATGAACGATAAATATAAACTAAAGTCGAGGCCAAGGTCAACCATGGAAGAGTAATGGATTAGACCCTGTCATGTTTATGAGCATGACGTAGAACCAAGGGAAGACAAATGTTCTCCGAAATTTGCCAGTCAATGATATTAGTGTTTTTGAGTGACACACGTTATAAATACCTCTTACTTCACTCATTTCCTCTTGCGGTACTTCATTAAGGTTTGATATGAGTCATTTTTGCAACTGATTGGAATATATTAGGTGAGTCTTACAGGTAATCGCGAAAGAGATACTTTAAAAATGATGCTGTGGAACGTTAATTGATGATTCTTTCATGTCATGGCTTGGATGCATAGAGTTTGGAACGCAAGGTTCTACCTTCGTATTTCGGGACAGTCGAGTTGTTTCTCAACGATGAGATAAAAATGCTTGAAAGTATGTAATCGAGCTGTCGTCATTATAGAAGAAAAATGTGATTGTTACTTTTTGTTTAGCAAAAGTTAAGATGATAGAATAAGATAAATAAATTTAGAGTTTGAAAAGGTCATCTTTTAGAAACAAATAAATGTATTATGTTTTCAAGTTTCTATCTAATTTGAGACAGAAAATTTATATCTATGTTTTTATCAAATTCCTTTTATGTCAGCCTGTTTTTGAAATTTGGCAAACGTTGAATGGAATTATTTAGACAAGTATTTCAGGAAATTGTGTACTTATTGTTTCAGTGACAGCGACTTAGGCTGCTTGAGACTTTTCTCACGACTCTGTCTTTTTTCAGACCCAAACTGTGACAACACAACGGTCAAACACAGCAGACACTTCACATACTTCCCTCTCTGTCCACAGGTATGTGTATCTGCCGATGACTTTCATGCCGATGCTTCTATTCTAGAGGGTTGGGAAAAGAACTGATACGTACATTCCTTAAAAAAAGATGTTATGACTTACTTGCAAGAAATCTGTGAGACAGGATGTTCAGAAGTTTCATTCAAGGCCAAGTAAAAAAAATGGCGCTGTTTCAGCAAAGTAATGAGCTATTCTGCAGTCTGAAACTGACTGTTTCACAGAGAATAAAAGAAAGGGTCTTTATATAAATTGGAAAATATTAGCGGAAGAGAGAATATGTGTACGTTAAAAATGTGATACAGAATTTATAGGAAAATTCATATGAAGATTTTAAGTTATATATATACTGGGTGATTTTTATTAAACTGACACTACTCAGATCCATCTGTAGCGCGATCTATCAGCCAGAATTTCACCAAAATTAATAGAGGGACTAAGGACTACACGGGAAAGTGTTTCAGTGAAAAAAAAAAAGTTCCAAAAGTCGCCGATAGGCGGCGCACCCGACAATTTGCATAAAATGCAAGCAAAACATCAAAATGCAAATTCATGACTACGTAGTCGACAGCAGAGCCAGTATTTTGGGTTATAAAGATTTGTGTAGAATCTGTTGCGCCATCGCTTTACAGAAGGAAGGGTCATCAGTCGCTTTTTTCTACTTGCATGGCCACCTAGCTCCCCGCAACTAACCCATGTGACTTCTTTCTGTGGGGTTATTTATAGACTAAGGTGTATCTTGGTGGAGTCTCGAACTTGGCGGCCCTAAAGGATAACATATCCCGGACTGTGATGAATATTTCATGTGACATGTTACGCTCGGCCATTGAGAACGAAGTGTTCAGGATGGAATGTGTTGTTCAACAGGACGGTGGTCACATTGAAGGTGGGAGAAGTGCATTTGCATAAGGCGGTGTTTCAGTGAAATTTCTTTGTTATTCATTTATCTGCTTATTACAACCTTTTCGGTATTCACCCCTTATCTTTATAGCCCGAAATACTGGTGCTGTTGTCGATTACGTAGTCGTGAATTTGCATTTTGATGTTTTACTAGAGTTTTGTACAAATTCTCGGATGCGCCGACAACAACAGCGCCATATCTTCCCCTATCTTTTGGATCTAATTTTTTTTTGTTCACGGAAACTCTCTCCCATGGCGTCCTTAGTCCCTCTATCAATTGCGGTGGAATTCAGGCTGATAGATCGCATCACAGATGGTTCTGAGTAGTGTCGGTTTAATAAAAATCCCCCTATACATATACATGCATATATATATATATATATATATATATATATATATATATATATATATATATATAGGAGAGGAGGGTATTATGAAATATCATTTACATTTATAAAAATAACTTTACTAGCTTTTGAATAAAAATTCCAGAAATCATCATTAGTACATACTGCAACTAATTGTAATGAACTTCCACTTGTAAAATAATACTATTTATTTTGTTGTTATAAAAAAATTATTTTTAAAAAAGTAACAAATGGAGCTTAATATGAAATAGTCGGGTAATATGGAATGGGTGGTTTAAATCATTGAATAACTAATTAGACTTCATAAAACATAGTTATTATTAAGTATAAAAACCATATTTTTAAGATTATGTGCATGGCATTTCTGCTTCTAGTCTATCTACAAAAGTCACAGATATAATCTTCTCTGCTCCGGTACAGTCAAGGTGAGCCCACAGAGAACAGCTGAGGCATTGAACCAAAATTTCATCTCGTTGATCTTCGGAGAATTTTCCGTTACACATGATATATTCAGCGTCTTTGTTTTCCGGTTCTTTAGTTGATGGCATGAAGTCCATTACAGATGATTCATCAAAATGGAACGATTCATCGCTGCTAACACAGGAGTAATCTCTAGTAGTTTAGGTCTAGAAGGTCGGTCTAAGTTTAATTTATTAACAGGGGGTCTTTGAATTTTCGGTTTCTTTTGTTGTTTTGAAGCTTCTGGTTCCTTATTTATGTCCCTTTCTTTCCGTTCATATTCTAACTCTTTTTATATGGGGAGTAGGTTATTACAGAAGATCCAGCTTTCCTGCCTCTAAGGCGATTATGGAATACCTAGTATTCCATTATACCCGACACGCCATCATGGAAAATAAATCTTTAAACTGATGGGCAAAACATTGTCAGCTAAAAAACGACCGCAGTATAACAAACTACAATTTTTTTAGTGTACATTATGCATAACATCAATGTTCAAGTCACATGTGTTCTAGTAGGTTAAAATGTTGGAAAACTTACCTGCAAAAACTTTTGAAAATCACAAAACACACTTTGTTCTGTAGCGAGTGGTACGACAACAACAAGCGGTCAACTCTCAGTGCACTGCATCATGGGAGTCTTTCTTGAGTAGTTAATGGTATTTTCACATGATAGCAGCACTAAACAGAGCCGAAACCTCGGTATTCCATATTACCCGACTATTCCATAATACCCCCCTCTCCTCTCTCTCTCTCTCCATATATATATATATATATATACACCGGGCGGGCAAAAAGTCCGTATAAACTTTAAAAATTCATAAAAACCGGGAAAATAACCAAAATAAAAAAGGTTTGCAGGGTTAGCATAACTAGGTCACGGGAATTTTTTTGAGACAAAACCCCCTCAAAAAACAGCCGACAGGTGGCGCTGACTTACACAAGTCAAAGAAAAGATACATAAATAACGAAAAGAATGCTTCTAAATCATTTATTACAGCAGTAGATGTTCCACATGACCCCCACCACAGGGGATAAGGCATTGCAGGCTAGTCCCAAATCCAGGAACGGCAGAGTGCAGCTGGTCCGGATGTATATACATGACACCTCTCGGCGGATCGCGGAACAACGGTGAACTGGTTGTGGATTAGGCGCGCACGCTCTTATAACCGTCTCATTTGCATATTTCCACAGAATCCGCTCGTACCAGCGCCACCTGTCGTCTGTTTTTTGAGTTATTTTTTTTCCTGTCTTAAAAAAAAATCCCTTGACCTATCGATGCTAACCCTGCAAACCTTTTTTTTTATTTTGGTTATTTTTCCAGTTTTCTTGAATTTTTAAAGTTTATACGTACATTTTGCCCACCTGGTATATATATATATATATATATTCAGGGAAACTTCAGAGCCAATGTTATGGAAGAAACCTCTTTTCGACGGCCACCCCTCAATGCAGCCACTTTTTTTCCCGGAACTATTACTGTCCACCATAGAGAAGTTAAGCTGTATATATATGACTTATCCCATATTTCCCTTGTCTTATTTTGAATAAACGATAACACTCTTTTTTCGCGTGCCCATGGGAAACATTTGGAAACAAAATTACCTCTTCCATAACATGTAAAGATTTCTGCTTATATTCATTCTTAGGCAACTGAATATTCTTCACCCACTTTACTGATGCATCACTCACTCCATTTAGACAAAGCTTACCGTATAAGCTCCGAAAAACAGTAATATGAACTTCATACACACGCTCACTTTGCAGATAATAATAGCCCATTAAACATGCACATTTTACGTTCATTAGCAAACAGTGATCCTTAAAAATCACACTTGGAGATTGTACTGAAAATAAAATTTTGGTACATAGTATTACTCAGTTACACGGGGGCAAGAGAGATGCTACTTTCCCCGGATTCCCTCTAATCCTACCCAGCGCTAAGATAAGCCGACATTAATGATGTCTAGCCATTTTAAAATTCGAAACACTGGAGGCCCAAAGGATAAACGCACGTCTTTAATATGTCTGATAAGCTGACACTCCACTCCAAATCTTTCAGTGGACTTGATCGCCTGTGCTGCTATGCCCTTTGCTTTGTTGTTTTGCAACACCGCAGCCAAGTTTCGTTACGATGAATAATCGACAAAGATAATTTGTTTTAATCAGAATGCGACACCGTCAAACTTAGAATAAGCTTTTATTTCTTGCAAATACACGAACATTAATCTACAACACACATACATAAAGATGTATCGCTCACTCCTCCCAACAACGTCATATCTCAAAATTCGGCGATTTTTAGCTATGCCTGTTTTCAGAATGCCCAAAAAAGTAGTATATCCCTGCAAGATCGTCATATCTCACCGCTCAATATTAAGCCGCTAGAGAGCAGAATTGATAATTATTTTTAATACATTTTATTTTACTTTTAAACTTTAAAATCACTCTCCTGAAAAATCACATTTTTTGAGATATGACGTTGTTGAAAGGTGTTGAGTGCAACGCCTGCCGCCTTTTAAAAGAGCACTGCTGTCGCTGTATATGTAGTATGTGACGTCTGGTGAGCAGACGAGACGAGCTCCGAGTGGAGAGCGGAGTGAGCGTAGCTCAGAGATGAAACAATAAAATTTCGAGAAAACACATACAGTTCATATTTAATTTTGACTTGAGTCATTTATTTAAAGAGTAATGAGCTGTCGATGGGCCAAACATTGGTCCAGGTCATCCAAAGATGCTACCCTTTTGGATATATTAATTGGATACTTGAGTATACGGAGTAATGGATCCTGGTCTCGTGTGACAGCAGTTCCAGCATAGATTAAGAGCAATAGTGCCCTCTTGCCTTCTTAAGAAGGCAAGAGGGCACTTTTTCTTAACTCAATTGAGTTAAGAAAAACTAATTAATTTCTCGAGTCGAAGTTAATTTTTTGAGTTTAAAGCAAATATTTGTTTGTGTGTTAATATTGTTTTCTTTAATTAGTGTACTTTCGGTTTGTAAGTTCAAAATGTCGAGAATGGCCGAATTAAATAAAGATGAGTTAAAACACGTTGCTGAGGAGATTGGTTTATCAGTACCAGAAGGTGCTAAAAATATTGGTTTAAAACGTTTAATTGAGGGGAGTGATGTATTTCAAAAAGACATCAAATTCGTAGAAAGTGTTATGGATCAAATGTTAGAGGAGAAGACAAACCAAAAAGCCGATCAGAACGCTCAAATTGAATTGGAGCGACTTAGATTAGAGAGAATTAAAGCAGAATTACAATTAGCACAATTAAAGGCTAATGAAAAAAATCCGATACTTCTTTTGATCACAAATGTAAAAACGAAACTGAAGAGTCAATTGATGTTTTAATAAAAAGTGTTAGAACATTAACAATTAAAGTGCCGAGTAAATCGGAAGGATGGGGTTTCTTTTTTACTTCGTTAGAGAGAGCATATAGTACTAAAAAAGGTACTTGAGAAACTTAAAGCAGAAATTCTGTTGAATTTATTAGGGGAAAGAGCTTCTAATATTCTAACTTATATTTACGAGAAAGATCTAAGCAATTATGAGGAAATTAAATCAATTGTTTTGAGAGAATTTGAACCAACAGCGCAAGCAGTGTTAGAGAATTTTAGAAATGCATCCAGACAAAACGAAACATATGTGCAATTCGCTTAGCGCTTAACTACGAGTTTCGAGTACTAATTAAAATTGAGAGGAGTAACGGACTTTGAAACCTTAAAACAACTGATTGTGTCTGATAAATTGTTTCTGACATTAGAAAGAGAAACAGCCGCTCATATTAATCTTAGACAGGCAAAAAGCTGGTTTCATCCTGTTAACTATCTAAAGAGATCGATTTGTATTTTACTTCGAGAGGTAAGCCCATAAATGAGACGAAAAAGGAGCAAAAAGTTTATAACAATAAATATAAACCCGCTACAAGAGTATTTTTCAATGAGATGAAAAATAAAAATTGTGATTTATGTCTAAGGAATGAGAATCACCCACTATTCGCTTGCCCTCAGTTTAGAAGATTTTCGGTTCCTGAGCGAGTTGAGATAGTAAAAAATAAAAACGTGTGTTTTAAGTGTTTATCGCCTAACTGCAGCGTTAAAAATGCTCATTTAGTAATTGCTTTTGCGGTAAATCACATAACAAATTAATCCATTTTCCGAAAGAAAGGAGTTATGTCTCGTCTACGAATGGAATAAACAGTAGTTTGCCAGGCGTCACGGAAATCGTAAACAATTCGCAGTCGGAGGAACAAAAACGATGACCACGGTTTTTCTGTTCCTCCAAGCGCCAAGTGGAGTCAGCCGCCTTTCGTAGCAACTAATTTAGTTGAAAATAAAAGAATGTTATTTTGTCTACGGTACAGTGTTTAATCAGAGATAGATATTCGCAATGGCAGGAAGTGAGATGTTTATTAGATGTGGGATCTCAAATTTGCTTGATAAGTAATGAGTGTTTACAGCGATTACAACTAAAAAGTGAAAAAATAAATCAGTCTATATCTTATATTAATGATGCCTCCCTGGTGGTTAATCGTAGAGTTACGACTACTCTTGGGAACAAAGACAGGAGTTTTGAAAGAAATGTTTCTATGTTAGTAGTGAGAAAAATTACTGACCTTATAACAACTCAAATCTGATCGATGCGCGTTTGCAGATTCCAGAGACAGTTAAACTTGCGGATCCTAATTTTAATGTTCCGGGAAAAATTGATATTTTAATTGGTGCGGAATACTTCTATGACACAATAAAGCCGGGAAAAATAAAAGCAAAACGTGCGAGCCTGGCGCTTCAGGACTCTGTATTTGGTTATATAGTAGGAGGTAGTACTTTGAGTTCAGATAAATTAAATTCCAAATATTGCGGTTTAATATGTGAGACAGAAGAATTAAATTCGAGTTTGAGAAAATTTTGGGCGAACGAGGAAATAGGAAATGAATTACCTAAAAGTAAAGAAAATTCTATATGTGAGGAACATTAAGCGCGGACGAATAGGAGAGACAAGACAGGAAAATATGTCGTGACTATGCCATTTAAAGAGCATTGGTAATGCTTAGGGAATTCGAGGGACATTGCTCTAAAACGACTCGATTCGCTATGGACTCGCTTGTCTAGAGACCAGGAGTATCTAAAATTGTATCGTGACTTTCTGAGAGAATATGAGAATTTAGGTCACATGACTCAAATCAAGGAGAGGGAGGAACCTGAGTTCACATATTATATGCCTCACCATGGCGTCTATAGGCCTAAAAAAAGCACAACAAAACTGCGAACTGTGTTTAACGCGTCGACCTTGACTACTAGTGGAAAATCGCTGAACTCTATTCAATACAACGGTTATTCAAGACGACCTTTTTTCTTTGTTAGTGAAATTCCGTAAACACATCTTTGCATTCACTGCAGGTATTCGTCAAATGTACCGCATGATTAATATAGATGAGAATCAACGAAACCTCCAAAGAATTTGTGGAAGGAGGAAGTTAACGAGCCCGTTAAGGTGTACGAACTGAATACCGTGACGTACGGAATGGTTAGTGCTCCGTACTTAGCAATGCGAACTTTAAAACAGATTTCCATTGACGAGGGGAAAAACTTTCCTATGGCTGCATCAGTCCTGTGTAATGACTTTTACACGGATGATGTCTTAAGTGAAGCAAACACATTGGAGGCTGCAAGAACTTTGCAACACCAACTTATTGGCATTCTAAAAACTACTCAGATGTCATTACACAAGTGGTGTGGAAATACTTCCGAGCTTATCCCAACCACAGAAAAGGAGTATGAGTTTTAATCTACAGATGAGATTAAAACTTTAGGTATTGCCTGAAAGGCTAGAACTGACTGTTTTACCTTCAAGGTAGAAGTGGTGCAAAATACTCATCCTACTAAAAGGTCGGTCTTATCAATTATCGCTAGACTCTTTGATCCACTTGGATTGCTTGGTCCAGTGACCACTAAAGCAAAAATTTTCATGCAACAATTGTGGTTGCTCAAAATTGATTGGAGTGAAAGGCTTCCTGAGAAAGAACCTTATGAATGGCAAGAATTTGTGCGGTCTTTAATGAGTTTAAGTGACTTCAATTTTGAACAGTGCATAGTGATTCAAAGCGCTGAAGTAACTGAGCTTCATGGCTTCTGTGATGCCTCCGAAAAGGCATATGGTGCTACAATCTACGCCAGATCGGCCACTTCAAATGTAGAGGTGAAAGTGAAGCTTGTCTCGAGTAAATCTCGTGTGTCACCGATTAAGTTGATAACCATACCTCGCTTAGAGTTATGTAGTGTCGTCCTACTCACCAAATTAATGCATAAAGTGAAAAATGCATTAAAATTGGATATTACATCAGTGTTCTATTGGACTGATTCTACGATAGTGCTATCGTAGATGAAAAAGGAATCCAGAGATTTAAAGACATTTGTAGCCAATCGAGTGGTGGTTATCCAAGAGTTTACAGAGATGAATCAGTGGCTTCATGTTCCCGCTGAACAAAATCCTGCAGATATCATATCGAGAGGACGTGATCAAGAGAAAATTCAACAAAGTGACATGTGGTGGTTAGGGCCATCCTTTCTTAGAGAGGGCGTAGTGAACTTCCCTGGTGATTGCAATGACATCCATAATAGTGAATTATACGAAAGTGAGCTAAGGGGATAATCAAGGGGATTCAGTTTGTCTCTTGGTGCAAGATTTTGAGATACTCCCCATCATTAATAAGTGTTCTTCATTAGCGAAACTGTAAAGAATAATTGCATGGTGTGTGCGTTTCAAAGAAAATGCAAGAAATCCATCGTCGAAAATCTCTGACAGTTTAACTGCACCTGAATTATCCGCATCTTTATTTTGTTTAGTGCGAAATGTGCAATCTGTATATTTTTCAAAGGAAATTCAGTGTATTCAAAGAGGACAACGGTTACCTAATTTCAGTAACTTATTGAATTTGTATCCGTTTTTAGACGAAAAGAACATACTTCGTGTAGGAGGTAGACTGAGACATTCTAAACTACCTGCAGAACAAAAACATTAATCAAACAAACAAAAACATTTGATTATTAATCACTATCATGTCTTTTATTTTCACACAGGAACTGAGGCTACTTTAGCCAACATTCGTACCCAATTTTGGATAATTAATGGCAGATCAACAGTCAAAAGAGTAATTAAGAAATGTTTAAAATGCCTTAAGGTAAGTGCTAAAGGTAAAAACCAAATGATGGCGGATTTGCCTAGTGCCAGAGTTAACATTTCAAGAGTATTCACTAAAGTAGGACTGGATTTCTGTGGTCCCTTTAGTATCAAATTAATCCCAGGTAGAGTAAAAAGAGTGTATAAGTGTTACATTTGTATTTTTGTATGTTTTGTTGTTAGAGCCATACACTTAGAAATTGTAAATAGTTTAAGTACTAAAGCCTTTATTGGTGCCTTGAAAAGATTTATTTCTCGTAGAGGTAGGCCTAGTGAGATTTTTAGTGATAACGGAACTAACTTTATAGGAGCCAACAATGAGTTTCGTAAAATTTTAAAGGGGCTGTTTAAAAAGGAAAGTACAGAAAAAATTTGAGGATTTTCTTACTTCTGAGAGCATTAAGTGGCATTTTAATCCCCCTGCCACACCTCACTTTGGGGGTTTGTGGGAGGCTGGGGTGAAATCTTTCAAATGCCACCTTAAAAGGGTTGTGGGAAATACGGTCCTTACTCATGAAGAATTTTTTACACTTGTTACACAAGTAGAGGCGGTATTGAACTCACGACCTCTTTGTCCTCTCTCTGAGGATCCCATTGATGATTTAGCTCTTACTCCAGCCCATTTTTTAGTTGGCTCATCGTTAACATCATTGCCGGAACCAGATTTTAGGGAGATTCCAATGAATAAGCTCAGTAGGTGGGAGTTATGGCAAACATTATCTCAAACATTTTGGAGTAAATGGACCTCAGACTTTTCAAATCGTCTTCAAGCACGACTTAAATGGTATAAAGGAGAAAAAGAGTTTAAGGAAAATAAAGTAGTCTTGCTTAAAGATGATGATTCAAAATTACTGAGCTGGAATCTTGCCAGAATAGTTAAGGTTCACCCAGGAAAGGATAATATAACCAGAGTAGTTACATTAAAAACAAGTAAAGGTATGTATAAGCGACCTCTTCATAAAGTTGTTAAATTACCCTTTGAATCTAATTGAAGTATATGATTTTGATTTATATGTGTTTGTGCATCAATTTAATAGTATTGTTTTATAATTTTAGTGTATTTTTTTAATATTTGATTATTTGAGTAAATTTTTATTGTTAATTCATTGTGTACTATGGTTTCCAGTGTATTGTAACGAGTGTCATCTGGTATTTGTAACTTGCTTGATTTATATGTTGAAAATTTAAAAAAAATTGTCAAGGCGGGCGGTATGTTGAGTGCAACGCCTGCCGCATTTAAAAAGAGCGCTGCTGTCACTGTATATGTACTATGTGACGTCTGGTGAGCAGACGAGACGAGCTCCGAGTGGAGAACGGAGTGAGCGTATCTCAGAGATGAAACAATAAAATTTCGAGAAAACCCATACAGTCCATATTTAATTTTGAGTTGAGTCATTTATTTAAAGAGTAATGAGCTATCGATGGGCCAAACAAAAGGAGTGAGCGATAGGTATGTATATATACAGGGTGATTTTTTTTAAAACTGACACTACTCAGAGCCATCTGTAGCACGATCTATCAGCTGGAATTCCACCAAAATTGATAGAGGGACTAAGGATGACATAGGAAAGAGTTTCCGTGAAAAAATGTTCCAAAAATCGCCGATAGGGGAAGATATGGCGCTTTTGTTGTCGGCGCACTCGAGAATTCGCATAAAAGGCAATTAAAACATCAAAATACAAATTCACGACTATGTAGTCGACAGCAGCGCCAGTATTTCGGGCTACAAAGATAAGGGATGAATACCGAAAAAGTTGTAAGCAGACAAATGAATAACAAAGAAATTTTCCTGCAACACCATTTTATGCAGCTAATTCATTTCTACCTCCTTCAATGTGACCACAGTCCTTGCGAAGACACATTGCATCCTGAACACTACGTTCGCAACGGCCAAGCGTAACATGTCATCAGGAATGTTCATCAAAGTCTGGGATATGTTGTCCTTATGGGCAGTCCCCAAGTTCGAGACTCCACCAGGATACACCTTAGTCTTTAAATAACCCCACAGAAAAATGTCACATGGGTTAGGTCCGGGGAGCCAGGTGGCCATGCAAGTGAAAACAAGCGACTGATGACGCTTCTGTAAAGAGAAGGCCTAACAGACTCCGCACCGATCTTTATAGCTCCAAATACTGGTGCTTCTGGGGACTACGTAGTTATGAATTTGCATTTTGATGTTTTACTTGCGTTTTATGCAAATTCTCAGGTGCGCCGACCACAGTAGTGTCATATCGTGCCCTATCGGTGACTTTTGGAACTAATTTTTTTTTTGTTGACAGAAACTCTTTCCCATGTCGTCCCTAGTCCCTCTATCAGTTTTGGTGGAATTCCGGCTGATAGATCACGCTACAGATGGCTCTGAATAGTGTCAGTTAAAAAAAATCACCCTGTATGTATGTACATATACATGTACAATGTTTATGTATATATATATATATATATATATATATATATAATTTATTCACAGATCTCGGAAAACCCAACCTACATTGCTTAGCTTAGAATGCAACCACACTAAGACATTCAGAACAGGAGGGCATATTCACAAGACCTAAAATAACTGCTGCCTTCACTTATTTCCTTTTATACTGGCTTCATGAACTTGATTAAATGTAAGGCTTTTGGTTTCCGCATCCACCCAATGACGTAAAACCCAATGATTTCATCGGTCGTACAGAGGCTGTTCACACATTTTTTAGACGATGTATATTGCATTCACAAAACTAAATTACATAAAATTCTTGTGTTTTAAATGTTCTATTTGACATCCCTTATTCTGAACTATCTTTCGACACCGCAATTTCCAGGATAATAATGCCTTTTGAAGTGTCAGAAGAGGTATTCTATCCCATTCCTCCTGAACAGCTTTCCAGAGTCCTGTAAGGGTTTTCGGACGACGTTTGGATAATGCAGATTTTAAAAGTCCGAAAGCATAAAAATCCATAGGTGATACATCGGGAGATTTAGTAGGGATATCAGTGAAGGGTATGGCCTTGATACCAGTTTTTTGTTCCATTTCTTTTAGGAAATTTACAGTGGATTTTGATGTGTGACTGCTAGCTTTGTCCTGATGGAGTCTCACAGATTGATGGCACTGTGTGTAAAGCGATGGTATTTCATTCAGAAAAATTGGCGATAAAATATGTTCCTGATAGTATTTGGAGTTAATCTTGACATTTTTTCCCACTCTTTTTATTTCTAACTTGCCATTATAAGAAAAACCAGCAACAATCATGAATCCCTTAGAAAAACTTTCTTTCGATTCTTTGAACCATGTACTTAAATTTTTTTTTCCCCTTTTATGATAATAAATGGCTCTTTTTTTGTTGCAGTCATTTAAATACACCCATGATTCATCTATTGTGACAATTGTTTTCCATTTTTCTTTGGATAAGTGTTTCTCATATAGAATTCTGCAGCGTGTCCTGCGTTCAGCGATATGATTTGGAAGAAGACGATGCACATTGCGTTTTTTCGCTTTCTTAAGACTTAAATCAACGTTTATCATTTTGTTTACAGTGGAAACCGAACATTTTAATGATTTTGCAATTGTCCTTTGACTAGGGGGATTTTCTTTTAACATTAAACAACGTACCTTGTAGGGTTCGCGTGTTGCTCAGATGCAAATTTCTGGAAGCAGCGCTGTACATGCCAGCCAAAGTGAGTTCGGCGCAGGTGTTTGATCTATTTAAAGGGAACACGCTGAGTTGGCAAAAGCCCAAGACTTTAGTAGCGATACGGGAGAGAGCGAGGCATGCTTGATGGAAGGTGATAGCGGTGTTTAAATGATAGAGCGTGTATTGGTATTTAGCCGAGGTGGCTGCACGACTTCGAGAATTAGCTCAGAGCCGAGGTGTACGTGTATTGTTAGTAAATGCCTACTCTGCCTGAGGGATTCATTGCGACCTTTAGTTTCTTAGTACCGCGGGTTGCGGTACTGTTGTGTATTATTTTGGAAGCCCCAAGTCTGTATATGTTAGTCTGCCTCTACGTAGAGAATGAAAGAGTTATTCAGAAGTAGCCCTCGTACTTTATAATGTGCCTGGACCGTTAGAGATATGAAAAGAAAGGAAGAACCACATAACCTTTGCAATAGTCGAAGATGTCCGTTTTTTCCATGGATACTTGTTTGGAATTTTTGTCCCACTTGAGGCTCCAATTTGACGTTTTTTTTCCTTTTTTGTTGACGATATTACCTATCGACGCTTTAGATATCACAAAACCATGACTCTCACATCGTTTTTGGATAACGGAGTATGCATATTTCTCTTCGGAAAGAGCATAAATGTAGCCTTCGAACCACTGCTTTGTTAAAAACGCCATTTTGAATAAAAACAAAACTTTCAAGCCGCAGACGATAATTTTGACTTTTAAAAACATAGTACAATTGCAATTATTTCTTTTGCAGCAAACGCTTTTTTATTACCGCTTACCAAAATCGTCTAAAAAATGTGCGAACAGCCTCTGTAGTCATTACGCCATGGAAGTAAATCTCTTTGATGCAAAAGTGTAATTGCGAAGATATTTTTATGTTCCTAATGCCCCCTGGCCGGAAGTTCTAGACTAGGTCCATATAGGTTTTCTGGTGGATGTGTGCGGCTCCGGTTTATATTGCACCACAAGAATCGGAGTCCGTCTTAGCTGTTGCCACCTCAATTTTGACTGAGTACCTCCAGGGGTGATATCAGGGGAATCGTACCCTCTCCCACCCTCTCTTATCCGTAGACCGGAAAGACCTCACAGAGGGTCTTTCCGGTTTACGGATTTAACGTGACCATATCCGGCAAAGACACGCAGGTATTTAATGGCACGTGTTGGGATTCGATCCGAGCACCCTACCTCCAGATCCAGTTACTTTTATGAATAGGGTTAACGCTTTTAAATTGAGTTATAATACAGGGTATCCAGGCTAAAAGTACCCAAAAGTCATGACATATTTTTACGGAACTACCCATTATAATTTAAAAAAATATTTAAATAGAAAGAACATCGCGCCTGTTTTTAATATCAGTCATAGATTTCGATCATAGTATCTTAGATTTCGATGTGTTCACCTTTTGTAGCACGACAAACGTCTAAATGGTAATCCATTTTTCTCCAAGTGTTTCGTAGCATATCAGTAGTTATTAGACTTTTTTGCTTGGGGATTCATTAAATCCGTTGTGTTTAAACAAAAAACTGAAACTGTTGATGAGTTGAAGAAGCGTATCATTCAAGCAAGTCGTGTAATAACTCCTGATATGCTACGAAAAACTTAGAGAGAACTGTATTACCATTTAGACGTTTGTCGTGCTACAAAAGGTGCACACATCCAAATCCATGATACTATGATCGAAATCTATGATTGATATTAAAACTTGGTGAGATGTTCTATCTATTTTGATAATTTTTTTTTAAATTCTGATGGGTAGTTCCTCAAAAATAAGTCATAACTTTTGTTTACTTTTAGCCCGGACACCCTTTATTTTGGGTAAGTGGTCGTAGACATTTAAAACTTGTTTTTAATGCGGCAGGAATTTGTCTTCTGGCGGTAGGTATTTCTTCTGACATTGACCCATGAAAATCTACGAAGTTTTGCTAACTACTGTATTATGGGAGCACCATTTCGGTGAGCCAGCATTGTTTCCAGGAGGGGCACGACACTGTAACTTTCAAGCCTTATTCGGGATTCGAACCCAAGCCCACTGCTCACAACTCTAAACACTACTATGTGGGAGGCGGAATTTAAGGCATTAAATATCATAAATGATTATCGTGAAAACATGCCCCTAAAAAGAGATTTAATATTTATCAGTCAATGACAAAGAATATTGCTATGGTTAAACTGGAAAAAAATTAAAAAAATCTTTTATATAACTGCAAAACGAAGCTCTAAAAATACTCAAAATACACTTAAATGGAAATGAAAGTATCAAAAGATCCTAACAGAGAATTTTAGTTTGAAGAAGAAAATCTTAGTAATATCATCTCTTAATCAGCTACTGGATCAAATGTGAGCATATATATTTAAAAAACACACACTGTAAAGAAAAGGCTAAAATAAACATGGAATGTTCGGAAAGAATACAGACGAATAAATGGAAAAATATTGATGTCATTATTTCTTCATCTTTTAGAGCTGAGTAGTTTATCTTCTAGATGGGAGAATTATAGACAGAGAAAAAACTCTAAAACTATGAAAAAATAAAAAAGTTTTAGAAATGTTAAAAGCAGAAAAATTGCATTAATAAATTCGCATATGAAGATATCTGTAAAAACACTATAATGGTTTTGTAATTATGACTCATAAACTTCTTTTTTATTTACTTTCACTAACAAACACACACACACATATAGTATATATGTAAGATCAGGTGGCGAAGTCTAAATCCCTCGATGATAACATGGACGAAACATTTATTTCGAACGAATACAATTAAACAAAAATGCACTTACAACGATGTAACAACGTATGTACCGTCATACGTTGTTACATCTTACTCGCACCGTCGTGGTTTCTCAACAACATTCTAAATAAACATTCCTTTCTCGCTTCCTGTAGCCATCACATAAAACAAAGCTAAAAAGAAAACATGGGGGATGGCATTACACCAGGTTGACTTACTCACACACACACACACACATATACACACACACACACACACACACATATATATATATATATATACATTATATATATAACATAAACATACTCCTGCGAATACGTTCAGTATCATATATAATCGTGTTTCAGACACACATTATATGTGAAACAGGAAACTACTTTTAAATTTAAGTAAAAAATGCATTGGGAATCAGTAAAAGAGTTTTAAATCTCTAAAAGCAATATTACTTTGCGAGGACTTTCATATTCCATATGTTCTCAGAATAAATGGGCTTTCATAGCTTTTATTTTGTGTAGGCTTCAGTTTTCAATTTCTGTATATAACATTTGGTTTATATTTCATATCAAAACAAAACAAACATTGGAACATAAAAATGTTTTTAAAGAGGGTTTTGTAAAAAATATTTTCAATAAAAATAATCTTGAAAGATTCGCATTTAAATAGTAATTTAAAACTGGTAGGATTGCAAATATTATGCATTGGCCATACTGTGTTCTTACAGTGTACAACAAAATATAATGAAGTGCTTTCCTTTACCTATTATTTCAAAACTTTAAACTGAGCCTATATTAATCACTTGGGGACTTTAATAAACACATTTTTAACAGATTTTATTTTAACACAATTAAAATAAAAATAAAACTCTATAATTTAATATAGACTTTTTAAAGAAATTATTGATCTGGAAATAATATTAAACATTCTTTTGTTTTTATTGCATTTTGTAAATGAGTTTACACGTTATTTTGTTTTCAATTGCATAAATAGCATTAATATACTTAGAAATGAGTATTTTAAACCTCAAAGTTTATAATGCTGGCTAGAACAAAAGGGAATAATTAATATAAAATTTAGATTTAAAAATAAACTGTGTGCAATTCGTAACATGTAGATAATAAATGCAGAGTGAATAAGGCTCGTTACGCTGACAGTAATAATGAACATCAGGCCATGAACAAATGGATACATAGATTATATTTTAAGACAAAGTTTTGATTGCAATTTTATTTTATGTACATATATGATTTCGAGAAAATGATACTGTTGATTCAGTAATTACTGCCATTTAACTGAAAACTTTCCCTATTTCGTTATTATGATGAAAATATCAAGAATAAAAGTATTGTATTTAAACATATCCTTGTCGGTTGGTATAGTCATAGCCACCGAACCCAGCTCCTACGGTACTAAATTTCCCCACTGTTGAGGGGTTTTCAGCATGGCAGGTCTGTTATAGTATGTGTCGGTGATTTTGAAAGTGGCCTAAGTCAAGAATCTAAAAAAATGAGTTTATCACTTATTTCATATTTCATTCTTTTATATTACTGTAAATTGAAGCAATCTTTGAAAAATTGTCAAAACTGAACCCTTAGATTAAGTTGGTTGTTGCATCATTACACAGAATTCAGTTCATGTTCAAACTCGAGCCTTCAAATAACTCGAAGCGAGAAATATATGACTTAGACCACTTTCATTATCGACGCAATATGTAATAATGTCCTACAAAAACTGCAGTTACAGATGACAAAATGCATGAATAACGCCCTCGTAAAAGAGGCCACAATGAAAAAGTATGCTTATCCAGCGTTCTAACAGCCTTAGACCTATGTTTCGTCCTTGCTATGGGGTCCTCATCAAGGCAAAGCTGATAAATTTCCCAAAGGGAAAAGAATCTCAAATGCGGAATATCTCTAGACTTTTACTGGGGATTGACAAAGTGCATTTATTTGCAATTCCGGCTCCTCATACGAGGATGTTTTCCATGCATTTTGTCATCTCCATGCACCCTAAATTTTGCACTGCAATTCAGTATAGAAGCTGGTTCTTTCTGGTGTGGGCTGGAGGATCGCATTCTGTCAGTCACCAGTCAAAATTTAGAGAAATTCTGCATTTGGAATCCCCCCCCCTCCCCAGCACACTTATCAACTTGCTGGGGTGGCATATCAAGGCATATAGGGGGCATATCAAGGGTGAAGCCTAGATCTAAGATTGCTGGGTATGTTGATGGTGCAAATATTTGCGGCGACAGAGTTTGTTGTAGAGGAATACCTAACAAATTTTTTTTTCTCCAGCATCATAGATAGAAGGTGGTTCTATGGTGCCTCTCTCCATAAGTTGAGGGGATCAAACTTGTGTCTACTTTGTCTCGTGTCTGGTGAGGAAGCAACAAAATTAAGACAATAATGAAGAAAAGGCCAAAAGTGACTGAATCATGGCAAACTAGGAGCTTGCGCTCTAGTATATGAGAAATAGCACGACATACAAGACTACTATATTATCCGATTAAAAGAGAGATATAGTGACCAGATAACGATATTTTTGGCAAATATGATAAGAGGATGCATTATAGGAAGTTTTGAATAGCAGTTAAAATTGAGTGTGATAAGAAAAAGAGAAAACGTTCAAATTTATTCAAGATTTAAAAAAAATTCAGGATAGTTGAAAATATAGAAGCACCGTATTTGAGTTTATCTTTTTTTTTTAACAAGAACACTGTGTGAAAGTGTCAAAGTTGAAATTCAATATTTTACTAGCTACCGATAGTTTATCAATCAATCCAGCTCAGAACTGGGAGAATGCCGCAAAAATGCATAGGAGGGGAATTAAAAGGAGGCAATAATCCTCTAGAGGGAACTAGAATTTACAAGGCAGCATCTAAACGACTGAAAATGTAACAGTAAAAAATCTTATTTTTATGTGTCTAGTATTTTGAGAATAATTTTTTCCCCTGTTTTAAGCTTACTTAGTATTGATGAATAAATTTAGTCTTAAAATTTTAAATTCCTATACTTTAAATTTTTATTCTTTTATGCTTTCGTGGAATTATGTTTACCTAGGCAGTATTTACGTCAAAATCTGGCAAATGTCTCTAAAACAAAGATATTAAGAAGCATAAATCTCAGATATAATAAAGTATAAGAAGATGAGAGCTGGTAAATTGATTTTATTGATCTAAAACAAAGACTGGATTTCAAAACAATAAAAAAAATTTGAAAAATATGATAGTACCCATATTTTCTTTGAAAGTTGTTTTCGATCAACAGCCTAGATGCACCGTTTGTACGTTTATGGTTGTAACTTGAACAATATTAAATGGCTTCCATAATGTCCTTTCTTTAATGTTAAACTAGTGTGATTTGTAATTACTCTGAGACAGCGAGTGGTCCAAAAATTATAAAGTCCAAGGATGGAAATTAAGGTACTACTAAGTCATAAAATAACATAAATAAAATATTAACAGCACATTTTCTAAAATAACCAATTCAAAACTTGATTTTTTAAAACTCCCAATAACTCCAAAACTATGTAATTATATGCTATTGTCAATTAATAATGCTATTGTAAATTAATATGCATTATGTAAATTAATAATGTTACCTCTTTAACAAAATCAACACAATCTTTAACAAAGAATCAATCAATCTTTAACAAAGTATCAGAGTGAATTTCGAGAAAATACTTGCCTCTTTCGAACATACGCCTTACCAACTTCTCTGAACTACCCTGACAAACCCATACAATTATCATAAGGGTTCCTGCTTTTGTTAACCCTCACACTTATATCAGTACCGTATTTAACGAAATTTATGTTGCATATCAGTAAGACTCGGAAAGAGTTTAGGAGTTTTTGAATGTTATTCCGAGGTAATTAAGGCATACCTCACTAAAGTTCATCACAATAGTTATCATGTACAGGAAACTACATGAACAAATATTTATTATATCAGTTTATAAATATGAAAGACCATAGAGAAATATAAAATTAAACTATTTGGATTATTTTTATATCTTTCATTGGTAAAACCTTTTAGTAAATCTTGCAGCTTTTTAAGAAATAAAAATAAAAATGCTATAACCTAAAAAAAAGCAGTTCCAATTGCATGGACAATTCCATGTGAGACTCACTTTTCATTTTGCTGTAATTCTTTAACAATTAGTGATTTAGTTAAGTTTTGCGATAACTATAGGGCATTTAATAAAAATTAAGGCATCTACTTTAAGTTTCTATTGCAGAGTAATATATTTTTTGTTTTAATCCAGCATAAATTACTTTTATACCCGAAATTTTTCTGAAAAGTATTTAACTAAACTGTCGTTCCTTAACGAAGCATATCATATAAACGAACCAGAACAGAAATGTTTATTTGCGATATCTCATTCGTGCAATTACCTCATGGACATGATTTAACTTTTATTTTTTGCAGAAAAAGGAGTTCCTGGTCTGCAGATAAAAATTCAAAGGTCTAATTAAGTTAAGCTCGGCATTATCATTTAGCTTCCATGAACAATATTTCTCAGCTAAACGAAATTATAGAACGTAGTCACTAAAATAAAAGGGAAAAAAACTTATCTAAAATGAGCGCGTTATTGTTTTATTTTTAATATTTCTGTTTGCTAACGTTATGCTGTGCTCGGGTTCAAATTAACACGGATAATTACAATGGGAAAATCCCTTTGAGAAAAACAGAAGGGAGCGTTCAAATTACTCCAGTAATTACCTGATGGTACATGCAGTGAGAAATTTGAAGAGTGAAAAGTACTTTTAGATTGTTAATTACTTGCTAAAATGCTGTAATGTAAAAAAAAAATGGAGCAGTTGATTTTAATATCTGGAAGAAATAACTAATGTAAGTAATCCCAGTAACAGAGGAAATTGCACTTTACCATTAAAGTTACATCTGAAAGCTTTAGGTACCCATTTAGGAAAACAGTTTTTTGAATTATTTTTGCAATAACGTACCAGACTGAATTTCTTATAAGCTTATTTGCCTGACTAAATGTTTCACAAAAAGGGCTTTACAGTACGTTTTATGTCCAATTTTGGGTTTTTTTCTTTTGAGGGTATAGCATGAGTTTTTATGAGGAAAGTTCTGTTTTTTTATATGTCTGAAATATAGAACAATCTACTCTATCCTTTTGTTTTACTGTACATAAAATTTTAATAACGGATTAAAAAACAGAATTTCTTGTTTCTAGAAAATGGCAATATAGAATGTATTTCTGTTTACAGCATAAAAAGTTATCTTTTAAATATAATTTCTTGTTTTTTTCATCATTACTAAGTATTCTGTTTTTTAACACCATATAATTTAGATTTTAAGAAGAATTCCTTGTTATTTTTAGGTTGTTGTATATCACTAGTATTCATTCTGCCCTTTCAACAGCATACAGTTTTTTTTTATATTATAATTAAAATTCCTTATTCAATGTAGGCCATTGAATTTGCCTAGTATGGATTCTGCTCTTTCAAGAACATGTAGCTTATTAGAAATTTTTTTGGATAAATCTGTTTTCATTTTCAGCTTTAAGTAAATAGAATGTATAAATAAACTGTATACTTTTAATTAAAATTTGCAAACGAATTGGTATTTGAAAAAAGAATTTTAATTACGAGTTGTTTAGATTTTTAAACAGAATCAAATTAATTTAATTACACTAATTAGCAATGACATATCTATGGTGCCTGGTAAAAAGGCTTAAGTAAAAAAAAGTGATTTTTAGATATAAATATTAGTATTGATAAAAAAAACAAAAATCTTTTGACTTGTATAAAAGGCTTAAGTCTATTAATTTTGTATGCAAAAGTACATTTCTTTGTACAAAAGACTCAAGACGAAATTATAGTTCAGCGATTTGTACAAAAGCCAATAACTTGGTATATTTAAATCATTGTTTTTGACTTAAGCCCTTTATACCGGGTACCATAGATGTAAAGGGGCGCGGTGGCCCAGTTGGCAAGAACAGCGGGCCTGTGATCTGAACGTCCCTTGTTCGATGCTCGTCGATGCAAATCCACCTCCGTGTTCACCAATGGTGGCCGGGGCACGTAAAATAGGTCGTGGCCAAAGTGTCCTCCAAGTTCTCAAATTTACCTGTGGAGGTGCAGGGTCAAGTGTTCCAGTCTCGTCACTTGACTCGGTTCAAAATTACAGGACCGATGTTCTTCGAGGTCAAATTAGACTTCAGTCCTGGTGGTACCTCGCCCTAAAGTGAAGCTGCTTACTACCCTTCTCCAAGGACCTAGGATTTGAGGACCTAGGTCCTTTGGACTTGGTGTAGGCTTTCCTACACCAAGGAGATTGGAAACAACAACACCTTAGATGTAAACAAGAAACTGAATTTTGCCATTTGTGGTTCACTAAAAAGACAAATAACTACTTATGATAGGTCCTGTTTTAGTTGATTAACCTATAGCTTTCGGGGCCCATTTTTCCGATTCCCTGTTTAGAACGGGAAATTTCCTACCCCTTTGTAAGAACGGCCATTAAGGGGGTTATATATATATATATATATGCAGCTGGTTATCAAAATAATGGAAACACTGAGAAACATCATGAAAACCTTTATTAAAAATGGGCAGGATCACCTTTGTCATATAATACCACCTGATTCCCCTTGAAATTGGATTATAGAAGTCATAAATTGTGGTTAAGAATATATTATACCATTCTTCAGGGAAAAATCATGAAAGTTCATGTAGAGATGCTGTGGTGGATATAAATACCTTTATCTATCCGCTTATACAGATCACAGTGATTAGATGAATTTTAGTGGAGGGGATTGTACAGGGCAAGATAAGATATTTGACTTCTTTTCATGTTCCTCAAACCAATACTTGATAGATTTATAGGGGGGTTATCATCCTGGAGAACGCCATCTCCTGCAAGAAACAATGTTTGCACCACAGGATGGACAAGTGAGCTAAAATTTTGACACAGTCCTTCTCATTCAAACTCCCTTTTAGGGTTACCATAGGGCCAGTAAAAAACCATGAGATGCCATCCCAAACCCTGATAGATCTACCTCCATGATTGACAGTTAAGATGAGACAACCAGAATATTATGCTTGTGTAGGTGTTCTCCTTGCACGTCCTGTTGCAAGGAACAATGTGAACAATGATTCGTTGGACCAAATGACGTTTTTCAACATATTTCTCGACCAGGATTTGCGCACGTGGCACTAATGTGGACTATATTTTGTATTAGCATCTATTACAAGTGACTTGGGAATAACTACTCTTCCGTAAATGCTTTGATTGTGAAGTTCTCTTCTACCTCTAATGGTTGATATCAGAACATGCAGATGCCGATTGAGCTCTTCGGTCATTTTGGTTGCAGTTGTTTTCTTCCTTCGTGCCACAATCCGCTTCAATACCTCGTCGGTCTCTTTCACTCAGATCTCCCCTTCGTCCCCTATTCTGTTTGGAAAAGGATGATTTTCCGTGCACTCTGTACGCTATCAGGACTTCCGATACCATAGCTCCAAAAACACCCATTAGCCTGGGCGTTGCAATAACAGATATCCAATTTAAACGCGCTCCAACAATTTGCCCTTTTCACAAGGTCTGCAAGGTTTGACATTTTACGTTGTTCCCCCCAAAAGCACGATGCCCTTAGCTTCATTACTGCTTCCTGACGGTAGAATAATACATACACTATATTATATTAAAAAATACCGATGGCCAAACTTGTTTCTTAAGGAATACAAAGGAGATTCGTAAACACCACTAATATTGATAGGTGTCTCCATTATTTGATAACCACCTCTATATATATATATATATATATATACTCATGGACAAAAAAATTAGCGCACCAAGAAGGAGTCGTCGAAATGAAACGAAATTTTTCATACGTAATGACTACTTTGATATAAGTAAATGATAAGAAAATTAAAGAAAAAGGATAATTTATTTCAGAGAAAAAGGCAAAAGAACGGAGGAGTTAATACTCCGTTGGACCCCCTCTAGCGCGAATGCACGATGCGATACGATCGGGCATTGAGTCATACAAGTTCTGTATGATGTCTTGAGACATTTCGTTCCATATTTGCGGTAATCTTGCCTCTAGTTCGTTCAAACTCGTGGGATGCTCAACTCGTCGTCCCAAATGATCCCAGATATGCTCGATTGGAGACAAATCTGGGGATCGGGCAGGCCAAGGAAGGGTAGTAACAGTGCGGAAACAGTCTTGTGACACCCTTGCCGTATGAGGCCGAGCATTGTCTTGTTGAAAAATGGCTCCTGGGAGCCGTTGCATGAGTGGCAACACATGTGGTTGCAGGATTTCATGAACATACCGCTGGGCTGTCATGGTGCCACGGAACAATACTAGGGGTGACCGTGTATTGTAGGCAATGGCACCCCATACCATCACACCAGCTGTGGGAGCGATGTGTCGCTGTACAGCAAAGGCAGGATTGAAGCGTTCACCACGGGCTCTCCACACACGAACACGATTGTCATCACAGACGAGATTGAATCTGGATTCGTCGCTAAAGACGACCTGGTTCCATTCCGCTGCTGTCCCGTTTCCTCGTGCGTGGCAAAACTCCAAACGGAGGCGTCGATGAGTGGTAGTCAAGGGCAGCACACGTAATGGGCGCCGCGATACCAACTGTCCTTCAGCCAGGTGCCTTCGTATGGTTCGAGAAGACACAGAGGCCCCTAGTGAAGGTGCTACCTGTGCCTGGATGGCGGCCGATGAAGCAGTTAGTTGGCTGTACGCGTGCATTTCTTACGATGTGGCGGTCTTCTCGACGACTGGTCTGTCGAGGGCGTCCTGAGCCTGGTCTTCGTGTACATGACATCTCTCGGGTCCACTGGTCCCAACACCTCCTCACAACACAATGAGAGCGGCCTAAATGACGAGCTACTCGCCTAGCTGACCACCCAGCTTCCATCATCCCGACGATTCTCCCCCTCTCAAACTGCGACAACTGCTTACATTGTCTTCGAACACGGCGTAATGGCATGTCTATCTCAGCTCTTCCTTTATAAATGATTCAGCACACTCAAACAAGCTTTGGTTACCTGTTTTATACTTCACAGAGTACGATGTTCAACGCCCTCTACCGGCTATACGTAATGCGCAATCACGCTGCATTTCTAATCATTTGCATATCTCCCCGACATGTACCTTCATTGCAAGTTTCGTTACGATCCCGCAATTATTTGTTGGAGCGCTAATTTTTTTGTCCATGAGTGTATATACACTGAAGTGCCACTGAATTAGGGATACCTAATTCAGTGAGCATGTTGAGCATGTTGCCATATTCTCAGCCTCCCGTCGGCGTTAAGTAGTCGGAATCGAGACTCATCACTCCATGCTACTCGTTTCCAGTCCACTACACTCCAGTCTCTGTGCTCTCTTGTCCAGGCAAGACGTGCAGCCCGATGGCGAGTATAGAGCAATGGTACTCTCGTAGGTCGACGGCTCCCGAAACCCACACGGTGAAGCGAGCGTAGCACAATCCGTTTACTGACTGTACGACCGGCACCGTCATTAAACTGGGTGGTAATTTTAGCTAATGTTTGGCTTCGCTGGCTACGTACAATACGCCTGAGCCGTCTCTCACCACGCACTGTCAAGGCTAATTGTCCTTTGCAGTTTGCCCGATCGCTAGTTTTTTTCCACCATCCATGTATTCTTGGTATACTCTTGACACTGTCGACCTTGAAAATCCTAGTTGTCTGACGATTTCGGAAATTGAATGGCCCATGCGTCGCGCACCTATAATTTGTCCTCGATCGAATGCGTCTAAATCAGGCAGTTTACCCATACTGGCAATTCCAACAACAAATTTAGACCAACCACAGTACGCGCTATATATGCAGTTACCACAGCGCCCTCACTTGCGCATACATGATGCGCAGCGCTACACAATTTGCATAGGCTTTGCTATCCCTAATTCAGTGGCACTTCAGTGTATATATATATATATATATATATATATATACGTATATATTCATTCTTGGGATACGTGCCCTCCCACCCCGTAAGGAAAAGGTTAACGTGTCCAATGTTGCCCTTTTAATGTTTTTAATTTAACGAAACAACATTTTGCGGGTAAAATCCCTCTTTCCCATAGCACCCACACATTTTTCGAATCAACGAGAACACAAAACACAAAAAATTTCGTTGCGCGATCCATGCCCCCACAGAGTAACACAGGTCGAATTTAGTTTAGGATCTACGGAGCTACTAGTACTATCTCCATATTATGTTAGACTAGGCCCCACATTCATTGTCTCTCTTAGCCTGGGCCGTAGCCCAGTTTTCAGCCTGACCGCGTAAAATACACTAACAAGTTACATAAATCTTTTTGTACTACAACGCCACCTTTTGTCAAACAAAAAGTGAAATAGCGACATCTAAACCAGCTTTAGTTAAGAGAAAATTTGGTTATCTTAAAAACATTTAAGAAACATCATAGTTATAAAGTGGTGTGCTCATAAATATATGCCCGCTTTTATATCTTTTGCTTTTATACTTCACTTGTAATTGATTTCAAATGAGCACCAAATAAATAATTTCCACCATCACCATCGTGTTGAAAGGCTTATCTCCACGAAATCTGTCAGAAAAAAGATGGATTGGGCGAAGAAGTAGCATTGTATACCCACGTGTTCACCTGACCTCGCGACTGTGGATTTTGTTTTAGGAAAACACCTCAAAGATAAAGTTTATGTGTCTAGACTAGCAGTAGTTTAAGCATTCAAATGATCCACTGAAGCAAAATGTACCTAAACACAAATAGCAATGAATGGAAATGTTACATTTTAAAAATATAACAAACAGAGCCTGGAGAAAAATGTTCTTTAATTCGCTTTCTTGCGAGAACTCAGAAATAAAAATCTACATTTCTACATTTATTTGAACTGAATTTTTTGACTAAGTCTTATCTGAATTACAAAACTTTATCTTGATGAACACTGAATATATAATCCTTCCAAATGTGCATAGATTTTGTTTTTTCTGGCACTCTATATTACGCATGAAAACGAATCAAATACTCCCATTCTTCATAAAATATATTCTGATTTTTTACTTAAATTAAAATTTTAGCAACATACATTAACCTTAGAAACATGAATATTTATTCTCTACTCACTGAAATACGTTGTATTTATGTTTCAGAAAGAAATATGAATTTTAAAGTTCTCAACTTCTTCTGCTGAATTTATTTGACAGTTCCCCCAGTTCTGCTTCAAAAATGATGCAAATCATCCACAAAATAATGAGGGCATGCTTTTTAAATATCAGAGAGAAGAGCAGAACATACGAAAAACAGCTTGGAGATAAGCATTATGCAGCAATAATTAGGCGGAAAAATTCAAGACAAATGATGATTATGCTGGAGTGCGAACGTTTCATGTGCTTCATTTTTAGTCATTGCCTAATGATTCATTGTCTAAAGTTCTCTGCATAATTATTATGTTATCAACAAACGACTTTTTCTCAGGTATTGTTTATTAAAAATTTGCTTAATTGTAAAACAATGGGAAAAGCTTTCTCTAGCCCATTATTTGATAATTTCATGCATCTGAGAAAAATTTAGAATTAAAAAAAATTTTCTGAAGGTTCGAATGGAAATATATTATTTTAATTGAAAATATAGGTATAAAAATTCCTGCTTTCAGTAATTACTTTCTAAATTTGGAAAATATTTCAATAGGAAATATTATGCATGAGATGATATCAAGTGTTGTATTAAAATGAGTGAGGTGTTTTTTAATTATATATTTTTCAGAACGTCGAGATAATTTTATTAATATTTTAAAACAGTCTCATCATCTGCAACTAGCTAACAGCCCCGAGGAAGAACTAATTAACCCATTTGAAACTTCCGTTTTTTATTTAATTTTTTATTCGTCAAGATTTAAGTTTTTTTGACGTCATTTTGCCTTGTATATTAAGCTTTCCCTTTCACCGCACTTCATTGGCTACTTCATTTTGTTGAACATGAGTACGTGTTCGAAAAGCGCATTGCATATTGATTTTTATTATTATTACTTGTTGATATTTTTGTTAATTTTAATGAACGCTGTTGATGCCTAAACAACCTTCTAATTATGTCTTCAGATAGAAGAGTTATATAGCTTCATATGGACTAACAGCAAGGTTTCATTTAGCTACTCAACAGAAAGTATCCAGCTCCGCGATTTTATGAAAATAACAGCTTTAAACTACTTGTATACTAGAAACAAGATTACAATCCAATAAACTGATAAAAACTGCAATAATATGCTTGGGTAAAGGAATAGTTATAAAATTTTCAGAATAAATTGTTCTTAATTTTTGAAGGGATGAAATATCTAGTGGTTATAACAATAGCCATTTATCTCTCATGCAATTACGTAGAGAGTCGAGGATAATCTTGCTTTTTTTCTACTTTATGCGTACTGAGGGATTATTATGTAATAAACACCCTTTGAATTCCCAAGGAAAGCATACACTCCCTCTGAAGTATTTATAAACTCAGTATTGGTCTGGTAATGTAGGAAATTTACATATGTAATAGATATATATTTTTCGAATATTTCTGCATTAATAGTTAAAATGCCATAAATGATAAAACTATTTATTTGGACTATTAAGATTGAAATTATTTGTTTACTTAGCATTTAGCATCAACATTTTACAATGAAATTTAAACTTCAGAGTACTTCAATATACTTCAGAGAACTTACGTTTTCCAAGCCTAAGTTCACTCTTACTAATAAAGTAGAAATTTTCAATGTTATAAAGTTCTGACATTATCAGATTTTCGGAAAATATTCAAACTGATGCTAAAAACGGCCCTTTTAAAAGCTTGTACGGTGCAATCATAATACTTAAATTTATAAAAACTACTTAACCTTTAATGGAATTATTAAAAGATTTAGAAGGATATGCTTACTCACTTTACTGTCCTAAATAAAACCGCATAAATTATTTTTGTTTCAGGGATTATTAAAGGGGGCAATTTAGAAATTTTAGTTAGTGAATATAACTGGGGTAAAATACTTTTTATGAACATTTTCAAACGTATTAGTTACTGAAAACGTGTTATGCATAATGTGTTACAGCTACCAGCAATTCATATTTCTTTTATTGCCAGGGTATTTTCCCTCTTCAGTTATATGTATTATTAAATACCCGAATAATAGAATAAAAATATTATCCCATCTCAATATCTTTTATATATCCATTTATCCGGAATCTCGAGAGAGTCGTTGTTTGAGGTGGGAAATGCTGGTCATTAAACCATTGTTATTTATAGTAAGTGTGCGCATATAAGTTATTTCCGCCTCCATTCGCTGCTTTACTGCGAAAAGGAGGTGAGATTCATGACAATTGTAACATCATTTTTGACCCCAAGAATTATATAAATGCTTTTCGTTTCATTAGATAGTTGAACTACACAAGTATAATGATAGGGAATTCTGAGACATGTATTTATGCCATTTCCTTAACATGAATGTTGGAATTTTCCAAAATATAATGCTTTTTTAATCTAAAAATGTAAGGCTTATAGGACTAGTTTGAAATATTTCATGCTTAAACTGAAAATTTGTTTACCCAATTAAGTATCGATAGCATTGCCGATACCAACAACCAACCTCTTTATGCAAAATTGTAATAACGTCATTTTACCTTGTTTATTAGGAGTTCATTTTCATCGTTCTATGTCTACTTCATTTTGTTGAACATGAGTATGTATTCGAAGAGCGTATTGCATATTGATGTTTCTTATTTTTACTTGTTGATATTTTTGTTAATGCTAATGAACGATGTTGCCGTGCCGTCTGAACAGCCTTCTAATTATTTCTTCAGATAAAAGAGTTATATAGCATCAATATGGACAAACAGCAAGGTTTCATTTTAGCGTAATCGCTATGAGTTATCCGTGAGTGCTATAGTCTTTCAGAATTCATTCTCAATCAGAATGGAAAGAGAATGAATGTGACAAAAAATTCCCTCAAATGTTATACTAGCATATATTTTTATCGTATTACCATGGGCTATTAGGAAGGTTTCCTTATAATGACGTGACCTCGTTATCTATGAGTACTATCATCCATTTTCCAAATTGATGATAGTACTCATAGATCGTATCTATCCATTAGCCGTAGAGCAAGTTGAATGAATGCCACATGGTAAATTTCCAAATGTACTGCCAGAAGAACGTTTTGAGACATTACTGGAGGCTACCAGGAAGGTTTTATTTTAGCAAATTTAAACATAAGTTATCTGTGAGTACCACTCTCTTTTCGAATCACCTCGTCACACAGATGAGCAAGTAAGGTGAATGTTACAAAAAATAATCCTGAAACTATACCTGCAGATTTCCCTGCCTTGCCGAAAACAACTAAGAGGGTTTCCTTTTAGTGCATTTATTCATTTATTTTTAGGTACGATGCCGTCGTTCTTAATACATCTACAGGCAGAAGAAAATGTAAAATGAATCACACAGCACAAATGATATACTAGTGCATATTTTACTTAATCATTAAAGATTATAATCTTCAATGGGATAAAATAATGTGATTTTTAAAGATTATAATCTTTGATAATTATTAACTGGAATTCAATTTAGAACAATCATCATAAGTCATGTCAAAGTATATATGTGTTTTCGTATCTACAGGGTCTGTCAAGAAAGTAATGAGACTGAAGTTTTCGCTCCAAGCAGAAGGCCAAAAGGGAGAAATTTGTGGGTGGTGGGGGCTGTCAGCTACAGAGTCTGGTGGAAGTCAGAGCCTTTGCAGCGCTGGGATCGCTGGTGAAGCAGACACGTGTCTGAAAGTGGCGTTAGGTTTTCGGAATCCAGCGGAGTGTCGAGCAGCGATGCGCCATAAAGTTTTGTGTAAAACTAAACAAATCGGCTACTGAGACGCTTGCCATGTTACAAGAAGCCTACGGGAAGGATTCTTTGTTCAAGGCTCAGGTGTTAAGGTGGCACAAAGCCTTCAAAGACGGAAGAGAGAACGTCGATGACGAACAACGTCGACGCCGATGGGCGTCCATCAAGTTCTCGAACTTTAGACAATGTGGCTAAAATTAAAGCGCTTTTAGACTCTGATCCTCGGATGAGTGTCTGAATGATTACGGAGACGTTGGGACTTACAAAAGGTTGAGGAATCAAATCGATCGCGTCCACCCGAAGCTCACAAGCAATTGGATTCTGCACCACGATAATGCGCCGGTCCACACATCCTTCAAAGTGACTCAGTTCCTGGCAAAACAAGACGTCACAACGCTACCCCAATCCTTGTACAGCCCCGATCTGTCACCGTCGGACATTTTTCTATTCCCTTGGTTAAAATACAGCTTAAAAGGTCATCGTTTTGACAATCTGGAGAACATGCAGAAAAAAGTAACGTGCATTCTGAACAGCATTCCAGTTGACTTCCAGGCGGGCAATAATGGGTGGCAGAGTCGTTGGCAACGGTGTATTAATGCAGGAGGAGGCCATTTTGAGAAATATTAAGTGTCTGTAAAATTATCTTAAAATAAACGAATTTTATTGAATTAGTCTCATTACTTTCTGGACAGACCCTGCATTCTCTGGCAGAAAGGTCTGAAAGGAATGTTATGGACTTCATTGAGAAAACTCCTTAGTGTAATTATCTAGCAAGCAGAATGTGTAGTTTTAAAGCCCAAGAGAGCCAGGTTGTGTTTTAAGGTGAAAAGAATGTATTAGTGAAGAAACTGACTGTGACATGGAATTCGACTTTGTAAATATATTTTCTAATCTCATAGTCTTGATACAGCATTGATTCGGTTCCATGCACATTTTAGTGTATCTGTTTTATTATGTATGTCCTAAGATGTATGTGTGCTTGGAATCTTGTCTATGGTTTATTTTGTACCGGTTTCCGGAAGAAAGGTATTACCTCCCGGAGGCTAATTTAGCGTAACATGTAGAAAGGTGCACAGAATAAAAGAGTGACTTGCCACCCCTTCTCGGCTGTAAAGGGGTCTTAGAGTCCCCATAGCAACGGCCTAGCAACATCCTTTTAGCCAATGAGAGCTGAAAGGTGTTTGTTCGAGGACATAGCTGCCCTCTACTCTCCCCGGTTCAAAAAAAAGCTTGAGAAACGTTTTCTTAGTGAGTTGAAGAATAAGCAGCGACAGGAAGAGGACCTCGTGGTGGTCCGATCTAGAACTATCCGCCATTTTTTTCTTGCTTTGCCGATTCCTCTGGTCGACTTAGTAGAAACGATCAGATGCTTCTTCTAAAACGAGGGTGGTGGTAAGTCATGATTATTTGTGTTATATTTATCAGGCGAGAGCACAGTACTTAATTGAAAATATGTAACTTGAATTTTATGTGTTCTAATAATTTTTTTAATGTATGAAAACAATTAATATGATGATTTCTGTAAAAGTTTGTAATCAGTGTTTAAATTAATGTTAAGTAATATTAAGAGAAATTAAATGGTAACATTAGATATTAAATTCGAGTTCGTGTCCTTTAGTTATTCTCAGACATGTGTCAGAGTGTATTTCTCAAATTAATAATTTAGCAAAAAAAAAATAAAAAAAAAAAAATAAAAAGCCACTATACAAAATATTCTAATTATTATATGTTCTAGCTTCATTTAAAACTGACTTATAGTGGCTTCCAAATAAAAAATAAGCGATTATCTCTCGAGCAGGGAGGGAGATAAGGCTCATTAAGAGCATTTATAGTAAGATTTCCTGGTTTGATTCACTGACCTCTCCGGATAAATATATGGAGTGGGTTCGATTCCTTGACGAGTTTGATTCATTTTAAGACTAAAAGAAAGCATAAATAGATGGAAAATAAAGATTTAGTTGTTACAATGTCACAGAGAATGATCCCCAAATTTTCTACTGTAAATTTTTGAATTGCATCATATGAGATTTTTCAAGTTTTATTTTTTTAAAAATCAGTGCGGTCATTGCAAATTAACTGTAAGTACTCTCTCTTATTTTCGGTAAAAATACCACAACAAGTTAGAAGCACAGTGACAAAATTTAAACTGACTAGAAGAATCACATTTTATGAAGCGTCTTTAAAAAAATTGTTTCATTACTTGACAAATACTGGTAAAAACAAGACACTTTTAAAATACACTTTTACTTAAATACACTTTTAAAACTGAAATTTATTATGGAAACATTTTTATTTATAAACTTCTACAGAAGAATGCTTTTAAGGTGCGAAAACAATAATTTTCTTTGCGCTGAAACATTTTTACACAACACGTACATCGAGCTAAAGAAGATATTTTGAAGAAAATTATTCTTTAACCCAAAATACTCGGAGAATTTAAGAAGTACTTAATGTCCACATTTTTGGTGCCGTTAAGAAAAATACTGACATAGGGTTTTAGCGTTTTTAGGGTTAAAGGGTTATGTCAAAGAAGTAAAAATATTAAATGAAACATAACTCCGATGGATATAAAAATAATTTTTGAGAACGTAAAAATTGTAACTCTTACGCCGATAAACATATAAAAAGTACTTTTTAATAAATTTAATGAAGTGCTCTTTTTGATTTAACTTATCCAAATTCAGCAAGAAAATAACCTGTTTGGATAATTGTAATTTTTGATCTTAAGGACTTTAGATCATTTTGTGAGTTATATAAAATGAAAACTACTTTTTTTTTGCTGCATACTAGAACAAAAGTCACGGAATCTTCTGAAAGTTAAAATAAAAGTTCACATTTATCTCTACAGATGTATTCTTACGTTTTCATGTGATTGTCTCAATGCTGGAAAAGAAATTAGTTGAACTCAAAATTATCAGTCTGCTATAGGTTTATTAAGTATTTACAGAATTTGGCGTGACTGTCAAATAATTCGTTTTTATGTCATCTAAAATTTAATTTTAACGAGCTAATCTTGTTTTTAACTAAATGATTCGGTTTTTCTCGAACACTTTATTTGTACAAAACATTATTCTGAATGCGTTCACTCTCTATGAAAACTTCCATCCGCTTTTCTTCTACACGTACAGCGTACAGGAAGTTTTAATGTTTTCATATTTTTAGAGTAAATTACAATATTTCCTCGTGTAATGATTGCTTTATGTTCACGTTTTATAGCGGTTGGAGACGCAAGAGTTGACATGGAGTAGGTCTGGGTTCGATGCCCGTTTATGTACTGCCCCCTCATTAAGTATAATGTTGGTTCATCCACTCGATGCTCCCATAAAGAAGAAGCTAACAAGTTTCGTGGGATATTTGGGGGAATGTTCTCAGCTTAAGTGTCTGCCACAATATTTTTGAAACGATCGGTCCATGAAACGACAACCTTCAACGGGGGAATAAATCTTCGTGTTCTCTACCAGGCAAAAGAGACTGTCTCCAATCAGTTAGATTGTGAATCCGTACCATGTGTGTTAACCGGGAAACTTTATTAATTTTTTTGTTGAATATGTAAATATGTATATAGTTTGTAAATAAGTTTCTGTTTATCAAAAAAAAAGCGTTTTTCAACGTTTTGGCATTTTCGTGCCTTAACAAAAGTAGTTTATACTTATAACACAAGACGTTATACTTTATATAAATTATAAAGGGTGGAATTTGGAATTTTTCTTTTAATTTTGAACACATTGCAGCCTCGATAATAGTTGTCTGAGAAGTTGAAAAAAAAAGCAAATACAAAAGTTACAGGACATTGTAATCTTTTCCTTAATTCTGAAACTACATTATACTTGTAGTCCTCTATGTAAGACATTTTGACTGTACTTCAAACTAATTACCATTAAATTTGTTTAATCAGCATCTATATTACGCGATCGTATAATATGAGAGAATCTTTCGTAGTATCATTTGAAGTAGTTTGAATATTAAGTTTAAGGAGCTGATATCCAATTCATTTAATACAGAATTATGGTCTGTTTATCCCTTTGAATTTTGCATTGCCTTTTACATGTTTATTGTAAAGTTAAAAGGATCTAGAAACAGACCAGATATATCATACTTTTGAGTATTTCAGATGAACGATCTTTTATTTTGTATTGGTCCATTCTTCGTCTGTTCATGTTAAAGTAGGAACAAGCGGAAAAATTAGAATTTTCCCTGTTTATTTTAATTTATAAATGCGGAAATATGAGTAGTATTCTCATGTTTACTAATATCAGTTATAATGATCATTTACTTTTCTGCACATTGAAATTTTATATTATCAGGCAACCATCACATCTTTATGTATAAAAGGCAAAGTCTGTGTGTGTGTGAGACAGAGTTTTTGTCTGCTTGCTGCGCAGCGCAAAGACGGTAGGTCGGACAGTCTTGAGATTCGACACGAAGATGCCTCCCGAGGTCTCATTATGCACCTCGAAGCCCTTTTTTCGATTTTTTAATTAGATTTTCCGTAATTAAATATTTAGTCGCGATTTGGAGCTCCCGGACGAGTAAAAGCTCCGTAAATCCTAACGTATCCGTCCAAGAATTTTTTTTTTCGGACGAGCCTATACGGGAAAGATGACACTATACGGAAATCACAATTAAAATTGTCTGTCTTAATTTATCGATTAATTGTGATTTTTTTCGATCGCCTGTACGCACCCGTTTTTCGGAAAAAAACGCGATTTTGTCCGTGACCCTTTTTTCCAAATTGTCGAATCGATACGTAAATGTCGTTACATTTTTACGAAATTTTTATCTCAGAGACCCTAGACATCACAGTTTCGAAAGCCAGAACCAAAATTAATTTACAAATTGTAGTTATTTTTTAATAATTTATTTTATGATTCGGAAACTCTTGCGAGAAATCTCATTTTGGAGATTTCGTTCTTCATTTCCGGACGAAGGTACAGCGGGTGAAAGTAGGAGAAAAACCAGTTTTTCGACGTCATGCAAGTGATGTGTTGGGGCGTTTGTTTTCTATGAGGGATGGGGTGGTTAAAGGAAATCGATTACTATTGCAGTGATAATCGATTAAAAAATCACATTTAGTAATGCCGTAATTTTTTTGGCCAGCACTTAGTTAATATCATATAATTTGTGGTGTATTTGTGGAAAAAATCTATGAAGATTTCAAAGAATTTCAGCATGTGGAGGATGTGATATATTCGCTTTCAAGGAAATCGATTACTATTGCAGTGATATTCGATTAGTAATCCTATGTCAAAAATTTTGCCAAAATGTGCCAGAAAGGATTAAATTTATATGGGTAAAATAATGTATCGTGGTGAGGAAAAGGATGACAGCGACGCCCATTAACAAAGGGTTAAGGCTACTAAAAAATTGGTAATTACATTACCCGAGCAACGCCGGGACGGGTACAGCTAGTTTTATATGTAAGGCTGCTGTGTACTAACCCTACTGGATTCGCTCACCTTAATGTTAACCTATGGAGGAAATTTATCTACTATTTACAGCCACATAAATCTGCTAATCTAATAAAAATTATATTTTCAAAGAGCCTGAACTTTTCTTCATCTTGCAACAGGATTCTTTTGATAAATTTCACCTACCAAAGGAATTTAGGAGAGTTTAAAACGCACTAACAGGATTTTTTCCCCAAATAATTTAAATTTTAAAATATGATTTGCATTTTTTTTAAAATCGAAAAACGACCCAAGGTGAAAAATTTCTTTCTCAATTATGGAGTGCAATAAAAAAAAAATCTTTCAATCCAAATCAACAATGCTTTGACAGGTTAACACGGAAATGAGCAAATCCAATAGGATTAGTACACAGCAGCCTTAATAGATGAAATGCAATTCAGGACCCCATTTTGTTGTTTTTACCATATAAATGGTAAGAGGTAAGACAACTGTGTTCCTTGTCAAAAATTCGAGACGTTTTAAAAAAATATGGTGGCAGAAGACAGCGAGTCTTGTTATTATTAGGTAATCGTATTATGTCTGATTTTTTTGTTACATAATACTAGTAAAAAATTCCTTGTAATACTAACGACAGGAGTTTATCGGTAGAAAAAAAAACTTACTGCGAAGATGCAAGCTTTCCGGAAGCATAAATAATTCGCTATATTTTTTGTCTCTGTTCCAAAATCTGTTGCATATTTTATTCGATAAGCTTCAATATTCGCATTACTTATTGATTTTGATAATATTCCTTTCGTAGAAATTTTTTTTACTTATTGGAAATTTTCTTTGAAACTTTATTACTAAATATTTCGAAAGTTTTAAAATTATTAAAGGAAGAAATGTTATTTATTCGTAATTAAGTTTACTATTTCATTTTTTAAAATCTTTTTTTCAATAAAATACAGATCAAAACCTTGCTTTGAAGTAATAAATTCAGAATTTTACTGGTACAAAAACATGAAAATAAGCCGTCTGCAAAAGTTTCTAAGAAGCAAAATAAGAAGTTTTCTTATCCTTTGATGCTTGAGACTCTGTATATTTTGTCTGAATGAAACCTTTAGACTTTCATAATATGTACTGATTTCATTAATACTTAATTCAGCAATCGGAAATTGTTTTCTCCTTTATTTTTCCAAAAGTTTTAATATGTTAAGTTTTTATGCAACTCTGTATTTTTGTAAGACACGAATGGTAACATTTATATATTAACTAACTAACACACACACACACACACACACACACATATATATATATACAGTGGAACTTCTTTAGACGGCTACCTCTATTCGACCACCTCTATTCCTCTATTCGACGGCCATACTTTGTTTAGAATCGATTAAAGACTTCACAGAACTAGTGTTATGGAAGGCCTCTACGGCGGTCAGAATTGGTTCTGAGAAATAGTGGCCGTTTTGAGGGGTGGCAGGCTAAAGAAGTTTCATTGTATATATATATATATATATATATATATATATATATATATATATATATATATATATATATATATATATATATATATATATATATATACTAGCTGTACCCGTCCCGGCGTTGCTCGGGTAATGTAATTACCATTTTTTTAGTAGCCTTAACCCTTTGTTAATGGGCGTCGCTGTCATCCTTTTCCTCACCACGATACATTATTTTACCCATATAAATTTAATCCTTTCTGGCACATTTTGGCAAAATTTTTGACATAGGATTACTAAAAACTCTCCACAACAGTCAGCGAGACGAAAAACGTTTTCCACAAACACACCACAAATTATATGATATTAACTAAGTGTTGGCCAAAAAAATTACGGCATTACTAAATGTGATTTTTTAATTGATTATCACTGCAATAGTAATCGATTTCCTTTAACGACCCAATCCCTCATAGAAAACAAACGCCCCAACACATCAAGTGCTTGACGTCGAAAACGACCGACGAAAACGGCTTGACGTCGAAAACCTGTTTTCCCCCGTTTTACCTTCGTCCGGAAATGAAGAACGAAATCTCCAAAATGAGATTTCTCGCAAGAGTTTCCGAATCATAAAATAAATCATTAAAAAATAACTACAATTTGTAAATTAATTTTGGTTCTGGATTTCGAAACTGTGATGTCTAGGGTCTCTGAGATAAAAATTTCGTAAAAATGTAACGACATTTACGTATCGATTCGACAATTTGGAAAAAAGGGTCGCGGCCAAGATCGCGTTTTTTTCGAAAAACGGGTGCGTACAGGCGATCGAAAAAAAATCACAATTAATCGATAAATTAAGACAGACAATTTTAATTGTGATTTCCGTATAGTGTCATCTTTCCCGTATAGGCTCGTCCGAAAAAAAAAATTCTTGGACGGATACGTTAGGATTTACGGAGCTTTTACTCGTCCGGGAGCTCCAAATCGCGACTAAATATTTAATTACGGAAAATCTAATTAAAAAATCGAAAAAAGGGCTTCGAGGTGCATAATGAGACCTCGGGGGGCATCTTCGTGTCGAATCTCAAGACTGTCCGACCTGCCGTCTTTGCGCCGTGCCGCGAGCAGACAAAAACTCGGTCACACACACACAGACTTTGCCTTTTATATATAAAGATATATATGTATATATATATATGTTTAGCCAATGCAATGCCTGTTTTGAGAAAGAATGAAGTAACACTAATGTTTTTTTTTTGGTCTCCTTTTGTGCTTTCAGCATTGCATACATATCACGGGATTTATTTCGCTTTTTTCTAAGGGTTCTTCAAACGTTTTTTGTTTGTTTGTTTGTTTGTAACAAAATACCAAGTTATAATTTTGTTGGCATTTCAAATTCTTGTCACTCCAGTATAAATCCTGTTTCTTGGAAAAATAAATATCAAACATCAGAACGCAAAATAAAATGTAATTTTTCTTTTCCCTCCATTTCCACATAAAGTATTGCGACACGCGCAGGCGTAAAAAAAAAACAAAAACAAAACTATTGTTATCAGAACATTCTCCCGAACGGAGCTAAGTCGGATAAGAATTGTTTTGAAGCCCAATATTGGAAAAATAGAATCTACAAAATTGAAATTGATTCATATATAATTCAACCCCCTTTCTTCAATTGTTTTCATTTTGTCAGTTTTGACTTTGAAGGGACTTTGTTCGATCATTTGAATAATTTGAAATCCCCTTTTTTTACGACATTTTGAACTGAAATATCCTTAATTTTTATTTTCTCTGGTTTTAAATTCATTAAAAGATACATATTAAAAAAAATACATTTTTATTAATGCGCAACATTAGAAATAAACACAGCATTTTCCATCAATTTATTGAGCGTATTACGCTAAAATTGGTAGACATAAAAATTTAAGAATCCATGTTTAATACTTGGAACATCGGTCATCTCGGAATATTTTATTAAGTACAGAATTTTATCTATCTTTAGAGACTTTTAAAAAATATTACTTCCTGGGATATTTCATAATTTCATAATCAGATGTCTTAAAATTCGTAGCATTTTATGTATTTCTTTATTTTTACGTGTGTCTGATGAATAACCCACTAAATTTACCTTATGCTATCGGGCTGCTATGGAAAGAATACTTTATGGGGCGGAGAACGAGAGATTTGATCTATGATATAACAAAGATGAACTGTAATAAGGTATATAATGATAGTCTGTTAGATCATTTCATGGCTTTGCAGCTTCTTTTGAAGTTATATCCTTATACTTAAAATGTTTTTACAATGTAAGTTTTATCCACTAAAAAAACTTTTAAAAAGTAAAAAAACTCCAAGCTTCAAAACAAAAGTTATGACTAAAAAATGGTGTGATGTCAAATATCCAAGCTTATTAAGTTCTGGTACTTACTTTCCTAATCACGATTTTTTCCCATCTAAGTGAAGGGCTTAAGCATGACTTGTTGATAGAAACCCTTCTTCCCTAGACCAAACTCATCATAACCTGTTTCAGAAAATTTAAGTTTTAAATATTTATACATACCAGGCTTGTCAGCTGTCTTTTCGTATTCGGAATAAATAAATTTTGTCTGTTGAAAGGCCGAAAGTATGTTATTTAGTTGTATAAATTATTCATTTTAGTTATTTATGCAAAATATGTGTGTCCTATTATTTGGTTACTTTTAAAATGAATGTAGCAGCAATTTTAAGATGGTCATGAATTATTCTATAAATTTGAAATTTCTTTTCCCGTTACATTTGGGCAACGTAACTCCAAAGCATGGTATTCATATTTTTTGTTGTTTAATGCAAAATTTTTCCTTTGGGGAATGACAACATTATTTATTATTTTTCTTTCTAGCTAATGGCTTGTTTTGTTTGACATCATGCATTAACTTCAAATAGAAGACAGATTAAAATGATTAATATCCCATTAAAAATCTGTTAAGAAATGTAATTGAGTCCCAGTGCTTAATGAAATTGGATATAACACCATTTATTTCTCGTACCTTTTGTCGGAATGATGCTATACACATACTGTCTAACACATCACCGAAGTGCTCAGTTAAAATCTGAAATTGATGTTTTAAATTCACATTAGCTATTTTTTTTTGCTTTCTGTTATTTTAATGATTTTATTTTTAAGACGGCCGCCAGGCCTGGTATGTATAAATATTTAAAACTTAAATTTTCTGAAACAGGTTATGATGAGTTTGGTCTAGGGAAGAAGGGTTTCTATCAACAAGTCATGCTTAAGCCCTTCACTTAGATGTGAAAAAATCGTGATTAGGAAAGTAAGTACCAGAACTTAATAAGCTTGGATATTTGATATCACACCATTTTTTAGTCATAACTTTTGTTTTGAAGCTTGGCGTTTTTTTACTTTTTAAAAGTTTTTTTAGTGGATATCAGTTATTTTTTTTAAATAGGTAAATAACCGTTCATAAACTGGGCTTTTGTAGGCAAACAATTGCCTGATACCTGGAGTCTCATTATCAGTTACAAATGTGTCACTTTTTTAACTTAATTGGAGCACTTTTTGTTTTTTCGTTTTATTTGTAATTTGGATGGCATTTTTCTATTCTAGTCAATCTTTATAAACACAATGGGAAATATTGAAATAAACACTATTTATACATCACTAGCTGTTTGCCCGGCCTTGCCCGGGTATTTATTTATCTCAATTTTTTTATTACACAGAAAAAGGAATGGATTCTGCATATAGTGTAAAATTTAAGTAATTTAATTTGCAGGTATTTAAAAGTAAATACAGTATACAAATGATAAAGTAAAATTACAAATTTATTCTATTATAAATTTAACTCAAAACTTGATTATAAACAACATTTTTAATTTCCTATATTTCCCTTAGTGACTCCGAAACTATGGATTCGACACTACTGTCGGTCATTTTGGACATTTTATATTCACCCTTTCTCCCCCCGCCTCCCCCCTCAATACTGAGGAGAGCTGAACTCTCACTTAAACGGCATCGGAATTGTCACTATTCATCTCAGCGACTCCGAAAACTATGAATTCGACATTGTTGTCCGCCATTTTGTACATTTTATATTCACCCTTTCTCCCACCCCGCCTCATCCCCAATGCGGGTGGGGGGCTGAACTCTGACTTTAACGGCATCGAGAGTGTCCCTATTCATCTCAGCGACCCCGAAAACTACGGGTTCGTCACTACTCTCGGTCATTTTGGACATTTTATATTCACCCTTTCTCTCCCCCCCGCCTTCCCCACCAATACTGAGGGGGGGGGGCTGAACTCTCACTTTAACGGCATCGAGAGTGTCCCTATTCATCTCAGTGACCCCGAAAACTACGGGTTCGACACTACTCTCTGTCATTTTGGACATTTTATATTCACCCTTTCTCCCCCCCGCCTTCCCCACCAATGCTGAGGGGGTGCTGAACTCTCACTTAAACGGCATCGGGAGAGTCTCCCTATTTATCTCATCGACCCCGAAAACTATGTGTTCGACGCTATTCTCGGTCATTTTGGACATTTTAAATTCACCCCTTCTCCCCCCCTTCTCCCCTCAATGCTGATGGGGGGGGGGGCTGATCTTCCCTTTAAGCGGCGTCGGAAGTGTCATTATTAATCTCAGCGACCCCGAAAACCATGGATTCGACACTAATATTAGTCGTTTTCGATTATTTTTATATGTTCCCCCTCCCCCCCCTAGGGGTGCTATGTGTCATAGGGATATGACACATTAGGGGTGTCTTACACCCCCCTCCCAGTGTTTCCCATGGGAGCGTGAACAACATCTGTACAAAATTTCATCTCAATCGGATGGACCGTTCGGGAACGCATAAAGGAAACACACACAAACATTATCTTTTATATATATAGATTAATCATTTGCTATATGTATATTTTGTATACTTATATGTATATTTTATTGAGGAATTAATATTTTTCTATTTTGTAAACTCACGTGGTTGTAGCAAAAAGTGAAATATGAATAATAATTAATCCTTATTATTTGAATTCAATGCTTAGTATTTTCTATGGACATATAAAACAAACAAAAAAATGCGGACATACATATGCAACACAATTAAAAATTCTCCTGAATACAACGGAGTCTTATGCGAGAATCGAACTCGCGCCGACGGCATGGAAGGCTGGCGCCATAACCACTCAGCCACTGAGCGACACTCGCTAGTATTCTATAATTGAACGGTTGGAAAAATAGCGGTGCTGCTGAATAATGGTTGCCATTTTGGCGTACTATCACCCTGAGAAGCTAATTTTACAGTTTTATGCTAATTAAAGATAGAAATATTTATTTTTTTAACTGAAACATATAAAAGATTTTAAGTTAGCGAATAATTTATCGAAAAAAATCAAGCCTAAATCGAATCTGTTCAATATTAAACTCTATAGGTCTTCTTAAAGTGTTGACGAAAAATATTTTGGCGATAATACGATTCTAGCAAAATCCCTATCTTTACGGAAAATTAAAAAGTCCATATCTCGGTTAATTTTTAACTTTGAAAGTCAATTTTTATCTCAATTTAAAGTACTCGCTGATAAGATTCTTCTACTTTTTGTTTTAATTTTGTACGATGCTTGGTTCATTCAGAATTTTATAATTTACGCAAACTGCTTTAAAATTGTGAGAATAGGAGCAAGCGGTTCAGAGTATATAAGCAGTACGGCGGTCTGACGAATTTTTGTACTTTGCGCGTTTATTCATTTGGCGTCTATTTTTTTTTTTTTTTTAGCTTGGCGTTGCAGGTCGACCGCCCTGCTTGATACAGATGTTTAGTATGTGCTGGTGTAGTTATTAAATCAGGATACCAATGGAATATCTTGTTTAATAATTATCATAGTTTAATTCCTCTCTCCTGGGGGTGCCTGGTCTAAATTGTGGTGGCACAATTAATATATATATATATATATATATATATATATATATATATATAAATTTATAAATTGTGCCACCACAATTAATAGCACATAAAATTTAAATATATATATATATATACACACACACACACATATATATATATTCTTAGGTTTAGATTTGAGGCGGAACGCGCCGAAACGGCGTTCCGGTACCTCTCTTTAAGAAAAAAAAATTACGATAGTTAAAAACATTTATTTAATCACAAATTACTCTGTTGTTAGTGAGTGTGCCTGACCTACTACACTTTACACTTCACGTAAAAGAACCATTCGCAGGTCGTAACGATCGATTGTGATGTGAGGCTAGGGTAGTTTGTTGAGCGTTACTATTGAGTATAGCGACCTGCGATTATTTCACTGAAGCGGGTGGTATTGTGGCTTGACCTTGGCTGGCTGACGGGACGGTAGTCTGACTCATTTTTGCGGACTGCACTGACTTTTCGCGGGTTTGCAAATGAGGTTTTGATTAGCCCCGACCCCTCATTTCGAGAATCGACCTCCCCGAGGCAGCTACCCTTCTTCCATGTTGTGTTGTTGAGGTTAGTTGCGTTTGAGCAGTGTCAAGTCTGTGTGAGTGCGATAGATTGGGAAGTGAAATGAGTAAAAAACTAACCGATTTTTTCTCACTTTCGGGAGGCAGTAAAAGACTAAAGCATAGCATTATTTGTGACGATACCAGTGATGACAAAGTGGTTAATGACGATTACGGCGAAATGAAAAGCCTAAGTTCGCAACCGTCCTTTAACACTGCAAGCGAAACAATGACTTCTGAAAAGCTTGACTTAATGTACAATACCCTAAAGAAAAAGATACACCTGTTGAGTGCGACAATGTCTTTCCAGATTGCTGGACTAACTCGCAAAAAAACGAGTTTTGCCAAAAATATGACTGGTTGTTTGTTAAAAATGGAACGTTAGGATGCAGTGCTTGTGAAAAGGTTGGGGTTTTATCTGTCCATAAGAAAAAATGTATGAAAATTTCAAAAGCCTGGGCAAGTGGTGAGATAAGTAGCTACGACGACACTAAAAAAAAAAAAAAGCTGACTTCGTTAAGGAAAAAAATGTATAAACACAAAGAAAGTGCTGGTCATGGAGCAGCTGTCAAAATTGTACGTGAAGGTAAAAATGAAGTATTGGAGAAAGTTGTTTCGAAGCAGCGGGCTCACGAAAAGCAAGCTACTGAAAATATATTTCGTACTGCATATAAGATTGTTAAAGAAAATCAGTCATTTCACAATTTTGAAACAGAAATTGATTTGCAAGAACTTAATGGGGTTGACATGGGTCGCATTTTACATTCATACAAAGCTTGTACTAACATTGCTTTGCACATAAGTAAAGAAGTGAAGAAAACATTTGTTAATAAAATAATGAAGAATGACATGAAAAATTTGGCCTGATAATTGATGAGTCAACTTCCCTTAGTAACAAGTCAAGTTTGATTGTTTACGTTCGTTGTTCTTTGCGCAAAACTGGTATGTGTGGTTCTACCAACGTCTTTTTAGATTAGTAGAACTGGATGCTTTACTGCTAAGGCTATATTTGACTCTTTGATTGACTGTCTTTATTCTAATGGAATAACTGACATGTTTTTAAGTAAAAACGTAACAAGCTTAACATGTGACGGTGCTGCTACTGTGATTGGTAAAAACAAAGGTGTTGGAGCATTATTTTGTGTAAAATTCCCTTCTGTTACTGTTTGACACTGTGCTAACCACAGGCTTGATCTTTCAGTGTCTGATGTAGTTCAGTCAGTTTCAGGAGTTGATAGATTTAAATCCTTCATCGACAAACTGTATGTTGTGTATTTTGCTTCACGAAAGAACAGCAGGGAACTGCGAACCTGTGCAAGTTTACTAGAGACAGAACGTTTAAAAATCGGAGGAGTTTGGAGCACACGTTGGGTTGCGTCTAGTTTTAGATCTGTGTCAGCCATTTGGAGGTCTTATGAAGCACTAATCTATCACTTTAAAGAAGCTTCAAATGACCCAACAAGAGACAGCAAAGAAAAAAGCACTTTTGAAGGCCTCCTCAAAAAGATTACTGAAACTAATTTCATTTTAGACCTGGGCTTGATGGCTGATGCATTGCAAGAGCTCTCAGAGTTAAGTGAAGCTTTGCAACATCGCAACGTTGATCTAAGCTATGCTAACAAAAAGTTAAAAATTACAGCTTCATTGCTTGAGGAAAGAAAGTCAGTCCCAGGATTTTACTCATCGATGGCTCAAGAAGAAGTGAACAACTTGTCCTTTTTCGGAGTTCCTCTCCACGAGAAAGAGGGTAGGAAAAACAACCAGCCTTTGAACTCCGAAAAGATTTACGAGGCACTTAAAAAGTCTATTGAAACAAGACTGCTCAGTGAAAAAGACTTTGAGCTTGCTGACACCATGAAAGTAATGGATGAAAAAAACTGGCCAAAAAATGTCCCACTAACGTTTGGGGAAAATGAAATGCGGAAACTTGCCTCCAAGTTCAAACTTAATGAAAAGCAACTAATTACAGGATTCCGAGAGTATCTCCACTTCAGAGTGTTCCTGGAAAGTCTCAACCCGTTGAAACAGTCAATCAATTCGATAGCCATATCTTCGAGTGAATGTGAAAGAGGTTACTCACAGATGAACCTCATTATCACACCATTGAGATCATCACTGAATATTGCAACAGTTTCTGACCTGTTGTTTGTAAAACTCAATGGACCTCCTCTTCGGCTCTTTAACCCAACTAAGTATGTTGAGTCTTGGCTTGTGTCTGGACACCATTCAGCATTAGCCATCAAGAGTAAGGAGAGGTCAAGGGACAAGAAGTATTATGAAAACATGTTGAAGTTTTGGACAATCTTTCAGGATAGGCACAAAACTTAAACAATCATGAAACTGTGCTTTTTTACTGCTTTTATTACTTTTCTACAACACATTTTTGTACTTGCCTTCTTCTTCTTATTCACAAGCACAAGCACAACAGCCCCTTACAGGCCCTGGCTGCCTCAACCACTCACTCTTTCCAGCGTCTTCTATCTGCGACGACTCCTCTCCATTTTTTAATTTTCAAAGATTTTAAGTCTTTTTCAATGTCATTTAACCATCTAGTCGATGGTCTACCTCTAGCTCGGGATCGCTCAGGTTTTTTAAATGCCAAGATCTTAGCGGGATTATCATCCGAGCTTCTCCAAACATGGCCAAGCCATCTTAATCTATTACTACGGAAGACTTGTGTTATTTGTGATTGCCTATAAAGCCTATACAGTTCAAAATTATATCTGGTTATCCAACGTCCTTCTTCCTGCACTGGGACAAAGATAGCCCTGAGGACTGATCTCTCAAACATGTCAACTGAGCGCTGCGTGTCTATGCTCAAGGTCCATGTTTCACTTGCATCAAGTAAGACAGGTAGTATTAGTGTGTTATAAATTCTTCATTAAATTTTGCGAGATTAAATCTCATTTATCTTCTAAACCCAAAGAAGCATTTATTAGCCATTTTGATTCTGTTATCAATTTCTGTTCTTAGTTTATTTTTGTCATTAATTATAGTGCAAAGGTATTTAAATTCATCAATTTTTTTGTACTTGTCTTGCAAAATAAAATTTGGAATTAAATAAAATATTCAAGTTTTTGTATAAACAACGATTTATTTTTTTAAGGCCAATAATTTGGAATATTGGTCCCATATGTGGATATTACATCCACATATGGGACGATATTTCTTGAAAATCTGTGTTTCATTTTTTGATGAAAATATTAGTCTGTTTTAAAATATTTTTAAACAAATGAGGTCTAGTTTGAAAGAGAAATGTCTGTAGTCTTAGATTGTAAAAAGATCAAAATTCTACGATCATTTTTTGGTGAGTTATCGTAATATGAAGATGAAAAAGTCAATATTTTCCCACAAAACATAAAATAAAAAAAAAAACTTAAAAGACCGACGAAGATGAGACATGTCTAACTTTGTTCCCCCTATTTTTCTGCATCCATTGGTATCGCTCTCGACCCAATACCCCCAGCGGTTTCGGAGGAGATAGCGTGACAAGCTTTTGACAGCGGCGGCGGCAGTGGGAGTTACTTTTTTTTAGAATAGAGAGAAACAACATTACAAAATTTAAATTATCCGGGGAAAAATCCCGGTATAGTGTATTTAAACGCTCATAAATTTCTTTGGTGGACGAAATTTATGAAATTAATCCTGTTGCAAGGTGCAGCAAAATTCAGGTTATCTGAATGTACCATTTTTACCATGTTTTTATTAACTCGCTTTCTTGTTTGTTTCTGTGTGTGTGTTTGTCCGGTACAAATCTTGCAATAAATTTTTAACTAACTTCCTGACTAGCCAGACATTTGAAACTTTTAGAATAGCTTAGAACACTATGACAATGCATTATTTTAATACTTTTAGCCATCTTTAAGCAGAATTTGAATTCATTTTCAGTTAATTTTGTTTTGTAGACTGGTGCAGCCATCTTTTGGCCGAAAATAGTAGACAAATATTTATAATGTATAAATTTATATTTTATGTATAAAGTATAAAGTATATATATATATATATATATATATATATATATATATATATATATTAGGGCGGAGCGTAAAAAAAAAGTTTCGATTTCGTTTTCGCCCTAGTGCGGAAAAGTTGGGTACTGGTGGGTAGGTCACGTATGCAAAGTTTTAGGAAAAACAAAAAATATCTTCCGTCTCCATTTCGGCCGTGATTTTTAGCAGATTTTTGCCATACAGTTAAAAATGTGTATTTCCATCGTTTTGTATGCAACTCGTCATTCTGTTCTTAAATAAAATACAGAGGAAATTCGAAACTTAATACAGAAAGGCAGCAGCTGACACACTGCGTGCAGAAAGGTAAAGAATTATTTTGGCATGAAAACAGTGTCAACAACAACTTTAGAAACGAAGCTTAAAACCTTCGTAAAAGACTCACGGAAATTGCTCGACATTTCTTCATGTAAGTGTGTTTCTTTAAACAAATGTTCTTGCCCAAAGCATAAAAGGAATCCTGAAATGGAAAGAACTTTTCTTATAGACCAACGGGAACTTAGGTAAATGTCCATAGGCACAGTTGACCTAAAAGAAACTGAAAGCTGAGGAAACGTGCCGATAGTAAGCAGAAAGAGACAGAATCTGTAAGTCTTAAAATAAACGTTTCGCCATCTGTTACTCCATCTAGGCTCATATTTCCTGATCCAGATTCTGACGTGGATCCACATAACTCCGATAGTGACACAGATTACTTGAAACCTTCCCCATCCACATCCAGGATGACTCAATCTGAAGGGAAAAATACATTACGATCAAGCCGATATCCAGCAGTAGCTATAGCTTGTGAGAGAACCGGAGATTCAGATCGGGCTGGAGCCATCATTGCAAGTGTTGTTTTGGAAGATTTGGGGATGATTACCGAAACAGACACTTTAAATGTAATTGATAGGCATAAAATAAGAAGAGAGAGGGAAAAATTCGGAAAGAATATCAGCGAGGAAATTAAAGACAGCTGGAACCACTGAAGGGACTTTATTTTGACGGAAGGAAGGACAAAACTCTAATGCAAGAGAGCGTAGGGGTTTGTACCAGAAAGCAGTCCTGCAAGAACACGTTACAATGATTAAGGAACCTGGAAGCAAGTACCTTGGACACATAGCAATAACCTCATCATAAACTTTGAGTATTTCTAAAATGATGCTGCAATTCATGGAGAATAAGAATATTGACATTCATCAACTAGTAGCAATAGGGTGCGATGGAAAGTCGTTAATACTGGCTATAAAATCGGCGTGATTCGCCTTTCTGGGGAAGCCATTGGGAAACCCTTGCACTGGTGTATCTGCCAGTTACACGCAAATGAGTTGCCACTCCGAAATTTAGTGCAGCATTTGGATGGTGGATTGAGTGGCCCTAATGCATTTTCTGGTCCTACTGGGAAATCATTGGCGAATTGTAAAAACCTCCCAGTAGTGAGATTTGTAGACATTTCGAGCGAATTTCCGAAAATCAACCTAAAGGATCTTAGCACACATAAGCGATAGCTTTGGGATATTTGTCAAGCTGTCAGAAATAGAAACTGCTCATCAAGTTTGTCACAAAAGCACCCTGGGAAAATGTCTCATGCACGTTGGCTAACAACTGCAAATCGAAATTCGACTTCATCAATCGACTTCATTATCGCATGTTTCGAAGAATTGCATGTCACAACCTGAGAAAGATGAAATTTTGTGCTTTTATATCCACATCGCGATAGGTAAATCTTCATAATGGGGGCGCGGTGGCCCAGTTGGCAAGAGCAGCAGGCCAGAGATCTGAACGTCCTTGGTTCGATACTCGTCGCTACAAATTCACCATCGTGTTCACTAATGGTGTCCGGGGCACGTAAAATAGGTCATGGCTGCAATGTCCTCCAAGTTCTCAAATTTACCTCTGGAGGTGCGGGGCCAAGTATTATGGTCTCGTCACTTGACTCCGTTGAAAATTACGGGACTGGTCCATTGACCAAGTCGGGCTCCGACCCTTGTGGTGCCAGTCAAAACAAGAGCCGCACCTTCAACGCCCATAGCCTTCGGGACTTGATCTGATGTTGCTGTCGGTCAAGTGGTATAAGCAACAACAACAACGACAAATCTTCATAATCTCCTACTTCAACATTCTTTGCTTCTTCAACATTCATTGTATCTTCAACATTCTTAAAAAGTTAAAAAGAAAATTAGTAGTCGACTGAAAAAAAAGTTCTTTATAGCCGATTCTTAAGATTTTGGAGATTTACTATAAAAGAATAAATTAGCATTAAGTGCAATAGGAAAATGGCGGGACCAAAAATTTCGTTTGTTATATACGTGAGTTCGTTATATACCGGGTTCGTTATAACGGGGTTCGACTGAACACACACACACACACATATATATATATATATACTAGCTGATACGATTATATATATATATATATATATATATATATATATATATATATATATATACTAGCTGAAGTACGCGGCGTTGCCCGGAATTTTAATAAGGTTTGTTAACCAAAATCAATTTAAAAACTAAACCCAGTATAAATAACATAAAAAAGCATGTGAAATATTATACATAAATAAAAAGAAATCCCAATATAAAAATATATAAGTTTATAATAAAGTCCTCAAAATTTAGCAAGATTTAAACTTCTATCTTTGGAGCAAAAGAAGCTGAAAAGTAAAACATAAAATATATATACATTTATAATAAACCACTAAAAGCTGAAAAGAAAAAATGTCAAATTGTCTTTTTGGAAAGTAAAGCTGAAAAGTAAAAATGTCAATTTGACGAATGTTTGTTAACCAAAATCAATTTAAAAACTAAACACAGTATAAATAACATAGAAAAATAAGCACGTGAAATTTTATACACCCAAATAATAAAAAAAATTCAATATAAAAATATAAAAATTTATAATTAACTTCTCAGAACTCAGCTACATTTAATCTTTCATCTTTGGAGCAAAAGAAGCTGAAAAGTAAAACATAAAATATATACATTTATAATAGACCACTAGAAGCTGAAAAGGAAAAAAATGTTAAATTGTCTCTTGGAAAGTAAAGAGTTTTAAAAAGTAAAGCTGAAAAGTAAAAATGTCATTTTGTCGAATGTTTGTTAAACAAAATAACACAAATTAAAAAAGTAAACACAGCATAAATAACATTTAAAAAAACATGTGAAATGTTATACATATCTCAGAATTTTAGTAGATTCAACTTTCATTATTCTACCAATAAAAATTTAAAAGTAAAAATGTCAAATTGTCTAATGTTTGTTAAAAAAAATTAATTTAAAAACTAACCACAGTATAAAAAACATAGGAAAAAAGCATGTGAAATGCTATACACATCTCAGAATTTAGATAGATTCAGCCTTTCATCATTGTACCACTAAAAGTTGAAAAGTAAAAATGTCAAATTGTCTTTTGCCTTGTGAACTCTGCCGTGTGCATGAAAAATTAAACACAGTATAAATAAAGTATTGCTTGAATTGAATTTAAGTAAAATGTAAATAACTCAACAACAAAAAAATAAAGTATTAAAGCAGGGGTGTCCAACCTTTTAGCTTACTTGGGCCACATTGAAAGAATACGAATTGTCTTGGGCCACACAAAAATATACCTAACATTAAAAATTGTTGATGAATAAAAAAAGTATAATGTATAGTTAACATATGTATTTATTTCATTATAAATTTTATTTATAATTAAAAAATAACTATAGAAGTCATAAGATTAATGTGATATTTGGCATTGAATTTGAAAAACTAAAGCTTCAGTATCTTGGTCGATTGAAGTTGTTGCAATTCTCATGGTGTTGTTAAGATGTTCATCCAATATTTTGGTTCTAATTTGACTCTTAGTGTGCTTCACTCTTGAAAATAGTTCACAGATGTACGTGCTTCCAAACGTTGATGACCAGAATAACAATTGACTATGCAGTGAAGGATATTTATATCTGAGAAGGTATGATTTATGAGTACAACAAAGAGACTCGATTGAATTTCTCTTTAAGTTAGATGTCAGATTGCAACTGTATGCATTCCATTTGACAATTTGCTAGCATTATATCTACTATACTGACTGTAAATAGAATAGAAAACATGCAAAACCCCCCTCAAGTCCTACAGACTGCCTCATCGTGGCGAGGGGGTGACCCTGGGCGGAGTGGGTGAAGTACGTCGGGAGTGTATTCTTCTGGTAGGGGCACCCAAGGCGTGAAGGCCACTCCATTATGACCAGCTATAGTCTGTAGGCACCGGAGCTAAGTCAGTCTTCTGCCGCTGGTGCTCCAGGTCTCTGACCATAGAAGCTGCCCCTTACCCCATCCATGAATAGTTCACTCAGAGATTCTCATGCTGCCTCGATCGTCGCGCAGTCTAAAAAGGATCGCGCTCCAGGATTAGGCAGAGGGCTTGGTTCAAAAAGTAATTTACAGTCTACAAAGTATAACTCGTTGAAACTTCTCCAGATCAATATAAACGGTATCACTTCTAACGCTGCCAGAATTAAATTAGATCAAGTGTTGGATCTGGCTGAGATATATGGTGTGCAAATTATTGTTCTGCAAGAAACAAAGTTGAAGTGTGACACTTACCTCAAGATTAAGGGTTATGATATCTATCGGACAGATAGACAAAATAAGAGAGGTGGAGGCTTAATGTTCCTCATCAGAGATATAAAATATCAAGGTATAAATAGTAGCAACGACATCACCGGTAACTTTAATTTAGAGATCCAGGGTATAAAGATCAACTGGAGAGGGAACTACCTTAATATATTCAACATGTATCAACCTCCTGATCTCAATAATATACCCCTTGACCTACAAAATCTTTTCCTGCCAAGAACTATTTGTCTAGGAGATCGTAATGCCAAGCATCAAGTGTGGGGCTCCTCTAGTGCTAATTCTAGAGGAAACGATTTGCTAAATATGGTCGATGATAAGGGTTTTGTGTTTTTTAATGATGGTTCTCCCACTAATTTTTCTTATAGCTACAATACGAAGGAGGCCCTGGATGTAACCATTGTTAGTCCTGACCTTAGCCCCGCCTGTAAATGGAGAGTGCTTGAGAACATTGGAAGTGATCACCTCCCAATCCTGTTTGAACTGAATAAGAGGCAACCTGCGTATATGTTCAGCAATAGACGATGGAACTTAAAGCGTGCTAACTGGCAGGCTTTCACTGATCAAACTGAAAGTTTGGTTTGTGCGAAACCCCTTACTAATAACCTAGAGACTGACTGGCTATCATTCAAGCGAATCATTTACAACGCTGCTGGTCAGTCCATTCCTAGGGGCAAATTCAAAAAGAAAAAACCTTACTTAACCAGCAAAATGCCTACCCCTAAGCCTTTAATTGCAGAGAGAAGACAAATACTAAATGATCTAGATTCTGTCCATAGTGACGCCAATAGAATCAGACTAAATAGAGTGAATGCACAATTAAAAAAGATGTACGCCCAGATCAAGACAGACAAGTGTAATGAACTTTGTGCTGGTCCGGACTCAAGATCTTCCAACAGTAAATTATGGAAGCTGGTGAAGGGCATTAGTAAAGACCAGCCCCAATTCGAAAGGTGCAATACTATTCAAACTAAAGATGGCATCTTAGCTCAGAATGATGAACAGGCAGCTAATACTTTAGGAGAGCATTACCAATTAACGAGTAGTCTGAAATTTTCTGGTAACGACAGGTATGTTAAAACTATGGCAAGCAATGTTGCTCATGGCTGCCGTAGTAATCATCATGAGGGCCCGGTTATTTTCAGCAAACCCTTCTCGGCTCTGGAGCTTGACACTGCAATTTAAATACCTCGCCTGGGCCAGATGGTGTTCATGGCCAAATGATTTGTCCTTTGGTTCCACATGGAAAACAGAGACTTTTAGACATCATAAATGACTCCTGGAGACTGGGTAGTCTTCCATAAGATTGGAAAAAAGCAGTTGTGGTCCCTATTAGAAAACCTGGCAAAGATATTACTTCTGCTGAGAGTTTTAAACCCATAGCTTTGACTTCCATTACATGTAAAATTATGGAGAAAATGATTTTAAAGAGACTTACGTATTATCTAAATTCCCACAACCTTCTACCGATGGAAAAATATGGTTTTAGAGAAGGACACAGCACAACTGACCAGGTGCTTTATTTTAGCCAAAGAGTTAGAGACGCTCATAACATGAAACCTACAAATCATACCATAGCTGCTTTTCTTGACCTTTCTAGGGCTTTTCACAGAGTTTGGACTCAGAAGCTGATTGCTAAATTGTATGATAATTTCGGTATACGAGGTAGAGCTCTGCCTTGGATTTATAATTTTTTGAGAGATAGACACATTTGGGTGAAGTTCAATGGTTCGACCTCAAATGGTTTTAAACTAACTCAAGGTGATCCTCAGGGCTCGGTTTTGAGCCTTACTTGTTCACACTCTTTTTTGCAGGAATTGAAAAGTCATTCCTGGGAACTGTGAAGTTGGACTATTTACTGATGACATTGTTCTCTGGAGTTCCGGCTCTGATATTGGAAAGATTGAGGAGACTGTGAATCTGGCTCTGGCTGACATGTGGGGCTTTGCTGTAGATCATAAATTATGTTTTAACCCCTCAAAGTCTACTGTGGGTTTCTTTACAACTAATGGATAATTATATAATTTTCGACCTAGAATCCTGTTGCATAGTCAGCCCCTAGAAGTGGAGAAACACCCAAAATATTTGGGCTTCATTTTGGATCCTGAGATTCTGGGTAATGGTCATCTGGATTATCGTACTCTGAGAGCTAGGAAACGCATTAATATCCTTAAATACATCTCGGGTCGTGATTGGGGTGCAGATGCTAGTACCCTTAGAAACACATATGTTTTTCTTATTCTACCCATTTTGGAATACGGCTTTCCCATCTTTTGTAGTGCTTCAGACTCAAACCTGCAGAGGCTTGAACGTGTACAACTCAGTGCTGCAAGGATGATCACGGGCCTTCGCAGTTCCTGCCCGAATGATATTGTACTTTATGAAGCTAATCTACAGCCTTTGAGACTTAGAAGAAATGCTTGTTTGGTGAAGAATTACAGTAAGCTCTCCAGTCTAGGCTTTCAGAACCGTACTTCGAAATTCCTGGGATCATGGAGCAGTAACCAGAGGCTCAAACGTGATAGTCCCTTTAGACAGGTTGTCTCTGGCAACCTTTTCGCCAGCTCTACAGAGCATCACAGCTTATCACAGATTATCGACCCTTCTGAGGGTCTCGATGGGGTTCACTTTCATGTTAACCTTCCTGTCCGGATTAGCAAACAAATGGAATTGCCGTGCTACCTGAAACAGTTAAATCTCGAAAGAATTAATTATGTCCCCATGGACGCTGTTCAGTTGTATACGGACGGCAGTAAACTTGATGATGACAGATCGGACAGTGGCATTTACATTAAATTTCGGGATCAGGAGTTAAAGATCAAGAGAAGACATCCGGACTTCTGCTCGAGCTCATTGCAATTCTTGAAGATCTGGACTCCATCATGTCGCTTTCACGGTTTATTGATATCTGGATCTTTTCGGATAGTAGAAGTGCCATTCAGCACCTGGCCGACTGGCATAGTGTCAGGGGCAGTGCTAGTGCAGACATCCCAAGGAAACTAAATCAACTCTCCCTTTCCCATTGGATCCACTTTCAGTGGATTCAGTCCCATGTCGATGTTGCTGGAAATGAGATTGCGGACAGTTTGGCCAAAGCAGGTGCTGAAGAGGACATAACGACTGTCGCTCCTCTTGCTTATTCGGAGCTTTTTTCTAAATGTAAGGCAAATAACAAGGCCATTTGGACGGTACCACCGGTACACACATGGTACCAGAGTAGGAGCCCAGGCGGCTCTTTGGTTCGGGGCAGCAGTAGACGAAATCAAACCACACTCTTACTCGCTTCCTCAGTGGTAATCTGTCATCAATGAGTTTTATTGGTGGTAGTAAGCATTTCGAAATCTGCACTAAGTGTTCTACTGCTCAAGCCTCCCCTGACCACATTTTATCCTGTCTGGGGCTCACCAGGCAGGACCTGGCTCAAGATCCTCTTTTGATGCTGGACTTTCTCAGAGTGAACGAGCTTATGGACCTGATCTAGCTCTGCTGGTCATGGGGATGAGGAGCAACAACAACACATGCAAAAAACAATTGTTTATTTTCTCAAAAGTCCTGAAATCAATTTTAAATTCTTGTACTAAACCGGAAAGTAAGGCTGCATATTTTATAACATTTTTAGAATTGTGCTTGGTCAGCGTCTCGAAATGCAAAAAAATTTTAACATTTAATTTGGCTTGCCATAATTTCAACTTCATGGATTTTACACTGAAGTAAAATCCATGAAGTAAAGGGTGTTTGAGTCATTTAAATGGGCATTCAGATCTATCAAAATCTGCTAAATCTGCAAGCCAGTTATCATAAAGTTCTGGAACAGATTACTTTTCAATGTCATAAACAAATTTGATATCATCAAGTAGGCTATAACACCTTTTTAATATTTTCTCCACTGAGCTACCTTATTTCTTAAAAGTATCGCCATATTCAGCATCCAAGCTTTTAAGAAATTCCTGAAACTGTCGATGAATCAATCCCCAAGCCTTCAAAAAAATTCACCATTTTGAAGATGATATGTATAACATGGTCCATTTTTTTCCTTTTCCGCATTACTTTTTATATCAAGGCAGGCTATCAATATTTTTTTTTGCTTTGAGCTCTGTCTCTCTGGGCCGCACTAACACTTGCTTTGGGCCGTATGCGGCCCGCGGGCTGGACGCCCCTGTATTAAAGTATAGGTAAAAGACCCTGACAAACGTAAAAATTAATAAAAATCTGGAATTAGGGCTTCACACACCATAAATGCAAGATTCTGTAGCAATAAACATCTCCATAATTAATATCTGCGTAATAAATGTCTCCATAAATAAATAAAGAGTTCCATGCACCATAAATTCCAGATTCTTTAGAAAAGAAAAAATTAAAGTATAGGTAGAAGCCACTGACAAACGTAAAAATTAATAGAAATCTGCAAGTAGGGCTCCACGCAACATAAATGCAAGATCAGTTGTTTTCAAACAACTAATATAACCAAAAATGTTATTTTTCACACATTCATTATTATAATCCTTATGTTAAAAGGGTCAAAATATAGAAATGAAGCTAAATGTAAGAGCAACGTAGGGTTAAGCATAAATATTGTACGGAATATGTGAGATTAAGAAATTAAAAAAACATGAGTCTTTTTAAAATCAAATTAACAAAAAAAATTATTGCTTTCATAGCACATAAAAATATTTATTGGTAAATTTAGGTTTTTTTTATTATATATATAAATATGGTGAGCAAAATTTTTCAGTTTGTTTATTCTATTCTCCTCTTTTTTGAGGGGAAGATGCATTAATTTTTACTGTGTTCAACTTGAATTTAAGTAAATGAAAAGTGAAACATATAAAAAATTAGACTATATTTAGTTACATTAAAATGAAATATGTTAATCATTTGACAATATTAAACCAGTTAGGTATATTATAATGTAAAAAATAGTTATTTCATATTAAATATTATTTCCAGGAGGGTGGATATTGTTCTAAGTTCAAGACATTTACTGCAAAAAGCTGTAGTTCCAATAATGCATAACGAAATCTATAAGTTGGACACATTTCTAAAGAATTGGAACCATGAGGAGAATCTAACTTAAAAGGATTCGAATGTAAACATTTTAAAATTAATATTTTGAAGAATATATAGTGGAACCCCGATTTTACGTTTTTCATGGGACTAACGGTAAAAAACGTACGAAACGGAAAAACGTAAAATCGGGGTTAAAACATAATCTAAGCATAGTATAGGCAATTTTCACGGACCAGCAGAATGACGTATGAAGCGGGATAACGTACGAAACAGACAACGTAAAATCGCGGTTCTACTGTATTTGATTTGAAGCATTCAGCTTTTAAGATATTTTTTTAACAAAAAGGACTAAAATAATACAATAAATATATTTCTATTTTACGGGGCAAAACATCTATATAAATAAAGCAGAGTGTCTCTATGTATATATGTATGTATGTAACGTATACAAATCTACATTTCTTGACGAATCTGGTTGAAACTTCGTATACTTATGTTTTGAAGCCTTGAGATAATTCTAAGATTAGTTTGGAAACTTTAAAATAATTATAAATAAATTCAGTTTTTAAATAATATTTCATCTCCAGACGATGGAATCAATCATTCATAAGAACTGCTCATGCGCACCTATTGGATGTTAATTCAAGATGTCCAAGGTAAGTGTACGCATGGAATATTGTTATTTGGAGTTATTGAAAGTTAATTTTCTAATATTACTCCTTTAGTTTTCTTTTTTCATTAATCCTTTTTTACTGGGTTAATTCCCAGTAAACGGATTACCGTTGAAACTCTGAAATATTTCTGTAATAGTCACATACTGTTTTCACATTTGTTTGTTTTGTATTGCTAAGGAAATTGTGTTATTATTGTATATTTTTGAAGGGCAGTGAAATATAATTATGTTTTATTTAATTTTTATTTTACATTTAGTTTATTTTCTAACTGTTCATAAATTAATAGTTAAAACAGAATTTATTCCTTTAAATATTATTATTTCAATGGGACAGTGAAGTGGAATTTTAACTTTCTGTCATTTTTTATTTAATTTAGTTACTTTATTTGAATATTCTTTCTTTTTATGCTTCTGTCTGCAACTCTTTGGAATATATCTGTGATATAATTGTAGTTTTTTTATTTTGGGCTATTTTTATAAGGAAAGGAATGACAAATCGGGGAATATTTTCATATTGGAACATAAAATTGCATGTATTATTTTTGCATTTTCAAATTTTCTCTTAGATTGTACGTCATTGTCATATGTATCATGTATGAGAAGGTAATTAAAATAGTAGCATTAGGGTTTTGTGTAAAGTGATAGGCGTTTTAGCTAAATTTCAATAAAAATTACTTCAAATTGACGAATTTATAAAACTAGTATATCTTAACTAAAAAGGATCAGTCTAAACTTTAAGCACAGTTTTGCGATTTATTTACGGTTAACTATGTTTGTGTTTAGCTATTCCATATGTTTGTTTTAAAAAATAATTTTTAAAGGTTTTTCTTTTGGTGTTTTATGGTAAAATAGCACTTAAAAATTAAAAAAAAGGAACAAAAACTTACCTGTAAATAGCATACTTTTTTTATAAATTGGTCAATTTGAAGTAATTTTTATTGAAATTTAGCTAAAATGCCTATAACTCTGTACAAAATCCTGATGCTACTATTTTAATTTCCTTCTTACACATGATACATATGGCAGTTATCTTCAAAATGGCCTACAATCTAAGAGAAAGTTTTAAAATTCAAAAATAATACACACAATTTTATGTTCTAATATGAAAATTTTCCCCGATTCGTCATTCCTTTCCTTATGAAAACAGCCTCAAATAAAAAACTATTTATTATACCTCAATTATTGTGCCTCATTTCATTAACAATAGCATCTAAAACATTTCCTGAACATTTTATCAAATTATATACATAGCAGAAGATGTTTTTTAAATAGCTATAACTCTGCTTCTAATTTGTGTAGAATGAAAATCAAAACAGTTAAGTTATTCAATCTTTTCTCTTTTCAAAAAGAGAAAAGATTGAATGTAAATTGAGTTTCAGACAGAAGCATGAAAAGAAAGAATATGCAAAAAAGTAACTAAATTAAAATGGAATGAGGCACAATAATTGATGTACAATAAATAGTTTTTTTAGACAGAATAAAAAATGACAGAAAGTTAAAATTCCACTTCACTATCCCATTGAAATAATAATATTTAAAGGAATAAATTCTGTTTTAACTATTAATTTATGAACAGTTAGAAAATTGACTAAATGTAAAATAGAAAAGTAAATAAAACATAATTATATTTAACTGCCCTTCAAAAATATCCAATAATAACATAATTTCCTTAGCAATACAAAATAAACAAATGTGAAAACAGTATGTGACTATTATATACATTATTATGTGAGATATCATGATAACCATAGAGATTTGTGCTAAAAAACATAACTCTGAGAAACACGTATTTGCGTGTATTATTTTTGCATTTTAAAATTTTCTCTTGGATTGTAGGTCATTTTGAATATAACTGTCATATGTATCATGTGTGAGAAGGAAATTAAAATATTAGCATTAGGATTTTGTGCAGAGTGATAGGCGATTTAGCTAAATTTCAGATTAATATTCTACGTTCGGAGTCAATTTAAAAAAAAATAAAATTTTTTTTTTGTCTTTTATGGTAAAATAGCACTTAACAATTAAAAAAAAGGAACAAAAACTTACATGTAAATAGCATATTTTTTTTATAAATTGGTCAATTTGAAGAAATTTTTATTCAAATTTAGCTAAAATGCCTATAACTCTGCACAGAATTTTACGGCTACTATTTTAATTTTCTTCTCACACATGATACATATCACAGTTATCTTTGCCTGCTGCTTGTCCACTTATTATAGTCGCTTCTATAAAGTTCTTCATCAATCTCTTTATACATAATCTTGTCCCATTACACAGTGAAGGTGGATCCAAATTCCCGAGAAGCATAATAGGTGCACCAATCTTTAATTCCAATATATGCGGCGGTACTCCAGATGGCCACAGAGAGTTCAAAAATGCATGTTTCTCAGAATTATGTTTTTTAGCACAGATCTCTACGGTTATCATGATATCTCACATGATAATGTATATAATTTGATAAAATTTTCAGAAAATATTTTAGATGCTATTGTTAATGAAATGAGGTACAATAATTGGTGTATAATAAATAGTTTTTATGTGGGGCTGTTTTTATAAGGAAAGGTATGACGAATCGGGGAAAATTTTCATATTGGAACATAAAATTCTGTGTATTATTTTTGCATTTTAAAATTTTCTCTTAGATCGTTGGTCATTTTGAATATAACTGTCATATGTATCATGTGTTTGAAGGAAATTAAAATAGTAGCATTAAGATTTTGTGCAGAGTTATAGGCATTTTAGCTAAATTTCAATAAAAATTACTTCAAATTGACCAATTTATAAAAAAAGTATGCTATTTACAGGTAAGTTTTTGTTCCTTTTTTTTAATTTTTAAGTGCTATTTTACCATAAAACACCAAAAGAAAAACCTTTAAAAATTATTTTTTAAAACAAACATATGGAATAGCTAAACACAAACATAGTTAACCGTAAATAAATCGCAAAACTGTACTTAAAGTTTAGACTGATCCTTTTAGTTAAGATATACTAGTTTTTATGCTTTTAAAAGTACATCGTGAATTACAAAAATTAAGAACAATATAAAATACAATATACTAAACATTCTGAAGTACAAACACAATATGTAAAATACCAAATTACCAAATTTCAGAAAGTAAATAATCGCAAGTTAGTAAGACACATAGGAGTTTCAACGGTAAAGAATTTCAACGGTAATCCGTATACTGGGAATTAACCAAGTAAAAAAGGATTAATGAAAAGAAAACAAAAGGAGTAATATTAGAAAATTAACTTTAAATAACTACAAACAACTACAAATTAACAATATTCAATGCGTCCATTTACCTTGCAACATCTAGATGCACATGCGCAGTTCTTACGAATGATTGATTGCAATGCCTTGAGATGAAATAATATTTAAAAACTGCATTTATATATAAGCATTTTAAAGCTTCCAAACTTATATTAGAATTATCCTAAGGCTTCAAAACATAAGTATACGGAGTTTCAACCAGATTCGTCAAGAAATGTAGATTTGTATACGTTACATACATACATACATAGAAACACGCTGCTTTATTTATATAGATAATCGTAACGGACATTTTTATAGACAAAATAATGTAGAAGAAAATATTCAAATTAAATCTAATAGAATATACTAAAGAATATAGTACAGTTAATGTAGTACAGTTTGAGGAACTCATCTTTTACTGTATTTTAATATTTTTTTGGATAATGTCCAATCGTCTGCCGCATTAGCAAGAAAAAAAATTTATTGTCTATTTCGTTGTCATGCACGTGATGATAAATTAATTTAAACTACCAGAAAAAGAAATCCCGTGATCAGTACTTAATAAATTAAATTCTAAAAATTAATATTTACGAGTTCACCAAAAATTAGAAAAAGGAGGTAAATATTCGAAAAAAATTTTATTTTAAAGGAATTTTTATGATCTTTCTTGTGATATAAATTTCATAACCCTCAAATTGTTATTTTAAATGCAAACTTAAAAAAGTCACTAAAACAGCTTAAAAATTTAATTTAAAAAAATCTAAGAAGAATTTTTCAAAAATCTTTCTTAGTGCACCCCTACATTATAAGTAGAATCGCCATGCAAAATTTCAGCCCTTTAGGTCCAGCGGTTTGGTCTGTGCGTTGTATGTCAGTCAGTCAGTCAGTCAGTTACGGAACTGTTTTATATATATATATATATATATATATATATATATATATATATATATATATATATATACACTGAAGTGCCACTGAATTAGGGATACCTACCTAGTAACGAGTTGGGCCTCCTCTGGCCTGGATAACGGCTGCCACACGACGAGGCATAGATTCAACAAGTTTCTGGAAACGTTCCACGGGAATGGCTTGCCAAATATTGGCTAAAGCTGTCCATAATTCAGTAAGGTTTTTTGGTGCTGTGTGATGGCTTTTCACGCCTTGTTGCAAAACATCCCAAAGATGCTCAATAGGATTTAAGTCTGGGCTTCTAGGTGGCCAATTCATGACAGAGAAATCAGAGGAATGCTCATACAACCAGCCAGTAGCCACCCGGGACTTGTGAGAGGTACAGTTGTCTTGCTGGAAAACTCCATTACCGTGCGGATAACAGAACAGCATAAACGGATGGAGGTGATCACCCAGCAACTCTACGTACCGAATTGCATTGAGGGAGGTTGGTACACGCACCAAAGATCCCAAACTGTGCCACGAAAAAACACCCCAGACCATGATTGAGCCACCATGCCCTTGTACAGTTCCAGCCAGGCATGCAGGATCCATGGCTTCATGAGCCTGACGCCATATTCTCAGCCTCCCGTCGGCGTTAAGTAGTCGGAATCGAGACTCATCACTCCATGCTACTCGTTTCCAGTCCTCTACACTCCAGTCTCTGTGCTCTCTTTCCCAGGCACGACGTGCAGCCCGATGGCGAGTATAGAGCAATGGTACTCTCGTAGGTCGACGGCTCCCGAAACCCATACGGTGAAGCGAGCGTTGCACAGTCCGTTTACTGACTGTACGACTGGCACCGTCATTAAACTGGGTGGTAATTTGAGCTAATGTTTGGCTTCGCTGGCTACGTACAATATGCCTTAGCCGTCTCTCACCACGCACTGTCAAGGCTAATTGGCCTTTGCAGTTTGTCCGATCGCTAGTTTTTTCCACCATCCATGTATTCTTGGTATACTCTTGACACTGTCGACCTTGAAAATCCTAACTGTCTGACGATTTCTGAAATTGAATGGCCCATGCGTCGCGTACCTACGATTTGTCCGCGATCGAAGGCGTCTAAATCAGGCAGTTTACCCATACTGGTAATTCCAACAACTAATTCAGAACAACCACAGTACGCGCTATATATGCAGTTACCACAGTGCCCTCACTTGCGCATACATGATGCGCAGAGCTACACAATTTGCATAGGGTTTGCTATCCCTAATTAAGTGGCACTTCAGTGTATATGCTTTATACATACATGAAATGGACAAGTTAACTAAATTTCCAATAACTAAATTTCCAAGAAGAGGAGAACTATGCGAGAGGAAATGGAAGATGTGAAACAAAAGATTCTGAAGTACTGGGAGAGGGATGGGTATCGACAGGAAACTGGAAAATTGAATTGAGATAAATGTGCGTTGAAGCAACATGAAATAAACGTCTTGAATCAAATAATTTAGAATTCACCGGGAAAATAAATTTAGTTAAAATTATCGATTTATGTTTAAATTTTCTACTATTTATATGTTTACTATCCCATAACAGAAATAACTCTGATATAAAAATTCTGATTTGACAAGAAATTTCTAATCTTAAAATCCTCCCATCTATCTTTTAAATATCCGAATCCTGGAAATATATTTACATAAAATAAAAGAAAATCAATATAGTTGAAAAATGCATGTACACAGCCATCAAATCAAATCTTTCATTTTTAATTTTGGTAGGGATGTAAACTTCTATTAACTATTAATGTTTACTATAAAAACATTTTCCTAGATCCTATTAAAATTTATATAATAAAATAAGCTACGCTTTAAATTTAACGTACTTTGTCAATAAAAAAAATATGAGCCTTTCAAAAGATTTCAAATATGATTTTCTATAAAAAGCTCTTAATACGTGACTTTTAATATAGAGAAAATGATTTTTTATCTAAAATCATTGGGATAATTCCATTGTAGGTAAAAAGGAACATTGATGATTCCATTTACGTGAAATGATTTCTATTACTCGTTGAGCTTGGTATTTAATGGAATTTTGTTGTCCGATCGAATTTTTTTCCCGTGTTTATTCCAGATGATAAAAATGAAATTGAACATATTCTTTTATAATTTTGGGTAATGCTTTGGTTTTGCTGATTGTATAAATTGAAAAGGCTGTAAATGTTCCAAGTCGTATGAAAAAGTAATTTTGTAAATGTTAAAGGTTGAAAGATATTATCTTTAATTTAGGAAATCTGTAAAATTTATATCAGGTAAAAAAATTAACATAAATTCTGAGTAAATAGTTAAATTAGAAGACAAGACGAAAAGAACATGGTATGAAAACACAAGAAGGCGTATTTATCTCCAGAGAATTAGCATTATTTAAAAAAAATTGCCGTACAATTATTTTATTACAGGTTATTTAAATATAAAACAAAAATTGGATAACATTCCGAGTAAATTTTTCTTCTCATAATCATTATGTATGTAAGATGGCAAACATTTTGTATACAAAAACTTGTTTCAGTCATTCAGTCATTATTATCAATAGAATAATAAAAAAATGAAACACATATAAATGTTCTGCAGTCTTTCGAAATGCATTTCCGACACAATGACAGTATGCAGCCACACTTATTTCTTATAAAAGATTTCTTTACAGCAGAAAACTTCTTAAATACAACTGAATTGCTCATTAAAAGAATACGCAGATGTAAAAGTAATTATCTACGTATATATATAAAACAGTTCCGTAAATGACTGACTGACTGATATAGAAAGCACAGACCAAACCGTTGGACCTAAAGTGCTGAAATTTTGCATGGCGATTCTTCTTATAGTGTAGGGGTGCACTAAAAAAGATTTTTAAAAATTCTTCTTAGATTTTTTTGAATTAAATTTTTAAGCTGTTTTAGTAACTTTTTTATAGTTTGCATTTAAAATAATCATCTGAGGGTTATAAAATTTATAGCACGAAAAAGATCATAAAAATTCCTTTAAAATGAAATATTTTCGAATCTTTATCTCTATTTTCTGATTTTTGGTGAATTTTTAAAGATTAATTTTTAGAATTTAATTTATTAAATGCTGATCACGTGATTTCTTTTTCCGGTACTTTAAATAAATTTATCGTCACGTGCATAACAACTAAATAGACAAAAATATATTTTTCTTTTCTTGCTAATGCGGCAGACGATTGGACATTATCCAAAAAAAATATTAAAATACTGTAAAAGATATGTTCCTCAAACTGTACTATATTAACTGTATTATATTCTTTAGTATGTCCTATTAGATTTAATTTTAATATTTTCTTCTACATTATTTTGTCTATAAAAATATCCGTTACGATTTTTTTCTAAATGTATTTTTTCATTTTTTTACATCAATTGCATACATTGATAGTTGTATTTATTATAAATATATTTATACATATTTTTGGCATTAATTGCATACATTGACCGTTGTATTTAATGTGAATGCACTCCGTAGCGAAGTACGGGTTTTCAGCTAGTTTCTTATATAAGCTTTCTTTACAGCAGTTAACTTCTTATAGACATACAACTGAATTGCTCATTAAAAGAATACGCAGACGTAAAAATCATTATAAGATATAAATATTTGACACGTTTTATGGTAATAGAATATTATTTTTTGTATGTAATAAGTTTTCTTTAACTTATTACATACGTTATATACCGGGTTCATTTTCCAGTCGCATTTTTTTTGCATGCTTCGTAAAAACTTGCACAGTTCCTTCCCCCGAACGTGCTATTGGAAAATATCCCATGTATTCTGATGATGCTGCTAAATGATGAACTATTGCTGGAAGAAGCAGTCCACTTTCGTTCTAACAGCAGAAACCGTTCGATTCCACAAAGCTGTTGTAATCAGGAAACAATCAGCAATGTCTATATCAGCGGATTAGGCACTGAAGCAGGATTTAGCGAGACGTGTTAGGGCCACTAGTAGAGAAATTGGTTTCGGAAGGCAGTGCTTTGGGATGAGAGGTTCTCAGTTAATTTTAGGTTACATTGGTGATGCAAACTACGGTTAACAGCATTATGGGATTTAGACATTATGTGGTATTTTGTTGATTTACACAAGCATTGTTAGTTGAGTTATGATTTAATACCTTGTCACAGAAACCTTGGTAGTATATTGGTGGCAGGTTTTGGTCTGTGCCCTTGTTGTATTTATGCTGCAAATTAATGGTATGAATTAATTGTGTGTATCGACTGGTACAGTGGAATATTCCTGTAACCTTTAAGTGGAAAAAAATAAAGGGGAGATCATTGCAATTCAGTGTTCTTGTTAAAACCCCCATGCTTATGTGTCACTTCCCTTGCCTGCGAGTGTAAGGTTAGAAGTTTTAGTTTTCTTTAACCTTTAGCTTACTGGTCCCATTTTTCCGATTCCCTCTTTAGAACGGGAAATTTCATACCCCTTTGTAAGAACGGCCATTAAGGGGTAATATATATTGTACCAAATCCGTGGTACCGAAAAATATTTTAAAAAGTGAATTTAAAATACAGAAATAAATATGCCAGCTACCGCAGTTGAAAAACAGAGATTTTATAAACAGCAAAATTTAGTACAGTTCTTTTACAACTTGCAGTAGTAGACAAAATAATACTACAAATCTTTGCTGGAAGTTGACAAACTCCAGCACCTGTGTACTTTTCTTAACAAGTGGGGATTTCAATACAATTTTAATTAATACAAATATAACAGTTATTAAAAAGTAGCATACGACCTTAATAAATTCATGTTCTAAAGTCTTCGCCTCAAGCCCGACGAGAAAATATCTTTTCAAGAAGAAAATGTCCCCAATTCCAATTCTTCAACCTATCGCCACAAGAACAACTCTTTAACAGATCTTTTTATACTAGACTTTTATTCACCTAGGAAACAAAACCCGTGATGCCACACCGCTCAACCAAACCATTTTTCCAACAATAGACCCAAGAGCAGGATTTATTACTTACTCCATAGTAGATGCGTGAACGTGCTAAAAAATAGTTTTAATTCACGTGAACTTCAAAACATCGCATGTTGGCGATAACACGCAAAGTTGGTCCCTAACTCGTAACAATATATATATATATATATATATACATATATATATATATACATATACATATACATATACATATACATACATACATACATACATATATATACAGTAGAAATCGTTTATAAGAACATCCAGGGGACTTTAAAAACTGGTTCTTATAATCGATAGTTTTTATATCCGATAGATAACTTAAAACTGCTGGAAATACCAAATTCATTGTCACATAATTTCTATTTACACCTGAAACATGACGTTCAAAAAATGGTTAAAAGGTTCAACTTCAATCAAGGAAAAACACACTGCTCATTTTCATATAAGTATGTATTTTTGAACTTTTTCAAATTCATAGTTCTAAAAACGTTAAAAAGAAAAATGAATTAAATTATGTAGCTATTATGAATGTATACACAATGCAATATTTTGCTTTTGCATGTTTATTCATTTTCTGAAAAATAGTCAGTAATATTTGCTTGTTTAGGTTTTTTTTTGTAAATAAAAATAAATTTCGGTTATCGCGACAAGTTCTTTGACAGATTGTTTTTATCGCATCGTCATTGCAAGCTAAAAATTTATTTAAAGTATTGATTCCTGAAAACATTTCTTTTAAACTCGGACAAGGAAAATCGTTCAAAACATCTTTTGAATTGGCACTGTCGTCAATGTCATCATCTCTGCCAGAAATCTCTGCATTTACGCCTGCAGCAATATCTTCATCCGTTACATTCCCATGAGTTTCAAGAGCCAAATCTATGTCTTCAAATTCCTGAAGTGAATCTTGTTCAATTGGCAAATCTCGAACCCAGTCTTGAAGAGTTTCATCTCTACAGTCTTGAGTTTATAAAATGGGAAGATTTTCAACCCTAAGAAAATCAGCATGCAGGAAACAATTCGAATTTTTTATTTTTTATTTTTGGAGGATTGAGGATTTCATGGTCTTCATAACCTTCTCTTAACGTAGTCCAAACGGTTTTAATGTAGTTATCAGAAACTCCTGGTGGCACGGCGGCCAGGTAATGGCTGAATGGCTAAGGCTTTGGCATTCGGTTCAGATCCCGTGGGTTCGAGTCCCACTGTTTGCATGGCTGTTTGTAGCCGTTCGGAATCGGCTTTAAACTGTAGCTTCCGGTCTAATTAGCCTCTTGTAGCAAAAATTTGACCATAGCGAACCAAGTCAAACCTGGTGGCACGGCCTTCGATTCTCCACTGATTCTCCCGAACACAATGGAATTCCTCTCCCGAAATCTCTGGATCCGCGAAGTTGAACAAACGAAATCATGTTTTTTTTAAAGAGATACGCAAATTCATTTGCTTTCACTTGAAAAATCGGTCCGCTTAGGGGAATGTTGGCACTCCTTTGAATCATAAACCATTGCAAAAGGTCTTCTTCCATATCAGCATGCGGACTTTTTCAAAGTTTCGAATTTTAGTCCTTTTTTTTTAGATAAAAAATTGATAAAATGGTTGCAGAACAACGTGCTGCTACTTGCCAATGAACATGTTCTTATAAGCGATTTATTTTTCCAGAAACAAATTAATTTTAAGTCACTAAAAGCGATATGTTCTTATTAACGATGTTATTATAACCGGATTTTATATCCATCATTACACATGAAAACTGGCCGGGAAGTAATAATTCCGTTCTTTTAAGCGATATGTTCTTATAACCGGTGTTCTTATAAACAGTTTTTACTGTATATGTATATATATATATATATATATATATATATATATATATATATATATATATATATATATATACATACATACATACATATATATATATATATTTTATCTATCTATAGACATAAAAATGAATGCTTGTTTGTTCGTATTTTATGCGTTGCCGTACCGTTTATCCGATTGCGATGAAACTTGGTCAACTTATTGCTTGAACTTGCGCAAAGGTTATAGACTATTTTCATCGCATTACGACGTTCCATTTCCGAATTATGTTAGAACAAGTTTGTGCGGTATCAACGGATATTTTTGTTCAAAGCCATTGTAACATTTCATTGTTGCCAATTAAATTAAAACATTTCCGTAAAAATAAATAGACATGAATTAAGAACGATTTATTCATATATTGGCGATTTATTCATAATAAGATTTATTCATATATTGGCGCATACAAGAATGAATTTGACATATTATTTTCATATACGTGGCAACACCGGAATATTTCTTTTTTAAAAATGAAAATATAAGGATGGAAAGTCATTCATTTTCAATGAATATGTTATCTATCCATTTCATGAATTGAAACTATCCCAAGCTACCTGTTCAAACTCAAATATACTGAAGGACACGTTCACTTACCTAGAAACACGTGCGTTTAGCCTTGACGCGATGATTTATATAACTGAAGTGACATTGAAACATAGCAGATGATTTAGTTTTGAGAAAGAATTACAATCATGAAATGCGTGTATATTATAATTAAGAAAGTCTGAAAGTGGCATTGAAACGTAGCAGACGATTTAGTTTTGAGAAAGAATTCCGAGCATGAAATACGTGTATATACTTTTTCTATAATAATTATCAGATTTGCTGTGTTTTAATATTGAATGTCATCTCAATCCATTCAAACATTATTGATTCTTTTTCTATAATAATAAATCCATTCAAACGTTATTGACTAGCTGCAAATTAATGCTTTAAAATGCCCAAAAAGAGGAGAGCAACTTTTAATCCTGCAGAAGTAAAGGGAAAATGTCAAAGATTGTCGAGAAATGAGCAATGTGATGAAAAAAAACAGAAGAGCGCGAAACCAAGATAATTCGAAATGCAGTTAGACGAACACAAAAATTTGAAGAAAAACTATCCCAAGCATGCGAAGCCAACAGAATCCAAAATGCAGTTAGACGCACACAAGAATCTGAAGAAAAAATACTCCCAAGAACTCGAAGGCAACATAATTGGAATTGTAGTGATCCGAAGCAGTGAGATTGATGAAGAAACTTTTAACGCGTCGAACATACGATCGTCTTCGAGCTTCAACATCGAAAGGAGAGGAAAGCGATGAACAACGACAGCACCGACAACAAACTAATACTATTTGCTACCGCAAAAGAATTTTAGCGAAAACTTTACAACATCATAACACTAGACTAATCACTGAAAAGAAATAATAACAGAAACTGAATCCCGAGCGAAGCCGGGTAATACATCTAGCATATTATATATATATATATATATATATATATATATATATATATATATATATATATATATATATATATATATATACATATATATATATATATATATATATATATATATATATATATATATATATATATATATATATGTGGGAAATTTATCCCCACGGTTGAAATATCAAAAATGTGAATTTATAGATGAGATATTCTGTTCATAAATAACCGTCTGTCTTTTTTATACATTCTGATTCTTGTACTTCTGCTTTAATTGGTCTACAACCAAAAGTTCCTTCAAATCTTCAAATGTTTTCACTTCTAAACCAGTAATCCAGTCTTCAAAATAAGTTTAAAGATCAAAAGCAAAATCGCGCCAAGAGGCGAACGATTCCTTCTTGTGTTGAACAAATTTTTGTCTAAACTGTTCTGGGGTCAGCCTAAAGTGTTTCAAAAGTAACTTCTTAACATGATCATACTCATTAGCCGACGTATCTGGTTCTCTAGCGACAATGCTTATAATCTCTAAAGGCAGAAATTGGAGTAAATACGTGACCCAATTTTCTTTAGGAATTTCAATTCGACTGATCTGCCTTTCAAATAATTTCAAATAAACACCTATATCACCGGACATATCATAACGTGTCATTAATTTCAACAAATTATGTTTTTTAAAAACAGTTGGCGGAACCGGAACATCGCCAATTATTTTAGTTTTTGCCGCAAATTTGAGTTTCCTTAATTCAAACTCCCGGTAAATAAGTCTGCTACCTCTTTCCGTTCTAGCCTCTCACGTTCTGCTATCTCTTTCTGTTCCCTCACGGTCTGCTTTCTCTTTCTGTTCTAGCTTCTCACGTTCTGCTGTCTCTGTCTGTTCTAGACTCTCAGCAATAATAACATGTAATCTACTTTTACTAAAGTCCTCATCATAAGTTTCTGAACTGGTGATGATACTAATTAAATCAGCGACTTTTGTACCTTTTGCTGCTTCTAGTCCTAACTCATCAATTAAAGTTAACAAATCAGTTTTACATGTTCCATACAAAAAATCCATTGCATATAATTATTCAGAAACGATAACGAAAACGAAATGTTTTGTACTTACAGAAATGCTGGTCTTCCTCTAAGACAGAAAATACATGCGTTCTTCATACGACACTAGTTCATATCTCAAAACTAATCCATAGGGTCCGTTTATCTTCTGACACCATAATTGTGGGAAATTTATCCCCACGGTTGAAATATCAAAAATGTTTCAAGTCAAAATGCAATAATGCGTGTTCTCAACTAACGTTTAATCAAACACAACAGATTATTACAATAAAAAAACAGAATGTCAGGGTCCGTCTGACACGGCATTAATGCTCATCTAGCGAAAGCCACAAAAAAATGCCTGCAATCTTCATTCCGTAAACATAAAAACATAGCGTGCCATTTTTAATCCAGCAAAAATAAAATAACGTGCTTTCCAATCAAAACGGTTGAGTTGCAACTCGTTTGCTCAAGCGGCCCGTTATCCGTAACTCGTGGCGCGGCGCGTGTCTTGTGACTCTAAAACATCCGTGTTGCCACAAGAAAGGAATTTTCACATATATATATATACATATACATATATAGATACATACATACGTACATACATATATATATATATATATATATATATTGTTTCTTGAGCAAGTATTCTTGGGATACATACTACCCCAATCTTTAAGGGACAGGTTAACCCTTACTTAGATATGTAACTTTTCTGTAAACGCGTTTTATATAAAGAATTTAAAATGAATAAATTTGAGGTTTTGTCTAAAGCAGTGATTTTTGAATATTTTTCCGAACAGTGGTGAGTCTAATATTTTAATTTTTCGTCATATTACCCCGAATTGTTTATTTACTTTTTACGAGAATAATTCATTGTTTTGTATAATTATTACGTAATTATGAAAAAGCATTATTTTACTAAAACCATATTCTATTTTTAATAAAATGATTACTAATCAAATATGCATATTTAAGATATAAACTTATCAAATATTATTACATTAAAATTATTTATAAATAATACATTTAATTTGAATCGTAGAAGATTGCGACAGTATGAATAAGATTTCTCGGAATATGAGGATATTTGTCTTTTACACAAATCCAATAACCTCTTCAATTTCATATAGTTTATGTTTTAATTCTAAATATTAAGCATTTCTAAGCTTCATTAATTTGTCCAATAAGACTTAGTTTTGATTGACAATAAGTGGGTGCAATCGATGGGATAGTTTTAAAACTGAATGAACTACCTCTAAGCAATAAACGCAAAATTCATTATGTTGCTGTTTATAACAATAGTTGGCGATGAACAGGAATATAATGATCACTAATAGATTACTCACGACTTTTATTATGCATCTTTTCACCTAGATGGGTGGTAGCTTTAATCACCTTTATCACTGTTTACGAGTTAAAGTTTGAAGTAGAAAATCGTTAGAGGAAAATTAAGTTTCAAAACATAACTCGAGCTTCGAATTTCTGAAGAGGGAAACTTAAAGAGAAAGCAAAAGTAAGATTTATCAATTCACTCGATATTATGAATGAAGTGAAGGGAAAGTATCTGAAAATTTTGACGGCAAAGGACTGTTTTAATTATCTTTAATCGTTATTGATAAGTGAGCAGTGATCAAAATACTTCTTTCTGTAGGGGTTAGACCCTTTTAAGTATCTGTTACATCATTTAGATATTTCCTAGTTTTTTTCAATTTCATATCATCATTACATAAAAATCTCATAAAAACATTTTTATATAAGGATGTTTAAAATTATATCCTTATTATGTTATCAATTTTAAAATGCGTCCTTGAGGATAATTTTACTCATATTACTTTGTAATTAGTCACGGACTTCCGCTTCCTTCAAAACAAATTTCGAAAATATAACCTTCAAGAAAATACTACGGCCACCGGTTGAATAGGTGTTTTATTCTTAGTAGAAAACTGTCGATATATTTATTACATGACCAAACCACCCTTTTCCGACGTATAGTGTCACAGAAAATTTTTCATACATCGTTCATAACTGTTGAATTATTTGTGAACGAAATATTAACCTTGAAAGCGAGAGTCAGAGAAAGTAGCAGCTTTGCTGTACAAGTGTCACTTAATTTTATCACATGTCTACATCACCGGCAAAGTTTCTTCCGTGTGAGGATACTCTATGAGCAGGGAAACAAAATTTTCCTCTTGCGCTATATCTAGGGTACTACTCTGAAACGACGCTGAGATATTGTCAAATAATTTTTGAGTAGACATCATCTTTTATTCCTTTCTTTAATGATCTACAAAATTTTGCTGAAACTGTCTTTGAGCAACTTTCAGATCCGATGATGGCGAAAAACAAGTATAGGGAATAAAGTTATGAAAAAAAAATGTGCAGGTCATTGTTTTAGGTTTATAAAATATACAAGCGTATTTTTGAAATTTATTTTTTGACATGTTTATTGATATTTCATTTATCAGAATATTTAAAAGTTTTTAGGATATTGATAGTTTGCCGAAAGTTTTTATGACATTTTTAGAATTTTAAGAAAACAGTAGAAAAAAAAACATTTTTATGGTTGTTCTTAGAAAGAAATAATTTTATATTCATTATGGCAGATTTCCTGCTGAGATAGTAACGTTTATACGAATTTTGTAGGAAAAATATGATATTTTCCCGATATGACAGGTTATTTAAAATGGTGATGAGTTGTCCAGTGTCTGAAAATTTAAGTTTTTAATTAAAACCTACTAGAAAATTTACTTTGTAATATAAATATTAAAAAATGTTGAATAAATTTACTGAATAAATAAACACATAGGTAATTTTTTATTTCAACTATTGACATATATTCTATTAATAGAAGATGAACGAAGATCTGTTCTCCAATTGTGAATGTGGTCTATTATAGATGTAGGAATGTATTTATTGTCCAGATAGTAAGTTAACTTCATATAATACTCTAATCTCTGTTAAGAGTAGAATGTAATATCATGGTAGGGTAACAGAAATATTTCTTTGCCACTACTGTACAAAAATTTCTTTAGTGCAGTTGAAAAGTAAAGAAAAACTACCAATGTAAGAATCCTCAGAACATCCCGGATGAATTAAAACCTCTACAAATTTTGGGACAAAGGGAATACCTAAGATGGTGATACGCAATATGTAATAACATATATGGGTTATAACATATATGGGTTACTGAATAAGCATAAAAGAGATTTATATGTGTAAGAAATTTAACTTTTATAAATGTAAACAGAAATAAGAACAGAAATAAGAAATTGCCTGAAAAAAATTTACATAGATGTATATAAAATGACATTTTATTTAGAATAAATGCATTAAAGCCACAAAACTTTTTGGCAAATGCATATCTAAGATGGTGATACGTATTATGTAACATCCCATGTCTGGGTTTATATAGCACAGCTGCAATACATTCCCCTTATTCAGATTCAATAAGATATTCTTGTCATAGAGAAAGCTGAACTGTATTGGAGTCGAAATTCTCGTAGAAGGAATTCAAACTAGAATTTGACAGCAGCGAATTCGATATCGACTTTTAAGCCCGAAGGAATTATCTGTCTATAATCTAAACTTTCAAATAGTGTCCGTTTTCTACAGAATTTTAAAGTACCCGGGAGCTTTCAAACAGATATTTGAGGTTCCCAATTTCAGAATCTTTTCGATTGTAATAAAAGATCTCGAGTATTGGCTAAAAGTTTTATAAAAGGTTGAGATGAATTACGAAAAGTTGTCAAGGGGAGTTTATGGAAATTGTCAAATAAACTTGTTGTTCATTATTAGCTTTCAATACTATGCATTAAATGCTATCTAAATTTTCTGAGAATGTAGCGTAAATTATTATCTGATTTTTAAAGGGATGCGTTTTGTTTTAAATCTGTATTGGAACTATATTAAAGTGACTGCATCCGATTTTCACAATAATATAAAAGGCTGATAGCAAAGAAATTAAAAAATAAACTTTCCGCACATTGCATGGATATTTGGCTAACATTAGCATCAAAGTTAAGAATCTTTGGTTCGATACATGTCTTTAGCAGTTACAAGGTTGAAGTCGTTAGAAGGTTGATGTACAACGTCTATTTCCGTATGAAAACATTCACCCTAAATATACAATACTAATTATTTGGCACTCGTTGACCAAAAATGTATTTTCATTGCTAAAAATTTCATTGCTTTTTTCTTCAATTTACATAATTTCTACGAGTCCTAGAGCTTTTTTATTAAAGCCAAAGCTAGCTATTTTGTCAATTATCGTTGAACTGGGGAAAAGGCTAAAATATTACGGTCTCAACGGTTCAAAATCAACAGTTTACAATCTTCAATAGATATCTAATGAAAATGTCGAAGAAAGAGATAAAGATACACGAAAAATCCAGGAAAGTTTTTAAATTTCTACAGTTTGCTATAAAACCTGTGTTGAACAATCAAATACCAAATCATGCAATTCCCACATGGAACTACTATAATTCTTTAAATCTTCATGGAGGGAGAGTTAATGTTTTATAAACTAAAACAACAAATAAATTGCAAGAAACGAGATTAAGGACAGTTTTACTATCCTACAATGTTAATCAAAATTGATAAAGATCAATTAAAAATTTAACAGAAGGGAAATCTTTGGGGAAAGAGCCAATTAAAAGCAGATACAATCGGATCTTTTGTCTCTCAATCTTGTTATTTTGTTTTATTCATCCTTGTCTATTTATTTTATTATTTTACACGAAATTCTATTTGCTGTAGATTTGAGTGATTTTGATGCTTGCTTAGGTTTTCTTTAAATTATTGTTTGAATAAAATTATGATTAGTTTAGCACTTTAGATTTAGGTGTGTTGATAATTCACAAGACGTCAATTCAGTTCAATTAAGAAATACTTCTTCATCATAAAAACTGAAAGAATCTCACTTTTTACCATGTTTTTATTAATATACTTTCTTGTTTGTGTGTGTGTTTGTGTTTTTGTCCAGTACAAATCTTGCAATCGATTTTTAATTAACTTCCCGACTAGCTAGACATTTGAAACTTTTAGAATAGCCCAGAACACGATGACAATGCATTTTTTAAATACTTTGCCATCTTTAAGCAGATTTTTACCATGTTTTTATTATTTTCAGTTAATTTTGTTTTGTAGACTTGTGCAGCCATTTGTCAACCGGGACGGGATCGAAAAGTTAAACGCAAGTTAACTTCCAATTAACTTCACTTTCTTTCAAGTTAAAGGGATAATTCATCAAAAAAATTTTAATAAAGTATTTATAATTGTCAAGTTTATATGATTCAGCAAAAAATTTAAAAACATGGTATATAAAAAGTTCTTTTTATCCTGTAATTATTAAAGCATTAATTTGACATTGGTTATACAGAGATACATTTTAATATTATAAATCTATTAATACTTTCTGTGGGAATTTATTTATGGAGGTGCTAGCATAAGTAAAACTTTTATAGCAAATCTTGTAGCAGTTTATAACTTTTAAAATTTTCCTCATTATTACAGAATAAAAATACCCATTCCAATTTTTAAAATAAATAACAGTGATTTTCAAAGGTTTATTTGGAAAATTTTGCACCAATAAATATATGATAGATTTAAAGAAGTATTAACCCCTTAACTTCCGACGAATTCTTACGCGATGCGCTCCCCAGTGCCACCGTTTTCCGCACAGGTGCTTATCGACACGGTGCGATTGAAGAAAAACAGAGGTACAGTTTTAAATCTCCATAATACATATTGTTAAAATGAAAAAATGAAAAATACAAAATTTTGATTACAGATTATAGTAAAAATTAAGAGTTAGTTGTCGTGTGATATATCTTGAAACGTGGTTGAATACATAAACCAACATCACATTTAACACAATGATAGCGGGATTCACGGCGAACTTTACATTTTGAGTAGTCATATAATTCACTGTCAGACATATCCGTACAAGACATTGAAAATAACTCGTATCACACAACGCTACGCGAAAACAGAGCAAAAGAGAGAGAAAAAAAAAAAAAAACACCATCCTATTCAAGCACGCTCTCACATGAACTACCACTTTCAAATTGCACCCTCACGTGCCCCTTACCCGTTTGTAAAAAATGAGCATGACCCTGTCAAACAATAATTCGAGGTGTCAAGGTCACTATATCACATTCCAAGACAGTGGGCGTAGTTATACGTCTATAAACAAATTACAGTGTCAAGTATTCTGAGAGGACGCATATATACGCCAGTGGCAGTTAACGCATTGACTGCGCAAAGCGTATATATACGCCCGCGACAGTTAAGGGGTCAAAATTCTTTTAACTGCCCTTTATATATAAATTGGAACGTGATATCTAAGGTTTTTAAATATTACAATTTATTTACAGTATTTTAAAGACATTTCTATAACACAAAATTTCTCTAAATAAAATAAATTTGACTGATGACGCTATGCCTAGTCTTTCATTTTTCCCTTCCAAACAAAATTTAAAAATGTCCTTGCTTCACAGATATTAAATATAAAAGGAAAACATATGTCTACTGTCAGAGAATTTACGAAGGCGTATTTATTCGTTTGACGGATTAACAAATTATAAAGTATGAAAACTGAAACTAGAGAAGTGAAGAAGTTTTTCGTAAAGCATAAAACCTTAGTTTCATTTATGCAGATGAATATCAATCTTTTTTAATTAAATGATTTAATTTACTTCAAGGGATATGACATATTCTTAAATATTTTCATGTATTTGTGGTGAAAAGATATTCTAAAGGATGGGAAAATATCTGTTACATGGGTGAATTCCCTTTACGGCAAATTGTAATTCTTAAAACCAAAATTTAAAAGATAAAGCGAGGAAAAGTCCGAAATCATCCCGATTCTTCCTGCATGACTGCTATAAATAAATTTTTAAAAGTCAACAGTGTTCGGATCGTTCCGGACCGCATAACTCTCTTATCTCGCTTGAAGCAAAATTCTGATTAAGGAGAAAACAACGTTAGATGATAGAGCGGTTTTTAAATTATAATATCTCTTTAAGAAAGATGAAAAACAAAATAGTAAGTAATTTAATTTCAAAACTGGGCATATTTATTTCTTGCCATAGCTTCATATCGATAATGTAAAAATGGTTTATCTGTCTCGAGAAGAAAATAATTTATGGGATATGTTCAGGTAGGCTTATCTACCCAGTCATGAAGAATGAACGTCATGTAACTCAAGACGAAAAACAAAAATCTCAGGGTTTTAAAATTTAACGGATGTATAGAAGCGTAATGAAAATGTCACTCATGAAAACATAAGATGGGCAACAAAAACTGGTCGGGGCAATGTACGCTATAGATTTTAAATACAAATTTTAAATGCAAATTAAGGCTACAAGCATTTATCAACATTTGAAAATATTAAACTTATTAATAAAAAGTCGACATTAACTTTCTCTAACGCAATAAACAATTCGCAAAATTAACGACAAACTACTGGCATTTCGGGCTGCAGGACCCTTAATTTTACAGAAATATTGACACGTGCTGAGGCTAGAAACCTCTTTAATCGTGAGATCATACTGCATATTAACTATACGTGGTTAAAAAATTACATTTTATTGGTCTAAGAGTAATAGCAGAAAGTGCAATATGCAAGACTGATGGAACGACTGTGTAGTTCAGTAAAATACAGCGAAATACAGTTAAAAAATTTATTCATAAAATGTTGTTGAAGTGCTGTAGAATTAAATACAACTAAATATTTCTTTAATTTTCTTTATACTAACTCCAGAAATAGTTTTAGTTCCATCACTGGTGGCTTGTACGTTGCTCTTTAGAGACAATGATGCTTAATTTTCTAAAGTAATCTTCAGTGAAAAACGGAAATCTGATGGACAGCTATTCACTACTTCATAGGGAACAGTGTTGGTTCCCCTGTATGATGCTTCCTTAATGATGAAGCCAACAAAATTCATAGTGTGGATGGGAGGATTATGTTAACCTTTTGCTTACGGGACCCATTTTTCCGATTCCCTCTTTAAAACAGTATGTAACCCTTATGTAAGAACGGTTATTGAGAGGTTTATATATATATATATATATATATATATATATATATATATATATATATATATATATATATATATGTAATAAAAACAAAGGAGAAATGTTGGACCAGGGCAGGCGAATGGAGAGAATAATAAGCTGTAGTGGGCGATGCAATACAAGCCGGTAACTTGTAACGAAAAATTGAGCGGTGAAGTCGTGGAACCATTGCAGGGCGTTGTCGTAGTCGGCTTCAGCAAACGAGTGGATGCACGAAGAATAATAATTCAAATTCCACCACCAGAAAGGAAGAGGCGTTCTCAGTTCAATTTAATTTTAATTTTCAGGAATTTCCGTGGAGCGTCATATAATTTCCTTTTTACTGAGTAACACACCATCGTTGCTGGACATTAATCCGTATATTATGGTCTATTCCGGCCTCTGTCGGGATCAGCATTTACAGGACAAAGGGGTCGCAGCGCTCCCAAATTCTTACATCCTACGAGACCCGTGGCAAACACACAAAGTGCCCAGAACTCTAGGTTCACGGCCGTGAGGTACAGGAGCGCTGAACTTTTTGATTGGTTAGAATTGACACCTGACTTTAACGCGCCATATGGGGTGACGATTTCGAATGTTCTACAAGGTTCGGTCTTATATAAGTATTGGCCGCACGTGGCCTTCGGGGAAGATCTAATAGATTAATTTGGTTATTCCTAGGTCAAATTTAAATGAGGGATAATGTTCTGTTGCGATAAGACAAAGTTAATGAAGGGAAAGGTTTGAAATTCGTTTCATATATATATATATATATTGTCGTATCGGACCTGTCCTGACTTTATTTGATTTGGGCGTGAATTCGTATTTTATTTGTGGTAGTACATTTTATGTTATCAAAAGGGGTAGTTGGGTGCGTTGTGTTTAGGTATTTGGTTGAATAACACCCCAGACTCTGGACATGATTGGCCTACGAACAGATTATAAAAGTTTAACCAACAATCTTTCTTCATAATTAACGGAAATCCACTCATTAACGAATTCAAGTTTTCTTTAACACAAACTAATAGTTTATTTACAATTACATATTATTTACAGTTTATAAAAAAAGAATTATTTATGTTCATATCCTCAATCCTTACATTTAATCATTTACCTACTACTTTACGAGGTGCAGGGAGCATACGAAAAAAACTACTCATACACAAGTATTTATCAATAACCCTAACTTTCCCTTTCCACACTCAAGCATTAAATTTTAAATGACCAGGGACTGAATGTATCAAAAATTATATTTAACTCACTCTATTTCGCAGGGGCAGGATAATCATCGAAACAGCAGGGTTGCGGTTCTCTCCCTCCGAATCGCACCTTCACTTCCTGGAATCTCAGCTCGCTGTTGTCTGGAAATTGGGGGGTCTTGCTTCACAGGAACGTCACTGCTTCTTCCTTATGCCTTCCGTATTTGGTCTCCGGAGTACGGTGAAGTCTAGCCGCTCTCTTCTGGATCCGGTGGTCGATATTTTCTTGGATCCTGCGAGTAAGGTCCGGGAACTATGTCGACCGGTTGTCCTTAAGCCTCGGAAGACGGGTCCCCTCCAAATAGGAACGTAGGATCGGGCAAACTCGCCCCGACAAAAGCTCTAACGCTTCTCTCTCTTGACTCCTTTTGTTACGTCATCTTCTACGCCGCCGATGGCCCCCCACATCGATCACTTACTCCGCTCTCATATATTCAGTACAAAAGGGCATTCTAATTTAACGTCGCAACCGGCGCCTAACTTGCTATCTTAGTCTACCATCTTCGAGACCTCCCATGTAGACCGCACTCCTACCTCCTATCCGAAATCAATGTAATGAAGCAAGCCTTTGATTTTAAATTCTTTCTACATTTAATTTTCTTCTTCTTAAAATTGAAGGCGCATCATTACATATGCCCCTTCCTCCAAAAGAAAAGTTGATTCTACCATAATAGGAATCAAAAACCTCATATGCTCCCCTTCCTCGCAAAAAGTTTACAAAACATCTAAATAACTATATATACCAATCATCACAATCACCGTACAACATGGTTATATAATTTGTCTTACCATGGACCATCATAATTTACTTGACAACATCATGATTCTGCACCTAATCTTTCTTAAAAATCATAAGGAAACAAACAAAATAACAAAAACAACTTCTTCGGGATACATCCACTGTCTTCCTTCATAGGACCTATACCTCTACATTAGGTAAAAGAAAAATGTTTTCATATGTAAAGTCCTGGAACTGAAAATGTTACTCTCTGAAACCAAAACATGTATTTCACTAATATAAGTTCGTCAGACACTAGTTCATGACAGTCCTGCTCGAAAAAAACGTCATCTCATGGAATCTAAATTGTTACTTCGTAAATCATCAAAGTTCTTTACAGCATATTGATACAAAGTCCGTCACTCGTTCAGTAAACTTATGACTTTAACACATATCTAAAGGTATCCACGATTGAGTTGAAACACATTTTGAAACGTTCAGTCCCAATACAATATTTACATATCATTATTACATTTATAACAAAAAACACAACTATTTCTTCCTACAATTTTCATCTTGCCAAAGTATAATTTACCTAGCATTTGTCACTCACTATACTAATTCACAACAATTACTCTTAAAACATATTAACTAATTGATTCTACTTGTATATTTGCCACTTAACATCATATAGCAAAATTTTACACACACAACATAAAAATTTTATTTTATTTTATTTTATTTTCATCAAATGTATATCTTTTCCAAAACACTTTTCACCAAACTAGATTCGTATCTGTGGTAATTAAATATTCACCACTCACCATCCTATCATTTCACGCCGCTCTCATATATTCTTCACAAAAGGGCATTCTAATTTAATGTCGCAACCTGCGCCTAACTTGCTATCTTAGTCTACCATCTTCGAGACCTCCCATGTAGACCGCACTCCTACCTCCTATCCGAAATCAATGTAATGAAGCAAGCCTTTGATTTTAAATTCTTTCTACATTTAATTTTCTTCTTCTTAAAATTGAAGGCGCATCATTACATATATTCTTGGACCCGTATTCTTAGGATACATGCTATCCCACCCCGTAAGGTAAAGGTTAAGTCAAGTACCTGCCGTATCGGAGAGATAAAAACTGGTGGAGACATTAAAATAAATTTTCTTCTGATGTGTTAAAAATGTTTGATTATTTGAAAAATATCTCTGATATCTGATAAACAAAATACCAGTTGTATGAAATATATTCAGTTTCATTAATTAGGATAACTTAAAATCGTATTTGTATTATTAATTGTGCCCTTGATTATGAAAGTGGTCTAAGTCATAGTACCCGTAGTTACAGAACTGGTGTAAGTCATATATTTAATTCTTCGAGATATTTCAAGGGCTTGATTTTGAACAAATTAAAAAATATTTTTATACTATACAATAAAATATTTCAGAAAATAGTTACAGTTCAATTTTTAAACTTTTGCAAACACTGCTTTAGATTACGATAATGTAAAAGAATGCAACGTGAAAAGACTAATAAACTAATTTTTTGTTTATATTCTTGACTTAGGCCACTTCTGAAATCACCGGCACAATGACTTAGACCACTTTCATAATCAAGGGCACAATTCTATTTTATGAGAAAGTAATCAACGGACGTTTATGTAGAAAATGAACATTATTTTATGACTTAATGTCAAGATCATGTACAATGCTAAATATAACTTTTATATTCTTTACTCTTTAGGTTTCTGTGAAAATTTTATGACTGACTAAATCGTTAACTAACTGCTAGACACTAAAAATGAAGGTTTTTAGATGTTTATAAAGTGACTGAAATGAGAATTCATATAAACGACTAACTAATATAAGCAACATCGGGAAATTTAACTTTAAATGAATAAATTAATATTTTGGACCCACCATATTTTATTTATTTGTTGACTGTTTTATCTCTAGCATAAATACATTTCGACCAACAATCATACCCAATGATTAGAAATTTATGTTACCTTTTTGTATACCTTAAGGTAGTCACATACCTTAAAAGTTCAAGAAAAAAGGAAGTTATGAGCTAGTTGAACTAAATAAGACAAAGAGCAAAGCCCCGATTTTTCTTTTAATCGTATTTTTACGATGACAATATCTTAATCCGTTAGAAACTCGAAGTTAAAATTACTTTCAGATATGTTTTAAGAACTTATCACTGAAAAATATGATTTAGTAATGCTTATTTTGGTAGCATAAAGAGAATAAATAGACAAACTGATTTTTATAAACTACCATGACGTGACAATCATTTGAAATAGGCATAATGCATCACACAATCAACACTTCTTCAACTTTCTTGAAAGTCATATTCATATGTCTATATGTCGTCTAAACAAAACACAGTGATGAAATTAACCATTTTTGTCAATTGTTTCTAACTTATTTATTTACGTTATTTTGCATTTCAGTTTGTCACGAATAGTTATTCGAAACTTGCAATTTATAGGTTTAATTCGGTTTATAAAATACAATCCCCTTATTTTAGTCAACAAATAAATTTGCAACTATCAGATTACCCCTTAAAGAGAGCATCCTTTCTCAGAATCAGGTTACCAGCGCGTGTATGTATCTATATGGCAACATTTGGCATTTACCCAACCGGTTAGTTGCTAGCCAACGCGCCAATTTGGCGTGTGTCTAAAAGTTTGTCCAGACTTGTTCGCAGGGGTCATACACACTCTGCTTTGTCCCTGATCGGCTGGGGTCGCGATTTTTTTACACTCGCATCCCCTTGTTCAGTGTCATAGGGACATGACAGTAGTGTCACGGCCAGGGGCAGGAGAATTGAAAATTACAGGACGAAGTAAAGTAATTGCTAAATACAAGAAAGAAACATGGCAAATGACGGGCAATAAAAATAGAAGGGAAGAAAGCCAGCAATATACCGAAACGAAATTTAGAGATTGTGTTTGTAGCAAGAAATATAAGATTGAGGGAGAATTTTAGGGAATTTGAGGGAGAATTTTATAAATCCCGCCCTTGATGCGCATTGGTAAAAAGGGGATTGAGAAGAGGCAGCCACGGACGAATGGCGATGGCATGGTAATAATATGACCAATGGAAATTATAAGAGGCGGAGTCAACATTAATATGAAAATAATATGAAATGAGAAATAGTGTGAAGACAGATAACCTAAGAAGGAGAATTAGTCAGAGGTTTTTAGATATAGAAGTGGTGTCAAGGCACATATACCTATGAGGAGGGTGAGTTAGAAGTTTGGAGATAAAAGTTGTCGAGCGCCCAGTATCCCGTGCCAAGGGTCTGCAAGGAGTGATGGAGTTAGAGAACCGACGATGAGCGTAGAGTGTCTGCCATGACTGACGGAGCCTTATACCAGACAAGAAAGTGCCCTAGTTCCGTGCGATGATAAATACAACGAAGTTCGTCATTACGAGTGCCAGCTGCCCATAGTGATTCAACAGTCATCTTCCGAGGTACCGACTTTGCGTTTCCTTTTTATATTGCTATCATTGCTTCTCAGTGCCTTAATAATTAATATAGAGCGCGATGAGTATATTGTTTGAATATAAGATGTTAAGGAGATGACCGATAATTCGCAAAAAACAATTTAATTAATATGAGGTTATGTTTATATATATGAATTAATTTAGTAGTAATGAAATTGAGAGTAATATGTGTAGATGAAGTACGAAAAATTGTCATAATAATTGAATGAATTAAATACATGTGTCGTAGTAATGAAGTTGAAAGTAATATGTGTAGATGAAGTACGAAAGATTGTCATAATAATTGAATGAATTAAATGCATGTGTCGTAGTACTGTCCGACCACAGAACGAAGAACCACGGTTGGCATAGTGCCAAGACGATTCTATTCACTCTGTAGGTATGTCTGCTGAGGAAGGAGGGGGAAAAGTCTCGTATTCTCTCGACGTTCTTTAGAATCGGTTACTAACTGCGCTTGCTTGCTTTTTCCTCGTCTGTTATTTTGATTATTATATTAAAATTAATGGATCCTTTACCCAACACAACTGCTCGGAATAAGCCGTTCCGTAGTGATTGTAAACGTATAATACACAATGTAATTAAATTGTGTGATAAAGAAGCACTAGAAGGAAATGTTATTGTTCCACTTTCGCAATCCCTAAAGAGAGCTAGTGAAATGACCGGGATATCAGTGTCCAGAGTAAAAAGAATACGCAGAGAAGCAAAGGGTGAAGAAACTCCAAAATTTGAATCTCCGAGGAAACGTCAGAAAAAAAGAACCACCGAAAACGTAGCTTTAGATAATTTTGATTTTGACGTAATCCGAAAATATCCACTCCTATAACACTCCTATTTTTTAAATAGATTTGCTTCTTTCTTTTTATTATTTTGAAATTATTATTCACATATTCGATCAAAAATAAAGTTTTAAAAAATAACTTTAAATTTGCGAACAAAAAGCAGTCTGAAATAGATTCTGTATTTCCTAAACAAACACATCCGAAAATATGACGTTTTCCCCTATTTTCTAAGTAGACTAGCTTTTCTCGGGCATGCGTAACAGCTTCCAGGGACCTTGCTTCCGTGGTCGGACTATAATGAAGTTGAGAGAAATGTGTGTAGATGAAGTACGAAATATTGACATAATAATTGAATGAGTTAAATATATGTGTCGTAGAGAATTAATTTAGTAGTAAAGAAGTTGTGAATAATGTATAAATGCCGGAGGAAATTGTTAGTAACTTGTAGCGTATTATTTATGTGTTTTAATAATCAATAAATTAATTTGTCAGTATAAACCAGAGTTGTTTCCATTATTTGGGAATCACAATCAACCAATGTAGTAACCACAATCATTAAGCAATGAATTTAAAATAATCATCATTAATAATAGTATAATTAATATACTAATAACCCCCAACATACAATATTATTTTCTCACTGCCACATTCAGCATCTCCATGCTGGCTAAAGCTCTAATGTCCAGTTATATGTGAGTTTTTTTTTATCTTCTACAAATATGACCATGAATTTTTCTATATTTATGTGTTAAATTCAATAAAATTAACTGAAATGCTATTCTTATGAGTCAGGCCTTTCTTAGTGTTAATTTAATGTGTTTTATAGTAGTGCAGGATATGTTCAATATTTTTTCAGGACATTTTTTTAGTTTATAGTTTTTTTGTGGAACCATCATCTCCTATGTATTCACAACGCCTTAACTTCTCGTCATACACTATACGTAATATCATTTTCGTGTGTAATGTTAAATTTATTATTGCTGTTAGCATTTTCTGTTTGCGGCACGTGGCGCCATTTGCATGTGCTTCTGGGGGCTTAATATTTAGCATAGCTGTTATTCACCTATTGTTATTATTCTCTGTTCGTAACATTCATTACTTATTTATCGCCCCAATGTTAAAATTATAATTCCGTTTCATCAATTATAATTCATCCATTGCAATTTTAATAGCTTTCGTTACACATTATTCACAACACAGTTCATCATACATCAATACAAAACCATTTCATACGGCCTTACAACATTTAAAAGTAAATGACAAAGCAAGAAAACTAATAGTTCCCAATTATATAAATCTATAACTAGAATATGTAGTTAACAATAAATAATACAAAGTGAAATGGCTCACAGAAGTGTAATTCCGAATACGAGTGTTTATTTCATGGAAGAAAAAGTAATAACCTCGGGTATTGTTACATAAAAACCAATGCTCAACTAAATGTAGGGAACTTTTAAACACCATATTTAACGTGCATAATAATTATATTATGACGCAATAAAAAACAGATGTGGAAAGTTATTACTAAACAGTAATTACAAAATAACTGTTGATCATTAAAGTTCCCATTACCATTTTTCCCGAAGAATTAGTATTATGAAACACGAATGATTGTTTTGCCACCCCGTATAATAACAAGAAAATAAGATCATGAAAATGGAGATTAAGAGAGGCTTTTGAGAATTAAAGATATTAAAAAATCGTACAAATCCATATCATCACAATATTGTTGAATGGCATTTACCTGAACTTGCAATGAAAAATTGGCTGCTAATCAAAGTTTCATATTATTCCCTTAGGATATTGTTGTTGCTGATGCCACTTGACCTACAGAAACATCAGATCAAGTCCACACGGCTATGGCGATGAAGGCGCGGCTCCTGTTTTGAATGACACCACAAGGGTCGGAGTCCGACTTGGCCAAAGGACCAGTCCCGTAATTTTGAACCGAGTCAAGTGACGAGACAAGAACACTTGATCCTGCACCTCCAGAGATAATTTTGAGGAATTGGAGGACATTGCAGCCATGACAGATTTTACGTGCACCAATCGCCATTAGTGTACACGGCAATGGATTTGGCAGCGACGAGCCTCGAACCAGTGACTTCCTTACGATACTACTTAAGGTAACCACTTAGATAACCACTTAGGGTAAAATTCTATTGACTGGAACCTCCAACACCTTGCATTGCAGTCGGAAATAAGGCTCACCGGCATTTCTCGCAGGTATCTTAATTGCTAGAACATCCATTTCGAGATATTTAGGACCGAAGTTTCGACACTAAAAGAAAATCGTTATAAACTCAACACCATCTAGGCAACTTTGCAAAAAACATTTTACTACTTAGCCAAACTGTAACAATTGACTAAAACTCTCAATTATAAAGCGTATTCTGTTACTTAACGACTAGATCTCTGTGCTGGATTTCTACACTTGAAATCTACATTGAAAGAGTTGCAAAGAATCCGAGAAACAACGTAGACAACTTTACAAATGACTGTTCGTAACGTTCGGAAAATAAAATGGTTTAATTTGCCAATCATAGATAGAAGTTTAATAATTGCAAGATAAAAATAACTTTTTATATACCATGTTTTTAAATTTTCTGTTGAATTATCATATAAACTTGACAATTCTATGTATTAATAAATGCTTTAAAATTTGTTTTTGATGAATTATCCCATCAGGTAATATATCATATTATTTCCTTCACAATTTATATACCCTAAAACTGATTCAGAAAAAGGAGAAAAATGTATATTATAAATGGTTTATTCTAGATATTCTCGCTGTGACTGTTAAAAATTTAATTTTAATGTAGATATAATGATGTAATTTTATTTAATATAGAAAGAATTTATTTAAATATATAAAACTAGCTAATTCAATGGCTTAAAGGGCTCGTAATGTCACTATAGTCTTTAATACAATGAAAAAATTAAATGGCTATTAACTAACAAAATTTTCTTATCTTCTATATTTATCCAAATTAGAAGTACATCTTAACTATTCATGTTCTCAATCAGAGGAAAAAAATGTAAGATTTTATAATGTCTTTAAATTCATTTAAAAGTTGAAATGATTTAGATGCATATACATGCATTTGAACTTTTCCTAGATACTTAATCATTTATCATTTTAACAAATAACTGGAAAGCATTAAAAGGGAATTTTTCAATTTCATTGCAAATTTCGAAAAGTGCTTATCGATTAAGTAAACTTCTCCAATTACTTTTAAATCCCCTTTTAGAAGTACAGAGAATTTTACTTATTCCTGAAAGGATGCTACATTTTAAGAAGATGGTTTATCTGAGAGTCTTATTTTCTAGTAATTCAATTAAATACTTGTAATTTTAATTCAAACTTTGTCCACTGGATTCATTCCTCACACCGGAATGATTTTCCGCCCTTTCTTTGAGAAAGTTTTATTGCCCGACCGGGAAATTGAACAAACTCAATTAGTAGAAATTTAATTTGCACTAAGTAGATATCCATAAAAGAGTTACTTCAATCGATTTTTTTCCCTAAATTCCTTATGGGAGATTAAAAGCAAAACGAATCGGATATTATGATATGTAGAAAATGGAACACCCCCCCCCCTTTTGCATTTTCTGCTGAAGAGGAAATATTGTTATTTCATATTCTCGAAATCTTGAAAGGCCTTTTTAATTTAACTAAATTTATGTTCATAGAAATGGAAGAGTAATAAGAACTAAATGGATGAAGCTCATTCCGATTTGAATGTTTGAAATAGAGAGTTTACGTCGAAGCGAAATAGTTTATTTTTTGTTATTAAATCTTAATAAAGTGTTTCCTCCTGAGGGACGTCGAAATCATCTACCACTTTTATTAAAATCTAAAATTTTGCAAAGTTATCTATGCTGTCTTGAGATTCTTTACATCTATTTCAGAGTAGACTTGAAATGTAGAATTCCAATAGCGAGTTCTAGTCCTTAAGGCTGCTGTATACTAGCCCTATTGGATGCGCCCACTTCAATGCTAACCTATGGAGAAAATTCGTCTACTATAAATGCTGTCTTGAGATTATTTACATCTATTTCAGAGTAGACTTGAAATGTAGAATTCGAATAGCGAGTTCGAGTCCTTAAGGCTGCTATGTACTAACCCTATTGGATTCGCTCACTTCATTTTAACCTACGGAAAAAAATTGTCTAATATTTACAGCTACACAAGTGCTGATAATCCAATAAAAATGGTATTTTCAAATAGCTGGAAATTTTCTGCACCTTGCAACAGGATTCGTTTTATAAATTTCCTCCATTAAAGGAATTGAAGAGCGTTTAAAACACCCTATACCAGATTTCCCCCCCCCCCAGAATAATTTAAAATTCAGAATATTATTTGCATTAAAAAAAAAGAAAAATACCCTAAATGCTAAAATTATTTCTATATTACGGACTTCAATTAAAAAAAAATCTTTCAATCCAAGCAAGCAATCCCTGGTCGAATTTTCTCCATTAGCTAACATTGAGGTGAGCGAATCCCATAGGGTTAGTACACATCAGACTTAAGTGAAAGAACATGACTTAAAGAGAAAATGTTAGTCGCATTTGTATTGGTTTGCTATGTCAAAGTAGTGTAATGATTTCTGTGCAGTGGACCAGAGGGTCTTGATTTTATACTGATTTTCTTTTAGGATTGGAACTCGAACTTTAGGCCTTCACATCTGAAAATGAATGTTCTGCCAATTAAGATACCCTCTAGCTATGCAAGGAAGTCTTTTTTCCATGGGCGTAGGTGCATGAGGGGCTGGAAATAACATTTTTCCGTAAGAGGTTTTGTGAACGCACTGGAAACCTGAGTCCAAGGCAACCAGGTGGTTAGCATGTCAGCTTTATCACCGAGGTAGGTCTGTTCGAATCCCGACAAGCGCTACTGAATGATTTAGTGTCTAGGCTGGGTACGGGCACGTTAAATCTGTAGGCCGGAATGTCCTTCCGTGTGGTAGTAAGAGTTTGGTGGAGGGTGCGAGCCAACCAGATGTCGACCCTAGGGATTTTTGGTCAAATTGGGGTGGCACGGGGCTTAGTCGGACTCCAACCCTTGTGATCCCATAGAGTCAGAACTGCATTCCTAGCCCCGGGAGCCTTATATAGATTTAGTGTGGAGTGCTCCGGCAAGAGGGATATGAAACAACGCAACAACTGAAGCGATAGAATTTTTGTGAGATTTATTCATGAAAATCATGATAAAAGTAAGGGGTGTAACTGCGAAACATATCAGTCCAGAAATGGAGGAGATCTCGAGTTCAGTTTTTAGTTTAGTTTAGCAGACGACGACTCTTGGCAACAAGGTTATTCGGCGACGTGCAGACTAGTAGAGTTTTGATCGTTGTTGATAGCTGAAAGACTCTGGTATGGGCTGCTTCAGGCCTGCCCAAGATAAAATATTTTCGCAGTCCATATAAGTCCGCCAGGTGATGGTCGAATAGCTAGGTCGCTTGCATTCCGTTCAGAACCTGTGGGTTCGAGTCCCACTGTTGGCATGGATATTTTCAGCCGTTCGAAATCGGCTCTAAACTGTAGGTCTGGTCTAATTAGCCCTCGTGTAGCAAAAAGTTGACCATAGCGCTCCAAACCAAACCAAACCATATAAGTCCACCAACTCAAAAAGGGCATTGGTCGGTGGTGGCAAGTCCGATTCTGAAGAAGTGAACCTGTAGAGATAGTCATGCTCGGTGCTTTCCCACCCGTTCAGTTTTGCAACATTTCCCGGTGAACCAGCAAAATGTGGCAAAACTGAACTGGTGGGAAAGGCCTTTCAGGATTTGTTTTCTCAAAAGGCATTTCCTCTGTTTTCCACTATGGATAACAAAGTTCAGTTTCTGACTAAAGAAAATTGTTTCAAAAGGGAAGAAAAAGTGTTGGAGATAAAATATGGGTTCAGTGTTTAAGGTTTTCAGGTTATTTTTTTAGAGAATAGTTTCGAAAATACAAAACAAAAGTTTTACGACGAATGTTATTTATTAAGAGAAAATATAATTACACAATTAATTTTAAACAATTGAAACACATCAGACGTCATTATTATAATTGAAGCCCTGTCGATATATTTTAGCTGTTTAGCTATTCCACATGGATGGATACATTAAACCTACACTAACATAACATATTATTATTCGACCATATCCATATCTGAACAATAATATGAATTAAAAAAAAGGAAAAAAATCAGTTTAGAGATTCTACGAGAAAAATTCTCCCAATGTCATATTTCAAAATGTTCTGTAGCATATAAAAGTATTTAAAAAGATATTATTAATATAGTACAATTAATGAAACATATAAGGAATTAAAGCACCCTCAGGAAATTCACTTTAAATGTTCGTGAATTAAATTCAGTCCTGGAATTTCGAAAGCAAATTCAGCTTTCTTCCTCTGAAGCAGGGTAGGAAAATGTCTAACTAGAAATCCAAGGAAGGCAAAGGAATTTTGTTCGTTATTTATTTAAAATTATTTATAATGAGTACTTTCAGTTTTTCAAGCAGTACTTCAAGTATAAGCATTTCAAGTATATATATTTCAAGTGTAAGCATTTCCTATTGAGTTTCGTCAAACTGCCCATTGAGATTTCAAATAATAAATCCATATTTAAAGTAAATGTCACATTCAGTTTTTAAATAAATGTATAAAGGAAACTCGGGATGAAAACCTAAATGCACTCCATTCTCTTCATGTTCTTTTCTTTGACAAGTAAATAACTTGTGGTGACACTGCAAATATGTCATATTCCACTACATGTTTGGAAATGCGTTGCAATAAGGTGCGACATTTTGAAGCACTTTCTTTTACTTGATAAGCAGATTTGCTGTTGTAAAGCAGGAGTTAGTTATCTTTTCTTTGAATTTGCTGATTAACAATTTGTATATTTTTAGTAAAGTACTTATTTCAAGAGTTTCTGCGTTGTCTGCTTGAAAAATTTCATTTAATATTAATATTATTATTTTTTGCTGTTTATTGCATTTTAAGCAGATTTGATGTGCTAGAATTATAAAGCGTACAGTCTTATGTAACAATTGATCCCACAGGTCTTATGCATGTAATTAAAAAAAATAAAAATAAAGATGTTGTCTTGTAATTTTAAAGGAAGTTATAAATAAATTGGGAGTAAAACACCAAATTTTACAAGTGCTGCTTCATTTCAGTCTAAAATGCATAAAAAATGACAACCTTTTTAACCAGCGGTTAATCACCATTTTTCTATATAGAGCTGTAACCTTCAAGTATGAAAAAAATGTAGATATAAGATAAAAAACTAGAAGCTAAGTAAAATGCTGGAAGTTCTTTTTTCCCCTGTAGGATGTGGCAAAAGAAAAAGTAAATACATGATGTTTATCTCATACTAAAACGTTGTACAAAGAACGAAAGTGAAATCACATTATTTCTAATACTGTTGTCCTTCTTTATGGTTATTCCTAAAATTATGACGTCAGGTGATGGCCGACTAGGGCACTGGCCTTCGATTCGGATTCTGGGGGTTCGAGTCCCACTGTTGGCATGGTTGTTTGTAGCCGTTCGGAATCGGATTTAAACTGTAGGTCCTGGTATAATTAGCCCTCGTGTAGCAAAAAGGTGACCGTAGCGCTCCAAACCAAACCAAACCAAACCTAAAATTATGTCCTCTCTTACATAGTTATACTTTATAACTTTATATCAAGTAATCTTGGTTTAGAATTACTGTACATATGTCCTAAATCCCCTGTTTAGAGCTTCAATTGCCAACATTTATTTTGCCTCATCTAAAAGTTAACAAAAATTAAGTTAAAAGTTTAAAAAGAGGAATTAAGTAAAAAGTTGTTAGTTCTTTTGTGAATATTAAAATGGGAAAAATAATCATTGACAAGTTTTGATTAGCTTAGGATAATGGACTCTGCACAGAGAATATTAATGAACAGTTATCCAGCAATTGCGAATTAGTATTGATATTTATAGGTATATAGTCGAAAGACATGCAATAAAGGAATTTCAAACGTTACTTCAAAGAAAACATTAATCAAATTTGACGCTTCATATTTATAACGAAACGATATACGTGGTCTCTCCAAAAAGAAAGCCAATTTTCAAAGTAGAGCTCTAACGTGTCAACCTAGCAAACCCTACGTAATGACGTTGTGCAGCGTTATCCCTGAACTTGCAATACCTCTTTTCTCGAGAAAGCAACGTCATTTTGTCACTGCTTTACGAGTGGTAGAGTAAACTAGTATTTTAATGTTTCGGGGATTATTTAAATTTCGGAATTGAAAGATCTTGAAGAGCAATGACTTTTTGTGAAGTTTTGCATATAATCGGCAAAAACCTTTACTGAAACATTTCATATGTTGCAACAAGATTATGGAGATGACTGTTTCAGCCGGTTCCAATGATATGACGTTTCAAATTGGGCAGAACATTCTCTAAAGACGATTTGAGAACTGAGTGTCCCTCCACGTCACGTCGAAGAAGTGCGTGCTTTGAATCATGCAAATCATCGTTTAACTCTCCGTAAGATTGCTGAAGATCTAGGCATCAGAAAAAAGCCATGTCACACAATTTTGTCTGAAAAACATACTTTTGCTTGGAAGTTATGAGGCGTTTAAGAGAAGCAGTGCGACGGAAGAATTCGGAAGTTTGGAGAAACATGACCTGGATGCTTCACCATGATAAGGTACCTGCACACTCGCCACTCCTTATCCGTGAATTTTTGGCCAAACGAGTGTTTATTGTCATCCCGCAGCCACCCTACTCTCCAGATTTGACCCCTGCGGCCTTTTTTATTCTCAAATTTGAAATCAAACTTGAAATGTAGACGATTTCAAAGAATAAAAGCGATCGAAGAAAATTCACCTCGAGACTTATATGCGATCCCACAAAAGGATTTCCAGGAGGCATTCCAGCAATGGACACGCTGGGAGAGGTATATAAATAGAGGAGTGTATTTTGAAGGAGACATGTCTGATTAAAAGGTGCTCTTACACCGCTGGCCACTGTAAATGCAACACCCTGAAGGAAACATGCAAATAACATGAAATTTACAACATGCATTAGCGGAGGTGAGATATGCAAATGATTAGAATTTCAGCGCAGGCGCACATCACGCGCGCCTGTGGCGCCACTTCAAAGCGCTATTTAAGGCTTGGAGATTTCGACGATTTCAAGTTCGGCAATTGTGTTTTTCTTGAGGTTTTTTCAAAAAAACGATCAATTATGCCTCGTCGAAAACAGCGATCATCTTTTGATCAAGTATCCGAGTTCGACAGAGGAAGGATAGTGGCCTACCGAGATTGTGGATTATCTTTCAGGGAAATCGGGAGTCGTGTTGGACGAAACCAAACAACTGTAATGCGGATATGTGATGGTTGGATGCAGGAGGGTACGACGGACCGGCGTGTTCGATCGCATCCACCTCAGCGCACCACTTCACGTGATGACAGGCAAATTGTGCGCATGGCAGTGACAGATCGCTCAGTCACATCACGAACCATAGCACAGCACATGCAGTCTGTAACGCATCATCCAGTGTCTGCGCGTACCATTCGACGCCGTTTACAGCAGAGTGGTCTGTCCGCAAGACGTCCATTGCTTTGTCTACCCTTGACGGAGAACCACAGACGTCTCCGCCGCCAATGGTGCGATGACAGAAGGATGTGGACGGCAGAATGGAATGAAATTGTCTTTACTGACGAGTCACGCTTCTGTCTGCAACACCACGATGGTCGCATTCGAGTCTGGAGACACCGTGAAGAGAGGATGCTGAACAGCTGCGTTATGCACCGCACACTGGTCCTGCACCGGGTATTATGGTATGGGGCGGTATTGGATATCACTCTCGCACACCTCTAGTACGCATTGCCGGTACTTTAAACAGCCAGCGCTACATTTCCGAGGTGTTGGAGCCAGTTGTCCTTCCTTACCTTCAGGGCTTACCCACAGCCATATTTCAACAGGATAATGCGCGACCACACGTGGCACGCATTGCCCAACGGTTCTTCGTCAATCGCCAGATTGAATTGCTTTCCTGGCCGCCTCGCTCTCCGGATCTTTCGCCGATAGAAAACATGTGGTCCATGGTTGCTCTACGATTGACCCAGATTCCATCCCCAGCTGCCACAGCAGATCAACTTTGGCAACGTGTGGAAGCTGCTTGGTCTGCTGTACCCCAAGAACTCATCCAAAGTCTCTTTGAATCAATGCCGAGGCGTGTGGCAGCGGTGATCTCCAACAATGGCGCCTACTCTGGCTACTGATTTTGGCAGGAACCACACTTCACAGAAGTCTATAAATTTAATCATTTGATACTTGGTCAACATGTTATCTACAAAATAAATTTTGTTGTGATATCTCTTGTCTTTCTTGGTGTTGCAATTTGGGTGGCCAGCAGTGTATGAATTATTAATTCATTTTCAAAGTTCGGTTTCTTTGTGGACTACAAGATTATAGAGTAAAACTCATCGATCTTACTTTATTTATTCAAAACTCTATTTTAAAACAGGTGTTGCTAAACTGGGCAACTAAAAGTATTAGATGTGATCTCGTTACTAAAAGCATTAGATGTGATCTCGTTCCCAACATCCTCCCCACCCTGGTCAACCTTGAGGGGGATGACCAGAGATACCGGGCGGGTTACATTTCGAAAATTAACTCTCAGCTCGCAGGATCTTATCTTCCCGTCGCGTCCCTGATGTAGGTTCATCACTCTGGCCTTCTTCCACATGTGCCGTGGTGGGACGTCTTCTTGCAGGAGTACAATATCGCCAACTCGGACGTTAAGGGGAGTGTCTTGGTTTCGAACTTTATGGAAAGATCGTAGTCGAAGTAGATATTCCTTTGACCATTTTTTCCAAAAATAGTCAAGTAAGTCCAGCTACTGCTTGTAGATTTTCTTAAGCCTTGTGTCATTATCCGGGCTGGAAGGAATGACCGTTAGTTTTCGTCCCGTCAAGAAATGAGCTGGTGTTAAGGCTGCGGAGCTGTAGTCTTTTCCCTCTTCGCAGACTAATGGTCGGCTGTTCAGAGCGGCTTCTTTTCCAATGAGGACAGTGGATAGACTTTCCTCGTCTAGAAGTGCCCGTCCGAGTATCTTTCGCAGGCATTGTTTGCTAATTCCTATTAGGCGTTCCCACCAGCCACCCCACCAAGGCTGGTGATATGTCAACAATCTGGTGGGATTCAAACAATCAGTCAAACGATCACAAATATAATCTACGTTTTCATTTGAAGAGTCACTACTAATAGCAGTCAATTGTATAACAAATCGCGTAATGTTACCTCTAACGGTTTTACGTTTCCGTTTAAGGAACGTCATATTTTCTACTTCGTTATCCTTGGACATGTTACACAAGTATGAAAACAATAAGCGTACTTGTGATTTCACTTACTTCTGGTTCGTAGTAACAGGAGCGTAAAAGTTCAAAATCCTGTGAAAAATTGAGTATTCGGCACCATTATATAGCGCAAAACTCATCGATCTTACTTTATTTATTCAAAACTCTATTTTAAAACAGGTGTTGCCAAACTGGGCAACTAAAAGTATTAGATGTGATCTCGTTTCCAACAAAGATCTCGTACTTGCAAGAAGTCGAAAATACACAGTTTGAAATACTTGGACAATTTATTTTTGAAAATTAAAAAAATAAAAAAAATATGCAAAATATTCTTACTTTATGTATTTAAGATAAATAATATTTACGAGAAAAGTATTACTTGATTTTACGAAATGCAAGACATTTTTAAAAGTCTTCACCTGAGAAAATAGACGTTGCGTTTCGGGAATAAAAGAAAGAGCAACTAAGATTAGGTGACGTCATTAATATTCACTTTGAAGGTAGTGTTTGAAGGTTGTTCCTTCTAATTAACTGAGGAACTCTCTGTTCCGAATCACATCGATCTGCTGATTTTAAACAGACTTTTCTCTAAGTGTAATTCCTCTAGTTTCTTGCCGACTAGAGAAAGCATTTATTCGCTGGTAAGATTTTGTATTTTCTAAATGAGTGTTATAAGGGCTTAACTTTTATGCTGAGTTATACACAAAATTAATATATATATATAATTCTTTACGAAGGTAATATTTATTTAATTTTAGTGAGACCTGTTTTAATCAAGCTAAAATAATGATTACTTTTAAAAACTCTTTTAATGATTCTGTCTATTATAAAATAGATATATAAGGAGTTATTTACATTATTCTGCGTGCTCATGTATGTGTAAAGCAAAATCTATCGCTGTTATTCCTCTATACCTGCATCTAAACCAAGGGTGTCCAAACTTTTAGTTTCCTTGGGCTACACTGAAAGAAGACGAATTGTTTTGGGTCACACAAAAATATTTCTAACATTAAAAATAGTTAATGAGTAAAAAAAGTATAATATATACTTGTTAACATATTTCATTACAAATTTTATTTATAATTATAAAGATAACTACAGGAGTCATACTAATGCCTCAGTATCTGGGTCAATTGAAGTGTTGACTTGAAAATAGTTGGCTTGAAAATAAAAAAAAAGAAAGTTGAAAGCTTGAAAGTTGTTCACAGATGCACGTGCTTCCCAACAATGATGACATGAATAACACATGACTATACAGTGAGGGATATTTATCTCTGGGCAGGTATGATTTATAAAAGACCAACAAAGGGACTTTATTGATTTTCTCTTTAATCTGGATGTCAGATTACAACTCTATGCTTTCAATGGAAAATTCGCTGGCAGCATATCCATATTGACTGTAAATGGAGTAACAAATATGCAAACCACACATTTGTTATTCCATTGAAATGTTTATTTTTCCAAAAGTCCTGAAATCAATTTTTAAAATTCTTGTACTAAATTTAAATTGGAAAGTAAGGCTGCGTATTTTTTGCCATTTTTAGAATTATGCTTGGTCAGCGTCTCGAAATTAAATAATTACAAGATAAAAAGAACTTTTTTATATACCATGTTTTGAAATTTTCTGTTGAATCATATAAACTTGACAATTCTATGTATTAATAAATACTTAAAAATTTTTTTTTGATGAATTATCCCATCAATTTGAAGGAAAATGAATTTAATTGGAAGCTAACTTGCTTTTAACTTTTCGTTCCTGTCCCGGCCGACAGATGGCTGCACCAGTCTAAAAAACAAAATTAACTGAAAATAATAAAAACATGGTAAAAATCTGCTTAAAGAGCGCTAAAAGTATTAAAAAAATGCATTGCCATCGTGTTCTGAGCTATTCTAAAAGTTTCAAATGTCTAACTAGTCGGGAAGTTAGTTAAAAATCGATTGCACGATTTGTACTGGACAAACACACAAACACACACACAAACAAGAAAGCAAGTTAATAAAAACATGGAAAAAATTGTTAACATTTACTTGGGCTTGCTATAATTTCAGTTTCATTTGGAAATCGTTTATGGTTTCAAACATTCTATTGATAAGTTTGTTTTTACCCTGAAGGCGGTTTTTTAAGTCATTGGGCAGTGAAATCTATCAAAAGTGCTAAATCTACAAGCCAGTTGTCATCAAGTTCTAGCACAGGTCATAAACAATTTGATTTCATCAAGTAGGCTATAAAACCTTTTTAACATTTGCCTTCGACTGAACCACCTTATTTCTGTAAAGTATACGATATCGTCATACTCAGCATGCAAGCTTTTAAGAAATTCCTGAAACTGGTGATCATTAATTATTACTAAGTTCTGCACAGAGTGTAATGCAGTAAATTGGATAAAATAAATCAATAAACCTAGTAAATAACAAGCCTATTAAGTAATAAAAACTTTGATATTTCTTTAAATTCTTTTTTAACACTAATTTTAATATGCTTACAAATATGAAATGTTAAATGTGTAAAAACTTCACATTTCATTTTTGTAAGGAAATTAATGTACAGAAATTGCATACGGAATTTTGTATAGAATTAAAGGTATTTCAAATGATGTATTGTCGATTTGTTGAATGAACAAAGCGGGATATGCAATGGCTGCCTGCCATCATCGCCGAGGTGAACTGTGATATTTTATTTTCGCTTTGAGCTAGCTCTCTTACTGGGCCGCACTATTACTTCGGGTTGGGCATCCCTGATCCAATCCATTCTTGCTAGACCAATGAAAGCCAATCAATTCCTTCAATTTCACAAAATTATTTATAGACATATTACGACAAATTCATTTGAAACGATTTTCTGTCTAAAGCAATGGCCTTTTAACAAAGCTTAGAGAATTTAATAGTTAATGTAAACACAGAGAAAGAATATTTTTCACTGTGAGGTCTTTTATATCTACTACAGGCACTAATTGTGTCCTTGTTATTAAGGGATAGAGCATGTCTTAAAGGAGAGAACATCAGGCTTGTCTCCGAATTTTACAGCCTATCCAGAAAAAAATCAGTTCAGTGAACAATGATAGAATTCGTACGGGGCTCATATTAAGATAATATTACACTTTTAATAGCATCTGTAAGCTTAAAAGCTATGGGATCTGCAACAGCAGTCATGTCCTAATTATGTATAAGCAACCTAAATTCGTATGAAATCACATCCCTTCAATTCCGTTGTGTTCGTGTTCAGTTCTATTTCATACAAACACTGATTGATTGGCCAGCTGCTCTCTTATCATTTTTATACGATTTAATTAAGACGAATGAATCGATTGAAGATTGAACTGAAACGACATGTCATTAGCTTCGAGAAACTAAAGCAAAGAAAATTTTGTCTAGATGAGTATAAGATGGCGTCACGAAGAAAAGAAAAATATGCAATAATTCTATTTTTTGTGAAAAACGCTTTTAGTATATACAGGATGTCACTACTGTGGCAAACACTCTGCGTTGGTATTATCAAAATTTTCTCCCGCCTTTAAACAACTAAGTATCGAACACGGATCTCCTGTTTTCCGGACATGTTTTTTAACCATTATACACTCAATCCAAGTCACGATATTTCTTAACCAAAAAATAAAACTTCCTCCAAAAATAACCAACTCTCCTCAAAGGATCATGAAAGCAAACAAAAGTGGGTAAAAAGCGATGATAAAATCCAAAATAACATTAAAAATTCTCGGTAATAATAATTAGGAATTGAAAGGCTGGAAAAAAACTTCTTCAGGAGTCGTAATTAACCAACCAAAGAAGACGGATGCTGACACCTTTAAAATATACAAAAGGAAAAATTTACAATTTATAGTTATGCAGATTGATTAAATTCTTTAGTCTAATTAAGACGTAACAATCGTTTTGAAAACATTTTAATTTTTATCTGGCTATGGATACTGCGAATTACTTTTTTTAATTTCAGTTTAAATCTCTAAAGGAATTTGCACTGGGAATAAAATTCACAGGATAAAAGAAAAGAATTGACATGTTAGCGTAAACAATGTCAGGAATTTTTTTTTTCTATGAGGTTACATCAAATTTACATTTTAAGCATGAGAATGAAACATGAGTAAATCAACATAAAAGTAGTTCTGTTGATGGGGATTCAAGGATTTAATTAAAGTTTTTTTTTCCTAATTAAGAACGAGATGTGATGGAACGTGAGACAAAAACAATTATTTAGAATTTCATGAAATGAAGATTCGGTTTTTGTTTCAGGTTGTTTCCTTTAAGATTTAATTTATACTAACAGCGTAAAGAAATGAGAGAATAATTCTCGATTCCTAGGTAACTGATAATTTATAGCTCAGCGAAATCAATGACTTAAAACAGTCAATTGATCTTAGATGGGGATTTAAGTAAAGTTTCAAGTAAATAAAATTTTATATTAAATTTGTTTAGGTAAAATAATGTGTAAAACTAAGATTTAATGAAAAATATTTGGTTTTTAATTTTTTAGAAATGATACTTAATACTTTGGGTGCAATTCTCTCTGGATTAGGCGTGTCTGATAATAAGTATAAAATTAATGAACACTTCGATCCATCAGAGGGGAGAAAACTGAGGATAACTTACTGATTTAATCGATCTTACTTGAACATAAAAAGTTGAAAAGTTTTATATTTTTTTTCACTTAAAGAGATAGTGCTTAGAGAAAGCTAATGATAAGGTAGGCAATATTGCATTAGGTAGAAAATTAGGTAATATTCAAAATATTTCCTGTTTTTAAAAGGTAAAATTAGCACAGAAATGAATTCGCTACAGATAAAACGCTTATGAATGAAATGACTAAGAATGGAGGTGCAAAAAAAAATGTAGAATTTAAATCAGTAATTTAACTGATAAGAACTTATTCTAAAGTTAAAAATGTAATGATATACAAGAAGCAATACTATGATACACACATAACTAGAGAACAGATATAAATATTTGCTGCTAATTCCCAAGCAGTGAAAGGAACAGATTAAGGGTAATTAAACTCAGAAAGTCATGCAACGTTTAGTAATTAATTATGAACTTGAACTTTTCCTAACTTCAAGTAGTCATTTTCAGGTGGATTTCAAAGAGAATACATAAATATTTAAACTAATTCAAACATCAGTGAATGAAGATACACAGAGATAATAATCATTTTGGATAACTTGTAACGAATAGTTAATAGAATATGGAGTTTTGAACCAGATTATAAAGGTTAGTTTATATACTGTGTTTTGGCAACAATAAAATACCAATATAAATTGCTCTTTAATATGCTTTTTATTATTTACAAACATGAACTAAAATTAAAGAAGTTAGTAGAGGACGTATTTCCAATTATATAGAACATTTCAGGACAATTTGTAAGATGCAAAATATTTAGGTTATGTAAGAAGATCCATACGCCAGAAAAATTTTAGGAATTTTCCCTTTTTATTCCTGGTTAAACGATGGGATAGGGGAAAATAAAGTGCCTTTTCATATTCCGACAGAAAATAGATTTTGTAGACAAAATACTATTTAAAATATATTTTTGTTTGAGAGAATTTCCGTCAGCTTAAACTCTCTTTATAGCTTAAACTTAGACTAAATTCAGTCTTAATCGTTGATCGATGTCTTCCTAAGAAACGGAATTATTTTTTATAACGAAACAGCGGCTTCTCTCGCAAATGATCTCGTGTTCTGGAGTAGAGCACCAAAGAACTATCAGTATATCTTGGATGTTAAAGTAAATAGAACTTTAAGAAAATACTTGTCAATATAATAACGTCTCTAAGCCTGAACAAAAGGTATTGTCAATTTTTTACGTTAAATAGACAAAAGTTTGATCCTCAACTTTATTATCATGATTATAATAATACTGTTACAGACCGCACCATTTACTTGGGTTGTGTTTGGGTTTCTCGTATAAACTGGAATGAGCATGTGGTACTTTTGAAAGAAAAAGCAGAACAGAGACGTCCAATTCTGAAGAGAGTGACTGGCAGTTTGAAATAGATAAAGTCTCATTACTACTTTTAGGATGTATATCAAGCCTTTATTTAGCTACAGCAATGAAAGTCTCGTGAACGCTTTTGCTGAAACGAACAATAGCCTAGAAATACTGAAAAATCGAAGCTGTCCGCTTGAAAACATGCAGTAAAAGCAACTTTCCTTGCCGATATATTATTCTTCACAAGCTTAACTTCTATTAAGCATGACATTAATAAAAATGCTTTAAAGCTGTTTAAGAAAATTTGCAGAATATACATCTACGTTTATTCGCAAAACTATAACTTTGAAGATTGCAGAAAACTAAATATTCAACGAGGATTTAATGAGGCCAGCAACAAAACAACATGAGACCGTTCATAATAAAACAGATTTAATGGTTGGTCCTTGATGCACCCTTGATTTCCATAAAATTCAATGTTAATTTTACCGTAAATATGGAAATAGACAGAAAAGAAGAGAACAGTACTTAGCAAAGGGCAAACGCCATTTAGACCTATGCAATCGTTATCCCAAAGACAAATAGCTTCATGTCTGATGGGGTCGATGCTAGATAGAAACATTGGGGCGGGTGCCAGAATCTATATCAAAATATTTCCCTTCTAAATTGCAAAGGGGGCGTACAAAACAAGTTTCGAGGGTGAATTGCGAGCTATTTATATTGCACTACAGAAGTTAAATGCCCGAAACTTTTTTACCATGGATGTAGTGTTGTTAGATTTCCAAGTCCCCGTTAAATACCATAAGTAACAATAAATCTTTTGACTCAATATGTATTTATAATTGTAGACGTTATTAAAAGCTCTGGGGGAATTTGTGGCTTTATAATGATATTCTGTTCACTGATGTTCAGAACAATGTTAGAGTAGACTTTTTAACAAGGAAAGGTACTACAGTACTTAAAAAATCGAATTCCTTATTATCTTTTCCTTAAGCAAAACTTTTTAACGAATGAGGGTTTACGAAAACGTGACATGATGGATCAAGCCAAGGGTAGGTCAAAAAATGTTTCATTGATTCAAAATTTATCATTCACAGTTCATTTCGTGGTTTTGCTGTCACTCTCTTTCGTCTGTTAACTTGATGCGTTTGTCCCAACGTCATTTGTACCATGCTGAAACCAAGACTTCGCCTAATTTTCCCTGCGCAATCTGGTCTGTTTATGAATGGGAGTCATGCACGGACGTGTTCTCCTCTTAAAGACTTTAACTGTACGGTGAAAAAAATTGGGAAGCCACAGGACTAATGGACTAACTGCTAAATGCTAGGCACTGGAAAATAAATAGCGGAACAGCTTGTAGTTATTTAATTTTCTGACGCTAATACGAGCCTTTTAGGGTTTATTTCCTTATGTATAAATATTTCGACTAACAAATGACAATCATTCGAATAATTTTTGCTTGCTTCGTAAATCTTCCTTACTTTTTTTTAGCTTAAAAAAATTTCAGATAATTGTCGTTCCAAGCGTTTGTTTATATATCAAAGTGCTTTTTGCTCACCTGTTTATCAATGCTGAAATGGAGTTCTCAGATTCCTTAATTGCTTTAATCTTCAATAAGATTGCTATTATTTGGTTGGTTGAGGAATACATGTTATTTTCCCCTGGCCGTATCCTACAATGCTGACTGTTCATGACAGGTTTTTTTTGAAACTCTAGTGATTAGGAAGTTTATGGGGAAGACAGTTTTAACACACAAGTAGAAGAGTAACCAATTTTTATAATGTCTTCTACAGAAGACATCCCTTGACAGTGACTGGTAGCTAATATCGTACGGTGCTTTGTTGAAACCGCCCTTTCTATTGTTGCAGTTTTTTTTTTCAGTTGCTGCGGCCCGTTCAAAAAAGAGACATAAATCACTGATGGTTTAACGTTACAGGGGAATTTCTTTTTTAATTGGAAGATAAGAACAATGAAGATAATAGACTAAATTTTCGCTTCTTGTAATGGAGACGAACGGGAAAATTAATTGCTAAACAATTTTCCCAGAAACGGGATTCTTAAAAAAGGGAACATAATTTTTTAAAAAAATATAGATCCAATATCCAGTTTTATTTAAGAACATGAAATATAATTTTCTTTTAAAAATACATTTTTATAAAATTAAACAGTTTTCATGAATATAAGTTAAAATATAGTGTAGACGTAGGCCCCCAAAATTATATGCCAATATTAAAATATGCATACTATGTTGTTCCTATATTCTCCGTTTCCTAGTTATGATAATTTCAGTCTAAAATGCAAAAATATAGGGAGAAAGATTCCTAATTTATTCTATGTAATTTAATATACAATTTTTAAATATGTATAAGGGTATAGATAGGACTTTGTGCCAATTTAGTCTCTTTATGTATAGTCTCTTCATGTTTTCCGTATGTCCAATATGTTTAATATAAGATATTCGGAAACGGATAATAAAAAAATAAAATGTTCATATTGTACACTGGGAAAGTTTAGACTTGGAACTTATAGATATGTATTTCGTTTATTTTATTAAGAGTGAATCTAATATTGTATACGATTAAGTTCTGTTTCTAACTGTAAAGGAAACACATTTTCTCTTGAACAGTTTTTACAATTATCACGAAGTTTATGTCATATATATTATGAAAGTTTTTGAAAAGTATTGTACTTAAATGAATTTCAGTCTCACTTCAATTTGCTGAAACAGTTTAGTCCCTAAAACAAATTTTTTATAATAATATTTTTTTTGCTTACACAATCTATAATTAATAGATATAAACAAAATAGATGATATTATAATATCACATTAATAATTAAAAGCTATAAAAATATTATTTAGAAAATATTGTTGTATTCGCAAAAATCAATTGAGAAAAAACATCAAATTATAAAAAAGAAAGTATCTTAATTTATTATTTATTATTTAACTCGCAATTTTTAAACGCAAAGGTTCTTCGTTATCTACGAGTAGTATGTTACAAGAAATATCATGATAAAATGAAACCGCACTTAATACTGAACGTATTTTTTGTTGTAAAATAGAAAAAATGAAGCTTATTCATTTTTTTTCATTGACTCAGTAAATCACTTAATAATTAATACCGGGTGGGCAAAAAGTCCGTGTAAACTTTAAAAATTCATAAAAACTGAAAAAAATAACTAAAATAAAAAAAGATTTGCAGGGTTAGCATCGCTAGGTCATGGGATTTTTTTTTGAGACAAAAAAAAAAAAAACCCCTCAAAAACAGCCGACAGGTGGCGCTGATTTACACAAGTCAAAGAAAAGATACGCATATAGCGAAAAGAATGCTTCTATATCCTTTATTACAGTAGTAGGTGTTCCACATGACCCCCACCACAGGGGTTAAGGCATTGCAGGCTAGTCATAAATCCAGCAACGGCAGAAGTGCAGTTGTTCCGGATGTATACATGGCACCACTCGGCGGATCGCGGAACAACGGTGAACTGGTTGTGGATTAGGAGCGCATGTTCTTATAACTGTCTCATTGGCATATTTCGACAGAATTCGCTCGTACCAGCGCCACCTGTTTGCTGTTTTTTGAGTGATTTTTTTCCTGTCTTAAAAAAAATTCCATGACCTCGTGATGCTAACCCTGCAAACCACTTTTTATTTTGGTTATTTTTCCGGTTCTTATGAATTTTTAAAGTTTATACGAAATTTTTGCCCACCCGGTATTGAGTTCTTTTACTTTGCTCTACGGCCATGGTTTCCAACCTGGGATGCGCGGACTATTGCCAGGGGAGGCGCCAAAACTTTTTAATAACAAATCAATGTTCATACCATAATATCTATAAATAAACGAATAAACCATAATATTTATAAATAGACGAATTTAAGTTGACAACCATTGAAAAATAAAAATTGACAGAATTGTCATGCGATAGCTCACTAAAACAAAAGTTTCAAAATGAAATCATAATTCAATTTTGGATGAATCTTAGTGGAGAGTATGAATCTTCGTATTGCAAAGCAATGCAAGTGCTTCTACCGTTTGTAAAGTCTTATTTATGCGAAACGGGCTTTTCGGCACTGACCGCAATGAAAACCAAATATCGAACCAGGTTAATAGTCGAAAAAGAGCTACGAGCGGCACTCTCCACATTGCCTTCAAGATTTGATAAACTTTGTGATAATAAACAATAACCACCCTTGCATTAAATTTTGATGCGTTAGATGTAGTTTAATTAGTAATTTAATATAAAAATAAACATGCATGTTTGTATTGTTATAGCAAAATCTTATTATTCTGTTAATTGTAGTTTTCATTTTTTTGTAATAAAGTTATTATTATTTAAAGCGTGTCTATATTATTACATCTATTAAAAGATAGGGAGGTGCGGACATTTTTTTTTTTAGGTAGGCGTAGCAGCATAAAGGTTGGAAACCGCAGCTCTACAGCCTTAGGCCGTCTGCACACGGGGCAACTCAAAAGAAACTGATAACTGACTCGAATCACAAACCAGTCCGTGTTGAGTCGTAACCTATGTAATTGAATGGAGCCACGCACACGGCGCAACTGGTTACAAACCCGTCGACCGGGTTTGTAACCAGTTGCGCCGTGTGCGTGGCTCCATTCAATTACATAGGTTACGACTCAACACGGACTGGTTTGTGATTCGAGTCAGTTATCAGTTTCTTTTGAGTTGCTCCGTGTGCAGACGGCCTTAACTTTATGTTCCATGCTCATCCTTAAATCCCTAGATATTAAACAGTTAAAAAAACAACTCCCTGACAGCATATTTATAATTGCTAGGTACTTCAGTAATTTACAGGAAACATGGGCAGAATATCCCTAAAAACTTGTACCAAGAAACATAAAAGAAAAATTTCAATCTAAGCAGCAATACCCCCAACTTAAGCATTGTCAACCTAATTAGTTATTCATTCATCAAAGGTAACTCCAAAAAAAAAGGGACTACCTCCTCTCTTCCATCAGTCTAGACAATAACTAAATATATTCATTTCTGCATCAAAAAATTATTAGTTTTTCTTATAAGATACGCACTTGAAATATGCGTCGATAAGCCTATAATTACATTCGTCTAAAATGCAAATTTTGGAAAGAAGCCCCTATCGAATATTTAGAGGTGCATAAAAATGAGTTGACTGTTAGAGTAATAGTTTGTCGGTTTACATTAGTTAAAGACTCAAAAAATAGTAAAGTTAAAAAAAATCCAAGTTAATCATAGCAAAATAAAAATCACCTTTTCCTCGTGTGAAAAGTAGCATTAATAACTGGATAATAAAATCAAAAAGGATGTAAGAATATTCTTTGCCTCGAGATGGTTTTTACATTTTCCTTTCATTTGTCATTTTTATACGATCCTAATAATTGTCATTTCCATATATTCGTAAATATATTTTCATGCATCTCAGTTACCTTTTAAAGTAAGCTTCTATATATTATTTGTAAATTAATTAGAACGTAACGATTATGTGAACTTAAAACTTTTAGCATATTTTGTAGTTTTTATGATAGGTAACAGTTTCTCAAATTTTAAAGCATAATTAAAGTCAGACCATAGTTGTTTACATAGTTCTGTCCCGAATACTTTTCGAAGTTCTAATTAATTCTCAGTAGCATGTTTTTTTGTTGATCTTGGTGATAGGGTAAAATCCGCAGGCCTGTAAAGTGGCCCAAAATGATCCTGAGGCACAAAATCTTTGAGAAATTCTTAATACAGTTTTCTAGACAAAATTGATTGATCTAGATTAAAGCTGAAGCAAAGGAAAAAATTTAATGTATTAAAATTAATTTCTCAATGGATATTATACATATATCATACTTAGATACACAATTAGGGCAATTTTCTCTAGCCTTTAGTACATCTTTTATTTACAGAACAAGAAATTTCTCCTTCAGCAGTGGCGTATAAAAAGGGTAAAAATAGTTTTTAATATCATACAACAATAGTGAAATTTAATGGGTTTAAATTTATCTTAAGAGCGAGGGCAATATAAAGCAATAATATTTTATTTTTATAAAAGCCCTAAAAGCTCTTAACAGAAAGATTAACTTAATAGGATGCCATCGCATGGCCGCGAGGAAAGTAACCTAGCCATAAATATAGTTAATATACTCTATTAAATGTTTATAATAAGAAAGGGTGGTCATAAAAAAACTTTGCCGATATATGGATCTCTAGCGGCTGTTCCGTTCAACCGATCGAGATTTCAAATATAGTTATTCAGAGGTATAAGCTCGGGATTCTGTGAACGCAACCAAATGGCTCTCACGGCTACGGTTATAGGTACGGAAACTCGAAATTTTTGAATGGCTACGCCCACTTTCCCGTCGCAAAATGCTCAGCGTATGCGAAAACCCTAAAGAGCGTTGGAATCACAAAAAATTACGTGTATCACAAAAAATTAACGCGCTATGCACGCACAAAAAAAAAAGCTCTGCGAACGACCTATGATGGCACCATATGGAAAATATATAATCCAAACAAAAGTTTTCTTTTGTCTGATCTGTGTTGTCCTCCGTGATTGATGTCTTGCCTCTGTCATATGCAAATTTTCTCCGTGCGCCCCGATCGTGTTTTTGTTGGTCGTTCGCAGAGCTGTTTTTTGCGTGTCCATAAGGCGTCCGTTCTTTGTGATACACGTATCGTTCCAACGCCGTTTAGGGTTTTCGTATGCGCTGAGAATTTTGCGACGGGAAAAAGTGGGCGTTGCCATTCGAAAATTTCGAATTTCTGTACCTATAACCGTAACCGTGAGCGCCACTTTGTTACCTTTCACAAAATCCTGAAGTCATACCTCTGAATAACTCTATCTGAAATCTCATCTCGATCAGTTGAACGGAACGGTCGCTAGAGGTCCATATATCGGCAAAGTTTCTTTTATGACCACCCTATATATATACAGGGTGTAACGAAACTCTTGGGCAAAACTTTAAGGGGTGATAGTACACATCAAGACAAACAATATTATATAAGAAACTTAGTGTCCCAAACGTCTTCCAAAGGTGATAGACGCCATTAAAGTTTAGGGTCCGAAATTTCAAATGATTATAAAAAACGGAAAAATGGGTCAATTCGTTAGCAGTTTTATCTAAAATTATTCTTTTTGTCAGTTTTTTCTTGAAAAATAAATTTAAAGATAAAGTAAAAAAAAATGTCGATAGAGGGCGCTTTAGACTTTGGAGTAACGAAAAACTATTTTTTACCGTTATTTTTTTTTATCATATTAAATGCTTTCAAAAGCTTAGCCTTAAATTTAAATTTTGAGCTCAAAATCTGATTCGTTGGGGGTGGTTAAGTAGCGCAAACGGAATTGTGTTCAGGAGTTGAAATTTGAAACTCCCTCCCTACTGAACAGAATTCAGTTATTCCCGATCATGGTGTCGTAGGACTTTGTGTCGTAGACCAGGCAGCAACTACTACCTCCTAGACGTAAAATAAACTAGAGAGGGATGACAAAATTAAAAAATTTATTCATAATACTAAACATGAGCAATTTCTCCTCTCGAAATAAAAAAAAACAATTTGATGTACGCACGTCGTGCGCATGAATGAAGGTTGAATGAATGATGATACGTAGAAAATGGTACACGCATGATTTTCTTGTGGAATCACAAAAACTGCTTGAAAGAGCGCCCACCAGCAAGGATGCAGGCCTCACACCACCGGCGGAGGGACTTTCGAACATTAGCAAATACCCCGGGCATCTCCCGGATATCGCCTGCTACGACGGCAATTCTCGCAACCAGTTCCTCGTTGGAGTCGACAGGGCTTGCGTAAACAAGACTCATCATATGGCCCCAGAGGAAGAAGTCTAGACAGGAGAGGTCAGGCGAGTGTGTCGGCCAATTTACCGGACCACCCCGTCGAATCCATCGCCCTGGATATGCTGTATCCAATGCACTTCTCATATTTGCGCTGAAATGTGCAGGCGCTCCATCATGTTGGAACCACATACGAGTCTTTATGTTGGCTGGAACACTTTGCAGCAGAACTGGAAGCACCTCTTGTAGGAATACCAGATACGTTCCGCCGTCCAGGCACCTTGGCAGAAGATATGGCCCGATCAAATGATCGTGGATAATTCCGGCCCACACATTGACGCTGAAACGGCGTTCATATGAATGAGGGCGAGTAGCGTGAGGGTTAGTGTACGCCCAGTTGTGTGCATTGTGCGCATTGAAAATGCCTTCCCGACTGAAACTGCATTCATCGGTGAACAGCACGTGTGCCGCAAAGTCTGGTTGCACAGCCAATCGTTGGAGGAACCATCGTGAAAAATCGACACGTGGCTGATGGTCGGTTGCTTTCAAGGCGTGCACACGCTGCGCATGATAGGGTCGAAGGCATTCGGCACACAATACTCGCCAAACCGCCATGTGGCTCACATTTGCGGCATTGGCTACAGTCCGCGTGCTCGTCTCCGATTGCTCCTCGAATTCACGCAACCATGCTCTTCAAGTTCCGGTGTCCTGGAACTCCTGGTACTCCCAGTGTCGTGCATCCCACTGAAAAACGAGCCGGTTTCTCTGAGACGCCGATGCGAGCGTTCGAAAGTTTTTCGGTTTGGCAAGCGTCTTGAAGGAAATCGTTCCCCGTACAATCACCGGGCCTCCAGGGCATTCCCATCTGCAACGCCGTAAATGAAATGGATATCGGCCATTTCTTGACTAGTGTAGCTGGCCATCCTTACAGCCGTCAAAAACGAAAACACGATGAATGCAGACAACCAAAGCTTTTACAGCACTTTACATCCTTACATACAGTTAGAACCATACAGTTAAATCCTTGTGTACTACACTTTGCATGCATATCGGGTGATTTGCATAATCGGGTATTTTGCGAGGAGAAATTGCTCATGTCTGTTATGAATTTTTTCTTTTATTTTTTGTCATCCCTCTCTCGTTTATTTTACGTTTAGTGGGTAATAGTTGCTGCCTGGTCTACGACCGAGCATCCAAAATCGTGAATAACTGAACTGCGTACAGGGGAGGAGGAGGGGGGGGGTTAAAATTTCATCTCCTGAACACTGTTGAGTTTTCGCGACATAACCACCCCCAACGATTTAGATTTTGAGCTCAAAATTTAAGTTTAAGTCTAAGCTTTTGAAAGCATTTAATCTGATACAAAAAATAACAGAAAAAATAGTTGTTTGTTACTCTAAAGTCTAAAGCGCCCTCTATCGGCATTTTTAAAACTTTATCTTTAAAATTTATTTTCCAGAAAATCTTGACATAAAGAATAATTTAAGCGAAAACAGCAAACGAATCGACAAATTTTCCCGTTTTTTATGATCATTTGAAATTTCGGACCCTAAACTTTAATGGCGTCTATCTCCTTTGGAAGACGTTTGGGACCCTAAGTTTCCTATATAATATTGTTTGTCTTGATGTGTAATATCACCCCTTAAAGTTTTGCCCAAGAGTTTCGTTACACCCTGTATATACAGAGGTGGAAATTGATTTATGAAAATACGATTTTTTAACAAAAATTTTTTTAATATTCATTAAAAATAAATGAAATTTCATACATTATACATAATATGTATAACAAATGAGTTACAAAAATAAAATTTCATACATAATAATAAACAAAAGAATAAGGTCAAAAATTAGATTTTCGTAACATGCAAACATGGAAACTGATTTATGAAATATCACATTTCATTCACATTAATAGATAGTAAAGCCGCCTTTCGTCATCAAAGTTGCTTTTATTCTAGATGGCATTGATAAAACAAGATTTTGAATGCATTTGTGTTGAATTAGTTTCCAATTTTGACAGATTAAAGCTTTCAATTCTACAAGTGATCTGTACTGTATCCAAACTGCATAAATCTTTCAAACAAGCTGTCCCCAAACGTTTTCGATGGGATTCAAATCAGGACTATTAGGTGGATGATCTGAAATATCAATATTCTGTTCGTCAAACCAATCTTTCATTGCATTTGAAGTATGAATACTTGCATTGTCTTGCATGGAGATGTAATCTAAACTATAATACTGCCATGAAAATGGAAGAAGTGAATTTTGTAAAAACTGTGCTGTAATCAAATGAATTCTGGCGACCATTTATAAATACAATTTTACTTCTGTCATCATAAGCAATCGCTAGCCAAATCACCAAACTTCCGCTACCAAATTTATGCTGAATGTAGATTTTGGTTCTTTTCGTAGGTCCCCCCTGTAATACTTCAAACCATCGGGGCCATCGAAATTAAATTTCTCTTCATCTAAGAAAATGACCTTCCGCCAGTTGTCGCCCATTGCCATGTACTTCTCGCAATACTGAAAACGCATGTGACGCAGAAGTATCTTTCCAGGCTTCATCTCCGACCATCTCAAGCTCCATAAAGAATGTAAAATTTGCCTAACTCTTCTAGAAGAAACAGGAAGGGATAGATCTGCACAAATCTGCTTTGAACCGTGGCCGGTTTTTGATAGAAGCTGAAGAATCCTCCTTTTCTCCATCTCAGTTAAACGTGGATTACATTTTGTTAAAAGTTTTGCCATAATTTGCTGAATCTTTTCTATAGTTATATATCACACCAACTGGTCTTTTAATTAATTTACTAATTTCCGGAACATATTTTTCACATTCTAGCTATGCATCGATTTTGGCTCTTTTGTCCTCAGACAACACCTTTCGTTTCCCCATCGTGAAAAATATGACTGAAACGTATTGCTTCCAATAAATATTGCTTTTTATGTCTACTGCGCATGTCACGTTACCTGGTTTTATGTAAAATTTTGTCACATTACTTCAGAATAGCCAATGAAATATGATATTTCATAAATAAATTTCCATGTTTGTATGTTATGAAAGTCTAATTTTTGATGTTATGTTTTTGTTTATTATTATGTGTGAAATTTCATTTTTGTAAATCATTTGTTATATATAGCATGTATAATGTATGAAATTTCATTCATTTTTAATGAATATGAAAGAAGTTTTTGTTAAAAAACCGAGTTTTCATAAATCAATTTCCAACACTATATATATATATATATATATATATATATATATATATATATATATATATATATATATGTATATGTATATAAAGAGAGAGAGAGAGAGAGACTATGCAATTAATGCAGAAGGTGATTGTTCTGCTACATTAGCACTGAGAAAATGTTTTGTATTGACGAGCAGTTTATTTTGTGAATTATGTTATTATTTTTCTGTGAATCTGAATAAATACGCTAGAGGTCCATATATTGGCAAAGTTTTTTTTATGAACACATTGAATTCCTTTTTTGCAAATGCAATATAAAGTAATATAATTTTAAGTTTACGAAACGTCTAAAAGATCTCAACAGAAGGATAAGCCTAACAGGAAGCCATTTCAACGCATTCTCATTGCCAAGTGGAAAGTAATCTAACCATAAATATAGTTAATATATTCTATTAAATGAGCATTATAATTTTCCTATATTGAAAATTATTGATATGAAAATTAGATTTATATTTATTTGATGCATTTTAGAAAGTGCACGACCAAAGCTTAGAATCTCACCCTTGGAGCATTTAAATAAATCAACGGTAAAGAACACGACACGTCTTACTTTCTTGTAAGACAGTTCAATATAGATGATGAGATTCAGACACTAAAACTTTTGTAATCAAATTAACCAGAATGTAACTCCGGCATTCTAAGTTTATCCTAGAGATTCCTACATTATTCCGGAACGACTTTTGTGTTACTTTAGTTTTCTTTGGGTAAACAGATGAATGAGATTCAACAGAAACAATTGGAGAAACTCCAATTTAATCAAACAAGGTAGTACAAAGGGACTAATTAAGTCCGTTTAATCCCTTGTGCGTCACATTATGATCCGATCGATATTGAGATTATTTCGTTTCTTGATTGGGTTTCTTTAAAACTTTCATATAGTATTGAAGGAAATTATACAAGCGAAATCCATTTCCGAATGGTCATAAAGTTTTAGTAATTTTATGTAATTAAGGGCATTAGGGAAAAATATACGTAAAATAAGATTACAAGGTACTCATTTTAAAATTTTACGTTGTTAGGGATGAAAGGTGCGCTAAACAAATAACGTTAGGGTATTTTTCCAGTTCTTGAAATTTATTAGCAGGAGGATTACCTAAATATTTAAAAACTTTGTTCATTTTATTCTGAGTTTGGAAAGAGATTATGCTTCTTAAATTGCATGATTTCTCCAACAATGCATTTAAAGCGTAGAGTTTAAGCAACTGGGTTATAAACCTCAGATTTCTTTCATTTACTTACGTAGTAGCATTTTAGGAATGATACAGACGTAGATGCTCATGACAAGATTTTCAGAATATGTTCCGATGTCTCAGTATGATGCTATATGTATTAGAAATTATATTAAACTCGAAGCGTAATCTGTGCTATGAAATTTTTGCTACTGAGAAAAACAATAGATACCATGACAGCACCGAACTACCTGGTCTACTTCATTCTGTTTTATTAAATTTTCTGACGTAAAGATTTGTGTACAATTTAATGACATTACATTAATAGTTTTCATAACTTCTAAAACTAAATTTGGCAATGATTAAATTATGAGCTAGGATAATACAAGGTTGGTAAAAGGAATTAGAAGAATATCAATATTGCACATATTCTATAATCACCTATACGTCAATCAGTAAATATTAAGTGATGTACAAAATTAATTGATAACGTAGAAAAATAAGCATTAATTGTACTACATAAAAGGAAATGAAAATTTCAGTAGAGACATTACATTTTTCAGAACTATTACTACCATTTTTCGAATAATTCTTGAATTATTTGAACTATTTTATCATATATACTAGCTGGGCTTCGCTCATCTAGCCAGTCGGTTTAGGGACCCGCTCCCTTCAGCAATCATCATCAGAGAATGGACACACAAAAAACAACGAATACTTTTTGCAATTTTGTGGTTACTATGTCCTGCAAACAGTCGCAGGCAGAACAAAAATTCTTTTCCTCACCCCCCCCCCCGGCGAGAAGTTCCCTTCCCTCCACCCCTCCGCATATGGGCTGAAAAATTCTTTCTTCGAGAAGTTATCTGCCCCTCCTCGCATATGGGTGAAGAAATGGTTCTTTGGTGTCCGGAACTGGACGAAAATAAAAAAAAAGTGACCTCGGGAAAAAAATTAATTAAAAAACAGGAATATATATCCTTATTTTAAACAAAAAAAGTTGAAATACCTTTATTCGGTGTTTTTTAGTGTTGTCATTCTCTGAAGGGAGGGTCATTGGAGGGACATTGCTGAAGGGAGTGGGTTCCTAAACCAACCGGCTAGACTGGCGAAGCCCGGATAGTCTAAAAAATAATTAAAAATCGTCAATCGGATAATAATGTTTCTTATAAACAATTTAAAAACGTTGACGTAAAATGGAATTTCTCTTTCCCTTCTCGAAACTGAAATTAATTATTCAACCATACTGGTTAAATAACCCGAGTTTGTTACTTCGCAAGATCTGAATCTGGGCCTTCCCTTTTGGAGTGGCGCCCTCTGGCGGACCTTAGTGCACATAGAACCAAATATTTCATAAAAAATTAAATACAAATTTTTTTTAGAATAAAATTTAAAATTCGGGCTTCGAGGTGCGTGTACTCATCATCTGCACTACCTGTGTGCCAAATTTCATGGCTGTAAGTGCCATAGATTCATCTGGAGGCCGCAAACAGACAGAGAAATACTTCCTTTTATTAGTATATATAAGAAGATATAATGGGAAAAAGTGCATGGCATTATGGGTCGATAGATTATTTATCGGGATAGCCACTCTAAGTTCAATAAATAAAAAAAATGAGGATTTTTGCTATTATATAAACTTTCAATTACTTGAGATAACAAAATATGTTTGTCAAATACGTTCTGAGTCAAATATGAAGACTTATTTCGACAATACTAATGCCTCTTAAAATGTGAGAAGCAAGAAATCTACAGCTAGGGCCGTAAATATTTTCATTTGATTTATTTTTATTCCTTCAACACCGTTTCTTGCTTTTAGAATCCATTAAATTTTGAAACACGAGAAAAAAGTCAAAGAGAATGTCATTTAGAGTGATGTATAGGAAAATTCAAACATGTTTTCTTATTTTTTCTTCTTAGACAAAACTCCATTTACGAATGGATGTTTAATATGCCACATCAGAAAAGACATTTTCTCCTCAACAACTAATGTGAGATGAAAATTAGAAACATTTTTCATATAAGATTTCTTAGGGTCATTTAAGCTCATCTTAGTATTTTTGGCACTTCTACAAACAGTGCTGAAATAGTACGTATTTTAGAAAACATTGAAGTTCATTGCCAGTTTTCTTGCTTCTAACCAAATAATTTAAATTAAATTTTATTTCAGAAACAAAGAAAAAAAATCACATAATGCATGGTGTGTCATTAATAGCATGTTTTGCACCATGTTTTTCAATTAAAAATTTATTGCGTAAATTTATCCAGCACAGAAAGTGGACTGTAGGGCGAAAACCATTTGCCACTGCGGAAAAGTTTATGTCTGTTCTCCCTCATAAACACGATAACAGGGGAAAATTTTCAAATAAATATATTTAAAACGAAGTTCATGGAAATAAAAACTCTACATATAAAAAGGAGTATTTTTGCATATAAGGTGAGACTGTTGTTGATCATGAAATGCAGATAAGTCTTAGCTGTTTTGTTGCTTTCACTCAACTTGTGAATTTCTCACTAGTTCGAAGATAACTGGCATAAGTTCAAAGTTTATCCGGCATTTTTGTAACCATTTTTTAAATATAATTATTAATTTTTTTTATTATTTTATCCATATATTTAAAGGAGATTACTTTGGACTTTGTTAACGCGAGAAATATTGAATATTTTTCTTATAGAACTGAAGTAAGGGGAATGGAAACCCAAATGAGGATTTAAAAACAATGTAACGAATTTACAATTGATTACTGATGATATAAAAATTATTTTATACCAGTTTTGAGAGTGTTACGACTACGAATAATCCTTTTTTACATTAGAATTCCTTTTCTGTGTTTCCTTAATAAAGAGAGACTAACAGAGAAGAGTGGTTTGCTGTACTGAGCATGGAGAATAAGGATTACAGGGGTTGTTTGTTCTGATTTATATGGTTATGACGAAGTATATAATCTAGATTTTTTTTATGAGTCTCATAAATACCCTGCATTTAACCTCAGTAAGTCCTGTTTCTAATACTTTGGTAGCAGATAACTGCACTTTTAGTGGGATTTGTGATGCCATTAGAATACTTTATTTTATTTATTTTTTAATCCTTTTATTTATATAACATCCGTAGTGATATTTTACGATTTACTGTTTGCATGTGTGTCATAACAGTAAATCGCCATAAATTTGGAATATGAGAAAATACACGTGATTGTTTAGGGTATTTTACGTTGATAGCAAACATTAGACAAGAAAAAATAATCCGGGGAATTAGTAGGTACTTGGTCAGTGTTCAAGCTTAAGGCATTATAGAATTTAGCTTTGCACGTGTGCTACCATAAAACCCATCATATTTGAAATAAACTGTATATTTAATTGATAAAAACTTATTTTTTTCATTAATAAGCAATCATGATTTTAAGAATACTATAAAAAAAGATGTTTATGTAACGAGAGGAGGATGGAAAACGTACGACTCAGTGCAACAACGTGCAATCTTAAAATATAAAATTATTACCATAAAAGAGAAAATAAGAAATTTAAGCGTAATAGTATTCTATTAACAAGGAATCTTCTGCTGCCAGGTTAAACAGGAAGTCAGTAACAACAGTTCAACACATCTATTTTTTTTCGTTAGAGAAGGGTTGAGCTACCAATGTTAACTGTTACCCGCTGCTAACGAATTATGTTTAGTTAAAGGAAACTCTTTGTTGGTGACAGTCACATCCTAGAGAAGCTATACGGTTAATTCACTTTACTTTACGGGTTTTCCCTTGTTGATTCGAGAATGACAGAATATTATTGTGACAACATTTTAAAATTATGATAAAGATTTGTCCACATTTCTCCTCCTTGGTCGCCTCGAAAAAATAGTTTAAGATGATACTGTTATACCGTGATCGCAGTGGTAACTAGTACAAAAGCGTTGTGTTTGAAAAAATAAAATTACTTGGTTAATTAGTAATAAACCAGATTTGCTTCTCCCAGTGGAGCGTTAATGATAAGATTCAGACTTAATTTAAGTCTAAAAAAAGAAACTTACACCTTTATTTTATGAATAGCCCCACGTGGTTCGCATGCACTAAGACAAAGTTTTAATACTTATAAGAAATAATAAAATAATTCTGACTCCCACAACTAACAGGAAGTATTGACAAATGAATACTTGTACGAAGGACTTACTTTTATTTTCAGAAAGCACTTGTTGTAAAGATTATTAAAAAAATTAAGATTCATCAACTTAAGTTTAAAGCCATCCATTCTCCCAGTCTCCTCGCACCTCCAAAGAAACTAGCTTCTTCTATCACAGCCAAGCAGAGAGTGCGCTTTCTGTCGAGTCAAAAAACCACTTCCTTCTCCCCTTCAATATCTCGCTAAGACGCATACACGAGGGAGCCAAGAGGGGCCATATTTGGCTCGCATTGCCCTTTGTGGTGATAATTCCACTCGATATTTTTTTGTGACATTAAGATTTACAATTGAGCAACAGTTATAAAGCTCATGAACTATCCCTGAAACAGGATACATCAATGGCTTAATATCAGATACAGGAAAGTAAAAACTTGAAACGTATTAAATGTTGGAAACCCATCTACACACTCTTACATTCCGAGAACAAAATATGGGAGATTGATATGTTGAAAACGTACTGATCCCACTGGTATAGTGATATAAAATAATTTATAATACGCAGCAATTCTTCTACATTATGAGTAATGACAGTTAATGCAGAAGGGAAATGACATAAAATCGAAACGTTTTTCATGCTTGTATCAATACAACGGAATTCAATTCTGATATATTAATAACCCATTCTAATAAGAAAATAACCCAAATCTAATAAATTAATTATTATCATCATCTTATTTTTTAAACTTTTGCAGAAAATCCCCAATCATTCAGATATAAGAGGAAAGAAGCAAGAATTTACGAAAGAGAAATAATGTGAGTTATTAAGAATGTCATTTAAAAAACATCTGAGTGCTTATCAAATATAGATCTGTATTTCTATACTTTATGAAGTAAATGTTCCAGTTTCTCATTTCCGCTATCGCACTGAAAGTTCAAGTAAACGCAAATAGCCTTCTAATTTTGTCTTACGGTAATAGAAATTCCTATATAAAGTAATCGCCCAGAAGAGAAATCGAAATAAATGATATCCCTTCGAGGTGGTGTCAGCTTTAATTAAAGTTGCTCAACATTCACCTTCTGTTTATGATTTATGGTAGTTGCAATTTCTCATTCCCTTTTCCGGATTTAATAATTTTGCTCTGTTTGATGATTAGAGCGGCTATCGATTCATTAAGATTTCATACTTGAAATAGATTAGAGATTCATTTCTGTAATGAGGCAGTAGAAGATAAAGTCTGGCTTAACTTTGTTTATTACTGATATAATTTGAAAAATTCATGGTTTGTAAGAGTTATGAAATATTTTGCTCATTTACTCTAGTTAATTTGCTAAATCAGAAACTTCATTTTGCCAAGTGAGAGATTTCTGAACTGGAATGATGTTAGGATATCATCGAGTGAAATTAGTTAATAGAAGACTGATTGATTCATTTAACACGAGTGAACGCCAGTATAAAATGATTTCATAGTTATTAAAAGTTCTCTTCGGAGATAAAATCTTCGGCCAGGAATTTGAATTGCCTAAATTCAGAATTTTATTACAAAATCTTTTGCCTAGATTATTTTTCTATAGGATAAAAACAACATTTTTCTTTTTTAATTTAAAAATTTAAATTTTCAGCTGCTGATATCGAAAGGAATTAAATTAGAAAAGTAGAATTATTACGGAAGGAGTTTTGTTTTAAATCATTATGACTCTTCCTTCCACGAAATATGATTTTTACATAAAATTATCTCTCATTTTAATCATGTGTTTTGACAACTACTTAAACAGCAAGTTTTAATTAAAATAAATGAATAAATTTTAAAATACGTTGCCTTGCAAGCAAAGTATTTAAGTGTAAACTCAGTACTTCAATTTTGTTTGTCAACGCTACAATATAAAATAGAAATATATACAAGAAAAGATGATGGAGGTATGAAGAAACTGTAAAACAATAAGAAGAAAACTTGTTTAAAATGAGTCCTTTTGTGAAGAACTTCTTTTTACTGCTCTGTGTTCATATGATATTCCTAACTAAATATTTTAAACAGTCTGTGGTCATAACCGTGTGGTTTACAAGGTATTTAGTTCTATGAAATTCCTGTTTTTGTTGAAAATTGACTAATACAGATAAAAAGCTTACATGTAGAACTTCTGGCTTTATTTACAGCGGTAGCCATTTTAAGTATACTTTCAGCCATATTTCACCAACTGTTATGTAATTTAAAAGGCTGATGTCTGTCACTCTGTATCATTTAAAAAATATTTTGGGAGTTTTAAGCTATAGAGTATAAGCTAGCACAGTTCTTCCGTCATGATGTTATGGTACTCGGTATAAAATAAAAGCCGTTTCGTAAACAATGTTAAGATGCAAGATGGGCAGAATTTTACTGTATAATACGTAAGATTAAGACTTTATGGTTCTGTATATGGACATCAAGTCCTTTCCGGAGAAATTCATTTTCGTGAAGTCTCAACACATGTGGGTGTTAGAGATACAATGAATAGAGTAATTTATTATTACAAATTAAGCATTTCTATTGATTAACTGTTTCAGTATAAAGAAAAAAACTTCAGATAAACCATCGTTTTGATTTACTCTCGAGAGCTTGATTTCAGAGAAGCTCCTGTACCTTGAAAATCAAAATTTGAATTACAGGTTGACCGTTACCTGATGTTAGGTATGCAACGAAACTTTTAAATTCTCTTGAAAGGTTTATTACCGATAGTGATTGAGTAATTTGAATGCTTCTGTTTAGGAATACTTTATCACACTGAGTAGGCATTACTTTCTTGCACTGACATTTCCTACATATGAATGTGTCTCATTTGGTCAAATATGAAGGAAATGAGCATCACTGGCTATGATCTGAAGACTACCTATAATTGAAAATCTATTATTATACTCCCTTACTGTATATTGACATCAAATGAGCTGCAACTGCTACCAGAGGTTATGGCTTTACATATTGGATTCTCTAAAACTGAGTGGGTTATTGAACGGGTGACTGAACGGATTTGAGCAGATTTAGCATGATTTAGAACGAAAAGTTATTTGAAATTTATGACATTGTATAACCTCAATTCATTCGTATTTCGGAAAATTTAATGTTACGTTTAAGATTCTTTTTGATTTTACTACACAGGTCGAATTAATTACAGTTATGTCTTATTTCAAATCCCACACCTAACAATAGTCGATTGTTATAGTTTATTTTCTTCTTATGTGGCTCGGCAGCCTGAGGTGGGCCATCTTTAGGAGCTTAACCCAGGATTACCGGTTACTGGTCATAGTCTTCCAATTCCTGACTTTCAAAATGGAGAGGTCTTTTTCGAGACTAACTCAGTCTGGGTCCACTTTTAGTCGACTGCTGATTAGCTTGACCAGAAATATTCTCCGTGTTGCTTTCCTCTTTCATTTGTATTAAATGTACAGCTTTCCACTTTAATGAGTAACGATTTAGTTGATGACATCAAAACTACTTATACGTTCGGTAGAGCTCCAGGCTAGATCTTCTACGCCACTTATGATTCATTTGGTCTCCGCCAAAGACACATCTCAAAATATTTCGTTCAAATATTGCCAGTTTTTTTTTTTCAATTTTCAAAGTCATTGGGCGTTGTTTCCGATGAATAAGTTTCTCATCTTTTCGCCACAGACAAGTGACTTTAGTTGACACTGAATCAACGGGATTTTCAAGTAATCCAAAAGTTAATCCGACCAACCCGAAGGCCTGCGGTACTACAGAAGGTCGTTCGCACTTTATGGAAACGATTTTAATAGTTAAGTTTTTTTTGTATAAATGCCGTATTTTTTGCAGCTATTTACTCCTATCTGATAGCCATAACTCTTGACAATAGCTCTAGATCAAATTTTCCATGAAATTTAACTTTTTCTTAACTCAGTCATGTCAATTTTAACTCATTCCTCTAGGACAGTTTTCCAAAGTCCGTTCAGTGTTCTTGGATGCCGTTTTCCTATGGCTCTTGCCGTTTTCCTAAGGCTCGTTTTTATAAACTGAAAGTTCAAAAGTCCATTGGAGATGCGTTAGGCGATTTTACAAGTATTTCATTAAAAGGGATACACTTTATTCTTGTTTCTGTTTCTCTCTTTGCTATATAAACGGCAGTTGATTTAGACGTATGACTATAGGCTTTGTCCATATGAAGCTCAACTTTATCAATGTCCTTTCCATATAAGGCTGGAATTTCTTCTTGAAATTTTGATTCTAATATATTCTGTTGATAGCAGAGTAAATTAATTTTGGCTTTACTTGAGACTTTTTTATTTTTAATTTGCCGTTGTAACGAAATCCTGCAACTATCATGAACTCCACTGGGAACTTTTCTGTACACTGACGTAGCCATTTCGTACGGTCATTCCCGTCAGTTGAGCAATAGACAATTGATCTTTTTTTACTACAATCACTTAAATACACCCATTCCCCATCGAGTGTTACCACAAATTTTCATTTTTAAGCTGATAGGTGTTTTTCATATAATTTCCTACGATTCGTTTTTCTTTCAGCAATATGCTTCGGCAAAAAGCAAATGAACTTTAGATTTAAACAACTTTTTTAATTTCAAATCTTTATGAAGGATTTTACTTACAGTGCCGGAAGACATTCCTAGTTCCGATGCAAATGATCTTTGAGTCGGCGGATTTTCTTTTAGGATCAGAGACTGTACTTTCTTGATATTTACCTGCGTTCAAACAGTCTTAGGATGAGGTTTCGCGGTCATGTTTTCATTTTTACTTTCAGTTAGATATTTTTTTTCCTTTCAAATTTAATATATTATAAATGTTGGGTTTTAAAGATTAAATCCTTAATTATTTTAATCTCCAGCACTTTGCTAAACTCTAAAAGTAATGACAGTACGTTATCTTATTTTATTAAATTTTATACTCTGTAAAATATTCAGAGATTTATAAGTGAATCATTCCCGCATATGCGGATATATGTCATGAATCGTATGCAAATATATGTGGCGCAGTAATTGATTGGATGGCAATTACTATAAAAGCTAGCCGCATTGAATTAAAGTTTGTTCCTTCTACCCTTCGCTGTTTTTTTTCTCTCAGTTGCCAGATGTTAACCAGTTGTACCATGTTAAAGTCCTGGCATGGACATTATTCGTTTCCCTGTAACAACGCCAGTTTGGTGTATCTGCAAACAGATAAGTTATCTCTGTTATGTTATACTTTGTTATGTTATTCTATGTTATTAAATCTCTATTCTCAACCGAAACTCAGTATTAATTTCTAACTCTGCTACTTACATTTCTATGGCATGACTGTCACTTTAAACTCTGTATCAAAGTTCTGTCAGCTATTCTTTGAAACCACTGACTGATCATCAAAAATAAATACCTTTTTTTGAAATGCCATAACCGTGATTATTACACCGCTTTATAATTTGTTGATACGAATATTTCTCCTTGGAAAACGTAGTTACGTAACTTTCAAGCCATCTATCAATTTTAAGAACCATTTTGAAAATAAATATTTTATTTTACATTCTAGTCAAAACAAAACAGTAGCAGACGATTATTCTGAAGTTGCCAAATTTTTATCTCAAAATGCAAACGACAAAATTAAATTACAAAATCGTTTCCATAAGTTGCGAACGACCTTCTGTATAAGTGGCTAAAATAGCATGGTCGCTGCGTGCATTCCCACTAGAGTCCCGCAGATTCGGAAATTAATTTAGGGTAATTGTAACTCATTAGTACCGATTCCACAAGGAGTTAGACTCGGTCACCAAAAATCAGTTGACTTCACCATTCATAAAAAAATCTGAAATTTTCCATATAATTCATCCATGAATTGGCAGAAATATTCCAGAATAGACATAAAGTTTATTTTGTTAAAATATAAAATACGTTTTTAATTCATTCATTCAAATTTTCAGGTGATTTATAACTCGAGTATAAACCTTTATTATTAATAAAGAGCATTTGAAAAACAAATTAGGTACATGAAAAGAGAGCGGAAATTTTGCATTTTGTAATTTAAGTTTCAAATTACAAGTATCATTATTTGCATCGATTTTACTAAGAGAAATGAAAAGCATAAATATTTCTTAGTTAATCAAATAATACATTATTGTATTTATTTGAACTTATATTATCAGCTGAAAATTTCTCTAAATATAAAAAAAATGCATTCGCTACGCAATAAAATTGTTATAAAATATTTCTATCCACTTCTTGCGTAATAATCAATGATCAGTTTGCTTAGTAAACAGACTAAGGGTTTGTTGTGCCAAAGAAATATTATGATTAGAATAATTCCGCATCCTTTAATCTGGTTTTCATCATCTAGGTCATTAATCTGAAGCTAGGCCCCCACCGTGAATTTCACAGATGATTGATCAGAGCCAAATGAATGTACGAAAAAAGAGCTGTGACAGCAATAACATTGCTAATTATATTACTGGGACAGTTTTTAATCTTACAGTAACTATCTGTATATGAGACATATTGTGGGTGTTATTTTATTAGCAATAACTCAGGATCTAAGAAAATGTAATAGAGCAAATGCTAAGTACTCTGAGAAAGTTTATTTACTTACTTATTAATGAGTATTTCTAATATTCGATAACAAAAGCCTTAACAAAAATATTTTGATCTTGAATTAATGCACTCAGGGGGATTCAGATAGAACTGTCTCAGCCTAGTATGAGTAGATACACCAATAGCGCAACAAATCATTGAAAATTGAGTCGTAAGGTATGCAAGTCCTTTCATGCTGGAGGATTGTAAAAAACATGATTAACCGATAAATTAATCATCCTTAATCAGACTTTTTAAAAAGAGGTGCTTCTTTCAGACCAGCTTATCCGAATTTTGAGCAAAACAAAATGGTTTGGACCCAGACGGCAACAGAAGCATCTCTGACAGTCTATGACGGTAGTCCAATAAAGACTCAGAGACAACGAGAGAATGAAATTCCTTCACGATCGCATCCTAATTATGACCTAAATGGAGGCGCCACAAAGCAACCCTACGCTAGACATACATGAACGACACACGAAGCTTTGAAGAGCACGATCTCTCAATCTTGACGAAAGATCAGAGGAAATTCTTGAGGACTGAAGTGTTTTACAATCCGGTGAAACATTCTAACGGATAATAGCAGATTCTACATTCCACTTGGCAAAAAAATTCCATAAAAATCTCCAATAAGAATTTCTATAACACAAGATATCCAAAATTAAACATAACTATTAAGGTTTACATGTGCACTTAATCAGTAGTTAAACATTTAAAATTAAATTAATTTTATATTTACATCCAAGGAATTAAAAAAAATATTGTGACTTCAACTAGTAACGCCTAAAAAGCTAATGACTCTGTGTGTATGTGGTGAAAAATCATATAGAGTTAAGGATATTTGTGAATGAATCGAACAATAAATCAGACAATGTAGTATACAGTGAAAATAATGAGTGTAAATTTAACTTTATAAAGCCTGAGCAAATTTATGCTATGTTTGTTCCTATCCGAGTATGTTACTCGTGTATTGATAAAATGTAACGTAATCATATCGATGGCTGACCTTGTGCATTATACGATGTTGTGCTTTTTTCCAAAATGAAGAGGGTGTCTCAGAAAACACCATATAAAAATACACGAAATGGAATGTTACAAAAAGCACAACGAACAAACGTGCAATAAAAGTGCAAAATATATGTTAGACAAAGATAATAATATCGTACAGAAATGATTCAATGTGCTCGTTCTGAAGTGGAAATCCTCGACGGACCTCTAGTTTTCCTCGCTCTTCAACTGTGAGAGCACTTGAGGTATTTTTTTGGAAGAGCATTTTCATATGACTAGATACAGAAAATTTACTCTTAGTAGATTTGAAAGCTCCTCTGATTGTTGGCAATATTTCTCCGAATCTACAAATATATTATTGAATCCGTATCTCTGAAGGAGGGTGGCTACCATTCTTCGGCTAGGCTATGGTCCTATTAAGTTCTACAAATATATTATTGAATCCATATCTCTGATGGAGGGTGGCTACCATTCTTCGTATTGAATCGATATCTCTGAAGGAGGGTGGCTACCATTCTTCACCTAGGCGATGGTCCTATTAAGTTCTGAACCTGTTATAATTAATTGATCCATAATGTAGGTATCTTATTGAAAAAGTTTCGAAAGTCAGTCTCTAGGGGTCTCTGCTGTAAGTCAAAAATGCTGTATCAGTAGTGTTGCTATGGTGAGACATGGTTTTATACCTACCAATAAACTTAATTACCCACAATAATAAGGAATCTATTGTGAACTATGAAATATTATCAGGGCTGGGAGAAGAGCTAGAAGCTGCCCATACCAAATTACAAATTGCGCAGCGCTCATTATTTCAGAATTTTAAAACAATTGTAGAGTTTTGAATTTCCTTTTAATGCAAAGAAGTTGTATAGTTATGCCAGAAGGTAGATTTCATTAGTCTCTGTATTTAATTCTTTTTTAAGATGGAATACGGGACTATTGAAAACACCAGAAACGTTTGTTATTTCAAAGCCATAAATATGATTTCTTCGCCTGAAGAAAAAACGTGGAGGGAGGAGTCTCTGTTTAGATAAAAGGGATGCTTTGTTTTCTATCTCCTTCTTAAAAAAACTGATACTTCTTTTACTGAACAACAGGCAAAGATCTTATTAATAATTTGATATTTTAAGGAATTTTTTGCATATCTGTTACAAACTGATCCAGGTTAAAATTCACAGAGAAATAGAAATAATAAGTTTAAAACAAATTATTCTTGCTGTATACAAGTTGGGCATCTGCTTATCTGATTCCTTTCCCAGATATAAAATCTACTTCATACATCTATTATTTACAGATAATTGTTACAAAGATTTGTATTATGTGATGTTATAAGAGCTTTTTCTCGAGCTTCATGAAAAATTAAAGAGCAAAATTTTATATTTTGATGCTTAATGACTGAAGAAACAAATATGTCCTTCGTTTTAAGTAAACTTAGAATTGTGTGTGAGGAATAATGCCACACTTATATTCCTTTACCTTTTCCTCAAGATCCTTTCCTTTCTGCGTCAAAAGTTTTAAACAGAAATTCCTTAAAATGAGAGGAAAGCAATATATTTTTTTCCCAGAGAAGTTTAATATTTATTCCAGATTACTTTGCTTGATAACATTAAGGTCATCCTATTTATATAAAACTCAGTGTTTTGCAATACAAATTGCTTCTGAAATGTTTGTTCTCACAGCTAAAGCATCCAGATTTATCTCTTCTTTATAAATTACATGAGCATTATATAAGCCTTAATAAACGCACATGGAAAACTTCCAAAGTGATTTTATTGCAAAAAAAGTTGTTAAATATTAAAATATTTTTGTAAGAACACAGGATCTTTCTAATGAAAAAACAATGTATTTGGTTCAGATGATTGCATAATAAGCATATCGATCAAGGCATAATTATTCTGCACATGTTGTGAGACAAGACAAGGCATCATAAAGAATAGATAGCCATTCTTCTCGAAACATCAACAAAGAATAAATTATAAAGAAAATGCATCATTGTTATCTTTTTTTATATTTCTAATGTTTCAAAGACTTCTTTGAAAAAAATCCTTATAATCTTGCTAATATTTCATGATCAAATGTTGACAAAAAAAAAAATCTTCTTCCATCCAAATATTGATAAAATAAACTTTTGATGCTCCCTCAGAATATCGAATTTCCAATCCTCTAAATTATGCAAATAGTGTTACTTTTAGCCCGGAGCAAGAAGTGCTTTTTATAATTTTGGTTGCCTTATATTGGAAAAAGAATGTAGATATAGGGAAGGAAATGCTAGAGGCCGAATAAATTGATTTTTTTTCTAAAAACACTATGTGATATTTATTTATTGCATTCTAGATTAATATGTTTCGGAGGAAGAAATACATTTTTCTTATCCATCACAAAAGGGAATAAAAATATAAATTTTAATTTTTGGAAATGCCTTATTTTCCTTGGATGAATTCATTTGTAAAAAATCTTCTGTCGGTTTGTGTTTGTTTAACGAATTAAGTAAAATATCAGAAGAATTGCCGCAGTTCAGAATGAGATGATATCGCAGTTTCTTTTATTTATGTATTTAAACAGAAACGTATAATACAAATTAGAAAAGGTTTACCGTTAAATACTAGTTACTCATGAAGAAAATAAAGCTATCTATGCAATCTATATGATTTATTTATATAGGTACAAGTATAAAGAGAGCAACTACAGGTGTGTACAAGATCCTGAACTTAATTCAAAGGAACGCTGTTCTAATGAACGGGAACGGTGATTTTCAAAACATCCCACGTTAGTCATCGGACTAGCAAATGCCCTTTTGGATGAATGGAGAAAAATTCTCACTTCAGTAATTTAAAATTTAGCAGATTGCTCTCCTAGTAGAATGAAGGAAAAATAGCAAAAGGTAGATCCAGGAACTATTTACTTCTTCCTAGCACAGGATATAAAATAGATAATTTTAATATCTAATTATATATTTAAACTTATAAATGCCTATATGCTGAAGTTATGCGATTTCTTTCGACATTTTCACAACTGTTTGTGATCAATGGCGGTCCATTTGGAATCCTCCTCATAAGACTGTAAAATCAGGTAAGAAATCAAACACTTCGTAAAAGGTAAATATAACGTATTTATCTGAGCTGTATAAATATATAAATTTTCTTGAGGTTGAGCTTAACGGCACTATTTCGATGGTGCCGTTAAGCTCAAGCTCAATTAAACACACACGACGCTCGGTATTTGAAGCTCCTTCGCACAACTTTAGTCTTTTGCTCCACCTACTTCACCCCGCCTTGAGAGAAATAGATTTACCTGGGAGTCAGATTATATTAGGATTTGCAGAAAATAAATTGAGTTGATCATGTTAGCTTGTAAGAAATTTGTGAATCCAGAGCAAATATATTTTAAACGTGTTCGAGAAACGATTTTCTGTATCTGGCTAGCTTACGGTCATTTCAAGACAGCTCTTAAGGAAGAAGAAAGTTAAAAAGTTAAAAGAAATTAATAAAATAAGTTTAGAATGCATAAAAATTTTAACGTTTGGTTACTCAACACATTTCAAATAATTTAGAATAAAATTTTTTCTATGAAGTTTAAATTGGTGAACTTTTTCAAAGTTACCATAGCTTTTTGCCTTATAATTAAAGGCTAGAGAAAAGTTTTTAAATTCGATTTTTAAATTTAATTTTTAGAGCTTATTTAAAGGCGAAAGTGGATCAATATTTTATGAAGGTGATGAGATTCTGAAGAAACTGCGGTTTAACTACAGTAGTTAATTAATTCTAACTTTATAAAGAAATAAGATAAGGAAAAAATGAAATATCAGTAGAGAAAAAAAATAGTTTAATTAAATATATTTAAAGCTCATAAAAACTTAATGGTTGTCTAATAAAAATATTTTTATTAGAAATAATTAATAATAAAATCAGTTCAATGAAATTTAAGTAGTTATACTTTTCGATAAGGTAGCATAGTTGTATCTGTTAATTAACTAATAGAACGAAGAATTTCATTTTACATTTAGTTTTTTCAATTTAATTTTTAGGACCTCCTTAAGTGTAAAAACATGTGCTTTTTAATTAACTCCTGGAAAGAAGTTCAGATTTATATTTATTTTTCAATTTAATTTTTAAGACTTTCCCAAATGTAAAAACGTATCTATATTTCAGACATATGTGCTTTATCACACTTAACTTCAGTTTAAGTGAAGAGTTAATTAGGCAATTAAAATTTAAATAAATTTTAAAATTAGCCTAGTCAATTTATTATTCTAATAAAGTTACTCTAGGATTCTCTGCATAATAAAGTTTTCAAAGTCTTTTTTAAAGTGTAAAATGTGATCTCGATGTTGATTAATTCACTGATTCGAGCGATAGTGGAAAAAGATGATCTGTTAACTCTTAAAAATATTACATAATTTTAGATCAGACCGTTGTGAACCATGACAATTTTCACGTCATAAAAAATGTCTTCGAGTTCAAACAAAGCTAAGAAACTGATAAAATAAATATTTTGCCATAAGTAATTCATTAGAAATAGGCTGAAATCATATATTAGATTATCATTTTAGCAGAAATTTAATTAGTTTTAATTTTTATTCTCATTTCAGTTACAATCTTCAATTAGCAGCATTATATTTTAATTTTAAAACGGAAAATATGTTTCAATTTCAGAAAGGATTTGCATAATTTTTGAATTTTACACCTTTCAGAGACGCTGTTAAATTATTAACGGCCGCTTATTTTGTGGAGCCTATTAATTATTTATCTAATTTCACGGGGAGCTGTAAACCAAAACGAATTTCTAAACATTAAGTTAAATAATATCACTCATCTCTTATTCAGTTTAAGCGCTATTAAATTATTTACGGACGCTTATTTTACGGATGCTATTAATTATTAAATCTAATTTCACGCGAATGTGTAAACCAAAATTTATTTTATACAGACTCAGTAAAATGATATCCCTCATTTTTTATTCAGTTTTACAAGTCTCCTCATTAAGTTAAATTGCTTTAGTCATTCTTAGCTGTGCAAAGTAAATTTCCTATCACGGATATGGAAAGAAAGACAATCATTTCTCGTAAATGATTCAGGAAAAGTTCCCCAGTATCATGCTTTCTGCTTTCATATTTGTGTTTTAAAACAAAGCTTTCTCTCTTTCTATTTCATCCAGTTTACGAACCGTGTTCATAGGTTTATCCGGGTACATCATTGATGATTTAGATATAAGACTGCACTTTTGAAAATCCTTTTAAAGATATGTTTCTAACCAACTTCAGATTAAGTTTCAATGTCTTATGGAGGAATGAAATGGTAGCTCTTTTCATGTGTCATTTCCACTCATCATATTTTTTTGTTCCTTTGTTTTGATTGAATGCTTCAAAAGTTATATTACAACGTGATCGATAATCAGTAAACATCAAGCAACGAGTCAGGTGGTTGGAAAAGATCATTAGTTCAGCTGAAAAATGATCCTCGGTATGATACAAAGATATGTTAGAGTTCTTTCAGAAATCAATTTTGAGATATATATTAAGAAGATAAGTGGTTTTTCTGAGTATACTTTTCCGTAAATTTCATATACACCTGTACTTTAGCTATAGAAATTGAATAATTGCAAAAAGTATCGTTCCTTATGACGAGAGTTAATTTAATGTTCCAAGGCTGTATTTTATCGAAAACAAAATCTCAATACTGACGCTAAAACTTTTTTTTATGTCGGATTACGTTCCTCCATAACGGTCCTGCGGAAAGGAAAATTTCAGACTCTAAAACTGTCCGTCCAACCGTCCTCAAGTGCGCCAAATCGCTTGGACAAGTTAAATAGAAAAGTACCAAGATGAGTCAAAATTTTGACATAAATATATATATATATATATATATATATATATATATATATATATATATATATATATATATATATATATATATATATTGTCGTAGAGTTAATTGGGGTAGTCGTGATTTAGTATACTAGTAGGCAATGATACCATTACTCTGAATTCTGAATAATACAGTGATTTATTAACATAACACATATATGATTACACATTCAATTATATTACTGATAATTATTAACATAAAGAAACACTCATTATGTCAAGGGATTATTTAATTATACTATTTCACTCATTTAAATTGATTTCATTCTCAGTAAGCAATATATATTATTTCATAACTTCAGCCTATATTATATGACTCGGGGATTTATTGACTCTTTGGCAATAGGTAGTTAAAGGTTACCTCCATTTTTGCAGATTGTAGAGGGAACACTTGCTGGCATATCATCTAGCATCGGTTGGGGTATCTTTTTCGGATGTAATTCACTTCGGTGATGCATTCATCAATTTTCGCTGGACGACGAGGGACGAGGTCGGGCGATTAGCGGACTGTGAAGACAGGGCAGGTTTTCCTCCGGTCAATTATCGTCACGGGTTTGCAGAGGGCAGGGAATCTTTTTGGCTCGAGCGTCATCTATCTCCGCTCATCGTTGGCTGGCCGGCTTATAGCGAGGCGCTAAGTCTGGGCGCAGTCTCGCATATATTCTTTTGAGAACTTCTCTCTTAGGAGGCTACTACTTCATGTCAGTGTGCTGAGTCTGAGCGCCAACATCTAATAATAGATTCCTTAATATTCTCACTCTCTCTATTTTTATCTTCTCAACGCTCCGCCCTTTTCATTTCATTCGTCACTCATGTTCAATCTTTTCTCTCACTTCCATTCGCTTCTCTAATTTCCACCCCGTAAATCTTTTCTCTAGACTATTAAGAGTGAGGGGCGTTTCATATTAAAATAATTCCACCTTCGATTCTCCCCTGCCTTTCTAGGGATCATGTTTTCCCAGAACGTCTCCTATGTGTGGGGTCATCTCCTCTTTGCCAACAATTTCCTTTTCATCTCAATGTTCCCTTCATGTAGCCCCCTCTCAGTTTCGTCTTTTAACTGTTGCTTTTCAATTCCTTATCCTTCATCCGGTTTTTGTATCGGCTGGCGTCACTTCACTTTTTCATTTTACTCCCGTTTGTTCGATTTAATTGGCTTGTCTGCACTTTTCGAACTTCTAACATATCGTATCCCCACGACATTCTTTTTGTATCGGCTGGCGTCATTTCACTCTTTCATTTTCCGTACCGTTTGTTTGCCTTAATTGGTTTGTCTGCTCTTTTCTACCTTTTGATATGTCGTAATCCATGACACACACACACATATATATATAGATACATATATACATACAAAAGAGGTAATCAACGATTAGTAATCCTTCGTTAATAACCCGCGGTAGTTTCGTTAGAAGAGAGTACCTGAAATTTTTTTTGAGATTTTTTTTTATGACTTACTGAATAGCCGGTTATCTGTGTTCAGTGCAGAGATTCAATGCAGAGGTTCAATGTGCAGAGGTAACTGGAAATCACAAATTATACATAAATGCTCCTCTATACTGTAAAAATGAGTATTTCAGAACTACGATATATACTGATTTAAACAATTAACTGTTCGAAAAAGCCAAATGTGCATTAGGAATAAAGTTACTTGTTTACATATCTTTTGAAGACCTTTAATTATCTACACAGGACTCACTTCAATCATCTAATGTACTAGCATCTGCTCAAAATATCCCTTCTTAGCAAAACACTATTTCTCCTCCGTACTTTACAAACCACGAAATTTATAGGGCGCTGTGATCCACCATTATTCCTAATTTACTGTAAAATTTAGCCTAAATTTTTCTTTTATAATATTGGTATTGAACGTCCTAGTTGTCTTGCCGATCAGGACTTTGATGATACCGTCAATAGAAAAAAGCCCTCGTGCGATACTTTATCGTCGCATTTAGTTTTAATATTTTTCTCCTATAAAAATATCAATACACATGGTTTGCTGTGTCCAAAATCTACTAAAATTCAATTCATCATAATGAAAAAGAATTCTCGTTGTTATTTTTGTATCAGTGATTTAAACATAATTCAATGGGAACAAAAGTAAAACTTAAGCAGATTTTCGGTTTTTCTTCAGGAAAGTATTTCATATTCCTTTGTTTCCTAGCCATGTTAAAATTCTTTCAATCAATTTTAATTTTAATTTTTAATTTTACTTTTTATTATGTATGTATAATCATTAAAGTGGATAATCTGGAAATTAAAGTATTTCTCAATTTAGTTTTCGGGAGGAAGTTTATGACTTTCCACACACATCAAGTTTATGATATTTTCACAGTTGACTATGTATAAAAAGCAAAAATATCGATGAAAAAGAAGTCATGAAAATTAAAATATAACGTAATTTCGCACGTAAGCGCTGCGGTGCATACGTAAAAAAAAGTTCAAAAATTGTTGGGAGTGGCGCTTACGCTGGTGCGGCCTTTACGCTGATTTCGGATTTTAAAATCTTTTCAGCTTGCCCTTTTCTACTAAAATTGAGCCTAACGCATTACTTGAACGGGCATTTATCACTGCGCATGAGCGAAGTTCCATTTTTAGAAAAGAATGACGATGATGTCATACACACTTTAGCGACCACGCACGTGCATTGCTGTCGTTCTCTCTCTTTCTGCGAAAATAGTTTTTCCCCCCTTACTGTGAAACTATTTAACAAAATGGCTCCAAAAGGCAGAAACAAAAGTTACTGTGCTAATTTTAAGTTGAATGTTATTGCCAAAGCAGAAGAAATCGGAAATAGAGCAGCAAGCAGAGAGTTCAGTGTTGATGAACGTTGTATTCGGCGATGGCGCTCCGAAAAGAAAGTTCTACTAAAGATGTCGAAAAGTAAGAGAGCACGCAGAAGAGGGAACGCTGCTTGGCCTCAGATGGAAACTAGCCTTGAGAACTGGATTTTATCCCAGGGAAGTAAGAGCATTCCAATATCAACAGTAAAGATACGTTTACAAGCCAGAGTTATAGCGACGAAGATGGAATTTGAAGATTTCAAAGCTGGATTCAACTGGTGCTACCGATTCATGAAAAAGAAAAACCTCTCCGTTCGGGAACGCACAACCGTGGGGCAAAAATTGCCTGTTGACTGGGAGGTAAATAAATCTTCTTTCCTGAAGTTTATAGGGTATCAATTAAAGGACAAATTTTCCACCTATCAGGTGATCAACATGGACAAGGTACCTTTGACTTTCGACTGTCCTCCAAGCAGGACTGTCAACAAGGTTGGCGAAAGTACAGTAAGTATTGTTGCTACCGGTTACGAGAAAACGTCATTTACTTGTGTCTTTTCTGGCACAGCAAGCGGGGAAAAACTGATACCTCTGTTGATTTTTAAAAGAAAAACTCTCCCCTAAGGAAAATTTCCTAATGACGTTGTGATCCGCGCGAACGAGAAAGGATGGATGGATGAATGAAATGGTAATGCGAGATTGGTTGAACGAAGTCTGGCGGAAAAGGAAAGGGGCTTTTTTCAATCCAAAAGGGCTACTTATAATGGACTCGATGAAGGACAATGTTAAAGTTGCAGCTAAGACTGTGTCTGCAAATTTAGCGATAATTCCCAGAGGTTTGACAAAATTAATTCAACCACTTGATTTGGTTATAAACAAAGTATTCAAATGCCGAATGCGAAGTCTCTGGGATTCGTGGATAAATGAAGGTCTTCATTCCTACACAAAAAGCGGAACTATGCGAAAGGGCAACTTTCTTAGAAGTCGCGAAGTGGGTCTCTGAAGCATGGAAAGGTGTCTCCATTAAGGCAATAATGTCCTGTTTTAGAAAGGTAAAAATAATTGTTCCCAATGCCAGCGACGATGACAGCCCTGACGACAAGAGTTCTTCCAACGAGAAAGATCCAGATGATCCAGATACGAAAATTTATCCAAAAATTTTGTCACTTCTCAATTCCGATACGGAAGATGAGGACTTTGATGGTTTGATTGATCGGTAATTCTTACCAGTATACCTTAGATTTTCATTTCGATGGTTATTAGTATTACCTAATGTCTTTATTACTTTTATTCATATTTGTATGCTTTATGTAATTTGCCCGTTTGATGTTCCATGACTACGTTTCTTTTTTCCTTTTTAATAATTTATCATGTGTTACTGTGAAATAAAAATTCTTTTGTACAGTTTCAGGTTTTATTCTTTTTTTTTGCATTGTACTACGGTAGACGTGTAGTAGTACGTAACATTTCATTAAAAAACAGTTTTAGATAAAGTAAATCTTAGCGGTCAAAATGACTACCTACGGCGCTTATAGGTATGGGGTGTCATTCGGCGCTTCTAGTGTTAAAGCGTAATGTAATAAGAGAAATATTAAAATTAGAATTATATTAAATTTATTACATTAAAATGTATTAATCTGCTACGGAAATAACCTAAAATTTCTGCTGGTGTCTCAATATTTGGTTGCGGTACGGTAACTAAGAAAAATTTATATGCGGCGTTTACGCAGGTGCGGCGCTTACCCCGATTTCGTTTTTCTAAAAGGAAATTTCAGTCCCTGCGGCGCTTACGGTGGGTGCGGCGCATACGTGAGAAATTACGGTATTTAGAATTTAAATTAACTTATTGGTGAATACAGCAAAATGCTATTTTACTTGATTTACACACGTATTTATTTATTTTATTTATTACAAAAGCCTGGAAGATTGTCTATGACGCCATTTGTTCTCATTAAAGAGCGAGGCTGCTGGCTATTACTTTAAGGGGGCACCGCAAAGATGGCCAGCATTACCCCTAAAAGCCGGGCCCGTAATTTAGAAAGTCACTGAGTCAAGTGTCGAAACCGGAACACTTGACCCAGCACCTCAAGAGGTAAATTTGAGAAATTGGAGTACATTGCATCCATAACACACAAATTTAACGTGCACGGCCACCATTAGTGAACACGGTGGTGGATTCTGTCAGCGACCGGCATCGGACACGCTACCCTCAGATCACTGACTCCACGCGCCCGCACATGTATTTATTTAGTTGTGAAAACGTACATCATTAAGTATTACTTAAAATATGTTTTAATTCAGTTTTAGTATATTGAAAAATTTAAAGTGCCATACCCCGAAAGAAATGCGAAAAGAATTTAGCAGAAATATTTATATATTGTTAGTATAGAAATGCAGTTACCTACATACTGCATTCTTTAGAGAATACTTTTAATAAATTACATATAAAACTCCCTGGGAATCTCCTCCTTCTCCCAAATGTAAGAGAAATGTTATTTTTTCCTCTTAAAAATGCATCGACTGCTAACAGCCTTTTCAAGTAGATCAAAAATTTGATAACAATCGAACGTGACAGAACTTGTTATGGTTTCAATTTATTTCTAAAGATAGTTCAAGTTGATGGAAATCGTTATTTCCCTTTGTCAAAGAAATTGGACAGTAAAAGAATGGAGCAGATATAAGAAATAAAAGTTTGATTCGGTTTTTAAAATTTTTCGTAGCTCTAGGAATTATGTTACAGTAGCGTTTTTTCTGTTAAAGTGAAAGATTTTTCATTTTTATGGATCTATTGAAAAATAGATGTGCATGTGTCACACAATGCCCGAGAAGTTACAGATTGCTTTCATCCTCATTAATGGAGCTGAACTTTGAATGACATTAACTGATAGAACATATATGAAAAGTGATTTTAGCTTAATTTTTTTCGCGATGACTATGAAAAAACTCCATTTGCCAATAAAAAGTAAATGAAGTTTCCCGTGTAATCTGCAAATTGATATGAAGTACAAAATATATGAAAAACATACTCTGGCGTTCAATAAATTATATTTGAAAAGTGATTTTAAGAAACATATTTTCCTGTATTTGGCTTTTCAGCACTCGATAATTTTTTTTCTATATATTTCCTGAACGAAGCTTTTTTTTTGTTAAAGTGAAAGTATTTTCATTTTTATGGATCCATTGAAAAATAGATATTCACGTATCACACAATGCCCGAGAAGCTACAGTTTGCTTTCATCCTCATTAATGGAACTGAACAATGAATTACATTAACTGAGGGAACATTTATGAAATGTGACTTTAGCTTAATTTTTTTGTGATGACGGTATTTTTTAATAAGAAAAAACTTCATTTGTCAATAGACAGAAAATGAAGTGTCCCGTGTAATCTGCAAATTGATATGATAAACATACTACTGGCGTTCAATAAATTATATTTGAAAAGTGATTTTAAGAAACATATTTTCTTGCATTAGGCTTTTCAGCACTTAATAAAAATTGTTTCTTCTATCTAGTTCCTGAACGAAGCTTTTTTTTGTTAAAGTGGAAGTATTTTCAATTTTATGGATCCATTGATAAATAGATGTTCACGTATCACACAATGCCCGAGAAGCTACAGATTGCTTTCATCCTCATTAATGGAACTGAAATCTGAATGACATTAACTGAGGAAACATATGTGAAAAGTGATTTTAACTTAATTTCTTTTTTGCAATGACTAAGAAAAAACTTCATTTTTCAGTAGAAAGGAAATGAAGTTTCCCGTGTAATCTACAAATTGATATGAAATAGAAAAGATATGAAAGCATACTTTGGCGTTCAATAAATTATAATGGAAAATGATTTCAAGAAACATATTTTCCTGCATTTGACCTTTCAGCGCTAAATAAGAATTGTTTTTTCTATATAGTTGCTGAACAAAGCTTTTTTTTGAAAAGTGAAAGACTTCTCATTTTTATGGATCCATTGATAAATAGATGTTCACGTATCACACAACGCCCGAGAAGCTACAGATTGCTTTCATCCTCATTAATGGAACTGAACTCAGAATGATATTAACTGAGGGAACATATATGAAAATTCACTTTAGCTTAATTTTTTCTCTTTCTTTCCCCATCTTTCACCTGGAAAAAGCACTTTTGACGAATTATTTCATCCTCTAGAGTGGTATTCAAATGCGTAAAAACTATACCATCTGGGCACTTTTGAACACAAAATTAAGGATAGAATTATATGTCAAGACCATTTTACTTGTTGAAAGTATGTGGCGATAAAATGCATCCCAAAGGCTTAAAGAGTTAATTGTAAATGATTAAAAATGACACTTTTTTCAGAACTTATCCTCCGGTTTTATTATCTCAAAATTTAATTTAATGCAATATTTTATGAGGCTCAGTTTCCAGTTTTGAAGATAATTCCCAATAACATATTTTTTTAGAAGGCTTTCAAGATTGCCGTATATCATGAAGTGTGTTAATCCTTAAAAAGGGCCATATATCCTGTCAACCCCCAAAATGGGAGATTTGGGTTGCGAACATTTTGCATGTTTGCTTTTTCTGACATAATTTTACTAGTTTTTAATTTTGTCAGATATACGCTGAAGAATTAGTACTGTTTATATACATACTAGCCGAAAGACTATTTATACCCCGTTCTCATTTGCTTTTAAGCATTAAATTTTACTTATTAATGGATCAATCCAGTTTGAAAGATAATTCCCAATAGCATATTTTTTAGAAGGCTTTCAAGATTGCCGTATCTTCTGAAGTGTGTTAATTTTTAAGGAGGGTCTTATATATCATCAGTCCCCATATTGGGGGAGTTTCTAATTTTGTCAAATGTACGCCGCAATATTTAATACTATGAATAATCCTACTAGCCGAAAAACTATTTATACTTCGCTCTCTTATTGATTTTAAATACCAAATCTTACTTATTAATGGATAAAAATATGAATTCTTTCGGAAATACGAAAATACAAATATGCCATGTGTAAACAATGTAGTACATAAAAAGGCAAGAAAAGCATAATAACAGCTGCAAATAAGCTTGGAAAGTTAATCATGACGAAAGACAAACAAGAATGCATAACATCTATTTGTACTACCGTAAGATAGGATTACTTTGTGACTGTAGGGGTAACTTTGTGACGCATAGTCAATTTTTCGTATTTTTGATCTCACGCCCCGTTTGTTATACCGGGAAGGCAAAGAGCAGCTCCAACAGCTTGTCCGACAGACTCATATAGCAGCCAGTACCCGAATCTGTTGCGCGTCAATTGTCTTCGATAGCCAGTGTATTGTTGAAACCTGCTGTCACTCTGTTGACTCAAACTTCAGAAACTTTGTGAGCTGAAGCCTAACACCTTATAGAACCAACTGCCCCAGGTAATTATTTTCATTGTTCATATGTTGGTTAGATTGTGGAGCAATATAACTTTTGTGTATTGATATTTCCAAGAGATATGAGTACATAACCTATATATCGAAAGGTAACGGGGTTACCTTGTGGTTATTTTGTGACACATTGGCACTGTCACAGAATAACCCACAAAGTCGACCTACCTTCTCCAGCCGCTAGATGTTGCATTTTTCTGTCTTCTAAAATACCACTGGGGAGCAAAAATTATTGACGATATGGAAAAAACTACCTGAAGGAGCAGATGCACGAATGTACGGAAGGACGAATTTCCATATCATCTCAAAGAACTGATCTCTGAACTGGAACTGGATGTCAAAAGTAATATGAAGTCAAAAGTAATCTGAGATTTCGGAAGACAGGAATTTTTCCTGTTTTCTGAATAATATCTAAGTTTACTTAGATCTTAAGGATAAGAACTAAGTTTTGCAGCGGTTCCCAAAGCAGTCCTTGAAGAAAGTCTGGGATAAAGGACAGAATAATATGTGGGCGAAGTCTTCATAGAAGAATGAAAAACAGGAGAGGGAAGAGGTGTCAAAAAGCCGGACCACCCAGAGACGCACAAAGTTGAATGCCCCGCCGGGAAAAAGTATCTGGTTTTCTGACGTCCAAGAAGCCAGCAAGAGCGAAGAGGCGATGAAATCCACCGGAAGGAAAAAGACAGAGAAAGGCTTCAAAGTCCTCCCGTAAGAAATCTCCACTCTTAGAAACGACAGAAGAAGAGACGAAAGACAGTAGTGAGGCCTTTTCTCTTCGAGAATCCGACGATAGCATGGAATTGTTCGAAGAATCGAATGGGCCAGACGTCGACAGTGCTCTGTTGTCGGTGATCACAAACAATACCAGAAACGTATTTGAACTAAACGGTACTAGTACTACCAATGCTTTCAAAGCGGGTGATTTTGTGGTTGTAAACTTCGAGAACCAGCTTTTCCCCGGAAAAATGACTGATGTCAAAGACGAAGGATACATGGTGAGCATTAGGGAGCGATCTAAATTATACTGGAATTGGCTTGCCCTGCCGGATGAAATTTTATACTTGAGGTTCTATATAGCATCGATCCCCTAGGCCAGTGGGTACCCGAGGGCTCTTTGATGTCAAATATTTAGATAAAGCAATCCAAGATTTTTAATATATATATATATATATATATATAATTGTGTATAAAGCTTTTAATAAATATTTTACTGCCTAACTTGGTGTCAAGTAGTTTTTCTTCTTGCATTTCAAGGCGAAAACACATATGTCACAAAGTAACCACTCGGCGAGGCAACTTTGTGACTCATTTTAACTTTAATTTCTCAACGGTAATTAAAGATCCGGGTTATCGCAATACATTACTACGTAGGGAAAGAATGTACCAATGTTTTGCAATTCTTTGTTTTGGGCTACATTTAAAACTGATTGGCTGGCACAGGAAAAAACTAATAATCCATCACAAAATAACTCCAAAGTAAATCTTACGGTATTTAAATTTTTTGGATATGTCTTACATTTTGCTGTATTACATTGTAATTTGTTTTCACTAAAGAGCACTAATTTTCACTAATATGTTTTTTACTTCCATTTCCTGATAAATCTCAATCTTTATGTACATACACATTCTATGAAATATCTTTTTTAGAATGTCCTTCCTCATTTCATTTTTCAGATAGCATTTATAAAGGTTTCACTGAAATGCTGATGACGGATCGCCTTTAAAATTTAAAATCCATCTCTGTGAAAATAACAACAATATTTTCACAGAGATGAGGGAAGAATAAAATGAATTATCTTAAATTTAATTGCAAAGTCTTTGTTTCTTTATATGTTTTTAATTTATGCTGTGAGGCTGAAGCTCATTTATGAGGAATCATTACATGACATGCTGTCGTCATGGTTCAGCACACGTTAGCGAAAAGCATCAAAACTCGAGTTTAATTCTCAGGAGTTTCTTTACGGTATATAGAATGACTAAAATTCTGTATTATATTTGAATGTTTATTATTAGGTTCCACCTAAGGAATTTTGCAGATTTTTGAAAAGTTTGCTCCAAAACAAATCGCCAAAGAAAAGTAACATTCATTCCAATAATGCCACAAACTGTTGTTTTATTAATGATGTAGAGAAAATTATAAGTTTTGATAATAAATATTTTATAAGTTAGCTATTTTATTCTGATAACTAAGTTCTAAATTCCTGAATAGCTCCTGTGATATCGTTTATTTGATATTTTAGTTGTTTTGTGGAAACTTTTGAGAGAATAATATCATAAAGTAACTACTCAAGTTTTTCTATTATCATTTTTTTTGTGGAGATTTTGCACCTCTGAATAGCGAATAACAAAAATTCAAGAGGAAAACTAAAGGTTTTACTTTGTACTTTTGCAGTGAAATAACTTATACAGAAACAGACCGTCTTTAAAAGAAAAAATAACTCTGTAATTATCTCGGAGATATTTCCCAGTCATGTTTTTAAAGTTTCCTGAAAGTTTGAAATTTGTTTTGTTTTTCTCTGTATTTGAATAAAGCTTTTATAAATTTATTTTTATGCCGTATGTCGAAATAGTTACAATTTTTGACATTAGATGGCCGAACGAGACCGTTTCCATGACTACTCGCTTACGGAAAGCGAGAACTTTTTTTAGTGTATTAAAAATTAGAAGTCGCTTTTTTCCTGTGTTTTGAAGTCGCTGTTCTTTTCTTCGTATCCTATTCTACATGTAGTCAACATGTCATTTATTCGTACGTCATTAAAAATACTTAAAAACGCAGTTTACATCCTATTTACTCATGTGTGAAGTATTCAATTAATAGTTTTAAAATGCTATCCACAACCTTTGGAACAAAGGTAAGACTAACTTCTCATTCTTTATATCCTATTCTTCAAGTATTCATTCATGTGGTCAGTCGATACCTGAGCTGTGATGTGTAAATATTAAATAGTATATATGTATAGATATAAACTTTAAATCGAAAAATACGGTTTACATACATTCTATATAATAAATCAAAACAGTAGTTATACTCTGTTATACAATTATAGAAAATGGCTCCTAAGCTTTCAAAGAATTTAGTTAAATTTGAATTCTTAGTTAAAGAGATCGAAACCTTTGAAAATAAAATTATAAACTGTGATCAAGAACAATCACGTATAACTGTATATAAAAAGAAAGTTGAGTCATTTCAACAGTCTCTAAAATAGGTATTTAATGAGTTGACACTGATCGAATGTGATGAGAAGTTTGATGAATATATTAGACATCAAGACAAATTATTAAATAGGGTCATTGACCTTGAAAGCCATTCTACAAAGCAATCGGAGAACGCAGGTTCGGAAAACCAAAATTTGAGAAATGATAAGCAAACTGTTCTAAAGTTACCGAAACTTGAAATACAACATTTCTTCGGTAATTCGGAAATGTGGATTTCATTTACGGAATTATTATAGTCATCAATTCTTAAAAATAAGTCATTAAATGAAATAGAAAAATTGTAATGTTTGCAATCATGTGTTCGTGGCGATGCCGTCAAATTAATTCTTGGATTTTCAATCAAAGCAGAAAACCTAAAAATCTGTTGGGATATACTATCGAAGAGGTATGAAAATGAAAGGCAGTTGGCATTGAGCCAAATAAATATGATATTTGGCGTGAAAGTAACGAAAGCTAATAATTCTAAAACGCTACTCGAGATCGTGGACACTTGCAATGAAGCGGTTAGAAATTTAAATACATTCGGGTTACAGTCAAATAAATTGAGTGATTTGATGCTAATAAATTTTCTAATTTCCAAAGTCGATGAAACAGTGAAACAACGGTGGGAATTAACGTTAGAAAATGACAAAATACCTGACCTGGAAGATTTCAAAGCTTTTATTGAAAAGGAGGCTAGAAGCTTAAAGAAGGAAAAATTCAGTAAGCCGGAATTCAGAAGGGTACAGAGTAAACCAATTGATATTGTAAAGAAATCTCATATAAATAATGTTCTTGTAAAATCCAATGAGTGTATTTTATGTAAACAAAAGCATGGGTTGCTTCAGTGAAAAACCTTTAATACTATTTCGGTAACTGAGCGTTGGAATACTGTAAATGAGAACAAACTATGCCAAAATTTCTACGCCAAAATCATACTCTTGCAACATGTCATATAGGCATGGGGTGTAAAAATTGCGCTGAAAGACACCATACTTTGCTTCATATTTATATTCCAAATGCTAACGACAATAGTGCTAATCCTATTGTTACGGTATCAAATAATTCTTATTCTGAATCCAATATGCAGTGTAATGTGTTATTATCCACAGCTATAATTAGAGTTAAAACTAAATCTGGTCAAATGATTAATTGTCATGCATTAATTGATAATGCAAGTCAAAATTCACTGATATCAAGGAAATGTGTTGAGCGACTTCAATTGCCATTAGAAAATACTATTCATCGTTTGATTGGCATAAATAACACTGCGGCAGAAACATCATTATTCTTAACTGAATTCGAATTCTCTTCAGATTTTTCAGCTGACTCATTTAAGGTAAATGCCTTAGTAGTGGCAAAAGTTACTACTTCCCTACCAAATTTTAACATTCAGAATAATAAGTGGCCACACATTCAAGGCCTTGTACTTGCTGACCAATCATTCTACATTTCAAGTGAAATTGATATTTTTTTGGGAGAAGATATTTTCTTATCATTAGTTAACGGTTCCCCAATAATGGGACCTAAAGGTACGCCATCAGCTTTGCCTACCAAATTGGAACATTTGCTATCGGGAATGGTAAATTCGCAACCTAATCAAAAATCTTCTCTTGTGTGTCACACACTGATGAACATAGAAAACACATTAAAGAATTTCTGGGAAATTGAATCAATCCCTAGATCAATCAAGTCTACTGATGAGGATGAAATGTGCGAATCAATATTTATCAAGTCTCATACCAACATTCAGAAGGAAGGTACGTGGCTAAACTTCCATTTAAAAGTAATTCTAGTCTAGGGGATAGTCAAGAAAAAGGCAATGAGAAGATTTTATTCACTTGAAAAGAAACTACTTTCAGACGAGCAATTGAAAAATCGACTGTTAGAAAGGAACAGAAGAAATGCTTAGACTGCTTCAAATTGTCAGCTAAGCCACTTTCCCAGATAATGGGCGATTTGCCTCCTTCAAGAATCAATGCCTGTTGTCGCAGACTCCATGGTTTACCATAGTTTTCACTCGTTGTTTGATTTACCTTTGTTGACTCCTGCTACATTTCGCGAGATAACTTTTTGATGTTTGGCAACACGCAATTAAATTTTGAGTTTTATTCTTTTCTTTTATTATTGTAATGTTAAAATATGGCGTCTGTTGGTGATATATTTTTCGGTCCCGTTTCTTACGGCGGGAAGTATGTAACTTTGATCTAAATTAATATATAAAGTTGTGTGTGTGTCATTAGTAATCTGAATTAAACTAATATTTCTCGATATTATATGAGTACCTAAAGAATAACATCACAGGATCTGTTTCATTTTAAAGGAGCTGCCCCGGGACAATGGAGGTAGGAATATTGCTTACCCTATAAGTTCGGTGTCACTTCCAAATATTTAATTTGAAAGTTGGGCGGAGGGACAACATTTTTTGGCATCCCTGCCGGGATGAGAGCTCTTTGAGATAGATATATAAGAAAGAAGAGATTTGTATAGATTTGGTTTAGAACTGAAGTTTGATATTAAAAAAAATAGTGTGACACACATAACCATTAATATGGCTGACGACGTTTTGACTAAGTTAAAAAAGAAACGTACTAGTATTAGATCATCAGTCGCTAAGAATATTAAAAGTATTGAAACTGAAGTTAATAATTCTGAAGTTTCTATAGACGTCTAAGAAGAACTTTTAGAACGTATAAGAATTTATTCTGATGAACTAAAAGCTATAAATATAGAAATAGAATCTGCTGTAGATCTCAAGGATTTAGATAATGAATTAAAAAGTCCCAAGATTACCCCCCAGATTACCAAGTCCCCAGATTACCAAGATAAGATAATAACATGGACATTTCGCGCAAAAAAGAAAATACGTGAGTTGTCAAAAAGTAATTCAATGGAAATTTCTACATCAAGTTCGTCTGAACTAAGAAACAACACTTTTGTAACGGAAAGGGCTAGTGTTAAATTACCGAAGCTTAGTATTAATCATTTTTATGGAGAGGAGAATCAGTGGCTCACGTTTTGGAATACTTATGAGACCGCGATACATAAAAATGAATCATTAGATAAAATTACTAAGTTTAGTTATTTAAGAACCAATTTAAAAGGATCCGCACTTGAATCAATCGAAGGTCTGGCAATAACACCAGCAAATTATGATACTGCCATAGATATTCTGTCATATCGATTTGGAAAAAAGAATATCTCAATAAATACTCATTTAAACAGTTTATTACAAATTCCACCATTGAAAAATGCAAGAGATCCTATATCATTTAGGAAATTTTTCGATCAAGTCCAAACTGAAATTAGAAGTCTCGAATCGCTTGGAATTAATTCTGATACGTATGGGAACCTTTTAACGCCTATGTTAATAAAATTATTACCTCCACATTTAATTTTTGAGTTTAATAAAGAAATTGGAGAATCCGATTATGAGCTTTGCAACCATACTTCCCCCGGAACCCAAAAGCTTTGGTTTCCCGGAAGCTGCCCGGCGTGTCATTTGAGGAACACAGATGATCGAGTTTACATCTCAGCAACTGAATGCAACGGAAAGGTCCCATGTAAATTATCACATCGAGAGCAAAGCAAACAGGAGTTGGCGACGAGACTATGAGTCGCACAAACCGAAATTTTTGGCGGAAGAGAGTAAAAAAATAAATAGAACAGTATTTACCGCGACATATCTACTAACCGTTGAAAAGTAAGAAAGTTGCTATCCGTGCATATTTTGTAATGAATCTTCACATGAATCGTCGAAATGTAAATTTGTTTTTTCACTGCCTTTGCAAAAAAGAAAAGATATTTTAATGGAAAAGGGTTATTGTTTTCGTTGCATAAGGCACGCTAATCATTTATCGAAAACGTGTAGAGCCCGAATAACTTGTAAATTTTGTTCAAAAAACCATTCTGACATTTTATGTTATGCAAATGAAAATAAAATGGCTAAAAGTGAACCTTTAAATAGCAATATGCTTAATGGTGATATTGATGATAGCGTACTTGCTAATAAATCATTTTCGAAGCAAGTGTTTTTGCAGACCTTAGTTGTGTGCGTAAGTGTAAATGGTTTAGATTATTACGTTAGAATATTACTCGACAGTGGATCTGTAAAATCTTATATCAGTAAATTCCTGGCAGTAGCTTTAAAATTAGGATGTTTAGGAGAAGAAACTGTTGTTCATGGTCTATTTGGCGGAATTGAGAAAAAGGAAGATCACAAAAATATTGCGTGAATATAAGTAATATGGATAAGAGTTTCTCGTGCGAGTTAGATGTTATGGATCAAGAAAGAATTTGTGTTGCGATACCTAAAATCAGTAATTCTGGGATTATCAATAATATTAAACAATCTGGCATTTTAGTAAGTGATATTTCTATTAACGAAAATACTTGCATGTATGAAAGAGATCCAAACGAAATACATATATTAGTTGGCGCTGACTTTGCAGGAAGATTGTTCACCGGTAAAATCAAGCAAATATCTGAGGGACTGGTTGCCATGTATACTCGTTTAGGCTGGACGCTGATGGGAGATTCTGGAGGAAAAACTAGATGCTGTGAGACTCTGCTCTCTCTACATATTAGTGATTTGGTTATCCCAGAATTATGGCAGTTAGATACAATAGGTATTTGAGATTCTGGGGAAAATCAGTCTAAAAAGGAATTAGAAGAGGCAGCGAAATTACATTTTCTTCAAAATGTTAAAAGAGATCACGAAGGCCGTTACGAGGTAAATTTACCGTGGATAAAAGATCACCCTCCTCTTACTAGCTGCAGAAAGATAGCAGAAAAAAGACTTGTGAATTGCATCAAATCATTAGAAAGGATCCAAAAATTACGCGACTACGAAGAAGTGTTTAATGAGTGGGTGAAAGAATATATAATTGAAAATGTTGAATCCTGTCTAGAAATAGCCGAAGAACATTATTTACCCCACAGATTATTTAAGAAAAACTCAACCACTAAGAGTCGCCCAGTTTTTGATGGATCTGCGAAGGAAAAAAATTCTCCATCGATCAACGAATGTTTGGAAAAAGGCCCGAATCTCATTGAGCTTATACCCTCTATAATAAATAGGTTTCGATACGGTACATTTGGGGTAATTGCGGATATAAAGAAAGCTTTCCTGCAGATTGGGCTACAAGAACGTGACAGACCATTTTTAAGATTTCTTTGGAACGAAGAGGGAAAAAACGAAAACCTGACTGTTTATCAACACAAAAGAGTAGTATTCGGGATATCATCTAGCACATTTCTTTTAGGGGCCACTTTAGAATTCCACTTAAAGAATGTTCCAAACCATTATTGGGAAACTGCACATACTCTCTTAAAGTCATTTTATGTAGATAATTTGGTATGCTGTGTTAATAGCAAAGAAGAATTGAATAAATTGATTGCTGAATCGCAAGCTATTCTGAGTGAGGGCAAATTCGAACTCCGAGGGTGGGAGCACACTCCGACTTCCTCCGAGCAAGTTACGGTCAACCAAAAGATTGCTCCTGTGTTAGGATTGAACTGGATACTGAATGAAGATTCTCTAGCCATCGATCTGAAACCCTTTTCCGATGAAGAAACAGTGGTAACTAAAAGGAAAATTCTTTCAGATGTCCATCGAATTTTCGACCCGATAGGCTTTACCTGTCCCGTAACGTTGCAGCCTAAAATACTTTTGCAAGAATGTTGGAAGAACAAAGTTACGTGGGATGCAGAACTCCCTATGTCAACGAAGAAAAAGCTCGAGCGATGGAAAAACGAGTTGATAAATTTGCCGAAACTCAGAATACCAAGATATCTTTTAACAGACTTTCAACAAGAAGCTGATCTGTCCTTGCACATCTTTTTCGATGCTAGTAAATTAGCATACGCAACCTGTGTTTTCTTGAGATGTCAAACAGATAAAGACACAACATGCCAGCTAATTCAAGCTAGAAGCCGAGTAGCTCCACTAAAACAGATATCTATCCCTAGATTGGAGCTTTTAGCGTGTTCAATTGGAGCTAGATTAGTTGACACTGTTAAAACCGATATGAATATTGAGGATGTACCTACGACATACAGGACAGATTCTATGAACGCGTTGTGTTGGATAACAAAAAATGACAACTGGGCCACATTTGTTTACAATAGAGTTCGAGAAATCAAAAAGTTAACTAAATCGGAAGATTGGCGACATATTGCCGGACCCCTGAATCCAGCAGACCTTCCATCCAGGGGATGTAGTACAGAAGAACTGTTGAAATCTCGTTGGTGGGAGGGACCTAGTTAGTTGGCATTACCCCCTAAAGAATGGCCAGTATCTGAAGTTGTTCCGAACACTAAAGTTGTTAATTCTGAAAAGAGGAAGACTGTTACTTCTGCCATGAATTCAGAAAAAAATAAATTTAAATTCTTCGAGGATATATCATCCTTTGGTAAAATTACAAGAATCATGGCCTATGTTCTACGATTTTCTGGAAATTTAAAGATAGGTCAAAACGACCGAAAGAAAGGAAAACTGGAAGTTGCCGAACTCGAAGAAGCAGAAAAGTTAATTTTGAAAGAAATACAACTAGAAAGTTTCAATAAAGAGAAACAGCTGAATTTGCATGTTATAAAAGACGATGAAGGATTGTTAAGAGTTGAAACTAAAGCTGCTTCAAGAAAAGATTTACAAACATTCAGATTTCCGATATTACTGCCAAGTAAACACCAATTAGTGAAAAAGTTAATTATGGAAAAGCACATAGAACTTGAGCATGCTGGTACACAAACATTAATGTCGAATCTCAGAGAGAATTACTGGATTATCAAGAGTAGAAAAACAATTCGTCAGGTAATTGGAAGCTGTATAAAATGTAAGAGGTTTTCGGTTCGCCCATTAGAAACTGACAGTGTTTCTCTTCTAGAAGATCGTGTGAGAGATGCAGCAGTATTTGAAGTCAGTGGAGTTGACCTATGTGGTCCACTATTCTTGAAGGAAGACAAGAAATGTTGGATAGTTCTCTTTACATGTGCGATCTATCGAGCTATTCATCTGGAGATGGTGTCTTCTTTGTCGACTGACAGTTTTATCTTAGCTATACGCCGATTCATCGCAAGAAGAGGTCGTCCAACTACAATTTATTCGGACAATGGAAAAAATTTTATTGGCACCTACAACGCACTAAAAGCCATTGATTGGAATAAAATTGAAGATTTCGCAATTAAGAAGAAAATTCAGTGGAAATTCAGCCCTCCATTTGCTCCTTGGTGGGGAGGGTTTTGTGAGAGATTAGTAAGAATGTTGAAGAACGTACTCAGAAAAGTACTTGGAAAAGCATGTTTAAATGAAGAGGAATTAGTCACCATATTTTGCGATGCAGAAAGCCTGATTAACTCCAGACCTCTCACTTATTTATCAGAGGATCCTGTAGATTTAGTAGCACTTTCTCCGTCAATGTTCCTTCAAGAAATTAAAGAAATTGGTGTACCTGACTTTGATATAATTGATTCTAAGAAGTTAGAAAAAAGATTTATTTATAGAATGAAGATTCGCCAAGATCTAAGAAAAAGATTTAGAAACGAATATTTAGGTTTGTTGAAAGATTATTCAAAAGTTCGTAAGGAATCATTGATTAAAGAAGGAGATGTCGTGTTAATTGGTGATAAGGATGTAAAGAGATTTAATTGGCCTTTGGCTAAGGTTGTAAAGACTTATCCAGGTAAAGACGGAAGAATTCGTGTGGTGGAAGTAAAGACTCATTTGGCACCTTCATGAAACCTATCCAAAGACTTTATCCGTTAGAAGTCAACATATCTGATACATGTAACATTCGTGCAATTCCTCATTCTCGATAGGGACGAACTTTAAAACTTCCCCAGAGACTCGATTTTTAAGACTTTTTAACGAGTCAATTGTTTGAGTTTTCTTATTGATATTAAAAAACTCAAAGGTGGGAGAATGTCGCAGACTCCATGGTTTACCATGGTTTTCACTCATTGTTTGATTTAGCTTTGTTGACTCCTGCTACATTTCGCGAGATAACTTTTTCATGTTTGGTAACACGCAATTAAATTTTGAGTTTTATTCTTTCCTTTTATTAATGTAATGTTAAGATACGGCGCCTGTTGGTGATATATTTTTCGGTCCCGTTTTTTACGGCGGGAAGTATGTAACTTTGGTCTAAATTAATATATATATATATAAAGTTCTGTGTCATTAGTAATCTGAATTAAACTAATATTTCTCGATATTATATGAGTACCTAAAGAATAACATCACAGGATCTGTTTCATTTTAAAGGAGCTCCCCCGGGACAATGGAGGTAGGAATTTTGCTTACCCTATAAGTTCGGTGTCACTTCCAAATATTTAATTTGAAAGTTGGGCGGAGTGACAACACCTGTCATGCTTTCTTACAAGTGGGTGTCGATTTTGCAGGTCCAATCATCACTAAATGCCAACATGCTCGGAAGACCAGTAATTTCAAGTCCTATTTGTGCCTATTCATTTGTATGTGTACTAAGGTGGTACACCTTGAACTGGTGTCCACCTTATATTCCTCCTCATTTCTTGCGGCACTTAGACGTTTTGTAGCCCGTCGGGGTTACCCTGCAGACATATTCTCTGATAACGGAACCAACTTCGTGGGAGCTTCCACTTATTTAAAGTCATTATTTCACCTGCCGAGAGATCCCTTCATTCAAGATTATTCATCCCAGCGGAACATTACTTGGCACTTCATTCCCTCTTACTCACCAAATTTTAGAGGGGTTTGGGAAGCCTCTATCAAATTGGCTAAAAATCCTTTACTGAAAACTTGCAGAGCTGCCTTACTGAACTTCGAAGAGATTTCTACGTTGCTGTGCCAAATTGAAACATGTATAAATTCAAGCCCACTTTATCCCATGTCAGCTGATCCCATGGACTTTCAAGTATTGACGCCGTGTCATTTCTTGATCGGTTGTCCTCTCCTTGAACTTCCTGAACCTCAAACTACTAATTATGTTCGTAGTCTTCATTCCAGATGGTCTTTGATCCTCCAGCTGAAGGAAAAATTCTGGCAGCGCTGGCAAACATCTTATCTCCACACTCTCCAACAGCATGCCAAATGGATGCATCGTCATCATCATGACCTTCAACCTGAAAATCTCGTCCTTGTGAAGGAGCCCTCCTCCATCGCCATTCGTTGGACGGTTGGCCGCATTACTGCCATTCATCCTGAGACCGATGGGGTTACCCGAGTAGTATCCAGACAGACAGCCAAAGGACTTCTTTCCCGACCTGTGTCTCAGGTGGCTATCCTGCATGTTCAAGATCCGAGTACTTCCCCCCGCGGGAGTATGTCGAAATAGTTACAATTTTTGACATTAGATGGCGGAATGAGACCGTTTCCATGACTACTCGCTTACGGAAAGTTAGAACAGTTTTTTAGGTAAGACTAACTTCTCATTCGTTATATCCTATTCTTCAAGTATTCATTCATCGTAGAATAACCTAGCAACCATAAAAATATTCTCTGTTTTCTTGGTTCCCCTCAAAAGTTGACACAAGGAAAGATGAAGTTAATTTTTCTCTATTCCGCCATTTAATTATTTTATTGGTGAATTGCATTGAAAAAAATCATTGCTTGATTGGCCCTCTTTTAAGAAAGAATAAGCATTGCAAAATAATATAATTTGCCGGTAAACGTTTTAAAAAAAGTCATTTAAAGAAATCAGAAAGCATATGAGAAAAAATATTGGTAAACTTCAATAAAAGAAATTAAATATTAAAGTGTGGTAATCCGATTCATCGATTCGACTCCTCTGACACTTGACTATCATTTAATATTATTATTTATTTCAAATTTGGAATTGTTCATTTAGTTCGGTAATAAAGTATAAGATTCAATTGTTTCTCAGATGCTTTAAGAAAGCTTAATATTACCATTAATTTTAATAAATTTATAAATGGTAATTAGATTTTAATTTATATTTTGTTGCCTTAAAGTGAGCAAACCGAATCTCATTGAGGAGAGATTAAAGGGAACTTTCAGCATATCAATGCTAAAGGGCAATTTCCCATGCGAGCGGAAAGCTTTTATAGATGGATTACTCAAGAAAAGTGCTTTGTAGGTAAAGACATGGTAAGGACGCATGGATAAGAACACAAAGGACGGGTTTTAATTAAGATAACCCTCCGTAATTGGTATTGTCCACATGGGAAGAATATTTTAGCGTGATATATTTTCTAAAAGAAGAAAGGGATTCAATACTTTTCTATTCTCGCTTCCGTTTGAATGTTTGATCCTTTATCGATATGTCTTCCAGAATATTGTTTCTAAAAGAGGAGAGAGATTTCAATTTAGATGAACTTACATAATGGCGATATTACAAGACGGAAGTATGTTTTCCGTGATATTCTTTTTAACTGCGAGTGGTTTTAAATTTTATATTTTAGTACGTTTGAGATTTCATCGATAGGACCTCCCTAATATTTCTTCTAAAAAGGTTGAAAGATAATACGTAAGATGAATTTCTGTAAAGTATTTTTATGATACTTTTAATGACAAGAGTACAAAGATTTTAATGTTCTTAAATTTCTTTTGAAAACTTCAATATTTAATCTTTTAGAGACATATCTTCCCTAATAGAATTTGAAAGAGAGACGAGACATTTTAATGACTCCGAATTTCCCTAAAGGCGACTGTCGACAAGGGAAGGATATTATGGGTATTGTACCCAAAGATAGTATCATTACCATGATATTCTTTCTGAGCGGAAGTGCATCTTTTTAATGTTACCGTAGAGGAAGGCCAAACAAAAATACTTAGATATAAAACTCGTCAGCTGTCGGAAGAGGAGATCATGGCCCGATGACTTGTAGCGACGCTGTTTAGAGACAATGGCCCTTGAGGACATATCAGGACCTGTTGACGGTTGCAACACTACGGATACATTAAAAAGGGAAGATATATTTGAAAGGCATTTTCCAATTCTTAAGGGTAAGAATCTTCCAAAGTCAAAAATTATCGGAAAGATATTTTCCAATAATTTCATATTCGAGCATCTTTTCTTTGACCGAAATGATTGCTACTAAAGTACTCTGTTAACAATGATGTAGTTCTACGAAGGGAAAAAATAGTTATATTTTATTTCTTACTTTTTCAAGAAGTCTAGTGCAAAGCGTTTGTAAAAGCTGAATCAGTTACTGCCAATATTAGTCTAACGAAAATTTCAGAAAAACTCCCTGATTTTTATTTCTATGCTAATTTTTGAAAAGTCTGTTTTTATCTTATTTCTATTTTAACCAACCCATTCCCCATAGTTAAAATGTTTAAATAGTTTAATGATTTAAAAGTGACTTTTTGACAGAAAGGATATTTCATGGGCTCACTTACCTAACAGTTTTATTTCACTATGAATAAATGGTAAAACAAATCCAACTGCCTATCAAAGATTCGAATAAAGCTAAAAAATAGTTAATGTTACAGTGGGAAAACGTTTTCTAGGCTTACACAGCACTAATCCTAACTCTAAACTCAATACGAAAGTGTATACAACAATCTTATACATAACGTCTATAATTGACCTGACCGGTTTGATTTGTTACCTGCCTTCAGCAATAACTTCGTCGATATCAAATCTCGGGTTTCTTTTCAGCGAGGAAGAGTTATCTCTCTACAGTCTACAAGTTTCTGCATTCTGACAACACTGTGCACTCACTTCTGACTTTGAAACAAGTATTCAACTTTTCCCCCCTTCAACTTTCAACTGTGGAATTTCAACTTTGTCATAATTCGAATTTTTAGGGGCCTATTTTTTTTTCTCGTCTCATACTTTTCCTGAGAGTGAAGAAGTGATCGTGAGAGTGAAATGAGGCTTTGTGAAAAGTTTGCAAAATTGCGATAGGGAAGGAAACTTAAACTGGTTAGCAATGGAGATGTTAAAATATTTCAGAATGCCATGAATTAGCATTGGGGAGTTAGTTGATTTATTTACTGGAAAAGATACCAAGCCAATATATTTCAACTAAACGTGAGTTGTACATACATAGACGAAAATATCCTCCTCCCCTACACACTCACACACTTGTTTACTCTAAATAGAGCACCACGCGACCTGTTCTGGAGTTTTGGCACTGGCCTGGTTGACAACAAAGAGGAACAACATAGGGCGTGATAGGAAAGAAAAATGCAAGAAAAAATTAAATCTTTTTTAATTCAAATAATTCATGATCCCCTTAAAATTCTTTCCAGCCTCAGCTCTCAATGTGGACAAGTACAAATATCACTATAACCCCCCAAGTATTGCTGTAATTTTCTTGAAATTTTGTTTGGTAATCATGTGAAGTTTTCAGTGCGGTATATCAGTCTTTTAAAGTACTTTCTCTTTTTGTAAAAGCTTCTGAAACATAAAGATATCATTTAAGTAATCATTATAAATTAATGTGCATTGGTTCATTTACATATGAAGGCTACATAAAGATCTGCATGTACCTAAATAAAATATTTTGAAGCACTTTACTGGTTCACTTAAAAATATATTTTGTTCCATAAGCAAAGTAGTTTTACTTTTTCCCTGAAAATCTTATCTGAGTTTGATTGTTATGAACATAAAAATCAATAACTATTGGACAATCTCGAATAGCAAAGGTTTCAATCTCCATGTCCATCTGTAAAAAAAGTTTTAAAAGACAGATGAAATAAACCATGAGAAAAACTTTTAATTTCAAAATAAATTAATAACTGCTAAGTATTATGTTAAACGTTGATAATGGGAAAAATATTTAAAAAATTATTTTTCCCAAGAATGAATTAAATAGCATTGTTTACGATGAATGGATATTTTACTCTAACAATAAAGAATTAAAATAGGTAAATGAGAGAAAGTGATGTTTTCCTTTGTTCCGAGATTACATTTAAGCCGTTATTATAAATAAGTGGTATCATATTCATGCAATCACGTTCGTTTCAGAGACGTTAATTTTAATAAGTTTCATTGAGATTATAAGCTTTTTATTGTTCAATCTAAACATTAGATTCAGGAAAAATAATAATATGTCATGACGGAAAATTACTTTTTTATATGCCGCTTTTATAAATACTTTTTTTTTATAAAGAAATTATATTTAAATATTCCGCTATTCTGGAAAGTCTGCAAATTCTTTGTATTGAAATATACAAATCATTTGATATTCGGCCTCAAAGAACATATATAACTGACACACGTCAGAGGTTCACCTAAACTGAATTCCTGTTGAACTTTTTTTACAATTGTTGGGGACTTATGGAACACTGTAATTTTTATATAAGGATGCTTCAACGATGAAGTAGAAGAACTTTTGGACAACCAGATAGGCTTCATGACTGGATAAGGTTTGAAGGTTGATAACAAGAGAGAACAATCCTGCCTAATGTCTAACAGACATCGTTTAATATTCTCTTCTTGAAGCAGAGGAGAATAGTATTTGTGTTTGGAGGAAAAATTGTGGTTATAGAAATGTTCCCCTAGCATAATGTCATATGGAGATATCACGTATACACCAGGGGATAACCTATCAGGAAAGTTGATCCACGCATTAAAAGTGTAAATTAATTACTTATCAATGTCGTTAAATTTGCTCATCTTCTCCATTTCTCAAGTTTTCCAGTGGGTCCTTTAAACTTATAAGCAATTTTTAAAGGGTCTCACAAGAGTTTTTACGGTGAGGAACTGACAGCAAAACAATATTGACAACAACTGAGTACAATAACTCTGTATGACATTTTTACTGTAAAATAACACCAATCAAGCTAATAAGAAAAGAAGGAAAGCAACATTTGCAAGGCAAAGGTGGGATACCTTACAGAGTTTGACCTAAAAGTAAAGAAGCCTAAAGCTTCCGTGAAATAAAATTCGCTTAGGGATCTGATTAAAATATTTAGTTAAAACAAATTAAAGAGACAACAGATATTTATCCGAAGATAAAATTAACAAAGTTTAAAAATGTGAGTCAACTTTAATTAAGAACATGCGTTAAACAAGAGATAACATAAAAGAAACAAGTATGACTTATACTGTAAAAGAAAGCAACAGCTTAAAACTGTTAGATTGAAAAATACCATTTTGGTAATAAAAAATGCATAAATTACTTCAAGTTTTGAAAAAAAATCTTTATTTTCTTAAGAAATATTATACAACAAACACGCGGATTATAATACTCGTGTGTGAGAAAAAAAACCTTCCTTAATTAAGCTTTTTACATATAACAGTTGGTTATAAACCTCAGTTAAAAGGGGATGTAATTGATAACCGTGAAAAAGTAATATTTTAAGAAGTAATAAAACTTTAAAAATGTTTAACAACGATGGAACTATAAAATAAAACGCTAATATATTCTCAAACTACTTTACAATGCAGAAAATTAATGTTATATTTTTAAACAATGGAAACATTTAAGAACATAAGCATGCAACCAATAAACCTTGCATCAGTGGGAAAAATCCTATGTTGAAAAATGGGTGTAAAACTATTGTTTAGGGAAGTTTCAAATTTTTTTGAGATTTTAGCCCTTTGTACATAGAACAACTGAGATAGGAACTGGCTGATTTACTTCCGATTATTTGAATTTTTCTGGAGATGTTTCAGGTTTTCGAGAAGGTTGTTCAGATTTTAAGGTTTTTTCATCCTATTCTGGAGGTGAAATTAAAGTGCTTCTTGAAATCATTTGATAAGAAAACTCAGGAATATTTTAAAGTAATAAACTCACGTTATAGGGGTTTTAGACGTTGGGCTTTGGTGTAAATCAATAGAATTGAAATTTGAGTCTGACGGGGAAATTTTTGACTGACTAACGAACATATTACAAACTGTCGCGTGAGATAAAGTTTTGAAATTTATGTACCATGTAACGAAATATCAAATCTTTCGGAGGTAACAAACTTTATTCGGATTTGATTTTGAAAAAATTGCTGTAAAAACCGCTTGACTGAAATGAGAACCAAGTGGCTATTTACGGAACACGTCCCTTCGTTTATCCAACTCACAAATACATTGATATTATTTTTCATGTTGAAGTTCATAAAGATTTAATTCATATTTAACTTAATATTTCCTTGTTTTAATCAAAGAGTAAACGTTATTTTCAGCGAGTTATTATGATTGGAAATCTTTTGCGATTTAATATCCATTTAAGTATTAGCATACAAACATTTTAATTTAAAGTTCCTTAACTGTAATTTTCTCTTTCAGTTCGTCTAAGACACTGAACGAAACCTTCAAAGATAAGTCTTTCTCTTAATATAAGCAGTTAATTTTAAGCAGTTCAAATGATTTTGAACATTTATATCTATATCAATCATTCGATCTTTCTATCCATCAATCTATCTATCTTTCTATCTCTCTATCTCTCTATCTATCTCTCTATCCATCTACCTATCACTCTATCTATATTTCTCTCTTTCTCTCCCTCTCGATCTATCTATCTACACACATAACACACACACACACATATATATATACAGCGTGGTCCAAAAATATCGAGCGCATTTTATGTTTGAAAAAAAAAGAACAAAATGAAGTATGTACATGTTTATTGTTTTCTTAGAAGGACAATTTAAAACAGTTTTATACAACATAATTTTAAACATAAAATAGATTCCACATAAGCTGGTAGATGGTGCGACAACATTTCGAAAGAAGAATTTACTAATTGCGTCAGTCTGTAAATAGTTACCATACAGGATAAAGCAATGTTCCATGAAAGAAAATCCGTTGTAACTCATTTTGTTCTTTTTTTTTTCAAACATAAAATGAGCCCAATAATTTTGGACTACCCCAGGGTGGACCAAATTTGAAAAAAAAAAGAACAAAATGAGTTACAACAGATTTGCTTTCATGGAACCACAAAACGCACATTGCTTTTTCCTGTACGGTAGCCATTTGCAAAGTGACACAATTGCTAAATTTTTCTTGCGAAATGTTGTCGCGCCATCTACCGGCTTATGTAGCAGCTATTTAATATTAAAAATTTTGTTGTGTACAACTGTTTTAAATTGTCTTTTCCAAGAAAACAATAAACATGTACGTGCATCATTTTGTTCTTTTCTTTTCAAACATGAAATGCTCCCAATAATTTTGGACTACCCCAGGGTAGTTGAAAACAAATGAGAAAACAAAACAAAATGAGTTACAACGGATTTGCTTTCATGGAACCACAAAACGAACATTGCTTTTTCCTGTACGGTAGCCATTTGCAAACTGACGCATTTACTTGCGCTTTTCTTGCGAACTGTTGTCGCGCCACCTACCGGCTTATGTGGCAACTATTTAATTTTTAAAACTTTGTTGTGTAAAACTGTTTTAAATTGTCTTTCCAAGAAAACAATAAACATGTACTACCTTATTTTGTTCTTTTTCTTTCAAACAGGATATGCGCTCAATAATTTTGGATCACCCTGTATATATATTTCCATAGTTATATCTATCTATCTAGCTATTTTCTCTCTCTCTCGCTTATATATTTGAGCAAAGTGCAGTGTTAAAAATAATATGACAACACTTATGAAAGGCCGATATTTTTAGAGTGAAAATAAAGAAATCAAACCCAACATTAGCCCATATATGCGATGTTAAACCTTAATCACTATGTCGTGAATAAGGTCACAGCGCTCACAGACATTGATAACTGGGTTCAGGCAGACACGAATTATTTCACGTTGCTTTGACTTACTAAAGTTTTATGAGGACTCACATTTCAAGTACCTGTGAACCTATATAATGGATATCGATTGCGATTTAATATACATATGGATATATGTACTTCTTTCTCCTCATTAAATATCTGAAATATCTTTTCTTATCCTTTTCAAAATATTTTTGAAGAATAACAAATTTGATAGGCAGGAACATATTTTTTATGCTTATGTTTGTCGGAAAAACGTTTATGAAGAGTGGCACTACCTTCGAAAAGGATTATTCAGAAAAGAAGGATTCGTGCTTTCTCTTTCATCAAGAGAAAATGTAAAATCTCTCTTAGAATGACGCCTTCTGCCTAGCACTTTCCATTTACTTCACGGTCGAAAACAGTTGCAAGCTGTTTGATTTCTTATTTGATATTTTGCACGTAAACTTTGGAAACTTTTAATGGGGAAAATAAATTATAAGATTTGTACACGCAAAGGTTGAATTGATAAAAACACATAAACATTCTTGTCTAATGATTTATTATAGTGAAGTTTTCTTTGCTGCAGGATACATTGATTTTGTGCTCTATGCTTAACAAACTAATGACCTGAGTGCTTCCTGCCTGTTTAAGGGGGAGGAAATTGGATAGACCCGGAAGAACTCCGTATATTCATTCTCTTCAGCTGAGTACCAAATAATCGATTTCACGTTTCAAATGCAAGTCTCTTGAAATTATTTATTATAACAACAGAGATGTTAAATGCACACAGGACTTTGATAAGATTCAACTGGTGATGCAAATTAATGCTCAATATTACACTAGATTCGCAGAGATAAATGATAGTAAGTGAGATTTTCAATGTTGGAAATAAATGTATTTTACTCGTAAGAGCAAACAGTAAACTTCTCTTTTTTTACCTAGCATAATTACATTTTTTGTTGAAATTACAAATAAAACGTGTTAACTAATAAATTAAATTATTATATTTCTTAAATTGTTATCAATGCATAAGAAAGATATTTTAAGAAACAAGTATGGAAGTATAATGTATCATTATTTAAAAAAAAAGATTTTTGATGGCTTGTAGGGTTCGCGTGTTGCTCAGATGCACATTTCTGGAAGCAGCGCTGTACATGCCAGCCAAAGTGAGTTCGGCGCAGGTGTTTGATCTATTTAAAGGGCAAACGCGTTCATGCAGAAATATGTGTTTCAATATTCTGCACCAGTACAATTAATTAGTGACAATGGCCAACAATTTGTAAGTAAGATATTTGAGGATATGTGTGAAAAGTTAAACATAAAGCACTGCAAAATGGTCACATATCGAGCGCAATCTAATATTGCGGAGCGAGTAAATCGAAATATTGTGCGGATGATCGCAGCTTACATTGAGAAATACCACCAAAATTGGGATAAGTATATTCAAGAATTTACTTATGCACTTCGCACGGCTCAGCACGACTCCACGGGAAAAACACCAGCAGAAGTTTTTTTGGGACGAAAATTAATGACACCCTTAGATCGAATGTTTTTTGTACAGCAGCGAGAGGCTGAATTTCAAATGAAAGATATAGAACAGTTATTACACGAAACGCGTAAATGCAATGATGCCGCTCGAAACACCCAAAAGAAATACTATGATACCAAAAGGCGAGAAAATAATGTTCAAGTTGGAGATTGGGTACTCATAGCAACACACCATTTATCTAGTGCTCAAAAGCATTTTGTAAGTAAATTTGCACCAAAGTTTGAGGGCCCATATCTAGTGCAAAGTTCCCGAAATAACGTTCTGACGATTCAAAAGCACGGGAAGCAGATCGCGGTAAATGTGGATCAGTGTCGAGTGTATATTAATCGACAAACCATGGTGGATTTAGATCAGAAATTAGAACAAAAATCGAAATCTACACAAAGTTCTGAACTCCAGGGTCAAAATGAAGCAGGCCCCTCAAAATCGCTAAAACGTGTTGCAGACACACCGATTGAGAATTCCGAAAAGAAACAGAATCCGCATTTTCAAAATGAAGCAGGCCCCTCAAAATCGCAAAAACGTGTTGCAGACACACCGATTGAGAATTCCGGAAAGAAACAGCAGAATCCGCATTTTCAAAATGAACATAGACCTCCACAGTCATGCTTGAAACGGAAACATGAAAACGGAGATCAGACAGCAAAAAAAGTCCAATTTAGAATCCCAGGGCCGCACATAAGGGGAAAACGAAAGTTTTCAAACGGTAATGCAATTCCAGAAAAAAAAATGCAAGAAGAAAGAGGGTCCAGCAAAACCCTATTTTTTACACATCCAAATTTAATCCAAGGAATGTGCGACGAGAAACAATTGACCGGAGAATACCGACCGGCAGTTATACAGATCAAAGTTCAGGGCCCACACCAGGACCCCCGAAATCCAGCAGCCATAACACTCAGAAGCAACCGCCTCAGAAACGGCAGTTGGCAGACGGTGTATCGGGGCAATATGAAAAACAACCATGGTACGAACTCAGAAAGAGAAGGGCGAAGACGCAGATTGGGACTTCGAAAAGGAAACAACGCATTTCAGCGGTTATTCCAAACAATAAACAACACCGAAAAGGCAGAATGGCTTCGGGAAAGTCTAGACGGAAGCCTCAAATCAGGAAGGAACGATTTAGGCCACATTCTGATGTTCGATGGATAGCTTGGTTGGATACAGTGCGAGCCCAGATGTGTGGTGATGTATCAATTCAACATTATTGATTTTCAGATTGGAGCCGGACTTCAGAGACTTCCAAAGTCGAACTTTTTTTTGTGAAAATACATTAATAGTAAAATACCTTGGGACGCAGCTCTGATATTTTGAGTAATCAGTGCTCTGAGTCTATATTGATATAATTGATTTTGTTATACAATCTGAATTCTGATTGGTATGTAATAACTTTAATGATGGCTTTGTAATAATTTTTGACGCGAGGTATTTTCAAAAAAGTGTCATGTGGAACTCTGGAATTGTAGTAAGTGAAACTTGTGATAAGAATGTAATTTTATGGCATAAAAATGTAAAATTTTTGAATATATTGTGATTCTATTGCATAAAAATGTAATTTTTTTTAGGAATATAATGTAATTTTGTATCAAAGTTTGACTTGAATGTGTAATTTTGCTTGCGAGATATTTGATGTTGAATGCGTATTTCGAATTGTAATAATTAAGGTTAAACACGTGTCGTCACTAAGCTGTAATATCCCCTCTCTCAGAGCGATCAAGGTCACACAGAGGAATTTGCAATTTAACCTCGGAAGAAAACCATGGTCTCTTAAATTGTAAATCCCCAACGGCTCTCTGACACGGGCCGACACATTTAACTAATTGATCCCTAACAACACTTGCGCGCGTTACACATTCCACGCATAAACAGATTGCTTTAGTAGTATAAATAGATATATAGATTGTTTTGTTAGGTATTTGTAGATGTATTAGAATTGGTAAATATTTACATGTATTGTATTCAACTGACTGTACATAGCAGACATTTCTTTACATTTCTGACATTTGTGATGTCATGTCTGAAAATTTTTTTTTAAGTATCCTTAGAACTTGAAACTGGAAAAAAAAAATAAGGCTTTTAGTGTCAGCCTTGCCTAGATTTAAATGGCATTATATTGAGATCCCGGACAGAAATGATTAATGAACTAAATTTAGGTATCTTATATAACACAATTTAAATTCTGAAGTATCAAGAAAGTATATGCCTAATTTTCACTTTGTTTTACTTATACAACTAATAAAATGTTAATACTATGTTTTGTTTGTACAGTTGAGAAAACTAACAAGTGAAATACAATTGAAAATTGAAATGTGCAACTGTTCAGTTAGAAATGCTTAGAAATTGAAATTGTAGTTTTAGAATGTTTAAGATTGCAGGTGAATTATATATTTTGGTGCAGGAATAAGGTTACTATGAAACTTGTATTTTGGATGTCTGAACGGGATTCCGGTCAGTCAGACATGAGTGCAGCTCTACGTTTAAATTAGATTATTTTTTGTTTAAGTAGACGGAGGTGTACTTGCAGTGAGGGATACCAGGAGGAAGAAGTGCTGGCTACAGAATGAGATGGACGCACCAGCAATTGCCAGGGAGCCGAAGGACAAATTCCGATGAAATGCTGCCGATCACACTATACGGCAGAGAAGGGCTATTATTCATTTGAGTTAGTTTTTCCGGGATTCCAGCTATGGACTCCGAATTAAGAACAACCTGCCGATGATGAAGTGCAGAGACTTTTTGTAATAAACTTTACTTCTAGGTTATGTTACTCAAGACGAACGAATGTTAAAAGGGGTAAGGAATCAGTTCAGGCAGAGAGTAGTTTCTAGGGGAATGTAGGAAATTGCATAGATTCCCAATCGCGTGGGGAGTTTTATTAAAAATCCGCGCCCGCACCCCGTTAAAGGGGTGGCGGTCTAAATTTTTTTGTTGGGTCAGGGAGAGTGTAGGGTTCGCGTGTTGCTCAGATGCACATTTCTGGAAGCAGCGCTGTACATGCCAGCCAAAGTGAGTTCGGCGCAGGTGTTTGATCTATTTAAAGGGCACACGCTGAGTTGGCAAGAGCCCAAGACTTTAGTAGCGATACGAGAGAGAGCGAGGCAAGCTTGATGGAAGGTGATAGCGGTGTTTAACTGATAGAGCGTGTATTGGTATTTAGCCGAGGTGGCTGCACGACTTCGAGAATTAGCTCAGAGCCGAGGTGTACGTGTATTGTTAGTAAATGCCTACTCTGCCTGAGGGATTCATTGCGACCTTTAGTTTCTTAGTACCATGGGTTGCGGTACTGTTGTGTATTATTTTGGAAGCCCCAAGTCTGTATATGTTAGTCTGCCTCTACGTAGAGAATAAAGAAGTTATTCAGAAGTAGCCCTCGTACTTTATAATGTGCCTGGACCGTTAGAGATATATAAAAAGAAAGGAAGAACCACATAGGCTGAGATAGTGTTGTAAACCTTTTTGATAATTTACATTTTTCTTTAACGATTTCAACTTGAGAGGGAAAAATAGCTACAGGTGATTTACCGTTTATTTATTGATAGTTGATGTGAATGTTCAATCGCATTTACTTACGGTTGAAAACATTTGTTACTTTGATTGAGGGAATTTTATTTAGAGGGAATGAACAATACATCATGTAGCAGAAAAAGACTTGGAGAAAGGTTTGTTTAGGAAAATATTGCATAATACATTACAGCTGTGTTTAAATTATTTCCATAATGGGAAGCATGGATTTATTTACACATTTAAGAAATACTATTTTTATAAGTTAAAACGTCTTATAATAAAAATACATCATATAAACTTACATTGAATTGGATAAAGTTAATAAAATACACCCAAACTTGAAGGCCAAAACTAACTGCAGTTAAAAAAATACTATAATTTGATCGACATCAATATGAATTACCTGTATAAAAGAAAATTTTAATGAGGAATATGGTCATACGTTAGAAAACTAGGCTTTTTCGAATCTGCACATCAAATATGTATGTTTGAACAAGTAAATATAAAGCTAAATATTCGAGAAATGTACTATATAGTGATTTATTACCCATTAAAGGAGGTTTTGCAAGCGAAAGAGCTCGCTAATTTCATTCGCTTGCTTAAGAAGCTAATGATCATTGCGTTTGGTCAGCATCAGAGGGATGTTACTAGAGATATTGCCGGTAAATGAGAAATATGCTTGTTGCTACAACCATCTGACTCTTTAATGATATACATGCATACTTGATTCGTACAGTTAAGTCACGAACTATCAGAGACAAGCGTAATGTTTCCTCTACAGTTGTCTCAAATAAAGTTCATAATTGTACTTTCCGTATTTCTACAAATGAATTGAAAAGCCAGTTTTACATTAGAAGGGAGAAATGTTTGATTCAGTAACTGAAAGAAAAATGTTTTTAAGTCTTCTTCTTATTATTTAAAAATGTAGAAAATTAAAGACGTTTAGGATATGATAAAATTTTATGATATGAAAAGATTATCTATTTTTATAAGTTTAAAATTATACTAGTATCTGAAAGTTATTCTATTAAGGTATTAAATATTTTCATTACATTAATTAATTTTAAAGATTTTGTGATTTTTTTTTCTAAAAATTTAATATCAGGTAATTCAAAATATGGAAAATTATCAGGCATATATTAATGAAGGTAAAATATTTAAATGAAATCTAACTAAATATATGGGTAAAAGATCTTAGGATTAAAAATGATGAATTGATGATCAATGATCGTGATTGTAGTTTCTGTTTTTCCACAAATGAATTGAAATCCCAGTTTCACATGAGAAGGGAGAATGTTTGATTCAGCAATTGAAAAAAAAAGGTTTTGAATTTTTTTTATTGTTATTTAAAAATGTAGATTATCTATACTTATATATAAAGAGAGAGCGATTTTGTACGTGGAGGGTAATCTCCGGAACCACTGCACCTATTTGAAAAATTCTTTCACTGTTTGAAAGGTACATTAATCCAGATGGACATAGGCTATATATTATGTATATCTGATCATCTATACTTATATATAAAGAGAGAGCGATTTTGTACGTGGAGGGTAATCTCCGGAACCACTGCACCTATTTGAAAAATTCTTTCACTGTTTGAAAGGTACATTATTCCAGATGGACATAGGCTATATATTATGTATATCTAATCAGTAGAAATAAAGTTAGGGGCTTAATCCTAACAATATCCATTGTTTCCGCTACTGTCTTCTACCGCTTTTTGTTCCGAAGATTTCAACGATCCTTATCATGGTGCTATCGCGGTGGGCTTCTGTTCTGACGCTAGCGGTTCAATCCTAGCCGTTCTTCGGCTCGCCTTTTTCTTTTAAAAAATTTATTTTAATTATTAACTAACATAAAATTAATTTAAGGTATTATTTAGGTTATTATAAAGATAAAAAAAGATTTACAATTTATTGGCTATCAACTGGAAATTTATTGGTATAATATATTGTTCAACCCGGACAAAGTCGGGACGGGCAGCTAGTGTTATTAAAAAATTAAAGACGTTCAGTATATGATAATAAATATTTTATGATATGAAAAGAGGGTTATCTATTTTTCTATGTTTAAAATTATACTAGTGTCTGAAAGTTATTCTATTAAGGTATAAAACGTTTTCGTTACATTAATTAATTTTAAATGTTTCGGGGTTTTTTCTTAAAATTTAACACCATGGAATTCAAAATCTGGAAAATTATCAGGCCATATATTAATAAAGGTAGAATATTTAAATAAAATCCCACTTAATATATGGGTAAAAGATCTTAGGATGAAAAAAGGATGAATTGATGATGAATGATCATGATTGTACTTTTCGTTTTTCTACAAATGAATTGAAAATCAAGTTTTACAGGAGAAGGAAGAAATGTTTGATTCAGTAAGTTTTATTATTATTATTTAAAAATATTGTAGAAAATTAAAGACTTTTAGGATGTGACAATACTTTATGTTAGGAAAAAATGATTAATAAAACTGATTTTTTAAGTTTAAAATTATTATAGTGCCTGAAAGTTATTCTATTCAGGTATGAAGTATTTTCATTGCATTAATCAGTTTTAAAGACTTCCTGATTTTTCTTTTCTAAATATTCAATGCATGGCAATGAAATATCTGAAAAATTATCATGCAGATAATAATAAGGGTAAAAAAATTTTAATGAAATCTTATTAAATGGATGGGTGAAAAGATATTAGGATAAAAATGATCAATTAAAAAAATATTTTCTATGACAAAAACGTTAGAATGATAATATATAAATTGAAATAAATTTAATGGTGCAAGAAGAGATTGATTCTAAGCTCACGTAGACAGCCTTTCATTAAACTTTATTTAATTAAGAATGACTCTTATGGGTGTGAATACGCTTATTATTATTACTTTTGCTTTACTTAAAGAAATACTGAATAAAATTCTGACAAAAATTTATAATGCTTTCATATTAAAAAATTGATATTTCAGTTTTTAAAAGATAAATATGTATTATTATTCATGGATGCGTAAACTCCTGCGATGTCTAAAGAGTGAATCCTTTTGGTGTAAAGATTTAGGTTGTTGTGTACTAACCCTATTGGATTCACTCATCTCAATGTTAACCTATGGAGATAGTGTGTCCAAGGATTGCCGACTTGGATTGAAAGGTATTAAAAAAATGTACTCCGTAATAGAGAAAGAAATTTTACGCCTTGGGGAATTTTTCGTTTAAAAGAAATGCAAATAATATTTTAAAATTTAAATTATTCGAAGAAAAAATCTGGTATAGTATGTTTTAAACGCTCTTAAATTCCTTTGGGGGACGACATTTATAAAATGAATCTTGTTGCTAGGTGAAGAAAAGTTCAGGCTATCTGAAAATACAATTTTTATTTGATTATTAGCATTTATGTAACTGTAAACAGTGGAAAAGTTTTCTCCATAGATTGACATTGAGGGGAGGGAATACAACAGGGTTATTATGCAGCAACCATAAGCGCATAATTAGGTCACTAAGATGTTCTAGTTGTGACTGACGGGATGGAAAAATTTAAAAAAATCAAAGAAATATAATGATTTATTTGGCCTGATACCTTACTTTATTTTATTTTTGTGCATTCATGTTTAAGTAGTATTTACCGGTGCATAAAATATTATGAGTTTTATTAGGCTGTTCTTCGTATTGGTTATAAATCTACGACCATGTATGTACATGTAAATGAAAATTCAGCGGAATATATCAGGTGCCATGGAGATTTAAAACCGAATAGTTTTCTGAGATTTGTTCTCGCTTAGATAAAGAAACATAATTAACATTTATATAGATATTAGGAGAAGCATCTGCTATTCAAATGCTTTTCTTAATGTAAGTTTTACAGAATTTCCTTTGAAAAGCGGGAACATTCCCCAGAGATATAAGTATATTCGGTCTTAAACTATGTTTACGTATTCTCCTTTAGTCTGAATATGTTCGTTTCTGAATAAATTTAAAATTTACAGATGCCAAAGTAATTTAATTCTCTAATGATTCAAAATCCAGTTTATTATTTCCCAAGAGCTTTCCTTTTAAATTACAGTTCACAAATTATTTTTTAAAAAACGGGCTAAAGACTATAAAATATAAACTATTGAATCAAACCTAAATTATTGACATTACTGAAATACAATTACAACTATTTTTGAGTCGGAGTTCTTGCGATATGGAAAATGGCAAGAACGTTCTTGCGATATCGAAATGCGTGATATCGGATGATTAAGCAAGTAAACTCGTTACACTATAAGTTGAAACCTTCCGAATAGTTCAGGAAATGCGAAAAAATCACAAAAAACATACAAACCTGTACTAAGTGGATTAATATGATGTAATTGAATAACAGTATTTTAGAGTCGAAAGAAAAGCAAGACGTTTGAGGGGGACAAATTTTCTTGAGCCCCGTTATCATGTGACTTCCGTTGGAAACAAAAGTGGTTGGCAGCTAAAATAATAAACTTTTTTTTAAGGTTTTGAGTTCCTAGAATTTAAAAGAAAGCATATAAATATTCCTCTTAGTTTCTTGACACGATACACATAAAGAGACTGAAAAAAATTAACTTCACTTTTGAAATTCCCTCCCCATTTTTGCAGTAACTTTCTAACAAAGATCTGACAAGAGCAGGATTAGATCCTCCCGGCCGTTTTCTATCTACTGAGACACTTCCCTGAAACTCTCATCTTACATTTCTTTTGCCTGTCTTTCTAAAAAGGAAGGAAAATAATACCACATTTATCCCAGAAGAACAATTTTCTGTGTAGAGATGATGCAAGGTTGTTATATATATATATATATATATATATATATATATATATATATATATATATATATATATATATATATATATATATATATATATATATATATATATATATATATATATATATATATATATATATATATGGGACACTTAAATATTACGTTGATGCGAGAATTGGTATTTACTAACTGTCATTATTAAATACCATTTCGCACGTCCTATGAAAACTTATTAAGGGTTTTTGCGTGCCTGAAAATTTCTCATCTCAGCCAAGAAGTATTAAATATCCTAATGTATGCTGCTAAACAGCGTAGTATTCAAGAATTTCAAGTTCGAAAGCTTCTGAACGTAACAGCCACCGACGTGATAATCAGTTCAAGTAATAATAATTCTAAGAGTGAGATATACTTCAGCAGTTGCAATCGGAAGTAGGTCATCGTTTAGTCATTTGAACTGTGTATGCAATATCACAAACACACACATACACACACACACACACACACACACACACACACACACACACACATATATATATATATATATATATATATATATATATATATATATATATATACAGGTACCGGACAAAATAATAGGAACACCCATTTCGAAATGTGTCGTACTTCCACCGTCCAATACATCCCCACCACGTGTCGCAACAGTCTTCCATATAGTGGCGGCGAAAGGGAAGGTATCAGTAGAGCATTTGCCGGTGTGACAGTTATATGGTAAAATTCTGTTCCCAGCAAAGCTCCAGTATGTCAAATCTGTCCGACATGCGAAGAGGAAGGATTAGTGGAGCTCGCCAAGCTGTAGAGTCCGTGTCGAGAACAGCCAACCTTATGGGTGTTTCAAGGGCCACTGTGTCATGGATTATGACAGTCTGCAAAAATTTGGGAAAGGTGTCCTCTGCGAAACAGTGGGCGAAAGTCGAAGTTGACCGACCGGGAGAGATGAGTGTTGAAGAGGAAAGTAGACAGAAAACGCAAGACTACACTATCTCAAATTACCTCTGAGATGAAAACTCCTTTTCCAGAACCCCGTATCCACCAAAACTATTCAACGGGTATTGCATGCTGCGACCATTTATGGCAGAGTGGCTATTCCAAAGCCATTAGTGTCGCCTCGGAATGCTATTGAGCTGCAACAGTTGTGCCTAGACCGCTAAAACTGGACACAACAGCAATGGGAACATGTCATCTGGTCTGACGAATCCTCATTTAGATTATTTCAGCCTACCGGACGTGTGTTAGTCTGGCGAACACGAACAAAACCATTTCGTGTTGAATGTCTGTTTGTTATAAGGATATGACAATAAGTGGAGGCCAGGTGCAAAAGAGATGGAGAGTTTTAGAACAAATTAGAGTAATTTCACAAGAAGATAAGAAAGAATGATAGCAAAGAAGCAAAAATCAGCAATAAAAGAATAGTATGACAATAAACCGAAACAACGGAAAGTATAAAGGTAAGGTGTAGAAGAATGAGAAGACAGATAAAAGTTGAGATAAGGTGGCTAAAAGGGAACGGCAAAGCCATAAAATAAATTGCAACAGAGGAAAAGAGGAAGAGAGGAAACGCAGGTATTTACAAGGGTTATAAAAGGGTGTCCACGCACAAGTCAGGGAGAGTCAAGTATGCGAAAAATAGGGAATTTTATACGTCACGCCAATGACGTACATTGGTGAGATGAGATACAGAAGAAATGGACATACGCCAATAGTTAAGAGGATATGAGGAGGTTAACCGATAATGATTGAAAGAGACGTGACCAAAAAGGAAGAATGAAAAAGCAGTAAGAAAGAGAAAAACAAAGATGTGTGAGATTTTTAACTGTTCGAAGAGGCAGTCGAAAGACAAAGTTCGATGAGTAAGCATCTGCCATAAAGAGCCATAGCGCCCTCAAGCACGAATGAAGTCACAATATTAAGATAAATACTTAGTAGGTTGAGTATATTACGAAGCTGACCTGAAATGGTTGGCGATCCTCAGCAGCTGCCCTACTGATGTCAATGATTGATGGACAGCGCCCGACGAGAAACAATGTATCAAGTACCCACTGCCGGTAGCGCCTGATGTTGAGTCGTACAGCCTATTTCAATGACGATAGAGCTCGAGGTGAAGTTGGCCTCCAGTCACCAATGCCCATAGCACCTGAATATGAACTTTACCCGATGACGAGCCATGTGTAAAGCATCCAATGAATAGACCACATGACAACAGATCAATAAGGAGAGTAATGCCAGTGCTAAAAAGTTCATAGCTACAACTAGAGTGAGATACAACACTCCCATGCCCGGTAACCCTCATCAAATTGGAGTGGATAATTAACAGAAAAGGTATCGTCGTTTCCCATTTTTCCAATGTGCAAAGTCATTGCTTCTAAGAGGTGTAATAGTAAATGCCACATAAATATAAACAGTGCGCGTTAGTGATTCATGATTTGTTATAGGATTTAATATTGACGATGATTTAAGAATATACATATATAAATGATTATAATATAAAGGAATGAGTTGTACTGGGTGGAAAGTTGTATAATGATTTAAATAGGAATTAATGATAAATATTGATTAGGAGTAAATACCAAATGGTGTTAATGAATCATACTGATATCCAGTCTAAGTATCCTGTTTTATGTGTATTTTACATTGTGTAATTTATATGTCAGATCGATTCAATAAATAAATCTATGAGTTCAACCATATTTGCATTTGTTTTAATGATAACAACTTTAATTTAGTAAGTTATTATTATTACTGTACCAAAATCTAACAACTTATACTTTCACTGCCACACTGCTTCCTACCGTAAAGCATGGAAGGGGCTCTGTGATGGTATGGGGCTCGATATCGTGGCGTTGCTTGGGGTCACTCTTCGCAAGCAAATATTATCGCAGTATTATAGCAGATCATTTCCATCCAATGGTTCAGACTTTATTTCCTGGAGAACGTCCTGTGCTAAGAGATGACAATGTTTCTGTTCACACGTCTCGCTGTGTTCAAATATGGTTAGAGGAGTATGATGATGAAGTGGAACATATAATGTGGTGTCCTCATTCCTCTGATCTCAGCATCTTTGAGCATTTGCGGGTTATTTTAGAGATCAAAGTCCATGCTTGTTTTTTTCTTCCACGCATACTATTTGAGCTCGAGACCGCTCTGCACGAGAAATGGGGGCGAATTCCCTTGAACTTTGTGCAAGACCTTTATTTGTCAATCCCGCGTCGAATGTAAGCAATTAAGGCCCAGGTTGGCCCGACCCCCTACAAATAAAAATTTGCATTCTTTCACAGGTGTTCCTAATATTTTGTCGTTTATATATATATATATATATATACTATATTAAAGAGCACATTAAAAAAATAACTCCTTCTCCCTCATCTGATTTGGCGATATGGATTATCGATTTCCTGTACAAAACTTTTAAGTTTAAAAAACTGACCGCTGATCATGGCAAATAATTTAGATTTAGCGCTTTCGATGGATAAATTTATCACGACATCTCAAGATGTAGTAGAATAAGAATTATACAGACCTTGCTGAAATCACTTCGAGAAAGGACATGACATTGAAATGAAACTCTCCTATTACATGGTACTGAGGTATAACATTGGCATAAAGTTTCATTTAAAAAGAATTATTCAGCACTCGACAGTACGTGCAGTTATATGATTCCGTGGCAATGAGGAAGTGATCAATCACTTCCCACTTGCAGGCGAAGGAGATTTTCCATATGGATAGAATCCATTAAATATGAGAGGAATGTGCGTTTTGCATGTCTCCTCACCAGGATTGTTTTATGACAAATATGCTGCTCTCTGAAGTGTGTATTTCAACCCTGAGCTCATCAATGAGATTGATACTTAATGAGATATCTAGCTTTCTGTAGTCATCTTTCAAAATGCAATAAAAGGTACTTCCTGTTTTGAAAATTGAAATAAATAACGAATATATTTTTAATAATATTTTAAAAGTAGCAAATACACGTTTTGGACATGGGAAAAATAATTAAGTATTTCGTGCATATAATCCAGTCAACTGTTTGGAGATTCTTTCTCTAACACATTAAACTTTATTCCAGGTAGCTAACAATTGTTAATGATGGATGAATGAAAATCATTTAATCCTTTTCCATACATTTAAAAATTTGTGAAGCGATATGTATGATCCACTTTTAAATTTTATATATTTATTTCTTATAAAATCCTTTATAAATAAAAATAGATACAAGAAAAATATTATATATATATATACCGGGTGAACATAATTAAACTGACAGTGCTCACAGTGTTCTGTAGCGCGATCTATTTGCGAGAATGAAACCACATTTTGTAGGAAGATTTAACAAGACGGGGGACCAAGGATTCCGCGAAAAAATAAATTAGTTCCAAAAGTCACCGCTAGGGGAATATTTGGCGCTGTGTAATAGAAAATTGAGTGTTAACAAATGCAAATTAATACGGAATAAAATTACCTTTTATTATGCACATTTTCTTATTTAGTTCAAGTGCAATATGGCAACACTTTTAAAAAAGCGTAAAATCTACATAAACACCGATAAAGTCTCGTGATCTGCAATATCACGTACGCTGAGCAGAAGAAGAAGTTTTTTATTCAAATTTCACGTTACATCCATTGGCACAGTGCCAGCTGCTTGGGTTTTAAAAGGCAATGTGTTACGTTTCGAATCAATCGGATTGAAAGTTTATGTGCAATGTCTCCTTCTTTAGTCGAGCGTGCGTTACTGGTCAAATTCTTTTACCTCAACCAGTGCAACGCGTCAGCCGCTCTTCGTGCTTTTAGAACGCACAAAAATATGCGTAAAGGTAACGGTCCTGTGTCAGTTAATGGGCTAAAAGCAATGGTTGCGACGTTTGAGAAAACAGGTTCTCTGAAGGTTCAGTCTGGCAGAGGACGAAAACCTGTACCACAGAATACAATCGAAGCAGTTGCCACGGCGATTGTCGAGAGAGGACCAGACAATATTGCTGCAACCTCTAGCGCTCGTGGATTAGCTCGGAATATGGATATGCCTTACAGTACGGTATGGAAAATCTTACGAAAGATTATCAACTTCTATCCGTACAAGATCAGCCGTGTACAGGAGTTACTGTACCCCGACCATGATAAGCGATTGACTTTTGCTCTCACCTTTCTTGCCAGAATGGAGGTGGATGATGCTTGGCCGTGGAAAATCTTATGGGGAGACGAGGCCCACTTTTACCTGCATGGAACTGTGAATACCCAGAACTGCCGAATTTGGTATGACAAATCACCACATGCAGTCACAGAAATTCCCTTACATTCACCAAAGGTAACTGTTTGCACTGTGTCAATGGATGTAACGTGAAATTTGAATAAAGAACTTCTTCTTCTGCTCAGCGTACGTGATATTGCAGATCACGAGACTTTATCGGTGTTTATGTAGATTTTAGGCTTTTTTAAAAGTGTTGCCATATTGCACTCGAACTAAATAAGAAAATGTGCAGAATAAAAGGTAATTTTATTCCGTATTAATTTGCATTTGTTAACACTCTATTTTCTATTACACAGCGCCAAATATTCCCCTAGCGGTGACTTTTGGAACTAATTTATTTTTTCACGGAATCCTTCGTCCCCCGTCTTGTTTAATCTTCCTACAAAATGTGGCGTCATTCTCGCAAATAGATCGCGCTACAGAACACTGTGAGCACTGTCAGTTTAATTATGGCCACCCGGTATATATATATATATATATATATATTATATATATTATATATACATATATATATATATATATATATATATATATATATATATATATACATATATATATATATATATATATATATATATATATATATATATATATATATATACATATATATATATATATATATATATATATATATATATATATATATATATATATATATATATATATATACATATATATATATATATATATATATATATATATACTGGGTGGGCAAAAAATCCGTAATAACTTCAAAAATTCATAAAAACCGGAAAAATAACCAAAATAAAAATACGTTTGCAGGGTTAGCATCGCTAGGTCACGGGATTTTTCTTAAGACAGGAAAAAAATAACTCAAGAAACAGCCGACAGGTGGCTCTGACGTACACAAGTCAACGGGTGTATCATTCCGGGTGTATCTATCTGGTCCACCCAATCTTTTGGAACTGAAAGATGCGATCCGCCGAGAGGTGTCATGTATATATTCGGACTTGCTGCACTCTGCCGTTGCTCGATTTGTGACTCGCCTGCAATGTATTATCCCCTGTGTTGGGGATCATGTGAAACACCTACTGCTGTAATAAACGATTTAGAAGCATTCTTTTCATTCTTTGCGTATCTCTTTTTGACTTGTGTATGTCAGCGCCACTTGTCGGCTGTTTTTTTTCCTGCCTTAAAAAAAAATTCCGTGACCTAGCGATGCTAACCCTGCCAACATTTTTTTTTTTTTTTATTTTTCCGGTTTTTATGAATTTTTAAAGTCTTTACGGACTTTTTGCCCACCCGGTGTATATATATATATATATATATATATATATATATATATATATATATATATATATATATATATATATATATATATATATATATATATATACATACATATATATATATAGATATATATATATATATATATATATATGAAATAATAAGAGGGAGAAGCTCGATGGCTTGTAGTCGCATAACCGGGGTTATAATCTCAGTAAGTCGTAGCGAGTGGCGAAGGAAGGAAGTCTAGGCAGAACAAACATAAACTCCACATAACTGGTATACGTCTTTTATCACACAGCACTTTGATGAGGAAATATACTCCGTGACTCAAACACTGAACTTTCGGGGTGGCCCCGCCGCAATGTGGCAGCTCAAAATTCTCACATCCTGATGGTTTGCTGGTTCGAACACAAAAGCTTCAGAAAGGGCGCCAAGATCTGCCAGGTATGGGCGCACTGACTTTTTAATTGGCCAGAAGCGAACACATGACCCTAGCGCGTCATATCGGATGATGGTTTTCGAATGTTCCACGCCGTTCGCGTTATATAACTGTTATATAAGCTTTGTCCGCACGTGCCTTGGGGGAAAAATAATAAATTACTTCGGTTTGGATTTAGGTAGAAATAAAGAAAGAGGGACTGTGTTCTATTGCGTTAGGATGAAGATTTTGGAAAGGGCGTGTTAAATAATAAAAAGGGTTTTAAATTTATTTCATATATATATATGTGTGTGTGTGTGTGTGTGTGTGTGTGTGTAATATATATGTTTAATATATATACACCATTTTTTTAATCTAAGAATGAAATTACATTGTTTCAAAAAATATATTAAATGTATCCAATAGGGAAAACTGAATATTTTTTAAATTTATGTTCTTAAACTTTGTGACCCTAACATATTACTCTAAATTTTTCTCTTTTATTTCTGTTAATATTAAAATATGCTAGAATCTTAAATTTTCAATTAAGAGAATTTATATTACGTCTCAAATAAAAATTATGGGTAAAAGAATAAAAAGGAATAGAATGAAATTTAATTCTATCATCTCGCTGTTGGAATTAATTTTCTTTTGATAAAATACGCTTAAATACAAATGTCGTTTATGATTTTTTTCTTTTAAAAAGATTTCAATAAGGGTAAAATTAAATATAAATGTTAATGATTAAAAGAGTTTGAAATACAATATAAGTCTCTCTTTCCTTTTTAATTCCATCAGTGAAATATTCAAGTTTAATCTGAATAAATATTCGATGAAGTGCAGACTATGCCTCACGAAAGGTGAAGAAGATCTGAGTAATGATTTATTACAAAACTGGGCATATTTTGCATGCGTAATACCGCAGTTTCGTTGTGCAGCAGACTCTAACACAATCATATAATCGGTCTTTCCTTCCGGCAAGAGAGGATGTTTCCCCAGTAGAAATGAAGAGTATGAATTTCATTAAATTCATCTGATTGTTTAATTATAAACATTCATGTTTTGAATACGACATTAAATTTGAGAACAGCCGTAGAGGAAAATGTAACAAGCGTAGAATATTACGGGCATTCGATATAAATTGAGATGTAAATAACTCGTTATAAATTCCATCCGATTTGCCTTTCTAAATACAGGGAAAATAATTCGTGAGGAAGATTTAACATCATCCTTTTCTACTATTTTAGACATCTAGTTATAAATTTACACATTATATTACAAAAGTTACATATATATATATATATTACTTTATATTGAAGCAATAGAAGTTTGGCATAAAATCCTAGTTTTCTATATTCATTAAATTGGTTTTAGGTTCAATAAGGAACAAATCACAGCCACGAGGGTAGTTGTCGGCACAGGGAGACGAACGAGCAAGACGATCTATCATCCTGACAACCTATTGTCTTCAACGAATTTTGTAGTATCAAACTACATCATATCCCAGTGACAGCAGATTCCGTGCTAGCTACAACCTGCGATAAAACTTGACTTTGCGTATCCAGCTTCGACGTTTTTAGAGGTGTGTTTTTAACTAGCTTGGATTTCCCTTCATTGAAACATTGCATCTCAGGGAATAGTCAGAATTTGTACTATCTAGAACTAATGACCAAATATATTTCTAGAGCGACTGCTAATTACGCCATTTCTGGCTCTGTTGTAGAATGGAGTACGATCATTACACAAGATCTGACTTTATAAGACATTATTTCCAGCGATTGCCAAATGCTTTCCGTAAGTCCTCCGTGACACTCTCAAAGAACAGTATTTCGTCAAAAAATCTTTAAACTCATCAACTCGCCACTGTAGTTACAGAATCTAGAATTTTCTATCAATAGAACAATGATCTTTCCAGGACGACTTCATTGAAAATTTTTTTGTTACGCTGCGCCAATATTTCAACGTCTCATATGAGAGCATAATGAGATGATTGAAAATTTGAAAGGGAATATGTCAGGTATTGTTTTGGGGCAGTATAACTCCACTACAAGGGCCGTTAAATAACTCAATGAATTATAACCTTGTAACAAATTGTATCATAACTATAGTCATTTTCATGTTCTAACAGTATTTAAAAGTATGTAATTATGATATAAACAAACACACACACACACACATACTCACATATATATATATATGTACTTGTATATGTTTAGTTAAAAACAGAGTGTAGTGATATTAATCCCATTGTAAGTGCTGGTTGTCACAACAGTGGTCAATTACTTTGGAGTGGTAAATTGTTGGGTCGGACAAGGTTTGAAGTTGATCAGACGTGAAACAAAGGTAGTATAAGCAGAGACATAAAATACATTAAATTGGTAATAAGATTTTACGTAACTATTTTTATGAATACAAATTCTACTGAATCTACCGTAAAGTAAGAATATGAGTTTAAAATACGTAATCTGTCCAATAAATACCATAGCTGATGTCCTAAAAACTTTATTTTACAAAATTTTCGGTACATCAATATTATCCCCTTCAAAATACTCCCCTTTTGTTGCAATGTACTCATCCCTGTTTCCATTGATGAAAACCTCCATGGAAGTCTTCAGAAGTCAGTCACTTCAGCTGCCTTGTCGATTCCCGTTTTATCGTCTCCACCTCATCCCAGTGCCACCCCCTCATGAACATTTTACATTTCAGGAACAAAAAGAAATCGCAGGGGGCTAAGTCTGGTGAGTAGGGAGGGTGATCTAGCGTGGTGATCGAATTACGGGCCAGAAACTCGCGGACAATCACAGCCGAATGTGCAGGCGCATTGCTATGATGCAGCAGCCATCCAACACCACCGCACGAATTTGGTCGCACACGATGCACACGATCCCTCAAGCGCTTTAGAACCTCCACTTTGAAGGCAGTATTCACTGTTTGTCGTTCAGGAAGAAATTCATGGTGGACAACACCATGAATGTCAAAAAACCCCATCAACACAGGAGGTCGACGGTCGTCCTGGCCTTGCATCATCTTTGCAGTCTTCGCGGCCTTCACTGAAACGCTTTATCCACGTGAAAAGAGATGTTTTCTTCAGTGTGTTATTTCCATAAAAAGCCTTCAACATTTCATGAATTTCCTGAGAGTTTTTCCCAAGTTTCAACAAAAATTTGATGTTGAGTCGTTGCTCCATCTGTTCATCAAACTCCATCGTCAACAAATGAAAAAAAAGGATGTCACAAAAAAAAATCCCACCTCTAGCTGTACGCTCACCTTGACGGTTTGGCTGTTAATGACGCTCCAGTGGGTCTCCCGCCAATAGAGCAGCCAGTTTGCATGGCCAAACTTCAACAAACGGTCACCCTAGAAGCTCAGTTCGCGTATTTATTGGACAGACTACGTAGTACTTTTAATACCATCGTTAACAATTTTATAACCAGGAAGTGCACATCCATCGAAAAGAGAAAGTAGTAATAAAATGATTTATGAAACAAAAACCAAATGAATATAGCAATTTCAAAGTGAGGAACTTCCGGCTCTTCAGAAAATTTCGAACCCAATCGCTCTGTGAAAAATTGCCTTTCCTACTGATATGTATTACAAAAGATAATTTTCTGAGTATCATTTGTTTGGAAATATGTTTACTAACTACAAACGTCATCTTTCGACTCAAAAGTGGAGGCTGTGAACGAATATATACCTTAATATTCGTAAAATATTTTAAATTATAAATAATGTATTGACATGTAAAAAAAAATATTAAATAGAATGCTTCTCTGTTCGAAATATACTGTTTACCTTGAAAGGAATATCACTTTTCAGTGACTGGTTAAAATGATACATTTAGAGGGGGAGAAGTTTGATCACAATTCTGTTATTATTGAAACAATTTTTTTTCTCTGCAGGAGAATTCTCTATTTAATGTACACTCTAAAAATATCCCAACCTGTTTACGTACTGAATCAATTTACAAGACAAAGTATTAGATACAAAGAAAATGTATAAAATATATATTTCAAATAGTACGTGAATACATTTTTGAATTTCCTAAAGTTCATATTTTGGGCTTTAACAAAATGTTTTCTTAAGATAAGCCTTTCACATATTACGGGAGAATACACAATGGGGCGAGGAAAAACTCCCATGTGGTGCAAAATTCTCCGGAAGATATTTGCAGTGCGAAAGATTATAAAGTAACCAAACTCATGTGTCTTTAATTTTTGGCACAACATTTTGAAAATACTTGTTAGTGAATTTTGTATGCAGTTTATTCCAAAACGTTCCTTAAGCAAAGGACAAAAACACAAGTTTTCTTAAGAAATACAGATCTATAACAAAGACTCTATTAACAGGATGTAGATTCACTAGCAGAAATTACAAAGAGCTCCGATTATTTCTCTTAAATGAACAATTTCTTTTCAATTACTGGATATAATAGCATCGTTTTTTCTCATCATCCGGACTAATCTTCTGATTTCTTTCCTTCTGAAATTTTGTTTGGTTATCTGTACAGAAGATAATTCTAACTATGTGAATTAAGGGAAAAGAAATGGATATTTATCTTGTTGAATTGAAAGAAAATATGAGGGATAATGGTAGTGTGATATTAGATTCATATATTTTGATAAAAGAAGGAAAAAATCGACTTAAGGGTAAAAATAACGTGTTTTAGATGCTACATAATTCACGCTATGTATTACGCATTTTAAACTTTATAGGTTCTTCTCTTCATCATTATTATTTTACTCAGTAAGAAGATCCACAAGGAACATTTCTTTTAAAAAAATTGCGAATATTTTGAGTATGTTATTTAAGGGCTCATAATACCCTCATGTATTAAAAAAACTGAACTTCTGAAAAGATGTCCACGTATATAGGTGGGTCAAAGGAAAAAGGAATGTTAAGATAATTGGACTTTTATGAAGCATTAAACTGGAAACTCTGCATAGGTGTCAAAATTGTTTTTTATGATGAAGTTAATCACTGAAAAGCATATCAAAAATGTTTCATGTAAATGAAAGTTCAGCATCATAAATTAAAAATTTAAATAAATCTGTTGAACTTCCCTGTCACACAACTACCAGTTCTCTGATTCGTTTCCAAAGCCTGAAGTAAATGTTCCATCCCTAATATACCGAGATAGAATATCGGCCCTAAAATCACAGTATTCTTTTCACAGTATTCTTTTTTTTCATGTTTGGTATTTGTAAATTTTAATCCATAATTTAAAGTTATAACAGTTAAAAAAATATATAAACCCCATCGAAATGCAAAGTACATCATAAACTTTCTTGCCTTTCATTTAATGCAGTGTTTCTTAACCTTTTTAATATCCAACACCCCTTTGAATCTGAAAATGAGCTCTCGCCTCCCCTTGAAAAATATGTTTCTATTTTTTATTTAGGAAAAGACATTTATTGCAAGATAATTTATTTATTGTGGAAAAATTAATAGATTTACAATACATACCATATTATTACATATAAAACAATACCTACCATTTTAATGGCTGTTGTTTGTTCATAATTATCCTTTTAAAACGAGGCTCTTTTTTTGAAAGAGCCATGCGTAAGTCATCAAATGCCTTTAAGCGATTTTTGACCTTTGTTTTGATTTGCAAAAGTGATGAAAAACTCATTTCACAAAGATAATTGATGGCAAATGGTAAAAGTGTCTCTAATGCTGCTTTTGCCAATTCTGGATAAAGTTCTAACTACGTATACCAGAACTGTTCTAAATACAGTTTTTCCAATTCCATTTCAATACGTGCATTAGCTCGTATTGCGATAAGATCGAATTTTAATAAAACTTTGTCGTCTATTGAATTTAGGTCAAACAAAAATGGATTGAGTATCCATCTATTAATTTTGCTTATACTGCCCGTGGAAAAGTATCCATCAAATGATTCACTCAATTGGTGGAGGTGCAATTTAATTCCGGGTATAATTATTGTTTTATCATTTTCCAAAATTGTTGAACCCAGAAAAGGAAAATTTGCTAAATTCCCATTTTTAACTCGAAGAGAATAAAGCATGTTTCTCATAAGCGGTTAGGCGGTAATTTTCATTTAAAATTTAGAATCTCCTCTCGCACCCTCGGTTAAGGACCACTGATTTAATGGTTACTGCTTTGCCCTTTACTTTTGACATAATATATCACTGATTCAAGATTTCAGTTATTGACTCCTTGAGCCCTATTTATCTACCTTGGCTTACTGTGTAAACCTTCTCTTAATCTTCTCCTGATGAAGAAAGCAGATTCTGCTTCTGAAATTCGAATTGAGACCTCCTCCCCCTTTACAGTCACATTTTAAGGTTACGATTATTCTCGGATTATTTTCCACTTGCTTATTTTCTTAGTTTACTGTGTTTTTGTGTACGTACTTTAAAAACGTTCATCCATATCATCAAACCACATAGATAAAAAAAATTAGAAACTTAAATAAAGATCTAATGTAATTTAAATTAAGTTATATCTATTATAAAACACAATATACTCAAACCTAGACTTACTGAATGAAACATTTTGATAAACTTATCAGAACTTTAAAGAGATGGGAGTCTTTTCGTAAGTTATGAATAATAGCTGGAAGATGTCTTATATTTGCTCACAATGTTGCATAAATTATCTCCAAAAACTGTCATTTGGACACTAATGACTTTCATGAAAATCTTGGAAGAGAGTGGAAATGTCTAATGTAATTTAGACTACCTTTCGATGAACTTGATATCTCCTTCAAAATGTTCCTAAATTTCTAGGGTTCTACTTTAAATGTTTTTCTTTTCTTTTATTTAATGGTAACTGCTTTGTAAATTATTATTTATATTGCACACTTATTGGTTTTTAATTTCAATCTGTAATCAATGGATATCAAACAAAGTTTTGAAGTAGTTTACGTTGTAACAAGGAAAATTTAATTAAGTTAAAATAATTCTTCTCTATGTTAACGATAATAATAACCTCTTCGGTATAGTTTTTGAAAATTCTCTCATTCTTTTGCAGAATTTCCAAAACATAAGATAACGGAATTAGTCAAAAATACAGAACAGAAGATTATCTTTGTATAATTAATTTTACAACAAAAGATTCCCATGGGGACTAAGAATGTTTATACATATAAATTGATAAAAATTATGAGGTACGTATAAAAAACAATATATTAAAAATAATAATAAATATTTAAAATAATAAAATCTGCATTAAAAATAATAATAAACAAACAAAATATATTCACTCTAGAATGTTGAAATGAGTTTAATTCAAGTTACATAATATTTAAGTGTTGTCTTGACAAAATGTAAGGTGAAATTAATGAAACAAGATACAACAATTTTCCTATTTAGGCAGAATTACTAGGTACTTAAAGCAAACTTTTTATGTTTCTTCTTTTCTTCTTCAAGTTAACTTACAGAAAAAATCCTAAATTAACAAAAATTATCTCATTTAGCTTTCTAAAACACCTTCTCACCTCATTTATCTACTTACTATATACTTCAGAATTTTGCAAATTACTTAAAAGGGATAAGAGATAAAAGCGGGTAATGAACTAATCCAAAGAAAATATATTTTTTTATACTGCCTAGGTATTTGGCATACACCAAAGAAAAGATAGTTACGAGCGTCCTAAAAGTATCGAGTAAATATGCTTTTATGGAGTGCGGAAGAATTAAGTTTAAAAATATGGAGCACTAAGGAACATAATGAACGTAAAATATGGAACTTAATGAGCTACTGTTCAACGTTTCAACATTTAAACATTGACAAATGAATGTGTTAGATTTTCCATCTCTCCTCTTCTCCACTCTTTTATCCCGGATTCCTGAGAGAATTTATGTAATTCTCCTCCCTTTTATGGTACATTACTTTTCATCACTCTCTAATCCTTTAATGGATTCTACAGCTAAAAAAAGGATTAGATGATAGAAATACGTGACTGATCGCTCTCTTTTCCTCTTTTTTTTCTGTTGAGTTGATATTTTTCTTTTGATACGCGGTAATTGTAACAAATAGTGCATCGCCATCTGAAAGGACGTTAAAATCGGAAAATTTATTTCAGTTCAAAGAACGATATTAATGAGTGCATTTTTAAAAAGTCACACTAATGGCAAAGACTCTCTGAAAAGGGATTTATTATATTTTGGAGCCATTGAAATGCTTATTTCAATTTTTAATTCACAGCTAATTAAAAAGTCGAAATATACGAATATAAATAATAACTGGTTAATGGATATTTTATGGCAAATGTTACTGATAAAGTTTACCTATCGTTCTCTGTCTCATAATAAATTTTAAACAGTAAATTAGATGGTTTACTAAATCCTACTTTCAAATTAGAATTTTTAGGTCATTCGTTAAAACTTCGTACTTATATTATGTAAAAACTAGAATGACGGAAATTTTTTTCTTAGTAAAAAGACTGAAAGCGGTAATTTTGACGGTTAAAAATAAAATCAAGAATATAAAATAGCTAATGTTTTTTTTAAATATGGTTAAATACTTTAAATTTTGAACTATTTTATACCAATATGTAATGAATTAGTATATATTTAGATATATTTTTATGCAGGTATGCCGAGCTGACAACCTGGTATGGTTTATCCGTAAAAATATAGTATTCATGGTTTGTGGAGTCCTCATTTGTCAACACCAATGTTTTTGAAGAGCCAATATTTCTATTACTTGCAAAAAGGGGAAGAGATGAAAAGTAACTAATATTTTTCCGGTATTATTTTAAAGATTTCTGCCTGTTTTCTATATTGCGGTCAAATAGACGGCTTTCAGTCTTAGTAGGTATACAACATATTCCCCCCCTCTTTACTATCGAATATAATTTTGTAAATGTGTGTGCATATTTCACTTAAAAAAATCATGAAATTTCAGAAGCCTGGGGACATGAATACAGACATAGCGCTCAATGTATGCCCGAAACCATCAAAGTGACGGCAGCCGTCTTACTAGTGTTAAATATTGTTTTCTTCCTCCGCGGGTGGCTATCTTGATAATCACCTGTAGATGGCGCTTATATAGAGATGTTTCACGTCTAATTGTTTTGTACTCTCTGTTCGCTGTTATGTAAGGGATGATGTCAGCTGAATTTTATGGTGAATAATGGAAATGCTTTGATGTAGTTAATGTTATTTTTCACCACTGAAAGGAAACTAGACGCACACAGTCCTGACACGAACCAATATCGCTGGAAAGCCAGGTGAAGAACTTTTACTCTCTAACGGTACGGTGCGGGTCGGATCCGACCCCATGGGTGTGTCTTCCACCTCCCATACTCTCCCCTCTCATTGCAAAAGATCGAGTTGACAATGAACCCTACCAGATAGATCTACTACACCCCCCTACTAGATATAGGAATAAGTAATACGAGTGTCTTTGTTGAGAACCATTATTCATGATCAATAGTAATTTTAAAAATGTTTATTTTAGATTTTTTTTTCTATTTTGAAGGTCCAAAATGTCAGTATATATTGTTTTTAACATTTCTGTGCTCGGAAAGTTGGTTTCATTAACTTCTAAAACTAGGTAGACTAAATTACATATTAGACATAATATATACATCATTCTATGTAAATGCCATAGACATTTTCTTTGTTTAGCAAAATTACAATTCATTGTTCCTTTTTTATACAAAAAGGGTTTGATTTCATGTAAAATATTATCAATAAATGTTATTATACAACAAAAATGCTTATTGTGTACTTATTTCTACCAAAATCCTCCAAAAGCATAAAAAAAGAAATCTGGTCGGATCCGACCTGACCGTACCATCTATTTCGACTCAAACCATCGTACCGTTAGAGGGTTAATATTATAATCGGGCTTCAAAAAGCGAAGTTAGTAAGAATTATAAGTTTAGATTACATCTCCATGAAAGGCAATGCAAGTATTCATACTTCAAATGCAATGAAAGATTGGTTTGACGACTGAAGATAATATCTAGTTGTCTAACTAAAATCGATCCTAATGTAGACCAGAGAAATTAGCATACAAAAGAAATGGAGAGTCGCTGAAGAGCGGACAACCTAGAGGTCTTTTTCAGTCGCTCCCTTTTCTTCAACTGCCCAAAAAACATTAAAAAATTTCCAGTACCGGAAAAACTGAGGTCAGAAAAGGTTCTCGTACAATGAACACCTTTCAGTTATCATTGGTTAAAAGATGTTCCTAGGCCGTTGCTATGGGGAAGCTAAGTCCCCCCTAAAAAACCGAGAGGGTGGCAAGTAATTTTCGCTTCTGTGCACATGACCTTGGGTACTATTCGTACTCTTAGGGCCTGTTCACATAGGAGTTCGTTGCGTTGCGTTAAGGAAAAGATGACGTTGAGACGAAAATAAACCAATCATAGGCGTTAAAAATTTCATTGCTAATCGTTTGGAGGCATATGATTGGTTTATTTTCGTCTCAACGCCATCTTTTCCTTAACGCAACGCAACGGACTGCTATGTGAACAGGCCCTTACATGTTACGCTAAATTGCCTCCGGGAGGAACATTCCTTTCTTCCCTGAAAACCGGTACGAAAAACCACAGGCATGAATTTAAGCACATATACTTATAATACATACACTTATAAATGTGCATGGAACCGAATTACTGATGTATCGAGATTATGAAATCAGAAAATATATTTTTTTAAGAGATAAAACAGCATATTAATGAAAATAATTACAAAGTCGAGTTCCATGTCACAGTCTTCACCGTAAATTTACTGCAGTTTCTTCCGTATAATTCGGGGGCAGGATGATTCGACAGTTCCTACGGCTGACCACGTGGTATTTTATTTTCGGGAAATTGAATGTCCCTTGTCTTTTCGTGGAATTCTCTTCCTCCCTTCCTAAAGAACTTTGAGGTGTGACATTTCACAGAACTCGGTGCAGGTGCAGGCCTCCCTTTTCTCCAATATGGCCGTTTTATGACCCATTACATGCGTTGCCGGAAAAAAATGGCAATACTGTTGGAAGGAGTCAAAATGTTCCAATTGCGAATACTTCACAACAATGGTAAAAATAATCAGGAAATAAATATTACTGAATCTGAGTCGCTAAAGGAAAAATTACTGATGACAGAAAATGAAATTTTATCTGTTGAACGTAAAGTTGAAGACCTTTATAACAGCAATTAATGGTAACACAGGTGTGAGGTATCGCCTCAGTTTTAGTTGCGAATTCGTTTTTGCTTTTTCTCCTTCACATTGCACCTCTTTGAAATGTTTAGCAAAGCTTCGTGCAACGTTTGCATGGACATGAAAAAAGAAACAGTCAAAGTAGAATGTTATAATACGAGGGAATGTATTCCGTGAACCACATTCTTTTATGCAGAAACTTAAAACCAAAAAAAATGAAAAAATTCTTTAGTTATTTTCCTTATGCTCAAGCTTGTTAACAAATACTACAATCTTTTTAACCAATAAAACCTCTGAGAATTATTTGCACTTTTAAAAGACAAGTATAGGTTTCCAATTTTGAGAAATAAAATAACTGATTCGGATTTTATTAAACTTTTATGTTCCTTGATCAATATTTTAAGATGAGAAATTGCAGGAACATTTATTGAAATTCATAGAAGTTCTTGATAAACCCAGATTATAATCACGTACGAACTATAGCGTGACAAATAATGATTAAAGTAATATGAATAGTTTAGAAATTTTTTTTCTTATTTCCCAACTTTTACAGAGTGCAAAGCAAAATGACAAAAGAAAGATTTTTAAACATTTAATACTAGGGTTTTGCTCCTGGGCTCGAAAGGATATCAAAACTACTGCATTTATTTCGAAATCTTAATTGAATTTCACAAATTTCATTTCGCTTTATAAAACTTTCGATTATATCATGGGAATTACATCACGAAATCATTTACTAAAAAAAATTTCATTTAATTTGTTAAAGACTCGAAACATTAATCACAAATCTTTTTAATGCTGTGCGTTACGTTTATGAAATACCCCAGAGTTCCACATCATTTTTTGTTCATATTGAAAGAACTTCTTGGTTTGTTTTTTACCTTTCATGACAGTTCGTTTATTTTTTATATGCTTAGTTAAATGAATTTAATAATAATGTGTTAATAAAACTTAATGCTTTAATAACTTGCGATTTGCGGTGTATTAAAAAAAGGCAAAATACGAACGTATATAAAAGCAAAGAACAAACAACTTTCAATAAGCAAGCGTCAAAGTTTTCCTGTTGGAAAAAAAATTATTTCAAAACTGTTTGTTGTTTGATGCCACCTTAAATATTCATTTAACAATTATCAACTATACTCGTCGTCTAAAATATTATACTCTTCAATGGAATGTATGTTGACAGAGACGTGAAAAGTCCTGTCACACCCACAAAAGCTTTCAATGAAGAACATTATCCTTGTCTTTCTATCCCAGAATAAACTGACTGCGATTCCTTTCGTTGCGAAATTTAGTTCTGAGAGGTGACTATCACAAGTCTACAAGAAGCAACCATACACAACCTAGCAATCCTAGCCATAGTAACCAATCCTACCATAGTAACCTAGCCTACCATAGTAACCTAGCAGTCTACACAGCTAGAGATTTAAATGAGTTTTTATTACTGCTTAGCTCGGCAGCAAATAATGTGTGACTGCAGATCCATAATCAGAACACTGCTTAGTTAGTGTTTCCTATTCCAATTCCCAGTAGGTTGCAAAGAAAGAAGTAGGGACTTGAAGATTCTACTACTGGTGCACATACATGGAACGGGAATTCTGTACGTTGTTTTGCTAGCTTGTATGGCATCGCCAGTTTTTAATTAGTTTACTTTATAACCACTTCTAAACAATAAGTTTTGAAAAATTTTCTCCATTAAATGAATTTGAAAGTATATGTTTCATGGTTTAGTTTTTTTAGTTATAAATGAATAATAATTGAAATAAGAGAATATGTGCATACACACAATAGGACAAACATAAAGTTAAGTAAGCTCTTAGCATATAGGCAGGCGAGTCTGAATATGATGCCTTATCGAATGTGTAAACATCTACCATCTTATTCAGGCATATTTCAGAACCATGAGCTTTATGCGTACGATACAGAGGATATTTGTACTATTTCAAGGATTTTCAGGAAGAAGCATTGTTAATCAAACAGATTTGTGAGGCAGCTGTAAAGAATTTCAACACTGTCTGTTCATCCGGAACGCATAGGTAAACGATTAAGTTAACGATGATGCAATGAAAAGACTTATGTACAGCGAGATAATAGCATCGAAATGGTTGGTAACTGAAACAGATTATGTGGAGATGAAGTTGAAGCGTATAGCACCCAGATCCCTAATTAGCAAAGTTATTTATTGTTTTCAGCTTTGATGCCTCCAAATTTGGGCATTCAAAAGTATATCCGATAGAAAAAAAGAAAGGCCCCAAATAATTAAGCTCAATCACAGCTGTCAGTTGGGGCGTTGTCAATTGTCCATTGAACTCCTGAAAATAGATAACGTATTCTTAAGAGTTAGAAATAGTTCATTCACAAGTATTGAGACAAAGAATATCTATTTAGCAGATGATGGAATAATCATCAACCTTAATTTTACCTCTCAGGTAAAAATTTTGAAATTTGTATCGCATGAGGCTTTCAGATCTTTTTTCTATCTGTTTAAAGGTCTCTATTTTTAAGTCTTTGACAGGTTTTCATAGGATCTTATGATAAAATTATTTGTGATTGTATGGTATTAAAATTATGTTAACAATTTGATGAGGACATGAAGGAAAAAGAGAATAAGAGCTAGTACCAATAAAGAATAACATTACATAGAGATGAAATCCATGCTTTTTTAACAGTTGATATCAAACACTCTGAGTTGACAGTTTTGAATAGTGCCAACTGTGAGCTAGAATGCAAAGACTAGTATAATGATTGATGATTCTTCCGAGAAGGCAACGGGGATTCCACTTACAACTGAAAAACTAGAGCAATAGTATGCTGTTTCCAAAAGGATGCAGACTCTTCTAACAGTGAAAAATGGAAAATAAATTTTGTACTTACAGATGGGAAAAAATTCTACGAAAACTTGTCGATACAATACTTTTGTTCACATGCACAGCTTTAAATTTTCCTACGAAAAATTAAAACTAATAATTGAACAAATGTGTCTTTAATGATAGCCCGAAAAGCCGCTGGAAAGAAAAAGAAGTTTTAGGCTTATGCTTGAGTAGAAATAACACATATTTTTAGGAAAAAGTTAAAATCTAGACCTCAAATAAACCCAGTGAATTACTCTCCTACAATTGAAAACTTGCGATTTCAAAAAAAGGATATTTAAAATAAGAAAAAATTTGACGCAGTAACTTTGATTACTCTTGGAAAAGTGGCTAAACACTTTTTTTTTGCTTTTTCGAAACAGAATTTTATGTACTAATAATTATTTTGGAGTTTATTCTTTGGAGATTACAGAATTAATTAAGCGTCGTTAAATATACGAAATACATATTCTAGTTTAAATGCATGTATTTGAACTGAAATGATAAAAATAAAAGAAAGAAATTATTAAGTTTTAATTATTTCAGTTCTCAGGAGTAATGAACTTTTGGATTTATTTTTAATTGGAGTACTGATAGACTTATTAACAGGGTTATAAAAGTGAGGATTTAAGAAAAGACTCCATCAATGAGAAAAATGATGAAATCCTAATTAAGAAAATATTGAACTTTAATTAAAATTTCAGATAATTTAAGCCTTTTCAAATGAGCAAAAAATTCTAACTATCTAAAGCAGAAGAAGGAGGGATAGCCGACAACTTCTTAAAATTTACAAAAAGTAACTTTTTTGAACGTTTTCAACTAAAAAGGAAAGAAAAACAGGATATAAATTTATGAAGTATAATTGTTGTTGCTGTACTTTCATTCTGTGTTAGGGATACTTAGATTTTTTAAAAATGAAAATTAATCATACTTTCTCCAGCTTTAAAATTAGCCTAATTTTTACCCTTACAGCATACGTATAAAATTTATAGTTACTTGAGAATCTTTAAAAATTTCCGAATATTTTTTCAGATTGTCAAAGTAACTTCTTGAAGGTTAGTTTATAATACACTGAAGTGCCACTGAATTAGGGATACCTACCTAGTAACTAGTTGGGCCTCCCCTGGCCTTGATAACGGTTGCCACACGACGAGGCATAGATTCAACAAGTTTCTGGAAACGTTCCACGGGAATGGCTTGCCAAATATTGGCTAAAGCTGTCCAAAATTCAGTAAGGTTCTTTGGTGCTGTGTGATGGCCTTTCACGCCTTGTTCCAAAACATCCCAAAGATGCTCAATAGGATTTAAGTCTGGGCTTCTAGGTGGCCAATTCATGACAGAGAAGTCAGAGGAATGCTCATCCAACTAGCCAGTAGCCAGCGGAGACTTGTGAGAGGTACAGTTGTCTTGCTGGAAAACTCCATTACCGTGCGGATAACAGAACAGCATAAACGTATGGAGGTGATCACCCAGCAACTCTACGTACCGAATTGCATTGAGGGAGGTTGGTACACGCACCAAAGATTCCAAACTGTGCCACGAAAAAACACCCCAGACCATGATTGAGCCACCATGCGCTTGTACAGTTCCAGCCAGGCATGCAGGATCCATGGCTTCATGAGCCTGACGCCATATTCTCAGCCTCCCGTCGGCGTTAAGTAGTCGGAATCGAGACTCATCACTCCATGCTACTCGTTTCCAGTCCTCTACACTGAAGTCTCTGTGCTCTCTTGCCCAGGCAAGACGTGCAGCCCGATGGCGAGTATAGAGCAATGGTACTCTCGTACTTCGACGGCTCCCGAAACCCATACGGTGAAGCGAGCGTTGCACAGTTCGTTTACTGACTGTACGACTGGCACCGTCATTAAACTGGGTGGTAATTTGAGCTAATGTTTGGCTTCGCTGGCTATGTACAATACGCCTGAGCCGTCTCTCACCACGCACTGTCAAGGCTAATTGTCCTTTGCAGTTTGCCCGATCGCTAGTTTTTTTCCACCATCCATGTATTCTTGGTATACTCTTGACACTGTCGACCTTGAAAATCCTAGCTGTCTGACGATTTCGAAAATTGAATGGCCCATGCGTCGCGCACCTACGATTTGTCCGCGATTGAAGTCGTCTAAATCAGGCAGTTTACCCTTACTGGCAATTCCAACAACTAATTCAGAGCAACCACAATACGCGCTATATATGCAGTTACCACAGCGCCCTCACTTGCGCATACATGATGCGCAGCGCTACACAATTTGCATAGGCTTTGCTATCCCTAATTCAGTGGCACTTCAGTGTATTTGATGTTGGTAAATCTGAATGACGAAAATGCATACCACATAGTCTAATAAGCGAGACCATACATGCCAAAATAGGAATTTCCAACTTTCATAGACTGTTTATCCAATCGATGAGGAGGGGTTCGTCATCTCCCTCAGTCATAGGTCTTTCCAATGACAGGAAAAGTTCGATTGAGTTTAAAGTTAAAATGGCTTTAGAATTTGTCATAAATGAATTAAAGCAGTACAATTTAATTGGGGAAAATTATCAAAAACGTTACAAATATATTATTTCTATGCCTTTATTCACCCTTAAATTACCTATGATCAGCTCCCAAAATATGCTGCTATCTTCACTTGAAATGATTCCGATTTCACTTTTTAGTTATTAGAATTTTTAGAATTTCACTTTTTAGTTAGAACACTACTAGTATAAAGAAAATGTTTATGACTTCAATGTTAAACAACCACAGCGTATGATGTTTTTGATTCAAGTATTCTTTCTATGAACAATCCGTAATATGCAGACGTTTCTTTAGTAGGCTCTGCAAATTTTGGGCTTAAATTTAAAATCGATTGGATTTAACACCGAAAGTTATTGATTTTGTGGCATAGCATGAGCATCTTAAAATGCTTTGCACTTTGATGTGTTGCTAGTTCGTATAGTAGCTGTCGCTAGTTTGTAGCTTTGATATGTTGAAAATGCCCTTTTGTAGTATGGAAGCGTCTACAGCCATGGTTCCCAACGGGGCCGGTACCGCCTCCTGGTGGGTTCTGAGAAGATTCAGGAGGGGGGGTGTGGCACTATTGGTCCAAGATATAATAGGGGGGTGTTGAGGACCAAACACCGACCCCTTGAGCTTTACTCGCAAGAACATCCTAAAAAGTCTTATTAATCAAACATAAACGAATGTTTGAGCCAACATATACCTACGTCTTAGCTAAACATGATTGTACTGTACGTACACAATGACATTGTGCAAGTCCTAACAAGATTATCGCGAATACAGAGCACCAAATCTGTTGCCTGTTCTGACGGGTTCACTGAACATTTGTGGCGAGCACTGCGGCAGCGATTCTCAGTTTCGCTGCGTAAAGTAACTTCGCTGAATTCACTCCGCTGATCATCTCCTTGGGCAGCCCAGACCATACGCAAATCAGGTACGACGGTGTGCGCTGTGTGTTTTACACGCTGTGTGCGCATCCAGAAGGAGTATATAGGCAAGCGACAACCTGCTCCAGTAACCAGCTCCTGACGAACAGCTCCAGCCTCGCAGCTACACAAGACCTCAGCGCCAGGTACAGCTCCAGGCAGCAGCTACTTGAAATGCCAGCAGTCATCCTTATATATATGTTAATTTTAGTTTATTTTAATTTATTTAACCAAGTGATTGTTAAAGTGGTTTAATAAATAATTTAGATATTTAACGCCTGGTGTAAGTCTCAACCGCAACAAGCATCCTGCAGCAGTAACAAAGATTTGTATGAGTGGGAATTTCCTATCCACTCTCTAAAAGTGATGACCCGGACAAGCCTCGCATCCCAGACGAGCCTCAATTCATGTGCCGTTGCCGGAACTAATTATCCCAGACGAACCTCTATGCTCGTTCCGTCGTCGAAACGCAGAATCCTCGACGAACTACGCATATTATTGTGAGTAATATTCTATTTTCTACTGCTGATAGTACATTTTGCTATATCTCAAGAATTCAATAATGTCTAAAGACAAAAAAGACGACAAAAAGGATGAAATAACCCGAGTAGCTGTGAAACTTCCCGCATTTTGGAAAAACAATTTTAAGGAAAATGAGCAGGCTTATCTGTTCAAACGGCGGCAGATATAGCCGACAGTTCTAGCCGTTTATTCATCAGCGATTTCCAAAATGGTACTAGATACCTCATAGATACAGAAGCTAGCGTTTCTGCGTATCCTCTTAAATTTTTAAATACGCGTACCCCAACCCCTCAAATCCAACTTTATGCTGCCAATGGCTCACGGATTTCGACATATGGCACTAAACAGTTTATTGTAAATTTAAGTCCTAAACGTTCTTTTACATGGACATTTGTAATTGCTGATGTGACTCGCCCAATATTAGGTATTGAATTTTTGAAGCATTTTGATTTAATCATTGATGTTAAAAGCAATAAGTTGATAAGCCGAACAAACAATGTTTCTTCAAACTTATGTTATCAGAATAGTGAACTGCATCCCAATTTCCCTTATTCGGAACTTTAAAAAAAAAATTCCAAATTTAATTATTCATCGGGTACCCGGAGGCAAACCAAAGCATTCAACTACGCATTTTATAATAACTAAAGGTCCTCCGGTAACTTCAAAAGCTCGGAGACTTCCGCCCCATAAGTCTGAATTGATTAAAACTGAATTTCAAAAATTAGTTAGGCAGGGCATATGCCGCCCATCTAAAAGTCCTTGGTCAAATCCTATACACATAGTTCAATAAAAGGATGGAACTTATAGAATTTGCGGGGACTACAAACGGCTTAACGCAATTACGGAAGCCGACCGTTATCCCCTTCCTCATATTCACGATTTTAATAGCAATTTATATGGAAAAGAAATTTTTCAAAACTTGATCTTCATCGTGCCTATTACCAGATTCCGGTTCAACCTGAGGACATACAACAGCGCAAATTACACCAATCGGATTGTATGAATTTCTTTTTATGCCATTTGGATTAAAAAATGCGGCACAAACTTTCCAGCGTTTCATCAATGAAACTCTAAGCGATCTTCCATGTTATCCCTATTTGGACGATATTCTAGTTGCCTCAGAAAACGAAGCTACCCATTTACGAGACTTAGAAATAGTTTTTCGATGTCTAAATGATTCCGGTTTAGTATTAAATATTGACAAGTGCATTTTTGGAATTAAGGAATTACCTTTCCTGGGTTACATTATTTCTAATAAGGGCATTTCACCGTGCCCAAAGAAAGTTGAAGCATTCGCGAATTTCCCTCGCCCTACTACAGTTTTTCAACTCCGTAGGTTTTTGGCAATAACTAATTTCTATCACAGATTCATTCCGCATGCTGCCGAAAAACAAGCTCTATTGTATGATTTAACAAAGGGATATAAGCGAAGGGATTCCACTCCTATTGCATGGACAAAGGCATTAAATAATATTTTTAATTCATGTAAGGAATCTATTAAAAATGCTTCCCTATTGGCTCATCCTCACCCCGATGCTGCACTTTCATTATTTATTGATGCATCCGACATTGGTCTAGGAGCTGTTTTACAGCAAACTCACAAAGGTATTACCACACCATTGGCTTTTATTTCACGCAAACTCAAACCGGCAGAAATAAAGTATAGCACTTATGATAGAGAACTTTTGTCAGCTAATTCGGCAATTCAGCATTTTCACTACTTTTTAGAAGGACGTAATTTTTCAATTCACACCGATCACAAACCTCTGACGTTTGCTTTTAAACAAAAAAGGATCGTATTTCTCCTCGTTGACACCGGCACCTTGATTTCATATCACAATATACCACCGACATCCGTTATATACCCGGTTCACAAAATGTTGTCTCCGATACCCTTTCAAGAATTGAAGAAATTAGTGCTCCTTCGGCTATAGATTTCAAGCACTGGCATTAGCGCAGAAAAAAGATCCAGAGATGCTTACTTTAATGACTACATCCAGCCTTCAGTTGCAACCATCACTATCGCGGGAGATATTGAACTGTTATGTGATACTTCCAATGGTCGTATTCGACCATATATACCCATGTACTTTCGTAAAGCTGTCTTTGATTCAGTTCACAGCCTCTCTCACACCGGTACTAAGGCCACTTTACAAGCGATAACAAAGGATACGTTTGGCCATTTATCAAGAGAGACTACCTCAAATGGGGAAAAGGATGTCTATCCTGTCAACAAAATAAAGTGTCTAGACATGTTTAAACTCCTCACGGGCGATATGCTTTATCTGAACAACGATTTTCACATGTCCATTTGGACATTATAGGTCCATTGCCACCCTCCCAAGGATTCCGTTACTGTTTAACAATGATCGATCGTTATACTCATTGGCCAGAAATTGTTCCAGTACCTGATCAATCAGGCAAAACAATAGCGTCAGTATTTCTTCATAACTGGGTCTCCCGTTACGGTGTGCCGCATATCATTACAACTGACCAAGGTAGGAACTTTGAAAGTTCATTATTTTGCATACTGGCAAAATAACTTGGCTGTACTAAAACACGCACAGCCGCCTACAACCCAGCAAGTAATGGTGTCTTAGAGCGGTTTCACCACCAATTAAAATCTTTAAGGTGCCGATTTACCACACAATGATCAGAGCAAATTCCTCTTATTCTACTTGGACTTCGCTCGATGTTTAAAGACTATCTCGTAGCAAGTCCAGCTGAACTTTTATATGGAACTTCTCTACGTTTTCCTAGTGAATTACTTTCTCCAGAGAACGAGTGTAAAATACCTACAGACGAATTTCTTTTCCAGCTTAAAAAACATTTTTATACCATTCGTCCTGTACAAACGGTGCATCATGGAATCATGGTCCACAAAAAATCCGGCGAATCATGGTCCACAAAAATATTTTTGTTTAAAGATCTGGACAAATGTTCTCATGTCTGTGTACGCCAGGATCATGTCCGAAGCTCCTTACAGCCTCCATATGCTGGGACAAAGTTCTCCAACGACAGCCGGAGATCTTTAAGCTGCAAATCAAAGATTCTCAAGTATGGGTCTCCACCAAGAGACTGAAGCCTATCTATTTCTGCAGCGATATTCCTACAGAGCCCATCTCAGCTCCACAACCACCTTCAACAGTTGTCAAAGCGACGACTTCATCGCCGCGTACTGTAACTACGCGGTCCGGTAGAAGAGTCCGATTTCGCCTTCCTGGTCCTCTTCGGTAAGCCACATTTCGTCTACTTCCCTTCGTGTCGTCGACTGGGGGGAGTACTGTGGCGAGCACTGTGGCAGCGATTCACAGTTTCGCTGCGCAAAGTAGCTTCGCTGAATTCACTCCGCTGATTATCTCCTTGATCAGCCCAGATCATACGGAAATCAGGTACGACGCTGTGCGCTGTGTGTTTTACACGCTGTGTGCGCATCCAGCAGGAGTATAAAGGTTAGCGACAACCTGCTCCAGTAACCATCTCCCGACGAACAGCTCCAGGCGGCAGCTACACAAGACCTCAGCGCCAGGTACAGCTCCAGGCAGCAGCTACTTGAAATTCTAGCAGTCATCCTTATGTATATGTTAAGTTTAGTTTATTTTAATTTCTTTAACCAAGTGATTGTTAAAGTGGTTTAATAATTTAAATATTTAACGCCTGGTGTAAGTCTCAACCGCGACAAGCATCCTGCAGCAGTAACAAAGATTTGTATGAGTGGGAATTTCATATCCACTATCTACACATTAATATAAATAGAGTGAAATTCTTTTAAACAATACCGGTTGTTTCGATAACTGCTTCATATAAATTATTTTAGACTTAAGTTCAGTGCAGTGCCTATCTATACAGAGATCCAAATAAAATGATAATTTATGTCGTGAACTTTATATTATTTCCAAAAATAACTTTGGCCAAATATGTATGTACCTATTTATTTAATATTATTATATATTTTAAATTTTCTATAAGATTGTTGTGTATTATATTAGTAAACAGTATTTACGTGTAAACCTAGGATTGCCAAATGCTTTGGTTATCCGGGATTTCTCCGGTTTGTCCCGGTGTCTAAAAGAACTTGTCCCGGTGTCTAAAAAGTATATTTTGAGAGACAAATATTCTGGTTTACGATTGATTGAAATTGTCATAATATTACACTAAAACTTACAAATAGTTTTAAAAACATTTAAATTTTATTTCTTGCTGAAGGTACACTTACCTAGAAACTGAAATGAACACACAACGGCATTTTTAAGTTTCTCCCCTACTCCCCAAAATGTAAGTTTTCAATATTGGGCAACTCTTCGTAAGGGGGCGCTGATTGAATTACTATTTGAAAAGGTGGGCTCTTACCAAAAAGGTTTGAGAACCTCTGGCCTATAGGAATATCACAGCAATCCATTACAAGATTTTGGTAAATTTTTAATAAATTATCACGTCGTGAACTAGAATTAATCTCCAAAGAAAACGAACTGCAGAAATATCTAAAAACATCTGTTTTAAAGACTGTTTTACCGTCTCTTAGAGAGATACAAGTCTTACTAATTCATAAGATCCTCGCCTGACAACTAATGGATATAGATATCTCTTAACATTAGGATATTCTTTCACCATTACTAGATTTTTTGGCCATTGAGAACGGGAGAAAGTAAAAGATCATTTTAGATATGTCAACGATTGTCTTGTTAACATTTTTCAGCTTTACTAAGACTCTCTGTACAGATGAAATGTATATAATTTTCTCAGTTGCCGATAAATCTCTCAGAAAGTTTTCCATATTTTGGTTGCATGAATTTCGATGTTTATGATTGGAGTTTTATTACCTTTAACTTTTTCCGTAAATTTTACATCTTCTTTTTTGGTATTGGAGAAGTGTCCTGAATCTCTGGAACTGTTCAGAATCTTTGGCAGTAATAACTGTTGAAGTACTTGTATTTAACACACGGGGATGTGTGAGTAGATGCATTATTTATGATTTTTAAAGCAGCTTCATTGGAGCAATTTCCATTTTCTCATACACGAAAAGTAAAAGGAAAAATTCCTCCAGCCACCTACACCTACCACAATGTATCCTATAATCTTAAAGCACTGAAATCAGTTTCTACAGGTAAACGGTTAACAGAAAAATGGATAAAAAAATGGTTCCAGTAAACATATGGAAACCAATTTCATGATAATATGGTTGGCTACGGTTAGAAAATGCTGAGATTATGAAACGCCCAGTAGGGTTATTACTTTAAACACAGATGCCATAATGAGTTTCATGAAAATTATTTCTCAGGATGTTATAAAATTTAAAATTTTCGTCAATTATAGAATGTTTTGAAAATAATAAAGGAATAGCGTTAATTTTAAAAAATAAACGCTGGTACGCAAAACTTAAGGGCCGGTAGTATTCCATTGGTTTAAATCCGAAAAATGAAACTAAAAAATTAGAGGTGATTTGCATAATTATACCTGATCAGAAGAAAGATGACACATATACAGAGGCTGTTCGCACATTTTTTAGACGATTTTGGTAAGCGGTAATAAAAAAACGTTTGCAGCAAAAGAAATAATTGTAATTGTACTATGTTTTTAAAAGTCAAAATTATCGTCTGCGGCTTGAAAGTTTTGTTTTTATTCAAAATGGCGTTTTTAACAAAGCAGTGGTTCGAAGGCTATATTTATGCTCTTTCCGAAGAGAAATATGCATACTCCGTTATCCAAAAACGACGTGAGAGTCATGGTTTTGTGATATCCAAAGCGTCGATAGGTAATATCGTCAACAAGAAAGGAAAAAAAGTCAAATTGGAGCCTCAAGTGGGACAAAAATTCCAAACAAGCATCCAAGGAAAAAACGGACATCTTCGACTATTGCAAAGGTACGTTGTTTAATGTTAAAAGAAAATCCCCCTAGTAAAAGGGCAGTTGCAAAATCCTGAAAATGCTCGGTGTCCACTGTAAACGAAATGATAAACGTTGATTTAAATCTTAAGAAAGCGAAAAAACGCAATGTGCATCGTCTTCTTCCAAATCATATCGCTGAACACAGGACATGCTGCAGAATTCTATATGAGAAACACTTATCCAAAGAAAAATGGAAAACAATTGTCACAATAGATGAATCATGGGTGTATTTAAATGATTGCAACAAAAAAAGAGCCATTTATTATCATTAAAGGGAAGAAAAAAAATTTAAGTACATGGTTCAAAGAATCGAAAGAAAGTTTTTCTAAGGGATTCATGATTGTTGCTGGTTTTTCTTATAATGGCAAGTTAAAAATAAAGAGAGTGGAAAAAAAAATGTCAAGATTAGCTCCAAATACTATCAGGAACATATTTTATCGCCAATTTTTCTGAATGAAATACCATCGCTTTACCCACAGTGCCATCAATCTGTGAGACTCCATCAGGACAAAGCTAGCAGTCACACATCAAAATCCACTGTAAATTTCCTAAAAGAAATGGAACAAAAACCTGGTATCAAGGCCATAACCTTCACTGATATCCCTTCTAAATCTCCCGATGTATCACCTATGGATTTTTGTGCTTTCGGACTTTTAAAATCTGCATTATTCAAACGTCGTCCCAAAACCCTTACAGGACTCTGGAAAGCTGTTCAGGAGGAATGGGATAGAATACCTCTTCTGACACTTCAAAAGCCATTATTATCCTGGAAATTGCGGTGTCGAAAGATAGTTCAGAATAAGGAATGTCAAATAGAACACTTAAAACACAAGAATTTTATGTAATTTAGTTTTGTGAATACAATATACATCATCTAAAAAATGCGTGAACAGCCTCTGTATAAATTTCCAGATAGTCCCGTTGCACGTCACGTGACAGGACTGAACTTGATAAAATTATCTTTTCTGAAGAAAGTCAGGGAATAGAAAGTAGCGTGTTTGTCGTTGTAAGAAGTTAAAGTGAATTATAATTGTGTTACAGGTGATACAAATGTATAGTGGGATACAAGTAGATGACTTTACGCGGGGGAATAGTGCAGGGGGAATAGTGCAGACGAAGAGTTTGGTATCTCCCATAGCAATGTTTCACGTGTGTGGAAGACTTTCAAAACAACAGGGACAGCTGTTAGAAAGATCGGTGGTGGTCGCACAAAGAAAACGAAAGCAAAGAATGACCAATATATCGTCCTACATGCAAAAAGAGACAAACGGCAGACTGCAGGCAATATGGACAAGCAACTACAAATGGCCACAGGACGCAAAGTGTTGCTGTTCACAACAGCCAGACGTTTCAATAAAGGTGGCCTATTCGGCCGATGGCCAGAACGTTGCATCCCACTAACGTCTACACATTGGAGACACCATCGAAAATGATGTAAGAACCACAAAGATTAGACTGCAAGCAATGGGGCACTCTAGACTGCAAGCAAGGGGTACTCTAAACTGATGAGAGTTGCTTCAGTCTTACGAGTGATTCTGGACGTCAGCTAATCTAGAGAGAGGTGGGAACGTGATGGTGTGACCCACCTCTAACTGACATAATCGTGTAGCAATAGAAACCAGAGACTCTATGTTAAATTAAAGTCCTTTATTGGACCACTAGATTATGTACATCAGTATATAAAGTAAATATCAATTAATATATAATCACCCTACAAGTGCAAGCAGAGCTGGCTAGGCTCATAGTTAAACAAAGCTCGACTCAATAGCCCAAAACTCCGGAGCTTACTAGTCACAGCTCGGAGCTTCGCTAGTCAACATCACTCGAAAGCCTACTCTGGTCTTTCCCGTCTCACCAGAGTTCCATCTTTTATCTCTCCTCCTTCTAGAACAATCTCTCATGTTCGCTAAAAAGGCTTTCAAACGTCAACACTTCCGGGCCTTTCGCTCCCCCAATCGATGCTTTTCGTTCATCCCTCTGCATAGCCGGAGGGAGCGGGTCCTGTTCTCACCCACTGATCCGCCGGTTCGGAGAACTTGAAAGAGACCTAATCCACGGTTCCCTAATTGAAACCGGGAACTCAACGAGGCCCCGCCGTCTGCATGTCAGGAGGCCACACTTAAAGTAAGATGAATTTCAGGTCCTTGTTTGCCTGAAAAAAATCTACCATTCTCTGGAACAGAAAAAAACATCATTAACGGGCCTTTCATTGGAGTTCCCCGATGCCAGGAATATTGAAACGATTTTGTTCTGCACCTAACGGTTTATATTTTCTGCCCAGTTCGCAGAATAGTAACGGAGGAGTGGAGACCAGATGTGGACAAGGCTGCCGACATCACAACGGTATCATCCAGAAATCATTACCGAAAGAGATCGGTATGGAGGTGCAGGTGTCATGGTCTGAGAAGGCATCATGCTACTTGGTCGTTCTGAGCTCCCCATTTTCGAACGTGGTTTAGTAACAGGAAACCGCTACTACAGTGAGTTGATCATTTTCACTTACGTTTCTTCCGAAGTGTCATTGGTTCTCAGTTCCTTTAAATGGACGGTAGTGCTGATCGTGCTTGCGATGTGGATGAACTGTTGGAAAGTGAGGATATTACTCTTATGGATTGACCTGCTAAGTCCCCAGACCTGTATCCAATAGAGCATGTTTGGGACGCTCTAAATCCACGGCGAGAAAATCTTGCTGCACGCATATCTCCACTTCAAAATGCCCATGAACTGAAAAGAGCAGTGAAAGAGGAGTGGACAGTGTTACCCCAACAGCTCATACTAACTCGTTTTAATAACGGTTAGACGCTGCAAAGCAACCATTGCAGTTAAGGGACATCATATTCCATACTGAACATCACCTCTTTGCTTTATTGCATCTTTTAGAGATACTCCTTTGTACGATGATCTGAAAATCTTTCTAGCTGTTTCTAAATAAATTCTCCGAATTAACGTTTGTATTCTTTTTTCCCATGTGTTATTTCATTTACCGATGTGGTACATATTGAGGTCTCTGTGGTGTGAATTTCATTCATACAGGTTGCTCCATTACGAAGAAACTACCAAAAAAAAGTACACGGTCCTTAAGTTTTGCACGCCAATGTACTAACTTTTTGAATTACCTAACATCGGAAGGATCGATATTTCAGATAAAACCTCGGTCCTCTTTCCACTTCATGAAAGAAAAAGTTTAGTTGTTCATACCCTTGCACAAAAGCATCAAACTATCTCTCGAGCACATTTGTACTAATAAATAAGGAAACGTGGTTGGGTTAGAATGCAAAATTTATTTTTGGCATGAATTCACGATTCGACTTCATTTGATGAAGATGCCGAAATGATTTTAATGTAATTTGCTTATAAAATAAGAAAAAAATTGAAGAAATTAAACAAAAAGTTAAACAAAAATTTAGCGAGAAACCTTTAAATTTAATGCAAACATTTAAACGAACTTGCTTGATAACAAAATTCTTTATCAATGACCCTGAGAAATTGAAATAATTAGAACCCTCTCAAAGATTAAAATGATAAGTCACGAGATAAACAAAAATAGTAAAATATGTGAATGCTAAGTCTCTGGACCGCATATCTAAGAATTCATTTTTGGAAAAATATATCTATTCCAGATAAATCTGCATTTGGAACTTCCAGTTTCTCTTTTGAAGGACAGACCGCAGAATTTAAATGAGACAGAAGACAAGATTGTCGGAAGTCCGAATGGTAAGACTCAAATATACAAAATCACGAGGCTTTGTACAATGCCTTTTTGGTATGCTCACACAGTGAATACATAGCTCTTTTTCCATGTACCGCTTTCAGTGAAGCGGGTTTCATACACGAGTCTTTTGGATGTTCGGCTTGCCTAGAATGATGTTGTTCTTTTGCTAGGGACTATAAACTGCTTGGGATTTTTTCCTTTTGAAGTTAAAAAAAAAACCCATTCTTGAAGCCATATCTTTACTGCCCTCCCTTTGTCCTGTAATCTGTTGTGGTTAAAATATTTTGAGATTTGAGAGGCATCAGGAAAATACGTGTCAGTTCTAGAAAAAATACATATTTAGGGTTACTTGATGACTGCTGTCTGGTAAATTTTAAGAATATAAGATTCCAAAGAGATAACAAGGCATACAAAATCAGATTTTTTGCATGACACACTGAAATTTGATCGTAGCGAAAATGAATTTATTGATAATTATTTTAGCATTCACTACCTTAAAAAAAGACATGAAGGGAAACTATGAATATGTTTGACCGTCCTTACCCGAAGGTTATACGGCATATTTCCTCTCGACACATCGAGGGGAATCTTCCAGTCGGGGAACACAGGCAGCCAAGAGGGAACAAATCTGCACCCAACCAGTCACCAAGTAAACTTTCAACTAATTTCTAATTAAGTTTCTATTTCATTCAGCAACACCGTAAAAATATAAGCGCTGGCAATACCATTGCTAATGATTGATTAATCTATATTAATTTTTTTATTACTCTTTTGTAAAGCATTAATCCTAAATATCCTAGCCCTTGTTCCTGGTTGCACCCGGCTTTGGCAAAATTTTATTTTCCTTTTTATTTTATTTTTTTCCTTTATTTTCTTTCTTCTCCCCCCCTCTTTTCTTTTTTTCCTTTTACAATAATACAATTACACATAGTATACTCTAATACAATTATACATAATATACAGTAATACCACACACAATTATAATAATACAGTTAATACATACATATATATATATATATATATATATATTATATATATATATATATATATATATATATATATATATATATATATATATATATATATATATATATATATATATATATATATATATATATATATATATATATATATTATATACCGATGCATATGTTGGGGAAGAAGGGACATGAAGGAAAAAGTATGAAAAAAATTCAGTTAACCTAAGAAGAGGGAGAAATTTAAGTTTTTTAGGTTAATTATGAACTCACAATGACACTAAAAGCAATAGGGAATTTCACAGCATAATGGGAAGTATAAAAGAACTATAGACAACATTTTATTATTTAAATGCAGATACATTTTGAATTTACTTGCAAGTTACAATTCCATTTTTCTTAAAGATATTATTAATTGGTGTAGGAAATACAGCTAGCATGGTAATTTTTTCATAGACGCCATGTAGATGTTCAAGAAAATCTTTACGCAGGTTGTTAGGGCTGTGCTTAACTGAGAATCGAATTGATATCTGTAATAAGGAATGATGAAGATTCACAAATATGTCACTTCTCTGGAAATGTAATCAATGTATTAGTACTACATAAAACAAGAAAAGGAACTCTTCCTTCCTATTCTCTGCTAAACACGAAACTAAATAAAAATATAGAATTTCCATCGTATGAAACACGGTTGATGGTATTTTGACATAAAAGCAATGTGGAGTTGCTTTTTACATCAATATTAGATGTAACAGCTGCGTCATAATTCAATTTAAAAGAAGTTTAGAATCCCTATATGGAATATTTGCATTTCATTTGAAGTGTTTATTATTCTCTGAATTGCTTTTGATAAATGCGATATGCTCAGCAAAAATTTCAGAAGAATACATAAATAGATTCTTTGTGTTATTATTATTATTTTGATATGCTGAATGAATCTTTTGTGTGAGGATTCAAAATTTCGAAATCTGCATTGGAAAGATTGAATATACGACTTCACATGGAAAAAGTTTTTTTCTTCATTCGGAATCTTAAAGATTCATATATTTTTCAGATTTACTGTCAGAATAGAAAATAAAATAAAAAAAACATTCTTTTCCCATCTTGAAATGTCACGAAATAGTCAAAAACACACTTGACAGAAATGTGCCAAACATCTTCGAAATAAAAGAAAATAAAAGTTAAACTTAGCATTACAAAGCGATTTTGCAAGTCTGCAAGACTGACAAAAATGCAAGTTCTGAACGTTTTCTCTCAAATCTCTTCAACGAAATAAAAAGAGCTGAAAAATGTAATATCCTTCTAAGTCAGTAATACTTATTTATTTTGCCGGAAGGAAATTTTTTTTGCATTCCCTAGGAAGTCTTTAAAAGTAGTACATAACAAATGACTGTAATGTTTTTACTTATGTTGAAAAATAAATGTGATAGGTTGAATAGTTTCTAACAAAAAAAAAACAACACTGTTAATTATTAGATTAAAAATCACTGCGTTAGGGTTTTCATATTTTCTGCAGGCTACGAATTCTGAATTTATGTAAAGATTTTTTTCCACTAAGAAACACTTCACATGTAATGCATTGTCTGAAGAAAAACATATTAAAATACTTCTCATTAAAGTGAGTACCATATATCCATGGTAGAAATAATGTCAAAAATCTTTTTTTTTTTTAAGTTTTGATTATTTAAAAGTACATTCCACAGTTCGTGCATATATAATGGTAAAATTAAATCAGTTCTTTTCATTATTATTTTTTGCATTCATTATTATTTAAGTCCTTTGAATTTTACGATATTTCAATTCTTTTAGTCTATTTGAACAGTAATTGAGTTATCATAGAAGCATTACTGGATAGGTACTCACATATTCTTTGCGAGGAACAAATAAGTTATCTTATTTTTTTGCTAGGAACAAATAATCTTTTTAATAACTATTAAGGATGCAATTGCTTTGGACCAGTTGTAACTCCTCCCAAGGCCATTTGAGCTCTAGATAAGATTGCCTCATTAGATGACTCACAAAAATAATGATTTTAGTTTGTGACTTTGTTAAGATTTAAATTTGGGACTTATTCAAATTGACTTATGATTGCAGAATGAGACAATCCAATTAAAATCTCCAAAACTCCCAAAAAGAATAACATATTTCTGCAAGAAATTATTTGTCTTCTCTAAAAATTATAAAGGATTAAATGAAATTTTATTTTCTACTCATCCAAAATGTGGTTAGTCTTTCATGAACCCTTTTACAAAATTTCGATAAAAATGAGAGAATCTAAATAAAATATGTAATAAATAGTTAAGGTTTTCTATATTAAACCAAAAAATTAGGAAATTTATAAAGGTAGAACAATATTTGTCATGTAAGAAAGATGTAATAAATAGTGTGTGTAATAAATAGTTAAGGTTTTTTGTATTAAACCAAAAAATTGTGAAATTTATAAAGGTAGAACAATATTTGTCATGTAAGAAAGAAAATAAATTTTTATTGACTTCAGAAGCAAATAGAAATATTTATAAACGTTACTTCGGAAAAAAAGAAAATAACTTTGTGGTATTATTAAATGAGGTAAAAAACAGTTAATGTTAAGAAAACTTTTTGTAATCCTACGTAAGTCGCTGCTCTTTGGGCATGCGATGACTTGCAGTTCAATATACCTAGAAAGTCACTTCAAATAGAAACAAAGCTGTTCAACGAAGTCGCTCAGATCAGGGTTGAGCATACCGTGGTCGCTTTTCATATTCGAATGTCCACAAAGTGGGCAAGTTGTAGTGTTAGACATTCAAATACGATGCAAAAGGGATTGAAAATAATCTTGTCCAGTTAACTAGGGATTCTTAGACAGATCACTAGGGATCACTAGGATCACTAGGGATTCTTAGACAGAAATATATCTTCCCAGTAGCAAAACTGTCGTAATAAGATCATCTCATTTCCAAAAAACTTTTTATTTAATAACTGTTTAGGATCTCGAAAAAAGATGGGGATAACAGGTTGAGATAACAAGAATCAGCCTTGGCCAAACCACTTATTTCCATTACACTTTGTTTCCATGAATCTCATAGTGACTAGGAACAAACTGCGTTGCAAACACAATTTTTCTTACCAATGATAGTAATGGACCATTAGAGTTTTTCCAAGACAATTTAGCGAGGGAAGAATGGAACAGATAATTAATTTCAGACTCTATCGCAGAATGAGCGACAGTAAAATTAACAATATTTTACTTTGGTCTTGATTTAACAGCTCAATGCCAACAAGACAGCATAAATTTCTCCATCAAATTTAGATGACAATTACTAACAGGTTCACTCATTTAGCAAAATTCTGAGGAAACACCTGCACCAGAATTCCTTACAGCATTGACTGCTGACCCATTTGTAAAAGCATGATGATACTCTGGATATTTCTCAAATATAGCACCCAGACAAATTCTTGGAGATTTTTCAAGAATGGAAACTATGGTGGAACTGAGGTGGAACTCTAAACCAAAGGGATGTTAAAATGCAACAAAACCAGACTGTGCTGGACTGAAGTTAAATCCTCGAAGGTTCTGCCTGCCATCCAAAGGAATGTAAAGTGAGATAGCCAATGTATTAAGTCATGATAAAATAGTGTGTTTCTCAAACCTAACTTATGCCGGTTTATGACCAGACATGCTCCTTTGGAAAGGGCCTTTTTCTAAGAACCAGATCAGCACAATCATATCGATCAGCTAAAGGATCTATTTCAATCTGTATCTCCATTGAAGAAATCAATCTAGAGAACCTGCTTCCGTAATAAGGCGTAAGTCGCTATTTTGTGGAACATAAATTTTTGCTCTGTTGGTTGCAAAAGCTTTAAAATACAGTACAGATCAGAAATTTAAAAACATTGGGCGAGTGTATGTTATACAGTCATTAATTAAAATATTCCGGGAAGAACCTCATTTAGTTCCTACTATTCTTTTTATATGCTTGAATCTATCAGCCACCTTGCTGTACAGAAAAAAGGAAAATAAACGAGGACTGGTGTCACCGTAATATAATTATTAGTTATAGTATTAGTGGTAGTACGAGTAATTAGAGAGTGATGCTCATATGTATAGTTCCAAATCAATTTATTAAACCAATCATAAAACATATACAAACAACATTATTCATTGAAGATTTCCGAATTTCTAATTCATTAACACCATATATCTACATATACATTTCAAATTATCTTCCTTCCTATATCTTATCAATACATTAATTCTGATTATTTATCTAACCTTCATTCTCATCAATATCCAACTACTAACATTTTTATCTACTCCCTAACATTGTTATATTATCCTACATTCTTAATTGCTATACATAAACACATTACAAAACTATTGCAAGATACTACTTCAATTAATATGGATATACACAAGCACTATTTTATGATAGATATTCTATGCATAAATGTAAAGATTTCACCTAATCTGCCCTATCTAATTAACTGCGCTCTCTAGTAGGCATTGGGCATTGCTAGGATAAGTCAAAATACTCTCCTACCTTTTCTGACGACACATCGACATCACAAGTCTTGCTGGGAGAAACCTAGGGCTCTCTTTCGGGCAGCGGGCTGTCGGTTCCGGCGGAACTGCGGTCACTATCTGTTGCGGCGTTCTGCGGCGTCTCCGAGAATACACTCGCGTTGGGAGAGCGTTCGTCACTCCGAAGGTCCGTACCTCATCACTAGCATGGCTGGGGGGTCATCGGGCTCTGGTCCAGGGTAACAGCTGCGATCATCGGCATGCGGTGGACTCAGGGTGCTTTACTCCGCATCTAGGCATTTGCTACGGGGGCGCGTTGGTCCAGGGGAAACGGCTGCTCCTCTCTTGCTAAATGACAGGTTAGTCGGTCGGCCTCTCCGGTATTGGGGTCTGCATCTATCTCATATCGGTTTGCTTTTTCGGGTACCGAGGACTTGGCTTGTCTCTCCGGTATTAAGTTAGCAGCCCGTCATCTTCTCTCTTCCTTCGCTGTCTACCGGGGCTTATGTGTTCTTAGTGAAAGATCTCAACTCGTTCTGCTCTCTCTAAAAACTTTTCCTCTCGAGCTCAACTTCCATCATTACATATTCAGGCCCTCATTGGTGGCCACCTTCTGTCCTATGGGTCGATCCGGGACCCCTTCATTGGCCGATCACCCATTTTATATTCCCATCTTCTCCAATCCATATTGACGGGGGCGTTCGCCCTTGCACCTGTCTGGGGTTTCTTACATTTTTGACTTCCCACGCTCTCGCCTGGGCCTCCTGTGGTGTTTCTAACGCCGGTCAACCTCGTAAATCGCCCTACCCCTTTTCTTCTCCTAACTGTGACTCCGTTTTCAGATTTTCCTCAGCTCATTATCACCAGCTGGGCCCTTCGTTAAACGCAGCTGTTGACCGTTTTCTCATTTCAATTGCCCCCTCTCAACTTGTTATCTCTCCTTGCCATTCGCATACGCGGTACATTATCCCGCTGTTCAAGGCATCTCTTTTGTCTGATTTTTTGAATTCCGTTTTCTATCGCCCCTTTTCTGAACACATGTCGTGTCTCCACGACATTTGTTTCTAACGCCGGTCAACCTCGTAAATCGCCCTACCCCTTTTCTTCTCCTAACTGTGACTCCGTTTTCAGATTTTCCTCAGCTCATTATCACCAGCTGGGCCCTTCGTTAAACGCAGCTGTTGACCGTTTTCTCATTTCAATTGCCCCCTCTCAACTTGTTATCTCTCCTTGCCATTCGCATACGCGGTACATTATCCCGCTGTTCAAGGCATCTCTTTTGTCTGATTTTTTGAATTCCGTTTTCTATCGCCCCTTTTCTGAACACATGTCGTGTCTCCACGACAACTGGTTATAAATAAAAAAAAATATTCAAATTTGCAAGTTGGCACAGCACAAATGTAACGTCGTGCCCGTGGCTGATATGGTGCCCTTGCAGATTTTTAATGAGTCTTCACTGCACTATGTGAACGAGAGATATTACTTGCTCAACTCAGTGAAGCCGCACTCAGCCTCAAGGTCGGCATACTTTTCAATTTTAGTGTGTGATAGTATTTTGAACTGATTACATGTAGTCAATGCATTTAAATTTGTTTCTTACGAAGGCCTTTATTTGGAGTAAGAAAATCTGTAATATTTCTCTTCATTCAAAACCTATCGTGGATATATGGGAAAGGCATAGAGCATATTATTTCAATGACGATTGGGAAGAACAATATCGCTTTATTGATTTTAAAGGCAACTGTACTTGCTCATTGTGGCGTAATAGTGTCGCAATTCCTAAGAAAAGTAATACTGAAAGACATTTCAAAACCATTCACACGAAATTTGATTCTGACTGTCTATTGAACTCGGAAATAAGAAGAAAGAAGATTTTGCCGTTAAATATTTTTATTCCTCAGCAGCAAAGTCTTTTTTACAAAACCAGTGCAACAATCGAAAGCAGCAATGACAGCTCCATTTAAAATATTTCATTTGTTAACTAAGAAAAAAAAACCTTTTATCGAGGGAGAATAAACAAAAGAAGCCATGTTGCAAGCTGTTGTATCACTTTTTCAAGAATTTAAGAATGAAACCGTAACTAGAAAAACTGAAGTAATTGCTGCTAATTTGGAGGCAGAATTAACAAATGATATGGAAAAATGTGTTTTCTCTTCACTACAGCTGGATGAATCGACAGACGTAACATATGTATCACAATTAATAATTTGCGTGAAGATGGTGTTTAATGATTTTTCCATGAAAGAGAAATTTCTTAAAATTCTGCCATAAAGTGGCGCATTATTAGGGAGGATATATTTTTTGTTTTTAAAAATAACGTAACAGATACAAAATTACCAATGCAAAAATTAACCGCAATTATGACATACGGCGCACCAAAAATTATTGGTAAGAAAAATGGATTTATTGCATTATGCTAACGCTATTCTTTATTTCCAAAACTTATTTCATAACATCATCTCATACATCAGGAGGTGCTATGCGCAAAAATTATCGATTTTCAACATGCAGTTTTCATTGTAATAAAAACTGTTAATGCCATAAGATCAGGAGCTAAGCAGCACGGACTATTTAAAATAATTTTGAAAGATGAAGACATCCAATTCACCAACATTCTTTTATTTACTGAAGTCAGAGGGCTTAGCAGAAGTAAAATACTTGAGCGATTTATTAAACTTTTGGCGCAAACAAAGAAATTTATTGCATCAGGAGGCGAATTTTATGAACAATTAGAAAATCGAGATTAGTTACTCGACCTCGGATTTCTAAAAGATATTATGGTAAAGTTTAACGAATCAAATCTAAGATTGCAAGGAAAACATCCCCATATCGCTGACATGATCACTGCAGTTAATGGATTACAAATATATATAATAAATATGGCACCATCGGCGATTCTCAGACTTTGTAATGCTCCCTCATGAAGAAAAGGTTTAGCGACCCCTGTGATAGAGTGTTTGATAGATAGCAGCTGAAATCGAAACGCATAATTTTGGTTGGAATTATACATACGAATGAGATCCCTTTTAATACATTATTTAATGCGATGTTAATTACTTGTTGTTAATTAGTTATTTTGAAAATTAAAAATTCATTTTTATTGTTTAAGATATGAAAAATAATTCGTTAAAATTTAAATAGATTTTAAAAAAAATGTTCGACTATGAAGACAAATGAAAAGAAATTTATTCTATTTTCCTGTAACGAGATCAGCATAGATTTAATAAACTAAGACTAAACCTCTAATAAAACCCTGAACAGTGTACAATTAAATAGATATAGACAGTCCCTGTTCCATGTAATTTGCCTGTTATTCAAAGAGAGAGACAGGAGGCTATCGCTACTACAAATTTGCTTAATTTGATAGAACATTGAATTAAAACCATGCATGTGAACTCTCGCGATGGGCAGTTCAATTCCAAACAAATTCACAATTGGAGTATAATTTTCAGCGGCACCCTTAAATTAAATTTCTCAGAAATAAACGTGCTGAAGTTGCCAGGAAATAAATCACTTGAAGTCTGATTGGACGAGAGAAGAGTAATTAAGTTTCCCAATTTTCATATCGCGAAGATATAATTTAGACAGTCTGCAGGAAGCACGATGGACATTTCGTATTTTGTGAACTCATGATAATAAGTCGTATGTTTGAACTTTAGTTGAATAGTTTTGAGTGCCGGGGATAATTAATTATGTCAAGGGTAACTCGCGCCAGTTAATGTTTGATACACCGTATCATGATAATTATGTTGTGACATTTTTCAGTTGATATAACTAAATGTAGTGTAAGTTTACACTATATCTTATACACCTTGTCATGTTTTTAGCGAAATAAAAATTGTGATTAAGACAGGATTTTATGATTTTCCTTTTACAGTCGTTATGACGAATTATCAAATTATACATCAAAAATATTGGTGAAATATTGTCGAAATTAAAGAAGTAATAATCTTTGTGTTTTAATTTTGAATGAATCACGTAAAACTTTGCCGCAGATTTGCATCTCTTGTATAATGAAACAATTTTGTCAATGGGCTCACTTTAAGCATAAGTGTAGCATAAGTTTGTTGCATATATGAAATATTACATTCGACCTAAATTATTATACAAACAGTACGTATTTCTTAGATTCAAAAACTGTTCCTACGTGGGCGTTTTTCTAATTTTGGTATGCACATGTTTTAAATGTTGATCCACAGTTTGTAGGAGCTTCAACTGCTCGCAATTGGAGACTTAAAAAAACAACTTGGAAAACTGCTGAGGGACTCTGGAAATGGAATTACTGTTTATCATCTATAATAAAATGCATTGACATGTTTAGGAGTCTCTTTACAATGACACAGTCTTGTTTGCAGACGCCGTCTTGTTAACAGACGCTTACTTGTTGACAATGAAGGAGTCAGTCAACATTGACTAGGGCATAGTCATTCGGCAATAGTGCAGGAATCGAAAGCATGATTGGAGAATGACTGTGCCGCAGATGATATGTTAGGTCTATTAACAATGACGTGACAACTCCTCGATTGTCGAGTGACTAGGTCTTTTATGGCTGAGAATTTCGAAGAAAAGTAATATTTCGACTCACTTGCAAGTAATGCATATTTTAAAAGGAATAAGAAATCACTAAATAAAAAATGTTCGTTCACTACTTTTAAATTACTTTTTGAAAATTGAATATTAGATATGTGAAGAATGGCCATATTTTCTATTTTTGCTGATGACCTCTTTAACGTCCCCATTAACACGTGTTGATTTTCGACGAAAGAATTTTGATAATACAGTCAAACCTCGATATCTCGAACTTGAAGGGAGAGACAAAAAATTCGAAATATCAAAAATTCGAATTATCGAAAATCGCATGTTATCAATAGTAGAATAGAGGAATAAAGCTTTTTTACATACCTTTTAAAAAAGTATTCCATTTTTTTTATTTTAATAAACACTATTTACAAAATTATTTTAAAAAGATTCAACTGTTGTTTGCTTCAGAGAGGAGTATGAAATTTTATCTATTACATTTTCTAAGTGGACAATGGCTTTAAATGTGTCCTCTGACATTTTTGGCTGACTTTCAATACATCTCCTCAAAGTGTCCACTGCAGATAGTGCTTCTTTGTTTGTTACATTTGGTGGCAAATGGCGGATTTCTTCCTCCTCTTATTCTGATAATACACAAGAAGCTTTCGTCTGACCTATGATTTCATTGTCCTCACACTCACCACACACTATTACTGCATCATCTACGACAACGAAATCATTGAATTCCATGTTATCGAGATGCATGAGTCTAGTTAATCGGTTCTAATAATTTTCTGCGCAGTTGTCAGCAGGGTGGTCGATGTTGATTGTCTGAGAACTTTCGTGGTCTTTTATGAATCCAGCATTTTTAAAGCTATTCATTATCGTAGAGGAAGACACAATGTTCAAAGCTTTGTCTGCCATTCGCATAGCTTCTAGAATATTTACATCAGATGGTGAAACACCTTCCATTTCGGACAGCATTTTTTTAACCACTTGATGACGATACTTTACCTTGAAACTTTGAATGATGTCCTGGTCAAGTGATTGAAGTTTTGAACAGATGACTCGCAGAAGATCTCACCTTCTCCAAATGTTGTTTTCGAACGATTTCTAATTTTTTTCTGCAATAACCAAGATAAACAGAAAGGAAACTTTTCAACCTTTTCAGGAGCGGCACTAGCCTGAATGCGAGACATCACAGGCATGCATTCACACTTGTAGTTTTCTCTTTCACTCCTTGTTGTAATGATAAGAAATTCTACATTTTTCTTGGAAGCCACCTACCTCTTGATTTTTGTTCATGCCATTTCCTGTTTTGGTAAAACAACCCCAACCCCTCTAGAAAGTAACCTTGGAGAATAAAAGGACAAAAAGTTAAAGAAAGGATGGATGGTCATTGCATATGCATGGCAACTGACTGAAAAGAGATAAGGAAATAATAAGCAGGAATTTCAACTCCCATCTTGGGGGGTCAAGAGAAGTTGTGATTTCATTGTGTTATCTTCCTTCCTTATATCCCTTCATTTTAAAGTTTATGCAGGGTTTTACAACTGTAATTTTTCAATAGCTTTTCTATTTTTTAGAAATTTCTATTTTTGAATATTATCTTTTGTTTTTAGAAAATATTTTCTTCTCCATTTATGGAAAAAAATTCAAGTTATCGAGGGATGAGTAAAAAAAATTCGTCAAATCAAGTTTTTTTTTAACATTGAGTGCATAGGAAATTTGAAGGGAATTTATTTTTCTTCGAGATATTGAAAAATTCGTGAAATCGAGGTTCGAGTTAGCGAGGTTTGACTGGACAAGTTTATTTTGAAACTTGTGTATAATTTCTTTCATTGCAAAAAATCCAGTTTCTTACATATACGCAGTATGGAAAGGAAGCAGCCCTTTTAAAACTGTGGTAGAAAGAGCTGAATCCGTGTTTGACTAGTCAGCCAAAGCTGCATCATTTATTTACGGACAACATTCACTATTGACGAATTGTTTTCGGACAAAAGTGTTCTTTGTCTGCCTTCGTACGTAGACATACGAGTAGCCGCATCATCGATAGAAATGCTTATATCTTTATCGAAGTCATAATTTGGACTTCAACACAAGAATTAACACAGTCGAGTTTTATGCTGCTCTAACTAATATTTTTCAGAATCTAGTTCCTGTAGCAATAAAATTACATATGGCATTACGAAGACAGAAGAATTAAAATAAATGCTCTGATGGGTTGACAGTCTAAGAGCCTCCTACACATGCTTGTTAAAATATATCTAAATTAATGAATGTTAAAATACATCTAAACAAATTAATGTTTTCTTTCAATTAAGTTTTATTTTTCAAACTACATTTTCCCAATGAAAAAAATACAATGATGTTGTCAAAAGGATATTTGAGCGAAAGTTTGATTAATAAAAACCAAAAGAAAAATCTGATGTTCATTTAACATCAAAAATGTCATATCATTTGTCAAAGAAAACTGTCCGTTCCTCATTTAGTCTGTCTGTGAAATTAAATTTTTCTTTTCGTGTTACATTTATACATAAATTTATTACATATCCTTACTTGTCGTCCACAAACATATGAAATTAATTTCGATGCCTCGAGGTAATTATCCTGCAAAAATACTATTTTGCACTTATTTCATTTTTTACATGAGTGTTGTTTTTTTTGAAAGAATGAAAAGTGTTTTCTGACGTTTAATTATGCTACTTCACAGGCATTATTTTTATGAAACATTATATTTCCTGAAAAATGTAAAACTAATAAAAACAGTGATGAGCCTGTTCTTTTCAGAGTCTGAAAACTAACAAACTAACAATCATGTTTATGTATAAAAAAAGTAATTTTTCCAGAATATGATGATATTTGATTAAAGTAAAGCAGTGTTTTACTAAATTGAATGAACACATTTTTTTTTTGTCTTTCAGACGTTCAAAATTAATAACGATATTTCTAACTGTTATTTATTTCTATCGGAAATATTATAATAGTCGAATGAAGATTTTGTATTTAGGGTATTAAATAAATATGTAGCACAATTCATCATAAATGGTAACTGGAAGGACAGAAAAGGCGGTCTGTAAAAGTGAGTGACAGCAAAAGCAGCTTGTGGGCTTAAATACTTCTATCGTTAGACATCAGTTTGTACTTTTAATTACCGTATTTTTCTCATCGTCTAAAGGTAACATTAAAAGAAAAAGAATATTTTATTATATATATGAAATAAATTTCAAATCCTTTTAATTATTCCTAACACGCCTTTTCCAAATTCGTTTATCTTATTGCTACAGAACACCGTCCCTTAACCTTGAATTGCGACCTATATCCAACCAATATAAATCTATTTTTCCCCTAAATGCCACGTGCGTACGGAGAGTCTTATATAAGCATTATATAACGGACATGGCGCGATCATCACCCGATATGACGCCTTATAGTCATGTGTCAGTTTTTAACCAATTGAAGTTCAGCCCGCCTTTCCCAATAATTCCAAGTCTCTTGTGTGTTTGCCACGAAACTGAAAACATGTAAGTTCGTTTGCTGTCAAAATGTGCGGGTGGGGCTGCGTCCCCGTCCCCGGCCAGCACCGCGCAATGTGTCCGTCCAACTCAAATGGATGTTCCCCGGAGATTACTAAAAATAAAGATTCATCGATTTGAAAGCTCCTCTTCCTTGATCCGGTCCATTTATTCTTCCTCTCCATTTGCCTTCCTACCTTGTGCCATGACCATGTCGAGTTCCCTATCATGATGTTCAACGCCACCGAAATCATTACACACACACACACACACACACACACACACACATATATATATATATATATGTGTGTGTATATATATATATATATATATATATATATATATATATATATATATATATATATACTAGCTGAAAACCCGCACTTCGTTACGGGGTACATTCAAATTAAATACAACGATCAATGTATACAATTGATGTAAAAAAAAACAAAAAAATTGTTTATAAAAAAATTGTAAGAGATATTTTTATAGACAAAATAATGAAGAAAATATTTAAATTAAATCTAATAGGACATACTAAAGAATATAGTGCAGTTAATATAGTACAGTTTGAGGAACATATCTTTTACTGTATTTTAATATTTTTTTGGATAATGTCCAATCGTCTGCCGCATTAGCAAGGGTAAAATATTTTTTGTCTATTTCATTGTTACGATCGCGACGATAAATTTATTTAAAGTACCAGAAATAGAAATCTCGTGATCAGCACCTAATAAATTAAATTCTAAAAATTAATCTTTAAAAATTCACCAAAAATCAGAAAATAGAGAAAAAGATTCGAAAAAGATTTCATTTTAAAGAAAATTTTATGATCTTTAACCCTCAAATTCTTATTTTAAATGCAAACTAAAAAAAGTTACTAAAACAGCTTAAAAATTTAATTTTAAAAAACTCTAAGAAGAATTTTTTTAAAATCTTTCTTAGGGCACCCCTACGCTATAAGAAGAATCACCATGCAAAATTTCAGCTCTTTAGGTCCAGCGATTTTGTCTGTGTGTTGTATGTCATTCATTCATTCAGTCAGTCAGTCAGTCAGTTACGGAACTGTTTTATATATATATATATATATATATATATATATATATATATATATATATATATATATCAGTGTATTATATATATATATATTATACATATTTTATATATATTATTTAATTTATTACATATATTTTTTATCTTTATTGAGTAAGAAATTGAAAATATCTTTGTACACCCAACAAAATACAAAATATTCTTTTCTAAAAATCCTCCCATAGATTTGAGGTTCGTCTTATCGTCCGAAAAATTGGGTATTAAACTTAAATGTCAATTTTTAATTGGACAAACAGGCTAGCACTCAACAGTTTGTACAGAAAAAATCAACACATTAATGTAATTAAAAAATACTTAAACTCTTTAAAAAATTGCTCGATTGAATTTTGGGGTTAATTTTATAATTAGGGTTTTGACTTTAAAATGCATTTTTAATTGTGTTATTTAATTATTTCTTTTGCTCCATTTATTTTAAACCATCCAAGTCTTTAAAATCTCCAATTTTATCTCCTTCCCTTCCATTGTTTTTTCACTTCTCATCGTCAATCTCTCTCCCTGCTGATTTCTCCCCCCTTTGGAGGATATTTAATCCTGCTAACACACACTTCCCGTTAACCCCATCAGTCGTCACGCCATCATTTAAAAAACACACTTAACGTTGTCACATCCATAAACTAAGTCACTTTCTTTAGATTCTGCAAAGTTTCTGACACTTCATTATGATTTGAATTGGCATCAAACCTACATTTTTACAGCTTTTTATTGTTCCTTTCTTGACCACTATGTATGTCATCCATTCTTATAATAAATGGTTTTAGCTTTCTCATATGCTAATTTGACATCTTCCATTTTTTTTCGGATTAAGGTTTTCTAAAATTAACTGTTGATAACACAATTCAAGTAACCAGGAATTTTCGATGTCCATTTACCAGCATTGAGAGGCTGTGTTAGGTAGTTAAAAACTATTTTTCGATGAAGAATATCTTTTGGCCTGTGGTGTTATCAATGTTAGCAGATTCTCTGCATAATTTTCCCCATATCATAAGGAATCTGAGCTTTAAATTTTTATGGCCTAACTCTGCAGCAGATTTCCAAATTTTGTACGACAGTATCTCCGGAATCTTTTCAAAAATAGGTAGATTTTTGTTTTTTAGCCAACAAAAGACCACTTAAATACTACCGGTATCTACGAAATCGGTCTATTTTAACGTATCGGTACGAAATCGGTCTATTTTAATGTATTTTTTTCTTTCTTGCATTCAATTAGAAATCTATTCTATTGCAAAAATTGTAACTTTGTTGAAGAAAGAAGGTTATTTGTGTTCGTCCCCACAAAATTTTCTCGTATTGACCTGGAACTACCATTCCATTTTTCCCCCCTGTAAAGTAAGCAACATAAATTCACCTTGAGACAGAGCGAATGGCAGTTAACTGCCACAGGGTAATTCCGATGGAAAAACACAAGATTTGTGACATCAGCTATACGAAATTTCAGAATTACTTTGAACACGTAACAGAGTGGTTCTCGTGAAAGCTTGAAGAGAACGAGAGCAAAAACGAGAGCGAGCTTATGCGCCTTCAATATACCTCGTGTGCACATGACACGCTCCAGCTGAAGGAAAAACCTTTAGCAGGTATGCCATTGCTTTGGCCCCTTTGTTTTTCAAACCTTCTATTTTTGAGTTACTCAGCAGATACAACTCAGCAAATCTAAAATAGGTTTCTTAAGTTTACATGGAGCTTCATCAATTACACAAAGCTAAATCCTATGATATGGAACTTTGATGTGAAATACAAATGTTTAGAAAACATATATAGGGCGATATCTTAAACACTTATATGTTAACGTATATACGTAAAAAGTTTTTCATAGTTTGGCTGTTTGAGATTTTCTAAAATACAGGGTGTCCGGGCTAAAAGTATCCAAAAGTTATGACTTATTTTTGCGGGATTACCCATTAGAATTAAAAAAAAATTGAAATAGAAAGAACATCTCACCAAGTTTTAATATCAATCATAGATTTCGATCATAGTATCATTGATTTTGATGTGTGAACCTTTTGTAGCCCTACTAACGTCTAAATAGCAATCCAGTTCTCTCTAAATGTTTCTTAGCATATAAGGAGTTATAAGACATTTTTGCTTGGGGATTCATTAAATCCTTTGTGTATAAACAAAAAAAAATTAAACTGGGGATGAGTTGAAGAAACGTATTATTAAAGCAATTCTTGTAATAACTCCTGATATGCTACGAAACACTGGGAGAGAACTGGATTACCATTCAGACATTTGTCGTACTACAAAAGGTGCAAACATTGAAATCTAAGATACTATGATCAGAATCTATGATTGATATTAAAACTTTGTGAGATGATCTTTACATTTAAATTATTATTTTTCAATTCTAATGGGTAGTTCCGTAAAAATAAACCGTAACTTTTGGATACTTTTAGCCTGGACATCCTATATTATTAATGACGAAAAATCCTAAGCGTAAGGGATGCTAAACTTAAAAGGTATTCCCCTACAGAGAAAATTTCATTCCTTTTGTAATCTTAATAAGTAAATATAATTGTTTACGATATGTCTAGGAGTTAGTATATAAAGTAATCCTTTGTATAGAAAGTAGAATATATGCCTTATTTATTTTAAGAAATTGTTTCTTATTTATTTTAAGAATTTGTTTCTTATTTATTTTAAGAAAATAAAAACAACAAGATAAAAAAAATCAAATTTTATGAATTATTTTTGTTGTCAAACATATACAACTAAATATCAAAATATTTCCCCTAAAATAATTGGAAAATTTTTAAAACGACACACTACTTCCAACTTTGATTATCTCACTTTCTAAGATAAGAATTTATTAGGACAGAGCTATCAGAAACTGTCCATTGTTCTCTAACTCTATTTATTCTGAAGTTTCAGTAACATTCTCACCATTGCCTCGAGCATTTCATTTCATTGGGAAAATAGATTTTCTCTTCTACTTAAATGCACACATCGTATCTCAAATATTTTAGAAATGCTATTCTTATAGGAGAAAACGGAAGTATAATTTCCTTGCTTAAGCAATACTTACGTTATGTCTGTAAAATAAATTGTCATTTTCCCCCAAGTTCTCAAAATATATGTAAGAAATATTTAAAAAATCGCTAAAAGGGTTTTGTAATTCCATTCGCCACATTTTATTTTAAGTATTTGGATGTATAAACAGAGATGTCACTGAGAAAATGTTCTAAATAAAACTGTTTCTATCACTTTATTTATATATGTTTTACTCTGTCTTTCTCCATGCTAAATGAACATCTTTTATTTTCTTTTAAATTTTAAACGTCCAATACATAATAAAAATTAAATGCTGAGTTTTATTCGTAGCTTCAATAATCAATAAATAAATTCTCTTACAATGAGTTTTTCAGTCTAAAAATAAAAAAATTGCAGTATACTGGGTTTTCATACTCAGCTTTTCTTTGTGAAACAATTTCTCTCCTGTAATTTCTTTAACGAGGATAAAAAACATTTTAAATAAACTGCTTTACATGATTTGTAAAAATTAATATATTAATACAAAATTTCATTTAAAAAAATTCAGGTAGTCTCTTCTAACGAAACTTCCACGGTTTATTAACGTAGGATTACTTATCGTTCCTTACTTCTTTTGTATGCATATATGTATGTATGTGTTATGTATATATGTATCTATATATATGTATGTATGCATATATATACATATATGTCTGTCGAAATTTTGACGCATTTTGATACATTTCTGTTTAACTGTTTACTGCTTGTCCAAGCGATACAGACTGGGTTTGGCACGCTGCCAAATTTATAACTCGTGATGTACGGAAGGATGGTTTTAGCGTCTGAAATTTTCCTTTCCGGAGGACCGTTATGGAGGAACGGTAATCCTACGTTAAATATGGAATTAGATCCTTCACATTAGCTTACTAATTTTCATAACTTATTTCCTTTTAATTGCTTCCCCTTTTGATTATAAATTAGGAAAATTTTAGGACATTGCTATCCCCCCTCCTTTCTTAGCTGTTAAAAGTCTGGGGATTGATTTCACTTGGATTAGACAACCTACAAATTTTATGAGCAAAACAGGAACACAAAGCATCTTATTATCCACCATCCCAAACAAAAGGGTAGTAACGAGATTTGAATTAACTCCTAGTTCATCATCAGGCTGAGAAGCATTAGCTCTAATTCCTAATTTATATGAAATTCCGTTTAATTTTTACAAATGAAGGCCTTATTTGAATAGTGGTTCAACTTAATTCTTGTTCATTTTGAGATACAGTCATAAAGTCTAATGAATGCTGAGAAATGACTGCTGAAATCTGATTTGTAATGCCCTTTGTTTTGTAGCAGAAATAAGCTGGAGGTGTACCAGTTTAAAAATAAGATAGAAATGACTTGTATGAAGATGAAAGTGAGGCTAACTCCAGTTTTTTAAAAAGTGGAGTTGGACCACTATTCAAATAAGACCTTCAAATTATGTAAGAACTTAAAATTTTTTTTATTCTTCATTAAAGAAATTATAGTAGAGAAAAAGGTTTCAGAAAGAAACACAGAGAATTAAAAACTCAGTATATTGCATATTTTTTATTGAACAATTCAAAAATTTTCTTCATAAATGCAACTGTGATTTGTCCTTAGAATCAATCACCTTTAATAGGAACTTATGTTAAACTATTCACTAGTTCACTACTCTTTTATTTTTTCTGAGGTGATTAGAAACAGTGGGTTCTTGTTTTGCGTTTTCCATATGTTTCCCGTAATTTATAAATTTCACATGCTTTTACTATTAGCTAGCTTCCTTAACACACTCACACACACATATATATACATATATATAAATATCTATATCTATCTATCTATCTATCTATATATATATTCTCAACTAATAACTCACTTTTACTAATTTATCTAAGTACTTTGGATTGATTTACTGTAGAGGGTGGAGAGCATGTGTATGAATAAAAAATAGACTAGGGAGAATGAATTATAGATGGCTTTATGAATGGGTGGAAGCTTCTGATAAATTTATGAATACGATGTATTGAGAGCTACGAACTATCAAGGGACACCTTAATAGAGTCCATTGTGATAGGCGAATGAGAAATTTATGGAACAAATAAAAGACAAATCAGATATATGAATGTAATGTGATTAGAAACTTTGCCAGCGTTGCATAAGTATGAATATTCGTGATATATTTGCAATTTATGATTAATAAGAGTCTAATGTGTGATTTATTTTAAGATTCAAAAACTAAAATTTAATCAGTAGGCAACTTAGACTACTTTATATAAAGTTGAATATTTTTTTCCTCTACCTCACACTGAAATTTTTCAGGACAATCTTTAACTTTCAAATATAACTCTCAAAATCTATTACGAAAAATAATTACAGAATACAAGTACACATAATTATAACTTTCTTTTTAAATAAAACTTTACTACTTTCTTTAAAAGGCACAAATTAAAATACGTAATATAATCTCTAGGAAATTTTTAAAAATTGTTGATAAATATTTAAGAAGTAAACATGCCGTATTTGATTTACGTAGAAGAAGAATTATTGTAGTATAATTTTAAATTTGCGCCTAAAAAATTCCTCTAAAATCAAGTGTATATATTCTGAAGCGTTTTTTCCAAATGTAAAATAAAAATAAATAGCGTATGTTTGGATGAATATGCATCAAAACAAATGTGTACCAGAATTTTGTTAATTCTTCACAGCTTTCCTTACAGTAAATTGGAAAGCACAAAAAATTACTAAGAAGGTGTTAAAGGTATTGCATTATTGTCTTTTACTTCGCTTTCCATCTACCAATTCTCTTGGCACCATTTACTCTGCAAAGACTTGCAGTACTCTCAGTCGGAATGCGAATTTAAGAGGAGGGCAGCCATATGCAGAATGGAAAAATAGGATGTTTTATGGAAATGAATAATTTTAAGAAGAAAATGATGAGCGAAAGATATCTAGTTTTCTCCTCGAAGAGGCAGTGGTAAAAAATTTAGGTTTACGAAGCTGACTATAGTCGCATTTATTCTAGTAACACCAGCATAGCTACATGAGTGAAGCAGAAGACAGATTATATGGAATGCTCAGTATTAGACATTGGTTACAGGACATTAGTGCGTGAGGAGGCTGTTAGCTTACAAGTGAATATTAAAGAGTTTTTTCGTGTGAGCTCCGTGTGTTTGTTAAGCAAACGCCTTTTGATACGTTGTTGTTGTTGTTGCTGATACCTGTCACCCAGCAGAGCTAGATTAGGTCCATGATACCGCACACTCTCAAGAAGTCAATGACCAACGATGGCCGCCCCAGAAGATCTTCCTTTTGAAGTCCCAAGCACACAAGGATATGATATGGAATAGCTTGACCTTTGGAAAATTTGGTACAAGTTAGAAATAATTTTTCTTTCTCGGTATAAGTCAATGTTCTAAGGTGGCCACTACAAAAGCGGGTTATTGTAGTTTGCTCCTGTCTGTTGCACCAGAGGGACAGAGAACCACCGGGGTGATTATCGTGGTACGAATGGTGCACGGAAGGAGAATGCAGACCTTACAAGAGCGTTATGTTTAGAATACAGTTCAGTATATGTCAGAGGCGCCGGCATATCCATAGACTCGTCAGCTCCTCTTTTTGCCAGGGTAAGGTCTACATGGGAAGGGATCCACTGTAAAGGAATCTCACGGCCTTTTGATATACTTTGGTAAATCATTTCTCTTTTTTTTGTGTGTGCTCTAGATGAAAAGCTATATTTTCTGGTTTGTTATTTAGAGTTATAGCAACCGAATTGAATAATAGTTTAAAAGGATGAATAGTTCTAACTTTATGCTATTCAAGAAGCAATACAATAAGTTCTAAAGACAATCATTTCCAAACTTTTTAAAATTTATCGTTCATTTCATCATTATAATGTATTTAAAATGTTTACTAGATCGAAATCACTTCCGAAGATTTGAAACATACCCTTTGTTTTCAAAATTTAACTTTACATCAAGGTAAATATACTGCAGATAAGTTCTGAACAATTCTGAGCTTCAAAAGAGATACATGTCTGCAGGTACATTTCAAGGCCATAAATAGTTTCAGAATGGTACTCACAAATATTTTCCTAAGAGACACCACTCCGAAGAATATCTCTGAAGAATTCGGATATTACATGTATTGCGAAATTATTTCAGATTATAATGTCACGTCTTTCACTTCTCGACAATTATTTGGAGCAATTCCCAGGTATGTGGGAAATATATATAATTTGAAAATGCGTTCTCTAGAGCTCTGTTAAGATTTAAAATGGTAGGCGAGGAAGTATTTTATGCTATAATAGCCGGAATTCTTGACTATCTAAAATGTTTTCCTGAAATGTTCTGCCTCGTGTCATACATGTCACAATAGATTCTTCCCCACAGCAATTTAAATGAGACGCAATAAGTGTTTGTGAGCTCTGTTTGGAAATAAGGAATACACTCTCCAGAATTTATTATACGTTCAGGACAATGTTTCTTCAGGAAATGATTTTAATGCCTCACATGGCTATTAAACTGAGAAGATGATCAGATAAATAGAGAAATCAATAATATTAAAAGGTTATATGTATGATACTAGCTGAAAATCCGCACTTCGCTACGGAGTACATTCAAATTAAATACAACGGTCAATGTATGCAATTAATGCCACACATATATATATATATATATATATATATATATATATATATATATATATATATATATATATATATATATATATATATATATATATATATATAAATATATATATATATATATATATGTATATATATATATGTCAGAAATTAATTGGGAAAGGAATAATTAAGTTAAATTTAAAGGAGGCTTAGGGATTAATTCATTGTCGTGGAGCGAAAAAGCCACTAGAATTCATATTTCAATATATTAAGTATATATATATATATATATGTATATATATATATATATATATATATATATATATATATATATATATATATATATATATATATATATATATATATATATATATATATATATATATATATATATATATATATGTATGTATGTATGTCTGAAATTAATTGAGAAAGGAATAATTAAGTTAAATTTAAAGGGTGCTTAGGGATTAATTCATTTTCGTGGCGCGAAAAAGCCACTAGAATTCATATTTCCAGACGCGCGGGTAGAAAAGTTGGCTATTTTCCCCCTTTTGAGTTTGACCTTCGATTCGCGGTGGAAGGGAGTCTCGTAGAGTCTTTATGTATAATGTTAATTTAATTACAAGCACAAAAGTTTTTTATCCTTCATGGAGGGTCTCTAATGTAACTTTGACCTAGCATAACACAGATTCCAACCGCGAGCCAACCATCTTCTTCAGAGGACGCGCTTTCTTCCTTTTGTGCTCTATGACGCTCCGTCTCCCCCGATTCTGCATCTGTCATCTAGACATTTTATTTATCTTCAATATGAGGTATTACAAAAGAAAATCGGCCGATAAATAACCGAAATAAAGTGGATTTTTTTAATTCCATGGTGGCCATCTTGATGACGTCATTACTGCTATACGCCACACACCAAAGAGTGACACCATGGAAATTATTCATCTACAGGTAGTTTCTGATGAAAAAAATATCAACCCATGTTCCCATCATTAATTCCGCCACGGGACTACATATGCTCCCCTACTAGAGAGAAATTATTTTTAGACCATGTACATGATTGGGCGCGTAAAGAAAGTTCGAGAGAATTCTAAATTTGGCTCTGCGCATGTGCAGAGAGAGTGGACGCGCGGTTTTGACCTCGAAATTCGCAGAGCACGGTATAAAAGTTAATGTCGACGGACGTGTGTTCGCCGCGTCTCAAATAGCAAAATGGTAAAAACTGAATGAGCTGAGTTGGAGCTTTGGTTCGCATGAAAGGAATAAACTAAATTAGTTTAAAGTATGGACTGGTGTAACTTCATTTCTACCACTCGCCACCAGTGAATAAAGATGATGACTGCTTTAAAGGAATTATAACAGGAAACATCAATCCTGTCATATATATATATATATATATATATATATATAGAATAAATACGACGATCAATGTATACAATTGATGTAAAAAAATATTTAAAAAAAAATCGTAAGGGATATTTTTATAGATAAAATAATGTAGAAGAAAATATTCAAATTAAATCTAATAGGACATACTAAAGAATATAGTACAGTTTGAGGAACATATCTTTTACTGTATTTTAATATTTTTTTGGATAATGTCCAATCGTCTGCCGCATTAGCAAGAAATTTTTTTTCTGTATTTCGCTGTTATGTCCGTGACGATAAATTTATTTAAAGTACCAGAAAAAGAAATCACGTGATCAGCATTTAATAAATTAAATTCTAAAAGTTAATCTTTAAAAATTCCCCCAAAAACAGAAAATGGAGGTTAAGATTCGAAAAAGATTTTATTTTAAAGGAATTTTTATGATCTTTCTCGTGATATAAATTTTATATCCCTAAAATTATTTTAAATGCAAACTTAAAAAAAGTTACTAAAACAGCTTAAAGATTTAATTAAAAAAAATCTAAGATGAATTTTTCAAAAATCTTTCTTAGTGCACCCCTACGCTATAAGAAGAATCGCCATGCAAAATTTCAGCCCTTTAGGTCCAGCGGTTTGGTCTGTGTGTTGTATGTCAGTCAGTCAAGCAGTCAGTCAGTTACCGAACTGTTTTATATATATAGATTATTCATTTCATTGATTGAATTTTGTTTATTTCGAAAGTATTTGAACTACACTACATATTTTCATTATTTAAAAAAATTACTGATGACCGTCATCTTTATAAAATTTATAAGCTAATCTATTATATGATAATTGACTCATAATATTGAATATTAGTATCAAATTACTAATTAATTGTGTATTTCGGCTAAATCTCTGTAAGAAATTTTTTATTGTTGAACTTTAATTTGTCCATTGAATAACATTTTGGGAATTATGTAATATAATATGTCAAAGTTTTGAAAAGTTGAGAACTGATTGATTCAGATTAAAATAAACCTATTTGATGTGACGCGGCCAAAATATACACCTCCATACATCTACAAATTTTAACTATTTAAACAAATTTTGATAAAAGTGGTTGTTACCTCCACTAATTGAACCAATATTCTTTAAAGTAGGAAATTTTTCGTTATATCAATTTATATTGCTTTATATGACATCTATTCCACTATATATTTTTTCCGTCTAGATATTTTAATTACGCTTTCCGTCACATTTTTGTTCGAAATTTAATCAGAAAGTTAGATTTTTCTCTCGTTTTTAAAATTTTATATATCATGAACTAAAGTATAAAAAAATTTAAAAGTCTTTATTTATAATCTGTAATTTCAAATTAATTAACTCTTGTCATCACACATTTAACTTTGATTACGAATTTAAGAAAATCTGTCTAATTTTTATTAATCTGTTATTTAATTCTGTTATTTTAATCTGTTATTTAATTTAGCGTTTAATTTTTTTCAAAATTATTCTATGTCCATCATTTAAGAGCTTCTTTTGAATAAAGGTTTTGCTTATAGAAAGACATTTCTTAAGTCTAACCGAATGAATGTCACAGAATAATCAGAAAACCTGAAGCGAAATGCATTCCAGGCTGAAAGCACAGTTCGTTTATTGATATTTAAATTCATTGCTTACGTTTTCTTTACACAAAGAATTTGTTTTATTTACTACTAAAATACATGACAAAAAAATAGACTAGTTAGGATATATATTCGAATTGAGAACTTTTATAGCAACGATTCAAATTTTGAAATTATATATGATATGTACGCCATCAATATTTTGATTTCGAATTCAGTGTTGTATTGCATTTCATTTAGAACTTCCTCATCTTTTAGAGCAACTTTAGAGCACCCCTTTTTTCAAAATTGTATTCAAGGATAATACATTTTTGAGATCCATTAGCTGATAGCTAAAAGGCACACATACAAAAAAGTTCAATGCTTTTATTGTTCACTTTTATGAAAGTAAATTGCAAAGAGCTATTTGTATTGTTATTCTACTTGTCTTTAGTTATCTGACACATTTCTTGATTACATTCACTAAACACTGCACTCACTAAATAGGCGTTATTTAATTTTAAAAGATTGGAACGGCGAACGAAAACAATTATTCAAACATGAAACCGCTTTCAAAAGAATTACTCATTGTGTTTTGCTAAAATTTATGAAAGTGTTGTTACTCCTTTAAGATAAAGTAATTCGTTCAATTTTTCTCTTGTCAAACAAATTTGAAGTTAAATATAAAAATCATACTCATGATAAGCTAATATGATAATTATCAAAAGATAAACAGCACTAATAAAGTACTTTTAAAAGTATAGATTTAATAAAATCTTTTAAAAAGTACTAATGTAATGAGGATTTTTATCAATATAAAGTATAAATATAAAGACACTTTAAAAATTTGATAAGAAATACATTTTTTTGTATTAATATGTAAAATTGTAACACTTTAATGATTTCATCTTTTTAAAAAATATTCGTGTTTCTATCTTTAAAATATTAAAAATTTGATGAATGAATAGTTTAAAAACTTCATTTGCAACTTTCCTAAATTTTGACTTTTATTAATTTCAAGTAATGAGGAGAAAGATGGAACTTTTTAAAAAGTTACTCTCGAAACTTTTTTCATCAGATTCCCAGACTCAACCAAGCTCGTAATGGAAATCAATATTTAGAAATTACTGAAGTTCTAGTCTTTAGGAAATTAAAAAAAGTAGACGGACTTATACTTTGCCTATAAATATTTTCCATTCAGTAACAGGTACGCGTACTTGTCATTTAGGTCTGATGAATTCTCCAATAAATATATCCATTATATAATAAATTTGTACATATTGCTCAGAATGTCTGTAATAAACACACAAATGGTGAACAGTGGGAGACAAAAACGAGTATTTGGAATTTTTTCAAGAATAGTTCTCAAACACCTTGATTAATATGAGTAAGAAAAAATACTCTGCGAGGTGTTTTGAAAGATGACATACATTGATGAGTGTTGTTAGTGTGTTGTTTATGCGTATTTTAATGAGCTGATTGCTTAAAATGATAACATATTTACTTTAATTGTCGAAAATTCGGATTTTTCAGACGTATTCTCCATAAAATTTAATGTAATATAATCTGATTTTCGAGGATTCCGATTTTGAATTCAACATATGTGGAAAAGAATCACTGTCAAATCTTTGATGTTATAAGAAAAATCTCTTTTTCAAATTATTATTCTCTTTGTAGCGTGAAATGGTGTTATAAACGCCAGATGCTCTTCTGTTGTTATTATTATACATAAGCTGTTCAGTAAAAACTAAGGCTGGTTATTTTTATAAATAGATTTATAAGTTTGGATTGTCTTTTTCAGGGTAATCACCAACAATTTCAATAAACTTATTTAATAATGTTTTGGAGGCCTTCGAACACATATGCCAAAGTATCAAACGTCCCTCGGAATAAACTTGGAAATTTTTGTGACTTGGGTGGAATTTTTTTCCCTCTGTTGCCTCGAAGATTTAGCATCAGATTAGAAATAGCCTCACGAGTTCCTCAGAGAATTATTTTTCCAATACCAAAGATGACAAATTGCAGATGAATTATGGTTATTCAGCTATTTAAAGCAAAGCTGTAAAAATTCCAAAGTTAACTTTCCTCATTGTTAAACCGCACCAAAAGAAAACGCGGAATCAGCTAAAATTTGTTACTTTACAAAAAATCAGAAGTACCAGGGAAGTGTTGAGAGTATCGAAAAAAATTTGAATTGTCAGTGGCAAAAATTATTCAATAAAAATATTTAAAAGTAAATTCCTCAAAATGAACGTTAATTCCTATTTACATTTACTCCTCGAAATCAGTGACCTGCCAGCTTTTTCTCTATCACCTGCATCTGAAACTGTATCACGGAAATTATTTTTTAAGTCAATTCTTTATTCTTCTATTCTTAACAAAAACAATTTCTTTTAAGTTTGCCGTTTCTTCTTTCAACCGTTTTTTCTCTCTGTTTCCTCATCAAGATTTCAATATTCTATTTCATGTTTTTTTCTTTTTGTCTTAGAATCGTTTAATATTTTCGTGAAAATTTCGTTTTTGTCCCAAATTTCTTTTTTGAAGAACTTCTAGCTCTTCATCTGAACACACAAGACCGTGTGAGGGTGCTAATAAAGTTTTTCTTAAATGTTCCAGTAAATGTCGAACATATATGAAATGCTTTCATGACGGTAAATCCCGAAAAAAACTGATGAAACTAGATCATATGAACATCCTTTCATTAACTTTTTTTTCTTTGGGATGGACAAAAGAACAAAGAATGGTTCACATTATAAAGAGTAATTGAAAAGTGTAATCAAAACATTGGCCTTTAAAAGTTATTACATTAAATATACCTTGTTTAGTGTTATTTATTGTGCCCATATTATTGAAAACGTGTTGCTGTCTTTCAAAAGTGTGTCTAGACGAATAATTTTATTTTCATGTTAGTATGTTGAAGGGCTTGATATAAATTCTCTAAAAGAAGCAAATTTTTGACAAAACACATAAAAATTACTCATACAATGCTCAAAAAAGCTTATACAGAATTTGTGGAACGGTTTATTCAAAGACAAGTTCACTTTTTCTTCATTTTGTATTAACGTAAATATTACCACATAATCATAAAGAAAGTTATTGGATAAATTTCATTTAAAAAGTTAAATATTCAGACGACTATACAGGTTTCTCGGAAAAAATATCTCATTTCATAATGTTGAGATATTTTACTTTCAAATGGTTAAAATGATTGATTTGACGTATCATTACGAATCCCAATAAGGTCATTTATAACTAAATTAAAAAGCTGCACATTAAAAGCGTTGATGTTTCTTTTTTTTAAATAATTCCAGACAGTTACACTTATGAAAACACATAAAAGAGGATCACTGGGAAATTAGTATTTTTTATTTTTATAACAATTTCAAAATTTTAAGTTTTAATAACTAATGGATATTCTCGGAATCCGAAAATTACTTGTCAAATCATTAAAAAAACACGCCGGAAACTAAAACGCCAAATCATTAAAAAAACTAAGCCGGAAATAACAGCAATATATAGTAACGCTTGGATGGTTGGCAAATTGGTTGTTTTGGGGATACTACAGTCATATTTTATAACACAAAAGCTAATCAAATGAGTTGAAGCAGAAATGATTAGAGATAAACACATTAGTTTTATGTATACAGTGTTATTAAAAATAATACCGTAAGATGGGGTTACTTTGTGATTTCAGGGGTAACTTTGTGACACATAGTAATTTTTTCGTATTTCTGATCTTGCGCCGCGTCCGTGATACCGGGAAGGAAAAGAACAGCTCCAACAGCTTGTCTGATACAGAGACACCTAGTGGCCAGTGTCCGAAGCTTCTGTGCGTCTTTTGTCTTCTCTGGGCAGTGTATTGTTCAAGCATGTTGCCAAGCTATTGACTCAAACTTCGAAAACTTTTTGTGCTGAAGGCTAACACCTTATACAACCAACTACCACGGGTGATTATTTTTTATTGTCAATATGCTGGTTAGATGGTGGAACAATATATAACTTTTAGGTAGGGATTTTTTCGAGAGACATGAGAACTTAACCTAAATATCGAAAGGTGACGGGGTTACTTTGTAACACATTGACACTGCCACAAAATAATCCAAGAAGTCAACCCACCTCCTCTAGCTGCTCGATGTTGCATTTTCCCGTCTATAAAATACAACCTGAGAGGAAGAAGCACTGAATATCTGGAAAACATTACCCGAAGGAGCAGAATGTGCCGAAAGACAAATTTCCTTATCTTCTCAAAGAACTGATGGCTGCCCTGGGCACCCGAGGTCTCTTTTATGTCAGCGATATAGATAAAGCTATTCAATTTCGTAATATGTATATATAATTGTGTATCAAGCTTTTGATGCACGTTTTACTGTCTAACTTTGTGTCAAGCAATTTTTCCTCTTGGATTTCAAGGCGAAAACACAGTTGTCATAAACTAGCCCCACTCGGCGGGGCAACTTTGTGACACATTTTAACTATAAATTATTATCAAAGGTAATTTAAGATCCTGGTTAGCGGAATACATTACTACATATGGAAAGGATGTGCTAATATTTTGCAACTGTTCGTTTTGGGCTGCTTTTAAAATTGATCGGCTGGCAAAGGAAAAAAAAAACTTAAAATCCGTCAAAAAGTAACCCCATCTTACGGTAGTGTAAAAGAAAGCAAAATAATTAGCACAGTGTAAGTAGGACAGGTGGTGGAGGTAACAATAAGGCGTGCTAGACTGAAACAAATAGAGAAGATTTGCTTGCGGGCAAATTTAGTAATTGATTTACGCGGGCTAACAAAAATTTTGCTCTTGGTGGATGACAGGTATTTTTTTTTTTGGCATAAAAATTTTATCACTTTATTGATAACAACAACAAAAAAAAAACAACAACATATGACTGAAAAAATGGATGTTTTGATGCTTCTTTTTATGAGCTTTCAAAGCATTTTATCATATTTTGTATGACAATGCCTGATGTTCAAAAGATATTCATTTGAGCTTTTTAAAACTTAATTAACAAAGGCACATCAATAAAATTTATACCAAAACACAATTTAAAAAAAATCATTATTAATGCAAGTTAAAAAAAATTAATTCTTGACTTTCGTACAAAACTCAACTTCAGATGAGCTTTCTTAATGCCTATTAACGGATTTCCTGAGTCAATATAGGTTGTCGATATTTCGATAAAACTACAGTCATTGTATTTTATATTAATAAAACTTTTCATTTTGTATATTGAAAACCAATTAATGATTGTTCCGGAAAAAGACTGTCTTTATGCCCTTTTAATCGCGGGAAAAGAAGTTTCTTAATTATATTTAAAAAAATGTATCTTCCTTTACTATTTAATGAAACTAATTACGCAAGTAATGCATTAACCAGAAATGAAAAATCATTAGAGGGAAATATGCAAAAAAAAATTGCTACGCATTTTTATCTCGCAGGGAATAAAATTTGAATGCATTTGCAAGTCATTTTGAATGATCAATTCAAATTATCTGGCGTAAAAATTTGAACAAAGAAAGGGGGAAAAGAACGGAAAGAATATTTAATTTTTCTGGTTAAGTTATTAATAATATGCTATAGAAATACTGACAGGTTACATCAATGCATTCTGTTTTCTCTCCACAACTGCTGTTATGATTTTAAGGTTAAGTTTACCTTAGAAAAATAATAACACATGGTGTTGTTGTGATAATAAAGGAAAACGATTAAAAAGTATTAGCTAGTTAAAAAAATAAAATAAAAACTGCTTGTAACTATAGTTGATTGAAACTGACTAATCTGCGTTTGGGTAACGGTATTGTATAAGATGAAAAAGTTCGATGAACAGTCACTCCTATATAACTGAGATCACTCCTATATAACTGAGACCATAACGATAGAGAAAGATAACAGTGAGGATAAAGAGTATCCATCCCGTAAGCTACCGGGTTTGAGTGCCTTGCCGGTAGGTCGATCAAAAATAATTGAGCAGTTTTATGCCATCAATACAATACAGCCATCACTATTCTCAAACTGAGAAAAAATGAGTTTTAATTGGGCATTAAATTAAATATTTCTGTTGCTGGTGGTTGGTTCTCCAGTTAGTAGAAACAATATTAGAATGATAATATTTTTCCCCAGAGAGCTCAGCACGTGGCATCCCCTACCAGCTATTTTTCTCAACTTTTAATCTATTGTGGATTGGTTCAGTTTTGTTTAACTCTGTCCAATTATGTCACATGGGAGTTCAGGCATGCTAAATCCATGATCTTTGCTAAATCCATGATAGTGGAATCGTTTCGCACTGACTGTGAGAGAATTAATTTTATAGGAACGATGGTCGATTTCTGAGGGCGCTTGCAAAACTGTACCAGAATCTGTGGGTTTAAGTCGCACTATTGGCGTAGATGTTTGTAGCCCTACGGAATCGGTTTTTAGCAGTAGGTCCCGGTCTAATTAGTCCTCGTGCAGCAAAAGAATGACCGTAGTGCTCTCAATCAACCATTATAGGAGTTATAAAAATCCTTAAATTTATGCTAGATCGTGTATTGTTACACGGCAAGTCAAGAGAATGGAATACTTCAAATTTAATAGATTTTGAAGAAAAAATATCGTGATTCATTTTTATACATTGTATTCTAGACTTTCCACAAGAAAGAGAAATGTGATTGACCGAGGAGCCCTACAGTCATTTTTTGCGTCATGAGGATAATTTCGCATTTTTTTCTGATTCCAAATGGCTACTAGCATCCATTGCGCCATTGCGGGGCTCGAGGTAGCCTTGTGGTTGCTCGCTGGCTTTCGGTGCCTAAGGTGCTAGGATCTAATCCCGACATATACCATTAAATACCTCCGTGTCTGCGTTAAATGGCCATGGGCACTTTTAAACCGTAGACCGGAAAGACTCTATGAGGTCAGAGAGGGTGGGAGAGGGTAAAAAACCTCCAGAAGTCGTTCTTGGGGATGCTCGGTCAAAATTGAGGTGGCAACGAGCTAAGACGGACTCCGACCCTTGTGATGCTATATAAATCGGAGCCTCACACTTTAACCTGAAGCCTGTATGGACCTGGTTTGGAAATTATATATATATATATATATATATATATATATATATATATATATGTGTGTGTGTGTGTGTGTGTGTGTGTGTGTGTATTAATATATAAGCAGATTCTAGTAGAAAAATTTTAAAAAATACAATAAAATACTCTTAAAAAATAACATTTTGTTTCATGGAATGCATACAGCATAAAGAATTAAACACAGTATGTGGCACTGAAATGACTGATTAATACATAGTGGAATCGTTTCGCATTGGTATGATACCGTACTAAGACATAATTTACTAAAATAAGGTAAAGAAATGTAACGAAACTTCGAAAATCGATGATCGTTATAATAATAATGTTTAGTGATTGTTTAAGTGGGAGAATTATAAGTGTAACATTAATTAAGTTTCAACAAACTTACAGTTGGCTGTATATGTATTTATGAATTTTATACAGGGGTGAGTAACCCCGCAAAAAATATTTAAATGATCACCTTTTTCTTATGGGTCTGTGAAGGAGAAGATATATATGCGGCGAGATATAATATATATATGCGGTAATGTATGTACTATAACTCAATGAATTTTAGGTTTTTGCTTGAAATGATTGCACTATCTGCCCCTCAGTCATTATATCTAGTGTCTCCATAACGACTGATGAAAACAAATTCACAGATCTTTAATTTAAACCATTATTTATAGACGACAAACATACAGCATACAACATAACAATAACAATATTCGCATTCAGTGTAATTGTATTCATGGCCATCGAATAATACACACATTTTGTAAACAATCACTTTCCTTTAGCTCTTTGTTGCGCAAGCTAGGGTCGCGACCCCCTTGTGGGTCGCGAAAATAATTATAGGGGTCACGGATAGTATTAAGTAAATTTATATCATACTGAAACATTAAATTCCAAAATTTGCTCTAAATATTCAATGAATTTTGTAATCATATTTTTTTTTAAATTTAAAATTTTCTTAATCTTTGCCTAAATGAAATATAAATACATATTTTATTTAAACATGAAGTTTTAGTCACACAAGATTTGCCTAAAACATCTACAGATGGTAAGTAAGAGCTTTTTTTATTGTTATTATTAGAAGTAAATACTAAAAACCTAAAACTGCAGTTCATTTATTTTTAAAATAGTTTGTCAAAATTTGCTTAGTTTTTTTTCTATTTTAGCTAATATTTTCCAATTTTTTTTTAAAATTTGCTACTAGCAAAAAAATTTCATAGGGGTCAAGGGATTTTTTTTTAACCTAAAGAAAATTGATCACGGTCGAAAAAAATTTACGTACCACTGCTTTACGTCCGCTTTAGCTCACGTACGTCAAAGTACGTCAAAGTACGTCCAAGGTTGAATCATGACCGGGAAATGATCAGCAAAATGGTTGTATCCCCTGCTCAGATGACCAATTAGATTCCGAAAATTCGGCACTCTTTTTACACCGCGGCTTAAATGCTTTGACCATATTCGCTGTTAGATGCTAATTCGCAAGACGAAAATATGTGTTCAGTGAAAGATTAACATAAATCGATAATAGCAGAAAATAATCACAAGGAGAGAATAAAATACAACGTGAGCCTGTTGATGTCACTGTCTTAGTTTAGTAAAATGAATTACCAAACCTTCCTAAACGATAATGTGACATTTATCGTTATCGTAAATGATGAATACCACATTTTCTCTACTTCACCAAAAACTGGAGGGAATGTATTCATATTATGTACGTATTTTATAAGGCATTTCTAACATAATTATCGGTAAAATTTATACAGAAGCATATATAGCAAAAATATAATTTATATTGAGGCATTGTATTTTCAAATTATTTATTTATTTTGAAATAAGTACCGCAGTTTGGAATGAGTTCCCTGAGAATATATTTAGAAAAATCTGATTTTATTAAAAACACATTCCTCAACATGTTTCTAGAACCTCGTTAATTACTATTACTTTTTCCTCTGTCGATATATTTTTTTTGCTTGTTTGCAGAAAAATAATGAGAGCTTTATTTTTTATTTCAATTTCCTATTTTACTAAAAACTTTGACGTTCCTTTATACGTATGTTGTTGTTGTTGTTGTTGTTTCTAATCCCACCCAGGTTGGAATCTATTCTATACCAGGTCCATAGAGGCTATCGGACAGAGGGATGTGGCTCCGGTTTTATAATGGAACCACAAGAGTCGGAGCCCGATTTAGCCAGGAGCTACCTCAATTTTGACCGAGAACTCCCAGGAGTGACATCTGTAGGGATCGTACCCTCTTCCACCCTCTCTGACATCATAGAGAGACCCTTCTACATATTATTTAAGCATACCTGTACGAAGAAAAAATGAACTATTTTAATTACATTTCAGTTCTGCCTGAATATCTATCAGATCAGGAATTTTTTAATATTATATGCAAGGCTACGTTAAGAAAACTAATAATAGAAAATTTTAGTTTAAGAAACAAAAAAACTGTATTACATATTCACGAATTCTTATTCGCAGTGTTCTACTTTCATTAATTCATTTTTAAAACTGTATTTAAACCCCCAAGAGAAACATTAACCTCAGAAAACAGATTCAGTGGTGGAAATTGATTTATGAAAACACGGTTCTTAACAAAAACTTTTTTAATATTCTTTGAAAATGAATGAAATTTAATACATTATACATGCTATGTAGAACAAATGATTTACAAAAATAAAATTTCATGCATAATATTAAGCAAAAACATAAGGTCAAAAATCAGATTTTCGTAACATACAAACATGGAAATTGATTTATGAAATATCACATTTAATTGAAATTAATAGTTAGTAAAATCGCCTTTCTTCACCAACGTTTCTTTTATTCTAGATGTCATTGATAAATCAAGATTTTGAATGTGTATCTGATCAATTAGTTTCTAATTTTGACAGATCGATGCTTTGAATTCTACAAGTAATGTCTACTGTATCCCATCTGCATAAACCATTCGAACAGGCTGTCTCCAAACATTTTCCATGGGATTCAAATCATGACTATTAGGTGGATGATCTAAAAGAACAATATTCTGTTCGTCCAACCAATCTTTCATTGCATTTGAAATGTGAATAGTTGTATTGTCTTGCATGAAGATGTAATGAAAACTATAATATTGCTGTGCAAAAGGAAGAAGAGAATTTTATAAAACTAAGTAGATTTTGATTCTTTTCGGAGATCCTTCCAATAATATTTCAAACCATCGGGGCCATCCAAATTAAATTTCTTTTCATTGGAGAAAATGACCTTCTTCCAATTGTGTCCCATTGCCATGTACTTTTCGCAATACTACAAACGCATCTGCTTGTGACGCAGAAGTAACTTTGGACCAGACTTCCTTTTCAACCATCTCAAGCTCCATGAAGAATGTAAAATTTGCCTAACTCTTCTAGAAGTAACAGAAAGGGATAGATCTGCACAAATCTTCTTTGAACTATGTCCGGTTTTTGATGCAAGTTGAAGAATCCCCCTTTTCTCCATCTTAGTTAAACATGGATTACATTTTTTGTTAAAATTCTTGCCATAATTTGCTGGATATTTTCTATAGTTATATATCACACCAACTGATCTTTTAATTTATTTACTAATTTCCGGAGCAGACTTTCCACATTCTAGAGATGCATCGATTTTGGCTCTTTTGTCCTCAGGCAACAAATTTCGTTTACCAATCGTGATAAGTATGACTGAAACGTAATGCTTCCAATATAGCACTTTTTATGTCTACTGCGCATGTCACGTTACTTAGTTTTATGCAAATTTTTGTCACATTACTTCAGAATAGCCAATGAAATGTAATATTTCATAAATCAATTTCCATGTTTGTATGTTACGAAAATCTAATTTTTGACCTTATGTTTTTGTTTATTATTATGTATAAAATTTTATTTTTGTAAATCATTTGCTATACATAGCATGTATAATGTATGAAATTTCATTCATTTTTAATGAATATTAAAGGAGTTTTTGTTAAAAAAAACCGTGTTTGTCATAAATCAATTTCCACCACTGTATGTTTAATTCGTTGTACGTATGTAAATTACACGCATAAAACTTTGTTGAGAAAAACATTCTCTACATAATATATATGATATAATTCAGAAAAAATAGCATTTGAATGCGAATTTGAATAAAGTACAAATATTTTAATTATAGAAATTGATGTGGCTTAAAAACAGTTAGGAAGATGTGCATAATGTGGCTTAAATAACTAATGTTCATTTATGAGATGGGGTTTTAAAGTTTAACAGACTGAAATAACATAAATCGTATTTTATACGCACTGCTAATTTTTCTGTATGCATGAATGTAAACGAAGTAGATATAATTATAATAAGCAAGACCCGCTGAGTTTTCAAACCATATTTGAACACTCTCTGTCTGAGGCAGCAACATTTACGAATTATCGTATTTAACCATCTGGACGGAATGATAATTGATGTGTTCCGTGGAACACTATATTATGCTACAGTGAAAGTTCATTAAATACTTATATTATGTATAAGCTTCATATTCATCTTATCGAGGCGCAGTTAACTTTTCTAAAGAGTGTTTTAATATCCTCTCGTCATATGTTAAGAAACTACTCATTCATTACGCACCCGAGCGCTTAGTGTTTATGCAAGATTTTAAAGTCAACTCATACTTGCATTCTTTCTCCTGGAATCACTAAAAAAGACCACTCTAGCCCAGAGGTGGCCAACGTGTAACACGAAATTCATTTTCGAGGGGTGAAAAAAAAAATTCTGAAAGTATGAAAATTTTCTGAAATTTATAAGTTTTTATTATAGGTTTTATATTGGGGTATTTTGAAAGCTGTTCTCCAATAAATTGGGATAACCCTCAACAATTATTAAATTACTGTATAATCAAACATTTCTAACACACTTTCATGTCGAAATAAAAATAAAGTAATTACAGACTAGAACCGATAACTAGTATATCTTAATGTTACTAAAACATAAAAATAAAATAAAAATAGTCTTTCGTTGTAAAATAAGTAACCGTATTTTTTTGACATAACGCTTTTTAAAAAAGATTCTGTGCTTAAAAATATAATTAAAAACAATTTTAAATATATACAGTTTAATAAAACAATTTTAAATATAAACAATTTTAAATATATACTTTCAGTCTATTTATTGCCTACAAAGAGCATAATTGACAACGAAATATCCATTAGCTTCTGCTTAGTTAGTCATTTTTTTTCATCTTTTACGATTTATTAATATAATATTTAGTATAAAACTAAATAAGAATGTAAACTGAGTAAAAATATGTTTGATTATGAACTAAGAAAAAAAGATGAAATTTTTAGATTATTTAGTAACCACTACTGGATTTAGTTAGGAAGATTAATTTTTAAACTTACAGTATTTGATAGCTCTGATATCGAATAAAGTACTATAATGGACTCTGAAATAGTTAGCTTTATCAAATGTCTTCCTTTTCTTCAAAGAGAATGTAATACAGCTTTTTTTTCATTTCTGTGAATGAAGTTTACCTTTAAGTACACACAGTTATCAATACAATAAAATATAAACGTGTCAATGAGGATCGAGTATATAGCTTTCAAGATTTACAAATAAGAATAATATAATATTAAGAATAACATCTGAAAATATTACACACGGAACATTAAAAATTATTAAACTTTCATTTTAAAAACTGACCTATGATTTAAGTTCTTAATGAACTATGAAATGAATACACTGACTTGTTTACTATTACCACGACCTGTGTAACGAATGTTAATCATTAAAATTTATGAGAAGGGCCCAACACTTTACTATAACTTCAGACTCTACCATCACAAACTCACGAAGCTTCGCAGGCAAGTCTAAATCTTCACAACATTCTTCATAATAGTATAAAGGTAAATGATTTAATTCTCCAATACATTACGTCTGTTGTATGCGCAAGTAATCAACTTAGGTTCACTTTAGTGAAATAATTCACATTCCCTGCATTCTCGAAGCAGAGCATCGCATGGAACGTCAGGCGTTGATTAATACCAAGTAAACTCCGTAGAAATTGGGAAGAAAATTTCGTTTTCTTCCTAAGCGCGTAGAAAATGTTACAATCGACGTTTCATTATCTGAGAGGAAAAGGACGCCGCCGATACACGTTTCATTAAATTAGTATCCCACTCGTTCCTTCCCCATACAAGAGACAATTTGTATCAATTTACGCTGTTTGGAGAATCGCTGAAAATGCAATACATTTTTGAATTAGCGTAATGAAGAGTGAAATACATTGGAATAAATTATATAAAGCCGTAATAAACTGAACAGTGATTCGTTTTCTAGCTTTTTATCAGCTAATAGAGAGTTGGGTTCAAATAAATGCAAACTGTGAAACTGAGGGTTCAGGAAAAGTCTATCGCTGGGAATTAAAATATTTTATATTGGTGAAAAGTTTCCGCTAGTTTTATTGTCGCTACCAATATTCTGATTCGTACAGATTTTATAGCAATTTTCTTCCTTAGTATTTTAAAAAAGTATTTCAAAATAATTATCATCTTAATTCTAGAAAAAAATATTTTCACAAATACGAGAATGTATATATCAATTTGAGGAGATAAGGGCACTAACAGATAAATTAATACTTTATTTTTCCTGCTCTAGAAAGTCAAACATTTATGTTAACACTTTTCAGCCTTCTACTTCCTCAGAGTTCTGGGCATAATAACGTTACGTGCAGTGGCAAGACGGATAGAGTAAAATGTATGGTAGTACAGAGAAAAAAAATTAGACTTTCTACGACGTTGATCCTCTCTACGAGCCGTAATTGGTGTTTATTTTCTATGAATGCATTTGGTTTAACGATACTGGAATGCCCATAACATGCGTGTACTGTTTCCATTTAAGTTGGCAGTGTCGGAATGTATAGTATGCAGTTTGCCATACAGACAGTATACAGACAGTAAACTGCATATTGTTTGTAGGATATTTGTTTGTCATATCCTCTAAAAATGAGTAAATAGGAAGTAAATTTAAAAATGCAGTTGTGAAAGGCGAGTTTTAGTCATGGAACTTAAAAAAAAGTTTAATTATAAATCAAGTTATTAAATTAATATTCTAATTTCAGAAATGTACAGATAATCACTTGGTAAATTTGAGCATATACATTCTTCATTTTGTTTTTCAGTTGCTAGGAAATGATGTATCATGTTTTTCAGCATGGTATCTGTTTATGTCATATTCAGCGTTTGATCTGTTAATTTTTAAGTCCTGTAGCCTTTTTATGCTAGAACCTTTGAAAATAGAACCAAGGATTCGAGTTTAAATTGATTATTCTAGAAATCAGTTTTATATGCATATCTTGTCTAGTAGGAGGTTGTATGACTATAATTAGAAAATATTGCCATAGAAAAAAAGGATAATCACAGATGTTTTATAATATATTTAAATTAAATAATATTAACAAAATTATGTAATATTGCTATATATAACGTAACGTTCAATTGACAACTTTGAATAAGCACATATGATTGACACAAAATGGAGTGTAACTTTACCTCTCTCGCTAATAAAAGAACATTCTGAGGGGAATTTTTCGGTTAGCTAATTTAGTTACATAGAAAATGCGTTTTGTAGGTGAATAATGTGCGTAATCTATACATGATTCGGTTGAAAAGTCATTTTCGAATATTCCTGTTTTGGTACCTAAATTATTATCAAATCTGCATTAGTGGGCTATCAGCCCTTTATTATTCTCCTCTCCAATTGTTAGAAGTTTAAATTACAGTAATAACCCCTTGAGGATTCAAGCCATTTTCCGTTATTCGGAGTCCTTGTAATAAGCAATTAGCTGTTAGAATAATTTCTAACTGAATAACGATAATAATGTTATGATCTAAGTTTGTCTATGTGAGACTAATCTGCATTACCTATTTCAGCACAAACGCGTTTCTATTTTATATGATTAATAGCCTGTTCTGTGGATTCCTTGAAAATACGTATGTGTTTGAAAATTTGAAAGTTATTTAGCAAAGATGGATGCAAAACAGAACTAGTTTAGACTTATCAATAATATATTTAATTTTGAACCCTTTTGAAATTGGTCCTTATGGTTTAGAATTCAATGCCTTTCTTGTAAAGGATAAAGTTGCTATTAATGGGAATTTTACGGAGTAAACGAAAAGAAATTGATACATCTGTTAACAGTTTACGGACCAACACGTAGATGGAAATACTCGAGAAACTTTCTCTATCAAAAGAGATCTAAAATCCGTATCTGTCCGTCAAAGTAATCAATTTCTATGTTTGAAACAAATAAGCGAGTAGATTAACGTATAAAAGGAAAATTGCAATGTTTAGATCTAAAATCATTATTAAATTAAAATCGACTGTACTATGTGTTTGATCCTGATATGTACGGTGGATTTTTCGTTTTATTTCTACATCGATGCTGTTAATAGAAGGTTGGACCTGTTTCTTGCTGTTACATCCACTGTCACGTATTGGGATAGGATAATTTTTTGGTAAACTTCGGCTGTAAATTGTGACTATTCCTCCAGAAATATGTTTGATTAGTTGAAGAACATGGTAAAATTTCATTAGGCATTTGTCCTAACAAAAGTGTCGAAAACAAAAGTGTCGAAAGAATACAATTAAATGAAAGAGCAACGGGCAATACAAAACATCTTATTTTTTCACATGCACAGCATAGTGTATAAGAAAACAAGTATACATCAAACAAGTTCATTGAATTTCTAAATCCTAAATCGTGACTCATTGTTCCTCAGAAAAACTCTTTTATTGATACGCTGTTCAATGGTGGTGATGTTTGCATCATTACGGATGACTTTTGACTCAATCTGCTGTGGTAAGTGGTTTCGATGCATTAACATACCATGAAAACTAAATGCAAGCACACCCCACTCTTACCACTGAAGTTCTCTATCACCTCATGCAGAAACTCTGTTTAGATATATTCTCAGACTGAGTTAGTACAACTATAATGCAATTCATCATTCATTATTTCCGTTCTTTTCTTAGGCCTACCAGATAAAGGGAGAGTTTGGTGCTTTCATGGTGTTTCGGTTTGGAGATAATGCCGCTCTCTTTTATGTTTGCATTACGTCTTCACAACTCCCCTAAACTTAAACGTAGGTTAAACATCTGTAAAAGTAATTTACTCCAATCTCTTGCACTAGTTAACTCACTCCCTACCGTTTTTGGTGAACACTGCACCTAGTTTTCAAACCAAGCAATGTCTTGTCATTGACAGATAAAGCGCGCGAAAACAGTTGTTGGTTATCCCTGAAACATCCTTTGTGACGATGTTTGCAGTCATATATCGATAATGTTACACGTGGCATAACGCTGTTTGTTAGTATTGCAATATTGATTTCTTTATTGAAACGCATGTAATTCGCAGGTGGTGGGCTAGATATTTGCCTTACCATGAAAAAAAACATGAAGAAAAATATTTATCTAATTTAAATGTGATTTCCATTCAAATGTTTTTAAAAATATAATAAAAAAGAGGTAAATAAAAACACACTATAAAATTCTTACTTTGAAGAACAGTTTTTATTGAAGAGAATCTGTGCATTTTATTGTCACAATATTTACTCAATTAAGATGTAAATTTATAACTCACAAAAAGGAAAAAAAATGGATAAGTTTACATACTTATCAAAATCTATATAGTGTGCTGTTTCCGATATAATGACCTGAAAAGGGCATTTTAAGCCTAAAAGAGGCTTGGAAGGAAACGATATAAATCGGTACCAGAAACTTTTGAAAATAAGGGTAATTCTCATCAGTGAAAATATTTGGTATGTTAAAGTTTGTTAGGCTGAGAAGACATGTGAATTGTTGGCTCTTGATTCTGTTGGAGGGTGCTGTTCGATTCTTTAAGTTTAGTGATGTAAATTTAACCAAGTAAATTTTGCACTTGGTTAAATTTACATCAATAATTTAGTATTCTTTATGTTGCATAAAGAATACTAAATTATGGTATTTAGTATTCTTTATGCAACTATTGTTTAAAACTGATATTTTTATCCATGCATATGACACGTGTGGGTCTGTGTGAGAGAGAGAGAGAGAGATTTTTCCAGTGGGTAGTTACGTTTTTTCCCTGTGTTATATTCTTTTCATGAGCCCATGATTTTTTAAAACTTCTTATCTCGGTTTAACTGCAGTAAACAATTTATGTTGTTCATTAAGCAAAATAACTTTAACAAACCGGCATTAAACTACCGAGCAATAAATTCCTTACGAATATTGATCGAAAAAAAAGAACACAAATCCAACAAGCTCAGTGTTGTTATTAATTTTAAGACAGATTTTATTTATTGTATTATTATACGTTGCGTGTTTCTAAAAAAAAATCATAAAATAAAATTTCTTTTACCTAACTTTTTTCCCTTTGGAGATTTCATATGCATGTTTTACTGCGTGAAAAAGCAAATGAACTAAAATAAAATAGAAACATGATGTATAAAAAGCGACTAACCCAAAGACATTTTTGTATTCCTTTTCAGATGCTGATTGAATTTAATGCTGCTGAAATAAAAATTGATTTAAAATAATTACGGAACTCAAAAGTTGAAGAAATAAATGGAGATGCTCAATTCGTAATTCCAAAGTAACTTATTACTAGAACTGAAGGAATCCAAAGTAAAATTTAAGGTTATTCTATTGCATTTATATTCTTTAAAGAATGGATTATTAATATCCATTTAAAATTTTATATGGATATACATCTACTGCATATACATTTTAAAGTGGATTAAGAATTTTGGAACAGAAGAAGGAATGATTTTGAATTAGTGTATGCGAAATAACTTTTGTGTTTCGATATCATTAATCCTATTTCTTTTTTATAAATCCTCGCATATGCCATTAAAATGAGTCCAAGTTTTCAGAAAATGATCTCATTTCTTTCTTTCTAGTTTTTACTTACCTTTCCGCTCTCCTATTATAGTTTTCCGAATACAAATTGATTGATTTGCTCCATATCTCCAAAGCACTTTCGTTTAGTGATGATTGCATAAAATGTGCATTCTCTTCGAATAGATAAATATAAAATCAAACATATACGGAAACGGGATTGTAAACCCTGAAATAAATGGATCAAAGGAGATAAGAAAATAACTACCACTTGTGCCTGAATGATTTAATCAAAACCTTTAGTTTTGAAAGAGACGGGCAGGAATAATTACATGAGAAATGAAATATCATGCAATTGTGTTCTTGGATTTAAATTAGGTTAATATGTTGGTACTGCCTTCTAATCAAAATTATTTTTTCGGGTTATATTCCCCGTGAGTGAGTGGTACTTTATGAGGAGTTGATACATGGATTACGCATGACGATTTACATGCGAAATGATGAAGGTTTTCTTTAACTATAGCCCAATATGTTCCACATGTCCAAAATATGGGCGACCATAGGTCGTATGTGTTTCTATATGTTATATAGTCGATGGGACTGTTTGAATCATAACCTATATAAGATAATTTATTTTTATTTCCAATTGCTGGGAGCTGAGCGATACTCTTTTCCCCGTGAGAAGCCAGAAGTGTGTGACCACTTCACCGCATGCATTGCATGCGTTGTCCCGGGTGAACCACAGGAGGTGGGTCCACGTTACACCTGTACCGGTCCCGTAATTTTGAACCGAGTCAAGTGACGAGATCGGAACACTTGACCCCGCACCTCCAGAGGTAATGTTTGGGAACTTGGAGGACATTGCAGCTATGACAGTTTTTTTTCGTGCATCAGCCGCCATTAGTGCACACATCGGCGGTTTTGTCAGCGTCGGGTATCAAACCAACAACTTTCAGATCACTAGCTTGACGCTTTAGTTGATCGGGCCACCCAATGACAAAAATAAAATCAATAAAAATTTTCGATGTTCTTGCTACCATGAACCAATGATTTGTATTATTATAACCATCGTTAAGTTGGATACTATTAGAAATAGGTGGAATACGGGATGAAATGGATACAATACGATATATGGAATGGATACAATACGATATATGGAATGGATACAATACGATATATGGAATGGATACAATACGATAGAAGGAATGGATACAAGGCGATATATTGATTGGATACAATAGAATATATGGAATGGATACAAAACGATATATGGAATGGATACAATACGATATATGAAATGGATATAATACGATGGATGGAATGGATACAATATGATGGAAATATGCAGTTTTATTAAGCCTAGAATGCCTGACTTCAAGTACAAGTCAATCCACCAAAGAAACAAGCAGTTTTTATGAGTCCGTAACTCACTGCTCAAGACAATGAATCGATGACGGATAAAAATTACTCTATTAAGCTTTGATTGAGCTTTGTTAAGCTCTGTTAAGTACTACTTGGGAAACATTTTATCTCATTTGATCGCATACGCATCTTATACTCACTACTTTTAAATTTTAGTATTATTTCATAAAATATTCAGGAGACTGTATATTTATTTTGTATTGATTGAGGTTGATCCGACTCAAGTTAGAGAGAAATAACGATTGGCTCCTACAGATGCCATAAAGACGTTATTGGCTATAAGGGATAAGTAATTGAATCTCTTTCTAGCCCACAAGAACGACAGATAATTTTATTCAAGAGCGACATAAAATATGCATTTTAATAACAAATCCTGATGGCATAACTGATGTCGATACATTACGACATATGTCTTCTAGAATGATATAAAGAATGAGAATCAGAGAATTATATTGATTACAGTGTTCCTTAGCCCACTGAAGCCATCTAGAGATTTGACATAAAAATCATTCTCGTAATATTTGATTAAAGCTTGAATGTCAGATGAAAACCTTTGCAGTAATATAGCAATTGTATTTAACTTTTTGACATTTGTCAGTTTAATACGATTAAGGCGAGTTAAGGAAAACAATTGAAGTCTTTATAACTGCTTAACAAAAATTGCAAAGTTGAAAAAAAACTATAAAAAAATAATATAGAAGCAATAAAGTATTGCACAGACTTTTAACTAGAGAAAAATCGTTAACAAGCCATTTATTAAGTATTACATAATCCTCGATTTCATATTTAATTTGAATTTTGCAATAAACCAAGAGAACGTCTGACGTCTGAATTACTTCGTAATATTAACAAGTAACAAATTTTGCAATTTTCTAGCAAAAAGAAAATACTTTCCATTATTCAGTTATTAATAATCAATCGATTTAAAATAACGTTATTTAAATTTTGTCGAAATAATATGATACAATTAATATTCTAAGTAACCCTGGAATTCTCGCATTGATTTTGCAGTAATGATTCATCGAAGACGTTTCATAATTTTGCAGATTGTTTAAGTTAATTAATTACTCTTATCACGCGATTAATTATTGATGTATAAACTTAAGATAATGCGATCTGAAACTTGTTTCTGCGAAGTTGTGTTTCAAGAGACCGGTTCATTTGTTTTAAAGATATTAATAATGGAAATCATGTAAAGTCGAAAGATGCTGAAACAGAGCTTTAATTTTTTTCTGCTTGGCAATGTACGTGTAAAAATATAAATTGAGTATAAAATAGTTGACTAGGTCTATGATTTGAAGACGAAATTGGGATATCATGGGGGGTGAGGCTATTAGTTTTTTTTCATTAGAATCTTATAATCTTGTATTACAATAATAATTCTCTCTCTCTCTCTCTCTCTCTCTATATATATATATATATATATATATATATATATATATATATATATATAATGAAACCTTAAACGGCCATAATTTCTTCGTTTAAACTACACGTATATAAAATGTCTTTTTCATAAAATAAATCAGTGGTATAGAGATGTATGCAATAAGTTTGCATCACATTAAGTTGATTAATAAAAATCACTTTGTACTGAAAGATAACAGCAATTGTTTAAAATTGAATTTCGACTATAGGAATGCCAATATCAGTATCTGCAGTTTATTTTATTATATATTTTAAGTCTGAAAAAATGATAAATTAATTGTACATACTATTACTGTATAAATTTTATAAGTGAACATGAAAATTTAATTAATAAATAATAATAATTTTTTTCGTTTCTTTTTGTCTGAAAAAAAATGATAACATCTTATGAATCTCAAATCAGACCTAAAAAAGGCAAATATTTTTATATACTGGAACAGTATGTCTATATAATTATATATTATAATTATTCTGAAATTCCTTTAAAAGCGTGATTTCAGAGAACAATGACACACAAAAGATAATTTTGAATACGTCATTAATTTTTATAACAAGTGAAATGACTTTTGTCGGCAAAAGTTTTTAATCTCTTTATAAATTAATCTTTTATTCTAGATAAGCACTATTTTTCGATCGCTCGGTTGCAAAAAATAATTCAAATGCTTAAATGATTTTGGACACTAATGATAAAGTTTATCTCGAAGGAGAAAGAACTGAAATGGTTTTAAAATTTTAATTAAAAAACAGATGAAAGAATTCAGATTTTAAATAAGATATAGCCATAAAGAGAAGAATAACAGATTACGTTTTTTAAATCTGATTTGCAGGGAGTTATTTTTCCATGAGATAATTTAATTGTTGCGTGGCGACGCATTTCTGAAATAAAACTTAAAAATACATGTTGTCCCTATATTTCACTTCTTCTTTTGGTGTGTCAGGGGGAGAATTCTTAGATAATTAAATTTATTTGATGGGAAAATCTGCTTATTTCGTAATTGTCAAAATTAAGAAAAACAATTAAAGGAAAATGATTTGCATAAGAGGTTAAGGAAATTTTGTTCCACAGAGAGTGTTCTTAATCTAATTGTTCTTAATAACTGCATGACAACCAAAATTACTTTGCATAAAATTTCTTTTTATATTGCCCTTTTTTTATCTTAACTTTTTAGCCAATTTTATGCTATATTCAATAAATTTTATTGCACAAAATATGCATGCATATCTGCTCATATATCGCTGGGTGACTACATTAAAGAATATTGTTTCAAACGTGAGATTAATGCGCTTGAGAAAACATTTCATTTATATTAGCAAACATATCTCCTATTGGGTACTGTTAGTTTAACAGAAATAGGAATAAATTCATCCAGGTAACTTTAAATAATAATTTTTACTTGCATTAGTTGCTACGTTTTCAAGACTTGTAAGGTATACATAATATTCGATTCACAAGAATCGAACTTTTAAGTGAATAAATTAAAGGAGCTGCTTGAGATATACTAATTTCGGCATACGCGCTTGGTATAAATACCAAGCAGCTAGAAGTTGATACATAAGTGAGTTAAGGGAGACGAAGAGCTACGAAGTGAAAGGAGCTAGGTGCAAACCTACTCGAGCTCTCGTTAGGCCCAAAGTTTACGTGGCAGAACTGGTGGTTGACTTACTGTTCGTGAGTATTGAAAAATATATTGTTCTTGAAAGCTGTATTTATATATCCGTACAAGTAGTATGTATGCTCATTGTTGAAAAGCATAATCTATATGTGCAAACATTTAAAATAAACATTGTTTCATGTATAAACTGTGTTTGTATCCAATTCATTTAGAGTGCCACTTCAAATTATATACACCCAAGTCTGGGTAGAAGTAGCTATTCTCTATACTGGCGCCCGAAAGTTTATATATACCCTGGTTGTTCTCATTACATTTATAACGAACAACATAATTGAAGTTAAACTTTATAATGTGTTATACTCTGATATGGATAAAATTGTTGCAAGTACTTATATACTATTTGAAAATGAGTGTTGTAGAACTAAACCCTGCTGGAAATTTTCCTCGGGTAATTATGGTTCAGCTATTTGCGCCATTCGAAGCCACCTTCAATGGCTGCCCCTCAAGCCAATTCCTAAAGAAAATTGAGCATTACTTTCAGCAACAATGCACCCCAGAGGGGGAGAAACTTAAAATTGCTCTAGCCGATTTAAGAGGTAGTGCATTTCAGTGGTACACGTGTATGCAAAGCAGTAATCTGATTTTTGACTATTTGTCATTCAAGCAACTGTTTCTTAGCGTTTTTCGAAAGACCTTTAATCAAAGTCAAATTGAAGCGGAAATTTATTCGCTAAGGCAACGTGAAGGTCAGTCTGCGTTAGATTTCGCTATGGAAAAGATTTCCAAGTGTGAGGAATATTTAGAAGGGGTGACCGAAGCGGTAATCTTAAAAATAGTTATCCAACGTTTGAATCCAAGTGTTCAAGATTTTTTGGACAATCAAAATATTACAAGCAAGGCCACCCTCCTTCAAGCTTTGTCTAAACATGACAATAGGCATTTCTTCGCTACCCCTTACCCTCACTCAGGTACGAGAAGTTTTATACTCCCCCGCCAAAATTTTTCGCGAGTTTCAAACCAACAGCGAAACCAGTATCGCGGGCGAAATAATAGAAGCTCACGGCGTTACAATGAAATTAGTGCACTTAAAGTAAATAATATGCAAGCACCTTACGTGCACTGGCAAGTTGTTTCATATGATATGGTTCAACCTGTTGAAACTGTGTGGTCAAATGTATTAACTTGTCCGAGCAGTAATCATTATTTTGAGAATAGTGAAAGTCGGGTTATTTTTGTGGCTTATAAAGAAAGTGAGCCTATCTGGAATAATGCGGTAATTCCAGTGCAATTTCCTGGAAGTAGTGCCGATACTAATGCTAGTGGTTTAGAAAATAAATCATCTAGTACTTCTATTAATGCTATACCTGATATTTTAGATTATATTCACACATCTGTTAATGAAGGAAATTTAGTAGATGACGAAGTATGTGCTACGGAACTTAGTGAATACTTACTTAGTGAATACTTAGTTGACGACCATAAAAATTCTTTAAACGATATTAGGAACTCGCTAGGTAATGATGATATTATTTCAAGTTCCCAGCTAAATGAGGATGCTGTAGATCACATTGATAATATGGTCTTAAATAAAGTGCATGAAAACCAGACTGAGAATCAGGAGGAAAAGTTGACACAGAGTTATACTGTAAGTAGTTTAGCTGAGACTTCGGAAGTTGTAGACATAGTTAGCATTAAAACGCACTAGTACGAAAGGCTTAATCTTCCTAAAACTGAAGCAGTGTTAAAGAATTTAAATGATAGCGATTCTGAAGAAGGATGTTTTAAAGAGACTTTTCGTCAACAGAGGATAAAACTAAAGGGGGATAGAAAACGTGAAAAAGCGCCTTTAGGTTCCAGCATTAAAACTGCTAATGCTGAAGTAATTAAGTCGGTAAACAATAAGTCGTATAAGCACAAATACGAAAAACAAAGTCAGTTTGTTGAAAAACATGAAACAAGCAGCGAACCAAATTGTAAACGTATCATAAATGGCGAGATAAAGCCAGTAACTGAACACATAGGTGCGGCGTATAATTTTGAAAAAATAGAATCTGCATTAAAATCTAATGCCTATACTATCAAAAGTACGCAGAAAGGTAAAGTGTGTACTGCAAAATCTCCATCAAAGGATGAACGTGGCACACATAAGGTACACAAGGTTATCAAAAGGAATGATGACAATTCTAAAGGTCCTTTGCATAAGTACAGGAAGCGGAAGATATCTGCCGCCAAGCAAGGTTGGACTCCTCCCAAGAGACCTCCCGTCCCTCGTCAAGCCAGATCAGCGCTATAGGACCAACGACCTGCTGCACGAAGGATGCCCACACGGTCAACGAATCCCTTTACAAGGACTGCGACAATCAAGAGAGGTTTCACGGAATAGACAGACTGGTACAAGGAAGTTGCTGCATTCATGAGGAACAAGTCTTGTATCAACTTTCTTATTCTATCCCACCACCTTCAATAAAATCGAACCAAACTGGTTTGAAATTCCCCATTGTATATACTGTGTAAACATTTTGAGGGGAAGGGGTGAGCCACTGAAAAAAAAAAGCATACTGTTGTTTTAAACATTTTTGAAGGGGACATGTAGTGAATGGGAAAAAATACATACTGCATAATATAATAATTAATTAACTAACGTACTAACTTCACAAAACATAACACATGTGCATTATGAATTGTGGGAGAGCAGCTACAAACAGTCAAGAAATGTCATGCTGTGCAAGTGTGTTGACACTTTTAACTAAAATAGATTTTCTAGGGCACAGTTGGCCAGCCCGGTATCCGCAACTCTGCAAATACACAGTTTGATGATGTCACTTGGACCCTTCGGGGTTAGTTTTGTAAAATGGGAGTGGTTTTTTCCCCCCACACAACATGTGGAAGGTTCTTTGGCTTTGCCTCCCATTATGTAAAAAGTCAGATCAGCACGCGTTTTCAATTAGTTAACTGAATCCGTTGAGACCTCTGTTACCTCATTTTTTTTTCGAGGGAGGCCAATGTAAGGTAGACATAAGATTCGATTCACAAGAATCGAACTTTTAAGTGAATAAATTAAAGAAGCTGCTTGAGATATGCTAATTTCGGCATACGCGCTTGGTATAAATACCAAGCAGTTATATGTTAGAAGTTGATAGATAAGCGAGTTAAGGGAGACGAAGAGCTAAGAAGTGAAAGGATCTAGGTGCAAACCTACTCGAGCTCTCGTTAGGCCCAAAGTTTACGTGGCAGAACTGCTGGTTGACTTACTGTTTGTGAGTATTGAAAAATATATTGTTCTTGAAAGCTGTATTTATATATCCGTACAAGTAATACGTATGCTCATTGTTGAAAAGCATAATCTATATGTGCAAACATTTAAAATAAACATTGTTTCATGTATAAACTGTGTTTGTATCCAATTCATTTAGAGTGCCACTTCAAATTATATACACCCAAGTCTGGGTAGAAGTAGCTATTCTGTATAGACTTTTAATTAAGGGTATAGAGTTGAGACAATTTTTACATAATTGGTAGATTATTTCTTGTGCAGCAATGAAGTAACAGACACAGTGAAATATAAGACAGTTGATAGTATCCTACAGTTTATATCCTGTTTTTTTTCTATATCACAGCGTATTATAGTGTCTATAACAATGTTATTGGGATACAAAGTTAACGATAGTGCCACATCTTAGTTGTCATTAAAAAAGCCCAAAATATGAGGTAAATTCGTGGCTTGTGGAGGCCTTCTGGTACAGCGCGGTGTCTTTCGGTGCTAAGGGTGCTCGGATCGAATCCCGGCGTCGCGCCACTAAAATGCCTCCGTTTGTGTTGTCCCTTCATAGGGGTTAATACTGGTCCGTCTATATGGTGCCCCCATAATAAAATGGCCAGCAAAACTGTGGTGTATTATAGACGAATGTATAGAGAATCTATGCTCACTTCTACCCAGACTTGGGTGTATATAATTTGAAGTGGCTCTCTATTTGAATTTGAACCACACACAGTTTATACATGGAACAATGTTTATTGAATTCGTTGCACATATAATTGGCTTTTACAGCAATAAGCATGCGTACTACTTGTACGGAATGTATAAACACAGCTTTCAAGAACAATATATTTTTATACTCACGAACAGTAAGTCAAACCAGCAGTACTGCCATGTAAACTTCTGGCCCGCTAAGCACTAGCGCAGGATAACACCTTTTCAACCTTAACAACCTCCCCTTTTTCATTAATGACGCTGCATGGTATTTATACTAAGCGCGTATGTCAAAATTAGCATATCTGAAGCAGCTTCTTTAATTCCTTCACTCAAAAGTTCGATTCTTGGGAATCGAATCTTGTGTATACCTTACAAATGTCTTCACGACACGTGCCTCCGCATTGGTAAAAAAAATTATGTAAATTAAAGAAAAGCGTGTTTAATGCGAAATAAGGGAGTCTATAACCTGAAGTGTGTACATACTTGGAATTATCATTTTCATTTTTAAGTAATTTAAATACTTCGCCAAATCCTCAAAAACTATCCTATAGAAGATGATATGCAAGAAACTGCTTAAAACACCTATTCAATTAAACAGTTTATCCAGAAATACAGCATTTTCTGTTTTTCCAATCATTTCGAAACAAACGTCATAAAAAAGTGAATATTTGTGAAAAATCTTTCATTATAACGAGTATGATGTATTTGAAGATCGGTTACGTCAATCTCTTGAGAACTTTGCTGGAGCAGGGGTGAATTGCGGACAGCCGTGCCATAGACCTACCTACCTCATTCGGCATATTCTTAGGGAATTGCATTTGGAGATTAACTACCGCGAGGGAAATTAAGAGGAAGATGATGTTGTTATGAATCATGGTAAAACACTTTAATTGATACAACCGTTCGTATACGTAATATTTGGCACTGGCCGTTTGGGTCAGACTTATAGAACTTTCAAAATGTAGCTGTGGAATAAGGTAATATGCACCAAAAAATTACATATCTCGCATAGCTGTAAGATCAACGTACTGTCAGATTATTTTTAGCACATTTCCTATATTGAAAAAAAAGAGGAGGGCATAAGAAAAGTGAACCTTGGTAAAATTGTTTTATCAATACAAACGTTCTTGCATTTAGAATTCGACTTTGATCTTCAGCGATCTCACTGAAATGACTGATACATTTGTACTTTACTGAGTATGCACCTATGTCAAATGCTTAAGGTGTATTATACGCTGAAAACTCTGAGGTAACGAGATATTCTAAAAGGTTTTTGAAATAGTTAGAATTTTAGAAGTACTTGAAAAGTAGTATAAGCCTATTTTTACCGATATCTATCACACCATAACTTTATTATATTTTTAAGAAAAAGGGAAAGAAAAATGTTAGATAGCTATCCCAAAACTGATTCAGAGCGTAAAAACAAGGAACACGTTCAGTAAAGAATAAAGCATTGAATTTATTCAAGAGAATTTGCTCTCTGTGACTTATAGAATGGAAATTTATTCAATTCAATTCATTTTAAAAATTAACAAACACCATGCATAGAAGAAAAAATATTTCAGAAAGCTATTAAATATCTATTTTACTTGCACAGCTATTATAATAATTTAGTACATAAAAGAATTTTGGCTATTTTAATTTACCTTTTCAATATCAGTATTATTTACCATCTGAGATCCAGTGATAGTAGAAAAAAATGCATTAAAAGTGTAAACATGCATAAAAAGGAACTGCAAGGTGGAATATTTGTTGAATATGTAGTGATCTCAGACAAAGAGCAAATTTTGAAAGTCAAATATATTTGTACCAGTTAGGTTTTCATGTTTATTTTAGTTAATTAAAAAATACTATTGTAAATTCCTGGCAATATTGAATATTAAGTCTCATCTTTGTATATTTTATTCCATAGATTTAAAATTTAGAATTATTTAATTCTAGAAAGAGGATTTGAGAATTATTTTAAGACATAATTTCGATTCCTGGCAAAAAAGTAAATTTATAATATCATGCAAATACATTACATATCAAAGGCTTTAGCGGGAAAACTTTAATATTAGAGTTTCTGATTTAAGCAAATATACCAAACATACTATAATACTTAAAAATTTCCCTATAATATATATATATATATATATATATATATATATATATATATATATATATATATATATATATATTTACATATCCTCCCTTTTCTGCATCTGAATAATTTGCCATCAAATCTGCTATAAAAGGCGCCAGACCTTGTTTCTCCATAATGCTCCAAAAATTATTCCAATTCACAAAAATTAGTATTAAAGGGATATTTATGCCATAAATTTGACCAAGATATCTTTCTTTGAAATATATATATATATATATATATATATATATATATATATATATATATATATATATATATATATATATATATATATATATGTGTATATATTTATACATAAATATCAATACCCTATTTTAAAATAAAATGTATACAGCTTATTCCATTTTCTAAATATACTGTGCTCTCCATCTTTAAAAGTTGCATTATTATCTCCAGTTGCTTTCGCCGTTATCCGGACATAGCTTGGAGCAAGATAAAAGAGGATTGCAACCCGAAAAGAGTTGCTCCTGTTGACTTTAAAATTTATTTAAAGCACTCGGGCGCAAAAATCAAGATATTGTCAAGCCCTTTTCATTTTATCTTTTTGCTACAGTCTACTGTGACGGTAATTCATGCATGTAAATAACCCCTTTCCATTTTGCATTACGAGCAGGGATCTTTCTGAAGTATTGTTTCTAATTTTAACAATATTTATTTACTATTTGGTTTTCTGAGTTTATGTTTGTTTTTGGAGACCTTATTCTTTTTCTTTTTAATATGAGTCAAGAAATTCTCGTGCTTTTTTTGTATTAGCAAAGAATTATTTATTCTGAAGTTGTTATCTTCAGGAAAAGATTCATTCCTGATTGAGTATTTATTTTTTTAAGATAGTACAAGTGCAACAATTTTATCATTTTGTTAGTTTATTTATATTTTTAAAGGTTTGTGACTGCCGTAAAACGGTAGTGTATGTAGTAAAAAAAGCCGTATTTAAAAATTGTTAGTTTTAAAAATATTAGTTTTAAAGTGTGCATATATTTTAAAATAACGTTTATCTGTTAGATATAGATTGAAAGTTCTATAGGTCTGCCGTATTTCTTTGAAAAATATTTTTGATTACTAATTAGTATATACATCTATTTTAGCTGCATTTGTTTATGAATAAAGTATTTCCCAAATATAAAACTTCATATATATATATATATATATATATATATATATATATATATATATACATATATGCACATATATATACATATATGCACATATATATATATACATATATATATACACATATATATAACAACCTTGCATCATCTCTGCACAGTAAATTGTACTTAAGGGATAAATATGGCTTTTTCCTTCCTTTTTAGAAACACAGGCGAAAGAAGTGAAAAATGATATTTGAAAAATGATAGTTTTGGTGAAGTGTTTCAGTAGATAGAAAACGGCCCGGAGGATCTAATCCTGCTCTTGTCAGTTCTTCGTTAGAAAGTTACTGCAGAAACGGGTAGGGAATTTCAAAAGTTAATTTTTTTCCGTCTTTTTATGTGTATTGTGTCAAGAGACTAAGAGGCTTATTTATGTGTTTTCTTTTACATTTTAGGAACTCAAAACCTTAAAAAAATTCAATTATTTTAGCTGCCCACTTTTGCTTCCAACGGGAGTAGCATGATAACGAGACTCAAGAAAAATTGTCACTCTCAAACGTCTTGCTTTTCTTTCGACTCTAAAATATTGTTATCCAATTATATCATATCAATCCACTTAGTACAGCTTCGCATGTTTTTGGGATTTTTTTGCACAATTCCTGAAATATTCTGAGAGTTCCAACTTATAGTGTAGCGGGTGTAGTTGTTTGTTCGTCCGATATCACACATTTCGATTAAAATTTTTCGATTTTCCATATAGCAAGACCTCCGACTCAGAAATAGTTGCAATTGTAATACAGTAATGTCAATAATTTATGTTTCATTGAGTAGTCTATTATTTTTTCAGTCTTTAGTTCATTTTTTTAAAAATAATTTCTTCTGAGTCTAAAGTTTTCAACAGAACATTATTTATTCGTCTTGTCCCCTAAATTGAATATACTTTTCAGTTTTACTGAATTAGAACTATTCTTCAAAAAGATTAATATGTTATTAATAACGTGAGATTTCTAAGGTATTAAATATTGTTCTGAAGTTAATAGTATATGGAATATCTTTGAGGATTTCAAAATATCATTATTAAAAATGATATCACAGATCTCTATGCTTATCATATTATAAAGCTGTTGAATCGATTTCTTAAACTTATAAAATAAGATACATTCTTATTCATTCGTCACGTTTGATTTCAATACACGGTTATTTTCGAACACAATTAATAAAGAGTATTCCCATTTTACTTGTAATTTCCCCTTAAAAAAATCCGTGTTATAGTGAAAAGTGCTTGAACTGTCTCCGAATAAACTGTCGTCGAATCTCTTATTATGATATATTACTTGGTAGGTAGGTTATACAATTAAGGTATATTAATAAAATGAGTGTGAAGTATTCTCTAAGAGGGTTTTATTGAAAGGTGGAGAAGAGACAAAAAAAATACTGTGTTCCTATTACTAAAAAAGAATTGTTTAAGGGTGATGTCGAAAATGTGATAGCAAAAGTAGGGTAATCATTTAGTAGAAGTGCTGCTGTTAGAGCATTGACCCGAAGAGTATTTACACTCGTATACCAATAATTGTCCTGACTATTGAGAAAAAAACATGTGAATATATTTTTATTATTCTGGTAAGGGACAAATGCAACTTCGGACTTGATTACAGCGAATATACTCTTACGAAGACTCCAAATATCATAATTATATCATATCATTATTATATGTAAGCTCTCTGGCGCCAGTAAAGTCAGAATGTCTCCACTTGCTGCCAACATCAACCACTGTTGATTTTGGATTATCTAATTCAACGTTAATCATACTTAGAGATTTTCCACATACATCTCCACATACTAGTAAAATGTAAATCATTCAACAGAGAAAGACGGCCTTGATCTCGGGGTCTTGGGATGTTTTGGTTAGACTTGCATCCTATTCAGAAAGTTCCCCTTTGAAGTAACTGATTTCGTTGGGCCACCTGATGAAGAGACCGGTCGGTTGCCTCCTTATATGGTGTAGTTCCTTTACTGTTACAGAATCTTGCATTTATAGGGCGTTTAGCTCTCAGTGCAGGATTTCTGTTTATTTGGTCTGCATTCTTCCTGTTAGTAAATTTCTTTCTCAGTTGAATCATTTACATTTTACTAGTTATAATTTATTTTCAGTATGAGGATTTTTTGCAATCTTTTATTGAAAAGTTAAAAATTTTTCAACGCTAGGGTAGATTTCTGTTAATTTGTTCGACTATCTATGCCTTCTTTATATATATTATTTTGTGTCGAATTATTTACATTGTTTGAATTATCACAGTAGTATGTAGTATGAAGAAAATTAAGATATATTTAGGTCAATTGAGTGTAGGGTCTCCAGCACTCAACTGTACTAAAAATTTATAAAAAAGTACCCTATATCTTAAAATTTATGAAATTTTTACCAAAATTATATTTGTTTTCATGATTTTATATCATATTTGAACTAAAAATACATGTATTTAATCAGTACCATATATTTAAAAAAAAAGTGTTCGGAACATAGGCAGATACCGTAATTCATGGTTAAAAAAGAGAATTTAAGAGTACAATTTTACCCTTTCTGTCTTCCGTATTTTAGGACTACCAAACTTTAATATCTAATTGAAATGTTTCCTACTCCAGGACTATTTATGAATATATAAATATTTAAATGCTCGTATAAGCCTTTATCCATCATTTAACTTTAGATTTCAGATGCAGATAAAAAAGATGTTAGGTTAAAATTTATAGCTAAAAGTCACTGAATCATATTTAATGGCCATATTCATTGTAGTATTACTTTACTAAAATAAATATTACTTTCTAGATTTTATCTCTGACTCGTTGTTAAACATGCATTGTATTTATGCGTATTATTCAATTCGAAAATATCACAAAATTTAAATACATGGTCCCAAATGAGATGTTAGACTGTATCCAAATATTTTGAAATAAATATTAAATATACTGCAACTGAAAAGATTTAATACGTAGAGTTTCAATATGTATTATTTTGCTAAAAGGCAAACGCTTTCTCAGCATATTACACTGCTTAGGAATCCAAATATTGGAAAATTTATGTCCTGAAACAAGCTTTAAATATGAATAGGGAATTGAAACGTTATACAGAATAAATCTGGTTTATGAAATTCAGGAAAGCAACAAAATTTCCCTTATAGAAAGATTTATTGCACTTATGAGAGAATTTATTATATGAACAATGCATGATGTTTATAGAAGGGTTTTTTTCATCTAAGATATCTAAAAGATTTTATAGAATATATTCAAAATAAATATAAATTTAGTCATATTCCCTTTAGGGTGGTTTATGTATTTGATGGATACATTCAAGTAAGTGACAGTAGTACATTTTTTTACAAATTTATGCACTCATAATGGAAGTAATTTATTTGTTTAAAGTCATCAATAAATGTCATTAGGAACAGCTCCTATAAAGAGTTCATAAGCACCTGAGTGGAAACAAAAATCTAAAAATATCGATTTTTAATACTTTTAAAAATATTTATTTGAAAACAAACTTAAATTTATATTCCTGTATGTTACCTTTAAAAATCACATGGTTTAACACATCTTTTCTTTATCTTATAGTAAGTAAACCTATATTTTTTAAGGTAATTGGCATACAAAATTTAAATTATGTGCAATTTGTAATAGTTTTTCTCCTCAAATGTGTCTTTATGAAAAGATTCCAGTACTTAAAAATTAATTGATCAATTTGATATTTTACTTTAAAAAATTTCAATTGAAAATGAAATGCTTGTTCAGTTTTTGACATAGATGCTGCTCTTTTTACCTGTTTTACTTTTATGCATGGGAAATGTTTAAAAGTAACTTAAATAATCAATATTTTAAAACTGTAAAGGATTCAAACGTTTGTGTTTTTTCTTTTGGTGAAAGAGCTACACCTAGATGCTTCCTGTCAACAGGCTTTGAAACTCAAAACTTCTTGTTTAGTCTCAAATTTTTAAATGGGTTAGTCATCAAATACAAGCAAGTTTACAAGCCACCTTAACTAAGGAATCGGTGTCTACGTCAACAGACGGGTTTAAATAAGCTTTCCAACACAAGGCCTTTATGCAATGTGAATATTGTATAACTTCGGTCCCATTATTCAAATGATATTTCTATAATATCTGTTTGGGACAGAATTTTAGATATATTATTTATTATTTGCGATTTTCGTGATATTAATAACTTGATTTTTATATAAATCTGTACAAAAATTATTTAACTTTTATATATGAGGTGGTCAAAGGCAAAGTGGTGTAAGTCCAAAGCGTTTTACTGCAGAAACTACAAATATAATTCTATAATAAATTGAACAAATTATAATTCATAATAATTATTATAATATTGCAAATAATAATTATTTGCAATTCCACTATAAATTGAATAGGGAAATTAAATTTTTCCCCTCAAATAAAAAAAGTTGAAAATTTGACTTACACCACTTTGCCTTTCACTGCCTCATATATAGGAATATTTATAAAAATTATATATTAGTTTTGATAAAAAGCGAATAACCATAAACATAAATTTTTTACTACCGAAACAGTAAAACTTTAGCATTTGAATAGTTTTAAAAGTCATACCCCTTTCATTCATGCAATAAAAAATCACACAATAGATATGCAAATCTGGAATGTTTACCGCTACAAAACCCCAGGAATTCCGTTACCTTTTTGCATTATCTTAAGAATTACGCAAACCTTCCTTTATGCAATATTTAGCGAAACAATGTCTGTGTACCAAGCTGGATGAACAAAATCTTTCTATCCATTGAGTATGTAATAAATAAATCTCAGCGGAAAGAGACGCATACTAAAAAGGAGGAAAAAAAATCAATGGATAACTCTTAGTGACCACCGAAAAGGGGATTCTTGAATAAAACTGGAGAGGAACGTGGGGTATTTTATTTATAGGAGAGTATAAAATTGGCTTAGTTTCGCTTAGTTCCGTTTGAAATAAGACGCAAAAGACACGCATTCGAAATAAGAATTCTTACAAAGGAAATATTTATCATTGTCTAAAGTATATAGTACATTTATTCAAGTGCGTCGGATATTCTTAAGTGTTTCTACTTTACAGAAAATGAAGTAGTGTGCTTGTATATCATTTCGTAAAAATGGATAGTGTGATTAAACCTAAAACGTAAAGGATACTTGCGAAATAGATATGAAAATATTTCTTGTCTCTATTTTGAAGACCCAGAGTTTCAGAAAAAAAATTCAAAGTTGTAACTCAAACTAAATATATTACAAATACTGCAAATGAGTCATTAGGTTTTTCTGTGTGTGAGACGAATATATTAGATCATCACAGTCAAATCAAATTTAGCCAACGACGATGAAGAACTAATTTGTCGAGTTGAGAACATCATTAGCTGCGCACGTCGTACTTGTTAATGCACGTCAAATCCTTTGCATTCGCCAGAGCGTCTCTATTATAAGTAGATTCATAATTGCATTATAATGAGAAATTTTGATTTATAGTTTAGTCTATTTTACTGACGAGCAGAAGAATTCGTTCGAAAATACATAAATATGAAATTAAACATCACAATTTTCTAATAAAATCACATTGATAGTAAAGTAATACCAAATATATCATGCCGATGCTTATTATATGCCGAAACTTAAAAATAAATTCACTCAGAAATTAATGAAATATTACCAGGAATACAATAAATAAAATAAAATAACCCTAGAGTCGTGTTTGATAAGATATGTAAAATTTCAACTACAAAAAATGAGGCTTGCAGATGCGAAGATTCTTTTCTAAACGTAGTGTAACAACTAAAGTTAATAGAGGAAATTAATATATCTAAACACATATTGGATATTGTTCAAAAAAGTTCTCTGCATTAATTGTTGATCTAAATGTTAAAGGAATCTGTCAAAGTTCATTACTTAACCAGCTGAAAACCCGCAATTCGCTACGGAGTACATTCAAATAAAATACAACGGTCAATGTATGCAATTAATGCCAAATAAATAAATAAATATTTATAATAAATACGACGATTAATGTATACAATTGATGAAAAAACAAAAACAAAAAAAAATATTTATAAAAAAATCGTAAGAGATATTTTTATAAACAAAATAATGTAGAAGAAAATATTCAAATTAAGTCTAACTGGACATACTAAAGAATACAGTACAGTTAATATACACTGCTGGCCACCCAAATTGCAACACCAAGTAAAACAAGAGATATCACAACAAAATTTAGTCTGTAGATAACATGTTGACCAAGTATCAAATGATTAAATTTATAGACTTCTGTGAAGTGTGGGTCCTGCCAAAATCAGTAGCCAGAGTAGCCGCCATTGTTGGAGATCACCGCTGCCACACGCCTCGGCATTGATTCAAAGAGACTTTGGATGAGTTCTTGGGGTACAGCAGACCAAGCAGCTTCCACACGTTGCCAAAGTTGATCTGCTGTGGCAGCTGAGGATGGAATCTGGGTCAATCGTAGAGCAACCATGGACCACGTGTTTTCTATCGGCGAAAGATCCGGAGAGCGAGGCTGCCAGGGAAGCAATTCAATCTGGCGATTGACGAAGAACCGTTGGACAATGCGTGCCACGTGTGGTCGCGCATTATCCTGTTGAAATATGGCTGTGGGCAAGCCCTGAAGGTAAGGAAGGACAACTGGCTCCAACACCTCGGAGATGTAGCGCTGGCTGTTTAAAGTACCGGCAATGCGTACTAGAGGTGTGCGAGAGTTATATCCAATACCGCCCCATACCATAATACCCGGTGCAGGACCAGTGTGGCGGTGCATAACGCAGCTGTTCAGCATCCTCTCTTCACGGTGTCTCCAGACTCGAATGCGACCATCGTGGTGTTGCAGTCAGAAGCTTGACTCGTCAGGAAAGACAACTTCATTCCATTCTGCCGTCCACATCCTTCTGTCATCGCACCATTGGCGGCAGAGACGTCTGTGGTTCTGCGTCAAGGGTAGACAAAGCAATGGACGTCTTGCGGACAGACCACTCTGCTGTAAACGGCGTCGAATGGTACGCGAAGACACTGGATGATGCGTTACAGACTGCATGTGCTGTGCTATGGTTCGTTATGTGACTGAGCGATCCGTCACTGCCATGCGCACAATTTGCCTGTCATCACGTGAAGTGGTGCGCTGAGGTGGATGTGATCGAACACGCCGGTCCGTCGTACCCTCCTACATCCAACGATCACATATCCGCATTACAGTTGTTTGGTTTCGTCCAACACAACTACCGATTTCCCTGAAAGATAATCCACAATCTCGGTAGGCCACTATCCTTCCTCTGTCGAACTCGGATACTTGATCAAAAGATGATCGCTGTTTTCGACGAGTCATATTTGATCGTTTTTTTGAAAAAACCACTAGAGAAACACAATTGCCGAACTTGAAATCGTTGAAATCTCCAAGCCTTAAATAGCGCTTTGAAGTGGCGCCACAGGCGCGCGTGATGTGCGTCTGCGCTGAAATTCTAATCATTTGCATATCTCACCTCCGCTAATGCATGTTGTAAATTTCATGTTATTTGCATGTTTCCTTCAGGGTGTTGCATTTACAGTGGCCAGCAGTGTAGTACAGTTTGGGGAACACATCTTTTACTGTATTTTAATATTTTTTTGGATAATGTCCAATCGTCTGCCGCGTTAGCAAGAAATTTTTTTCTTGTCTATTTCGTTGTTATGCCTGTCACGATAAATTTATTGAAAGTACCAGAAAAAGAAATCACGTGATCAGCATTTAATAAATGAAATTCAAAAATTTAATATTCAAAAATTCGCCAAAAATCAGAAAATGAAGGTAAAGATTCGAAAAAGATTTCGTTTTAAAGGAATTTTTATGATCTTTCTCGTGATATAAATTTTATAAACCTCAAATTATTATTTTAAATGCAAACTTAAAAAAAGTTACTAAAACAGCTTAAAAATTTGATTTTAAAAATTCTAAGAAGAATATTTAAAAATTTTTTTTTATTGCACACCTACACTATAAGAAGTGTCGCCATGCAAAATTTCAGCCCTTTAGGTCCAGCGGTTTGATCTGTGCATTGCATGTCAGTGAGTCAGTCAGTTACGGAACTGTTTTATATATATATATATATATATATATGATTAGTTTGATTTTTATCAAAGACAAAATAAATATTGATTTAAACCTAGTACTTAAGAGAAACTAATTACACTCATGGACAAAAAAATTAGCGCACCAAGAAGGAGTCATCAAAATGAAACGAAATTTTACATACGTAATGACTACTTTGATATAAGTAAATGATAAGAAAATCAAAGAAAAAGGATAATTTATTTCAGAGAAACAGGCAAAAAAACGGAGGAGTTAATACTCCGTTGGACCCCCTCTAGCGCGAATGCACGATGCGATAAGATCGGGCATTGAGTCATACAAGTTCTGTATGATGTCTTGAGACATTTCGTTCCATATTTGCTGTAACCTTGCTTCTAGTTCGTTCAAACTCGTGGGATGCCCAACTCGTCGTCCCAAATGATCCCAGATATGCTCGATTGGAGACAAATCTGGGGATCGGGCAGGCCAAGGAAGGGTAGTAACAGTGCGGAGACAGTCTTGTGACACCCTTGCCGTATGAGGCCGAACATTGTCTTGTTGAAAAATGGCTCCTGGGAGCCGTTGCATGAGTGGCAACGCATGTGGTTGCAGGATTACATGAACATACCGCTGGGCTGTCATGGTGCCACGGAACAATACTAGGGGTGACCGTGTATTGTAGGCAATGACACCCCATACCATCACACCAGCTGTGGGAGCGATGTGTTGCTGTACAGCAAAGGCAGGATTGAAGCGTTCACCACGGGTTCTCCATACACGAACACGATTGTCATCACTGCCGAGATTGAATTTGGATTCGTCGCTAAAGACGACCTGGTTCCATTCCGCTGCAGTCCAGTTTCCTTGTGCGCGGCAAAACTCCAAACGGAGGCGTCGATGGGTGGGCGTCAAGGGCAGCACACTTAATGGGCGCTGCGATACCAACTGTCCTTCAGCCAGGCGCCTTCGTATGGTTCGAGAAGACACAGAGGCCCCTAGTGAAGGTGCTACCTGTGCCTGGATGGCGGCCGATGAAGCAGTTGGCTGTACGCGTGCATTTCTTACGATGTGGCGGTCTTCTCGACGACTGGTCTGTCGAGGGCGTCCTGAGCCTGGTCTTCGTGTACATGACATCTCTCGGGTTCAGTGGTCCCAACACCTCCTCACAACACAATCAGAGCAGCCTAATTGACGAGCTACTGGCCTAGCTGACCACCCAGCTTCCATCATCCCGGCAATTCTCCCCCTCTCAAACTGCGACAACTGCGTGTATTGTCTTCGAACACGGCGTAATGGCATGTCTATCTCAGCTCTTCCTTTGTAAATGATTCAGCAAACTCAAACAAGCTTTGGTTACCTGTTTTATACTCCACAGAGTACGATGTTCAATACCCTCTACCGGCTATACGTAATGCGCAATCACGCTGCATTTCTAATCATTTGCATATCTCTCCGACATGTGCCTTCATTGCAAGTTTCGTTACGATTCCGCAATTATTTCTTGGTGCGCTAATTTTTTTGTCCATGAGTGTACTTTACAACGCACATTACAGGTAAAGCGATGAAATGGAGTTGTACACATACTCTGAGTTTGCTGATATAATCGTCCAAAAACTTTTGGGCAATATCTGTATATTTTATAACTAAGCTATTAATTATTTTAGGTAATTAATGTTCTGAGTTATTTGCTAATTTTCAAGCATGTTAGAATTGTCATGATTTTGACTTTTGTTATAATGGAAAAAATTCAAATTTTGTTTCAGAAAGTTAGAACTAAATTTTGTGAGAATAGGGTTTATTTTACTTTATTAACAAACATTAATTATCTAATGAAATTTAATATTCAAATGAAGTTTAATATTTAATATCTAATGAAGTTTGTTTAACTTTTAAAATCATTAAAAATGACGATTTTAAGAATGAGAGATATCAAGAAAATTAATTCAGGATGTCTGTTTGAAGAGTATTTCGATACTTTCCAAATAATAAATTTAATTTTTGCAGATGCAGAAAAGTTAATTAAAGCTGGAGGAATTCGTAACGAAAAAATCATTCCATAAAGTCTAAATTCAGAAGTTGATTGTAATTTAACTTTATAAAAGTTCTACAATTTTCCTCCAAAGCCTTTATTAAAAATTTTTTAAATAAGTAACTAATGAATGATTACCAGCGGTTAGAAAAATAAGTTTCGCCTTTGAAATTACCAGATGCTGCATTTAATGAAATATTTCTTGAGGAAATTGGAAATCATCATTAAAAACTCCTTTTCTTCCAAACTTAAAAGAGTTCCAATTAAAAGTTATATTGTAGCATTCTATTATTTCACCCATATAAAATAATTGCTATATAAACATATTTAACGTAAAGAAATTTAACATGGGCTTGTTATTTTCATAATAGAATACAATCATGGCAAATTTTTGAAGGAGATATCAGTTAAAGTTAAAAAATTTTCCGCCCTTAATATATTTTTAAAATTCAAATTGTCTCACAGTTTATACTCAAAAATGGATGAATCCTATTTTTTATTTTTATTTTTTCCGGTAGGTTTAAGTTTATGGTTTTTCTCTCGAGGTTCCTCGTGTAGTAAGAAGGCTTATCTAATGATTTCTTTGCTTTTCAGGTAAAAACTTATAAAAATATTATGTAAAGATTTTTTCATGGGGCATGGATCGTCGCGTTCCGTAACTAGGAGCCCTGCTGCACGTCTTGTTCCGGGGAGTATGGTGGTTAATAAGTTACCTGAACAACTGTTAGGTTTATATAATACAAAAATCAAAAATTTTGCTAAATGTAAAGATAAAAAGTGTCTTACGTTCCCTATGGCGAACAGCATTCAAGTGGGGATTGGTTCTGGCAATAGTAACTTATTTTGTAAGTGTAAGGGATTAATTTACATTATAGAATGTCAAGAGTGTAATTTATGCTATATTAGGCAAACGGGGACTGAATTTAATAAAAGGGTTAATAACCATAGGTCTGCAATAAAAAATTTTAAAGACGAAACTTCCTTAGATTATGAACTACACTTTCAAGTACACAACTTCGAGCAGGCTAAATTATATATTATTGATGAGATTATTGATTTAAACAAAAGGCTGGATTTTGAAAATTTATATATTTGCAAGCTAAAAACACTATTTCCGTACGGATTAGACAGTAAACTTAACTGGGAAGGGCCGGTGGATTTGGATACTAACTGCGTTTTAAAAAAATTCATGGTTATTGATCGGTTTAATTATAAACATTCTAATTATATGGGTAAAAGAGGAAAAGGTAGCAATAGTTCAAAAACAAAATTGAAACTTGATGATCTGCAAAAAATTTGTAATTTATATATTGATTTTAAGAACATTAAAATAATTAAACACTATTTGTTCAACCAAAAAAATTCAGGCTTAAGGTGGTTAATTAAACATCACTTATCTTCAATTAAATTTGTTTCGAGGTTTACAAAACTAATAATTTTAGATTTAATTAAATACAAGCTTAACCTGACTAATTTAGATGATGAGAGGGGAATGGAAGTAGGGGTAGAGTACTGTACTATAAACTTTCTGGATAAAGATTTCGAGCATTTAAAACTACCTACTATTGTACACAATAATTCTAAATTACTACCAATCAAGGATTCTGGGAAAATCACCATCGCTTTTAAATATAAAAAAATGTTAAGGGACCTAATCTGTAACTACGATTTTTATAGTCATAACTTAGGCAAAATTTCTAATGCTGATTGTAATTGTCATCTTGAGGAGTTTAAAAACTTTGTTAATCCAGCTTTGGGGCATATTGTAACTGGGGATCTTAATATTGTTAAAGATGTTAGGTTGAGGGAACTTTTAAGTAAGGGCTCAAAATTAAGGGTAAGAAATAAGGTAAATTTAAAGCAAATTATAAGTTCTATCGCTAAAGTTATGGATTATTTTATAGTAAAATTATCAAGGAATTATAATTGGCCTATCGAAGGTTTCATGGAGTGGAAGGTGCGTGTTTTACATTATATAAAGGGGAATTATGAAGAGTATGGTGTAAAAGGAGAAGTTGGGGGTTTCTTTTTAAACAAAGATCTATACAGTAAAATTAAAGGGTTAAAAAATAAATTAATTATTACGGTTGTTGACAAGACTGCCAATAACTTTGGTTTTATGTGTAAAGATTATTTTAAGCAGTTAATTTCTAGGGAATACAACTCAAACAATACCTATCAAAAGATTAACCTTTACAAAAAAGAAATAGATAATAGGATTTTACCTTTTAGCAAAAAATTTAAGTTTAAGATTAATAGCCTAAAATACCCTTACCATTTTCCTACCATTAAATTCCATAAAGTACCTACTAAATTTAGGTTCGTTACATGTAGTACATATTGTTATAACACTTTGTTCAGTAAAAAGTTCTTTAGCCATTTAAAAATCCTTTTAAATAAAATCAGGGTTACCGAAAATAGCTTTATTATAAATAATAACCAACTACAATTTTTAAAGTGTAAGAATATAGATAGTATACACACGTTTGATTTTGAAAATGTTTTTACTAGTATTCCCCATGATAACTTAATGAATATATGTTCAGAAATTTATTATACTTAGCTGGATAGTACTTTAATCTTAAAATGCGACTGGATTGATTTATGTAAATTTAGACTGGATTGATTTATGTAAATTAGTATTCCCCATGATAACTTAATGAATATCTACTCAGAAATATTTGATTCCTATCTTGATAGTACTATAATCATAAAAAGTGACTGGATTGATCTATGTAAATTTTATACTTTTGAAAACTACCTCTTTAATGGCTTGAGTTTCTTTAAACAGATAAAGGGTATCCCTATGTGAAATGGCTTTTCTAGCGCCTTTGCCAACATATTCTTACATTCTTACGAAACTAAATTTCTTAACTCAAATAATGTTACCGGATTCAGGTATATTGATGACCTTATAATTTTTAACTGCAACGATTTGGAATTTCTTAATCAAATCTACCCAAAGGAACTAACTTTAAGCCGGACTAACGATAATTATCTTTGTGCGACTTATCTGGATTTAAAAATATAAATTCAAAATAGCGAAATAAAAATTGGGATATATGATAAAAGGTTACATTTTAACTTTGAGGTTATCACGTTTACCAATTTCCATAGCAACTTGAACTATAAAATTTATTATAATATTTTTTACTCACAACTTTACAGAATAAAAAACATATGTAACAACGCTGGGGATTTTTTGGAGGCATGTAACATTTGCGAGGAAAACTTAAATAAGAACAATTTCCCTCAACATTTTGGCAATTTAAAAGTTTAAAAAAATGGCATTTAGACAGGTATTTTTTAAAGATGTTTAGGTAAGTGTTTATGTTTTCATTTGTTTAAGCTTTAATGGGGTGTGGCGATGTAGTATTGTTACAGTGACGTAACTACTAGGATAAAATTGGCTGCTGTTTCACCATAACCGTCAATTATGGAATTAGGGTATGTATGCATCTTTGGCTTTACATTAGGATTATTTGTGTGCTTGCATGTACGGTGCGTTGAGCCCTTACTGTAAGTTGTGCTTGTCCTTTCATTTTCTTTCGACTAAATGTTTCCATGGGGATCTCGGGGCCTTGAGATGTCTTTTGGTCTTACCTTCATCCTATTCATAAAGTTCCCCTTGAGGTAACTGATTTGGTTAGGCTCCCTGATGACGAAACCTGTCGGTTGCCTCTATGTCTTTTTATGGTTCAGTTCCGGCACTAATACAGAATCTTGCCTCTGGTGCGTGGATGCCCTGAGTGCTTGAGTTCTGTTTGTTTTTTGTCTATATTCTTCTTGTATTTATCTAACTCTGTTGGATTATTTATTTTTGAATATATTTGTATATTTTCAATATGAGGATATGAAGCTTCTGCACTATCTTTTATTGAAAAGTTTTATATTTTCTTTGCTAGGGTAGGTTTTAAGCAGTCTATGATCGCGTTTTAATTTTTATTTATTTGATTTGTTTATTTTTTACATTTATACATATTACATTGCTATGAGGTAATGTTTCAGAAATTGCCACTAACGTTACTCTAAAGTTGCTGGAAGTTGCTGGAGAAGAGTCTCCTCCATGGCTAGCATGTCTGTTGTTTTTTGTTGTTGTTGTTGCTAATGCCCCCTGGTTGGAGCATCCATTCACCAGGTCCTAATAGGCTATTGGGCTGAAAGAGGCGGCTCCTGTTTTGAATTAGATCCACAACGGTCAGAGTCCGACTTGGCTAAATGACCGTTCCTTACTTTTGAGACGAGTCAAGTGACGAGACCGGAACACTTGACCCCGCACCTCCAGAGAAAAATTTAAGAACTTGGAGGACATTGCACCCACGCCCTATTTTACGTGCCCCAGCCACCATTAGTGAACACGGCGGTGGATTTGCAGCGACGAGAATCGAACCAGGGACGTTCAGATCACTGGACCGCTGCCCAGTGCGGTTGCCAACTGGACCACCGCACCCTAGCATGTCTTTCATGGAGTACTTATGGCTTGTCTTGCATTCTTATATTCTGTTTGTTAATGACATCATTTTCCGACCTAATGAATGCCACTGTCACCAACTATCCTAAAACCCTGCACTATTCTTTCGGAAAGCGAAGATTCTGTATGTCAGACGCTAAATTAAGAAGTGCATGTTTTTTATAAAGGAAGGCAGCGAGCCGAAGCGTCTATGAGAGTTTTTCACCATTCAGCAAGTGCTGCAGTAGATATCAAGAATTTGTAGACATTGCTGCGAAATTTAAACTAAGAAGTCAAGTCAGAGAGGAATCAATGAATTAAAGCAAATTGAAGCAATTAAATCGTGGAAGTTTGAGCGGGAGTAAGAGTTTTGTAACTAAAGCAGGTATTAAATAAAGTGGCCTTCTAGTAGAAGAAATATTTCTATAAATCATGAGCATAGACACATTTTAGTATTTTAGGATAGATTGCAAGCTGAAGTTGTTAAATAAATTATAATTGGTTGAAATGTCGTTAAACTTTTTATCATCACAAGACTAATGTCAATTAAACTGAAGAAACATGAATTTTCCAAGGAAGAATACGATGAATAAATGCCATGTGGGTCGTAAATCAAAAATAAATCTGATGTTAACCAGATTTAAACTTCTAAACTACCTCAATTTGACTGCGCCACATCAAAAGATAGCAATATAAGTTTTAGAAAGAGATACGTTTTATATGACTTATTAATTAGATTATAACTTAATAGTAGATAAATTGAGAACACAAATGAATATGTCCATCAAATGATTTAATTATATGTGATATAAATGCGAAACTAGTTTCGATACAATTATTATCAGTCTTGTTCCGAGGTAGCCTAGTAGTAGCGTGTCGGCTTTCGGCACCAAGGGTTTGGATCCCATTAAATGCCTTTTAGCCGGATATGGGAATTTCAAATATACTGACCGTAAAGTCCTTCTATAACTCAGAGGGTGGGAGAAGGTATAAACTCCCTAGATGTCGCCCCTGGGGGTGCTCGGTCAAAATTGAGGTGGCGCCTAGCCAAGTCGGAGTCCAACCGTTGTGGTGCGATAAAAACCGGAGTCACATTTTTCTTCTCACTGTCATCTGTGGACATCGTCTGCAGTTGTTCGGGACAGGAGTCATAAAAAAATTATAATTTTTTTCTCAATTTGTTCTCAACATTGCATAATTTTTTTCCCACTTTATTTAGAGACTAATAAGAAAACATACAGAAAGTCGAACAGTGATATTATATGATATAGTGAAGCATTTTATGACGGAATGGTGCCCCGTGTTTTTAAAATGTTCACTATGTAATGACTCCGTGGGGTCGTTAGGCTGTGATCGTATAAGTACCTTTTCATCACGTTGCGACCAATTCTGTCTCAGAAACTTATCTAAGTAAAAGGGCAAAACTCTCAAATAAGATACTCTTGTTATACATAGTTACATTTATTTACACATATATATGTACTACATACACATTACTTAGCATATCCCTGAATTCTTAATATTATTCAGTTATATTATACAACTCATTCATGATTATAATTCATCATATTCATCATATATCCGGCAATACCGACACTTGCGGGCAAATAGCGAGTATGTAATAAGGATGTGAAATAACTAATGTTAGCAAATATGCCCACCCATGAGGGTGCTGTCACTGTAGTTTGAGATCGTCTCCACCACTTGTACATAAATACTCTTAATAGTGTTCATTGGTCACTGTGCACCACAGTTCTGTTAAAAGAGTTCTGGATCTCATGGGTCGACGATAACTCGGGAGTACACTTCGGGTGCTCTATGTTGATCTGCGGGTTTGTCAGCAATGGCCATCGGTGATCGGCGCTTTCACCTCGGCACCTCGTAGTAATTTTTCGTTCCGATAAGCTCTGATCAGAAAGCTCCAATCTCCGTACATAACTTCGTCGTCTAGCCGCTCTAGGAGGGTATGGACACGTTCATGTAGGTAACGGCCAGGCAACATTAGTTTATTAATTTCTTTTCCATACTTGTTGTGTAGTTGAACTTCGACTCACTTAAGGAATCTTCGCTGGTCAATCAATTTTTACGTAGTCTCAGGTTTCTCGTCAGCCCTGTAGCAGCTTAGTTTATTTTTCTTTTTATCTAGCAGGGGGGGGGGCTCTCGCTGGGCATTCAATCTTTCGTAGTATCAGGATTATCGTCGGCCCTGTAGCAGCTTAGTTTATTTTTCTTTTTAATTGGGGCTCTCTTGAAACGCTCCAACACTCTCTCTCTCTATATATATATATTCTTTCTTTCTCTTTGGCTGTGATATTACTGCCTTTTCATTCGCTCGCAACACCCCTTTATTGGTATGAGGGATGGGTCACTCTGCTCTGAGGTTATATACCCGGTCCCCTTCATTGCATTGGTTGCATCTTAAGTGTTCCGGTGCATTTTAATTTATTCTGTCACCTGCCCGTGTCTGGAACATTTTCTCACCGGGCAGTTCCTTGCTTCTTGACCTTTGACGTCAGCTTTATAGCTGACTCTTTAATTTTTGATATTTTATGGCATCGATATTGTCGCTCTGTACAAAGTCTCTCTCTGGCGCCCCGAAGAGTTGGTACTGTAAGTCTATGACTGACAGCTTCGGCTGGGTGGTTCCTACCAATTTAGATCACCAGCTAAAGATAACGCATATTCACGTCCGGTTATTTCACACTAAAATGTCTCATAAAGAAGTAACTCACAAAAGTTAATGTGTGATTCGTTCATGTGCACCTAATAAACCTTACGGGACTAATTACTTCTCCCAAATAATATGCGATCACAATCAGGGAATTAAGGAAGGAAGGTAAGCCTGAATTTCCCATATGTAAGTACATATTTGTAATAAATTTGAATAAATATTTGTAAACAGACCGCTAATTAAGAATTTTGGTCTCTTCCTTGCAACTATAAATCTTCGAATCCCATTTTTAAACTTTTGTGATAATAATTTATTTTGTCCAATATAATTCAGAAATTTATGTTAAACTAAAGCATGGTTTATAAACAATTGGGATTAAATACATTAACTGATCAAACTGTGAAAGGAACATTGTCTGATCTACAACACAAAATATCTTTTCATAAAGATACAGAAAAAAAGTATTTGCCTGATGAGATGTCTGAGATCAGTGGCATATTCAGACTCCAAAAGAATAAAAACTTAGCGACGTTTATGCTATATTTACAAATCACTCGGCATACTGATTGGCTACTTACAAGAGAAATCTTTCTTGTTTGTCGATATACTTTAAACAGTTTCTTTGACAGCCGCTATTATTTCGTGTCTATAAATAGTGTAGATGAAAATGTCTTTCGTATTTGGGTGATGAAGGCTAAAATGATATTTCTAAATCTTGATATTGCATACAGAGTATTAACTTCTAATATACTCATTCTACTATTATATTATCTACATACTATTCCATCTATATACTATTATTTATCTAAACTTATTCCATCTAAAAAGTTGCTAAGCCGACATTTTGGGCAGCCCGTGAGAGAAAACTACTGCATCAATTTGCTTCATTTTGGTCATAAACGAAAGATTGTAATCTGTAGATTTGTCAAATTTGGTTTTTGTAGCCGAAATTTCTATTAATTAGCGATAATTTACAATTAAAAAAGCTGAGTGACATGTTTAAATTTGGCTTTAGAAACTCACTGTTTCTGAGCATGCTCAGTGACATGTTTTAATGATTAACTCATTTATTCCGAGGAGTCTCTCTAGATCTCTTTCTGCCATTTGTTATTCTTATGATAATCATGTTTGTGAAATATAAGATTAAACCTGATGGAAACTGTTTTTTTCGCGCGGTTTAATTAGCGATAGTTTACAATAATGTAAAAAAATTGCTTTTTGCGTGGCATTTTTAAATCTGGCTTTAGATACTCACTAAACACGATGCCGCTTAAACACATTAATTTGTTTCTGTGCATTATTATGATTTTTAACATTTGGCAATGATGAGTGGAAGATAATTTTTGTATTCGTACATTTATTTACTATCTAGCCGTCATGTTTTGACGGGTACCGACAAGTATTGTTTTACTTTAAGATTAGTGCATAATTCTAATATTTCTACGAAGGATATTTATAGTTAAAAATTAAGGATATTATGTTTACTTTATTACGATGCTGCGAAATTCAAGGAATGGGCCTTTGAAAATTATTTTTTTGACTCATTAATTTTTATATGTTTACAAAATAAAGCTGAAAGAACATCCCAGATTGTAACGTAAAAAATGTTAGAAAAATAATATATCATTAGATATAATAAATAAAATAATAGCGTTATTCTTAATAATTTGTTTTAAAAACCGTAAATGGCAACACTGTATAACGTAATTGAGTTTTTCAAAATTCCTTTATTCAGCAAAAATGTACGAACTAATGAAAGCTATTTCATTTTAACAAAATTAACTCCTACTTTTAATTACCTTTTCATTTGATGCATATTTGTTACATACTATACATTACAATAAGGAAGTGAATATATATATATATATATATATATATATATATATTCGAATTCTCATCAGATATTTCATTATAATTGCATTTGCAAATGATAAGCATAACATATATTTCAATGCTTTGAAGGCTGTTCTACGTTGCAGACCCTTTTTCAGGAACCATTAAAACAGTAATGTGAGCTTAATGAGGCATGATGACGACAGTTGAGTTTCCGGAAATGATAGGATGGTATTCTGATTATGAAGCTGGTGATTTTAGTATGTTTTTGGTTTGTAGACAAAGAAGAACATTTCGATATGATTCTCTTCTCTCTGTCGCCGCCAACATTTAAGAGCATAATAAAAACTTCCTGTGCTTTTTAATGAATTTATCGAATGTATAAATTTAAAGATACTCGTAGCTGGGAAAAAACAACGTATAAAGAAAAGATAATTATTATAAAATGTATGCATCTGTATTTGTCTCTGTATCTATGTATACTGAGAAATATTTAAATACGTATATGCAAGTTAATGATACCACAAAATTCTAAAGTGAGAGATAAAAGTGAAAGAAAACTTAAAATGAATTAAAATTAATATTTGTAGAAGCTGAAATGCAGACAAAATTATATACTACAAATATTATAATTAATATTTGTAGAAGCTGATTTTCTTAAAACTGACACTACTCAGAGGAATTTGTAGGGCGATCTAGCAGCCGGAATTCCACCAAAATTGATAGGACTAAGGACGACATGAGAAAGAGTTTCCGTGAAAAAACAATTAGTTCCAAAAGTCATCGATAGGAGAAGATATGGCGCTCTTGTTGTCGGAGTACCCGAGAATTTGCATAAAAGGCAAGTAAAACAGCAAAATACAAATTCACGACTATGTAGTCGACAGCAGAGCCAGTATTTCGGGCTATAAAGATAAGGGATGAATACCAAGAAATTTGTGAACAGACAATTGAATAACAAAGAAATTTCACTGCAACACCACTTTATGCAGCAAATGCACTTCTCCCTCCTTCAATGTGACCACAGTCCTGGTGGACGACACATTGTATCCTGAACACTACGTTCTGAACGGCCAAGCGTAACATGTCATCAGGAATGTTCATCAAAGTCCGGGATATGTTGTCCTTTAGGACTGCCAAGTTCAAGACTCCACCAAGGTACACCTTAGACTTTAAATAACCCCTCAGAATAATGTCACATGGGCTAGGTCCGGGGAGCGAGGTGGTCATGCTAGTGGAAAAAAAGCCACTGATGGCCCTTTCTTCTGTAAAAAGAAGACACAACAAATTCCGCACTTTATAACGCAAAATACTGGCTATGTTGTCCAAAATGTAGCCATGAATTTACATCGGGTGCACAGACAACAAGAGCGCCATATCTTTTCCTACCGGCGACTTTTGGAAATGTATATATTTTTTTTCAGGGAAACTCTTTCCCATGTCGTCCTTAGTCCCTCTATCACTTTTGGTGGAATTCCGGCTGATACATCGTGCTACAGATGACTCTGAGTAGTGTCAGTTTAAAAAAAAATCACCCTGTATATAACTTTATCTATACATTTTCAAAGAATTTATTTCAAAAGTTATTAATCATTTATTTACGAATGCCGGGCGTTTGACAATCAAGTCCTTAGCTTTCTAGCTTCCCAGTATTTATGAACTATCAGAATCGTAAAGGGCAGCAAACGTGTCTAAATGTTCACCATTCATTAATCGTTCGGAATTACATAAAGCACAATTAGTTGATTCTTGAGTCCTATTCTAAAAAGGTGGTCATTGAGGCAATTGTGTCCTGTAATTAGACGAAACAAGTCAACAGCGCATTTCAAAAGTCCAATGATCTATAGGCATGCTCCAAAAATTAATCATTACCTCAAAATATTCGACAGAAATTTTTTCAAAATTACTATCAATTTTACAGGTCCATTGGAAGCTGCATAGTGAAGAGAAACTCATGCTTATCTCACGGCTATTAGGCACCAAATGAGCTGAAGGCCGACTTTTTGCCTGGTGCCACCCCAATATTGACCGAGCATCCCCAAGGGTGACATCTAGTGGGCTCACAGCCTCCCCCAAATCTTACAAACCCCACAGAGAGAATTTCTGATCTACAGATATAAAGTGCACTTAATTAGATAAGAGACTGCATCCAGTGGTGCCACTATAGCACTAGTCTTAACACTCTCTTTATCTAAGATATAGTGATTGAGCTCACGGATCCTGAACCCTGAATATATTATCTCTTTACTAACCGATAACTTTCTTCCCTTTATCTCTTCGTTGGGAATCGATTCTCCGCTTACACAGTCAGCCAGAGTCTCTTCACCCTCCCAAGTTATGACCACAGCTGATGCTGCTTCACTTCGGTGAAGTAAAACTGGAGGATCCTGGAGACGATCAATGATCTTACTCCATTCATCTCTTCGTTGCATATCGGTTCCTCGTTATCACAATCTGAGAATCCTGCGTTAGAGGGCATGGACCAGGGAACGCAGTTAAACTACAATTTCCTATTGTCCTATGGTCCTATGACTTGTCGGGATTCGAACTGAGCATCCTCAGTACCGAATTCCGATGATCTACCTAGGAGGTCGCTTGCCAATCGCAAAAACTGTCCCTCGAAATAGCGATGTACTTATTTTTATGTTGCCGAAAGCTCCGAAACCAAATCAAGTCAAGCTTGCATTTTTCACTGTAACGAAAACATACAGTTGTTACGTTTCTTGACTCAAGAATTGCGAAACGTGCATTTTATTTCTTACGTTATTAGTAATCTTAAATTCCTCAATGGCTAACAATTCCCTTTGAGCTAAATATTTGGATAATAACAACCTGTTCTCATTGCACAAAATTGTACCTAACACTTAAAAATCATTGTTTAATCTCTTCTAGATATTAAACGGACACTTTATATTTAAAAATACTCTCCCGGCTCGTAAGCAATTCCGATGTCCATGAAAATCGATTTCAAGGTTCATGCCATTATACACTGGTTAAAGGCAATTCCTGCCTTGGACTGGAAAGCAAAGAAATACCCTTCAGCTACGTAAACATCCCACTCAAAAGATGTTATCTGTTTCTTATATACCAGTACGTTGAACCAAACCACTCTTAGGGAAAATGCGACACATTTAGATACAAGGGGAAATTAGGATTTGTAAATAAAAATTTCTTTGTTATCGATTGCTTTGCCCTTTAACTGTCTACCGACGTTTATGTAAACAGAAAATAATGTGGGAACTGAGCGAAAACTCTGAATTAAATAACGTAAAACAAATAGAAAGGAATATATTTTAATTAAAAGCAAATATCGGTGGGAGGAAATTAGATTTATTCTGATATTTACTGAAGCTGTAGAATTTATGTATGTCTGTATTATAAATTCTCTGCGTGAATTGGGAACTACTTAATTAATTAAAACACCAGTACCGTTTTTGACTATCTTAATTAGATATAAAATTTGATTCTCCCGATTAAAAGGATTATTATTATTAGACTTAGATTAAGCTACTTACTTAAAAATTCTAAGTAATACAGTTTAGAATTTACATTCGTATAGAGTAATTAATGCTTTCCATAATAAAAATCTCTTTTATTGTGAAGTGTTACAGATAAAATTATTCTTTAACAAAGAAAATGAATTAATCAATTTAAATGATAATTAATGCTGTTTATTATCATTTGAATTAGTCAATTGGAAATATTTTCATAAGTAAATATATTTTTAATCATTCTGATTAACGTGTGTTCTGCATATCTCATACAATCACTTATGTACACACATACAAGAAAAAGAAAATTTTAAAATATTTAAATTACGAAATATTAATAAGCTAAGAAGAAAATTCATGAATACAAGCATTAAATTAAAAAGCCTATATAAAGACAACGAATTCATAAAAACAAGCATATATTGAAGGAGATAATTCTAAATTGTTGCCTTCTATTTAACTCATGTTATTTCTCCCTCAAAATATGTGAGCACATTACTTATCATTAAATTACGAGAAGAATGTTAACACTTGACCTAACATTTCCTTTAATATTGCAGTCCTTTAACAACAGAAAGTTATCAATCAGTACTTATGGGATAAAAGTTAATTCTGTGGGTACCAACAACTTAAGGACCTGAAAATCCTTTATTCACATAAAGGAAATAATCAAACAATTCTATTGGGATAAAGGTCTGCCCATCTTGCAATTCAGTACGTATAGTACGAATACAGAATAATAAAACTGACCTAGATATTACGTATTTATTCAGATTCACAGGAACATAATAACATAATTAACAAAATAAACTGATCGTCAATGCAAAACATTTTCAAAGTGCTAATATAGCGTAAAAATTATACACATAAAAAGTCCATTAGCATATAAAAAATCTAAAATGTACATATTTATAATGTTCATATGAATATTTGTGTAGGAGTGCTGTATGTTTATTTATATATATATATATATATATATATATATATATATATATATATATATATACACTGAAATGCCACTGAATTAGGGATAGCAAAGCCTATGCAAATTGTGTAGCGCTGCGCATCATGTATGCGCAAGTGAGCGTGCTGTGGTAACTGCATATATAGCGCGTACTGTGGTTGTTCTGAATTAGTTGTTGGAATTGCCAGTATGGGTAAACTGCCTGATTTAGACGCCTACGATCGCGGACAAATCGTAGGTGCGCGACGCATGGGCCATTCAATTTCCGAAATCGTCAGACAGCTAGGATTTTCAAGGTCGATAGTGTCAAGAGTATACCAAGAATACATGGATGGTGGAAAAAAACTAGCGATCGGGCAAACTGCAAAGGACAATTAGCCTTGACAGTGCGTGGTGAGAGTCGGTTCAGGCGTATTGTACGTAGCCAGCGAAGCCAAACATTAGCTCAAATTACCACCCAGTTTAATGACGGTGCCAGTCGTACAGTCAGTAAACGGACTGTGCAACGCTCGCTTCACCGTATGGATTTCGGGAGCCGTCGACCTACGAGAGTACCATTGCTCTATACTCGCCATCGGGCTGCATGTCGTGCCTGGGAAAGAGAGCACAGAGACTGGAGTGTAGAGGACTGGAAACGAATAGCATGGAGTGATGAGTCTCGATTCCGACTACTTAACGCCGACGGGAGGCTGAGAATATGGCGTCAGGCTCATGAAACCATGGATCCTGCATGCCTGGCTGGAGCTGTACAAGGGCATGGTGGCTCAAGCATGGTCTGGGGTGTTTTTTCGTGGCACAGTTTGGGATCTTTGGTGCGTGTACCAACCTCCCTCAATGCAATTCGGTACGTAGAGTTGCTGGGTGATCACCGCCATCCGTTTATGCTGTTATGTTATCCGCACGGTAATGGAGTTTTCCAGCAAGACAACTGTACCTCTCACAAGTCCCGGTTGGCTACTGGCTGGTTGGATGAGCATTCCTCTGACTTCTCTGTCATGAATTGGCCACCTAGAAGCCCAAACTTAAATCCTATTGAGCATCTTTGGGATGTTTTGGAACAAGGCGTGAAAGGCCATCACACAGCACCAAAGAACCTTACTGATCTATGGACAGCTTTAGCCAATATTTGGCAAGCCATTCCCGTGGAACGTTTCCAGAAACTTGTTGAATCTATGCATCGTCGTGTGGCAGCCGTTATCAAGGCCAGAGGAGGCCCAACTTGTTACTAGGTAGGTATCCCTAATTCAGTGGCACTTCAGTGTATATAAATACATATATATATATATATATATATATATATATATATATATATACACACTCATGGACAAAAAAATTAGCGCACCAAGAAGGAGTCTTCAAAATGAAACGAAATTTTACATACGTAATGACTACTTTGATATAAGTAAATGATAAGAAAATCAAAGAAAAAGGATAATTTATTTCAGAGAAAAAGGTAAAAGAAGGGAGGAGTTAATACTCCGTTGGACCCCCTCTAGCGCGAATGCACGATGCGATACGATCGGGCATTGAGTCATACAAGTTCTGTATGATGTCTTGAGACATTTCGTTCCATATTTGCTGTAACCTTACCTCTAGTTCGTTCAAACTCGTGGGATGCCCAACTCGTCGTCCCAAATGATCCCAGATATGCTCGATTGGAGACAAATCTGGGGATCGGGCAGGCCAATAAGGGTAGTAACAGTGCGGAGACAGTCTTGTGACACCCTTGCCGTATGAGGCCGAGCATTGTCTTGTTGAAAAATGGCTCCTGGGAGCCGTTGCATGAGCGGCAACACATGTGGTTGCAGGATTTCATGAACATACCACTGGGCTGTCATGGTGCCACGGAACAATACTAGGGGTGACCGTGTATTGTAGGCAATGACACCCCATACCATCACACCAGCTGTGGGAGCGGTGTGTCGCTGTACAGCAAAGGCAGGATTGAAGCGTTCACCACGGGCTCTCCACACACGAACACGATTGTTATCACTGCCGAGATTGAATCTGGATTCGTCGCTAAAGACGACCTGGTTCCATTCCGCTGAAGTCCAGTTTCCTCGTGCGCGGCAAAACTCCAAACGGAGGCGTCGATGGGGGGGGGGCGTCAAGGGCAGCACACGTAATGGGCGCCACGATACCAGCTGTCCTTCAGCCAGGCGCCTTCGTATGGTTCGAGAAGACACAGAGGCCCCTAGTGAAGGTGCTACCTGTCCCTGGATGGCGGCCGATGAAGCAGTTGGCTGTACGCGTGCATTTCTTACGATGTGGCGGTCTTTTCGACGACTGGTCTGTCGAGGGCGTCCTGAGCCTGGTCTTCGTGTACATGACATCTGTTCGATCCACTTGTCCCAACACCTCCTCACAATACAATCAGAGCGGCCTAATTGCCGGGCTACTCGCCTAGCTGACCACCCAGCTTCCATCATCCCGACGATTCTCCCCCTCTCAAACTGCGACAACTGCTTATATTGTCTTCGAACACGGTGTAAAGGCATGTCTATCTCAGCTCTTCCTTTGTAAATGATTCAGCACACTCAAACAATCTATGGTTACCTGTTTTATACTCCACAGAGTACGATGCTCAACGCCCTCTACCGGCTATACGTAATGCGCAATCACGCTGCATTTCTAATCATTTGCATATCTCCCCGACATGTACCTTCATTGCAAGTTTCGTTACGATCCCGCAATTATTTCTTGGTGCGCTAATTTTTTTGTCCATGAGTATATATATATATATATATATATATATATATATGTAATGCATATATATATATATATATATATATATATATATATATATATATATATATATATATATATATATATATACATATATATATATATATATATATATATATATATATATATATATATATATACATATATATATATATATGCATATATATATATATATATATATATATATATATATATATATATATATATATACATATATATATATATAACATTAAAAACCCCATACCATTTTAAAATCTAACATTATTCTAAATTCCCTTGGGCGTACGAGCTAAATTTCGCTTTTGATTCTAAACTCTAATAACCTCGAGAGAAAATATTAAATGGCTTCCTTTTTCAAATAGGCGCGGCGTCCCCAATATTTTAGATAAGCTCTGCGCAGATTATATAAAACCACATGTGACTTATCGACAACAGCAAATCCCTAATCGCGATGATGATCATATGACAAAGTTTATATAAACCACATGAACGGAAACATGTACGCTTTTTTGATTTTGTAATTGTCTTGGAAAGACGTATTCTCCGTCTAATAAAATTTAATGCCGTAACTTGCCGCGTCGTTTATTCGAGCCACGACTACTCTTCATTCCCAGTGATGTGCTGGACGCCCATTCTTTCCTTGGGTTGTCCAGTATGTTACAATGAGGCGGTAGGATGTACAGACTTGTAACAGAAATTCAAGTTTTGCTGCGCGGAAAATCCCCAGTGGAGTTCCAGGCCATAAGTACGGTTGCTGTTTGCGGTCTTCGGTCAGGAGAATAATTTTCACGCTGTGGACTTTATATGTCAAGGTCGAGATCTCCTCTTTCCCCGTCATTCCGATGTAGTACGTGTTGTGCGCTACTGTTTTGGTTCGGTTTCTGTGTGCTAAGCAATGGAGAGAGACATGTTTGTTTTTCTGAGCCGGAGTTCATCGTGATTTTCAAGCGGAATAATGTGCGCGTTTTTGAAAAAATACCTTGAAGGCTTCATCAAAAAACTGATAATAATAATAATAATTGTGTACGCGTGTATCTGAAAGAAGCTTTACAGATTGTGCCATCGAAGATTGTGCGTCTCTTTTTTTTTTTCACAAGTTATGTAGCTGCTTTTGCTTCTGACTTCGACTTCGAGTGAATCTTCTTAGTGATTGTGTCCCCATTGCTCCGTGTGATAAATTCTTCACAAGTGTCTCGGGAAGTGAAATCACCGCCAATTCAAAAACCATCGATATGTTCTTGTGTGTGAATTTAATTGAGCCGGTATGCAAGCCCTAGCGCTGTACCGTGAATAAATAAAAATAAAAATTTGTGCAACCGAGAATTTTACAGTAACAAGACAAGCATCACATGACCAGGTTGTATGTCTCCCATCATAAACTTTTTAAAATTGTTTAGTAAACTATGATTGTATGATATTATATTCTTGTTTTAAATTGAAATATAATTGTGATATTGTGTTAAACTTATAAGATGGAAGATAAAACTATAAAGACAGAATTTCAGGGGGAAAAAACAACAACAACAAATGATAAAATTGAGACAGAATGCAAGGACGATTTTCAACTTGAATATGTAGAGAGGGAATTCAGGGATTTTATTCCTTTTGACCCAGAGGGGGGAATGAAACTACAAAAATGGCTTGCCTATATTGAGCAGAAATTTTGCCAAGCAAATGTTTCAGATGAACATAAACTAAGATATATTTCAAAATTTCTCAAGGGGAAGGCTCTAACAGTTTTTGTAAACACTTGCTTAGACATCCAAGATTGGACAGAATTAAAAGACACTTTGCAAGAATTATTCTTTGAGGCAGATAGCGTGGAATTCTCTGAATTTTCCAATTTGAAATTTGAATATAATGATGACTTAACCAAATATTTTCATAAAAAAATTGATGTAGGAAAAAGATTGGGGTTATCACAGAAATTAATACTAGAAGGCCTAACACAAGGCCTAAATGCTCAAATGAGAATGACCATAGCTGCAAATCCTCCTCAAACCACAACAGAATGGATAGTGTTGGCTAATAAGCTTATCAAAATAAATAATGAAGGAAACAAAACTAATCAAGGGGATCAGGATAACTTTTTTAACACTAGATTTGAAAATAGGAACCAATTACGACAGAATTATTACAACCAACCTCAAGTTAGGATGAATTATAGCCCACCTCACCAATTTAGACAAAATTACTCTTCCCAGCTTCAATTTAGACCTAATAATAATCAACAAACTCAGTTTAGACCTAATTATAGTCAGCAGCAACAATTCAGACAATGGCAACCCAGAGCTCAAAGGTTGAATAGAAATTTTGCACCCAATCCCAATAACCAAATTAATCACCACCAACAATATGCAGACTTACCATCTAGACCCTGTCGAAAATGTTCTAACTTTGGCATAAGTAATGCTTATCATTGGGAACAAACTTGCTCTATTAATGAGAGATTTGATAAGATGTCGATGTCAGACAATAAACATCATTATGAGGAACCTGAATTTGAAAGAGATCAGGCGCCAGAATGACAATTACTGTCATTGAGGGGAAACATTATCAGAAATAATAGGGTTGACAAAACAAAAAGACTATATGAAAATGAGAAACAGAATTTTTTAAATTGTGTGATTGACACTGCTTCGACTATTAGTCTGATGTCACAAAAACTGGTCAAGCAATGTCAACTGAAATGCTATTCAAGTTCTCCAATTAAGGTCAGGCAAGCTGAGGGTAAAATCTTAATTACAACTAAATGTGTATTAACTTTGAGAATAGGGAAAATAATTAGAAACATTTCTGCATATGTTTTGGACAATGACTTGCCTTATCTTATTCTGGGACTTCCTGAGTGTAAAGAGTTTAAATTAGTAATTGATTGTAACCAATTGTGTGTGTATCAAAATAGAATTGCTTTGAAAATGGTTAATATTTGTGATATAAGTAAAATTTCATTACACCTACAAAATAAATGTGATAATAAGCATGTGGATAATAATAGTAATGGTCATGAAATTGAAGTTTCTGATATGTTTAACCCTTATGAAGAAAATTCGCAGAAAGAAAATGATATTTTCTGTATTGATTATGATGTAAATGACAATTTTAATGAAAGCTCTGGGGGAATCAAAGCAGAAAGTAATCCAAATTATGAAAATGTTGACATTAATGATCAAATCAAAAATTTAGATGTTGATAGGGAATTAAAGAATTTATTGCACAAAAATAATAGAATGTTTTCAACTAACAAATATGACATAGGCAAAATAAGGATGGAACCCCAAAGAATAATCCTAAATTCTGATTTACCAGTGAGCCTAAGAGCATACAGGACTTCGCCAACTGAGGAAAAAGAGATCAGGACCCAAATTAAAAATTTGTTAGAAGCAGGAATCATAAAAGAATCACATAGTTCATACTCAAGTCCTGTGACTTTGGCAAGAAAGCGAAATGAGGGAAAAACTAGACTTTGTATTGATTTCAGAAAACTAAATTTAATTACTAAGACAGATGCAGAACCCTTACCCAGAATTGATGATATTCTAGATAAATTAAGCAGAGCTAATTACTTTTCAACTTTAGACCTTACCTCAGGGTATTGGCATGTACCCGTCCACCCAAAAGATACTGAGAAATTGGCATTTGCCACTACTTTTGGCTTATACGAATGGCTAAGACTCCCATTTGGTTTAAAGAACGCCCCTGCAATATTCAATAGGACTATCAGGAGAATTTTAGATAAATATAAAGTTAACTTTGCATGCCACTATTTCGATGATATTATAATTTTTTCAGACTCCAAAGAACAACACCTTGAACATTTAGAGATACTATTTAACATTTTCAAAAAAGAGAATATCAAGTTAAAATTAACTAAATGTACTTTTCTGCAACAACAAATTAATTTTCTTGGATATAATGTAACAAATGGGAAAATTGCCCCAGACAACATTAACATTGAAAAGATAAAGTGTTTGAAACCACCAACTAATGTAAAAGAACTCCAAAGGTTCTTGGGCACAATAAATGTGTATAATAAGTTTATTCCAAAATATGCAAAAGTAAGACAGCCATTAAATACATTATTGAAAAAGGGAGTAAAATGGGGATGGTCAGACAAGTGCCAAGAAGCTTTTGAGGATCTTAAGAATTTATTGATTTGTAAACCAATATTGCAATTGTATGATGTAAACAAAGACTGTCATTTATTTGTGGATGCTAGTAAACAACAGGTTGGAGCTGTTTTAAAACAGCCAGGTGAAGATGGGGTGTTGCATCCCATAGCATATCACTCTCGTGTATTAAAGGACTATGAGGCAAATTATTCTATTACTGAACTTGAGTGTTTGGCAATTGTGGACAGTTTAGACAGGTATTATCATTATCTCCACGGGAAAAAGTTCACAATTCACACAGACCATGCTGCCTTAGTTTGGCTTAAAAATGTGAAAAATCTTCGAGGTCGACTCTTTCGCTGGTCATTAAAACTAAGTATGTTCGACTATGAAATTAAATACCAGAAGGGAACTGCAAATATTGAAGCTGACATGCTTTCAAGGAACCCTATTCTAGAACCTAAAACCCAAATAAACCATTTAATTGAACTAAGAAAAATTGTAGAATTTCAAAATAAAGACAATGTACAGGGACTTAAATATAAAAAACTAAATGATGTAATCTACATGAGAAAGAAAGGATTTTTAAAAATTGTAGTACCATTTTCATTGAGGTTAGAAATTTTAAAAAGGGCCCACGAGGATTATGGACACCCTGGAATAAATAAAACAATGCAATTACTCACACCCCAATATTATTGGCCCAAAATCAATGAGGACATTAGTAATTATGTTAAACATTGCCATACTTGTCAATTAAACAAAAAGAAAAGACAGAAAAGGTTTGGATTGCTGCAAGAAGTACCTCCGACAGACCAACCCTTTGAGTGCTTAAGTTTAGACACAGTAGGCGGATTTAATTACTATAATTCCACAAAGAAATATTTACATTTGATAATTGACCATGCAACGCGTTATATTTGGGCTTTTCCATCAAAAAGCGTAACTACTGAAACTTATACGAATTGCTTAAAACAAATATTCCAAATTCAAACACCAAAAAAATTGCTAACCGACAGAAATGCAGCTTTTACATGTTCAAAGTTTAGAAGATTTTTAGAGCATAACAATGTGCAACAATTACTTACCTCGAGTCATCATCCACAAACGAACGGAAAGGTAGAGAGGGTAAATCAAACAATAATTACTAGATTAAGGTGCAAAGTACATAACTCAACAAGCAAAACTCCTTGGACAGCCCTATTAAATGAAGTAATTAATGAATACAATCATACGCCTCATTCAGTCACCCAAATGACCCCAGCTTACCTACTTTTTGGAATATTACCTTATGAACCTCATGTTAAAAAACAAGATTTTTATCCTCAGGTAGATGAGGCGAGAAAATTAGCTAAAGAAAGGACAATTAATTACCATAATAGGAATAAAGTAAAATATGATGCACGTTTCGTAGAATCTAAATTTAATGTTGGAGATTTAGTGTTATTCGAAGAATTTCACTACCCTAATACAAGAAAATTAAGCTCACCCTATTCTGGACCTTACACTATTCTAAAACAAATGTCAAAAGTTAATTATGAAATTGATAGACCAAACTTTCACACTAAACGAGATTCTGAAATTGTCCATGCTTGCAGATTGAGATATTATAATGCACCAGAGAACTTAAAACTACACCACGAATAATGACAAACATTAGATTCATTTTTCTTTCTTTTCTATGTGATGCTTAACATCATTATATTTTTTTTAAATTGATATAATTAATTATGTGTTGTCCTACTAAAGATATATAAAAAAAAACTATCTAAATTAAACTTTCTTCTTAAGAATACTATTATATGTGAATTTTTTTTTGGATCTCAATTTAAACACCGATTATGACAACTCTACTTCTTTAACCTTTCAGTAAATTTCCTATTTCTTGAATACACTTTCCTATCACCCAACTCTACAAGCGCGTTGGATGTCGTCCCAACTGTTTAAGATCTTTTTTAATTTTTTTTACTATTTGTTTTTAATTCAACAACTCAGTCACTTAAAGTGCTGAAGACTATATGCTTGAGTAATGACTAAAACAGGGCTGGGATGGCCACTCCTTTTGTCCTCCCATTTCTATATATTATACTCCCACAGGTATGACAACTGCACCTTTTCCTTTTTCTCCATCTGTGTACTATGCAAGATGCTGTTTTTCAACGCAGTCATATTCTGTCGGAGATTTACGGTTAGTCCACTGTACGGCTAAAACACTCTTCCTCCTTATTAGTCAAAGAACAATATGGAGTCAGAAAACCCACTTGTTACACAAACATAAACACAACCCTCACTGCTTAGAGGTAGAATTAAAGAATTTGAAACTAAGAGTTTGGGGAACACACATACAACAAGGTACCTTCAAAACAAGGAAATGGATCCACATAAACTTATAATAAATGTACAAAAATGAATAGTAGATAAATAATTTGAAAATAAAGTGAAAAGTATTGAGAATTAATAAATAAAGTTAGAATAAATATGAATAAGTATAATTAAAGAATATTGAATAGAATTTTGGAATGAATAAATATTGTCGAAATAAAATGAATATAAGAAATGATGAAATAAGAATAATAAGAAATATAAATGATATTGAAAAGAGATTTTTTTTTTCTTGATAATAAGTAATTTTGAAATAAAGGAGATAATGGATATCAAGAAAAAATAGTGAGATAAATAAAGATATAAAAACTAGATAAAACGAATCAGAATTGATATACTGAGAACTCGTACACAATTGAGTTATTTGAAAAATAAAATATGTTCTGTAATTTTTATATACAATTGATATATTTGAAACGTGATTTTATTAACTCTTGTGATTTTTATTGAAAGTGTGATTTTTATTATATAACTAAAGAACTAATTTTCTTTATATGTAAACAAGTCGAGATAATGTGATGTTTATGTATTCTACGTTTGTGAAGCAGAAATAACACAGCACTAAAAAGACTGTGATTTTTTTTGTACCCAAATACAAAGGACTATTTTTTTTTCTATTTAAGCCAATACATTGTGATCTTTTTTGTGTATTCTGCACTTGCGAGATGATAGGACACAGAACCTACCGAACTGTGATTTTTTTTTGTACTTTTCTCAAGCAACATACTGTAGATAACATTACAAGGAACGTGAACTATAAGCTACCATGTGTACCTTACAAACTTTTTTGGACTCACCCCAATGTTGTGAGAGTTGAGGAGGAAAGTACAATAACTTCAAATTATTATTGTCATGTTCAATTCCATTTACTTAACATGTTTGTTTGTTGATTTTGATATTTTCATTGTTATATTTTATTATTTGTGTGAGTCGACTCAAAATTGAAACTGATGTAGAGTGAAAATTTGATAATTTTTTTAAAATTTAATTGATTTTTTTTGAGATTTTGTTGTGTGGGGAACGGCCACCCTGCTCAGCATTGTCTTCATTTGATGATAAGTGCATTTTTAAATTTAATTTTTTTTTTCAAAGCAACAATATAAGAAGAAAGTTACATAATTTACAATTTTCTATAATTGATCATTAATTTCTATAATTTTTTTGTTTTTATTGTGTTCCTAAATTAGTAAATCATTAGTGTATTTTTGTGTATTCAATATTGAAATGTGCAATGTCTTGTCATGTGATCATCATACTAAATTAACTTAAAACATATGTTCCTTTTCAAACTTTTCCAAATTTGTGGTCGACGCCCATTTTCCTCACATGGTCGGGTGAGTCTGTCCTCCAATGCAGGCATTGTTGGTCAGCCTCTTCTCGGACGGGGGGATATTCTATAACATTAAAAACCCCATACCATTTTAAAATCTAACATTATTCTAAATTCCCTTGGGCGTACGAGCTAAATTTCGCTTTTGATTCTAAACTCTAATAACCTCGAGAGAAAATATTAAATGGCTTCCTTTTTCAAATAGGCGCGGCGTCCCCAATATTTTAGATAAGCTCTGCGCAGATTATATAAAACCACATGTGACTTATCGACAACAGCAAATCCCTAATCGCGATGATGATCACATGACAAAGTTTATATAAACCACATGAACGGAAACATGTACGCTTTTTTGATTTTGTAATTGTCTTGGAAAGACGTATTCTCCGTCTAATAAAATTTAATGCCGTAACTTGCCGCGTCGTTTATTCGAGCCACGACTACTCTTCATTCCCAGTGATGTGCTGGACGCCCACTCTTTCCTTGGGTTGTCCAGTATGTTACATATATATATATATATATATATATATATATATATATATATATATATATATATATATATATATATATATATATATATATATATATATATGAAAATACCGGATCTATAGACGACCCTTAACGACGATGTCCAGGTAAAACAGCCGAACGGACATCCGGCTTTGTAGCCGAACCTTCGACACATAAACTCCAAATAAATTGATTCAATTCAACTAAATAATACTTTTATTACTCTAAACATATTATGGTTATTGAACAGTTCAATATATTACACAAAATATAAAGGTGTAGAATATATTTTCATATTTAAAAGTAGATACAATAGATAATGGAGTCTACTGAATTCCTCATTCAATTTTAAAATCCATAGAACAGACGTTCACAACAGCATATTGTACCGTAGTCAATAATAAGACAAGCCTTAGGCTTCAACTATTTACTACGATACGTTAAACATACTACAACTACAGCATTTTAAGCAAGTATGTACAGCGAGTTAGAATATATAGTTAGATCATCAGGTTGGAATTTTGGGGTTCCAAGACAGCTCTGGCCTAACAAGGCCTCAGATCCGGAGAGCTCCGTCTCTCTGCACTAAAAAACAGCTCTCTCCTCGTGGAATCTTGCCGTCTATCTGTATACTGTCGGCGAATTCAAATGGATTTCTCTGGCATTTGAAGTGCTGGTAAGTGTTTGAAGTTTATGAGATTCCAGTCGGCAATATAGTGTTAAAATCTGAAGAACCCTCGGACCACTCTGTGATTTATACATACTATAACGTCAAAACCGCACATTACAAGAACTTTATGGCCTCTTATCCAAGAGTTTATGAGATCGCCCAGATCCAGAGTTCGCAGATAGATGACATGTTGAGGGTTAGGAAAGAGGCATCACATACTTATATAAGTACTAATTTCGTGTAGTAATTGAAACAATGTCACAATATATTAAATTTATATTATGTTTAACCACGTGACCCCCTGTGGTGCCATATGCCCAGGCGACATTCAGGCGCACATAGAAAGAATGCGGAAGTTAGTTATGTAATGCTAAAGAGAAGATTGAAATAGAATTGAAACTGGTGTGGCGTTAATATTAATTGCACACACACATGTATATATATATACACACACGTATGTATATACATATATATTACCAGAAGTTATTAATATGCAGTAATTAAAATACACCTTTAAGAGATAACATTTATTCAATAATTTTATTCATAAATATTTCTTTCGGTAGTGGGGAAAACAGAATGATAACTTAGTAAAACCCTTTGACTGAAATGCTTGAAATCAACACGCAAAAAATTTAAAATAAAAATCCCTGAATATGAAAGGGTATGTAGAAAATAATAAGTGACTTAATTCAAAAGTTTAAGTCTAAGATTTTCTTCCAGGGATAGAAGAATTTTTATCTTTTATACAGCTGCTATTAGAAAAAATAGAAGAAATATCAGTTTCAAGATTTTCCGAAAAAGCGTGAAGCAGATGTAAAACATTTGAAACTTTCTACTCCAGTATCCAATATTTATAACAATATTTAACCGTTGTTTCTACGCCAACGCAGGATTATTTCTTTAAAATACAGAATATTCAAACGCTACACATATAAATATATACATTTCAATCCTTTTGCAGATGCAGCCATTTTGCGGAAGAAAAAGATTCGTCGAGCACTTACAGTCTTAGTAAGCATTTTGAAGCAGGAAAAAGGGTTTCGGTAATCAATAGATGAAAAATGTTCCGGAAGAAAGACCAAATATACTTGAGAGTAAAGAAATGAACAGAACTCTTTGAGTAACAGACGAAAAAGAATTGTCGTCTGTTGAATCTAAAAAGGTTGAGAAATAAATAAAACAAGTTGATCGATCGGCATTCTTTATTTACATTCCCTAATAAAAGTGATTTTTTTAAGGACACCATCAGAAAAAATTAAAACTATAAAGGAAAGCAGTCGATTGCGTATGCGTATATAGATGATATTGCTAAAAAAACCTAGAAACGATAGAAAATTAATGAAATATTTAAACAAAAACTTAACGAAAAATTATCAAAGCATTTGACAATAGAAAGTTTTTAAATTATTGTATGAACCAATGTAAGATGAATCTTGAGTGTTAACTGAAGAATAGGTAGAGGTTAAAAAAATCTTGCGTTTTTCTAATGTAACTTCTGTAAATATTTAGAGTTATGTATATTCGTTCAGATAATTAATTTCTTTAAAATTAAAAAAAGGATATTTTTACAGAGAGTTTAATACTTAGAGAAAAACATATCATTTTCAATTGTCTAAAGGTAGGAAGCGTTCAAATTTTCTTTTTCGCTTTTTAAGAAAGAGTAATGGTTAAATAACATCTTACTTTTTTTCTAGCGAGTTTAATTTCAGTAAACATTTAGAGCTAGCTATTTTCTTACAGCGAATAAACTTCTATAAAATTGTTAAAAAAAGTTTAATTTTTTACAGACGGTTAAATTTCTTTGAATAGTTAGAACATGTTCTTTTGAATTGTCTGAAGGCATGAAGCATTGTCAATTTTTTTACCAGAATATATAACCAAAGGTCTTAAATGTCTTCAGCTGGAATAGAACAGTTGCTTATACAGGAAAATGTGGAAAGATGAATATATATAAAGCTTTTGGGTTTCAATTTTTTTCATGAAACCCTCAGAGTGGACAGCTATGTTTATTAAAGTATACGGACCATAAATTTTAATTTAAAATTTAATTTTGTATTTTCCAAATATATGTGTTTCTGCATATATTTTTAATGAAAAGGAAGTTGTATGTGAAGGGGTGAAATGTTGTTGCCATTGTTCCTAAAGCCCTCTGGCAGGAACTTCCAGACCAGTTCCATATAAGCTACGGGCTGAGTAATGCGGCTCCTGTTTATAATAGCACCACAAAGGTCGGAGTCCATCATGCCATCACAATGTTAAACGAGCACCCCCAAGGGCGACATCTGGGGGGATCGTACCTCCCCCCCACCCCACTGACCTCAAAGAAGAACTTTCCGGTCTACAGATTTAACGTGCTCATATTCGGCCTAGACACGGATTTATTTAACCCTTCAGCGGGCGCGCCAATTTTTGGAACACCGGCAGGCGCGCGTGTCTCAAAGTGCAACGTCTCTTTCAACCTTGATTATTCCTTTTGTAATAAAATTTTTTTATTCAAATTGAAAATAATAATTCTGCGTTTTATGGCAAGATATAAAAAGTTTACAATATTGAGATATATTTATAATTAAAGGCGAAAGAATGCAGATACTATCGCCTTATTCAAAAACTGTCCGGTTTATTGGATTTAAGGACAACTTGCGAATGGATTTCTATTATGTCTGAAAACCTAAAAAACAATGAGATTGTCCATCTTCATGATATGCGGGATACCATGTAATACCTGCACAGTTGATCGAGTACATCAATTCCTGCTTTTGTTGTATTGTGATCCAGTATAATCGTTGGTTTGCCACGGTTAAATAACGACTATCAATGAATGAAAAGGAATACAAGAGTAAGAAACTCAGACCTGCATTAGAAAAGGTGTAGCTATAAATACAAACTGCTTACAACATTCAAACCTTCCATGTAAAGACAAACCATTCAAAAATACGAAAATGTTGCACCCTGTACACGGGCGAGCCCTCTGAAGGGTTAATAGTGCTTGTCGAGATTCGATCGAGCAGTACCCTCAGTACCGAAAACCGACTCTCTACCGATAGGCTACCTCTGGCCCAGGGGTATAATAGGATAGGCATCATCATGATGCCACCTGGATAACGATAAATTATCCCAGAACTGCCTCTTCAAGTCTAAAAACTTGACAGTTAAACGCCCGTTATCTGTAAATAAATAATAAAGGTAAATGTAATACGTACGGTCCACTACACCAAATTAAGTTACATACTTAAGAACCAGGATTTCAGTGTTACAGACTAATTATTGCATGTTAATTAGGAATTTCCAGCAGCTCTATGTTTCTATAAACTGTAAGTTTCATACAAACATAGAGCACGATAAATTAGTCAATTCGATATCCTAAAGTTTCCAGTTCAGTTTTCTTGTGTTCCCTTGTTAAAATAACATATTATATTTTTATATTTTAGAAATTTTTTCTGATGTCATCATCTAAAACTTCGAGGATATACTGGTTAAGATGCAAGAATATCTCCGTTCCGGCGTTACCCACACGGAATTCAACTTATGCCTGGCCGCCACAACACAATCCCCCCAGACGCCACCCAAAAGATCGGAGACTAGGTCACATAGACACCTCGCGTCAATTAAATAGCTACTAAATTTCAAATTAAGATAAAATTAACAATTTAATTATAAATAATAATTTAAATTCCAGAATCCTCTGCCAGTTCCTGTGCTTTGATTGAACCTAGTCACTGCTTTATTTCTTTAAACTTCAACAACAAAATTTTAACTAAAATTTAGTTAACTAATCATATGTGAACATTTAACTTCGCATAAGTATATACATGCATAAAGGCATCTGCCCTTACATAACAAAAAATTAGCATTTATATACTGACATAAAAGCAACTGCTTTTATAAAACATAATTTAAACAATTATAAACACATTTACAATCATAAATTAATATTTGTAAACCACGTATAGCAAACAAATTCACAATTCGCAATATATATATTACTTACATTACTTTTACATATTCAGTTATTTAATATTTCAACAATTTCAAACAAATTATTCTATTAAATTCAATCAGTTTTCAAGTTAATTACTTTTACAAGCCATATAATTCGATATTTAATAGTATACCATATTAATTCATATATTGTTTTAAAATACAAATATAAGAACAAAAAAAAACCCTCAACGGGAAGAAAAAGGGAATATGGACATCCATCAGAAACCCCACTATATATTTTATTACTCTTTTACTATAATAGTCAATAAAGAGTTTGTGTTTACTCCAGCTTGTGTAATCTGGCGGAATTCTTTCTCTATTAGCCTGTAGATCGATACACTCATAGATGCAATGCTCTACAGTCTGTTTCTCCCCACACCAACATTTATCATCTTTCTTATGCATTCTGTGCTGGTATTCCGCAAAGCACCCATGTCCTGTAATAGCTTGATTTAACTTGAAATCATTACAAAGTATGTCTTCTGAAACTCCAGGATATATTTCGTACACTCTCCTGCCCTTATCTGACTCATTCCATAACTCCTGCCATCTGGTCATTTCCTCTCTTTTAATCTTTCCCTTAACTCTTTTCTTAGAGTGTTTATAAGTTGTGCCTGCATATTCGAGCTCTGCTGCCTCTTTCGCGACTCTGTCAGCCTCCTCATTCCCCTCTTCACCAACATGCGCTTTATCCCAATGGAAGATGATATTCATATCTTCATTTCTTTTAACTTCTTTAATTTTTTCCGAAATTTTGTCTTTATAATTAACCGCCTTTAATGTTTCTAGCGCACTCCTAGAGTTCGTATAGATATCAAAACTCTTAATTTCTTTCATTTTCATAACATCTATCGCAATTTGAATCGCTCTCATTTCTGCCAGATAAGAGTTGCCATTTAAAATCCTTTCCTTATAAACCTCCCTTTCATTGTCTTGCATGTATACCACTACACCAGCTCCAGCGTTTTCCTCAATCTTAGAGCCATCTGTATATATTCTTACTTGTGTCTTCGGCTTATTATCATACGTCCATTCAATACTCATTAAATCTTTTCATTTTCTTATTCTGCTTGTTCTTACTTCACAATTTTCTCTATTCGAAATTTCATCACCTATTTCAATCTCTACACCTTCATGATATATTTTAAACATTTTACAATTTATTCTTGCTTTCAGATGCAGTGGCATGCAGCCTGATAGTACATTTAGCGCATCCGTAGACACGGTTCTATAACATTTCGTTATAGCCAACATAAATGGTCTCTGTGTTTGTTTCAATTTTCTATCAATAACTACACCTTCGTTATACCAAATTTCCACATCATACAGTAGTATTTTCTCAATTACAGTAATACTGGTTAAAAAAAGATAATTAATTTTTGATAAAATACAAAAGACAATATGTAATATTTATAATTCGTATAAAATAACTCTTCTTGATGATACAAAATTAGTTTGACCTAGGACATTCTAGTGGTTAGATCGTCAGAATTCACCACTGAGAGTGCTCGGTTCCAATCACGACAAGTACTACTATATGCCCTCATGTATAAACTGGGTATGGACATTTTAAATCTGTTGGCCGAAAATTCCTTCCGTGTGGTGTGTGAGTTGGAGATGGTACGAGCTTACGAGATGTCACCCCTGGGTCTCTTCGGTCAAAATCGTAGTATCAGTGGGCAAAAAGTCAACCTCGGACACTTTTGGTGCCTTTAGTAACAACAATAACAACAAAATGAGGTGTATACGTAAATATAGGCTACTCAATAAATCCCTGTTAAGCATTAGTTCAAAATTTATGAACATATCAAATTTATATTAAACAAATAAATTTGACTTGCATTTACACAAAACTGCTTCATATGTTTTGAAAATAATACCTAAAGATCAGAATCAAGTAATTTGACTTTTAAAAAAAAGTTCTGTTTTTTGTTAACTATAGTTAAAATAAACCTGGCTTAGAAGGATTATTTTGTTATCGCATTGTTATTTAAAGAGGATAGGAACACAGTGAAAAAAAAATATTATACCCAAAAAGGCTGGCATAATTTTTTTCAAGAATAATTTTCATAAAAGTTACCTTATGCTATACTTTTATAAAAAACAAAGATCCAAATAAATAAAAGATCTTGAACAGTTTCTTGGCGATAAGAAATTTCCGTTTTAATATAATGTATAAATTTATTTCATAATCCTCTAAACTGATGAATACGTACAAAGCTTTAGGGCTTCGATTTTTTGAATAAAATCCCCAGGGGAAACCAGCTATGTGTATTAAAGAATACGGACCATAAATTTTAATTTAAAATGTAATTTTGTATTTTCTAAAGATATTTGTTGCTGCATATATTTTTAATGAAAAGGAAGTTGTTTTCCAGCAGTTGCAAAGTTGCCGAAAAATTTACACAATATTGTAGATTGTAGTCTATGACAAACATCATTATGCTGCTGACAAGGTATGAAATATTTTTATTCCAGTGTAATACAATATGCCGCATAAGCAGAATATATTGTGAATAAAATTTGAAAAAAAGTTACTTTAATACATTTTATTTTAACATGTATCAAAAAATTGTTTTGCTTTATTTAAAGCCTCTCCAAACCCGAAAATTGCTATTTTTCATTTTGATAGCAAAGAATATGTCTCTGATACATTGAAATGCTCCAATGGAAAATTATTAACGTTGTATCCTGACGGATATAACTTATTTTCGATTGTTCCTTAGTTTTTCTATTGGGTCATTTATATTTTCTATGCTCAGTTCTAGTTCCCCATTTGGGCTACATCCACACGAGGCTTTATTGTCAAGTAGCTTATACTGTAAATTATAAGGTAACATACTTAATGTTTTCCAATGACATATTTCAAGTAAATGTCAAAAAAGAAAAAAAATGCACGGTTTTGAAAAAAAATTTATTTTTATCCATTCTGAAACAGGTTACTTTTATATTAATGCAAAAAATTACTTTAAACGTATTTTTATGATGTTCTATATATGACAAGCAGAATACATAAATCAAGATATCAGTTTTGAAACCATTATTTTAACTTAATTTTTCTGAACTAAAGTTTTAAGAGTGCAAACTTACGATTCCTTGTTTGCCTGCGTTTAGTTCGGTTCTTTCCATTTAATGTTGAAATTTTTGAAACTTCGTTTTTAACACCTTACATCATAATCAGATAATTTGCTAAGATGTATTAAATACATTTATCTTACTTTTATGTTATTCAACATTTTGGTGAGATATTTGAAATCATAATTCAGCTCTGCAGAATTTAATAGGAACTGGGTTCAGTTACTGTAGTAGAAGGAAATATTGAACACAGAATATTCTTTTCGCGATTTAAGGCTTCTGTGTACTCATCCTATTGTTTTCGCTCACTTCAATGTTAACCTATGAAGAAAATTTGTCCAAGGATTGCGATTTGTATTGAAAGTTTTTTTTAAACATCGTACTCCGTAACAGAGAAACAAATTTTACACCTTGGGGCATTTTTCGTTTTTTTGAAAAAATCATATATTTTAAAATCTAACCCACTTCCTTTCGCTCCCGTTAAAATTACGGGGTGAGGTTTTGCTCTCTATTTCTCGTGCCCATGATAGTTCCGGGTTGTAGTGTTAAAAAGTAACACACCAAAAAGATTAAAAAACAATATATTTCATTTACCCTGAAATTTTTTTATTTCTTATTTTAGATACCAGATGGCAGCACCATTCTATTCATAATGTAATTGGGGATGGGTTTTTTTTAAAACTAGATGGGGCAGATCAAGAAATAAATGGAATCATCCGGAAAAAATAGGCACTTTTTCTAATGTTTTCTTGAAAAATAAGTGATCGTTAATGGATTAAATTATTCGGGGAAAAAATCTGGTATGGTGTATTTGAAATGCTCATAAATTTCTCTTTGGTGGACAAAATTTATAAAAAGAATCCTGTTGCAAGGTTAAGAAAAGTTCAGACTATCTAAACATATCATTTTTAATTCATTATCAGCATTTATGTAGCTGTAAATAGTAGACAAAATTTCTCCATAGGTTAACATTAAGGTGAGCGAATCCAATAGGGTTAGTACAAAGCAGCCATAATGAGTGGAAATTGGTTGTAAATAGTAAAATTTTAATATTATAAAGAGGTTACCTTTTCGAATTTTGTCATTCTCTTTAAACTGTAGTAAGAAAATAATGCATTATTGAAATACACATGAATACATGACGATACGCTCGGCAGATCTGTAAATTATAAATGAGGATGCTAGGTATAGAGGTTATTAACTAACTTAAAATAGTAAAGGGAAAAATTCGAAGTCTCTAAAAAATAAATCACAAGATCATATGTTTAAATATGCAGGTACAAAAATGAGTAAATCAAAATGACATCATGAAGTTTTGCTCATAGAACTATTATGCACTTGGAACATTCTGTCACAAGCATGGGTTGAAATGCGTCTGTTCGCTATGAGAGGCAACTATGTGTAACTTGACCCAACCTTTCATGGTGTTTCTTCTGTATTAGGATTCCAAAATATTCCATGTAAATAATATAAATAAACTGCTGGCCACTGTAAATGCAACACCCTGAAGGAAACATGCAAATAACATGAAATTTACAACATGCATTAGCGGAGGTGAGATATGCAAATGATTAGAATTTCAGCGCAGACGCACATCACGCGCGCCTGTGACGCCACTTCAAAGCGCTATTTAAGGCTTGGAGATTTCGACGATTTCAAGTTCGGCAATTGTGTTTTTCTTGTGGTTTTTTCAAAAAAACGATCAATTATGCCTCGTCGAAAACAGCGATCATCTTTTGATCAAGTATCCGAGTTCGACAGAGGAAGGATAGTGGCCTACCGAGATTGTGGATTATCTTTCAGGGAAATCAGTAGTCGTGTTGGACGAAACCAAACAACTGTAATGCGGATATGTGATCGTTGGATGCAGGAGGGTACGACGGACCGGCGTGTTCGATCGCATCCACCTCACCGCACCACTTCACGTGATGACAGGCAAATTGTGCGCATGGCAGTGACGGATCGCTCAGTCACATCACGAACCATAGCACAGCACATGCAGTCTGTAACGCATCATCCAGTGTCTGCGCGTACCATTCGACGCCGTTTACAGCAGAGTGGTCTATCCGCAAGACGACCATTGCTTTGTCTACCCTTGACGCAGTACCACAGACGTCTCCGCCGCCAAGTGTGCGATGACAGAAGGATGTGGACGGCAGAATGGAATGAAATTGTCTTTACTGACGAGTCAAGCTTCTGTCTGCAACACCACGATGGTCGCATTCGAGTCTGGAGACACCATGAAGAGAGGATGCTGAACAGCATCTCCGAGGTGTTGGAGCCAGTTGTCCTTCCTTACCTTCAGAGCTTGCCCACAGCTATATTTCAACAGGATAATGCGCGACCACACGTGGCACGCATTGTCCAACGGTTCTTCGTCAATCGCCAGATTGAATTGCTTCCCTGGCCGCCTCGCTCTCCGGATCTTTCGCCGATAGAAAACGTGTGGTCCAGGGTTGCTCTACGATTGACCCAGATTCCATCCCCAGCTGCCACAGCAGATCAACTTTGGCAACGTGTGGAAGCTGCGTGGTCTGCTGTACTCCAAGAACTCATCCAAAGTCTCTTTGAATCAATGTCGAGGCGTGTGGCAGCGGTGATCTCCAACAATGGCGGCTACTCTGGCTACTGATTTTGGCAGGAACCACACTTCACAGAAGTCTATAAATTTAATCATTTGATACTTGGTCAACATGTTATCTACAAAATAAATTTTGTTGTGATATCTCTTGTCTTTCTTGGTGTTGCAATTTGGGTGGCCAGCAGTGTATAAAGAGGGCCAGATTTTGTTTCGACCAGATATTTAAAATCTGGTCGAAACAAAATCAGTTAAATGAAGGGCATTAAATTAATTCTTTGTGCTCATAATGTTAAGTTTCATGGTAAGTTTTTAAAACAATAAAACCCCAGTTAATAATTTTTCACTTGTAAGTTGAATTAATAGTATGTGTGGCCTTACATTCATATCCCCATATCTATATATTTTCGTATGCTTTTTATTCGAGCAGATCAAATGTGACCAGCGTGTGTAATATTAGTACTGTGTAAAGCCTAATATACAAGATGAGGAAAAACCAAGAGATAGCATGACAGATAAACATAGTTATAATCTGAGCATTGTTTCAACGTCCCCGGACGGTTATTTAAAGCAAATAAAATGTTTTTAAAAATTCCACTTGACAGGAGGGCATTTGCCCATGCAAACTACGATTTGTTTGGCTACTTTACCAACATTAGTTCCCATGGTTGATCGTAACACTAACAAACATGTTACGGTTAGAACACAAGTATGTACAAATGTATTAGAACAAAATTTGAACACCAAGGGAAAATAGTTTGCTACAGGTGTGTTTCTGCTTTTTTAATAAGATTAAACTTGTCATATATTGACTTTAGCTACTACTTTACCAACATTAGTTCCCATGCTAGATCGTAACACCAACAACCATGTTACGGCTAGAACTCAATTATGTACACATGTATTAGAGCAAAATTTGAACACCAAGGGAAAATAGTTTGCTACAGGTGTGTTTCTGCTTTTTTAATAAGATTACACTTGTCATATATTGACTCTGAGGTGTCAAAATAACAGCGTAATAGTGAATACAAAGGCATATAATAGTGACTACAATAGAACATAATTGGGAATACAATAGAATATAATAGTTAATACAATAGACTATAATAAAGAATATAACAACAGGTCATTCAATTTCTCCGACTAAAAATCTATCCTTTCTCTTAACGAAATTATGCGACGCTTTACGTCTATTTCTATTACTATGCGTCTGAAAACCAAAATGAATCAATCAGACGAAAATATGTAAACCTTATTAAGAACAAATTGTAACGACAACGACCACAGACACTTACATAGTTAAAAGTTAACTTCAGGGTGGTTTGGAAGAAAATTCTATTCTTGCTTCAAAGTAACGTCTCCAGTCCCGATGCAATAAAAAAATTCTTAAAGGAAAGTTGTTACAATGTAATAAGCGCATTATTATGGATAATGTTAAAAAATCAACACTGTGGCCAACGAAGATTGATTAGACGTCATGGAAAGGGAAGTTTATACTTACAGTAAATACTTAAAATTCTCAGACGTTGTCAGTTGATTACTTTTCATTAATATATACTTGCCCCAAACATTTTATTTTAGTTATTTAACGTTTCCTTTTTAGCACTGAAAATTAAAGAGAAACTGATTTCTTCAATTGGCTAGAGACGTTTGAAGTGGAAAACAAACATACATCGTTAATTATTTATGTGCATTTGCTTACATACTTATTTATGCAGTATTGACAACTGTATTAGTATTTTAAGTCTGATCCTTCAGAACATTTTTTTTTCTAAATAAACAAGCGTTCATTTCAAACAAGTGCAAATTAAAGTGAATTTTAAATGACGTATCAAAGAAATTCCTTTCGCTGGTCAATAAATATATTAAATACTTGAATTTCAGAAAATTTACTTTGCATATGAGGCGGTGAAAGGCAAAGTGGTGTAAGTCAGTAAGTCAAGTGGTGTAAGTCAAAGAGGTTAACTGCAAAAATTACAAAAAATTCCACCATAAATTGAACAAATTATAATTCATAACAGTTATTGCAATATTGCAAATAATAACTATTTACAATTCCACTATAAATTGAACATGGATATTACATATTTGCCCTCAAATGAAAAAAGTTGAAAATGTGACTTACACCACTTTGCCTTTCAACGCCTCATATAAAGCCTGATCAAGGAAAAAATTCATTGTTTGCTAATGTATTTTTTAAAATTCATTTTTAAAAATGTTTATTAGCAATTACGACGTATGATTTGAGGCTAAATGATGGTGATTTTAAAAAAATAAATAGCACTGTCTTCAGTAATCCACAAAATATACCTTATTATTTCAGTAATCTTCTTCCAGAAGCCACCTATCAAATAGTGTTGTGATTAGGTGTTGGTATATGATGAAGAATTTTAATATCCTGACAAAGCTGTATTTTGTTTTCAATATGACGTAACTTTCGAAAAAAATTCTATTAAACTTAAATAGGGGGGGGGGCGAGACTAAAGTCGACGTATATATTATATTCTGTTGCAAATTCTAATTTTTCTAGAAAAAAAACTTGTCTGTATGAGGCTTCCCGTTCGAGACCCCCCGCTTTAAAAACAGACGTTCTACACTATTAAACCACCAAGGCATTTCATTACACTTCCGAACAAGATCCACGATGATGATATTTGTAAGAAGTTTAGAACTTAGAATAAATTTCTCAAACAACGTGTTTAAATTGCAATTTTTTATTGTTTAGAAAGCTTAAATTGAAATATCTTCTAATGATTATATATAATCGCCATTTGTAAAGTAATTGCATATTAGATATCTATCTAAAAATTTAAAGATTGGAAATTCTGTCCAAAGCATACTTTGTTCGAGACTTTCCTCCAAAGTCATACTTTAATACTGCTACCACTCTTGAATAATAAGTTGATTAAATATGGAAAACAGAAAGGAATCTTTACATAACGGAAATGGATTATTATGATGTAAAATAACTTTCGAAGAAGAAAAAACAACATAATTGCAGAAGGTGATAATAATATTAAAATGAAATTAGCTCTGCAATCATACTTTTCCCAACTCTGTAAGGGCTTTGTCTTAAGGGCTTTGAGCCATTTACAACGTGAATTTGTTGCTGTTGTTGTTGCTAATGCCTCTTGGTTGGAGGTTCCATTCACCAAGTCCTAATAGGCTATTGGGCTGAAAGGGGCGGCTACTGTTTTGAATTAGCACCATCAGGGTCGGAGTCCGACTTGGCTTAAGGACCGGTCCCATAATTTTGAACCGAGTCAAGTGACGAGACCGGAACGTGAATTTGTAGACAACATTAAAGCCCCGCAGAGGCGAGTCAACACTGTTCCTTGTGAAGGGAAACTTCAAGGGGTTCCTTATGAAGAAAACCCCAAGTAAGTCCACGCCTTACTTGGGGTCCAACCCGAGAACAATATGTAGAAGCTCGAAACGCTAACCCCTCTACACTATGGACGCCTGTTTGTGCATCACTGAAATTACTAAAAAGTAAACAATTTTGTTTATACTACAGTTTGCATTTAATACTGTTTTCAATTTCTTCCGTATTAATTATCATACTATTAGTTTTAAATTTTTTCAACACATTTCAGTGTATTTCTAACTTTTACTAATATATTTAATTAAAAAGAGTTTAATGGGAAGCTGAAATATTCCTATACATTATATCAGAATGCTATCACACTCATCGTTATAAAACTACAACTTATGAAAAGATAACTTTACCGTCATTTTGAAGAAAACAAGCAATTTATATGTGGCCTATTATGACACGACACTATAACTAATAAACGAGGCGACAAGGTAAATGCTACAGGGGCTAAGTCATCTTTTCCCATTTACTGAGTAATTTAGAACAGTGGCTCACACACTGATCGATTTATTTGAAGCACCTATTAAGAACAATGATTACTTTCCAGCCCCTCAAGAGCTGCGCCATTTAAAATGGGCTGTGGAAAGCAGTACTTAAATGGTAGTATACATCATTCATATAACTCACTTGAAACTTTGCATGACACGTATTCTAAATAGAGGGTGTCAGTGGTTATACTTCAATCGATTTCTGAAATCTGTGAAATGAGAATTTATTCACAGTTAAAGTATTAAGGAGAAAAGTAATATTTTATGGAATTTGGCAGGAAATGTAAATTTATGAATATGAAAATAAATTATTATTTAAAAAACTGACATTTCGAGATTAAGAAATATTCAGAATTTTAATCTTACTATTTCTTGCAGAAAAAAAAAGTTTGTTAGTTTCCCCTGGGCAAGTTAGTATTTAATAAAGACTAGGACTATATTTCTAAAAGAATATTGTGAGGATATTTATCTCTTTTCTACCGTAGCATTCAGGAAGAGATTTTTTAATACTTTTATCAGCTGGTACATAAAGGCAAGTATAAACATCTGTAAGTTATTGCTTTCTCTTTGAAGAAATTAGTGGCATTTTGTCGTATAGCAAATATTGCAGTCTCAGAGACATAAAATATATAACAAAAAATACGATGTTGCCGATAGCATGTTAAATAACTTTACAGTTTTTAACCATGGTTTTAATAATTTACAAAGGGCTGTATCTCGATAGTTAAAGATGAGCCAGGTTCCTCGGGGAATGATGAAATTAAACCTTTAAAAATATAACATCATGTAGTTTCAATGTCATTAATTATTAAAAATTATTAACAGTAAATCAAAAATGTTTGTTACTGGAAATTTTCAGTTCTTTCTTCAATGTGTAGACAGTTCCCTCTACAATACAACGACTGCGTCATAGCATTTTAAAACCCTCATATCATAAATGGCGGTGGAATGGATATGCAGGAAAAAAATCAATCGCATCTTTACAAATCTAACCTCGCCTTTAACAGACATTACCCATTTTATTAATCTGAGGTCTTCCTTATGAGGAGAAGGGAGGTATTCATTTAGAATTTCTAATAATATGCAGGGTAATTCAGTAATATCTGGGTATGCAGGGTATGGAGGGTAATTCAGTAATATCTGGGTATGAAAGATATACAGGGTATTTCAGTAATAACTGAAAATATGAAGGGAAACAATCAATCGCATCTTTATAAATCTAATCTCACCTTTAACAGATTTTTCCCTTTTTCTTAATCTGAGGTCTGCCTTATGAGGAGAAGGGAGGTATGCATTTAGTAATTCTAATAATATGCAGGGTAATTCAGTAATATTTGGTTATGCAGTATATGCGGGGTATTTCAGTAATATCTGAAAATATGAAAGAAAAATATCAATCGCATCTTTACAAATCTAACCTCGCCTTTAACAGACATTACCCTTTTTCTTAATCTGAGGTCTTCCTTATGAGGAGAAGGGAGGTATTCATTTAGAATTCCTAATAATATGCAGGGTAATTCAGTAATATCTGGGTATGCAGGGTATGCAGGGTAATTCAGTAATATCTGGGTATGCAGGGTATGCAGGGTAATTCAGTAATATCTGGGTATGAAAGATATACAGGGTATTTCAGTAATATCTGAAAATATGAAGGGAAAAAATCAATCGCATCTTTATAAATCTAACCTCACCTTTAACAGATTTTACCCTTTTTCTTAATCTGAGGTCTGCCTTATGAGGAGAAGGGAGGTATGAATTTAGTAATTCTAATAATATGCAGGGTAATTCAGTAATATTTGGTTATGCAGTATATGCGGGGTATTTCAGTAATATCTGAAAATATGAAAGGAAAATATCAATCGCATCTTCACAAATCTAACCCCGCCTTTAACAGACATTACCCTTTTTCTTAATCTGAGGTCTTCCTTATGAGGAGAAGGGAGGTATGCATTTAGTAATTCTAATAATATGCAGGATAATTCAGTAATATCTTTGTATGCAGGGTATGCAGTGTATTTCAGTAATATCTGAAAATATGTAGGGAAAAAATCAATCGCACCTTTATAAATCTAACCTCCCCTTTAACGGACGCTATCCTTTTTCTTAATCGGAGGTCTTCAGTATAAGGAGACGGGAGGTATGCATTTAGTAATTCTATTACCGTTACACAGGGGTCGGAGGGGATTCTGATTAAATTTAAAAGGAACGATTTTCGCGCGTCATATATTGAATCTGTGAATTCTAGCCCTGGGGGCTACTTCTAAACCGATTGGTGATTAGACTGAACCCGAGAAATATATGTTTCCTTCTTTATATAGCAACCTATGAAGGAAAAATATACTAGTATTAGTATATACTATTTTTATGTATTATGTTTTAAAACTAGATCTTAGAAAATAATCGGAGAGCAATATCATAAACGCAGGATTTATGAATGAAATGTAGGAAAATATAGGAGAGAGAAATGAATAGTTCGAAAGAATCAACATGAAGTATCTTGTTCTGGAAACCAAGTCTTAATGTACTGTTGGAAAGCAAATCTCTGTAAACTTTTACCAGCAACTGCGATTCATTTTCCATCTCTCGCGAACTTCTCAGCTCAAAGTTACGCTACAGAATCACCGAGCATAAATTATCCTAAAGACATTATTCACATTGTAGCATTCCAAATCTATCTTAAACACAAATGGAAAGCAAGAACAGCAAGCCAAACTGCATTCAGCGGAGCGTTTTTAAAGTTAACAGCTGTTAAATTTCTTATAAATGCTAAAATTACTGGTTTTACACCTTCATGGAAATTTCGTTTCTTTTTCTTAGACGATATGATTAGCAAAAAAAGTACGAACTAAAAAATTTGATAGGGGTTATTAAATGAAACTTATATGTTACGTCTTCCATATTTTGAGTTTTTTTTTAGCATGCATGAAGTAAAATCTCGCTTTCATTGAAATGCACAACAGCTGCGAAAGACATTTACAAAAAAGTGATAAATAAAAGCATTCTGAATATTACTTATTTCACTTTCGTCGAAAATGAATCCCTTTTGTTAATTTCCTCTACAACTGGAAAATGCTTTATGAATTCATTGCATGTCATTTTTAAAAACTGGTTGAAGGAAGTAGAGACAAATTCTATTTTAAAAAAATGTAATTCACTGGAAGAATGAATTTTAATTATGGTTCTTTATAATGTATGCTTTTGTGATGTAACCAGTTTCAATTAATTTAGTCCCTTTAGATCTGAAACATTTGTGTATTGTTTCGATTTCTTTACCAAATAATTTATAATATACAATATTTTTTCTTTTCTTTATTTCGATATCCAATATTTAATTCATTGTTAAATCAGGAAATCTTTAAATTGTATTTCCAGTACTTTAACAAATTAAATATGTAAGAACTTTTTTTAAATTTAGTTTTCACTGATTTTAGATATTGATTTAAACATAGTAAATGATTTTTTTCAGTTAATTGAAAAAATTTCGGAGTCTATGTGACAGATAAATGTAAGTCACATTTTCAAGTAAATTAGGTTGCAAGTTTTAGCATGATTTTCGGCTTTACAAAGGGACATAGATGTGGATATATAAGAAAAGACCCATTTTTGATGATAAAATTTCTTTATTATTTTTTACGGCTGGTTGAGTACACGTCCTTTAGTGATAACATCAGTTCCACGATAGTCCGTCTAATGATAGTACATATATATACTATCTCTTTTGATTTATTGTTAAACATATTTTTTATTACTTCACTATGACTTGTTAGACTAATGCTAATATAATTTTAAAAGCTTTGTTTACCTATCTATTCCTTATTACCTATCTATGCCTATCCTATACTACCTATCTATATCCTAAATACTATATACTATCCTATATAACCTATCTATATCTATTATTACCTATCTATATCTATATATTCCTTTCTTTACCTATTTTATGTTCATAAACCTGTCCATCAAAGGTTCAGTCATTTAAACCATTTGACTTCATTTAAACATCTGCACCGAGGAGTTGGAGTAAATTACAAGAAAGCCAAATGGTATGGCAGTACTGTCTCACGGAACTGCTGTTTGAGCTGTATTTTTGGTTATGATATTCAAAATACTTCCAGTTATGTAGTTCCATGTTTCAGAATAAACAAACAATTGAAATCTTATACTTTATTTGGGATATGCCTTTATATGTAGACATTGTACTGCGATCTATCGATACAATCTTTCAAATTACCAATAAATTTCTGAAGTTAGGAGATTTCAAGTTACACAGAGTAGGAGTCGTCAAGAAATCATTTAAGAGTGAAGAAAAAAATTAATTGCAAGATAAAAAGAACTTTTTATATACCATGTTTTTAAATTTTCTGTGGAATCATATAAACTTGACAATTCTATGTATTAAAAAATACTTTTTTAAAATTTTTTGTTGAATTATCCCATCAAATTGAAATAAAAAATTAAATTAATTGGAAGTTAACGTGCGTTTAATTTTTCGTTCCCGTTCCGGCCAATAGATGGCTGCACCAGTCTACAAAGCAAAATTAACTGAAAATAATAAAAATATGGTAAAAATCTGCTTAAAGATGGCTAAAAGTATTAAAAAAATGCATTGTCATAAGGTTCTGAGCTATTCTAAAAGTTTCAAATGTCTAGCTAGACGGGAAGTTAGTTAAAAATCGATTGCAAGATTTGTACTGGACAAACAAACACACACACAAACGAGAAAGCAAGTTAATAAAAACATGGTAATGAGCGGTATGATAATGGAGTATTTGGAATTACAGCTGCTTTTCAAATTATTCACCAAGTCGTGTTAACATGCTCAAAACTGTTCTACGACTGTAGAGTGATTACGCGAGAAATACCTATTTTATGTTCATAAATGTGTCCACTGCGGAATCGAAGGGGAATGAGGCTGCTGACTTCCTGGCGAAAAAGTAGGCTTCTGTTTTACAGCTAAACAACCAGGATTCGGCCTACCATTCCATCAAGACGATAGTCAAAAAGACCCTCTGGTGTTTCTTCTCACAGGTTGTTGCCACTAGAGGCGGTCACAAGCCCTGGTATGTCCATGTCCATGATATTCCTGAGTGGCCTAGATATAAATAACTGAGTGGCCTAGAGATAAGGCAACACTACGGGTTTTTTCTGGACATGATTGCCTCCGCAAGCGCCTCTACAGAATTAACTTGTCTCCCGAAGGTCTTTGTCTCCTGTGTGATATCCAGGAAGAAATGGAAATGCCCCACCTTGCTTCTTGTCCTGATCTACCTCCTGTTTCTTTATGGCAGCGCTGTTGGATTGCCAGACAGAAGTTGATGGATTAACTGATGTCATTTTTCTATCTTGTATTTTTGCCTTTTTGATTTCTGTTGTCTTGTAATTCTTGCCATTGGAAATTAAAAAAAAGAAAAAAGTTCATAAATGTTTATTTAATGATTTGAATTACAGGATTCTCACTATGAAATAAAGGTCGAGTAACTATATTTGAGACAGAATTTTAATGTTATCATACTATAATCAAAATTTTTATAAAGATTCAACTATTGTGACACCCTGGTTGGTCATTTTTGTATATTTTTCAGTAGTAAAACAGATTCAACAAAAAGGCTGAAATACCTTTGCAGATATACAGCGTCTGGTTTAGAATAACGAAGTAGGTAAATTTAAGAGGTGTTGCACAAACTGAGGGAGCGCTTAGATAATATTTTGAAATATTGCCAGAATATCATTTACTAGTAGTTTTCTGTCTAAGCTACCACATCTCACTGTTCTGCAGTTTTTGCTTAATCGTTCCCTTACGAAAACTGAAAACTTTTAAAATAAAGTTGAATACAGGGTCCCGTATTGAGAATCCCGTGAATGTATACAGGGTTCTCAATACAATAACTACCGCTTTTTAGGATGCATGAGTCTCTTAACATTAAAAAGCATAGCAGCATCCCTTAATGGAAAATAAAAGTTTTGAACACAATATATATCTTTTCTCTGGAAATTTTCAAAAGATAACACTCAATAACAATGCAGATGTTCAAGTAAAAGTTGGTCTGTTTGTTTGCCAATGCAGAACACTTGTCGGTGAAGACATTCCCACTTTATCCGCGAGGATTGTTTGTTGCTTTCAATGGGGACACCGTATAGATGATTGTATGATATTTTCGAAATATCACCTACACCCCATGATGTCACCTTAATTTTTATTGGGCATCCCCAGGGGAGACATCTGGGGAGATCAAACCTTCTACTACCCTTTTTGACCTCATAGAAGGACTTTCCTATCTACGGAATTAACGTTCCAGTATCCGGCCTAGACTCGATGATATTTAAAGGCGTTCGCGGGGATTTGAACTGAGCAACCCCAGTCCGAAGCCACTAGGACAACTCGGGCCCTATCAAGTAGAAGTAAAATCAGTGATGATATACAGTTTCAAATACCATCATGCCTAAATATTGTTATGAATTTTAAGAGTCTGTGGTAATCTAGCCAAGTATGAGAGTTATCGCCAAATTGACAATGAATTTGGTGACTTATTTTGGTCGACAGATTTGACGATATTTCGCCAAATTTGGCGATATGGCGCCAAATGGTTGCCAACTTGCCGTCTAAACCTTTCTGGAAGCTTCTATAAATATCTATTTGGCTGCTTAGGGGGCGCTTTGGAAGCCTATAAATATACCTGACATTGGCATTGGAACTCAGTTCAATTTCTACTGAGAATTGAATGTGTTGAAAGAGCGTTAGGCGTGTATTGTATTGAAGACTCTGGTATCCTCACTTGTGTGTTTAGAGTTTTCTGCTGTATAGAAGACAGTTGTTACGTGTTTTCTGTTTGAATTTGAGTATGCGCCTGACGAATTTACAGATTAATAAATTTTATTTTGTGTGCACTTTCTGAAGAGATTTTATTCAATCCAAACGAACCTAGGAAAACGGAACAATATCTTGTCACATTTACTTGAAAATGCTATTGAGCTTTACGAATAAAAAATAATATATTATTTTACTATTGTTGGAAAAAAATAATTCATTAATTTAACAATGGGGACCTTCATGGTTATTTAAAATTGGGATCAATCAAAGCGTTTAAAAACTTTTTAATGACTTCAAAGTAGATTGAAATGTATGAATAAATCGCGAATCAAAATCCTGAGTCCATAAATACTATTTTCGTGATTTAATTAAGGGTTATTTACAGGTTAATTTTTAAAATATTCCAGCTTCACAATGAAATTGGTAATTTAACACGACGAAATAAATTTGTGAATTTTAACTTTTGAAATATGCACGCAATTTGAATTCATTTAAACATATAGAAATAATTTATTTATTCTAATAAACAGTGGCGTGAATAAATATTTAATAAAGTACAAAGGGTAATTGTAAAATTAATTAACATGGCCTAAAAATGTCTCATTGTGAATTAAAACTAAATATTTTGAATCTCAAAATATGGAGAAAAACGTATTTTTAAATGCAATAAATGGCTCGAAAGACTATCATGAAATTAAATGAAATAAGCTTCTTATGTTTCATTTCATATAATTCCTACTATTCATTATAATTGAATTTATTTTTCTAAAGTTGATATATATATTTCCATTAATTTTTAGCGAGAGTCTATTCCACGTTTGTTTCCGGCAGAAATAAAGAGCACAATCGCAAGCAGAACATAGAAAACTCTGCTTCAAAAATGGTTATAATTGTGATTTAATTCGAAAATTATATGTAGTTTCCATTATCAGAAAGTGTAAGGTATACACAAGATTCGATTCACAAGAATCGAACTTTTGAGTGAATTAAAGAAGCTGCTTTAGATATGCTAATTTCGGCATACGCGCTTAGTATAAATACCACGCAGCGTCATTAATGGAAAAAGGAGAAGTGGTTAAGGTTGAAAAGGTGTTATCCTGCGCTAGTGCTTAGCGGGCCAGAAGTTTACATGGCAGTACTGCTGGTTTGACTTACTGTTCGTGAGTATAAAAATATATTGTTCTTGAAAGCTGTGTTTATACATTCCGTACAAGTAGTACACATGCTTATTGCTGTAAAAGCCAATTATATGTGCAACGAATTCAATAAACATTGTTTCATGTATAAACTGTGTTTGCTTCAAATTCAAATAGAGTGCCACTTCAAATTATATACACCCAAGTCTGGGTAGAAGTGAGTATAGAAACTCTATAAAGGTTACGTTGGAATATTTATAAGGGACAAAATTAGATAGCATTTGGTTAATTTATTACTAATTTTCTAATTTACACCTCTCTGCATTGGTTCCAAAATGCATGACATCTTTTTTCACGTAATACATGATATATATGTATATTAGACACTTGACACACGTATAACGTTTCATCTTATGCCACAAGACAGTAGAGATGAAAAAATTGAAACGGATTTTAAATCTAAAAATCCTTAAACAAAGAGTTTTTTCTGTCAGTATAATCAAGCTTATACTTGTTTGAACAAAAAAAGGGAAAGTTCAAAGTTTGGATAAAGTTAATATAATTATTATTTGATTGGTGCTGAGTTAAGATGGTTCACGGGAAACTGATGTTTTGGGGAAAGAGGACACACAAACACTTAAAAAGTTTTTGAGGAGGATTCTATACTACCTCAAGAGCCTGTGATACTAAAGCCATATCTTGCACAGTTAGAGAAAAGGTAGATAATACTAATATTTCCCACAATTATGCAATATATATATATATATATATATATATATATATATATATATGAAAGATATAAAATTTAAGTTGATCCCCTGTAAATTTTCTTCCCTTCCCATGCTTAAGATCGCATTACCAAATTCTGTTTTCAAGAACCCAGGAATATTTTTCATAGCGTCAGCAATTCCTGGGCAAGCCACGAAACTGTACGACTACTTTTCTATGCCCAAATAAGGTAATCGTCCTGCACAACTGATGCAGCTTGCAAAAAACATCTTTGGTCAGCAAATTCTTCAACCGCAGATACCTCTATACTCAAACCCCGGGAATCACTCGGGTGTTGGCTTTCTATTAGATCAGATGTCTGTTTAGCCACTCGGAAATAAATTTCTTTTTCTAATAGTTCTGTAATCTGATCTTATTTCATTACATATATATATATATATATATATATATATACAGTGGAATCCTGATCTATCGTTTTTCAAGGGACCGAATGAACTGAACGATACATGTGGAAAAAAATATGGATGCGAGAATATAACTAAGAAATATTATCATCGGGATTGGATGAAATAAACGACACCTATGGGAAAACGATTATTCGGGGAACGATCGATCGAGGTTCCACTGTATATATATACACTCAAGAGCCAAAACATTATGACCACCTGTCAATAACTAGTTGGCCCACCTTTGGCGCACAGCTTCAACCCGCCGTGGCATGGATGCCACAAGTCCTTGGTAGATGGCCGGAGACAGATTGTACCAGATGTTTAAGCAACGGTCACGCAAATCCGAGATATTGCGAATTGGTGGTATTTGAACTCTGAGCTGCCGTCCCATGACATCCCAAATGTGTTCTATCGGATTGAGATCCGGTGAGTTAGGCGGCCAGGACATTAACTGGAATTCAGCATCATGTTCCTGGAACCACTCCAGCACAATTTTAGCCTTGTGACACGGGGCGTTGTCCTGTTGGAACATTCCATTTCCAGCTGGAAAAACAGAGGCCATGTAATGGTGCAACTGGTCCGCAATGATGTTCAGATACCCTGTAGCATTCATGGTCTGCTCTACCACAACCACGGATCCCAGAGACGCCCAAGAGAACGTCCCCGAAAGCATAATACCGCCACCACCGGCCTGTGTATGACCTACTGTACATTGAGGAAGCAACAGTTCGCCTGGAAGACGGCGTATCCTGACACGGCCATCTGCGTGATGAATGACAAACCGTGATTCATCTGGCCAGGCAACTCTCTCCCACTGATCCATGGACCAGTCGCGATGTTCCCGGGTCCAGCGCAGGCGCAGTTGGCGATGACGCTTGGTCAGCAAAGGCACACGAGTGGGACGTTTGCTGCGTATCCCCATTTCCAACAGTGTCCGCTGAACAGTGTGCTGCGATACTATTCTACTTGGGCCTGCATTGTATTGGGCTGTCAGCTGAGACACTGTCTGGCTCCGGTTTTGCTTCACCATGCGAGACAGTCTCCGACGACTTTTTCTTTGATAGAGTGTGGACGTCCAACACCATGTCGTCTACTGCTGGTTTCACCGTCATTCATCCACTTTACATAAGTATTAACAACTGTAGGTCGCGAACAACCCACGAGTCGTGCAGTTTCGGAGATACTTGTTCCGAGCCTTCGAGCCATTACAATCTGCCCTCTCTCAAAGTTGCTTAGATCCGCAGCCTTTACCATCATACACAGAAGTAAGTGAAAGAATGATTCTTCAGACTCTCCAGCAGCAGTTAAATACCACTTCCACCTGATCACGTGCCTTCGACGTCATCCAGGCGAATTCATTGCAAAATGTAGGGGTGGTCATAATGTTTTTGCTCTTGAGTGTATATATATATATATATATATATATATATATATATATATATATATAATCTATCTATCTATCTATCTATCTATCTATATATATATATATATGAAAGATATAAAATTTAAGTTGATCCCCTGTAAATTCTCTTCCCTTCCCATGTTTAAGATGGCATTACCAAATTCTGTTTTCAAGAACCCAGGAATATTTTTCATAGCCTCAGCAATCCCTGGGCAAGCCACACTGTCTATGCCCAAATAAGGCAATCGTCCTGCACAACTGATGCAGCTTGCAAAAAACATCTTTGGTCAGCAAATTCTTCAACCGCAGATACCTCTATACTCAAACCCCGGGAATCACTCGGGTGTTGGCTTTCAACTAGATCAGATGTCTGTTTAGCCACTCGGAAATAAATTTCTTTTTCTAATAGTTCTGTAATCTGATCTTATTTCATTACAGAATTTATAGCCGGCAGGATTTCCTGCAGTGAGGATACCAGTTTTAAAATTTTTATTTCAATATGTAAACGGAGTTTTAATTAATTTTACCAGCACCCGTCGTAAAACTTAATTCGCCCTTTCGTGCGTCGAAAATAGCAGCGAGCAGAAGTGGATTACTGTATTACTGACCTTGGTGGATTTACGCTGTTCGGTGACCTAGTTTTGAACAGGCAATGAAGAAAGGGGAAAATCTGATTTTGAATCAAACCGTGGACTTAACCGGTGAAAATAACGAGCCATCTCACGTCCGCTTTTCCGATGTAAATGTGTTTATTAAACCCTATTCAAATGAAGTGCCAATCGAAAATTACATCGCAGAATATGAGCAGGTTTCTGAACTGTTAACATTAAATCCTATACAAAAAATTATATTCTTTCGCAAGCTGTGTACCGGAAATGTGGAACTATTTCTTCAATCCAAACCCCTGTTTAAAAACTTCGAAGAATTAAAAACAGAACCGCTTAAAGAATTTAAGACGGAGATAAGTAAGGCCGAAATACATCAGCAATTGTTAAGACGGAAAAAAGGAAGGGAAGAAACTTACGAAGCGTATTACTACACTATCCAGCAAATAGCTTCGAAAGCAGCGATGACCTCGGAAGAGCAAAAATTTTACATCATAAAAGGAATAAACGCACGCCCAGAAGTAGATCTCCAACTTCGTTCGACAAAAAATTGTGATGAACTAAAAAACATGTTAAAACTATTGGATAAGCAAAAGTCAGAGGAAAGGACTTTTTATACCCCCAAGCTACCAGTTTTCCATAGACCTCCAGCCTGGAGTCCACGCTTCCAACAACACCCAGGAAATTACCGACAGTTTCGGCCAAATTTTGATCTTCAACACCAGGAGTGGAGACCGAGGAATAATTTTTATCCGCCCCGTTTCCAGCAACGTCCCAGACCAGGGCTCAACACCAGTGCACCTTCCTTTCAGCCAAGAATGACAATGCAGAATCATAATAAAAACTTTAATGTGAGAACCAACGACAGTGACTGAGTGCCAGTAGTAGAGAGCCTGTTGTGTGGACAGAATGTCCAGATTTTATTCGATTCAGGCTCAACTCTAAATATTTTACCAGGATCCACATTAAATAAAAATCACCAACTAAATTTCAAAAATTGCAACATTAACATTACAGCTGTGGGACGAAACGTCCAGGTAAGTCAGTATATAATGCTTCCGTTAAAATTGGGTGAAAAAATTGAAACATTAAAATTTTATTACTTACCTAATGTACAATTACCATATGTTATATTATCTGGTCATGCTATTGGACTCTTTAATGTCACTATTAATTTTAAAACTAGAGAAATTTTTCAGGATAATAAATTGCTTAAGCATTTTAATTGTACCAGCTGTCATAATAATAATCCTAATAAGAGAAGTGGTCATGGAAATAATGAAAAAGTATCTGCATTTTTAAGTAATAATAATGATTTATGTAATGTGATTTCTTGTAATAATGATAAGTGTGATATTGACAATTTAATTCAAAAATTTGATCATGTTTTTGCTAAGAATAAGTTTGATGTGGGAGAAATTAAATTAGAATCGCCAAAAGTAGTCTTAACCTCAGAACTTCCTATAAGTCAAAGACCATACAGAACGTCGCCTAGAGATGACGCAGAGATAAAGAAACAATTAGATGCCTTGTTAAAAGCTAAAATTATTAAACCTAGTTATAGCCAATATAGTTCACCTATTACTCTCGCATTTAAGAAAGAAGATAATGCTAGGACTCGGCTATGTATTGACTATAGGAAAATTAACCAAATTACAAAAACAGATTGTGAACCCATTCCCAGAATAGACAGTGTTCTAGACAAATTGACCAATGCTAAGGTATTTTCTACCTTAGATCTATGTAGTGGGTATTGGCACCTGAAATTAGAGGATGAGGAAGCTGAAAAGCTTGCTTTCACTTCTAACTATGGCTTGTACCAATTTACCAGACTGCCGTTTGGATTTAAGAATGCTCCCGCAATATTCCAAAGAACAATTAGGCGTATACTTCATAAATATCAAGTTAACTTTGCTCTAAATTATTTTGACGATATAATTATTTTCTCAGAGACATTAGAACAACATATTCAGCACTTAAAGACCATTTTTGAAATTTGTGAAAAGGAAAATATTAAACTTAAAAAATTGAAATGTCATTTTGCTAAAGATACTATTGATTTTCTTGGCTATGAAGTTAGGCATGGATCATACAGCCCAAATAATACTAATGTAGAAACAATAAAAAAATTATTGGCCCCAAGGAACGTTAAAGATTTACAAAGATTTCTAGGCACCATTAACGTATATCATAAATTTATTCCTGATTACGCTAAAATTAGAATTCCCTTAAATAACCTTTTAAAGAAAGACCAGAAATGGGCATGGACGCCTGAATGTCAACAAGCTTTTCAAAAACTTAAAGATAGTTTAATCTCAAAACCCATTTTGGCCCTTTATAATTCAAATTATCCTTGCCATGTCTATGTTGATGCGTCAAAAGAAGCCATAGCCTCCATAGTAAAACAAGAACATCCTGATGGAACTCAACATCCAATTGCATATCACTCCCGACGACTTAGACCATATGAAATTAATTATACGATAACGGAATTAGAATGTTTGTCCATAATTGATAGTCTTGATAAATTCCATTGCTACCTTCATGGGTCACATTTTACTGTACATACAGATCATCACAGCTTAGTTTGGCTTAAAACTTTTAAAAATCCTACAGGTAGACTTTTCAGATGGTCTCTAAAAATTTCTATGTATGATTTTGACATAAAATATAAGAAAGGTACAACTAATGTTGAAGCTGACATGTTAACAAGAAACCCAATTGCTTTTAATATAACTACAACCCTGCCAGAACCCTTGTTAGATATAAAGGAAATCATCCATTTTCAAATGTTAGAAAATATAACAGCACCCAGATGTTTTAATAAGGATAATATTGTGGTAGTAAAAAGACAAGGTTTAATCAAAATTGTAGTACCAAAAGCGTTAAGAATTAAATTAATAGAGAAAGTACATGAAAAATTTGGTCATCCAGGAATAGCTTCAATGTTAAGAATTATTTCACCTCAATATTATTGGACTAAGATAATTAATGATGTTGGAAATTATGTTAAACATTGTGAAACTTGTCAAGTAAACAAGAAGTCTCATCAGAAAAAATATGGTTTTATGCAATCTCTTCCTCTGTGTGAAAAACCTTTTGAACTATTATCAATTGATACTGTAGGTGGTTTAAGTTATTATAATTCTACTAAGAAATATTTACACATTGTAGTTGATCATGCCACTAGGTACATCTGGACATTTCCCTCTAAAAGTGCCACCACGGAAACCTATATAAATTGTTTGAATTCTATTTTTCAAAATCATGTACCCGAGAAAATTTTAAGTGATAGGAATTCCGCCTTTACCTCATCAAAGTTTAAACATTTTCTCAGACATAATAATGTTACACAGCTCTTGACATCTGCTCATAGACCGCAGACGAACGGAAAGGTCGAGAGAGTTAACCAAACCATAGTAACTAGATTAAAATGTAAAGTTAGTAATAGCCCTAGTAATGTGCCATGGACAAAAATCTTAGACTCTGTCACACAAGAATATATTAATACCCCTCATTCGGTAACTGGATTTCCCCCAATTTATTTAATGTATGGCGAATTGCCTTATAAAATTTCTTTCCAAGATAATGAGATATACCCTCCTATAGAAGAAGCTAGAAAAATTGCACAAGAAAGAACTAGACAATATTATCAGTCGAATAAAATAAGATATGACAGAAGATTTCAACAAGTTATATTTAAAGTCGGAGATTTAGTTTTATATGAAGAATTTCAATATCCAAATACCCGAAAACTTGCCCCACCGTATTCAGGCCCTTATACTATTCTAAACAAATGTTCAGATGTTCTTTTTGAAATTGATAAACCCAATGCTCTTTATAAAACTCCCACTGAGATTGTACATTCTACTCGCCTTCGATTTTTCCGTCCTAGAGAGAATTTTCAGTTAAATGATATTAAAAACCCAAGCGAACAGAAACCAGAGGATACTGATGGACTCCCATCAATGGACTGCCAATATTGTGAGTCTCCGAATCTACAACTACTTTTTAAGGACAACTAAAAATGGTATAGACTGATCATGTGAAGTTTATTTTGAATTTTGTAATTATCAAGGTGAATTTTGAATTTTATAATATTTAATTTAATGTCATGATGCATTCTTTTCCTCAGTTGAGTTGTTCTTGTTTTGTTTTTATTTTTCTAATTTTTTTAATAAAATTGTCGGGTTGTGATGGCCACACAACTCGAAACTTTTTTTTTCATTCGGAAAAATTTTATTTTTGGTTTTTGGGGTTTTTCTTTGAGAGCAACTACAGTTGAGAAACTGAATCCATTTATCTACATTTGTTCATCCACAAAAATTTTCTTTTGAAGTGGCGGGAGGAATTTGTTTTAACCTCCTTTCCAACTTCATAGTAAGCATTCCTCAGCAAACGTGAGGATACACGGTTGTTTGAGAGAAATGTGATTTGTTTGTTAGAAGTAAGGTATGTTTAAGGTATAAAATGTGTATTGCTATTGAAACGAATTTTGATGTAATGAAGTTGTTTTATTAATGTAACAGTACTTTGAAGAAAAAGAAGAGATATTGATACGAAATGAATGTAAAAATTTACAATATTGTAATTTTGCACGAATAGAGAATTGTAATGAATATAAGAGTACCCAAGGAAGTTAAATAATATAATAGATTAAATTTTGATTGTGATATAAACAATGTCATTAATATAATATAATGTGAGAACTAATAATACAATATGTGGACAATGTTAAGAGGTAGTTTCCAGGTAGTGTAAATGTTTATATTGTGTTTTATTCATATCAAATATATCAGGATAATATGACATGTAGCCCTAGAATTTATGTTATCGTGTTATATTTCGAATACAAGTCTTAATTTTGAACTTATACTGTAATTATGGTAAAGTGCATACGAAGCAAATAAGATGAAGGATAGTAGGGAAACCGCATGGACCTGCTATCTGGAGGAACCATTGTGGACTTTGCCAGATATTTTTGTAATCTTCTGTTATATTCTGTATAATTGTAATATTTTGTAGTTTATTTTTTTATGTTATGTATGAGAGCCTCCACCCGGGTAGACAACGTTTTTAAACTGGGGGATATGAAAGATATAAAATTTAAGTTGATCCACTGTAAATTCTCTTCCCTTCCCATGTTTAAGATGGCATTACCAAATTCTGTTTTCAAGAACCCAGGAATAGTTTTCATAGCGTCAGCAATCCCTGGGCAAGCCACACTGTCTATGCCCAAATAAGGCAATCGTCCTGCACAACTGATGCAGCTTGCAAAAAACATCTTTGGTCAGCAAATTCTTCAACCGCAGATACCTCTATACTCAAACCCCGGGAATCACTCGGGTGTTGGCTTTCAACTAGATCAGATGTCTGTTTAGCCACTCGGAAATAAATTTCTTTTTCTAATAGTTCTGTAATCTGATCTTATTTCATTACATATATATATATATATATATATATATATATATATATATATATATATATATATATATATAATCTATCTATATATATATATATATATATATATATATACCAGCATAGTCAATAAGTTCGGGGACTACCCTCCCCCCTCATGCCCGGTGTGTGGGGGAACCGAAATAACGATGTGGTTTGCATGTCTGGTGATCTGCGTACGCGTGAGACGTCACATGACGCTTTGTACAACTGCTAAGGCACGCAGCTCACCATTTGGCTGCAGACTGTCAGCCTATGATGTCGATGTAGCAAAATGTCCTTTTTGAAGCAACGTTCCAACATTAAATTCTGCTACAAATTAGGAAAAACCACTGCAGAAACGTTACGGTTACTGAAAAAAGAGTATCGAGACGAAGCTATGTGCAGATCGAAAGTTTTCAAATGGTACAGCTTGTTTAAAAATGGGAGAGACGCTGTTGCAGATGATCCACGAAGTGGGTGGCCAATGACCCCACAAACGGAGGCGAACATCCAACGGGTAAGAGCAAAGATTGTTTGGTTGGTTGAAGTTTATTGGCGCAAGGTCCAGAAAGGACAAGCTGCGCCAAACACAAGGTAACATCGTCAACAAATGGTATGTACAGGTTCTTCATCATCTTCGGGAGGCAATCCGTGGTAAACCTACATTTGGAAATCCAACATGTGAATGTTGTTGCATGACAATGTCCCGGCGCACCGATCCCTGATGGGGCAACAAGCCCTTGCTAAACACAGCACCACAGTGCTGCCACATTCCCCGTATTCCCCAGGCCTCGCTACTTGCGATTTCTACCTGTTCCTGAAACTGAAAGATCGCATCAAGAGCAAGCGGTTCGAAAATGCTGGAGAAGTGATGGTAACAGCGACAACCCCTTTACGACAGCTCTCACGCAACGGTTTCCAGGACTGTTTCCAGAAGCTGTATCAACGCTGGCAGAAGTGTATAGTTGCGGAAGGACATTATTTTGAAGGTGATTGTGTTCAAAAGTGTTTGTAAGTGTATTCATTGTTGTAGTAAATAAAGTCCCCGAATTTATTGACTGTACGAGTATATATATATATATATATACACTCATGGACAAAAAAATTAGCGCACCAAGAAATAATTGCGGGATCGTAACGAAACTTGCAATGAAGGTACATGTCGGGGAGATATGCAAATGATTAGAAATGCAGCGTGATTGCGCATTACGTATAGCCGGTAGAGGGTGTTGAACATCGTACTCTGTGGAGTATAAAACAGGTAACCAAAGCTTGTTTGAGTGTGCTGAATCATTTACAAAGGAAGAGCTGAGATAGACATGCCATTACGCCGTGTTCGAAGACAATATAAGCAGTTGTCGCAGTTTGAGAGGGGGAGAATCGTCGGGATGATGGAAGCTGGGTGGTCAGCTAGGCGAGTAGCTCGTCAATTAGGCCGCTCTGATTGTGTTGTGAGGAGGTGTTGGGACCAGTGGATCCGAGAGATGTCACGTACACGAAGACCAGGCTCAGGACGCCCTCGACAGACCAGTCGTCGAGAAGACCGCCACATCGTAAGAAATGCACGCGTACAGCCAACTGCTTCATCGGCCGCCATCCAGGGACAGGTAGCACCTTCATTAGGGGCCTCTGTGTCTTCTCGAACCATACGAAGGCGCCTGGCTGAAGGACAGTTGGTATCGCGGCGCCCATTACGTGTGTTGCCCTTGACGCCCACCCATCGACGCCTCCGTTTGGAGTTTTGCCGCGCACGAGGAAACTGGACTGCAGCGGAATGGAACCAGGTCGTCTTTAGCGACGAATCCACATTCAATCTCGGCAGTGATGACAATCGTGTTCGTGTGTGGAGAGCCCGTGGTGAACGCTTCAATCCTGCTTTTGCTGTACAGCGACACATCGCTCCCACAGCTGGTGTGATGGTATGGGGTGCCATTGCCTACAATACACGGTCACCCCTAGTATTGTTCCGTGGCACCATGACAGCCCAGCGGTATGTTCATGAAATCCTGCAACCACATATGTTGCCACTCATGCAACGGCTCCCAGGAGCCATTTTTCAACAAGACAATGCTCGGCCTCATACGGCAAGGGTGTCACAAGACTGTCTCCGCACTGTTACTACCCTTCCTTGTCCTGCCCGATCCCCAGATTTGTCGCCAATCGAGCATATCTGGGATCAAATGGGACGACGAATTGGGCATCCCACGAGTTTGAACGAACTAGAGGCAAGGTTACAGCAAATATGGAACGAAATGTCTCAAGACATCATACAGAACTTGTATGACTCAATGCCCGATCGTATCGCATCGTGCATTCGCGCTAGAGGGGGTCCAACGGAGTATTAACTCCTCCGTTCTTTTGCTTTTTTCTCTGAAATAAATTATCCTTTTTCTTTGATTTTCTTATCATTTACTTATATCAAAGTAGTTATTACGTATGTAAAATTTCGTTTCATTTTGACGACTCCTTCTTGGTGCACTAATTTTTTTGTCCATGAGTGTATATTATTTCATACAACTGAGCAATATTTCACACAACTACGAACTGTTTACGTATATGTCAAAAGATTTACAAACAACAGCTGTATTATTAATGTAAATTGAATGTTACGTGAATAAGGCTTTCAGAAATGAATGCGAAATTTTGAGCTTTCTAATATACGCCACGACGGAAGTTTAGCTTACCGATAAGTACGTTATACCCATATGGAGTCTCTAGAGTTTGTGCGGTAGTTTAGAATGCAAGTGAGTCATTATATTTCCGAGACGAAAACAATGTCATTAGAATAACATAGTATTGTATTAGTCAATTGATTGGGAAACAGCCACGAAAACATCTCTTCCAGACATTTCGTTTATGATGCATCGACACAGTCCATTAGGAAAAATATCGCTGTGAATTTTAAATGAGTAGTGGCAGGTAATAGGACTTTTATGAAATTGCCACCTGTGCCTGATGACGTAAAAGAATCTCCTGTTGATAAAGGTTAAAATTCTTAGCTATTGGTTTTACTAGTCGACGTATCACACATTTGCCAAACTGGTGTTACGAGACCCGATGAACTGAAAATCAAAGTATCCTCGGTAATACCAATTTATCTTATTGAGAGAATAACGTTGTTTTACCATTTGTAATATATATATATATATATATATATATATATTATAGATATCTTCTGAGTCTACGATCTGTCTCCCATGTTACACACACACATATATATATATATATATATATCAATCATAAAAATTAGGACAACTTATAAACCCTAACTGCCTGACGGTATTTTCCCAACTATAGTGGAATTTAATAGGAGGTACATTATGATATGAAAGTTTTTTTTATTTGGGTGGGAATCCTTAATTAAGGAATGATAGAACTTAAATATTCAAACGTATAAATAAATATTTAAAGAACTTTACTACTTCAAAAATAGAGGAATCATTTCAGTCAGAATCCATTCTTTGTTGCATCAGAAAAACGACCTCGGCACTTCTGATCATGTGTTATGCAGTGTTGATTCAAATAAATGAAAGTCCATAAATGGGATTATCATATTAAAAGTCCTAATTTAAATCTCCTTGAATCTTTTTTTGTCGAATCGAGACTGTGCCTTGCCACTAAGTCTCAACTCTTAACATCAGCCTCTGAACTTTCCGAGTCTCTTTCGGAGTAATAGCAAGCATTTTCCTAGGCAACTAATTATTTACAATATAAGATAGTACACAGGTAGTTTATTAATACTATATTAAATAATTTTTGCGTCAATGCTATGCCTTATTATGTTTTTTTCCGTAGTTCCTCAGGCAAATCAGATGCAAAAAAGCGTAAGAGATTGTTCAAAGAGTCCAATTAAGTGGAAACTACTAGATTGAATAATTTGTGTTATTGCATTAAGAATGTAAATGTGTGAGATGAAATGAAAAAAAATACTGTACGAACTGAATTGGGACATAATTTGGAGAGATGATAAAGATAATTGTTATTAGAAGTAAAGAAAAAATAGTATCATAATTTCATAAGAGATTTTCGCTTCAGTAAATTTTTGCTTGAAACTCAAGTTTCTATTAAGAGATTATTACCTATCGAAACAAAGAAAATTTTTGTTTAATCTTACAAAGTATACTGGGTATTATTCCAAATTGAGTAATTAAAATACAGAGTATTAGAAGCATTATATGAGTGCAAATAAAGACAGGACACTAATACGAAGGGTAGATGAAAACAAACCTTATTCTACAAGCAAATGACGGATTTATTTTTAAAAGACATTTGTCTATTTCAATTTTTCTTAAGTTTTCAGCTTTTTTCATCCTTAAACCTGTTCTCGATAGGTTATGTTTATTGAAATACAAAGATGTTTCATATTCGTTGTCCAACATTGACAGCTAGAGAGAAGCATTAAGTACGTTGCTTTCCAAAGCAAGAACTGATGGCTATAATCATGACATTTGGTAGATAAAGTTGAAAAAAAAATATAATATGCATGATGTACTTTTTTATAAGGTTCAAAGCTGAATATACCACATAAACGAGAACATATTGTATTTTCAACACTTTCGGACACTTAATAGATATATATATGTAAGGGCAAGTAATAAGATAAAAATCTTTCATTTTCAGTTTAATTTCATTAAGTAACTCTAATTAGTGCACTCTCTTTCATTCTTCAAAAACTTTTCAAGTCACTTAAGTATTAGTGCTATCGAAAGATTACTTAAGGGTAGACTTATGTTTGACGAATATAATTGTATATTTGACTGACACTTTTTATGTGCGTACGACGAAAACCATCTCATAGGTTACTCAGTGTAACTTTTATTCCACTTAACCAACGTTCAAAGACTAAAAATGTGACACGAATAGGGTAAAATATATTTTCCCCGTGTATGTGTCATAAGAGTAGAGATATGTATTTTTGACCAAGTTTTATGGGTGACTAATTTAGAATAAATACTTTAAATTTAGAACAAGTTATGCCGCCATTTTCGGAAAAACTTACGGTTGCCATATCAATTACTCTTCAAAATTCAAGTTTATCATATTACTCTTCAAAATTAGACGTTCCTTTTTATTGGAGATAAAATAATATAAAAACAATAAATAGTACTGGAAAATAAGGATAGTGCGGGAAGGAAAGCCCCACGTACGGTATCTCCTGTAAAGAGTAGAATGGATTTAAGATACTGGAAGTTATCAAAATGATGGGGAAACTGACCCTTTTTGCTGAGCCTTTCATTAATAAACTCTGGGACCATCTTGTTCTTGTAAAACAGCATGGATTTGACGTCGTATAGAGAACTAAGTCCTGAAATTAAGATGTTGGAATCTGGTACCATTCATCATTCGACATATGTACTAAATATTCTATTTATGTAAGAGGGCAGAACGTAATCGAAACGTTTTCTCCAAATGTTTCCACTAAAGTTCAATAACGTCAATTTGGTCAGACGATTCAGGTTAGTCGAAGTTAGATGCTGCACCTCCCTCTCATTATCTTCAAAACAGTTGTTGGGAAGTTGCATTAGTGAGTTATCGGCTTCGAAATATAGAAAGTCATCAGAGAATAACACCTGCCCTGCGATGAATGTGGTCAACAAGAATGATTTCGTAGACGTCCGATGTGAACAATTACGGGTCCTTGGAAATGCTGAGAGATAGAACCTCATAGTATCAGAGGTTCACAACCCTTTTTGACTGTGTTCACCATCGATTCATCCGACCTTCGGACATACTACCAGTCTTTTAACCAATTTTTCTATTCATGACAAGTTTTCATGCTTTGGTGTCAGTGATGAGTGGATCGTGATTTAGAGCATGATCATAAATGCAAGCTTTGCTCTTGTCGTTGTATAGTTACTGAAAAAAGAATCATTACGATCCGTATTCGTCTCAGCTGTTATTTGATGAACTCTCCATATATATATACTTAGTTTTTCGTACTATCCTTACTAATTTCCTTTTCCCTCGTTAAATCTTACGTGCAACGTCTACAGTTTCGTCTTTCAGAGGCAACACAGAGTTAATTTCTGTACCGTGTCGTAATCTTTGGTACTGTAATATACTGACAGTTGCTGCCGTTTTAGTTATTGAAAGCATCCTCAACACTTGCGTGAATTACCCCACCATTCTGCTGGTTACTTTTGCCGGTACTTTGGACATTAATTTGCCAACATCCAATTCACCATCAACTGTATGATTAATGCGGGATAGCTGATATTTGTACTTCATCTTATTATATATCTTCCAGCCAAGGTAGTCATCTTTGGGATTTTCAGAAGGCACAAAGCACGTGACTTTTGTAAGCGATTGTTTCAATTATTTGATAATCGATTAATTGAAATATAAACTAACAGGGTTCTATGTACCAGACATTAATTTATGTATCAGGTTCAGAGGTACATTTTAATTTTTAATCTTAGGACAGGCAAATCTCAATCAATATGAACTCAGATTTTTTGATATCAAGGAATGAATTGTTTACTCCAAGTTCTTTTTTTGAATAAATATAACATATTTAAATCTAAAATTTTTAAAAATATTTACTATCCATCCATTTAGCCATAAGAAAATGTAAAAATCTTAAATTTTTTAAAATTAGTTATATTTACAAAAAATTCAAAATATTCAAAATAATGATTTTAAAAACTTCCATAAACTCGCTAATGTCATATTAATTGCGAAAGTTTGAATATTCAACAAAATAATTGTTGCCTATTTCACATTAAGCTATGTCTAATGGTTCATATTTTTTTATCTGATAACTTTTTGTTGCAAAATATTTCATACCACATTAATTTAATAGATCCTGGCAGAACATCTTTTGTGAATTAAGGGATTTTAAATGTGAATATAATAACCTAAAAGTAATTTTTTACGCTATTAGCGTTTTTATTTTGCATAGGAATGTGGGATGAGTTCGAAAGATATTTTAACAGCATTTTAACAGAAGTAAGTTTTTTTAGCTATATATCTTGCTGTCAGAACGAGTTTTAATGATGTATTGTAGAATAGTTGCAGAATGATAATTGTATCTCACACATGTATGCGTAGTGTTTTATCTTTAATGTATCAAAGTTTCATGGATTAATCTAGAAATTGATTTATTCATATAATGGTAACTGGTTTACACCTAAAGTGCATTTTCTTTTACCTTGTTTAAACACACAAGTCTTGAACTCATCACGTTGCAACACTTGTTTCGACAGAAATGATTCTCTATTGAATTTGAATGACCTTCATTACTTACAGGCCGTTCCGATAAAAATACTGTAGGCTATTTACAATAAACTTATTGATTATTTGATTTGTAGCTTTGAATAAAAATTGACACAAAGCAATTTCTTAATTTTCCCATTTATTTATCTTTCCCAAGATTTACCATGAGAAATCACTCAGAATTGTCTGCTTCATATCAGTTTCTTATATTAAATTCAATTAATGGGGGATTTTTAAAATTACAATTCTTCCAATTTGATACCCATAATCTCGAATTAATGTGATGGGAATTTGTTAGAATTGATGTACTCGATTTTTTTCACTTTGAATTTTTAAAGGCAAAGAACACAAATCGTTATTGTTTAAACAAGGAACCCTAATAGATTAAAACCATGCAATATATCAGAATTTATTTTATCATAGGTTAGTTTTAATTTCATAAATTTATAATTTGTTTATGGGTCAATTAAATCTAAATTATTCATCAAAAACTGTTATTTACATATTGCATTTATAGAATTTAATTATTAAATAGACAGCGTACTTTTATTTTACACAAAATCATACAATACGTTAAAAACTTGATAAGAAATATTTACCGATTGATTCATGATGTTCAGAGTGGTTTTTTTAAACTGATAATATTCAGAGCCATCTGTAGCGCGATCTATCAGACAGAATTCCACCAAAATTGATAGAGGAACTAAGGACGACATAGGAATGAGTTTCCGTGAAAAAAAATAATTCCACAAGTCGCCGACAGGGGAAGATATGGCGCTTTTGTTGTCGGCGCACCCAAGAATTTGTATAAAATGTAAGTAAAACATCAAAATACAAATTCACGACTATGTAGTCGACAGCAGCGCCAGTATTTCGGGTTATAAAGATAAGGGATGAATACCGAAAAAGTTGTAAGCAGACAAATGAATAACAAAGAAATTTCACTGCAACACAACTTTATTCAGCAAATTCACTTCTCCCTCCTTCAATGGAACCACAGTCCTGGTGAACGACAAATTGCATCCTGAACACTACGTTCTCAACAGTCAAGCGTAGCACGTCACCAGGAATGTTTATCAAAGTCTGGGATATGTTGTCCTTTAGGGCTGCCAAGTTCGAGACTCTATCAACATACAACTTAGACTTTAAATAACCCCACAGAAAAATGTCACATGGGTTAGGTCCGGGGAACGAGTCGCTTTTTTTCCCGTGGCCATGCACTTGGAAAAAAAGACTGATGACCCTTTCTTCTGTAAAGCGAAGGCGCAACAGACTCCGCACCGATCTTCATAGCCCAAAATACTGGCGCTGCTGTCGGCTACGTAGTCATAATTTTGCATCCCCTATCGGTGACTTTTGGAACTATTTGTTTTTTAGGGAAACTCTTTCCCATGTCATCCTTAGTCCCTCTATCAATTTTGGGGGAATTCCGGCTGATAGATAGCGCCACAGATGCCTCTGAGTAGTGTCAGTTTAGAAAAAATCTCCTTGTACGTATATAAACGTCATTATAACATAACCACAAACTTCTGTTATTGTCCTATACTCAGGCATATAAAAACAAAGAAAAAGCTGGAGGAGGTTAATTATTTGTTTATTGAAATAAGGAGTCATTTTATAATTACTTTAACTTTGCTTGGTCGATAAAATTGAATAATGTTCTCCACAACAGTAATCAAGCACAATAAACTACCTGTGTCGAAGATTCCGGTTGATTTAAATAGAGGCTGGCAGCTAACATTTCTCATTCTCTGTTTAATATGTACAGGTGATCTTCGGACGGATAGGGCTGGACAGGACTATGTCTTCGGTGTCAAGCATGGGTCGGACTTCAGGTGGAGGTTCAGGTCAATTTAGCCTTTCTTTTGCTGAAAGTCTACACTTAGCAGTCCAGTCCAACGAACCGCTGTGGTGTTTCCTGTTCTTTCTTCCTAAAGCATGTGTCATTCAAGTTGATAGGAGTCATTCTAGTTGATTCTAGGAAGATAATCATTGAAGAAATATGGTTGTATTAATTTGAAAAATTGGGCGGTACACCACTAGGAATAGTTGAAAATATTGAGAAGTCGGTCGTAAAAAACCTTTTATATATTTAAAAATAAATTTTAGATATTTTGAAACTGTCTTAAGATATTGTCCCAGAGAATCTAGTTTGAATGCTATAAAACAGGTTTGATTCTGTGTTTTGAAAGTCGGAGAGAACGTTATTGTTATCATGACTGATTTGAAGAAGAGGCAACAGGTATGGAATCCACCAGAGGAAGATTTTAAAGGCTTTTAGAGGCTATCTTTATGAAGATTACTCTATGTAAAGAGAAATTGTATTAGTAGGAATTACCAAGCATTTTCTAAAAAAACTTTCACATCATTATCTAAGCCGAAATATTCAATGCTTCGAAATTTCGATCACTCTCTCCACATAATTCCTCTTGTAAGTAATGAAGATCACTGAATTCTTGTTGAGTGAAGTGGAATCGATATTCAGTCGAAACTTTCGCTTGTATTGTGAATTCAAACATCCATCGAAATTCCTTATTGAGGATTGTCAGTTTTCTATATTTAGTGCCAAGAACTACTAAGCAACAAAATTATCTCAGTTCTAAATAAGTGTTTAGAGGTTGAAAGATGGGTACAAAAGCCTAAAATTTAAAATGAATTCAAAATTTTGACTCCATTAGAGTCAATTCATATTGTTTGTAAGCAAAACTGACTGACTCGATTCCAAAAATATATTTAAGAGATTAATAAACATTTTAAGATATCTGATCTTGAAAAATAGCACATGAAGAAAATATGTATTTTATCTGTAGGAATTAATGAAAAATCTTTTTTGGTAATTTTCTGCAAAAGAGCAATCAATATTTTTGGAATATGGATTGTTATCTCTTTCGCTATTCTCAACATGTTATAATAAGCAAGGATCGACGGATTATAGGTTCTTGTAAATAGTATCCGTATCCCTGCTGTGTTTTCATCATAACAAGGACTTGCTATAGAAATAATAAATTTATAGCGATATTTAATATGGGTTGGTCGTCATTTGGTATAGATAATGGAAAATTGCATCTTCGATAGCAAAAGATTGGAAAACTTGGAAAGTCTTTATCGAATAGGTTAAAAAATGCAAAAAAGTTGGGAAGTTAGTTCGACGATTTGGGATGTAATTAATTTCTACAGCATTAAAAATAAAAATAAGAGTTTTTATGTATTACTTTCTGGTAACGTTTTTTACCCAGAATACCGTTTGGATAAAGCTCAATAGAAATGTTCTCTTTGGTTATTGAGGAATCAAACTCCCAGAAAAAGGGTCTATAGCCTTTGTATTCAAGTTTATTTACCTAAACTAATGATATAAATTTTGGCATATAAGAATCGTAAATACAAGAATAATTCTTCGTGAAATAAAGTTATAAGGTTACAAGGCAAATCTAAACTTTTCTTAGGGAAAACTCGATAGCAAAATTTATTAATTATTTTTCCCAATTTCTGTTGACACTAGAGTTTCATTGGAAGAATTTCTTAATGTCGAAAGTGGATAACTTTTTTTTTGTCTTCCTTTATCAGTTAAATCATATTCATTTAAATTTAGCATCCATATATCCGGAGGAATAAAAGTTTTAAAAACTGATGATTAGAGTTAAATTATACCAAGATAAAATGCAAGATAGGCAGACATTACATAAAAGGAAGGACTATTATTTCATTTCTTATTAGTTGTTTTAGAAAAGTAGGAATACCTTTTATCATAATTAATAATAAAAGACACAGTCTTTTTAATTATCCAAAAATGAAAATAAACTCATGTACGAAGCATATTTTGGGGAAATAATTATCCTTTTCCTTCCTTTTTCTGTGGAAAAATACTCAGCATTTTCGAGCTTATTAAGCTCTTTTCTTTGACTCAGTGCTTATAAAGATAATTATTTCTTAGAGAGAGATGAACGTCTTCATTTATAAGGATTAATTAAACTTTTTCTGTTATTAATCATTAATGATTGCGTTTTTTATTGCATTTTATTAAGATGGAAAATGCCGTATGTACTATCCATATTTACATAGATCTTTATTTAATGTAAAACAAAATATGTACTGACTGTTTATCACAGTGGCATTGAATTTACGTTTACACCAGTGTCCTAAAAAAGATTACTTTGATTTCAGAGATAGTGTTAAAATATATGTGTTTCATACACTTTAGCGGGTATGATCTTCAGATATCCACGAGGAAAAATATTAGATTTCTTCGTATTCAAACTGCGGTTATATTATAAATTTTCAGAAATGCAATATTAAAAGAAAAAAATGTATTATTTTAATTATTTTGTTCGGATAGAAAATGCCAAACGTATTATTTATATGGAAAATTTATATTTTGATAAAAATTATTAAGTGTAATGTAAAAAAAAATATATGTGCTTAGCTCTTTTTATTTTAGACCTTTTAGGTTTGAATTTGCAATGTTTGCACCAAAGTGTCCGCACAAAAGATTATCTTGATTTGGAAGATAATGCTGAAATATATGTATTTCATACACTTTTGCGAGTATGATCTGTTCTGAGGAAAATATTAGATTTTTCCATTTTCAAACTTCGGATATATTATACATAATCAAAAATGCAGCGTTATATGAAATAAAAGCAAAATAAAAAGAATATGTGAGTACATTTAATACCGCAAGTATTTATCTTTGTAACAATAAATTTCCATGGAATTCAGTGACTGAGATTGGACATAGCAATCCATATGATACTGAAACTGTCATATGGTGAATGAAAGCCGAACGTTAATAAGAGCAGTATTCACTGCATGAATAGCAATTAGGAAAGTTTCTTTAAAAATACGAATTAATTCTTTAAAAATTAACAAACCAGCGAATTAGATCTGTTCTAAAGCTGTAGTTCATACAACTTACCATTTGGCATTTTCTTAGGTTTCAATTATCACCAGTCTGTTGGGTATTTCAAGGCCCGGTCCAGTGAAAAGATGCCATCTATTAATCAGACTTATGCGACAATGGACCATGAAAATCTTTTTTTTTTATTTATCAACCAATTTCTATGAAATTTTGTATACTTATACAGTGTTGTTTGGAGATGAAAATTCTAAATTGAAAAAAAATCAGAATGTAATTAATTAAGATATTAATTAAAATCAGTTTGTTAATTACTCTATTTCAAAAGGCTCCATGTGTATCAATTTTTGTCTCAGATATCTAATTTTCTCTCTTAAGCTAGCTTTATATAGTTATAATAAAAGTTAGTAGCAATATTTGATTTACAGTCATATTTATAAAACTTGAAAAGAAATCGATATAAAAATGTCATTTTATGCAAAAATTTATACAAAAATATTTTTTTATTGTAAAAATTTTAAGTTGTTTTAAAATAGTATAATGAATTGATTACTAAGTTTTATTATAATATATATAAATAATAATTTTATGAAATTTTATGAAAATTCAAGAAAAATTATGACGCATGGAACATTTTGAACTTACCGAAACGACATAAAAAGTTGTTTTGAGAAAATAGCATTTAAAGTTTTAATTTGACTAACATTTCCATTGTTTACGTTTGAAAAAAATTCTTATAACTCGGTTAATAATGATCGGATCAACATACTTTTTTTAAAATTTAAATCTGATGAGTTGCAGAATCATTTTCTGAAAGAAAAAAAAGTCGTTTTGGGGACATATTTTTGTCAATCTGAAGGTCCATTGTCGCCTTAAAACAAAACTTAAATTATAAGGCTGCCAAGTTTGGAAAAAAAATAATTTAAAACTTATAAAAAAAAATGAGCTATTGATAATCGAATGACTAAGTTATATAAACACATTTTGCAATGAATGAATTTTAGAGTAATAATGATTTTATTTCAAATTTTGCTTCTCCCTTCTGTATGCTGGAAAAAGATCTTGTATTTATAGCAACACTTATTTTATTTTCAGAAAAATTTTGCTAGATCCAAGGATAAAAAAGAAAAGTATTTGAGGGTTATTATGAGAGTAAAAATTGGCCAAAAATGTCACCAAAACAATCCATTTTGAGTCAAGATAAGTTATTTCTTTCTCAAGATAACGAAGGATAAAAATTTCCGAATGTCGATTCATCGATAACTCGAAAAGACTGTAATATTTAATTTCCTGAAAATAAACTTTTATTCTGGAAAAATATCGAAATTAATCTCAATTCCATGTAATCTATGAATGGGGACGGTAGAAACCTATGAGTAACTGTGTCAAACTTCGGATGGAAATGGACCTGTGTGTTACGAAACAAGATTTCAAGCGTTCTAGTTTTCCCTAACTTTGATTAGTCTTAGTTGAAATCATAAGAAAATTTTAAGCTTTTGAGTCTTTTTCAAAGATTAAGTTTTTGAGGTTCTCTACAAAAATTAACTTAATGAAAAAATTGTAAATTTTTACATGACAGTCTTAATTTGTGGTTAATGAATTGATAATTTTGATTTGATTTCTTTATTATATCTGCATACTTTTGGTTTAAAATTTTAATTCAAACTGAAATATATCAATATGTAATTGTTTATAAACAATTTGTTGAAATTAATATTAATAAACGGTTTTATTTATTTATAAAAGTGTTTAATAAAAATAACTATTTTTCAAAGTGAGATAGAAGTTTTTATTAAACATAAATATAGATCATTATTAATTCAATAGGCATTTTATTCATTTATTTAAATTTATAATTTATTTACTTATTTATTTATTTATAATTTATTTTTTATGAAAACTTAATTAATTAGTTTGTTTCGTAATTTCTGTTTTTCAACATTTCTGTATATGTATTTATTATTAAAACACTAGGAAAAATGCACTAATAAATTTAGCATTTATAATGTTTATAATGACGACTCTAATGTTTATAATGGCGATTTAGTGAAACATTTTTTCAAATTTTCCCTCTTGGAATACCATTTAGTTATCTGGAGCAACAAAGCCAAATCTTCTACTTTTCAGGCGGATATGCTAAATTAATTTCTCAAGAGGGAAATACTTCCAAAAAATATTATTAGTTTTCACTTTTTTTTCAAAAAGGAAAGACAGTTTTATTAGACAACGATTTGGCACAATATTTTTTGTTTCTTTTTCTAAATTGATATCACATACAATGTAATCGAAAAGAATCCCTCCTTTTCTTAAAGGAAATTAATATATTAATTTCTATTATTCATTAAGCTGTGTACCACTTATATGTTTTCTGGAAAACGCCCATTATTATCATAAAAAGAAACGAAATCTCTCAAAGTACTTAGTTGAGTAATATTAATGGAAATCGAGTTTAAGAACAATTGAAATAGTTTGTAAACCTCGTTTATAATATGTTACATAAAATTTATGAAAGAATTAAATTTCTTTTGGAATATCTTTTACTTTCCTTTAGATATTTTTATCGTTTTTGGTTGCTGATTTTACTTGAAACTTAAAATAAAAAGATTCATATATTATCACATAGTTTATGCATTTTGTATGTTTTCTACACAAACTGATTTGTGGAAGAAATTTACACAGCTACTTTGTTTTATATTGCATTTTTAGTGGCAATTTAAATGCAAATGGCTGCTTCTTTGTTGAGTGTTTTCTGCTACTTTGGTATATTAACGTAAAATTCCAATTTTTTGTTGATTTATTTATTGACTGTATTTCTGTTGATTTATTTATTGACTGTATTTCTGTTGATTTATTTATTGACTTTATTTCTTAGCTATTATGATTTAGGGGGTGATTAAAAGATTTTACACAAAAACTACTGCATTATACAAATTTCCTTCTTTTTATTCCTTTATATTTTTTATTACTATATTATTTCCCCTATTTCCTCGTTTACTGTAAAAAATAAATCGTTCTTTAACATTTTACACAATTTTGCTTCATTAATCGAAAGACCATACAAACTACGTAAATCATGAGCTTCCATCTGTAGCCTTTTCTTATCTCTGATTTATACTTGAGATTTTGCATCTGAAAAATAATGGATTGATTCTGTACCTAATCCAGTTTTTATGTACATGATATGTATACTTAAATAGTTTATTAAAGATAAAAGCACGAAATTAGATCGCGTGTAAAAGTGAAAGTACGGTACAGATTGCAGGAAAAAAATCATATATTTTACTGAATTCAAAATTAATAAATATTTAGCTGACTATTGACTTGCATTCTTCCATGTGATGTTATCGGTGTTCAGATTGTACAAGTGTTGTAACTGTACAAGTTTTGTAGAAACTTTTTACAAACCTTTCTGCAAATCTTATGACTGTACAGGATTTGTAGAAAGGTTACTAACATTTAACAATTAAGCTATTTGTTTTCAATATTGCATAGCTGTCAAACACATTTTCAGAAAAGAGCTACGTCGAGAGGCGAAATTTAATTTTAATCGTTATACGCATGTTTTAATTCTAATTTATTGTTAGTACAATATATACAGGTTTGAAAGCAAAACATTTGTACTGTTAAGGATGATCATAGAAAGTATTTAGGTGAGCAAGGAATGCTAGAATAGATGTTCAGAGCTAAAAAGACGCAGCGCTAGATAAACGGATCGGAAGTCGAGATTTGTGTAATAATATGTTCATTAACGTATTATGTATCATGAACGCATCTACCTGGAAAACGATATAAAATAAACAATGATCCAAGAATCATTGAACCCTCCATCTGAAACTTCTAGTATGAAGCAAATCGTTTCGAATGATATGAATAAAGGTATTAGTAACTGAACACTGTGGGTTCCAAGGTCTGAAAGTACATATCGCGATTTGACTTTCAGCTGCCTTCATATGCGTTTATATCCCAAATGATGAAACACGAATTTTACCCATGCTGACTTTAATCTCACTGCAAAGAAATTAATTAAATTGCAGTTGCTTATAACTGCTAAGATGGCTCTAGAAGTCTTTTTCTGGTATCTAAAGCACCGAATAAACACCATCACAAAGGTTGGGTAGTTTGCTACTACTTTAAAATCATTAGTTCAAAGGAATTGGTGTCATCAAGCAGTTTTAAATTGCGGATTGAAAGACATTAGGTCCCTCCTTCATTTTAAACAAAGTTGTTTATAAAACTTTGACCTGTTGTTGAAAAATATAACCTTGGTGCTCTGAGCCATAAACGTTTGTCCAACTGTAATCGTTTGATGTTTTATGACTCAGATTTTTACAAATCAACCTTCAGATATGAACTGCTGGCTACACTTAATCATGTGATTTTATTGCCAAGTTTGAGTGATATAAAATGTCGAATACAATCCATTAAATAAAGTTAGAAAATTAAATCTAACTCAAAGAAATTATAGCATAAATGCAACAATATGTTTTGAAAGGAGGATTCCCTTTATACAACAGTATGATTTAAAAATGGAATTTTATTTATTTAAGAATCGTGTAGTGAGTTACATATGACATCTAGTTTCATATAACAATCATTTAACAAGTTTTATAGAACTATCTCCTAAGCAGATTTAAGTAACAATCAATTACTGATATTTCTTTGTGGATTAAATGCAAACATTTTTAAAGGGCAAAGCTGTCACAAACACGAAGCAACAATTTTCTTTATCTCTTACTGCATTTTATTGAAACCATCACCCTATATTACATTTTCTTCCCAGTAAAAACAGGAAATCATATTTCTTCCGGAAATTACTCCAAGAAGCTAAGAAGAAATGCCCAGCCAATTCAATGACTCATGTATATATTCTCTGTTTGATTAAGCACTAAAAGTCCTTTGAAACACGGTATCCAATAAATTGATCTTTTGATGCTAACGTCGACATTTGTATATAAAATCGATGTTCTGAAACTTTGTCGGGCATAAAAGAATTTCATTTAGTTCTTTCAGATATTTCAGTCCGATCTTCAATTTCAACATTCGTTATTGATATTTCCCTTTTTTTGTATATGGTTGTATAATATTAAAAAATGCAGATTCAATAGAATATTTAGATTTTTTTTATTCCAAAATTTTTATCATTTTTTACATTATCAGTTTTTAGCTTGTTGTTTTTTATTGGGGGGGAATATTTTTATTGGAATACATTCAAAAGGTCTTCATGGTTGGTTACAAAAATGTATCATAAAATCTCACAGATCCCGAACAATACATAGTATAGTTTCCCAATTATGAATATATGAATATGTGTAATAATTCTAAGTCCTAATTAACAAACAAGCACATGAATGATTCACTTACAAATTATCATCTAAAAATTTTACAGAACATTTCGATTCTAAATTTTTGAACAGTATCTACCTCATATAGATCAAAGAAGAAAATGTCATCGGTATGATCACATGATGAGATTGAACCAATCATAACTTTTGCAGTTTCTGCTTCATTTAAAATAAAGAACTTAAGTTAGCTGTAACTACATGGGAAAAGAAAAAGGGAATAGCTTTTTGTACGTATATACCGACCAGTTAAGAATGCAGGGACACATACATACCTTCTTAAATTCCACGATAAAAAAATCGTTGGAAAAATTTTAAAAAAATATGTAATATAATATATGAATGATAATTAATACATAAGATGATATACAAATAATAGAAATTTATAAATAATAAATAATTTTTCATTATTGTGGGTTTCAAGAACCCACATGTTTCGTTCGTATTTAATTTCCCTTTTTAAATGTTGGAGTCCATTCTGCGGCACCCTGTGTAGCACTCATAAATTAGTTAACGCATTGTCACGCTGAATGAGAAAAAAGTGTTCGTAAAAGTGTTCGTAAAAGTTGTCTTTTGACATAAAGTGTCGTAAAAGTTTACCATTTTAATAAAGCATGACTGGAAAACTAAATTTAAAATTTTTTCATAATTTGGAAATTTTTGGTTTGATTTGGTTTGGAGCGCTACGGTCAACTTTTTGATGCACGAGGACTTAGACCAGTACCTACTGTTTAAAGCCGATTTGGAACGACTATAAATATCCATGCCCCTAGTCATTCGGTCATCATCTGGCTTGGTTTTGGTTTTGGTTTTGGAGTGGTACGGTCATTTTTTGCTACACGAGGGCTAATTTGACCGGGACCTACAGTTTAAAGCCGATTCCGAACGGCTATAAATATCCATGCCCCTAGTCATTCGGCCATCACCTGGCTTGGTTTCGGTTTTGCTTTTGGAGTGCTACGGTCAACTTCTCAATCAACAATGCGTATGTCAACAATGAGTATGTCAAAGATCCACTGAACTGTGTAAACTCCGACTCAATCAATGTGACTGTCGGTGTTGACTTTATTGGCGCCAGCAGCTGGCAAGGAAACCCAAACCGAATAGGTAGGTCTGTTGTGAAGTACCTGACCAAGAGTAACACCGTTGTTCGCCAGGCTGTGAATAGAGTATAATGAATAAGTATTATACGTACTAAAAGTGATATCTCCACTCCATATAGTATTCTTTGATCCGAAATCCAAGGACTTCTAAGCTAGACAAAAATATCTACGATGATTTAAATAATATTTCCCATTTGGAAAAGCTTGGCAAAAAAGAGAGCTGAATGCAAAAAGACTTCTTGGAAAGCCATGGTTTACCAAGGGCTATTGAGTCGTAATGATGAGGATTTAGAAATAGTCATAAAGTGGTCTTAGTTTTAAAGTATACGTTTCTAAATAATTTGATGTGTCATGTGAATCGAAAAAGTTTTAGGAGCAATGTTTTTAAAATTTTTATGTTTTTGAGATAATTATTTCGGAGATTTTATCTAAGGGATTTAGCAAGGGATTGGGGCTTTTTGTTGTGTTCTGGAAATTTTGAACTTTTTGATCAGAACACAGAAAATAACTCTAAAGAACTTTTGTTTCTACCCGGCAATAATTGTTTAAGTAATAGTTTTTTAATTTAAGTTATAAATGCACAATTTCATAATTTCCCCTAATATTGAGGTTTAAATTCAATATATTATTTTCTTTCCGATCATTACATTATTATAAGCTTCTGCATTACATCTCTCAAACATCTTTGAAAGTTTATATATCATTTTAGTAAAATAAACTGTGAGTATACATGTTATAAAGCATCACTTTTCCTAACGCTAGCATTTAGAAAGGAAAAATTTAAATAATAATTCATAATTTATAAGTGAGGAATGATTAATTTAAAAAAGAACAGGAATTAATACAAACAAATTCCAGATGATTTTTAGACATCATCTGGAATTTGCTTGTATTAATTCCTGAACTGAAAGAATTGTAACTTGATAGTACTATGTATTATTATGAATGTCTTTGATAAAAAATCTGGGTCAATACTATATTTAATCACGCTAATATTTGTTCTCGAGCAAACTTTAAATATTGACATGTGAAGTTTTGACATAATTACAAGTACGTTTTGTATAATATTTTTTTCAAGTAACTAATACTTTATAATATTTAAAACATTTTGATGTAGCTCAGAGTATCTTGGTTTCAGAGATGATATTTTTAAGCTTTTCATATTTAAAGGTATAATACAGATTTACTTTAATACAGTAATATCATTATATGGCGGTGTATACTTAAATGAATCTTTAATGAATTTTATATGCTACGAATTTTGCATCATAAATTACTGAATATACGCAAATGAGGCTATGAGAACAGAATAACTGAATTAATTGGTTTGAGAAACCCTTTTGGGTAGACTGCCAATCTGAAGAAATATTGCTATGGTAACATCAATGAAATAAATCACCAATTAGAATTGAAACAGAGCTGTAATAAACATACGAATAGATCCTGAACAAGTAAACTGTCATTTAATTTCCACTGAAAAATAACGATGTCGTATTAAATTTAGAAAGGAACAAAATCTTTTTCATCCTTTATTTTATTGAAAGGCATAATAAGGATCCCTCCTAAAAATATTAAAAAGCTGAGACTCATTTGCAAGGATAACTTTAAACTACCTAATAGTAAAGACTAAATTTTCTCATCTAGGATAGAAACCTCATTCATTCTAGGAAACTAAATTTTAATTTGAAGCAGAAAATTTTAAAACATTTTTTAGAGGTTGATATAGGTATACATAATTCAAATATAGGATATACTACCCTAAAGCAGTGGTCCCCAACCCCCGGGCCGCGGACCGGTACCGGTCCGTGGATCAAATGGTACCGGGCCGCACAAGGGACATTAAATTATTTCCATTTTATTTACTGTGGTGTATTTCTCGCGGGTTTGTGCGATTTTGTCGGGTATGTGCTAATTTATACCCTTGTAACAGAAGAAATCTGGTAACTATTTTAAATTAGTTTATTGTTTATTAAACATTTCAAGATTATGAATTAAAATTGCAGTCATAAAATTGAAAATAAATGCGCTTTCCTGAAAGAAAGAAGAAAAAAATCGAAACAAATAAATAAATAAATAAAATGAGTTTTTTATTGAACAATAAATAAACGTAACGTCATTTATACATCAAAATTATTATAACATCAATTAATGAATCAAAACAATCAAAAATATAAACAATCAACGTCCTCCCTCAGCGAGCCATGGTAAAATTATCAAACGTTGACCGGTCCGCGGCGATAGTAAGGTTGGGGAGCACTCCCCTAAAGAATGGTTTGAAAATTTCAGAACATTGTGTCATAAAATAATTCTCCCTTAGTTGGTATTTCATATTGAATATTATTTGCATCTATAAATGACTCCTTTTGTCACAGGAATTTAGTTTCAGAATCAAAAAGTATTTTCTGTTTATATTGACTATACATAACGCATATTTTAAAAAATGTTTCTATTTAGATTTTAGAGTTACTGATTAAGGGGGCAAGGGACTTTCAACCTCGAATTTTTGAATTTCTAATTATTAACTATATATTACAGAATGGGAGTAATTAATATTCTTCTTTACTACATTGAAGACCCCTAGAAATCAAAATAAGGAATTTTTGGCAGAATAATGCCTGTTTTTCAATTTTTTTTTCAAAAATGCTAACACTTTTCAAAATCTCCTTGTGCATTCCACGTCATTTCAAAACTTTAAATTTTTAAATATGAGTTTACCATATATATATATAAATAAACATAATTGTGCATCGAATTTTTGTATGAATCTAAAGTCTAAAAATTATATATATATGTATAAATTATATATATATATATATTTAATTCTGACCCTGTTATTTTTTTATTTTTGCTTTATTTCATGGTCTATAAATTTCGAAAATATTTATGGTTTCAAAGAACTATGCACAGTTTTATAACAAACACGTCAATTAACAGTTGTGAGAAATTTGGAAGAAATTAGAAGAAAATGAATGTGCATGGAGAATTTTGAAAAAGTCCATCATTTTTGAAGATTTTATTTGAAAAGTAGGTATTATTCTTTCACAAATCAATTATTTGTGCATTATAAATGACTTCAATGTAGTAAAAAATATAGAGAGAAGTATATAGAGTATAATATTGAATATTTGAAAAAAAGAGATTGAAAGTCCCTTGTCCTCTTAAGTAACGCATGACTTTATCTAGGAATGATCTCATCTGGAATGTCCTTGTCTGGATCTGAAATTCGCGTTTAGTCCCATGGTATTCTCTGATTTGAATAACTGTACCTGCCACAAGAAAATAAGACACCATTATTTAATCACATTGTAAATAACATTACTTGCTCATAATTCCTCAACAGGTTTACCACAATTAGATTTCTTTCTTCTTTGGTGATTAACTCTGTAGAAGTTACCTTTCTTATGACAGACAGTCTACTAAAAAAAGTTCTGTTTAGCAGAAAATAAAAATACTCTGCTCTCATGGTATCATACATATGTAGTTAATATTTATATTGCAATATTGATCACATTTGGAACATAAATATTCATTTACGTCTTTGATATGCGTGCCGTATGGTGACGTTATTTCAAATATTAACCAACTTATCCTAGACAAAATTCTTTAGTCTTATGATAAAAACTATTTTGGTTTGGAATCAGAAAAGGGTACACTTTGGCAGCATTTTAAAAATGTTGCCAAACTAACGCGGAGAGAAATGACGAAGCATTTCACAGTGGTGGCCCTTTTAGTGTCATTCCATTCTGGCAATCTTAGCGTCTAATTTAAATATGACTTTAGATTTTTTTTTTGCGTTTTGACAGTTGTTGCTGTTAGGTTTTACGCAATTCTGTTCGTAATAGTTTTCCGTTTTGATAAAGTATGATTGTAAAAATTAAATTTAAACTTTTTTAATAATTTGGAAATTTTTGGTTTGATGGGCTACGGTCAACTGTTAGCTACACGAGGGCTAATTAGACTGAGACCTGCTGTTTAAAGCCGATTCCAAACGGCTATAAACATCCCTGCCCCTAGACACTCGGCCATGACTAGGGGCATTCGGCAATCACCTGAATTGGTTTTGGAGTGCTACGGCCATTTTTTACTACACGAGGGCTAATTTGACCGGGACCTACAGTTTAAAGCCGATTCCGAACGGCTACAAACATCCATGCCAAGAATGGGACTCGAACCCATAGACTCTGGTACCGAACGCCAGCCATCACCTGGCATAATTTGGAAAATGAAGGGGAGAGGCAGGTTCTTGAGTTGCTTTTGAATGAAGATAGCTTGAAGGTATTAATGCCCTGTGTGCAAAATTTCTAGGGCAAAAATTGATTTGGCGGTCTAGCTTTTAAAGGCATGTATTTTAAGAATGGCGATTTTTTTAAAAATGCCTCTAAGGTGTACTCTAATCACTTGCACCAGGTTTTTTAAATATATTAAGTTTAATATCATGCAATAATTTCGTTTTAAATTTCTGGAGATCCTTATGAACAGTCCTGCAAATCATTTTCTTCAAACTTAAGAATGTACAGAGGGAAAAGCATGTGTATTTAATTTAGTATTTTCCATAAGTGGCTGAAGGAAAGAAATAAGATTTTTTTTTTACATGAGAAGAAAAGATATGTTATGTTAAATAATATATAAAGAGGAGGAAAATCAAGATGTTATTACGAAGCATTCATAAGAGATTTGTTGCCAGATAAAGGAAGAGTTTTGAAAGGAAATGGGTAATCAACGCTAGAAAAGAAAAAAAAATGTGCTTCTCCGTATTGTTTTAGCAAATAAAACATTACTGAATGGGAGTGAAAAATATTGTTATATATGAAATTTTTTTAAACGAATTTGTATTAAATAAAGTTAGATTATTTTTTTAACAATGCTACTATTTATTTTAGCTCCTTAAGAGAAGGTATTTATAAAAAATAAGAGTACAAAGATCGTAAAAAATTTCTGGAATTGAATTTAATATCTCATTCATCCAAAGTCTGTTATTTTTTCACAATTAAATTTGATTAGAGTTATGGATGAGAGATCACTTTTTTCTTTGTTATTGAATACAAAGAAACCTTATTTCAATTACAATCAAACATCTTTTGTTCTACAAACGTTAAGATTCCCTAGCTGTCAATAACAATGGTAAATTAGGAAACCCCCCACTCACATCTAATTGTTAATCTATTTATCGGAATTTGCATTTCAAGAAATTTTGTAAAAAAAAACACTTTATCTGGAAGAGTCTCGAAAATTTTTCATCGAACTGCATGGAGCCGTGTCATAATGGCAAAAAATAATTTTCTACAAGATTTTTCTGCATATTATCTTCAATTCAAAGAGAATAAAAGTGATTAACACAGAGCTAACTCATAAAAGTTTGGATTTTTCGAATTATCACCAACATTGGCCATTCGGTATTTATAATATTTTTTATAGAATGTAAATTTATAAAGGCTTCATTTTCTCCTAAAAATGCCTATTGTTAAATAATATAAATGTAAATTCAAACACTGACAGACTTATCCCATATTATAAATCATGTGTTTTTGTAGAAAATCCTTTTTCATTTGGCTTCAGTTTTGAAACGAATATTTTATTTGCTTTTAAAGGCATGTATTTTGATTATGATATTGTTAGGAGTTAAATGACCCATAAAGGGGTTTATGCTTATTTCCACATAATGTTTTATTAGAAAAATAAACGTGTTTCGTTATGCGTGTATTAGCTTCATAAACATATATAATTTTATATACTTGGTACAAATGAAATATCATTTTTTTAAAAATGAAACCATCTTATATTTCTCCATATTTTGGGAAAATTATATCAGAATTATCCTATTGCCATGGCATTGAAGGTATCCAAAAAAGGTAGCTTAAAAGATAATAATCTACGATCTTATCTATAAATTCTTCATAGATTAAAAAAAATATTATTGACTATGATGTTATTGTGTCCATAATTTTACGTTGAAGGCTAAGGTTGATACCCTTAAATCTCTTACGAATATTTGTTTACTCAATGTTTGGAGACGAACCCATGTATATTTTGAGGTTATCAACGAGTTAACCTTTTAGTTTTCATATTTCCTGAAGAATAGAAGAAGAGCAGAATTTCCGTTTCAAAGTTTTCCGTTACTAAAATTGAGTGTGGCAAATGACTCTACGCATAACCCAAGTTATCGCACTTGACCTTTACATTAGAAACAAGCTACACTAAGCATTTCCATAAAAGAAGTTAATGTTTAATACACTGGTTTTGATAGAGAATTTTGGTTATTAGCTTTATTCAATTCTTAGTGTATGTGCAGAAAAGCAATATTTGCCTATTAAAGGGGTAAATGATCTCGTGCTAAAACTTCGCAGTATAATGGTGTGGTTTTTTTAAATAGTCAGAACAGAAATTTTCCTTTCCAAACTGTGTATGGCAGAAAATAGTTGAAAATCTTCTTCAATTATTCATTATGTCTTTCATTATTCAAAGGAAGGTAAGCATTCTCTTCTGTCCCGGTATTTAAATCTTTTTCAGGTACAACTTTTCAAAAAAATTGGTGATATAGAACAACTGTTTGAATCTTGTGTTTTAAAATACCACTTTAAGAAAAGACTCTTAAAATTGCTACTCATTCGCAATGCTTTAAAGGGATCTTTCTTCAAATTAAAAATAAAATGAGCTACATCACAAACTGGTTTGTATTTTAAGACATGTAAACATTAAATAAAACACAAAGCCTCAGGCATCCCTTAAATAAAAATGTACCAGACAGTAAATAAAAATTTGTTTAGGGCTTTATATAGATTCAATGACTTTTGTATACGAATAAATATGAAATAAAATTTCGTATACATCGAAAATATTTTAACCTGCTTCTGGAATTCCTCACACAAAAAACAAAATCAGATTAGAAAGAAATTTTCATAACGCAAAATCTCATTTCTAAATATAAAACATACACGAAAATGATTTCATATATATATTTTGCTTTTTAGAGAACAAATATTGGACTTGGACAGCGACACACACAGGCAGAAAAAAAACAAAAACTATTTGATGAAAGAAATAGTCATATGTTGTCTGGGTTTCGCGACGTGAGATGCCTGATCTGAATTTTGATACAGCTTATCCGGCGCATAGAAAAATGAGCTGAATATGAAGTATGTGTACAATTCCTTCTTTATCACTTGTGGAGTTTGGGATATAAGAATTGATAACATTAATGAAATATGTGATGTTTTACAAAGCTTCGTGACAAATAGGTGATTTTTTTCCTTCATTTTTATGTGCCATTTTTATTTATTGCAGTTGTGTGTTTAACATTCTTTACTTTTGGTGGGGACATTGTTTACTCATGACGCATATCTGCTCTTTAAAATAGAGGATATTAAATTTACCTTAATACCATAATACTAATACGTGTGTTGTTTTATAACTAGCTCTATTTCTTTTGCATTTTATTTCATATCCAAGTAAATAAAGATAGACTAAAGAATGTTTTTATAAATACCCAAATCAGCACCAGTACCTGCAGCCAGTCAATATCATTCTATCATCTCACCTGCTGCAAGTCAACCTCATTCTATATATTCTTCTTCTGCTAGTTAACGTCATGCTATCTCTAATCTCAGCGTATATCCTTATTTGTTTTATATTCTCTTAATTTTCATTCTGTATGCTTTTCTTGTCTCTTATTGGGTGCAGGCATTCAGCCAAGGATTTTATTTAATCTCTTGTCATCGGCTCAACTCGTTGGTTGGGGCGTCATCATATATTTCTTGCACGTTCACTGTCTCACCCTTTTTTCCCACGAATTCCCTCACTTGGAGGGGGGGGGGGGGTTCATTAAAAACTGGGTTAGGCTCTTAAATCTGAGGGAGACCCATCATTCGCCTCTTTTATGAAATCTCTCTATCTCTACAGCTGGTCTTTCACCTCTTAAATCTCCTTTCTTCTCTTTCACTTGTCAACAAACTCTATAGACTTTTCCTTTTATTGCCTATCTACAACCAACACTCCCTTTTTTTCTTTCACCAGCACGGAATGTAACGATCCACTGTGACAAAGGTGCGGCTCTTGCTTTGACTGACACCACAAGGGTCGGAGTCTGACACGGCCAAAGGACCAGTCCCGTAATTTTTAACCGAGTCAAGTGACGAGACCAAAACTCTTGACCTCGCACCTCCATAGGTAATTTTGAGAACTTGGAGGATATTGCATCCCCGATAGATTTTACGTGCACCATCCGCCTTTAGTGTATACGTCAATGGATTTTGTCAGCGATGAACATGGAACCAGTGACTTTCAAATCACTAGCCTGCTGACCTTGCCAAGTGGGCCACTGCACTCCACTGTGTCAGTGTAATATCCTGTGATATAGTGCAGTCCTGTTCAAGATGTAAATTGATTGATCCATTTTAAAATTCTTTTAATATTGGTCTGTAAAAGAATGAATTTGTTTGTATACAGATGTAAATTTATTTAAGAATAAATGTACTGAATCAAGAGTGAATTTATTACTTCAATAGTGATAGTGAATGCATATTAATCCTTTAACTTTTATATCCGCTTGAATAAGCACACATGACGCAATCAATGGCAAGGACAATGAAAATGCACTACCTTAAAATATGCCCGATTTTGTATATCATTGTTAGAATCTCTCATTATCAAATCCAACTCATTTTAAAACGATAATGGCACAAACATGAAAATCTTTCAATTAGGGTCATGGTTTCTTGGACAGTTAATTGTTTTCTTTATATAATCTTCTCCGTTTGAAAAATTTGGTTAACCCATTAACCGCCAAAACTATAAGGGGTGAATTTTTTTTTATACAAATAATATTGGCTATTCATTTGAACATATACAACATTAATTTATGGGGAAAATAACAAAACTGGTCTTAACTTTCGAAAAATCGAGTGTTGCGTTCGCGCAACGTCAGCGGAATAAGAGTATTGACATTAAGTGAGTTCAACTGAACTATACATGGTTTTCTTTGATTTGAACACTGGGAATTTTTTTAAACTTTGTTACACTTTAGAAAGATAATGATCACTTTACATGTAATTTATTTATTACAAAGATTTAACTTATTTTTCCTTTACAAAATTACTGATTATATCCAGAAAACAGTTTCTATCACGAAAAGCTTCACTACAATCACGATGTAGAGTAACGTGACAAACTTTGCATGGATAAATTGTCTGGCTATAGCATTGCTTACTACGCAGTCTTCTGCTGTATTCGGACTTAACAATAAAATGTCCACGTTCTACACGTAATGGCTTTTGCATGCTGAATGTCTTTATCAAGAGATCAGTAAATTTCTTCCTGAGGTAAAGAATAATATCCCGTCGGCAACAATATTCCAATGAACCGTCTCATGTAGGCTTCAGATGCTAAAAAATGGGGGTGATTCTTTTGTTGGGCACATGAGTTTGTCTATTCGACGAGAAGGGAATAAACCTCTGAGCCAAAGAGAAGATCAAAAATCTCTTCACTAGTTTTATCTTGTATTATACTTTTCATAGTTCCGATTTGATCTTTTTCTTCATTTTTCGGCTGAGACATATTCAATGGTCCCTTCTTTATCTATTTCAAATCTTCAGTTTCTGTTTTTTTAATTTTTTTCGAAAAACTTGTGCTGCTTTTAGGAGGCAAAATCTTCTTTTTTACTCACACTTCAATTTCGACAGCAGTATCGCATGGTAAATCATCATTGTCACTATTCAAAATATTAACATTTCCTTCTTCTTCATCACTAGCCTCTGCTGTCTCTGGTAGAATAACAACAATATCAGTTTAATTCTCGTCATCATTATCTGAATCTTCGTCGAAAATTCTTTGAAGAACTTCTTTAAACGTAAAGTATCTAGCTTTAGGCATTTCTATAACCACAGAACGGAGGAAAGTTCTACGGAGTCGAACGACACATGTGAATACCCTTTTCCCGCTGACGTTGCGCCAACGCAACACCTGTTTTTTCTTCCTTCCCCACCCAAACAAAATCAACCGATTGATTGAATGTTCTGATAAACTTTGACCTTAGCTAAAAATAAATCACCCCTAAATCTCACGTTTGTCTCCTTATATTTCTTCTGTGAAAAAGACCAGGAGAAAGTTCTCGTTCAAAAATGCTTAACTATCTGTCTAAGTTTGGAACTCGTTAATTAATTAAAAGAACAGTTGAAGGCAAATATTTTTCAATTCGATTATTAACCCTATTCAAAAACTACTGTTAACATAAAATTCATTTGATAGCTAAATTTTTATACGCATTTATTTTGACCGTTGCGTCAACGCAACACCAGCGGTTAATGGGTTAAAGAAATCATTTAAATTTATGTCAGAAACCAAAACTTAGCTATCATTTTATCCAAGCGGAACAACTGTGTAGATATAATATCCTGTGATATATTTCAATACTATTCAAGAAGTAAATTGATTGATCCATTTTAAAATTATTTGAATATTGGTCTATAAAAGAATGAATTTATTTATATGCAGATGGAAATTTATTTAAGAATAAATATACTGAATCAAGAGTGAATTTATTACTTCAATAGTGATAGTGAATGCATATTAATCCTTTAACTTTTATATCCACTTGGATAAGCACACATGGCGCAATCAATGGCAAGGAGAATGAAAATACACTACCTTAAAATATGCCCGATTTTGTATATCATTGTTAGAATCTCTCATTATCAAATCCGACTGATTTTAAAACGATAATGGAACAAATATGAAAATCTTTCAATTAGGGCGATGGTTTCTTGGGCAGTTAATTGTTTTTTTATATAATCTTCTCCGTTTGAAAAATTTGGTTAAAGAAATCATTTAAATTTATGTCAGACACCAAAACTTAGCTATCATTTCATCCAAGCGGAACAACTGTGTAGATATAATATCCTGTGATATATTTCAATACTATTCAAGAAGTAAATTGATTGATCCATTTTAAAATTATTTGAATATTGGTCTATAAAAGAATGAATTTGCTTATATAGAGATGGAAGTATATTTAAGAATAAATATACTGAATCAAGAGTGAATTTATTACTTCAATAGTGATAATGCATGCATATTAATCATTTAACTTTTATGTCCTCTTGGATAAGCACATATGACGCAATCAAGGGCAAGGACAATGAAAATGCACTACCCTAATATATGCCCGAAATTGTATATCATTGTTAGAATCTCTCATTATCAAATCCGACTGATTATAAAACGATAATGTCACAACTATGAAAATATTTAAATTAGGGCCATGGTTTCTTGGACAGTTAATTGTTTTCTTTATATAATCTTGTCCGTTTGAAATATTTGGTTAGAGAAAATCATCTAAATTTATGTCAGACACCAAAACTTAGCTATTTTTATCCAAGGGGAACAATTGTGCAAATATAATATCCTGTGATATATTGCAGTCCTATTCAAGAAGTAAATTGATTGATCCATTTTAAAATTATTTGAATATTGGTCTGTAAAAGAATGAATGTGTTTGTATAAAGATGGTTTAAGTGTAAATATACTGCATCAAAAATGAATTTATTGCTTTAATAGTCATAGTGAATCTATATTGATCGTTTAACGTTTATATCCACTTGAATATGCATACATGACGCAGCCAATGGCAAGGATAATGAAAATGTACTACCCTTAAATATGAACTTGATTGTCTATCATTGATGGAAACTCTCATTATCAAATCTGACTGATTTTAAAACAATAATAGCATCAATATGAAATTATTTCAATTAGGTCCTTGGTTCTAGATACTCCGTAAGGAAAATACATGCGTTTAATTCCTTTCTATTTCTTTTGTGAATGTAAAATTTTTTCTGGTATTGTCACTGAGAGTGTATAAAACTAAATATATGTATCACATTCATCAATTCATCCATTACCTTACAATTTAAAAAAATGTATCTGCTTATAAGTATTACCACTTTATATAAAAAGCAGCACACAGAAAATTGAATAAATATAGATATAATCATTTGAAATTTATTACCAATTTACTAAGAAAAATAACATTAGTGTGTGATTAGATGTTGATTACATATAAATGCTTAATCAGATATCATCGAACTTCATATTTGTTTGCAACCCTTAACGAGCCTCTTAAAGAATGGGATTCTTTACAATTACAATGCTATAATGCCCTTTTTGTCATCATATTCTTGTTAGTTGATATGAACAAATAACGGCCTTTAATTCCCTATTTCATTAAAATTTCTATAGTTACTATTACCATAAAAAGCGATTTATAACTACATTAACGATTATATGCTGGTTTTACTTTATAAGAGTAATCCAATTAACCTTTTTATAATTAGCTTATGTACATTTTCCTTTTAAAATATTAAAATTGTTTTTAATTTATTCAATGTATACAACAATGTTAATTATGTACTATAATAGAAAGAAAATATTTCAGCTTTTCAGTAATAATCAAACATCTTGGGCTGCACTTTTAATTAAAAAAGGCTTATTGTCAGATTAATTTTTAAAATTTAAGTAGATTACGTCTTAGCGATTGAGCTAAAAAACTTCCAAAATCCACACTAGAAATTCCAAGGTAGTCTTATTTTAAAATAATTAATAACTGTTTGCATTATGAGATTTTTTAATTCATTGTAATTTTTAATCCTGGTAGAAAATACTGAAACGCAAAGATGGCAAAAAAATCAGAGAATATTAAGTAATAAAATCATTTTCAAATCATTATCGTTATTATTTCTCGTTCAAAGTTAATGAAAAGCTTTAGTCAACTGGTGTTTAACTTATTCTATTAACTAGGATTTTTATTCTAAAAACTAATCATCAAGGATGTCATACGGTACGTCTCTTTGTTATAATTTTTAAATAAAATTATAAGCTTATTTCTGAATGAAAATGTTTATAGAGATGTGGAATTCTTAATGAGGATCATATGACTTTCCGGAGAAATATTCAATAAGTCTCATCGACATAATAAATAAATTTATATATATATATATATATATATATATATATATATATATATATATATATATATATATATATATATATATATATATATATATATATATATATATATATATATATATATATATATATATATATATATATATACATATATATAAATTTATTTAGGTTCGTTACGTGTAGTACTAATTGTTATAACACTATGTTTAGTAAAAAGTTTTTTAGCTATTTAAAAAAGCAATTTAATGAAAATCAGGTTTACCGAAAACAGCTTTATTATAAATAATAATCAGGATGTTCTACAATTTTTAAAGAGCAGGAATATAGATATCATACACGAGTTTGATTTTGAAAACCTTTTTACTAGTATTCCCCATGATAACTTAATGAATATCTACTCAGAAATATATGATTCCTATCTTGATAGTACTATAATCATAAAAAATGACTGGATTGATCTATGTAAATTTTATATTTTTGAAAACTACCTCTTTAATGGCATGGGTTTCTTTAAACAGATAAAGGGTATCCCAATGGGTAATAGCTTTTCTAGCGTCTTTGCAAACATTTTCTTACATTCTTACGAAAATAAATTTCTTAACTCAAATAATGTTACCGGATTTAGGTATATTGAAGACATTATAATTTTTAACTGTAACGATTTGGAATTTCTTAATCAAATCTTCCCAAAGGAACTAACTCTAAACAAGACTAATGAAAATAATCATTTTGCAACTTATCTGGATATAAAAATTCAAATTCAAAATAGCGAATTAAAAATTGGGATATATGATAAAAGATTAGATTTTAACTTTGAGGTTATCACGTTTGCTAATTTTCATAGAAGCTTGAACTATAAAATTTATTATAATATATTTCACTCACAACTAAACATAATAAAATGCATTTGTAATAACGCTGAAGATTTTTGGTCGCATGTGGCATTTTCGAGGAAAACCTACGTAAGAACAATTTTCCTCATAATTTCGGCAATTTAAAAGTTTAAAAAAAAATGGCATTTAGACTCGAGTATATTTTAAAGACGTTTAGGATAGGGTTTCTGTTTCATATTTTTAAAAATTTTATTCGGATGTGGCGCTGTTGTATTTGCTACAGTGACGTAATTACTAGGGTAAAAATTGGATGCTGTTTCACCATAACCGTCACTCACTGTTTTTAGCGTATGAGTGCATCTTTGCTTTAGTCTTTGCATTAGGATTGTACGTGTACTTGCATATATGGTGCGTTGAGCCCTTAGTGCAAGTTGTCCCTGTCTTTTCATTTTCTATTAACTGTCTGTTTCTATGGGGATCTCGGGGCCTTGAGATGTCTTTTGTTTATACCTGCATCCTATTCAGAAAATTCCCCTTGAGGTAACTGATTTGGTTAGCCTCCCTGATGACGAGACCAATCGGTTACCTCGATTTCTGGTTGAGTTCCGGCAAGACTACAGTATCTTGCCTTTGGTGCGTGGAGTCCTAAGTGCTTTTTTTCTGTTTGTTTTTGGTCTACTTTATTCCTATAATTATCTAGCCGGCTCATTTATTTATTTTTAGTTATATTTGTCCTTTTTCAATATGTGGATTTGCTGCAACTGCGCAATCTTTTATTGAAAAGTTATAAGTTTTCAACGCTACGGTAGGTTTTAAGTTAATTTGCTTGGCAGTCTATACCTGTTTTTTAAATTTTTTATGTTAAATTGTTTATTTTATTACAATTTATAAATTTATTTATTTATATATACTTACAGTAGAAGGACAAAAAAGTCGTTGTAAATTACTGGGTATTACAAATTTCAATTTAAAAAGGAATATGTGATATAAATTTTATTTAATGCATTGTTCAATATCACTGAATTTTTTAGATGAATCTTATGTTCTAAAGAAATTTGAGCTTATCTCTAACATACCTATCCCCATAAATGTTCTGAAACATTATGCTGTTGTTACATGTGCACAAACATATATAAAATTTTCTTTGTGAGAAGATAAGAAGTATTAAAAGCATAATTAGAATTACGTCTTCTATTGCTCTGCTCTTGCAAATTGATTTAGAGTATTCTTAATCTTAATTTCATCGTAGATAAAACCTAAATCTTTTGGCATTAAGCCTGATTTCTAGTTTCCAATGCACCAGACAGAGACTAAAGCCATACGGGGTGGAATCACTGCCAGTGAATATGATGGCACCACGATTTAAGTCGAGCCCCCCTCAGGAGCAGTATCTGGGGGAGGGGGATTCGTACGCTCCCCCCTCTAACAATCCTCATACATATACCCGGTGTAGACAGGAGAGCATTTAGTGGCACTGTCGAGATTTGAACCAAGTACGCTTAGTACAAAACTCCGAAGCCTTCAGCACTAAGTTGCTCCGGATGCATTATGCCTGATTTATATGTAATCATACCTCTTACGTACTAACTCAGAACCATAACGCTCGACAATGCACGATTCATAATACACATTGGACATAATGCTTGACAAAATTTCGGGATTCAGATTTAACTCTTCTTTAGCTATTTAATCTTTTATCTAGGCCTATGTGGTAATTTTGTAAATGTTACATGGATTCAAACTCAAAAAAATATGAAATGGAGCATATATGATTTTTTTTAAATTATTCATCTGTGTAATTATCATTGAAGTCGACGCATAAAACATAGACGAAGTATTTCATTTGTAACAGCAGATATGGATTGCCCAGTGCTTTTCATCAAAAATATTATAACATGAAAATGCATTAAAGTCAACAGGTACATTATGCTTTTTATGCAGGTGTGTTAAAATAAAACTTCTTTTCCTTTTCCGCTTTTATTCGAAAACATTCTTATCCATAAACTATTAAATATCTCTTAGCAGATTTAGAGCGTATCATTATATAAGAAATTCAGGGTAGTAGTTCGCAATTCATAATTATCTGAATATTTCAGCAGCAAACACTATCAGAAGATGTATAAAGTATTGGATTATTGATATTTACTTAAGAAACTTTAACGCTGTTCATGCATATTTTCGACAGTTTAAAAATTGGAAAAAAAGTTTTTATGGAAGGTATGCTGATGTTGTAATTGCAGTATACAAATATCGTTTATCTTTAAAAATTGTACAAGGAACGTTATTTCTTGTGTCACAAATGTGGAAATAATAATGAGGACATAACATATAAATGTTATGATTAGAGATAAAAGAATACGATTTGAATCATTAGAGTTTCATTCAAGATGATTTTTTTTGGATCGATTCTTCGAAGTTGCAAGCATCTAATAAAGGTGAAGCTATCTAGAGCTTTTTGTAAGTAATTAGTAAAACATGGTATTGTGATACACAAATGCCTAACTTAAATTGTTAGAAATCCTAACCTAATTTAAATTGCAATAAATGTTTTGTTAAGTATATAAAAATTTACTCCCGAGGCTAATATAATTGTATTCTGGAAATTTAATAGCAGAATTTTATTGTGTGCTAGCTATATACCCCTATTTTGCTACGGAATACATTAGAACCATCGATTATGTAATTTGGGTAATGTAACTTAAATTAACTGTAACAGTAAAGTATTGTAATTCCTCAGAGGAGTTCACCATGTAATTAAAAGGCTATTATCAAACATTAAATATGTGCTTTAGCTTTTTTTTCAGTTTAGGGATTTAAGCCCCTCTTTTTACCCCCTGAAAGGATGAATCTTTAAAAAACTTTCTTAGTGAGTATATAGTACCCTAGAGGAAGGAATCTCAAAGCAAAATTTCTGTTTCCTAGGCCTCATGGTTCCTGAGAAACAGTGATTAGTCTGCATTCTTTCTTTTGGGATGGGGGTTACACCCCTTAAATTAAAATTTTTTTTGAAGATTTCATACTGAACACCTAGGATTTAAGATAAACCCCCAAGCAAAATTTCAGCTTCCTAGGACTTATGGTTCCCGAGTGTTGGGAAAGAACAACGAAATCAGATTTTGCTCTGAACTTTGACACACCGGGTAGCGCTACTGCGCTACGATAAATGAACCAAAACCTTTTCCCTAAGAGACGGTTAGCGAGTGCTTGTACGCGGCTAACGTGTCGCCTGCATTCAAAGAATGCTTCTTTTTTATTTATTCAATTGTCAATAATGTTACCTTTTGTTTAATAAAGTTTTTTTATTCTTACGTCCACAAGATTAGGTATGTTTCGTTCCCGTGAATCCAGTATCACAAGAGATCCCTCAACTTATGACAACAAACCAAAGATATGAGAATTTTTTAATATTCTTCATCTACGAATTTTTATGCCTTCGGATAAAGTCCAACACCAAGAAACAATGATCAGTCAGTGAGTGTTCCTTTTCTTTTTTTGGGGGGGAAGGGAGGTTTACATACCTTAAAGTTTTAATTTTTTATAAACATTTCTTAGTGAGCGCATAGAGTTTAAGATAAAATATCATGCAAAATTTCAGCTTCTTTGGACTTATGGTTTCCGAGAAACAGTGATCAGTCAGTGAGTCTTTTCTTTGGGGGGGGGGGCAATACACCCCTTAAATTTTTAATTTTTTATGAAGATTTCATATTGAGCACCTAGGATTTAAGATAAACCACCAAGCAAAATTTCAGCTTCCTAGGACTTATGGTTCCCTAGAATATGTGAAAAATAAATTGATAGATGAATATTCCAGACGCGTTGAAATGAGACAAGCTAACCAAAAATTCGATTCACTCGCAATGATGTTGTAGTGTTAGGTTTTTGTAGATTAACATTGCAGTTACTGTAGATACATACTGATTACTGTGGATACATACTGATAAAATGGCGCTCATATTAGCTAAAGTTAACTCAAGTAGATATCTGAAAGATAAAGATAAAGGGTGACAGACAAGATTTATAGATGCATCTGGATTTATTATTTTAACGAAGAAAAGATTGTAAAGGACTTATTGTCCGTCTTGTTTATCAAGTACATTGAGGCACAAAGAAGCCTAACGGCTCATCATGATGATGTCGGGCGGACGGGGCTGGAGGGACGTATCTTGGCGATGAGCTACCGGAGGCTTGCTTCTCGGAACCACGTCTAAGGGAGACATCCTTCTCGTGTGGGAACAAGTGGCTGTCTGTTGTCGTAAATTTCCTCTCCTCAGAGCTCCGCTTCACCACGTGACGGCTGATGTGAATACCATATGCAGGAGATCTCGCCAACTTGTAACGCCAATCCGCACCATGCGCGCTGTAGACAAAGGTTTTTATTATGTGTACTGCGAGGGGAAGGTGATAAGTCGCAGAAAGTTTTAGATGCAACCCCTTTAGGGATTAGCGCAGGAATTCCACTGATAAGCCCAGCGGATTGAAATCGTAGAAGAAAATGTGCTTTTTTGGTGGTTTTTAGATCGTCTGGGGGAAAACCACATATTACGGCAGCTCGACCCCTTAAATATTAAGCGTTATAAGTGGAATTAATAGAAAGCATTATAAGTGATTATAAAGCGTTACGACAGATGGGGTTGTTGTTGACTTATTCCCCTTGATCCAGTCGCAGGCTAGACCAAGTCCATGAGCTCAAAAGACTTCAGATATCATAAACTAAAAGAGGACTGGAATAAAGGTCAATTTTGTCCAGAGCAGCACAGTGCAAAATGTGATCGGGAGAAGCCTGAGGAGAGTTACACTTAGTGCACGTTAGATAGGTCTTCTGCCCAAGTTCAAAAGAGAGACACCTGATGTGTCCACTTATGATCCTACATATGATGGACTGTATTGCTCTATCAGCCCTGATGGTAAGAACACCACCAGGGGCCTGTCTATTAAACCAGGTGTGGGTCGGAGGGATATTCCATAGTCGCTGGTTTGAGGTTCTGATCTTGGAGCAAATCTCAGAGAAGGTCAAAAACCGATTTGAAATTGTGCCATCAGAAGCGCCTTTCTTGGCCAAAAGATCAGCATTTTCATTGCCAAAGAAGCCAATGTGAGAGGGTATCCATTGAATGAAGATTTTACGCCGATAATAAAGTTGTTTAATTGTATTAAGTATAGATACAGATGTCTTGTCGCCAACCTTATTCCAGTTACGTAAGTGCTGGATGGCACTACGGCTATCCGATAAGATCCAGATATTAGCGGATGATGTTATAGACCCAATAGCGTTGAGTGCCTCCTCAGTGGCAATTAGCTCAGATCTAAATGCAGAGCAGAAATCTGGATTCTTGATCTTAAGTCTACTTGAAAAGTCAGGGGCCTTAATTCCGCTACCACAAGAGCCGCGATCGTCTTTGCTTTTAGTATAAATCAGAATATCTGTGGCTGGGATTTGGTTAATGATTTCAAGAGCAAGGTAATCAGGCAAGTCTTGCTTTTTGTTAGTATGAATTACAAGATCAGGCTGGAAATGCACTCAAGGAAAGCTCTCCAAGGGGTTAAAGATTGTTCTCAAGGAGTGTCTCTCAACATCCTGATTTAATAATTCCATCAAGTGAATACGAGAAAAAGGGCTGTCTCTTTTTAATCTTTGTCTGTTTGTCCAATAACCGAGATAATTTTCTGTGCGGTTATATGACTCCATCATGAGCAATGATGGTGTAGTGACAAAGCGAAATAAAAATTCTGCACATTTTGCAACCGGAAAGGCCACGATCGTGAACAATATTTTTATCTCAAACGCAATAAAGGAACCGGAAATCGAGTGCATCAAAACCACAATATTCTAAAAGGAAATGGACGAATATCTTCGTCCGCCATCTGGCACGTCAAAAAATAATCATAAATTATTTAAAGCTGAATTGCAGCTATCTTCGGATGTCAGTGGGAAACAAAATATAAAAAATCAATTGGAGGAGAAAGGTTTGAAGCAAGAGGGGATAAATTTCGCAGACCACTTTGTGCTAACAGCAAGTGGGAAAAATGAATGCAAATATCCCGTAACCTTTTGACAGTGGTTCTTCGTGCCATATGTTTTATGACAAGACTTTTTTCTCTCAGTTAAATGAAAAACACAAACAAGCTGTAACTATTGCAGATGGAACAAAACTTAATTCACAAGGGATCGGGGAAATATTTTTTCAGTGCGAATCTTTAGAAGGAATTATGAAAAAAACAAAACTTGTAAATGTTTTATATGTTTCTGCGTTGGATTCTAATTTACTTTCAGTGCTGGTAGTAGCCAATAAAGTGTACGTAGTAACTTTTGAGGATGATGTGTGCACCGTTAAAAAGGGTGATGAAATAATAATTGACGCGAGAATAGATAGGGGTTTATATAGAATAAATATAAAACCCGTAGAAGAAAAGCTGTTTTCTGTCTCCGAAACACCTATGTTATGCACAAATAATAACTGTATCTTAAAATGGCGCAAAAGATTAGGCCCCAGAAATTTCGACACTGTTAGGAAAATTGTAAGGGAAGATTTACCATGGGGAATAACCATTAATAATTGCTCTCACAGTTTAGAATGCCTAACGTGCATTAAAGCCAAACTGAGCAAAAAACCGTACCCAAAATATCCGTCACATCGATCTGAGCAAGTCTTGGATTTAATGCACACAGACGTGTGTGGTCCTATGGAGGTTGATAGTTTAGGGGGAATGAGATACTTTGTAACTTTCATCGACGATTTTTCGAGATACACTCAAATATACTTTATGTTATCGAAAAATGAAGTATTTGATAAACTCAAAGAGTATGTTGCGTCAATCACAAATAAATTTAGATTGAAGATTAAGGCTGTTAAATCCGATAACGGAAAAGAATAGTGCAATGAAGCTGTTGATCTTCACCTAAATGAACTTGGAATTGCTGCACAAACCACAGTTCCCTATTCTCCGGCACAAAGCGGTGTCGCGGCACGAAAAAGCCGCTCCATAGTCGAGATGACGCGCGCCCTATTGATCGATGTAAACATGCCGAAAACCTTTTGGGCAGAAGCAGCAGCCACTGCGGTATATTTACAAAAGAGACTACCAACGAAGTCTACTTAAAAACGCCTTATGAGATCTGGAACGGTCGAAAACCGAATTTAAGCCATTTAAAAATATTTGGTTCAAAGCATACTTTCATATCCATAAACAAAAGAGAAGAAAGTTTGATGAATTATACGTTGTCAGTTAATTAATGTCAGTTTGATGAATTATACGTTTGAAGAAGTATACGTTGGATACGCCTTAGAAGTACTGGGTATAGAATCTATACGGGAGGACGTAGAATAGTCGTCAGCAGAACCATGAAGTTCGTAGAAAATTCTAACCCATCCCATTCGAACAATGAAAATTCCAATGGACACTACGATTTAGTTCAATTTAATCTTCCACAACCTGAACATGATGACAATAGTGATATTCCTGAAGAAGGAAGCGAAGATGAAAATAGAGATTCAGAAATGCTCATACAATCAACAACAAGTTCCGAAAGGAAAAACAAAGGAATTCCATCTGAAAGGTATGGTTATAAAATAAAAAATGAATCTCATGCGTTTATAACTGAGAAACAAAGATCCACAGTCCTATAATGAGGTTTTATGTTTGCCACAAGAAGAAAAACAAGAATGGTTCAAAGCCATGCAAAATGAATTTGACTGCCTAAAGAGAAATAATACGAGATAACAGAGTTACCTAAAGGAAAGCACGTAGTTGGAAATAAGTGGGTATTCAAGAGAAAAAGAGGTGATGTCAAAATTAAATACAAAGCTAGACTAGTTGCTAAAGGTTTCACACAAAAATATGGAACCGATTGGGACGAGACTTTTTCTCCAGTAGTAAAACGCACCACTATAAGAAGTTTTCTTACATGGGCAGCTTATAATAAAGCAAAGGTACATCAAATAGATATAAAATCGATACCAACTATCGATACCAAGTATCATCACATACGAGACTTGTACAAAAGAAACATCATTGATTTATTTTACCTTCCTACTGAAAAAAATGACTGCAGACATTTTAACGAAACCACTCCCGAAACCAAAGTTTCAACTTTGCAGAGATCATGTGCAATTGGTGCAAGTTTCTATCGCAAAAGGGGAAAATATGTTGGGAAAGAACAAGGAAATCAGATTTTTCTCTGAAACTGGACACACCGGGTAGCGTTACTGCGCTACGATAAATGAACCAAAACTTTTTCCCTAAGAGACGGTTAGCGAGTGCTTGTACGCGGCTAACGTGTCGACTGCATTCAAAGAATGCTTCTTTTTTATTTACTCAATTGTCAGTGTCACATTAATAAACCAGCAGTCATTAATAAGTTGTGGCAAGGACTTTAACAATTTGAAGATGGAGTTATACCCAGGTATTAATATGGCTACCTATGGCCATAGCTTGTTATTCTAAAAAAAAAAAGAAATTAGAAAGGGTGACAGAAACTAGTCAAAGTTGTTTGATGAACATCAGGTTTTTTATTTATTTATTTACACTATTGAAAAAAGGAAGGTAGCTTAAGGCCATGACAAAAAAATGATGAAGGCATCTAGGCAGCGTCCGGAGTGCGACGATGTCTCGGCACGTAGATCCTGGTAACTGGAATGGGAGTGCCGATAATACGTTCCTTTTCCATCATCATATCTACGTTCGATCAGGCTGGTGACGAAAGTCGCTCTGTGTTCGCAATCAAAAGTCTATCTCCAGTCGTGGCTTTGTCCCGTGATGTTGATGAACAAAACATCTAGATATTGGCGACTTGCGCTCGCCAACTAGTTCCGCCAAAGCCGTTGTAACAAAGGTTAGGACATTTTGTGAGCATTTTGTGTGTCGTGGGGGGAAGGCGAAAATTATGTAAAATGGAACAGCGCAGGAAATGTCTCATCTGCAACCCTTTTCTGGAATTCGCATCAGAGTGGTATTGGGTGTTATGCAGGGACAAAAATTGAGTTTTCTGTGAATCTTTTTCAGACAGACAGGGGAACTATCTAAATTTAGATAATGAACCCAAGCAAGGGCGAACATCCCATTATGGCGTTTTTATCAAGGTGACAATAATATATTTTATAGAAATATTATAAAAGCGTAAAAGCGTTACGACAGTCAGTAATGTTACCTTTTGTTTAATAAAGTTTTTTTATTCTTACGTCCACAAGAGTAGTTTTCTTTCGTTCCCGTGAATCCAGTATAACAACAGATCCCTCAGCCTATGAGCATTTTCCCTCAGCAGTATGAGCATTTTTTAATATTCTTCATCTACGAATTTTCCCGCCTTCGGACAAAGTCCAACAGGAAGAAACAATGATCAGTCATTGAGTGTTCTTTTTCCTTTTTTTGGGGGGGGGGGAGGGAGGGTTACATACCTTATAGTTTTAATTTTTTATAAACATTTCTTACTGAGCACCTAGGGTTTAAGATAAAATATCATGCAAAATTTCAGCTTCTTAGGACTTATGGATTCCGAGAAACAGTGATCAGTCAGTGGGTGTTCCTCTTTTTCTTTGGGGGGGGGGGCATTGTACCCCTTAAAGTTTTAATTTTTTATGAAGATTTCATAGTGAGCACCTAGGATTTAAGATAAACCACCAAGCAAAATTTCAGCTTCCTAGGACTTATGATTCCCGCGAAACAGTGATCAGCAAGTGACTGTTCCTTTTCTTTTTTATGGGGGGGGGAGGGTTACATCCCTTATAGTTTTAATTTTTTATGAAGATTTCATAGTGAGCACCTAGGATTTAAGATAAACCACCAAGCAAAATTCCAGCTTCCTAAGACTTATGGTTCCCGCGAAACAGTGATCAGCCAGTGACTGTTCCTTTTCTTTTTTTATTGGTGGGGGTTACACTCCTTAAATTTTTAATTTTTTATAAAGATTTCATAGTGAGCACCTAGGATTTAAGATAAACCACCAAGCAAATTTTCAGCTTCCTAAGACTTATGGTTTCCACGAAACAGTGATCAGTCAGTGAATGTTCCTTTTTTTTTGGGGGGGGGTTACACCCCTTAAAATTTTAATTTTTTATAAAGATTTCATAGTGAGCACCTAGGGTTTAAGATGAACCACGATGCAGAATTTCAGCTTCCTAGGATTTATTGTTCCAGAGAAGCCGTGATCAGTCAGTGAGTGTTCCCATTTTTTTTTTTGGGGGGGGGGGGTTGCATCGCTTAAAGTTTTAATTTTTTATAAAGATTTCTTAGTGAGCACCTAGGGTTTAAGATGAACCACAATGCAGAATTTCAGCTTCCTAGGACTTAGTGTTCCAGAGAATCCGTGATCAGTCAGTGATTGTTCCTTGTTTTGAGAGGGGAGGGGAGTTTACAACTCCTTAGAATTTTAATTTTTTATAAAAAAATTCTTAATGAGCACCTAGGGTTTAAGATAAACTGTCATGCAAAATTTCAGCTTCCTAGGTCTTATGGTTTCAGAGAAAAAGTTATCAATATGTGAGTGAGTGGAAGAGAGTGTGAGTGGTATTCGGCTTTTATGTATAGAGAAAATAGTGTTTATTTCTCAAGCATTTGGATATTACAGATCATGGCATGCATTGATCTTGAATAGAAAAATATATAATTTAAGCCATATTAAATTCTAGTTGTCGACTGGCGTAAAAATACACATTTCTTTCCCACTCAGAGATCCAAATAGGACAAAAATTAGCCTTGTATTTAAGTTTCGCCAACCTCCCGAAGTCTAGCATAAGTTTACTAGTTTGCTATCCAGTGGAGTTTATCGGTGCTGAAATAGGAGACGCTACAGGAATTCTGTTTTTACAATTGTCTTACTATCAGCGCTTTAATAGGTTTAAAGAGCCCATAGTGAGGGAAAATAAGTCCACGGCTGATGGATTTTTAAATTACCCCGAACGAAATTCTTACGATTTTTTATATATACTTTCCTTTGCATTAGATATATCCCCTTCGAAGGCTTGTGTTATACAATTTTAAGTTTTCCTGTATTTAAAGAATTATGGGCATAAATATTTTGCACTAAAAGTTTGTGTTTTGAATTTTACAGTAAAAAGAACTTAAGTGTATTAACAAAAAGTGAAATTTCCTCCCCCCCCCCCCAAAGAAACATCCTGTAAAATAAAAATGTAATATAAAGAGTTTTATAATAAATTACTACAGTGATCCAATCAGGTCATAAATAGTCAAAAATAATTTACTCAAATTATCATCATCAATCAAATTATCTCATTAATCAAAAATAATATTGTTGAAAAAATTTTAACCGAGAATATAAACTGAAAAAAAACCATGATACTTTTAAGTATGCGTTATTATTATTTTTCTGCATTTTGGAATCATATTTAGGGGTGTTATTTTATAAAAATATTATTAGTTATTATCAGTTTTATTTAGGTGTTTTATTTTAAGTGTTCGAAAGGGTAATGTCTACTCCTCTTTGATTATGCGCTGGGTATGATAAACCTGCTATCATTCACTGTCCTTCTAGTTTACAACTGGTATGGCTGTAAAATAGCGTTCCAAAAACAGTGTATAGCACGTTTATTACACCTAAGAATTAAAATTTTTTTTGGTTTTCCTTTAGTTCAGAACGTATCAAATTAAGCTCATGTTTTTCACAGGGTATCATTTATACTTCTTTCTAATAAATAATACTTTTCGGACAAAATTTAGCAATACTAACATGTGCACTAGGATGTCTGGCAGACGAACACTTTTGAAACTTGACATGTGTGTCCTTAACACCTGTTCAGTAATCGTAAATTGCATAAAACTACAATTGTGAAATACAGCAAGAAAATAAGTATAAAAGTAAAGAGATGTCACCCTTTCAAATAAAAATATGACCACAAAATTAGATTTCCTAGTTAAGCTATTATAACCAAATAATGAAAAAGAATTATTGATTAGTATACATAACTTTTTATAAATAATTAATATAACTTTACAATACAATATTAAATATTTAAAAGTATTCTGAATTTCTACAAAAAATATTTTGCCAAAAGTCGATCTGCTTAATAAAGTTTTAGAAATGCATCTGCATGCATTTAGGTATCTGAAAATTAGTTTCAAAATTTTGATAACTAGTATTTGATGTATTAGTAATTTTAAATAGGCTGATTAGCTTCCTTTAAGTATAGGTAAGATTATTTTAAAGCTATATCTAATTTTAAAGTAGGAAAATATTAAAAGACATTAGAAAAACAGTACTGTGTGTATGTACATATGTTTGAAAGTATATTAAAAGTTCGACAGCGAAAATGGACTGATGATGGCCGAATGTCTATTGCACTGGCATTCCGTACCAGAGTCTGTGGGTTCGAATCCCACTGGCGGCATGGATGTTTTTAGCCTTTCGGAATCGGCTTTAATCAGTAGGCCCCGGTCTAATTAACCCTCGTGTAGCAAAAAAGGACCGTAGTGCTCCAAACCAAACCAAATCGACAGCGAAAAGAAATTCTCAACTGAAAATAATTTTTTGTATAGTATAAATTTAAATAACGATTCACTATAAAGAAAATACAATGTAAGAAGTGAACAAAATCTACATCCTTTAGAAATGTTGCTTCGATTACGACAATCAAGTTATGAATTATACATGTATAGAGTTTTAATTCATTTTCTAAATGTTTAAACTAAATATTTTTTTTAGAGTATAAATTTTCCTTTGAAGGCTGTAATAAAAAATAAATAAAATTATAAGTTTAAAATATCTGTCATTGCCATATAATTATCTTACTGAAATCCCCCCCCCATTAAAAAACAAAAATAATAATAATCACATACTAGAAATATGATCATTAATCCCAAATTAAATAAGACTGTTTTTAATTAATCACGTGCTTTTCAAATCATTAAAATATACCCTTACTGCTCCTATTAATTAGCGTCATCAAATAAAGGCTAAAATTAACTCTAATTAAAATAAACGTTTTTCTTTGCTCCAAAGCTTGTTAGGAAAACAGTTTCAAGTTTCAAACTTGGCCTTTAAATAGGATAAATTTTACCACATAGAAACACGTATAATAAAACAAAAATTCTTATTATCTGAAAATTGTTATTAATACTCTCGCAGCGTCCTTCAAATGTTACGAACTATATTACATTTTATAAATATGAATACAGGGAAGGTTATATATATATATATATATATATATATATATATATATATATATATATATATATATATATATATATATATATTGATACACTATCTACCAATAAGTATTTGGACACCCATGAAAATGACGATATCTAAGGTCCTGATATACGTCACGCCCTCGGCCAATAAATATCGTGTAGGAAACATCTTTGGCATTAGTCACATGCAAGTTGCCACAAAGTGAAGAGTTATCTGATGTCGAGAAAGGTGTAATCGTCAGGTACCACAGAAATGGCTGATCCTTATCTCACGACCTGAAATACCCTAAATTGACAGTGGTCTATGTGATTCAGAAAAGGAAGGTGGGCGGTGATTGTCGGAATGTGCTCCGAGTCGGAAGACCCACGAATCTGAGAGATAGAGACCGATGGGTGCTGTCCACAGAAATTCGGAAGTACTGCATCCAACCGATGGCTTACATACTCCAGGAGTTTCAACAGACATCTGAGAGTGTTGTTTCGATGACTACTATCCGTAAGGAAGCACATCTGCTTGGTTTCCATGGTCCTGCTACCGCCCATAAGTTTGATCACAGAGTCCAACCATGCTGATCGGTTAATGTGGTGCAAATCATATCGAAAGTGGACCGTATATCAATGGAAACGAGTTCTCTGGAGCGACGACTCAAAGTTCACCATCTACCGTTCGGATTGTAGGGTCTGCCTTTAGAACTCCTCCTGCCAGAATGCATCGTGCCTATAGTAAAGTTCAGCGGAGGTAGAATTATGGTCTGGGGATCTTTCTCCTGGTATGGACTGGGACCCTTGTCCCAATTCATGGTAAATTCAACGCCGACGTATACTGCACTATTTTGTATGACAGTGTGCTTCCTACGTAGTGGCGGTTTTACGGGTTGGCCCCATGTTACTTTCAGAACGACAACGCCAGCTGCCATGTTGCAAGGTCCAGCATGGATTGGTATGGTGACAATGGGGTTAACCGAATGATCTGGCCTGCCCAGAGCCCAGACCTGAACCCAGTCAAGAATCTCTGGGACGAGTTGGATAGCTAAATTAAGGGGTGTAACTACCGTCAAAAATCGATGAAGGAACTTACATGTCTTCTCCAAACCGAATGGAAGAAAATACCAGTAGCCGCATACAAGGACTTGTGGAAAGTATGCCCCGGAGAGTTGAGGCTGTAATTGCCTCTCGTAGAGGCTCTACCAACTATTGAATATCAAGAATATGAATAAATTTTGTTGTTATTTTCTATCACAGGTGTCGAAATACTTATTGGTTGATAGTTGGGCCCCGGGTTGCCCCAATTGGCAGGCAGATCTGTACTGTCCGTCCGGCGCCCACGCCGTCAATAATGACACTGTTCACCGAACATGGGAAATTGACCTTCGGCTGCGTATACAGGTTTTGCTACATAGTGACATAGTGATCGGTCTTCAGTTTCACTGTGCTTATGGTCTCACTACCGGGAAGCATTATTTTAGTGATTATTGGTTGATAGTGTATATATATATATATATATATATATATATATATATATATATATATATATATATATATATATATATATATATATATATATATATATATATGTCTATGCGCAGTTACTTGTTTAAAATAATACATGATTTACGAGTGACCTAAACATAGTAACATTTATAAAGTAAACAGTTGTCACATTTAAAGGTAACCACATTCTTTCCTGCAGTCTTATATTACAAATTTGATGTGCTATATAGAGAGGACAATGGTTTAATGGTTTTTCTTTTCGCTTAGATGGAATAGATTATACACTGAAATTTAAATCGGAGCACGTATTAGTAAGGGAGCGAAACTCATTCTTGATTCTTAAATTAATTAAAACTGATAATTTGTAGACGACTCGTGTATTTTAAGGTACATTAAATTGTGAATAAAACTGAAAGAAAATAATGCTAATATATTTGGATATAATATAGAAGGATAAACATGGTTAGTTCATTTTTTTTATCAAATTCACTACAGATGAAACATTTTGTTGATAATCGAAATTTAATAATCGATGGTCAAAAAATCTTTCGGAAGTAATTTGATATAGAAACACAAATCTTGCTTTTCCGTTTTACCGAATTCATCATTTGTATATTTGAAAATCTTTACGTATTGAAAAATCTTTTTTGTTTAGTGTATTTTGCAAACATAATAAAATTTAAGTTATTGCGAGCACGAGAAACTTAAATATAAGAACTAAATACTAAAAGACTCATTTTTTTAAAATTTAATTAGAAACGTACTGAAATTATGGATTATTTCCTTTTATTCTAAATATCGAAACTGGAGATGATAAAAAGAATACCTATGAATACCTATGAAATTTTCCGAATTGCAAATTTTAGTCCTTTATACAAGAATTTACACGGGTAAACGAGAAGGATTAATGTGGACAGCTTTTTATCTCTAATTTTACAGATCATAATAAATTTTAGAAGAAGAGCTAAGAAAGGATTCGAGTGTCTTAAAAACCTCTATCATAATACCTTTGTATGAAAAACATGTTTTTGGTTGTAAAGGAAACGTTAATAAATTACATGAAGTTTATTACTTTTCTCTCACAAATACTCAGAAATTCGTCTCTTAATCCAATACAAAGATATTAAAACACTTCGAAACATGCTCGATAATACGGGCTATAAAAAGTCCAAAAAGTAAACAAGTTATCGTAAAACAGGAATCATGAGTTATATAAACTTTAGCTTTCTGTGATATGCAGCTAAAAACTGTATACTTCTCCTGAAGTGTCTAATTTTTTTGGTAGATGAACTTAATTTATAAGCTAAACTCCTCGCTAAACGAGGTACTGAGAGATTTTATTACAGAAAACAGTTATTTTTATATTTAGAAAAGACTTAAATTGTTTAGATTGTGAAGATGGCTGAGATTGCGATAAAGATAAATGTATTTTATCTCCAAAGATTTGGAGGTTACTAACAAAAATATTTTTATCGCAATAACTTTGTAAAATGTACACCCAGTCAAGTTTCAAGTAAAATTGATGCCTTGCTTCCTGGAGATCATGCGAAACAGGAAAACTTTAGAAGAGCAATGTTTATTGGAAAACTTAACTACATATGAGGAAGATATGTGAAAACTATTTTTAATTCTTTTTCCCGCTATTGCTAAAAATAATAGTTTAATGTATATAATTTTTGAAATTCGAATGTAGTTTTTAATTTACTTTGGATCTTGGCAAATAAATTTGAATGAAATGTGTTTACGAGTATACGATGCACTGTTTTTTAGATTTACTTGCTCTTTAAATTGATGTCTTTTCTAAAACATGCCTTTTTTTTCAATACTTTAACTATCTGACATGTTTATGCCCTAAGCAGTGGGTATTTATGGCATCAGATATTCCCCATAGAAAAAAAAGAAATATTCTTAAAAAGAAGGATTATTTTATAGAACTGTGTGTCTAATGCCGAGGAACTTTGTCATGAGATATTCGCCTTTATTTTATAGACTGAAGGAAATAAAAACTGCTCCTAAAATAAGAACATTTCTGCATTGTTTATCTTCAAATATTGCCAGTGGAGAAGTAAGATATTTACCATTGAACTATATATATATATATATATATATATATATATATATATATATATATATATATATATAATATATATATCTAGATATATATATTATATATATATAAGATATATATAATATATATATATATATATATATATATATATACACGTATATATATATCATAGACATATAAATTTGTGTTTCACAGATCACAGTGTATATTAAATACACAACGTATATGATTGAATCAGAATGTCAAAAAAGGAAGAAAAAATTAATTGCAACACTAAGAGATGAATACGTATTTATGTCAGTGTTAGTGCATCTGCTGCAAAGTTAATATTACTATGCCTTAAACGCAACACTGGAGTTTTATAGCGGCCACCCAAGGCCCTATTATGTAGAAGATAATGGATGTAAACCTCTTCCACAGCTTTGTAAAAATACTTTCTAATAAAGGACAACACATAATGCTAAATCAAGGTAATGGTATGATTACAGTTTCTTCACTTTATCAAGAATTAAGGATAATGCTGTGGAGGAGTTTTTTTTATCAGAACTTACAACATTGGAACCATTAATTTTCAGCAACAGTCGTTGTTTATATTTTGGACCAAATTATGCAGTTAGGTTTTAATATATAGTATATTATTTTTTGCTAACAATATTCACATTTAATGTATCGATATTATGAATCACTGTCTTTCCATAACATATATTACATTTGTAAACTGAACATACTAATTGACGAGCACTATGCAATTTGACTTTAAAATTTCATTTTTTTTAATTATCCATACCTTTAAGTTATAGATGCTTGAATCATGTGTTTCTATATAGATTATTGCTGTAATAAACTATGTTTGGGTCAAAAGTATACAAAATCTTGTTTTAAAATATGTATGTTTTCGAATGATAGACACCTTTAGGCTATAGCTATTATAAATTATTGTCTTTCGCTTACATATATATTTCGTATTTACGAAATATATGCGAATAAATGCAAAATTTACCGATATGAGCGAATAAATGCGAAAATTATTGTTTTACTACTTTTCGGTGAAAACTCGGTGATAAATGGCTTTTTAAGCAAGTTAAGTAATAACAGTAATAATTTAGGATCATAATTGCTTATTTAAGTCCATCCACGGTCTTTAACTGAGAGATCTCACTCTGGAAATTAGCTTATTACTTATTGCTAAAGACTTAAAGAAGAGAATGTGGAGACTACTACAACCTTAGCTTTTAACTAGGAATTTTGATACTGACCTAACCAAGTAAGGAAATTGGGATTTTTAAAAATAAATGCGAACTTTTTAAATTAAAATTTTTTTTGCGAATAGGAAATTTTATATATTGTAAATTTTTTTTTTCGAAATTTCAATATTTTATATGCGAAATTTACGTACTCCTATTAATAACAGTAAACTTCTTATATTTAGGCCAAAAGTATACGATTCCGTTTTAAAATACGAATTTCTCTCTTACAATAGACACCATTGTGCCATACATATTATGGCTTTCCGTAACGGAAATTACAGTGATAAACGGCTGATATTTGTGCCAAAACGGAGGATTTAATTTAAAAATATGATTTCCTTTTAACAATCAACGCTTTTATGCTGAAAATATTTTCTATAAGAAGGAAAGTATATCCAGATAGATCCCTTACGAGGAGTTTTCGGGAATTCTTTTCATCGCAGAATTGTTGCATCTACAGAGCAGTCAAAATTTGAAATTGTATTAAGATACTGTGCACAAGTTTTTCCTTAATAATATATATTTAAAAAATTATAACTAAATGAGCTATCGTAAAAAAGCAAAACTTTGTGAAAGTAATATTTGTAAGACAATAATAAGAATCCCCGGGAAAAGTGTAAATTGCATTTGTTTAGTTTTAAAAGATGATACAAAACCGTACTGTTAACCGGAGAAAAACTGACAGTGCAAAGTAAATTCCTTTACATAGAATATATTTTGGTGTTTTAAATGATTAACTTGTAATTGAATTTTTGGTCGTTACTTAAAAATGAATTGTTTAAATTACATTACATGCATACTTAAAAATTTAATTACAAAAATATATCCTCATTTACATATTGCGCTTACTTAACGACATAATTTTGCTAATGTTTGCAGTCACCTTTCTGCCCTCTTTCATGTTCTTTCGAAATCATAATCTCTTACACAAGCTTAAATTTGGTTTTTGAAAATAAAGTAACTAAATATTTCAAAACACTTAAACTTAGGCGTAAAATCAGAACATAAAAACATCTTGGTTTTATGTCTGAGTGCAATAACGTATTTTAAATATTAATTTTCTATCTCGGAATACAGTAACAAACAGCGTATTTCAACAGCCTTTACAATTTGCTCCAAGATTCTAGCTAATAACAAGCTAGTGATCTAACAAAAATCTCCCCCTAATTCTAGTTAAATGGTACCGAGCAAATTATAGCTTAAAATCCCCTTAAATTGAAATACAAATACATATCACCGATTAAAAAATAATCACCCATTATAATCACCCACTATTTAAACAATTTATTCCACGTTTATAGATAGATTACATGCTAGTGCTCTAACACAAATGTCTTCTTATTCTAGTTAAAATATGGTTTAAAATTCTCCTAAAATTTAAATAATCCTCATAAAATCGTCAAAGTGAATTGAAATAGAAATAAAAATCCCCGATTTGTTTTATAAAAAAAATTATGAATATATGCATCGTTCAAGCACACCAACAAAATCCGGAAAGAAATCTTCAAAAGAGATGCTTAAATGAAAAAGGAGAGAGAAATATCCTTTTTGTAATTTACCAGGTTTCACATTTAAATTTTGCACTCTGTAATATCTGGTAAACAGCGCGTGCACACTTACACATCTCAATCGAAGATCCATAAAGAAGCAGCATTTATTTTCACATCTTTCTTTAGAATTAATTCAGTAAATCCTTTAAAACATCTTTTTCTCTGAGATTTTCAAATAAAAATGATAATGTATGTAAAAAAGAAATGTAATGCTAAAAACGTTGGAATTATATTATTTTAATTTAGAAGATAAAGATATAAATTTATACGAAAAGCCATGAATTTTTAGAAATCATTTTGGAGAATGGTTGGGCAGAAAACACAAAGGGAAGTTTTAATTTTTGTTAGAAGACATCTTTGGGATTGTTATATCATTTTCAAATGCCGCTTTAAGCAATAATTAATTAAGTCGGCATGCGAACTCCCTATTTGGGAGTTGCTTATGTCATTAAAATGAAACACGGGAGATGGTCTTGATTCAAGAAGTTCACATTAATATATACAAAATTTGAAGACAAATATCTAGAAAATGTTGATGGTTTTCCCAGTGTCATTCTAAAAAAAAGAAAGATCGAAATAAGGGAAAACCATAAAATCTATAAAATATGTAAATGTTGGAAAAGTACATAAATAACTAATTATTGTATTTTTCCTTGGATTTTATGAAAGTATATGAAGTTACCTAAATTTACTAACATATTCAAAAGATTTTTATTTAACATATTAAAAGTTATGGCATTTAGCTCTATTCTTATTACAGCAATTACTATTATTTATAGTATTTAACTGCTTTACAAAACACAAACAACTTGCAAATGGTTAATCCAAAGTTTTCACTTGAAAAACGACAACATTGACTCACGTTTTCCCATTCAGCTTGTTTTTACCTCTATTTAAAGACAATACAGAAAGCTATCTTTGGAATCGAAAAATTAATCTTCGGTGTTTTAGACAGTTGTGCTAAACATTGCACCAAGTCATAATCATTACTAATTAGCTCTAGATTATTTTTAAATACATTTTAAAAAAAGAATACAACTTCTCTATGTCAGCATATCATGCATCCTTTGTAAATTAAAACCTCGCCAAAAGAACAGTCAAATCCATTCAAAGAGTTGGTAGGACCGAGGTAGCCTAGTGGTAGAGCTTCGGCTTTCGGTACTGAGGGTGATCGGATCCAATCCGTACAAGCACCATTAAATACCTTCGTGTCTAGGCTGGATATGGGCACGTAAAATTGAGGTGGCACCTGGCTAGGTAGGACTCCGCCATTTGTGGTGCCCTTATAAACCGAAGACTACCCCTCAACCCGCGAACCTATAAGGACCTGGTCTGGAAGACTTCTGGCTGGGGAGTATAAGCAACAACAACAACACAGAGTTTTTGAACACCTTTTGTCAATTTTTAGAATAGCAGACCTGCTGCTTTTACCTTCACTACATCCTGTTTATGTTTAGCATTTTTTTTTATGGTTGTAGGCTTGTGTTGCTGCTTTTCAAAAAATTGAAGTTAAAACTGGAAGCCCAAAATTGAATGTAATTAAGTCTCACGGTGATAGGATCAAAAAGATAGTATTAGAAACATAAAAAAATACAATTCCTACAACAGGATCCTTCCTTATTCAAACCAGTTTGCGACACATTTTACCAATTATCAGAGAAATCACTTTGCCAAATGTAGGCTGAAACTTGGGTTCTCGCTTTTGAAATGCCTCTATCTCACAGCTAGATTGACAACAATGTTAAAAAATATTTTTACTATGTTTATATTAACTCGCTCTTTTGTTTGTTTGTGTGTGTGCGTGTTTGTTAGGTACAAATCTTGCAATCGATTTTTAACTAACTTCCCGACTGGCTAGACATTTGAAACTTTTAAAATAGCTCAGAACATGCATTGTATGACAATGCATTAATTTAATACTTTTAGCCACCTTTAAGCAGATTTGAATTCTTTTACAGTTAATTTTGTTTTGTAAACTGGTGCAGCCATCTATCGGCGGGACGGGAACGAAAAGTTAAACGCAAATTATCAATCGCAAGTTAATTCATCAAAAATTTTTAAAAAGTATTTATTAAACATAGAATTGTCAAGTTTATATGATTCAACAGAAAATTTAAAAACATGGTATATAAAAAGTTCTTTTTATCTTGTAATTATTTTAATTAAAATGTATTATTAAACTGCTTCACACAAGCTTTAGTGGACCTCATCCAGAGTCTGCTAATTCTGGGCTTGTAGATTGCTTACTCTGTGCTATGTTATATATTCACTTATATATTTTTTTTGTCTGACGAGGAGGCATTTTGTCGTGAGACATTCGCCTTTAGTTTTTCACAGCGGTTTACTAGCTATTTTATTATGGGAGAACCGTATAATGGAGCCAGCTCTGCTCCGTATGAGGGGGAAGACACGGAAATGACCAAGCGTTATTCGGAATCTGAATTCAAGCCCGCTGCGTGGCAGTTCAGAAGACTAACCTCTACACCATGTGGGTAGCTCTGTATTATGTTATTAAAAATTGCATTTTAACCCTTTCCGGGGCAAAAACCTCCACCTTTTGCAGGGGTGCTCATTTTTTTTCTCGATTTTTTTAACCTAAAGTATCTTGATAAAAATTCAAATTAAAGGTTGCTAAATGATTTTACTTCTTTAAACTGATAATAGATGGCAATAGATGGCTAACCATTTTTTCTGCTCATTTAACTGGAATACATTGAATAAAAGAGAAAAAAAAACTAGATTTAGGCGTTTGCACTTTTCAAACGGCGCCCCTCAAAGTGTTAAAACTTTAGACAGGTTCATTGGAGTTGTGATAAAGTGAAAAGTTGTAACTGCCCATCGATTGAATGCAAATTGAGTTCTATCGAGGGAATTCGTTCTTTCCTTCACAGTTTTTACCACTCCGGGAAGTAATGTGTTACACTTGCCTGGTGTAGCTGGTAAAAGACGAACATTCTTGAACTTATTATTGGATTTACTTGCATGCTGCTGATAGAGTCGAGTCGGAAATCCTCGACGTTTAAACAGTTGTCCACATTGCTTTTACAAGAAAATTTATGAAACGCAGAACACCGCATTCATATTTATATTATTCTATTTACTATGATACCAGTGGGGCGTTTATCATGCATATCGACTGATTCATTGCTTCGACGATGAATCTTAAATACTTTGGTGGCATAGCGTTATCTTCATCTTATCACAAAGCGTAAAAAGCTTGTTACAACAAAAAATAAAAATACTGTACAGTTATGATACTTAATAAATGTTAGAAAAGTTTTGCAAATTTAATGTCTACGACAAGAGACTTCAGAAAAGGTCCATTTGTTTCATGCGGGGATTGCAATTATGCATATTTTCGGCTCAAGTGTCAGAGCTATGCATCGCACGTTCGCTCCTTACCGTATAGTAATTGTTGCCACTTAAAATCATATGTTCGAGAAGATAATTAGGGGAAAGTTGTAAAAGGATTCGTCCTCTACAGAGAGAATGAAATCGCGCAACATATATTAAACTTTAGATCGGGTAATTATTGTAAGAGCTCAGTGATTATTCTCTTGCGAATATTGACAAGAGGTACAAATGATCGTTTTCACTTTTGAATTGCTAGTGTTGCTAATAAAGGATAAAAGTTCCCTTAATAGATATTCAAAACCAGTCTCGAATTCTCGCGTGCCATTTCTGTTCGACCGTTTCGTCAGTGGGGACATTTTAGAATTCTTAATGCTAGCTCCTAATTAAATAGATTCATTTTAGATAAAAATGAAGAAAGTTATTACATACGACATCTAAGAAAGGAACATGTTATATACTATTGATTTATTTTTGCCCAATATCGTCTGACATTAGTTTTACAAGATCGATAATAAAGTTTAAAAAATTGAAGTGTTACAGGTTTAAAATATTTCTTTTAAGATTCAAATTAAGCATTCAGTGCTGCATTTAATTCTGAAATTAAAGAAACTCTCATATTGCAATGTTGAATAAACATAAACTGAAAACACACAAAGCGCCGAGAGTGTAAAACAATTGAAATTCTGTCTCTGTGTAATACATATTCAAAACCAGTCTCGCTTACAGTTTTTCTTTGACTGTTCCGTCATAAGGGACATTTGAGAATCCTTATGTTAATTCCTAATTAAATATATTTGTTTAAGATAGAAACGAAGCAAATTATTACAAACGACATTTAAGAAAGGAACATATTATAATTTATTAATTAATTCTTTTACAATATCCTCTGATATTTGTTTTACAAGATTCGAAATGAAGCTAGACAAATTTAAGTCAATGATTTGAAAAAAAAATTGCTTTGGTTCATCTCACATTCTTTGTTCCGAGTTTGTAATGAGCAAAATTTCAAATTCAATACTCAGAACTGTATTTAATTCCAAGTAGTAAACGAAGCAATTTAATTTAACTCAAAATGAAAAATGAATAAAAGTAACCGTGAAGTGTCAAAATCATTGAGAGTGTAAAGCAACGGAAACTCTGTCACTTAATAAACAGAATTCGAATTTAATAAATCAAATTCGAAAGAAAACAGAACAAATAATTTCTTGGGCCAAATTTTTAAACATTATAAAAGGAGAATAAAACATTATAAAGGAGAATAAAACCATAGTTTCAGTTTTCTAAAATTCTCTTCTTACAGCCTTGCATTGCATTACATTATACCTTAAGGCTACTGTGTACTAACACTATTGGTACACCTTGGGGAATTTTTTTAAAATGCAAATAATATTTAGTGAGTTTTAAACGCTTATAAATTCCTTTGGTGGACGAAATTTATAAAATGATCCCTGTTGCAAGGTGCTGAAAAGATAGGTCTACCTGAAAATACCATATTAATTGGATTGTCATCATTTATGTAGCTGCAAATAGTAGACAAATTTTCTTCATAGGTCAACATTGAGGTGAGCGAATCAAATAGGTTTTAATTCACAAAAGCCTTAATGCCTGAGTCCGGCACGTCCTCCTCCATCTGACAAACAAGACCTTTGCCCTAGGTGCGCGACATGAAAGTGGTTTAAAAAAGGCCTGGTTATGTGGTCTATTTAAACGGGGTATCGTCCTATGTGACCAATTGTAGTTCTGGTTGTAAATGTAGCAAACTCTCTCGAAACTTTTTTGACGTAAGTAAGGTCGTTTGGTTCATTTAGAAAGCAAAAGAGTTAACGACCATTTCCAGCGTTTTTCCAACACAAACATCACAGATACTTAACTTTCGTATTGGCATTATAATATAAGCACTAAGAGAATTAAGCATTAAGAGAAGGTGACCTTGGTAGATGACAATGGATCCATTTTTGAATATTATTTAGCCAAATAGTCAGCGATCTTGTTTCGGAGGACTACACAATGTTCGAAAACGAGACACTGAAACCCAATGAAACGTAATATTTTTGTTCCTTAAATTCAGTATAAAGTCTCGATTTCGTGGTAAAGTAATCGGTAGGTTTGTCCTACTGAGTGATTTGGAGACTATATTCATCCTATATTTTACACAAATTAGGAAAACGACTGTATCACAATTAAAAACAAAATAAAACAGAACTCCTCTTTAGGAAAAAAATTACATATAGCTGGATCGGTAAAGTGCACTGTAGTCGCTAAGTTTCTAATTCAAAAATGCAATGTCTTTGTACTAGGTTTATTTACTAGCACAAATAAACATAAAAACTAAATGGTCTTTGCCCTATGACAATTCAAGCGCAGACCAAACTGCGATGAACAACTAGTATTTAATGCAGACCATACTGCTATGACCACAACCTTTGCATGTAGTCGGCGAGTTACTACTAGTGATAGCAACACATGCGTATCACGTGATCACGCTGGGGAGCGTGAAGACGCTACACATGTACTAACCAGTGATAACTCAAGGAAATGTCGTAAGTTTCATTAATGAATTTCAAAAAGGAGACACATTAAAGAGTTATATTTCCTCTACATATTTAAATATTCCCTTTCATTCATTTATGCTTTACTTTAGGTCCTTTGTAGCCGTAATTTGTAAAGGGAATAAAGTATTATTTTCTTTTTCTTTCCAAAACCCTGACACGTATCAACATAATGCAACTTAAAATTATATTCTTATCAAAATAACTTAATTCAAAACAAGTTAGAAATCTTCCTTGAAAGAGTCAAAGACATTCTTTTCTTATGTTAACACTTAGTAATAATTATAATATTAAGATAAAAAGCATGTTGCATATGTTTTATAACTGATAAGAAACAGGTAAAATAGCCATTAATATATGCATCGATTACACGAGAACTATAAAATAGAAAACTTACAGATGTGCTGTCCAATTGATGAAACACGCCTTTTAAAAATATCCCAATTCTCTATTAATTCGCTTATCTCAAGGTTTATTCTAATTTATGAACTCATTCTGAATTGAGCTTTGAGAAATGATAATATGAGTCATTTTGCCTTCCTTAAATTATTTCTCTCTTGCGGTAGTGGCAGCTGAGAAGGTATATGCTGAAGCTTGTACATATTTAAACATTTAAACTATATATATATATGTAGAAAATTGATTTGTGAGAGATGGAGACTTCGACCTGAACGAATTTTATTCCGTTGGGCTTAAGCGTCCAATAGGAAAGCTTTGCGTGCGCGTGACGTCACCTTTTTCGGAGAGCATTAGGAGCTCACTCGCAGACCCCCCCCCCCCCCGCTGACATGGACGAGTAAAGTCGTGCCTTTCCCGCGTCGCGTTTTTATCGAATTCGCTAAACGAATTGGGATATTTCGGAGTCCCCATCTCACAGGTGAACCATGCTCTGTAGTAAAACCTTAATTTACCTTCCTCGTAACTTTGTAAATTGTAAATAGCGTGATGTCTTTTCTTTATGTGTTTAAAAGTAAATAAAATGTTAGTTTAGATATTAATCTTTTTATTCCTTTCGTATAATTCTTTCCGTAAAGTTACTTACCCCTAGACGCCGTCCTACAAATTGGGGCCCCGGCCCGGATTAAAACCTGCTTCCTTATATTAGGCATTTGCCTAGGAACATCCTTACTTTTACTTTCGTGTTCGGTTTAAATAATTTTATACTTTTACTTCAGTTTTCGGTATGAAATAATTTTATTTTTAACTAAGAGCATTTTTTTCCTTTCGGGTTCACCTTTTTCGGTTTTCGCTCACAGACCAACGTCCTATGCTAATGTATTTTTTTAAGTCCACAGCTAACAGATTCGCCAAAGAAATCAGCCCGCCAGCGAAAGAGGGACAGAACATCAATCTCCGAGAAATCGCCATCGCCAGGTCAGTGATGTTTATTATTAAGCCAAGGAAACAACGCCAAAGAACAATCGCCAATACATTGATTGTATAAAATGGTCATATTATTCGAGGGATATTATAATTACGTTGTATGAAATATATAAGTGTCGAAATTTCATTTGAATATTTATCTTTCCATGTTTATAAATTAAGAATAGTCTATATTTAAATATTTAACCTTTTTCTGATATCAATTAACCCATTTTTATGGTATACAGCCTTGTTCGATATAGAACATTGAAAAGCTAAAGTTTTACCCTCAGAGTGTTTGTTTGCTATCAGATGTTAACAGTTGAGTAATAAAATAAAAAAATCAGTTCCGCTCGTTCGCAGACATTAGGCGAATAGCTGTCGCGACAGGTGGCGGGAAAAGTGATGAGTGTTTATATTTCTCCCTCTGTTTAGTCTAATGCTGAGAAAGGATGTTTTGGATTTTGTGTGAAACCATGAGTTCAAATAATGTTCTTTTATCGCAACGAAAAAAAAATATATATTTTTTGTTCTGTATTTAAAAGTTGTTTATGAATAATTGGGTATTGTGAATAATTGAAAAGTTGTTTATGCATATGTTTTTAGTGCCATTTTCGGATTTCAGAAGTTTCTAATATTTGTTTGTTTTATTCGAATATCGTAAGAGATTGCATTTTGTTGTTCACGTTTTATCTTTCTTCCTGGTTGAGCAAGAGTTTTTTTTTAAGTGAGACTAAATAAATTTCTCACGTTGAGAATAAGTTTTGAAGAAATATTGAACTAAGTTTTAAATTAAATTTGTTCTCTGGGTTACCACTCCGATTTATTTTTATACGAAATGGCATTTCTTCTGTCTAAGAAAAGGGAAGACCTGATAGAACTCGCCTCAGAATTGTCGTTAAGTATCCAAGAGGGTTCAACTAAACTTCGAATAAAAGAACTGATCGTGAAAAGTTCAAATTACGTAGAGGAAGATGTCAAAATACTGATCGATAGCATAGCTGAGGAACGCGTACGCCGAGAAGCAGAAGAAAAAGAAGAGAAATTACGCCGAAAAGCAGAAGAAAAAGAAGAAAAATTACGCCGAGAAGCAGAAGATAGAGAAATTGAACAGAAGCGAGAACAGCGAGGACATGAACTCGAGAAATTACGAATACAGGCTCAACAGAGTGTCAATACGACGAACAACGCCGAAAACGTCCAAGCGCCGAATAAATTGATTCACGAAACTTTCCATAAGTTTAATATGAAGGATGACATCAGCTTGAACCTCACCTTATTTGAACGGCACGCAGAATTGATATTTTTGCCGAAGAAAGATTGGGTACAGAGACTGATAGGATTGATACCCATTGACGTTGCTCATCTGATCGCAAGAGAACCAGCGGACAAATGTAATGATTACGACCACGTCAAGAATTTACTATTGAAAAGATTTAAGTTGTCTCCGGAAAAACTTCGTCAACTATTTGTATCTCACCAAAAATCTGATGAGCGAACATGGCAAGATTTTCATTACGAACTGCAAACGTATTTCGACGGATGGACTTCCGGTTTGAAAATAGAAACCTTCGATCAACTACGAGAGTTAATTATAGCCGATCAAATTAAGAAGAAAGCACCTTACGAGTTTCAGCAACATTTTCTAGACGAATGGTCTACTATTAACTCACCTTCCGAACTAGCTAAAAAATTTGAAGAATATGAAGATGTCCGAAGAACATTAAAACCGAAGTCATCCAACTCATTCGCGAAAGGAAAATATGAAGCCAGAGGATCTAACGATACTTATTCTCGAAGACCTGAACATTTCCAAATTGGGAACAATAGGCATTATAAAAAATACTTTCAATCGAACGGAACTCCTTACGTCGGAAGAAATAAGCAACTAATCTGTAGCTACTGCAAAGGACAGGGTCATTATGCCGTAGATTGTACAAAGCGACCCAAAAACCCAAACATTAATAAATCTGCAAGCTCTCCGGTTCAAGTCTGCTCACGAATATCTCAAGGAAGAGTTAAAACAAAGAAAATAACCATGGGTAACAAGACTTTTGAAGCTCTCATCGATACAGGCAGTTCAGCGACGCTCATTCGTGAAGATATGTGCGAAGGAATAATCGAACCCTCAGAACTCTCGAAAGACATAGTAGTGTTATCTGGATTAGGGAAGTACGAAGTCAAAACAAAAGGGTCGTTCCAACGGAAAATTGAATTGGATGGAAAAGAATATTCCCTCACGTGGCACATCGTACCTACGCCGTGTTTAGAATTTCAGGCAGTAATCGGATCAGATATTTTGGAACAAGCCTCCGTCTTCTTCGACAAAGAAAGTATTCAGTTCCGTAAACATGAAGATAAAACTTGGTTCATGCATACGCAAGTATACGAAGCGAAAACTGAAGACGAAATTGAAGTCAAACATGTTAGCAATCCACGTATAAGAAAAGAACTGTTTGAATTGATCTCCAACTATGAGCCAAATAAGACCGAAACGACAAACGTGTCCATGAGGATTATTTTGAAAGATGATATACCGGTTTACCAGCCTGCACGTCGCTTATCCTTTACCGAGAACCAAACAGTCAACAAGCAAGTCGACGAATGGCTTGAACAAGGAATTATAAGACCAAGCTCATCCGAATATGCGAGTCCAATTGTGCTAGTCAAGAAAAAAGATGGCACCACTAGATTGTGTGTGGACTACAGAAAGTTGAATCGGAAATTAGTCAAGGATCGTTTTCCATTGCCGTTGATAGAAGACGTATTAGATAAACTCCAAGAAGCCAAGGTGTACACTACGTTAGATTTGAGAAATGGATTTTTCCATGTCGATGTAAATGAAGACTGCAAACATCTCACCTCCTTCGTTGTTCCGGACGGACAATTCGAGTTCAATAAAGTACCTTTCGGCCTAAGCACTAGTCCCAGCGTATTCCAAAGATATGTGTATAGTATTTTTCGAGAACTAATGCGAAAAGGTATTGTAGTAATTTACATGGACGATTTAATAATTCCGGCAAAAGATGAAGAAGAAGGTTTAGAAAAACTAAAGAAAGTATTTGAAGTTGCTTCGAAGTATGGCTTAGAAATTAAATTTGAGAAATGTCGATTCCTAAGTAGGAAAGTCGAATTTTTGGGTCACGTCGTCGAAAACGGAACAATACGCCCATCAATTGCGAAGACGATAGCCGTCAAGAAGTTCCCAGTGCCAACAACGGTCAAACAGATCCAAAGTTTTTTAGGACTAACCGGCTACTTTCGAAAATTTATTCCCGCGTACTCTAAAATAGCGAAACCTCTGAGTGATCTAACAAGAAAAGACAATCCATTTGTATTCGAACAAGCCCAAATTGAAGCATTCGAAAAGCTCAAGAAACTATTAACTGAAAGTCCCGTTTTAAGCATTTTTCAGCAAGGGAAAAGGACCGAACTACACATCGATGCAAGCCAACAAGGATATGGCGCTGTTTTGCTCCAGGAAGCGGATGACGGAAAATTACACCCTGTTCAATACATGTCGCAGAAAACTACTCCAGCCGAGGAGAAATACAGTAGCTATGAGCTGGAAGTTCTTGCTGTTGTCACCGCTTTAAAGAAATTTCGAATCTACCTTCTAGGGCAACATTTCAAAATCATAACGGACTGTTCAGCTTTTCAAAAGACTATGGACAAAAAAGATTTAGTTACTCGTATAGCGAGATGGGCACTACTGTTGGAAAATTATGATTACGAAATTGTGCATCGACCCGGCCAGAGAATGCAGCATGTAGACGCTTTAAGCCGATACCCCGTCGCCATAATTACAAGCGATACTCTCACCGCCAGATTGAAAAGAGCTCAACAAGGAGACGAAAACACTCAAAATTTTAAATCACTGATTGAAACAAACCCTACTTCAGACTTCTTCATTAAAAACGAAATATTATACAAATACGTAGATGGCCGTGAATTAATGGTAGTACCAAGAGATATGCAAACTGAACTAATCAAGCTAGCTCATGAGAAAGGACACTTCGCAGCTGCAAAAACAGAAGAAATAGTTAAACGAGAATTTTTCATACCTAATTTAAGCAGACAAGTGCAAAACGTGATCGTTAACTGTGTACCGTGTATTTTAACCAACAGAAAGAGCGGGAAAAAAGGTTTCCTAAACCCTATTCCGAAAGAAGATGTACCGTTAAGCACCTATCACGTAGATTTCATTGGTCCTATGCCCTCTACCAACAAAAGGTACCAACATATCCTCACAATAGTCGACGCCTTCACGAAGTTCACCTGGCTGTATCCCGTAAGATCTACCACCGCAGAAGATGCCCTCGATAAATTGAAATTGCAACAAAAGACTTTCGGCAATCCCCAAAGAATAATAACAGATCGCGGTTCTGCTTTCATCTCCAAAGTGTTTAGTGACTATTGTACCGAAGAGAACATCCAACATCTGCAGATCACCACTGGCGTACCACGAGGAAACGGTCAAGTGGAGAGAATCCACCGAACCCTTATACCTGTTTTGACCAAGATGTCCATCGTCGATCCTACCAAGTGGTACAAATTCGTAGACCCATTGCAAAGAATTCTAAACAGCACCTCCAACCGAAGTACTAAATGGTCTCCATTTGAACTATTAACTGGCGTCATCATGAGAAATAAGGAGGACCTTCACCTAAAAAATCTGCTAATGGAAGAGATGGTGGAAGAATTTCAAGAGCAAAGAAACCAATTACGACAAGATGCTAAAAGAAACATTCAGAAGATCCAGGCTGAAAATAAAAGAACTTACGATAAGAAATGCAAGAAGGCCCCTGAGTATCAGCAGGGAGATCTAGTAGTCATCCGAAGAACGCAATTTGGAACAGGCTTGAAGCTAAGGCCTAAATTTTTAGGACCATATAGAGTTATCGAAGTAAAGCCTAGAGATAGATACGAGTTAGAGAAAGTAGGTAACCACGAGGGTCCTAGATTGACCTCCTCGTCTGCCGATCTAATGAAATCCTACTCACCAGGATGAGGGATTAAACGTTTTTTCTTTTTATTCATAATTGTTTACTGTGTTTTTATTTTATTTTTGTTTATTGTATTTCCTCATTGTAATTCATTTGCGCGAATTGTATGGTTATTTCTCATATCTAAATCATTTCGGAAATTTTGATGTACATTTATTTAGTGATGTTTTAGGCCAATCGTTTTATGTAAAGTCAGATCACTGAGGTCAGTGATTCCAGGCTGGCCGAACTTGTAGAAAATTGATTTGTGAGAGATGGAGACTTCGACCTGAACGAATTTTATTCCGTTGGGCTTAAGCGTCCAATAGGAAAGCTTTGCGCGCGCGTGACGTCACCTTTTTCGGAGAGCATTAGGAGCTCACTCGCAGACCCCCCCGCTGACATGGACGAGTAAAGTCGTGCCTTTCCCGCGTCGCGTTTTTATCGAATTCGCTAAACGAATTGGGATATTTCGGAGTCCCCATCTCACAGGTGAACCATGCTCTGTAGTAAAACCTTAATTTACCTTCCTCGTAACTTTGTAAATTGTAAATAGCGTGATGTCTTTTCTTTATGTGTTTAAAAGTAAATAAAATGTTAGTTTAGATATTAATCTTTTTATTCCTTTCGTATAATTCTTTCCGTAAAGTTACTTACCCCTAGACGCCGTCCTACATATATATATATATATATATATATATATATATATATATATATATATAATATTAAAAAACTAGTAATTTCTAAAGTCAACACTCTTAACCTTTAAAAACCATTAATTCCTCACTCTACTATTCAAAATTACATACCCTTTTTTAATCTTTTTAAGTACTTAATTTTCCTTTGGGCATTCGTGTTAAATTCCATTGTTACAGCCTTCGGCAAAATCATTCAAGATGGCTGACTTTTTGACGAAATTAGATGCGACGCGGCGTGGGGTCTAAAAAATTCAGATTTGCACATAAACACTAAACTTTTAACCAATCAGCTATTAAATCACGCCCTTTAGCCACGTGATGGAATGTCTGTTAAAGTTCCAGCATACCTCGAAGAGCAGATTTTTGGCGTGGCACTGTTTCCTAGTAAACCGCCGTCATCGATGTTAAGAAACGGATAATAAAAGTATTTTTTAAATCAAAAGATTCCTAAATTCTTGGTCACGACTACAGATTCCCGAGGTGTGACATGTCGACTCTGGCCTCCGTTAACATGGGACTGTGTTGGCATGTTACATATATATATATATATATATATATATATATATATATACACATATATGTACAGGTATAGGACAAAATAATAGGAACACCCATTTGAAAATGTTTCGTACTTCGACCGTCCAATACATGCTCGTCACGTGTCGGAAGAGTTTGCCATCTAGTGGCGGCGAAAGGGAAGGTTTCATTCGAGCATTTGCCGATGTGACAGTTGTAAGGGAAAATTCTGTTCCCAGGAAAGCGGCATTATGCCGTGTCCAACGTGCGAAGAGGCATTTTCATTGGAGATCGCCTTGCTGGAGCGTCCGTGTCGAGTACAGCAAACCTTGCGTGTGTTTCAAGGAGCACTGTATCACGGGTTATGACAGCCTACACAATCCTGGGAAAGGTGTTCTTTGCGAAGCAGAACAATGGGAGAAAGTCGAAGTTGACCGACCGGGATAGGCGAGTGTTGAAGAGGATAGTCGCCCTAAAACGCAAGACTAAACTGCCTGTTTACACAACTCGCTGTATTCAAACATGGTTAGATGAGCATGAGGATAAAGTGGAACACCTCATGGGGTGTCCTCGGTACCCTGATCTCACCATCATTGAGTATTTGTGGGATTTTTTAAAGAACAAATTTCGTGCTCGCTTTCCTCTTCCATGTACACTACCTGAGTTCGAGACCACTCTACACGAGGAAGAGGGGCGAATACCCTTGAACGTTGTGCACTACCTTTATTTGTCATCCTCACGTCGAATGAAAGCTGCAATTAAGGCTAAGGGATGCCAACCCCCTACTAATAAAAAAATTGGCACTCTCTCACAGGTGTATCCTATTATCTTGTTCTATACCTATATGTATACACTAGTATATATATATATATATATATATGTGTGTGTGTGTGTGTGTGTGTGAACTATCTATTTGCCTTCAAATTATAGTACTAATTAACAAGTATATATAACTCATGTTTACACTCTTAAAAATATCCTCTTTAGAGATTTATTAACTTGAGAATTCCACATCACAGTTCGTATCGATTCAATTTTTTTCTATCTGGCGAAAGAGAAAAGATTTAAAGAACGTTGCTAATAACCTAGAACAGCTTAATGTTGACTTTAAAAGACCCCTAGTGTTTATAAATGTATTCCGTTTAGTTTAAAGAATTCGAGCATATGCAAAGTCTAAAATGCATCTGTCTTAAAACAAGTGCGTGGATTTCAAAGAGCTAAGGTGTTCTGGGATTTGAAAAGGATGGAGGAGGGAGTTTTAGGATTTGATGATAAACGCCTTTTACGTAATCACATCAACTAAAATACATAATTCTGAAATCCGATGAACTAAACAGCTTGCAATTCTTTGTAAATTGGCGTTATTTAAAATATATGATTGCTGCAGTTTTATTCAGTGGAGATTTGTGAGAGGAATATTCTAAACTCATTGTAGTTTTATTTTTAACTGAAGATAGTTATGTTTGAAGTAATAATGGTAATCATAATGTTTTCTTCTAGATTATGTGTTGTATTGTAAAGCAGTTTTGGAATGAGATGTCATTTCTTGTTTCGCGATGTTTGGTAATATGTTTTATCTAAGTATACTAAATCCGGAGAGGACCCGTTCATAATTAAGTATAATCTATATAAGGCGGAGCCATACTTAGTGACCCCTCGTGGGACCTCCGTAATTTGTAAATAAGTCAGAGAAAAGCTGTAAGGAATAGATATGTTTCTAGTGTTGATTTTACACAGACGAGGCTGTCCGAATTTGTTTCCAAGTCAGTTTATTTATGTAATATTTAAGACTATTTTAAAGAAATTTCTGATGGGAGAAATTAGAGCGCTTAATCCTGAATCCCATGCCTGGAGACTTTTCCGAAGAGTAGTATGAATATGATAGTATTTAAGTATAATTTTTTCTTCTCCTATAATGTAAGTGGAGTATTTTAAGACGCATGTTTTCAATGATGAAATTAGTGCTTATTTTATTTTTAAATGAGGCATTTCTTTTCATTATTTAAATCTTCACTGTGAATGAAGCATTATGCATTGAAATTATAGTACAGTTTTTAATATGTTGGATGACATTATAAAACATGCCGATATTAGTTAATGTCCTTTTGTTAGAATCAATAAAATATTACTTTTCATTAGGAAAATCATATAGAGGGAAAATAAAGCTTCTACTAAAAATATCTGAATGGCATCATACTAAGCGCATTATAAAAATAAGACATTAATGATCTCTTTTAAGAGGGATATTCTGGATTTCAAGTATAAATTTTTATTACAGCTCTTTCATAATTTTATATGGATATCATTACATTTGTTTCATTTATATTTATTTAACAACAGTTTAATCCTATCCTCCTAATATTTCGAAATATCTATATGAGGAATTATAACCCACGCAAACTTTTACTCCTGCGAGCTAAAACAATCTTACTGTTTTATTTGAGGATAAAATCCCTGCTTTTATTCGGGTCCATATTTTTATGCCTGTCATCTTTATAAGGAAAGCAATATTCAAACATAATAAACTTTTTCCACCAGATACTATAAAAGTTTAAGAGTTACAAACGACTCTGAATTTATTACCTTTATACCATTATGGTCCAGTAAAAATAAGAAGGCAAAATCATAAAAAAAAAAATTTCCAGCGGCATCGATATTTCTCTCTATGTCTGTTGTACTAAAATTTAACATACTATGTCATAAAGATGTAACGTTCATCACCACTGTAACTTCAGAAGCCGTGAGATGAAAGCACGTTTATCGACAAAAAAATATTTAATCGTAGCAGGGAAACATTGATAATATCACATGCATTACGTTTTTTGGTTTGCATTTGGAGGAAGATCGAGGCTGTTGATATGGTACCCATGAGCTTCGATCAGATCGTATTTTCTCTTTAATGTCAGCTGTAAATGTTGGTTGTAAAAAAAATGAAGGTATTAAAGTATATTATTATGCAAAGAATTAGATTGCATTTTCAGATTTATTGAATTAATGAATAGAAATAACTACACGTGATTTGTATAAATCAATAATTAATTTTTTTACTGAGACTTTGAATTTTTTCTATTTTTGAAATTAAACCTGTAATATGTTTTGGTTCCTAAATTTTTTCTTGAAAGTGTTATGTTTATAGTGACTGTAAGAATGTTTAATTAGCAGTGTGCCACGGTGCATTGAAAAAAGGAACATTTTCATCACTGTAAAAATGTTGTTGAACTTCGTGGTTCGAGTTGCGAATGATGTGATTCGCAACACTATTTGCATCGCACCTATCATAATATCAGGTGAAAGCAAAGATAAGGAGGCCTTGCTAAGCAAAGTTTTATTGATTGGTTTGGTTTAGTTTGGAGCGCTACGGTCAACTTTTTGCTACACGAGGGCTTATTATACCGGGAACTACAGTTTAAAGACAATTCCGAACGTCTACAAACATCCATGCCAACAGTGGGACTCGAACCCACAGGATCTGAACCGAATGCCAGTGCCCTAGCAATCACCTTGAAAAAGAAAAGTCCACCCGAAATAAGGTAAGGCCTTTGAGAATGTAAATTTTTATCAAAAGCCCTTCGTTATTTAAGCAGCATTTTAAATCAGAAACACGGTATCTTGTACCCTTTGTTGAACCATAAATTCGCTTCATTAAACTATATAACATAACATATTTGGTATTAGATCCCAACACTATACGGAGATATCAGGCCTTAATCTTAACTTATCTAAATTACTCCAGTCACTTTGCGTTCTAACATAATGCATGGGAAGATTAAGATCTGTATCACGTATAGATTCTTTCCCGTTTTCAAGTAAGTGTGTTCGTTGATAGCGCTACGGTCATTTTTTGATACACGAGGGTTAATTATATCGGGACCTATTACTCAAAGACGATTTCAAACGGCTACAAACATCCATGCCAACGAAGTGACTCGAACCCACAGACTCTGCTACCTATGTCCACCGCCCTAACCTTTCGGCCATCAACCGGCTCTTTACAAGGCAGATTAACCTTCAGAGAATTCTGCTCGAGTCATAACAGCATATGAAATTCGTCCACATTTGCTCGACCAAGAAAAAAAAATTAAATGGGTACAGTTAAACGATATTATTGCGAACGCATCTAAAGACAATTTTTATTGCTATATAACGATTTGATAAAATTTATACTGAAAATTGATGATTATTAATTGTGAACATTTCCTTCTCTACTTCATCGAAATTCCGAGTAAATGTATGTGTGCCTATATATATATATATATATATATATATATATATATATATATATATATATATATATATATATATATATATATATATATATATATATATATATATATATATATATATATATATACACACATATATATATATATACACACACACACACACACACACACACATATATATATATATATACACTGCTGGCCACTCAAATTGCAACACCAAGAAAGACAAGAGATATCACAACAAGAGCGGGTTTCAGCGGACTATTAGTGAGTAATTCTTTGAAATACGGGCTTATTTATTTTATACAAGGAGGATAATGCTGATGTTTGCTGAATGATTGCTCTTGGGCAGTTTTTAGGTTTCTTAACTATAAATGGCAATGTTGTTGTGTTCAGAAATTTCGAGTGCCTACGATACAATATAGGCATGTGCCGTAAGAGCTAATATAATTTACAAAACACAGATCGTTACAAATTACGAGATCGTGCCTTAGATAAGGGTTTGTACTTTCTTAAAAATATAATTTGGAATACGCATTAGAAGAAATTTACGAAGATGCATGTTTTGTTACTTACTTACTTACTTACTTACTTACACACACACACACACACACACACACACACACACACACACACAAACACACACACACACATATGTATATATATATATATATATATATTCATATGTGTGTGTGTATATATATATATATATATACACACACACATATGTATATATACACACATATATATATATATATATATATATATATATATATATATATATATATATATATATATATATATATATATATATATATATATATATATATATATATATATATATTTATATTTATATATACATATATATATATACACTGCTGGCCACCCAAATTGCAACACCAAGAAAGACAAGAGATATCACAACAAAATTTATTTTGTAGATAACATGTTGACCAAGTATCAAATGATTAAATTTATAGAATTCTGTGAAGTGTGGTTCCTGTCAAAATCAGTAGCCAGAGTAGCCGCCATTGTTGGAGATCACCGCTGCCACACGCCTCGGCATTGATTCAAAGAGCCTTTGGATGAGTTCTTGGGGTACAGCAGACCAAGCAGCTTCCACACCTTTCCAAAGTTGATCTGCTGTGGCAGCTGGGGATGGAATCTGGGTCAATCGTAGAGCAACCATGGACCACATGTTTTCTATCGGCGAAAGATCCGGAGAGCGAGGCGGCCAGGGAAGCAATTCAATCTGGCGATTGACGAAGAACCGTTGGACAATGCGCGCCACGTGTGGTCGCGCATTATCCTGTTGAAATATGGCTGTGGGCAAGCCCTGAAGGTAAGGAAGGACAACTGGCTCCAACACCTTGGAGATGTAGCGCTGGCTGTTTAAAGTACCGGCAATGCGTACTAGAGATGTGCGAGAGTGATATCCAATACCGCCCCATACCATAATACCCGGTGCAGGACCAGTGTGGCGGTGCATAACGCAGCTGTTCAGCATCCTCTCTTCACGATGTCTCCAGACTCGAATTCGACCATCGTGGTGTTGCAGACAGAAGCGTGACTTGTCAGTAAAGACAATTTCATTCCATTCTGCCGTCCACATCCTTCTGTCATCGCACCATTGGCGGCGGAGACGTCTGTGGTTCTGCGTCAAGGGTAGACAAAGCAATGGACGTCTTGCGGACAGACCACTCTGCTGTAAACGGCGTCGAATGGTACGCGCAGACACTGGATGATGCGTTACAGACTGCATGTGCTGTGCTATTGTTCGTGATGTGACTGAGTGATCCGTCACTGCCATGCGCACAATTTGCCTGTCATCACGTGAAGTGGTGCGCTGAGGTGGATGCGATCGAACACGCCGGTCCGTCGTACCTTCCTGCATCCAACGATCACATATCCGCCCTACCGTTGTTTGGTTTCGTCCAACAGGACTACCGATTTCCCTGAAAGATAATCCACAATCTCGGTAGGCCACTATCCTTCCTCTGTCGAACTCGGATACTTGATCAAAAGATGATCGCTGTTTTCGACGAGGCATAATTGATTGTTTTTTTGAAAAAACCACAAGAAAAACACAATTGCCGAACTTGAAATCGTCGAAATCTTCAAGCCTTAAATAGCGCTTTGAAGTGGCGCCACAGGCGCGCGTGATGTGCGTCTGCGCTGAAATTCTAATCATTTGCATATCTCACCTCCGCTAATGCATGTTGTAAATTTCATGTTATTTGCATGTTTAATTCAGGGTGTTGCATTTACAGTGGCCAGCAGTGTATATAATATATATATATATGCACGTCAAAGGTAAACTATCATAGTGAATTTTCTTCATTTTCGATATTTTTATTGTAAATGACTCAATTTGGATAGAGCTTCTTTGAGGAAAACCGTCCTACATGCAAAACAAGATGGTGAGTGAAATATAGACTCACTATCATATATATAAGTTCTGATGAGAGGTAAACAATCACAAAGTTCTCCTGAAATATGAGAAATTTCACAATAAGAAAATTTACTTATTTTGATTTACGTTTGACTTTGAGATTATATAAAGGTAGGTCATAAAAAAACTTTGCCGATATATGGATCTCTAGCGGCTGTTCCGTTCAACCGATCAGTATGATATTTCAGATATACACAGCTCAAAAACTTTAGGGGAGCACATGGTTTTAACGAAATTACGCAAATACTTACACCGATAAGTAACATAAAATAAATCATGCATAATTTAAAGCCTAGCAGGAAGCAGAAGAAGAAAAATTCATATGCAAATCAAACTTCATGACATCAAAAACCAGAGAGGAATATAAGGGCAGAAATCAGGATGTTGCAGAAACGTCTGTTTCACTGCCTTACCTGTGAAATTCGATTATTCAGTTATTCTTTTTGAGAAAAGGTGACATGAAAATGTCTCAACAACGTGATTTACCGGAATCCATGGCATGGCGTATTATAGGCAGACTTGAATCCGGGCAAACACAACGTAATGTCGCGGACGCTGTTGGAGTCACCAGAAGTGTCGTTGAAAGGCTGTGGAATCGATTCCAAGAAACAGGGAATGTTAGACGTCAACCAGGGCAAGGTCGGCCACGCGCCACTACAGCAACTGATGACCGGTATATACTGTTAACAGCTCGTCGAAACAGAACAGACAATGCTACTCAGCTGCAAAGACAGTTGCTCGTGGAAACAGGACGAAGGGTGTCCAGCCAAACAGTACGTAATAGGCTTCATCAGGGAGGTCACTATGCACGTAGGCCAATGGTCTGCATTCCGTTGACCTTACGCCACCGTGCGGCCCGAAAAAGATGGGCTGCTGAACATCGAGATTGGGAGCAACATTATTGGAGCCAAGTGCTGTTTACAGACGAGTCCCGATTCAGTCTAGAGTGTGACACCCGACGTGATTTGGTATGGAGGGAAAGGGGCACTCGAAATAACCCGACATTCGTTCATGAAAGGTCACAATTCAGACGAGCTGGTTTTATGGTATGGGGAGGAATCAGCATAGGTGGACGTACGGTCCTGCATATCATTTGGAATGGTACTTTGACGGCCCGAAGGTATGCAAACGAGATACTGAGACCTCATGTCATACCTTACGCTGCAGCCATTGGAGATTCCTTTGTTTTCCAGCATGATAATGCCAGACCGCATACAGCTCGTCTTGTGGAGAACATGCTTGAAGCTGAAACAATACATCGTATGGAATGGCCAGCGTGCTCTCCTGACCTGAATCCAATCGAGCATGTTTGGGACATGCTCGGACGACACATTGATGCGTGACCAAGGCCTCCTTTTACTATCCGAGACTTGGAGATTGCACTTCTTGAGATGTGGAACAGTATACCCCAAAGTCTTATCGATAATATCATCGCATCCATGGAAAACAGGTGTGCAGCAGTCTTAGCTGTTCGAGGATACCACACGCCATATTAAAAATCTTGCATCATTTCTAAACAGTACTTTTTTTATCGTTTACATGTAACCAAATTATTGCCCTAAATCATCTTTTCATGTTTTTTTCCATATTTTCAAAGAATTAAAGCTTAATTACAAATTTTTACGTCTTTTTTTCTGTATTGCGCATTGATACGCGTGTACTATCCATTTTATGCCAATACGTGGCTGTCTCGCACGGTTTTCTTAACTTCTTTGCTTGTTCCCCTAATTTTTTTTAGCAGTGTATTTATCCAGAGTTATGAGCTCGGGATTCTGTGAACGGCAACAAAGTGGCTCTTACTGTTACGATTATAGGTATTGAAACTTGAAATTTTCGAAAGGCGACACCCACTTTTTCCGACGCAAAATGCTCAGCGCATGCGAAAACCCTAAAGAGCGTTGGAACGGTAGGTGTTTTAAAAGAAAAATGAGACGCATTATGCACGCACAAAAACAAAACCAGCTCTGCGAACGGTCAACAAAAACATGATGATGGCACCGATGTGGAAAAATTGTAATCCAAATAAAAGTTTTCTTTTGTCTCATCTGTATTGTCATCAGTCATTAGTGTCTTGCCTCTGTCTTATGCAAATTCCCCAAGTGCGCTCCGAGTGTGTCTTTGTAGGCCGTTCGCAGAGCTGTTTTTTGTGCTTGCGTAACGCATCCGTTTTTTGGGATACACGTACCGTTCCAACGCTATTTAGGGTTTTCGCCTATGCTGAGTATTTTGTGATGTGAAAAAGTTGTTACTATTCGAAAATTTTGAGTTTTTGTACCTATAAACGTAACCGTGAGAGCCATTTTTTTGACGTTCACAAAATCCCGAGCTTATACCACTGAATAACTATATCTGAAATCTCATCTTGATCGGTTGAACGGAACGGCCGCTTGGGGTCCTTATATCGGAAAAGTATTTTTATGACCACCCTGCATATAAGGCATTTTCGGAAAGTAAAGATACTTCACCGATAGCAACAAAGAAAAAGTTTCTGTGAGCCCATTGGCAGCACGCACTGTAACATTGTACATTTCGCTTTCCCCTCGAGGTCATTTGTTATTTTTACGATGAGTCTTTTGATGATCAGTCAGTGGTTTCAAAGAATAGCTGACAGAACTTTGATACAGAGTTTAAAGTGACAGTCATGCCATAGAAATGTAAGTAGCAGAGTAAGAAATTAAGACTGAGTTTCGGTTGAGAATAGAGATTTAATAACATAGAATAACATAACAAAGTATAACATAACAGAGATAGCTTATCTGTTTGCAGATACACCAAACTGGCGTTGTAACAGGGAAAAAAGCAGCGAAGGGTAGAAGGAACAAGCTTTAATACAATGCGGCTAGCTTTTATAGTAATTGCCATCCAATCAATTACTGCGCCACATATATTTGCATATGATTCATGACATATATCCGCATATGCGGGAATGATTCACTTATAAATCTCTGAATATTTTACAGAGTATTATAAAATTTAATAAAATAAATAAGATGACGTACTGTCATTACTTTTAGAGTTTAGCAAAGTACTGGAGATTAAAATAATTAAGGATTTAATCTTTAAAACCCAACAATAGGCCTGCCATCTCCAGTACTGTGATATATAAACATACACATATTCACAAAAACAAAATTTTCAATTTAAACATTTAAAAAACACATAACAAATACGTATTATATATTGAATTACACAAAAACTTTATCTTTAAAACTTTTGAAATACGTCTTAGTTAGAGGCTTTGTAAAGATATCAGCTAAATTAAATTTACTTTTTACATGCTCTACACTAAACAGTTTTTCATATATTAAGTTTCTAATAAAGTGATATTTAATATTGATGTGTTTGGTTTTTGAATTTTCAAGGGGTGAATTAGCATAGAATATTGCAGCGTTATTGTCTGCTTTTAAAGTTTTGTAGAAAGATTTACATACAGGTATGAGTTCTTGATTTTTACATTCGGTAAGTACTCTCACGATCCATGTGATTTCCTTGGCAGCATCGGTCATAGCAACAAATTCACTTTCCATTGTGGAAAGACTTACATATTTCTGCTTTGCTGTCCTCCAGGAGATTGGTGCATTCCCTATAAATAAAATAAATCCGCTTGTAGATATCCTATCTTCTATGCAATCGGCGAAGCTTGCATCACTATAACAGGTAACGTCCAGGTTTGGCATGCTGGAAAGGTTGAGACTGTCCTCAGATGTTGCTTTCATATAACCGAGTACTTTTAACAAGGCTGTCCAACGATGAAATGAAGGGTTGTTTTGGAGCTGGCTTAAACGGTTTATTATGAAAGATATATCTGGTCTCGTTCTTGATGCTATGAAAGATAAGCTTCCGATTAAATTTCTATATGGATATTTTAACATTTCATTTTTTTCATCTGCAGTAACTGGACTCTGAGATTTTGATATTATAACACCTTTGGCTATCGGTAATGATACAATAGGAATTTTATATTTCTTATATTGATCATACAATTTACTTATATACTCAGACTGATTGATTTTTAAATGGTTTTCATCTTCTATGAATTTCACACCTAGCAATTTACTGGTTTTCCCTAATATTTTCACATCAAAGTTATTTTCTAAAATGTTAACAATTTCATTTATAAATTCTTCAGTTTCCCCTAAAATTATTATGTCGTCTACATATAGCAATAAAATAATTCTAGATTTATATGTATATACACAATTTACCCAATTTAAACTTTCAAATTGTAAAGATTTCAATTTAGAATGGATTTCAAAATACCATTGTCTACCGCTCTGGCGAAGGCCATAAAGAGCTTTTTTTTAATTTGCAAACATACCCTGGTTTATCTTTATTCTTAAAACCTTGAGGTTGTTGCATATATATGTCCTCTTCTAATGATGCGTATAAATATGCAGCTTTTACATCTAATTGACAATGTTTCCATTTTAAATGACTAATAAAATTGAGAAAAAAAGTCTTATTATAGCAAAGTTAATGACTGGCGAAAAAACTTCATCATACGTTTCACCACGTCTTTGAAGAAAACCTTGAGCTACTAAACGAGCTTTAAATATAACATTATTTTGAACATCCCTTTTCAAAGTATATACCCATCTGTTACCCAAAATTTTTGCATTTGGTTTTTCAACGAGTTCCCATACTTCTCGTTCTTCCATGGTTTTTATTTCTTGAAGCATAGCTTTATGCCAGCTATTAGCTTCGGGAGTATCCATGGCTTGATTAAAACTTGTGGGTAATTTTATAGGTTCCTCAGGGATTGTTAGTCATATGCTCGGCTCATTTTGCTGTGTAAAACCCTTTTTTACTAGTTACTGGTCCTGAATAAGAATTCGTGGTACTAAAATTGAAGATTTCAGGGTCAATCTTGATATTGTGCTTCCGACAATAATCTTTAACAGAATTGAAGCATCTCAATTTTGCTTCACTATTAAGGAAGGAATAACATATATTATATCGGTTTGCATCTTTACGTAGTACGGCTTTTCTGAACCATTGTACTTCACGAGCTGGTATATTATGTTCCCTTAGGTATTCATCTTTGGGCTCAGGTTTTGGACTATCTTCCGATTCTGATGTAGACGGTAGCAGTTCATTCTGACTACGTTCTGGAGTTTCGGGTAATTTAAAACTTTGGTCAACATTATCGTCAGATTCGGATTCAGATTCATATTCTGAAGTGTATCTCTTCTCTGAATTTATTATATTTTCCCTATTTGGTACTTCGGAAAAATGAAGATTTGCAGTTTCTATTACCTTTCGTTGAGTGGGTAACCATATTCTATAACCTCGGGTTTTCATTCATATCCGACCATGACGCCTTCATGTGCCCTGCTTTGAAATTTGTTTCTCAATTGTTTAGGTATACTCACATATACTTTAATTCCGAACGGTTTTAAATGTTTAACAGAAGGTATATTTCCTGAATATAATTCAAATGGTATTTTATCATTCTTACCATGACATATGCGATTCCATACGTATGTAAAACATAACAAGGCTAGATCCTGTATTGAGTGAATAGATTGAGTTGGAAATTTACCACATACATCCATATGAAGGATTTGTAAGGGACGGGTTGACCTAACTTTCCCTATCTTCTTAAAGGTAGTCCTTCGACTTTTAGTAATCTTACACGTTTCACAATTAAGATCATGAGTTTTAAACTTGGGAAGTCCTCTAACGCTTTCTTTTGCACTCGTATTTAGTATGTATTTAGTATTTATGTGAGCGTATCTTCTATGCCAAACTTCTAAATCTTCCGAATTTAAACATTCTTCTTTTAAGATTTTTCTATTTTTAACCTCTTTTAATTTTCTTTTCTCAACATTTGCATGTACTGTTAATTTAGGATACGTGGGGTACATAAAATACAGACCATTATTCTTAAAAGCACAAAATAACAATTTACCTTTCTTATATACAGATATTCGGCCATTTTGTCCAACGAACTTAGTTTCACCAGGTATATCTATAAGGGGGCCTGCCATAAGATTACGTCGTAATCGAGGTGTATATAAAACATTGCTTAAAATTATAATTTCCTTTCCTTTTCCCCTTTTAAAATGCATTACAACTGTTCCTTTACCTTCTACTTTACAGCTAACTCCATTTATAGCTGCACTCATTGTAGTGTCGTTTACCGGCGTATATTCTGAAAATAAATCTTTATTGCAACAAAAGTGCTTGCTTGCAGCCGTGTCGAACTCCCGACACTTATTATTCTGATATTCTCCCGCATTTGCTTCAACTAAAAACAGTGACCCTGGTTGATTATCTCTATGTTGTAGTTTCTTCTAATTTGTACTTCTACACTGCCTTTGGGTATGCCCAATTTGACCGCATCTATGGCACTTTCTAGTTTCCCTTTTTTGGGGGGCGTTATTTTCCCTGTTTTTGGAAGTACTAGTTACTAACACTTCGTTATCTTGTTTTATCTGTCTTATACGGGCTTCCTCAGTTAATAGTTCTTGAAGGATTTGTTCGAAATTGAATTTCTCGTCATCCCAGCGGTAAATAACCTGAACTATGCTTTGGTATTCAGCAGGCAGATATCTTATTAATTGGAATCCCTCCAACCATTCTGCTAGTGGTTTACCGGCAGTTCGAAGATCAGATGCTATCTTCTTTAGCCTGGCGGCAAAAAGTCCTATAACTTCGTTTTCATATGGGCGTCAATTTAAAAGTTCATCAGCTAACATCATAGTTCGAGCACGAGATTCGGGTGTAAAATGTTTCTCTAATTTTTCCCACGCAGACTTTGCATCAGTTACATCATGCAAAATTGGTTTGTACTCTTCAGTAATATTTAAATAAATTGTACTAAAAGCACGCCCTTTACGAATTTTGAAATCGCGTATCGCCTTCTCTTGTTCAGTTGGGGGTGGTGTTTCGGTACCTTCAATGAATCCCCAACATCCTCTGTCGAGTAGTAACATACGAATGTCGACTGACCATCGGTCAAAATTCTGACCATTTAGAGGTTGGATAGTAGACGTAATATCCAGTATAAATACACTTTTATTCCTATACACTTTTATTCAACCGCTCACTCTGCTTGGCATGCGCAGTGGAAGTGTGCTGGGCCCATAACCCTTTTTGATGATCAGTCAGTGGTTTCAAAGAATAGCTGACAGAACTTTGATACAGAGTTTAAAGTGACAGTCATGCCATAGAAATGTAAGTAGCAGAGTGAGAAATTAAGACTGAGTTTCGGTTGAGAATAGAGATTTAATAACATAGAATAACATAACAAAATATAACATAACAGAGATAACTTATCTGTTTGCAGATACACCAAACTGGCGTTGTAACAGGGAAAAAAGCAGCGAAAGGTAGAAAAAACAAGCTTTAATACAATGCGGCTAGCTTTTATAGTAATTGCCATCCAATCAATTACTGCGCCACATATATTTGCATATGATTCATGACATATATCCGCATATGCGGGAATGATTCACTTATAAATCTCTGAATATTTTACAGAGTATTATAAAATTTAATAAAATAAATAAGATGACGTACTGTCATTACTTTTAGAGTTTAGCAAAGTGCTGGAGATTAAAATAATTAAGGATTTAATCTTTAAAACTCAACAGAGTCTTGTTTGAGCAGCATGTCTTTATAATGTCTCCGTCAATTCAGAATCCCGCCAAATCTTGGATACAGGATACCGGCCAAAGAAATCATCGCTTCTGTTTTCTGGGGTATTATTCTAGTTGACTTTATGCCTCCCGGCACCACAATTAATGCTGATGCATATTACGAGACTTTGAGAGTCTCAGACTGACAATTCAAAATAAACGCAGGGGCTTGTTGACAAGAGTAGTTTGCTTACTGCATGACAACGTCGTCCTAACATAGCACTTCAAACCAAAGCACTACTCAACTTTTTCGAATTGAAAATTTTAGATCTTCCGCCATACAGCCCGGACCTTGCACCCAAGGACTTCCACTTAGTCCTTTATCTGAAAAGACATCTTGCAGGTCAAAACTTTCAAGACGATGATGAGATCAAAATTAATGTTGAAATGTAGTTCCGACAATAGGCGGCAAAGTTCTATGACTGTGGAATACAAAAGCTTGTACTTAGACTTAACAAATGCTTTGACAATGGCGGCAACTATGTCGAAAAATAAAGCATGTACCAGTAAGTATTTTTTTTATGTACATTTAATCAATTAAAATTTTTTCGAGTGAGTATGCGGCATTGTATCTTTACTTTTCGAAAATGCCTCGTATATTGTGTATATATGCAAAACATACAGCACCCCTACACAAATATTCATATAAACTTTATAAGTAGGTACATTTTAGATCTTTTTTAGAGGCTAATGGACTTTTTATGTGTATAACTTTTACGCTATGCTATATACTCCTTTTTTATTTCAAAAGTACCACTAGTTCCTAACGTTTAGTTTACCGAAGAAGTTTCAGAACATTTTCACGAAAGAAAGTCATAAAAACAAGAATAGAAGCGAATAAAGGAAATATTTAAAAAGCATATGTCTCTCCACGTATTAAACTTCTTTTATAAGGAATGCAGTTTGTGTAAATAAAACTTCGTGAGTTCTCCCCATTAAAGATGCAAAAAGAACTTTAATGGATATTTATATACATGGATGAATCTTTGTTTGAGTCTAAAGAGTTTCCGCAGAGTATGTTTGAATAACAGCTACACAAAAAGAGGGAAAACGGTCCGATGCAAATTTTTTAGATAATCCTCAAGAAGTATTCAGATTACAAACAATATTTAAGCCTTATTAACGCACAGACTTAAAAGACTTCTTATTTTTTATTTTTTAAACGCTCATTTTATAAAAACAGAAGATAATTATTTCTAAATTTTGCCAATGATTAGGAAAAATATTGCTTATTCCGAATCATTCTTTAATTAGCGATCAAACAATAATACTTACAGTAACTGCAATTATAAATGAATTTTATATATCCATATATATATATATATATATATATATATATATATATATATATATATATATATATATACGATCCTAAAAAGAGATTACAAGCATCAGAATTTGAACAGTAATTATTATGGAGGGAATACTTTTTCCCCAGAGCGTAGGAAGATGGCACTATATGTCTTGCAGCGGTTGTGCGGGTATGTAGAGTAACTTCAAACGCGTCAGAACGATTGAAATGGCAAGGCGTTTAGAAAAGTGGTCTCGCCAAACTCAGTTTGTGTTTATGTGGGAGTTTATGTGGGAAGTCTGGGTTCCCCCCCCCCCCTATAGCCCATATTTTGCACCCATTGCCTATTTCCTTTTTCCTAAATTGAAGGAACATTTATCTGGAATGAGGTTCTCTTCAGACAGTGATGTGAAAACAGATACCGAAAACTGGATCAATGAGCAGGGACGTGATTTCTACCAAGCCGTTGGTCCTACGTTCAGATAAATGCCTAAACAGATTTGGTGATTATGTGAAAAAATGATCGGCAAGTATGCCTCTTAATTCCTTTTTGTATTTTCTGTCTATTGTTAATAAATAATTTTTTATTACCCTTGTAAACTTTTTTGGGGATCAGCTCTCGTATATACATACATATATATATATTATATATATAGTAGCCGTTGTCTCTGTATAACACTTCCGGGCTGTACTCATCTTTCAATTGAAGCCCTCAGTAAACAAACAGACGGTTAGGCTTAATTTCAATTTCAGATGTGGATCAGAATTTTTTTTTACCTAAAAACTAATATCTTCTCCATCAAATCACGTTTGTTCAGCCTATTTTTCTATAAAACAATCAGAACTAAAAAAAATTGGATGCTTTTAGCTGTATATTTAACAGTTTTAAAAAATCTGTTTACTTTTGCGATGAATTCTGAAAGTAAACAAGCTTGAATGTGAATGAATCAGGTAGCTCAAGTATTCATATCGCGTAGTGAGCTGTAAAAAACTGGATGGCAGTCTACTACTCCAATCGCATGAAAAACTAAATAAATAAAAAATAATGAAAGTGTTTGCTTTTACAAGGTGTGGATTAAATGCAATATTGTTAGATAATTCGAGATATTTTTTAACTTTCATATACTTTTTCCATTATGACGTCTTTATTAGCATTATGACGTCAAAATGGCGGGTTGGATGGCAGTCTACTACTCCAATCGCATGAAAAAATAAATGAATAAAAAATAATGAAAGAGTTTGCTTTTACAAGGTGTGGATTAAATGCAATATTGTTAGATAATTCGGAATATTTTTTAACTTTCATAAACTTTTTCCATTATGACGTCATTATTAGTATTATGACGTCAAAATTACGTTTTGGATGGCAGTCTACTACTCCAATCGCATGAAAAGCTAAATGAATAAAAAATAATGAAAGCGTTTGCTTTTATAAGGTGTGGATTAAATGCAATATTGTTAGATAATTCGGGATATTTTTTAACTTTCATATACTTTTTCCATTATGACGTCATTATTAATATTATGACGTCAAAATGACGGGTTACCTTCTAGTATATATATATACGAGGGTACGAAATTTAACGAAAATTTAATAAGATATTTTAATTAATATATATATATATATATATATAAATAAACTACTTGCAGCCAGGAACTAAAAACATTAAGAGATAATTATTAATTAGGTTTTAGACAGAATCTCTTCATCAGAGGTGCCGATACTATCTAAAAACCAATGGATTGTTTCTTATAAGTATGATCTAAATCTAAACAATAAACATACTTAGACACCGTACAATCCATTAGAAACAGAAGAATTGAATTATAAGTCACTTAATCATAGAACTCCAAGCCTGGAGCTAGACAAAGGGGAAATTAAGAATAGAAAACCGCAAGAAGACTAACGTCACAAACCTGCAACCATGGAGCAAATGGAAACACAGAAGCAGACTTATTATGGAGACTGTGTTATAGGACTTATAAACCTAAATTAATTTAGTTTTTTATTATTACTAAGAGTAATATATTATTATTTATTATTTAATATTATTTTTACTTAGAAATTTAATTATTATTAATTAATTTTAATTTTTAGTGGTTATTTTCAATAATTTATCTTTTTAGTTTGTTTTACCAATTAATTACAACAGAACAAGGTATTCATTAAATCTATAACTACCAATTATGTGCTTGGAAAGACTATCGGGATAATAAAGACGTTTTAGCACAACTAACAAGTCTAAAATATGCTTATTCCTATTGTCTTTACAATAAAAACTATTTATACGTACTAGCTAATTTACAATAATGTTATTAAAAACAGATTTATGTAAAGAAGTTAGGTATTGAAATTTAACAATAATTGTAATTTTGAAATTTAACAATATTAAAATTAAAATCATAATCTGATCTTTTATCATATAAGTCAAAAGTAAAATTGCAATGTGACTGTAATTTAATGTTAAAATCTAAAAAAGTTTACATTAATATTATTTTCGCTACTTTGTATTAGTTCCAGATTATGAGGGTAAAAATTTAATGCAATATGTTAAAAAAAGTTATTAATATTATCAACTTCAAAATAATGTAAGTATAAATTGGCTAGCATACTATCAGCATTTTCACTTGGTGGTACACCTTTAGTCTCTAAGTATATACTATATGTATATATATATATATATACAGGGTGTCCATAATTAAAGTCCCACTTTCAAAAGGCTGCAAAAAAAGAACCAGTGGTCAGAATGACTTCAAATTTGAACTGAATATACTGGAAGAAGGGGGAAACGATTTGGCATAATAAAAAAGAAGTTCCAACCGCTTGCAGCGCCTTCTATTGATACATTTTGGAACTTTTTTTATTATGCCAAATTGTTTCCCCCTTCTTCCAGTATATTCAGTTCAAATTTGAAGTCATTTTGACCAGTGGATCTTTTTTTGCAGCCTTTTCAATGTGGGACTTTAATTATGGACACCCTGTATATGTATATATATATATATATATATATATATATATATATATATATATATATATATATATATATATATATATATATATATATGTCAAGGATTTAGTGGGAAAAGAATGATTACTCTAAATTTAAAGGTTTATTCTAAATTTGAATGATTATTCTAAATTTACCTTTCTGTTTTGGTACTTTTCTATTTTACCTTATTGATGTCTGGGTTTACCGTATTATAATGTTACTACATCCCCCTATTGTTTTTTTATTTTTGAACTATCTAATATTATGTAATAAAAATTTTGTGAGCAGCTTAGCGCCTAAATTTTATTTACTCTTTCTTAATTAGCTTTTTAACAGAATTTTTAAAATTCTCTATTTACATTTGTAAGCTCTCTCTCTCTCTCTCTCTCTCTCTCTCTCTCTATATATATATATATATATATATATATATATATATATATATATATATATATATATATATATATAGATATATATATATACAGTGGCACCTCCAAAAAGCGGACAGTCACGGTACCAAAAGTTTTGTCCGTTATTAGGAGGTGTCCGCTATTGGGGAGGACAACCTTTTTATAAAAAAAGTTTTTGCTCTTCTGTTTGAGATTTAATTGAAAATTAAGACTGCAATTTTAATTAAAATGGAAAATTAATTAGGTATGAAAAAAACTATTTACTACTTTACCTTTTAATTGTGTGCTAATCCTTTTATCTTGCATTAAAAAAAACCCAAAATACAATGTATAGGAGCTAAATTATTTTAATTACTACTGAAAAAATCTGTTAACAAAGTTTGATTTCTCTTTTGTACATAGCAAACCTGTGTTTCAAGATGAATCTTCATAGGATTATAGCTTTGCTAGTCCCTCCGAATCTTCATTGTTCCGAAAGAACTGCTTTAATTGTTCGCTGTATTTCAGTGCTTCCGAATAATCTTTGATTTTGCAGTGTTACATTGGCGATTCCTCATCATCCTCAGAAAGGGCCTGTGCTTCAGTGGTGTCCCGATGACTGAAATTGGAAACATGCAGATTTTCTTCCTCAAAGGGTAATCGTCGTCGATCTTGACATACTCTTCAACGCTAACAGTTGAATCCAAATTGGATACTATATCTGCAAGTTCTTTCCCTCTTTATTTAGTAGTACAGTCAGTTGCCACTTCACTTGTACTCAAGAATCCCTCCTTCTTAAAACATTTTAGAAAGCACCCAGGTTCCACCTTTATAAGGGCTGACGTAGTCCAGGAAAATCCATCCAAAACAGATACCGATTTTGCCAACTCTTCGCTGGATTTGCAGGAGATAATTCTGTGAAAGCACATGTCTCAGAAGCAGCTTTCTGTATCGTACTTTAAAGCTGCGAATAATTCTCTGATCAAGTGACTGTAGCATCGAAGTGGTGTTAGTAGGCAAGCAATTTAAATTAACATTTTTGAGCTTTAAACAGCTTTAAACATTGTTGAGCTTTAAACAGCTTTAAAATGTTTTGAGCTTTAAACATTTTTGAGCTATTATCAGGATGGGAATTATCATTGTCCATGAACAAAATTATTTTTCTCGTTGTTTTTTCATTTTTTTTGTCTAACTCCTCCAATCAATCGCTCATAATCTCAGTGGTCATCCACGCTTTCTTATTTCACTTCTCCGAAACAGTAAGTTTTCGTACATCAATGTTCTTGAAACATCTAGGCTTCTTAGCTTTTCGAATCACAACTGGAGTTTCAAAGTCTCCCAGCATGTTGCAATACAGCAAAAGAGTGAGCCGCTCTTTTGAAATTTCTCGCCCCTAAATTTTTCACCCTTAAAACATGAGGTCTTATCCAGAAAGACGCGGTAAAAGAAGCCAGTTTGATTGGCATTGAAAATGTCTCTGTCATCATAACATTTTCACAAGGATTTAAGATTTCCAATCCTATCTGTTACTTCATTTAAATTAACCGATTTATCTTCGCTACAAATTTGTTTAAAAGATATGTTGTGACGTGTCCGAAATTTTTCCAGCCATCCATTTGAAAGTTCGATGTAAAGACGTATAAGCATATATTTTTAGCTTGCTTGTTGGAATAATTTTGAAATGTTTGCCAAAATAATCGAATGTTTTTCAAAAATACCTGTCCGCTATTCGGACTGTCCGCTATTCAGAGGGAATAACATGGAATGTCCTACACAAAAGGACTGGGACTCGTAAAAATGTCCGTTAATTAGAGGTGTCCGCTATTCGGGAGTCTCCGTTTCTCTATTTACATTTGTAAGCTCTCTCTCTCTCTCTATATATATATATATATACATGACAGGAAGCGTGTTTTGCTCCTGTGTTTGATTTGATGTTCTGCAGTCAATACGTACATTAAATAACTGGGCGAGTGTCGAGGCCATGAAGGAAGTAGTCCAATTGCTATAAACTTCTATTTATTGATTAAGATGATTTTACCAATGCTCCAGGGTAAGCAATTCGCTCCGCCATTTTGTCAATTCCTAAGCACGCCTGCCGCGAGCTTCCGCTCTCAACGAAAATTTCATCCAATCTGCCGCCAAAAACCTAATTCCCTCCGAGCTCCTGTTGCACGCGCATGTGCATACCTTAACCTTGGTCATCTGGACCCTAAATATCGCTGATCTTGCAATTTAACTTCGCGCCCCAAACCTTTACACTTCTAAAAATAAATCCTCTCGCCTAGAATTATTCGCTTTTCGCTCAAGTCGCTTTTAAAAGATGATTTTCCACACAGCAAAATACGCGCACTTTGTAAATGAAATGTAAGATTCTTATTATTTTAAGCCCCCTTTCCCCGTACTTCTCAACTATATTTTGACAGTTCAGTTATGTTTTGACAACTTCCCCCCCCCGTCCCTCTGAAGGCGTGCACACAAAGAGTAGTTAATTCTCTACAGCACGTCCTCAGAAGAGAAAAATAACTAAAATTAACGTAATTAATCAGAAACTGAAAATTGCTGTGCAGGGCGGTAACTTCCCCACACAACAACCCAGAGAAACCCAACAGCATTTTTCCTAAATTTTTCTTTGAATCCCTTACATTACTCTTCTATCTATTCAGGATGACTTGGAACAGTGGTTTTGTAAAAATACAGTGCATATTCATAACAGTTTTACATCGAAATGGTCTTGAGTCTTGAATAAAAATGTATGTAATCATTGATTAGTAGAAACAATAGGAAAAGCATAGAGGTATTATCTGAAAAATCTCACTTAACATACAAAAATATATCACATAAACATACTAAAATATTAATCAGAATTTTAACTGGTCACTTGGACGATTATTATAGTCTATATAAGTAAGTCTCTATCTTACCAGACGCTTACTCTGATCCTGAATGGAGGATAATTTCACAGTCCTACAATCTGTCCACTCACTCTCACAATCTTAAACCGTTCCAGTTTAAATCAGTTACAGATGTATTTAATTTATTTACATTAATTATGGTGGGATATGAAAATAGACATACATGAAAAAGAACAATTAGAATTATGAAAAACAAACTAGTGCGGTCGACCGACGTGTTTGGAGGCCTCCTGCAGTTTCGTGACCCTGGAAAACTCAGAGACAAAACATATTAATAATTGAAAGAGAACATAGACGTTTATCACTTTACCCATGGGATAATTTTTCTCATAAACTTAATTTTCAGCATTATTTCATTACATAACATTATTTCATTTTAACCTAGGTTACAAGAGAAATGCGACTTTAATTACTCGAGTTATAATACACACACAAATTTGACAATTATTTTACAATTTTTTCTACAAATCAATTCACCCTTATCAAAACATAAATATAACTGAAACTTTTTATTATAAAATTCACAATGATAGATTCATTATGTTAAAACACATTATACTTTCTGATTAGTTGTGCATAGCTGGGTCAGAGGAGAGCAGGTTCAAAATTTTCCCACAGTCTTAACCACAACAATGGCTTTGGGAAAAAATATGTGGAGAGTGTTCGTGTGTTGGAATGTGTGTTCCCCACACTGCCCTAGGTTCAAATTCTCAATAACCTTACTACTAAGGAGTGAAGGGGTGTGTAGTTGTTTGCGTTTAGTGTTTGTGGCCGTACAGTGGAGCAACCGTAATTCTCCCACAGGACATGACTGCCAAAACAACACCTTGTCAAGAATTAAGATCGGGAAACAGGAAATGTGGGTGCTTGTCATGCCCGAGGAAGTATTAAATAAGAAATGGGAGGGCAAACGGAGCGGTCAATCCATGGCCTGTCTTTAGTCATTTCGTTTAAGTAATATTTTTCAGCACATTGTGACTGAGTATGTGAAGTACAATTTATTTAGACGGATATAATGAGGTTGGGATGACTTCCAACGCGCGGTAGAGGTGGGTGATAGGATAGAGTATTCGAGGAGGAGGAAATTTACTGAAAGATGAAAGAAGTAGGGGCGTCACATTCGGTTTTTGGCTAGAAGATCCAAAACATAACATACCATAGTTCTCTAGTAGAAAGTTTAACCAAGATAGTTTTTTTTTGTTAAAGTATTTTATTAATTAATTTTAATTTAAGACAACACACAAAGTTTAACCACCTAAGTGGAGTCTAAAGGGTGTTAGGCACCCAACATGTAAAATCAATTAAGAAATGGATCTCTGAGATAGGAAGTATGGTCATATTCGGGAAAATGTAAACACAGTTCAGCACATTATATAAACAAAACATTGCAAAAATGATAACAAAACATTGCAAAAATGATAACAAAACATTTCAAAATAATCCAAAAATTAGGTTTAGCCAACGTTCTTTCATTAGTTACTAAATTTCAATTCAAACCACACAATTGTTCAATAATTCAAACCCAATAAATTCAATACAAATGATATTCTAGTTTAATTTCACAATATCATCAATCCCAGTTTTATTATTTATTTTACTCATTAACATTCATAATTTTATAATTTCAATTTTTCCTTTGTAATTCGTACCAAAATCTTCTTTTAATTCCCCCCCCCTCCCCAAGAAAATTGTGCATGAAACAAAATTATTTTAATTTAAACTCATTATGTGGATGGAAATGCCTTAATCTGGTTGAGTGCACAATTTCACTCTTTTTCCCAGTGTATTGGTTTGGTTTATCAATTTCGAAATTAACATTAGAAAGCTGGCTTAAAATTTTATAAGGGCCTGAATAAGTTGGATCTAATTTTCTTGAATTTGGGTATTTAAATTCTTCGTGCATCACTAAGTCACCAATTTTTAAGTTTGACTGTACAAAATGTCTATCATATCTTTGTTTATTAATTTTATGGTGCTTAATGGTTCTTTGTGCTGCAATCTTTCTTGCATCTTCAACTGGCGGATAATTTAATGAAGTTGTTTTAGGCAATGGTGAGTCATATGGTAAATGTCCAAATAAAAGGTAATTCGGGGGGAATCCAGTTACACTATGGGGTTGGTTATTATATTCAGAAGTTACTTGGTCTAAAATTTTGGTCCATGGAATTTTTTTCGAAGAAGTATTTACTTTACATCTTAATTTTGACACAATAGTTTGATTACATCTTTCATTTTTACCGTTGCACTGAGGCCTATGGGCTGACGTGAGTAATTGTTTTGTATTGTGATGTTTTAGGAATTTTTTAAACCTTGAGGAAGTAAATACAGCATTTCTGTCACTTAATATTTCTTTGGGAACTTTAATTTTGAAAATTTGCGTTAAGCAATTAGTATATGTCTCACTTGTCACACTTTTAGAAGGGAAGTCCAAATATATCTTGTCGCATGATCAATCACCAGATGAAGATATTCTTTTGTCGAGTTATAATAATTAAAACCTCCAATGGTATCAACTGAAATTAGGTCAAACGGTTCATGGGCAACTGGCACCTGCTCTATCAGACCAAATTTTTTCTGTGTTGATTTTTTGTTTTTCTGACATGTTTCACAACAACGAACAAAAGTTGCAATATCTATTATTATATCTTGCCAATAGTAAATAAGGAAAATTAATTGTAACATTTTTCACACCCAGATGTCCAAATTTTTCATGTGCAGAAGTTAATAATTTTAGTCTTAATGATGGCGGAACTACAATTTTGACTAGATTTTTCTTTTTCACTGTTAAAACTCCATTATATTTTTTGTACTTTATATTGTTTACATTATCATTTAATTGTACTTGAATAACTTCATCTGTGATTCAAAAATAACAGTATTGGGATATAAAGTGGCTTATAGGATTTCTTGATAGCATATCAGATTCATAATTATATTTACCTTTTTTGTGTATTATCTCATAATCATACATGGACAGTTTTAAAGACCATCTAAACAGTCGTCCCGTTAAATTTTTAACATTTTTGAGTCACTGCAAGGCTGAATGATCCGAATGAATTGTGAATTTTTTTTCCATGCAAGTAACAATGGTATTTATCAATAGAATCAATTATAGTCAAACATTTGAGTTCAGCGATAGCATAGTTTTTTTTCATGTTTCTTTAATTGTCTGGAATGAAAAGCAATTGGGTGTAGTTTACCATCAGGATGTTTTTGTTTTAAGACAGCAGCAACTGCTTCTTGACTCGAGTCTACAAAAAGGTGGCATGGATAATCTGGGTTAAAAAGTGTTAAAATTGGTTTTGAAGTGAGCTCATCTTTTAATCTCTGATATGATTTTTCACATTCTTGGGACCAATCCCATTTTACATCCTTTTTTAACAATTTGTTTAGGGGGAGTCTTAATTTTGCATAGTCTTGTATAAATTTTTGGTAAACATTTATTGAGCCTAAAAATCTTTGCAATTCTTTTACATTTCTTGGCGGTAATAATTTTCTAATAGTTTCAATGTTTGTATTATGTGGGGAGTATTTTCCTTGTGTTATTTCATAACCTAAGAATTTGATTTCTTTTTGTGCAAATTGGCATTTAGCTTTATTTAACTTAATGTTTTCCTGCTGACAAATTTTGAAATTTTTTTCTAAATGTCCTATGTGTTCAAGAAAAGTGTTTGAGAAATTATTATATTATCGAAGTAGTTAAGGGAAAAATTTATTTGGTGTTTATTTAGAATTTGTCATATTGCTCTTTGGAAGACACTAGGTGCATTTTTCCACCCAAATGGTAATCGTTTCCACTCGTACAGTCCAAAATTAGTCGTAAATGCTTGTTTTTCAGTGTCACGTTCATGCATTTCAATAAGCGAAAAGCCTGAGGTCAAATGTAAAGTGGTGAAAAAATTTGCCTGAGCTAATTGGTCTAAAAGGTCATCAAATCGTAGAATAGGTTCTGAATCTGTTATCGTTATAACATTTAATTTCCTGCAATCGATACATAATCTAGTTTTTCCCTCATTTTTCTTTATTGCAAGGGTGACAGGTGGGCTAAATTGAGAACTTGATGGTTTTATAAAACCTGCCTTTGAAAGTTCATCTATTTGTCGTTTAATCTCAGCATTCTCTACTTGAGATGCACGATATGGCGTCTGTGATACTGGTAATTCTGACGTTAAAACGATTTTTTTGGGTTCTAATCTAATCTTGCCAACATCGTATTTGTTTTTAGAAAAAATGTGTTCGAAATTTTTGAAAATTTTGTTTAATTGGGTCCAGTCCTCAGGTATTTGTTCTGGTGGCTTTGAGTTCAAAACATCACCGGGCTCTTTAAATAGAGTGTTCAGCATATCATCGGGGATACCTGATGTCTCCTTATAATTTAGAACATCACAATCATTATTTTGTACACTTTGAAAATTTACAAATTTGACTTTAGATTTGTTCATACTCTGGTTTTGGTCATAAATCGGTGTGTCACATTTATTAACTAAAACAGTTTTAATACCTTGGTTTTCATAATTTCTCTTTTTTACATTTCTAGGATTAAGCTCAAGAGAGTGACTAAGTCTAAAATTTTTTCTCTTTTCAAAATTACTTCTTCAACAAAATTTTTTTACATTATAAGAATTCTTAGTACCATAAAAATCTCTATATTTATACACATTCTTATTGACCCTTCTTAATTTATACATACAATCATCAGCATAATACTTATTTTCATTATACAAATTTTCACCATAATTTTTAAAGTTCTTATTTTGAACATGAAATGCAATAGGACTTAAAAATTTATAATCATCATACAACTTTATCTCATAACCAAATTGATACACTCTTAAATTTCTAAAATTAACATCTAATTTAAATGACTGAATATGTTGTAAACTCAATAATAAATATGGTAACTCACTATCAATTATCAGAATTTCAATTTTCCTTTTAACACTTCCTATTTTTACTGCACATTCTATTAAATTTTGCACAATTATATTACCAACAGTCTGCTTTATTAATACATTATTACTTTCTTTTTCATTACAGTTTTTTGCTAATTTTAGCAATTTTGAACTTAATCTGGTCACTGTCGACCCACTGTCTAAAAGACATGGAAAAATTTTGTCACTCACTCGAGCTTCGATTATCAGTCATCTTCGGTCATTTGTGTTATCCTCTCGTCGGTAGCTGATTTGGTAATTGTTCGAGTTCTGATGCCGTTGGTTGAATGCCATGAATCTGTCGTGTTCATCACGATTTTGATATCTTGTTTGATGATAATTCTCTCTGCCACTAAAATGAGAGTCATTGTAATTTGTTCATCGTCGTCGATAATCTGTCAGCTGATTATAAAATCGTTGTCGTCTTGTAGATGAATTCGAGTTTCCACCTCTCTGCTCACATATTTCCGTCGTCGAATTTGGTAGATGAATCTTCTTTGCAACTTCCAACCATTCAACAGGAGTTTGTATCTTCTGTAATGTCAGGAGTGTTCTCATTTGTGGAGGAGAATCTAATGTTAATATTTCTACTAATTCACTATCTTCTTCTTGAAGTGATCTACCGAGTTCTATCTTGTGTTTAAAATAACTGAAAAGATCACCCTGAGCTGACAATTTTAAATTTCTGTATCTTGTAATTTGTTCCTCTCGAATTTTTGAAAATATTGCTATTAGTTGTTTCTTTATAACTTCATAATCTTCCCTATACAATTGAGTCGAAATGATTAATTCTTGAATCTCCTCACTTAGATAGTTCATAATATTTTCTTTCTTCCATTCATTATTTAAGTTCAACGCTCAGCATTTCTCATCGTATAAATTTATCCAAGGGAGTATATTTTTAATTTTCTTATTGTCGTACGTCGGAATTACTAGTTTTATATCAGTTCGTCTTGTCTCTTCATTTCGTCTTTTCCACCCATCATCTGTTTGGGTACATCTGCATTTAATTTCTTGCCATTCTTCTCTTTTTCAGTCTTATTTTGGTGTGTACTCGTTCCTTCATGAGTTCCATGCTGCTGTAAGAAACTGTCGTCCAAGTTTATGTTGCTGCGTTTACAATCAGTCTCTGGAGTTTTTGTCGTCATTGTATTTATCGTTTTTTATCCTTTTGAACAAAATGCCCGTCGCCGAAAAGTCACAACAAAAAAAAATTCCTTTTTCTTCTTTTCCGGAGCGTTAATCCATGGGTTTTGTATTTTCTCCCACGACGTCGATCTCAGCGCGGCTTCTGACAGGAAGCGTGTTTTGCTCCTGTGTTTGATTTGATGTTCTGCAGTCAATACGTACATTAAATAACTGGGCGTGTGGCGAGGCCATGAAGGAAGTAGTCCAATTGCTATAAACTTCTATTTATTGATTAATATGATTTTACCAATGCTCCAGGGTAAGCAATTCGCTCCGCCATTTTGTCAATTCCTAAGCACGCCTGCCGCGAGCTTCCGCTCTCAACGAAAATTTCATCCAATCTGCCGCCAAAAACCTAATTCCCTCCGAGCTCCTGCTGCACGCGCATGTGCAGACCTCAACCTTGGTCGTCTGGACCCTCAATATCGCTGATCTTGCAATTTAACTTCGCGCCCAAAACCTTTACACTTCTAAAAATAAATTCTCTCGTCTAGAATTATTCGCTTTGCGCTCAAGACGCTTTTAAAAGATGTTTTCCCCACAGCAAAATACGCGCACTTTGTAAATGAAATGTTAGATTCTTATTATTTTAAGCCCCCTTTCCCCGTACATTTCAACTATATTTTGACAGTTCAGTTATGTTTTGACATACATACACACACACACACATATATATATATATATATATCTATATATATTCACACAATACCCATCATTGTGTAACACATTCACACATAATAGTGTGTACATACATATAGTTATTTTAGATACATACACGTAATTATTGTAGAGAAAAAATTATAGAAATAATAATCATGAGTTGGAAGTATATACGTATGATAAAATATAATTACAGAGTTTTGAAATAGCAAAATTTCAAGGCTACAGCATAAATGGGAATTCACAAATGTTATAAATTTCATTAATAAATTTCCTAAAATGATTTATTTATAATATGATATTGGCTATAGACTTATACGAAGAAATTCCTCATGCTAGAAAGCTAATACAATTAAACACTTAAAAGCTTTATAAATGTTTCTAGAAATAGTAACACAGTTGATAGTTTTAACTGTTATATAATTAGTAGCTTTCGTTTAACAAATTATATACGGGGAAAAAATCTGTGTTTACTTTTACAACGCTTGTGTGCGGGCAACGGAATATTCCGTTTTTCATCGTCCGTGCGTTTCCTAGCAGTCGGTGAATTTCATGTGCTTAAAGTCGCCTTATGTGCAACGCATTCTTAAACAGACACTTCGTTCATTGTTGAAAGTGAGATTCCATTTAACTATTTTTCATGTGATGGCGCAATAAAAAATAAAATTGTTGGAGTAATGGTGAGTATAAATTCCGACGACAACATCAAATATAACGTGTATGTTAATGGTGTCTGATGTTACTTCGCGAAATCTCCCGAAATGGCCCATGGCTCTTATTCTAAGTGTTCAAAACACCCCGCTTATAAAGCGGAAATATGTCTGAGATTCTTGTAAAAACGTGTCTCAAAGATAAAGACAAATCAGATGCAATATTTAAAATATAAAATTAATTCATTATACAGGTAAAGCATTATAGCTAATTTAAACATTTTTATAATTATTATTTTTATTTTTCATTTTAAAATGATTCGGTTATAAAATATTTTGTATAATAATTATTTCAAAGTAGACTTTGTTTTTTCAATTTTCAATGGTAAGCAAAATACAAAAGTAAAAATAACAAGTAGATATGAGTACTCCATTTCAAGCCTTTTTATCCGAGCATGTTTATTAAAAACTAGAAGGTAACCCGTCACTTTGACATCATAATACTAATAATGACGTCATAATGGAAAAAGTATATGAAAGTTAAAAAATATCCCGAATTATCTAACAATATTGCATTTAATCAACACCTTGTAAAAGCAAACGCTTTCATTATTTTTTATTTATTTAGTTTTTCATCCGATTGGAGTAGTAGACTGCCATCCAGTTTTTCACAGCTCACTACGCGATATGAATACTTGAGCTACTTGATTCATTCACATTCAAGTTTGTGTACTTTCAGAATTCATCGCAAAAGTAAACAGATTTTTAAAAACTGTTAAATATACAGCTAAAAGCATCCAATTTTTTTAGTTCTGAATGTTTTATAGAAAAATAGGCTGAACAACCGCGATTTGATGGAGAAGATATTAGTTTTTAGGTAAGAAAAAATTCTGATCCACATCTGAAATTGAAATTAAGCCTAACCGGCTGTTTGTTTACTGAGGGCTTCAATTGAAAGATGAGTACAGCCCGGAAGTGTTATACAGAGACAACGGCTACTATATATATAATATATATATATATATATATGTATGTATATACGAGAGCTGATCCCCCAAAAAGTTTACAAGGGTAATAAAGATAAACGGGGTAACAAATGTTATACAGAGACAACGGCTATTATATATATAATACTTCTTGCATTTACTTTTGTATTTATATTATTCATAGTGTTTTAAAATTACTTATATACATGCATTCATAGTTCTGCACAAACTATATATATTTATAGTTTGTGATAGTTTTTCTACATTTTCATACGAAGAGTCTCAAGTGTACGAACATTATAAGTGGAACGATATATTAAGAGGAATTAGACTTCATACAGTTTTAGTGGTGCGGAATTAATTTCAGTAATGTAATAAATAGATTCAACCGAAAGCAAACCCAGTTTCAGAGAACCGGAATCCCTGTCCTAAGGGCCTGTTCACATAGGAGTCCGTTGCGTTGCGTTACAGAAAAGATGACGTTGAGACGAAAATAAACCAATCATATTCCTCCAAACGATTAGCAATGAAATTTTTAACGCCTATGATTGGTTTATTTTCGTCTTAACGTCATCTTTTCCTTAACGCAACGCAACGCAACGGACTCCTATGTGAACAGGCCCTAAGGCTACATAGATGCATTGGATTTGATGTGACTGTCACAAATGCAATACAGTTTTTTTCAATGCGGAGGCACTTGTCGCGAAGACATTCGCCTGCAATTTACCGCAGTTTTACTGGCCATTTTATTATGGGGGCGCCATATAGGCGGACCAGAATTGCCCCCTATGAAGGGACGACACAAACGGAGGCATTTTAGTGATGCTTCGCCAGGATTCGATCCGAGCACCCTCAGCACCGAAACCAGCGCGCTGTACCACAAGGCCGCCACGGCCATGCAATACATATATTACTATTGTTTCTACTGCATTTCAGATTATCAGCTGCAATTTTTCCACTAAATTTTTTTCCAATCTGCGACCTGCAAATAAACATTTAGTGATACAAGAAATATATCCAGACTTACAGCATTATCATTGCAATAAGAATCTCAAAGACAAGTGTTATCAATTATTTAAATGGCCAGCAAAACTGCGGTGAATTATAGGTGAAAGTCTTCGCGACAAGTGCCTGCGCATTGAAAAAAAAAAAAACTTTCCACCTTACTTAAGAAGTACTCCATTTAGAGATTTACTTCCTTCTAGGGATGTACCTATATTAAAATTTCCCATCTATAAGCAGTTTTTAATGTATTAATATAGGTTAGTACATTTGAATATTTCTTTTTCAAATATTTATATTCGTTCCTATATAACTCTACTCACAAAATGTTGAAAATTTTATTAATAAGCAACTGTTCAGGTGTTACGTGCCATTTCATCTAAATTTCTATCCGAAACATGCACAAAATACCAAACATAACAATGCATATTTAGAAACACAAAGGAATAAGAAAACTTGTTAATATTTTGATTCTACCCTAATTTAAAAAATCAACGTATGTTATGTTTAGAAAATGACGAATGAAATGAACACCCGAATTATCAAAGTCATTTTCTCGCAAGAACATTCATCTCACTATTTGTAATAACTTGGAAACATTGTCAAACGTCTCAGTGCTTCGGAAGGGAATTATAACCCTATTATGTTATTCTGTTGGCATGTTGCCATATGATGTATTATACAAAATTCAATTCCTGAGTTGCGTTTTCTGATGTACTACCAAAAGCGAGTCACGGTCTACATAACTGTTATTTATGCCAGTTTTCTGGCTTTTAAGTTACATTTAATTTTTTTATTTAGCGTCTAGAAGGTATGGCACGCGCGATGTGAAAACAGAACCTATGTGTGGTGGTATAGCGTAATTGGCATGGTTTGTTTCAGCCGCGGAGTAAAGCCATAAATGTTTTATTATTTTGTTGAGCCTACCTGCTATTTCAGTCGTATATATATGTACATATTTATGCTTAACTAAGAATTAATAGATGTATTTAAATATAAATACTACTCTTGGTATTAATGCCTATGTCTGATTTAAGAGCAAGTTAATTTATTCAACATGTTAACTTATTCATAAGTTAACTTATTAACTTATTATGAGGGTACGATGTAACCGGTTGTAAGTAATCTGTGTTCCTCTTAGAATTTTGTTAAATTGTACATATTTATGTTTAATTAAGAATTTAATAAATGCATTTAAATATAAATACTACTCTTGGTATTAATGCCTAAGTCTGATTTAAGAGCAAGTTAACTGAATGGCACTACACACACACATACACACACACACACACACACACACACACACACACACACACACACACACACACATATATATATATATATATATATATATATATATATATATATATATATATATATATATATATATATATATATATATATATATATATATGTATGTATGTATGAGTGTGTGCATGTGTGTGTGTAAGTGTAAAGACGGAATTTCGTGGCATGCTGCCACCTTTACGTAGGTCTCTGTATGAGAGTAATGGTAGTTAAATATTATTTAATAAATTATATTACTTTTTCCTGTTTGTAGCGTGTTTTTGCAGCTATAAGTTATATCTGTTATTTCATTGAATTTTTCCTCAGTGCAGCAAATGAAGCTTGGATCACACTTTTAGATGATGGAAATTGAGTTGTTGAGATCAAGTAAAAACGAAATACTTGAGGGAAATGGATGATTAAAACAAAGTATACTGTGGATTAATAATATTTTTCTAAGATAAAGTCTCTACTATTGAAATCAGTGTCTACTATTGAAATCAGAAGACATATTGTCAACAGCTATTTAACAGCTAATAAATTCTTTTTATTCTTACCTAGTAGGGAAGGCATGATTGTAGTAGGTAAGAGTAATGAAAAGAGGTACAGTGTGTACATAAATGATTATCCAAACTTTGCAGGGCTATTGAAAGAAAACTAAACAAAGTACAACTGTTTCAAACTTTCAACTGTTATTTTTGATTTCCGATGAACAGCAAATTTGTACTTTGTTTAGTTTTCTTTCAATCGCCATGCAAAGTTGAGATATTCATTTATGTACACACTGTACTTAGTAAGTATCGAACGGAAAAATGTCTTATGATATTCCTGTTAAAATTTGCAAATATCTCTGCTTGTGATAGGTCAATGAACTCTCAAGTTGTTACAACAATGATTTTGCTAGCTTTTATTCTATTTTAACATGCACAAAATTGAAAAACCTGAAGTTTCGTTTATTTTTTATAAATACAACTCTTGAAGTAATTTTCTGTTTAGCTACAGACAGAATTGAAATTGTCAGAGCTGACAGCAATGTAACTTTTAGAAATTAACTTTTTCTAGATTCATTATTCCTTCAATCAAATAATTTTTATATTTAATTAAAACGAAGTAATTTTAGGGTAATTAATTTTGCAAAGTAATTAAAAGGTACCAAATTTTTCGGATCATAAGACCACCAACCGGACGATAATCCGTTTGACCCCTCGGCTCCCTTCGCTTTCGTGTATCAGCCCATGATTCACCGAAGACTGGAGCTGCGTAGCAATTACTGTATACACAGCTGAAGGTTAATTTCCCCTGTTCGGTGAAACGTCATTTTTATAGGCCTGAGCGCCGGCCGGGCAGTACAGATATGCCAACAATTGGGCAACCTTGGGCCCCCAAACAGACGATAAGAAGTACCTTCAATTTACGGGAGGACGTTTAGAATATTTTGATAAACAGAATATTGTAAACAGAAAAATAAACAGAATATTTCGTATTTTGTTAGGTATATAAAGATATTTTGAATTTATTACTTAATAAAAATTAAAAAAATATACATAATAAATAATAAGCCAATGGCAATTCCAATGGCATGGGAATATGACAAACTTCTTACAAATATCTACAGCAATGAACACAAGAAACAGTAAGAGAAAAAGTCAATGTCTCATCAGCAAGGCTCTAGCACTCCAATATGGCTGCATGCCGAACGTGGTAGATCCTTTAGCCGTATAGGACGCTTTCAGGATGCAACACGTGGAGGTAGATCTACTGTCGCACACCTATAATACATATAAAAATATAATCAATAATATGTATAAAAATATATAATGTATAATAAATATAATGAAATATTCATTTTATGTTAATATTACCTTCGGACAATAATGAAGCATCCCAATTTTAAGTCGATATTTTAATGTAAAAAGGCATGTCTTAGGGTCCGAAAAAGATGGTAATTGTGTCTTATAAACCACTATTTGCCAAATCCCCCTTTCCCTATAAAAAATAACTAACTATACCATGCATGTAATTCAGATCTTGATTTATAAAACATTTTTAATGTTTTTAATTCTGCACATTTGAGTGCAAATGAATCATATCTCCAACTCTTTTTATATTATATTCTATGGAAGGTAAGTTCGTGTAACTGGGCCCATGGAGTAACTGGGCCATCCCTTCCCAAATTTTTCCTTTACATATTAGGGGGGGAATTCCACTATGTTGTAGCAACACTGGTAAACAGAAGTCAACAAAACATCTTACAATATTGATTTATTTGAAAAATTATTTTTAAATAAGGGTATATTTTTTTCTTTTTCTAGATATACAAACATTGGACCCAGTTACCCAGTCACGGATTCTGTTGTTTCTTATGAGAAATAGACCTGGTTGGTCCACTTACCCCGTTTATCAGGGGAACTGGGCCCGCCTGTATTTAAAAAATATACAATATTTATATATATATATATATATAAATAAATATAATAAAAATCAGTATCATAGCTTAAAGAGACTCCCTAAGACATATTAAAATGCATGTAATACAAATATTTTTGAAAATTATACATGTTAGTATAATTTTAATGTGTTAAAAGTATAGTATATAAAAAAGTTGAAAATCTATGGCCCATTTACCCCAGCTTACCTTATGTGTATCATTTGCGTGAATAATTTTTAAAATTAATTCTTATTCTAACAATAAACAATTATAAAGCAATTTATTTGAAATTAAAATAAACGGCTTAAATTTTACTAAAATAATTAAAAATATAAGATTAATTTTAAGTAATAGTTAATACAACTTAAATTAATTATCACGCAATCAATATCAGTCACATCGATCTGCGATACCATCCTGCTGAAATAGACGGAACAGTTCAAATACCAGACAATTTTTGGAAAATGTTTTAGCATTTCCTTTTCAAATTAGAATGACAGTCTGTAACTCTAAGAGAAGAAAGAGAGATACGACTTTGAATTTAATGGAGCCGTTCCATGTTACAAAGAAAATAACTTTCTGCTCTCATCTCATAAGGTAATGCGTATTTTATGCTTCTTATACGGAGTAATAAAGTCAGGTAAAAACTTTAAAACACTATAATGAGAGTTCTAAATACGAATTTTATAGTATATAACAGGTGAATTTGGCGGGGGAGAAGTTAGAAACATGGAAGTGGTATACCAGGAACAAAAAGCCAAACAATCCATAATAAACACAGAAAGAAGGAAATTTAGGCATTTTTAGGAAGTTGTAGTTATTAAGAGATCACAATCCAGGAGTAATACCACTTTCGGTGAATGAAATATTTAAAATTTAAAATTGATTCCTTCCTTTCAAGTTTATGGGAAGCAGAAAATATTTTTTTACATACAGAGTTTAAGGCTACTGTGTACTAAACATACTGGATTCGCTCATTTAAATGTTAACCTATGGAGAAAATGTGTCTAAGGGTTGCCAACTTGTATTTAAAGTTTTTTTATAAGAAATTGTACTCCGTAATAGAGGAAGAAATTTTACACCTTGGGGCATTTTTCGTTTAAAAAAAATGCAAATAATATTTTTAAATTTCAATTATTAAAGAAAAAATCTGATATGGTGTGTTTTAAACCCTCATCAATTTCTTTGGTAGACGAAATTTATAAAACGAATCCTGTTGGAAAGTGTAGAAAGGTTCAGGCTATCTGAGAATACCATTTTTATTGGATAATCTTCATTTATGTAACTGTAAATAATAGACAAATTTTCTCCATAAGTTAACATTCAGGTGAGTGAATTCAATATAGGGTTAGCACACAGCAGCCTTAATGTCCAATAACTAAAGTTATATGATGATACATCTGGGGAATTTAAAATTTTCTTAGTACCAATACATGAAGTTTTAATTCTAATGGACACAAAAAGAAGCGTCTTCAGTTAAATTTACTTTAAATAATTAATTTCATACATTACTGGAAAACACAGGTATGCAATTGCATTCTTTAAATGAATTGATAATCTTTGTTAAATGCAGGAGAACAGGCAACTACAAAATAAACAATGAAGTGATTCATTTGTTTAAATCTAGAGAAGTTTCTCCATTTCAAAGAAAATAAGGCTCCTCAATCTATGAAACACAATGCGCATTTATGTAATAAGCGTTTACTTTATTACGTATATTAATGGATCGATTTACGGTTTGAAATTAAACCAGCTAACTTACTTTTAACAGGACTTTCAACCCGAGTGTGTTTAATTTTGTAAGTAATTCAAGTTTCGACTGAAAGTCGATATATCCTATAAGTTAATTATTACTTTTCTGCATTTAAATATTCCTCCTCATTGATTTCGTATATTGAACTTCAAGCGTTCTTTTATTTGTTTTTTCTTCGATCCACTGTAATTACCTTTCCTAAGTAGTCTGAGTGTGAATAATTATTCGGAATGCCTCAATATAAAATTTAAATTAGTTTTTCTTTAACGTAACTTCATTAAAATATCAAATGGAATTTCATTAATTTAGTAATTATGGAAAGAGTAAGTAATATTGCTTTTGAATTATACTATTCGAAAATCCATTTTTTAATGATAAATTAGTTAGAGTTTTAATAGATGCCCGTAGATATAGAAAAAGCGCGGTCCATGTGGGCCAATTCACTGTAAATATCTATTTTTGAATTTTGCTATGTCTCCCAAAATGTTTTCATCGAGTTGTGTTTCATGTAATGCTTATGCATGTAATATTTATTAAATATTTCATTTACCGTTGATTAATATTAATGCATTTTGAGGTGTCAGGTTAGTAAGAAATGAAGTAGGGGGGCATAATGAAGACAAAAGTCAGCTGCATGGCTCCTAAGTTACAGCGGTCCATAATTTCGAAAGCACAAACCCCTTCTACAGCTGTGTGTGTATTCATGCATTTAAGCCATTTAAGAGGATTTGGCCAGTATGTGATATGCATTGAAAATTTTGAAACTTGTTAATTGATTCCACTTTAGCGACAGCTTAAAAATAGCATTTTTTAAACATACTAATCTAAAGAAAGTAGTTTTGTTTTTAAAAGCTTAATACCTTTTCGAAATGAGCTGTTTTTGTGATTATCTCAATTCATTATCAGGGTGAAAGATATGAACTATTGACTTGAAACATAATATTTTGACGTCTCAAGATCACTAGATACAATCATATCATCATTCGGTAGTGTTATGGTAAGCGGAAATTTAATCCAAATAGAAGAGATCTGAAGTTAGTTTAGAAAATTTTAAGTGGAAAAGAAAATTGCAAGTTTTAAAAGAGGGGGAAAGTTATTTTCGACATTAAGGATATTTTGCAATTGGGAATTTTCCTTTTCAATAATATTATGTATATTTAATGCAGTATAATTATACCGATATATTATATTCATAATCACATTACTAATAAAATTAATTTAGCCTCAGTTTTGCTTTCATAGAATTTTACACTGTGTAGTTTAAAATGCCACAAAAAATCTTAAATTGATATTCTCCACGGGTGTAGGCAGTTTTACATGCAGGTTCTATTACATGAAGGTACACCAGACAATTCTATACTGTTTCTTCTTCACAATGATATGTTAATTTTTCTTCCATAAAATTTTGTAACTAATAAATAGCGAAATGTGATGTGGCTTGTATAATTTAACTGTATCCGTATTTTCTGTATAGTGACTTGAGAAATTCATTTAATTATTGATATTTAATTTTTGACACTGAAGGATATAAGGTAATAATTGTAAATCTTTCTGTCATTATTTTTGAAAAAAAATTATGATTGTTATAAACTATGAAACTAATTGTTTATTGGAAGACTAGCTGAATACCCGTGCTTCGCTTACATGCAAATTAAATACAACGGTCAATGTATGCAATTAATGCAAAAGAAACAAAATATATATTTATAAGAAAATCGTAACGGATATTTTTAAAGATAAAATAATGTAGAAGAAAATAATCAAATCAAATACAACGGTCAGTTTATGGAATTAATTTGTATGTTTAATATCTATAAAACATACTAGTTTGAATTAAATTCTTTAAAAACTTCCATCTCGATTAGTCTAATGGTTAAATTTTATCTTTTAGTGTATTTTAATAATTTTTTTTTGTCAATTTATTTCGTTGTTATGCACGTGACACAAAATTAATTTAAAGTATCGCAAAAAGAAAAGAAATGATGTGATCCGCATTTAATAAATTAAATTTTAAAAATTAATCTTTAAAAATTCACAAAAAATCAGAAAATTGAGGTAAAGATTCGAAAAAGATTTCACTTTAAAGGAATTTTTTATGATCTTTCTCGTGATATAGAGTTTATAACCCTCAGATTATTATTTTAATAAATGCAAACTTTAAAGAATTTAAAAAAAGCTTAAAAATTTAATTAAAAAAAAATTGAGAAGAATTTTTCAAAATCTTTCTTAGTGCACTTGTCATAGGGACATGACAGTAGTGTCACGGCCAGGGGCAGAAGCATTGAAAAGTACAGGATAAAGTAAAATAATTGTTAAATGCAAGAAAGAAACATGGCAAATGACGGGCAATAAAAGAGAAGGGAAGAAAGCCAGCAATATACCGAAATGAAATTTAGAATTTAGATTGTGTCTGTAGCAAGAAATAGAAGATAAAAGTTGAAGAGAGTGAGTTGCACGAAGAGAAGAAAAGAAAATTTATGATGGCTATAAAACAGCCCACCCTGCTTGAAGCCGAAGCATGGGAAAGTTAAATATGAGGGAGAATTTTATAAATCCCGCCCTCGATGCGCATTGGTAAAAAGGGGATTGAGAAGAGGCAACCAAGGACGAATGGCGATGGCATGGTTATAATATGACCAATGGAAATTATAAGAGGCGGAGTCAACATTAATAAGAAAATAATATGAAATGAGAAATAGTGAAGGAAGAGATAACCTAAGAAGTCAGAGTTAGTCAGACGTTTTTTAGATATAGAAGTGTTGTCAAGGCACATATACCCATGAGGAGCGTGAATTAGAAGGTTGGAGATAGAAGTTGTCGAGCGCCCAGTATCCCGTGCCGAGGGTCTGCAAGGAGTGATGGAGTTAGAGAACCGACGATGAGAGTAGAGTGTCTTCCTTAAATGACGGATCCTTATTCCAGACAAGAAAGTGCCCTAGTTCCGTGCGATGATAAATACGACGAAGTTCTTCATTACGAGTGCCAGCTGCCCATGGTGATTCAGCAGTCATGTTGCGAGGTACCGACTTTGCGTTTCCTTTTTACATTGCTATCATTGCTTCTCAGTGTGTAGCCATAATAATTTATATAGAGCGCGTTGAGTATATTGTTTGAATATAAGATGTTAAGGAGATGACCGATAATTCGTACAAACAATTTAATATGATGTTATGCTTATATATATGAATTAATTTAGTAGTAATGAAGTTAAGAGTAATATGTGTAGATGCAGTACGAAATATTGTCATAATAATTGAATGAATTAAATATATGTGTCGTAGTAATGAAATTGAGAGTAATATGTATAGATGAAGTACGAAGGATTGTAATGATAATTGAATGAATTAAATATAGGTGTTGTGGTGAATTAATTTAGTAGGAATGAATTTGTGAATAATGTGTAAATGCCAGAGGAAATAATTAGTAACTTCTAGCGTATTATTTATGTGTTAATAATCAATAAATTAATTTGTCAGTATAAACCAGAGTTGTTTCCATTATTTGGGAATCACAATCAATCAATGTACTAACCACAATCTTTAAGCAATGAATTTAAAATCATAATCATCATTAATAGTATACGTATTAATATATCTAATAAACCCCACTTAATAATTTACTTTCACTGCTATAGCACTCATACACCATAAGAAGTATCGCCATTAAAAGTTTCAGCCCTTTAGTTCCAGCGGTTTGGTCTGTGCGTTATCTGTCAGTCAATCAGTCACATACGGGACTGTTTTATGTATACAGAAAAGAAACATTTGAATGACACAACTTTTTAATAGAAATCCTAAATAGTAGGTGAGTAAGCAACTAAATTAAATCATCGGGTTGAGGAAAGTGAATATACTCTAGCGAGGCAACACATTCTTTATTGATTGATTTTATGCTACTATTTAATTCAAAGTTAATCTGGTTAAATTAGGGAAAAGTGATAATAAAACGTACATACATTTTTGATTATTATTAAGTTTCATTCAATTCAGTTCATTTTAGTCTCTGACAGAGAAAAAAAATTAATCCCAATCGTAAAAGACCCATAACATTCATTTGGACAATATGCATTTTGATTAACACTTTTTTGAGATTCATCGTAAGGGCTTGTTTACGTAGAATCCGTTAGCGTTAGCGTTAAAATTCCGTCGGCGCTGATTGATTAAATGGGTCAATGATTTGTATATGATTGGTTAAAAAATTTAACGCTGACGGTGACGATTCTTCGTGAATAGGCCCTTAGTCTGTTTCTGGATAGTCGAGAATTCAATATATTTGGATGTATTATCACTGTGCATTGTAACATTGTAACAGGATTGTGTATATAAAAAAATGTAAATATTGTGTACTACTAACTACTTCGTATAAATGCTTTTATTCTTTATTTACCTCTAAGAGCTCTTGATTTTGCTTAAGTTGCATTCATTTTCTCTTTATTTCTATGCAGAAAGTAATTTTAGATCTCGAAAGATAAATGTGTCGAAAAACCCTTATATGGAGTTCTTCAAAATAAAAGCAACAAAATTTAGAGATTTTTGTTGCTGCATGGGCGAGGTGGCATCTCTTCCTCGACAAGCCATACGTAGCGATAAATATATTTTTGTGGTAACCTCTTTTCCTACATACACAGCGATAATTTAAGGTTGTTTTCTTTGTTTTTCTCTTAATTTTTTTCTGTTAAAACACGGTTTTAGGGCCTTTCGACTTAAGAGATTTTAATAGTTTTTTTTCTTTTCTTCAACATTTTTTGCACCATTCACAATATCTATTGTGCTTGTTTTCTTTACACTTTTTATGCCTAATTAATCTTATTAAAAATACATTTCTAATGAGCATTATGCATTAAGTATTTAAAATTTAAAGATTTCAACGTTTTTGTTTTATTAAATCCTCTTTAAACCGACTTGCAGTAATTTTTTAATGAGGATTTTAAAAATATCCCTACGAAGCGAATTTTTTTAGTGGCTTTCTTTAATTAGTATTTCTTTTAAATTAGGAAGAAGCATTTTTTGATATTTTAACTCTTTTAACTTTGAGTTCTTTTTCCCTTTTTCTTTGTTTGCTTGTGACACGAAAAATATTGCTGTTTATAAGAAAATATCGCCAGTATATCGCTGGGACGAAGCGCTAGAAACATATGTCTGCTGACTTATGTTTCATACAAATGGAGTTCTTTCATTTTTGGCTGTCCCGTTCGATTTCCTTCAAGATGACTGACAGCCCAAATTTTGCGACGTTGTTACTATTTTATCGTTTGACTTTGGAAAGTATAACAATAAGCACTTTATCATGTATTCTCACACAATTTTCTTTCTTTTCTTTTTAAATAACTTGGATTATTCGATAATTAGACCATTCATTTTCCAATAAAAGTGTGAAGACAAATGAATAAATTTTTCCAGGTTCTAACTTAATAACTTCATAAATCTGTGCACAGTTTCTATTTACCGTTTCCCTCTTCTGTGCTCACTGTGAATAAAAACTAATTGATAAATAATAAGTTATTTAAAAATGCTCTCTTCATGTTTTATTAACGAGAATAGAAGATATTTAAATTTTTGCTCTACATGTATTATTTGTTTGAAATTTCTGTTCGTGAACGATAAATAATCATAAGATAAAAATTAAAATTGTTTATTTTAAAATCCACAGTATTTATAACCGGATGTTCAAATTCGCGATAATAAGAGATAGACCTCTTCGTGTTATTCAGAAGAACTTAAAAATTGTTATTTTTGAATTAGGATTTCAAGCATTGAATTCCTGCATACGCATTTGTTTTCATTTAGGAACTAAATATTAAAACCACCCAAAGATTAAAACTGAAAGCATCCGACCTGAATTACCAGTAGTGATTACCTCTAAAATCAATAAACTACTTTCTAAGAAACAGGTATAAATTATGTACTGAATAACATTGATAAATGTAACGAAATTTTATTGATTATTTTTAAGAGATGTTTATAATATCAGATATATTTTGCATACTTTAAAGAATGCTCTTTCATTTTAAAGGCATTTCGAAAAATTTACAAAAGAATTAATAAAAAGTAAGTAAAGCTATAAAGAATCGATTATAGAATGCTGAAACAGAATTTGGTTAAATTAAAATATTTCAATGGATTTATGAAAAAACTCTTTTCTGTAATAAAACATAAAGATTTTTTAAAGTATGACGCAATGTTAAATTTGGTCATGTAGTATTTTGTATAAACTTGAGATAAGGATTTCTGCCTGCAAGCATAATGATGTATTTCATTCCACATCTGTGTGATAGATATCCTCTCAAAAATGCATGGAGTGGTATGTACGTACACTTACTTTCATACTCCGCATAAATATTTTTTTCATATATGTTTCACTCAGTAATAAAATTGCATAGAACTCAGGATATACAGGGTGTCTCATAAAACCTTGACACATTTTAAAAATTTATACAAAAAAAGTATACACGGACTGGAAACTCACAAATGTGTTACCATATATGTTAGAGTTTTTTTCTGCGTCAAAAAAGTCGAATAGGTGGCTCTAGATGTTCCGTGAAAGTGCAAGTTGTAAAATGGCTACTCAATCAGAGAAAACAATATGTATTGGGTGGTATTTCAGAACGGAATCTGTTAAGCAAGAGCAGCGAAATTTGGAAAAGCAGCGAAATTTGGAATTTTCCTCCAAGTCGTAACAACATCTTAACCTGGTATAAAAAGTTTCTGGAAACGGGAAGTATCTTTGATTATCGGTTGTAGTGTTGAAGAACTGAAAAGACGCATAATAGCTGCAATTTCATATGTTAGGGAATCCATTTTGGAACGCACATAGGCTGAGATTGATTACCAAATTGATGTTTTCCGTGCCACAAAAGTTGCACATATTTAATACATTGACTCTACTAAAAAAAATTTAATATACAAGGTAACATATATGGGAATTTCTAGGTCCTACCTTGTGTACTACTCTTTTGTATAAATTTTCAAAATATGCCAAGGTTTTTGAAATACCCTGTACATTGTTTACATTAAGTTATTTATACTCTCGAGGGAAAAAGAAAGCTGATAAATGCACGCTATTTTTACGATCTCTTTATTTCACACGCACAAATAGAGAAGTAATAATAATAAATGCCTTCATACATCAGGTACAAAAATAAACTTTGTAGAGGCGAAAAGATAAATAAGATGCTGATGGGAAAGAACTACGGGCAACAGATGTTTTACCAGTCCTTAAATTCCATTTCACTAGCAGTTAAAAAAACAGAAAAAAACCTTAATTGTTTTGTTATGTTCCTTGTGAAATAGGGCGTAAAAAACATTGACTAAAGGTTCCACACACGATGGACATAAGGGTTTGTACTTTAAAAATAAAGGATTTTTGTAAGACCTTTTTTTCATCTCTTTGATGATATTTATAATATGAAAAATAAAATACGGAAAAGAAATGAAATTGTGGCAACTGTACATATATAGTAGGCTTTCAAATGAAAACCATTATTACTAATAGGCGACGAATTTCTATTTCTATTTTTATATGATTTTCTCATTTTTTAAACGTGAAATTCAGATGTTACTGTTAATAATGTTATAAAATCCTAGATTTCTGGATTCCGGCTAACGTTTAAAGTATCTATTGCTACTAGGGTGGCCACGTGTCTAAATGTTATAAAAAATAATGAAACTTTTGGCTCGTTATGTACATACACTTATCTTTTTGATATTATTGTTTTTTACACCCTATGGATGGATTGCTTTATCCAATTCTATAAATGGCTTGAAGGGGTAGGAATGAGGATTCGGTTTTAAGGGGACTCACTACCCTTAAATGTCTAAAGCATTCGATTTTTTTGAAAAATAATATATATTAAAGCCTGATCACTTCTGAACAAAATAAACCAAACCACATGAAAATATTCCACTTAGTTCCAGAGATATTGATATTATAATATTTAATTACTGATCAAGTTTATGATAAGAAAAGTTTTAAACTCATTTTTCTCAAAATGTAATTTTGCATCATTCCGCGACTGATATCTCAAAAACTATGAAACATAATTACATGAAATTTTTATAACTGCATAATGTTATTTTATTGCGTCTGAACTAGAGGTATTGCAATCACTACACATTTTGTTATTTTTTCAGGGGTAAATTAATGCAAAAATTTAAGGAAATTTTAAGTATATTTTGAGCAGTTTTAAAAAAATGGAAAAAAAATATGTTAATGTTAAATGTTTTATGTTCAATTGTATTTTGAATTATTTATTTTAAATATAAAACAGGAATTATACATTTAAGTGAAAAATTTATTTCATAGTCCTACGCGCAAGCCAGTATACAATAAAATTACTTAAAAAACAAGGTATATCTAAAGCATTTCTAAATAACTTATTTAAAATTAATTTGAGAGTTGAAATTTTGTTTATTAAAATAAATATATAAATTTATCATATACATAAAATTTGGAAAAATTGAGAGTAAATTGAAATAGTTACAAAGAGTCAAAAAGTATGAAAATATGCCTTATTTCCTCGACTTAAGGGTGGTGAGTCCCCTTAGTATGTCATAAGATGGTTCGGAGTCCAACTTAGACAGGTACCACTATAATTATGACCGAGCATCCCCCGGGACGACATCTGGTTGGCTAATACCCTCCTCTAAAGCCTTACCACAACATGAAAGGTTTTGCTGGTCTACAGATTTAAAGTGCCACTATATCCGTCGTAGGTATAAAATTCTTCATAAACGTTGGAAGTTTCATTGAAATATGAGGCTTTATCCAACTCTAGATACGAATGGTATTTTTTATTAACAATGACTTGCGACGATATGACTTGCGACAGCCATATAGAAAGATATAGAATATAGAATATAGATAGCCATATAGAATTCTCAAAGTGTCTGTGGATGATATATAATTGAATAATAGGCTGGTCAGTATATTGAAATATCTGTGGTTCAAGACCCAGCGCTGGCAGTCTATTGTTTTAGAAAACCCAAATTATTTACCATGTAATCTAGCAGCCTGAACACCAGAATGGGCTGTTCACCTCGACCTTTTGCTCTTTTTTTGGCACCAACTATGATGACCGAGTTTCCAGATATTGGGGAAAAAAAAGTTTTAGGAATCTCGGCATAGTTATAGCATATTAGGAGGAAAAACAAGCTATAAGAAAATAAAATTTAATCATGTTGCCAGAATGTTATATCGGTGATTTCCATTAATTTTTAGAGAAATTTTATATAATATTTGAAATAGTCTAACTTTCATAAAATCTAGCTTTTTGATCTTCGTTTTCTCATTAAATTTAGACTAATATTAAATTCTTCCCTGTTCATTTGTTAAATATGATTTAATTTTATTAAGTTTCTGCTGACAAACTTCTTGAAGAATGGTATTATAAAGTAAAAATTATTAGTTACTAGTGATATTTGAACGATGTATGTATTCTTTATATTTCCATATTTCCTCACAAGCATACAGTCTCGAAAGGATTATTGTATAGCGCTTTTAACGAGTCTGTCCTCTACACTGATTAGGCTGCTAATAAGGAATCTCATCTAATCAATTTTGATTCACGGGATGCATAGATTTAACCTACTTGTATTCTCGTATGGCGTTGTATTTGGAAAGGAATTTATTGTTATTAAATTTTGTGGTAGATAAATCTTAGGGTGTTTGTAAAATAATATTTCTCCACTTTTATTCCTTTTTGAGCATGCGCTTTAGATTAGTTTTTTTTAACAACAAGAGTGTTTATCCTTTAATATATCAGTCTTGAAATATTAGAGAATTTTTTAATGTTTTTTAAGACGGTGCACTTTCTTTGGCGCAATAAAATCATTAATAATGGTTGAAATACTTCGGGATGAGTTTTTATGCCTTTAAACGGCAATTGGTTACTGTTTAAATTTATAAAAACGTACAGTTTGACATTTGGCTCTTAACATGTCACGGAAAGTGGTACTTAAGTTTTTATTTAACCTCACACAAGCTTGTTTGTTTTTTTGGTTTTTGTATTCATTAATATTTCTGAGTTTCAAGTTTTAGATCTCGTTTAACAATGATCTAGTCCGTTGGATTTTGTAGTGAATTTTAATCGTGCATGTTAATGATACTTTTTATTTTATATAATATTATCTCCTCGTAGTTTTTTCTTTAATTGGATTCTACTTGCAAGTTTTCCACTTAACTTGTATATTTATAGTTTGATACAGCAATAGGAAAAAAATCCTTTATCATGAAACAATTGAAAATACAAAAAAAAAAGAAGTTAAACTCCTCCTGTTTAACTTCTCCTGTTTCCCTCCTGTAGAAGAAGTTAAACATTAAACTGATTAGTTCTTATTTCTCCAAAGCATGTTTTTAATGCTATATCACACATGCACGAGTTGAAAATAAATGAATTAATTGCAACTAAAATTATAGTTTCATTTAAAATTTTGCTGATTTTTTTCTGAAAGGAAATGCTACAGGCTTTTATAATAACTTCATTTTAATAATTTATCTCAGCTTCTATATGCAGAATTTGAAAGTTCATCTTTGCGTCATTTCCTTTTAATTTATTCGTCATTTGCCTTTTAAAATATGCATATTCATATTCCGACTATTTCTTTGATATGTTTGCGAATCTCCGACAGTTATGTATACTTTTGGGATAAAGTCATTTTGTTAACATATTTTTGAAATATTTGTTAATGCATTATGTTATCTTCTGAAGAGTTGATGTATTTTATCTTTCACTAATTGATATTTCCCCTTATATGGTAATCTAAATATTCATTTATTGAATTATAGTTTTTTTCTTGATTTCTAGTTTGAAAATTTCAACTCTATTTAAATACTGAATCTGAAATAAATGATTTACGTATTTTATCATTTACTATATGCAATAAGTTATTATTCTGGTCACAGAAAATAAAAGGAGGGTTATCAATATAATGGAAACAATAGAGATTTCTGCAGACTTTTTTTAATTAAAAACTCTAAGTCCTAATTTGTCTTGCAAAACAGCAGAAATTTGATTTGGGATAGAACGATGCAAGCCCGGTATAAAGGATACTGAAATTTCCTCTTCAAATGTACCCATAAATTTTCAGTAACCATAAAGTCAGGCGATTCCGGTAACAAGGATAGATGCTGTATCTCCTCCTCATCCTCTTCAAACCATATGTTTTTAACAATGCGGAGGCACTTGTCGTGAAGACATTCATCTATAATATACCGTAGTTTTACTATGGGGCGCCATTTCATTATGAGGGCACCATATAGGCGGACCAGCATTACCCCCTATGAAAGGACGACACATACGGAGGTATTTTAGTAGCGCGACGCCGGGATTCGATCCGAGCACCCTCAGCATGGAAAGCCAGCGTACTGTACATTAAGGCCGCTACAGGTCTTCAAACCATATGGTGACATGTTTTGAACGAGGGTGTTTTATTACCATGCAAGTACGGAAATAACGCCTGAAACACTGGATGCAATTGGTCCGGTAGAATTGTTTTGTAGACTTTGGATGTCACAGGATTGTGAATAACAACTCAGGGTCTGAATATATGCCAAAAGTGTGCACTCTATAGAGAGTACCAACCATGCTTGAAAGTGGGCATCTGCTAGTCAGAACAATATGCGTACGTTGGGGTTAGCCAAAAATACTCTCTACCAAAGGCAGGAAACAGCGTGAAGTTTGATTCCTCCAACCAGAGAGCATGTTGCCAAATCATTTGAAGCAGAGTTTTTATATTCGTGTCATGAAGTGACACGTTTTCTTGCAGTGGTCTTTGCTTTGAACCCCGACCTTGAATATCAGCTTAACGCTTTTACCGACGATTTATTATTATAGGAACAAGGTAATTACGATTCGTATTCATCTCTAATGTTATTTTTTTACATTTTGTCACTTTATGGCCTTTTTAGTTCCGCTTTTTCCTCGCTGCCATCTTCATATGATGTTAACCCTTTTTGCACTTAGATGTATCACTTTTTTTAATTGCTGTACCATGTTGTAGGGTTTGAAACTGTGTTCCGTGGTTCACCGACCATGATACAGGAGAATCTGTAAACCTTGTTTTAATTATCCCACCTATCTACAAAGTAGACTCCCATAAGACATTTTGCATATTAATTCTACAACAGTCAATTCTATACAGTCGATAGTTTAAATCAGGGGTGTCCAACCCGAGGCCCGCGGGCCGCATGCGGCCCAAAGAAAGTATTAATGCGGCCCAGAAAGAGAGCTCAAAGCGAAAAAAATGTAAATAGCCCACCTCGGTGATGTTGGCAGGCAGCCATTACAGATCCCGATTTGTTGAAAAATAAACAGTTATTTTGCATCATTGCTACTCCATTTACAGTTGATATACACTACTGGCCAAAAGTATTGCAAGTTTGAGAAATCTAACATTTTCTCAACAATATGCCCCCAAAAAATATTATTTTACAATTCAGCTGATATTTTTTAATGTCCATATGGTAAATTAGTTTAAAGACAAGATATGATTAAGTTATTGAACAAAATAATTATTTAATTTTATAAAAAATAGCATACAAAAAATGTACAGTTATCAGAAATCGGAATCCATTTTGGTTCCCCGGAATAAAATGAAATAAAGAAACAATTTCAAGTTCCTCTGAGCAGAAAATATAATAAATGGGTGCAATTGAACCGAAAAGCATTTAATATGTTGTTGGGCCGCCCCTAGCTTTGATCACAGCAACCCCTCTTTTTGGCATGGAATCCACAAGGTTTTGCAACACTTCTTATGGTATTTCATGATGCCAAATTTTAATTATTGTTTCCTTAAACTCTCGTTTTGTTCTGGGATGATTTTGAGATGTTTTCTTTCCTATTATACTCCATAAATTCTCAATAGGATTTTAATCTGGCGAATTTTTCCTGGACATGGGAGAACATTAATACCATGTTTTGCAAATTCATCCATAACCCTAAAAGTTTTGTTGTAGAGGTCAGAATTGAACTCAAATGAAAATTAATTTAATTATAAAGTTTTTCTTACATTTATCGATGTATGGGAGGGTGCTAGGTCTTGCTGAAATACCCATTTCTGCCTTGGGAACTTGTCATGATCACTGGGAATCAATCAATCTTTCAGCACACTAATATACTGGTCCCCTGTACAAAATGGAGTAATCCAGTTGACTTATTTGACATTCAGCCCCACACTATTTAGCTTTCTGAGTGTTTTGCTGTACGATCCAGCCAGTCTGGACTCATGCTCTCCTTTGCTTTATGCCAAACATGGACAGGTTTGTCAAACATTAAAAAAATCGACTTTCCTCCCTGAACAAAACTTGTCTCCATTTCGAAATACTCCAATTTTTTTTAATCTTGGCCTAGTCCAATCGTGTTTTTCGCATTGCTTTGCTCAGAACTGGATTTTTCCTAAGCACATTCTCTTGCAAGTGTAGCAGAGCTTACAAACCTATTTTTTCGGCATAATCGTGTCAAGGAAGCATGAGCACGTTTAGAAAATAACCTCGATAGATCACTTCTAGGCCTCTTATCCACGGTTCCTTCTGTTTTAAATCTCTTTATGAGGCTTAAAACAGTCGACTCACTGCAGCCGCATCGATGAGCAATCCTAACATTTGAAATGTTTTCTTGATGCATTAAAATAATAGCCTGGCGCTTCCGAGGAGTTACTTCACACATTTTACAAGACAAGCAAAGTTTAATTTTAAAGAAATCAGCAATGGCATGCACTTCAGCAGCGCAACAAACCAAATGGAATTATACGTAGTCGGTTCGTTTTTATAATAAAAATCCAGGATGACGCAATTGTTGGTAAAGATTGCATCACAAAGTATGACGAAATAGTTTGAAACTTCTCCACCACATATGCACGTAAAAAAAAATCAGTTTAATTGAAAAAATATTATTTTGGGGGGGGGGTTTCTTGTCCAAAAAATGTTAGCTTTCTCAAACTTGCAATACTTTTGGCCAGTACTGTAGATATGCTGCCAGCAAATTTTCAAATGCAATGCATAGATTTTCAATCTGATATCCGACTTAAAGAGAAATTCAATGTAGTATCTTTGCTGGACCTTTGTAAATAATACCAGTCCAGACATAAATATCTCTCACTGCATAACCATGCGTTATTTATGCCATCATTGTTTGGAAGCAAGTACATCTGTGGACAAATATTTTCACGAGTGAAGCAGACGAAGAGTCAAATTAGAACCCAAATATCGAATGAAAATCTTGAGAGTTCCCTGAGAATTGTAACCACTTTAATTGACCCAGATATAGATGCATTAGTCTCTCAAATTCAATGCCAAATATCACATCAGTTTTATGACTCCTATAGTTAATAATCATAAATAAAATTTATAATGAAATAAATATGTTAACTATATATTATACTTTTTTTACTATTCAACTATTTTTAATGTTAGGTATATTTTTGTTAGGCCCAAAACAATCCGTCTTCTTTCAATGTGGCACAAGGAAGCTAAAAGGTTGGACACCCCTGGTTTCAATGATATAGTCATGTATTTGATAAAAATTGTACTCAGATCACATGTTTATGCATAATGGAAATTCATATATTAGGCTGTAAAAAAGATATGTTAATTTTTTAATATTTTAATGTTTTTCCTTGTAGATGAAACTGATACAAATTCTGTGGATTAATTACATATGGCGAGTCCCACCAGATATACTTATCTATATTAATAATTTATCTACTCTTTTACTATATATGTATTTCCACAGGAGATTAAAGTAGGAAATATATAACAGAAGGTTTAAAGCTTTATCATATTTATGATATTATGCCCAGAGAAGAAAAATCAGAAAGATGAGCTACAGCTTTCGATAATTTTTGAGCAAACTTCATATTTCATACACAGTTGTTGTAATATTTCGTCATTTAAAGATATAACTGCAAAACATTTAACAAATATCCATGGATCATATATTTAGATGCATAGTAACTGAAACATAAACATACTTTGGATTTAAAGTATTTGAATTTGTTTCATCTTGTTTTTCAGCCTTTACTACAGCACCATGAAACTTTCTGTTCTTAACAAACGAGAACCTTTCATGTGAGAGAAAATACCCTCTATCAAGCTTAAGTATTTACATAGGTATTAACAGGTACATATGCGCGTACCTGTTAATACCCATGCAAAGATGAGTGTATATAAAGATAATACTAGAAACGATTTTTCAAACGTTGTATAAAGCAGTAACTATTTCTTAGTTGTAAATTTCTGTACGATTTATATCTCCTTGAAATATATTTGTTACTGAAAGAAATTAATGCTTAGAAAATTCATTTTAAACTATATTTTTGTGCTAATGCCATTTTCTTGAACCGAATTATTTGTAACTAAACAAAAAATTTTGCCTGAAAATTTCTTTTTTAACTAAATTTTGTAGACCTAAGAAGAAATTAGAACAGTATTTAAAGAAGAAATCTTTTAGAGTCACTTAATTTTGTTTAACTTTAAAGCGACTTTTTAGGAAGTCCGTTTGGTTAGCTGTAAATGGAATACTATGGAATATTTACAGATTAACTAATGTGGTCGGTGATTCAAGTGCTCATAAAATATTAAATAAGTATAACTTAATTCTTTATTTCCTATTTTTAAAAAGTTGTCCTTAGACTATTTAATATGTTGCATCATATACCGTATTCTAAATTCTTAAATAAAGAAAAAAATTGTTACTTTTTTTTACTTTAAAACGGAAAATATATTTGTCACTCATTTTTAATAAATGAATATATATATATATATATAATATATATATATATATATATATATATATATATATATATATATAATATATATATATATATATAATATATATAAATATATATAATATATACATATATATATATATGTGTGTGTGTGTGTATATATATGCATATATATATATATATATATATATATATATAATATTAAAAACTAGTAATTTCTTAATTCAACAATCTTAACATTTAAAAACTATTAATTCCTCACTTTACTATTCCAAATTACAAACCCTTTTTTAATTCCTTGAAATAGGTAATTTCCCTTGGGCATTCGTGTTAAAATCCAGGAGATATTCTAAATTTTAGCATTGTCATCCCAGTAAAACTTATATAGAAATCCCATAGTAATAGCCTTTGTAACCCCAGGCAATATTATTAAAGATGGCTGACTTTTTACCGAAATTAAGCTCGACGCGGCGTGGCTACCGAATTAGATCAGATCAGAGCATCAACAAATAACTTTTATCCAATCAAAATGTAAGTCACACCTCTGTGTCACGTGATGGAATGACTTTATAAAACTATCTGATGTCTAAATTTAGACACACTCTGTAAGAATCGGTCTGTCATATAATCCCGGGCGGACGACTTGGAAAACTTAATAAAGATGTAATTAAATTAACGTTGTGGTGTTTTATGTGTCCGAGGGTGAGATGAAAAGCGGGAAAGGAAATTAAACATGTGATGCACGGCCGGGCGACAAGTCATCCATCTTTACCTAAAAAGAAATACCACTCGGGCCTTCCTTCGTCGGCCCGCGCCCGTGCTATTACAAAAGTCGGCAGTGTGGACCTCCCCTCGGATACAGACAGTGAGTTGAGCCGCCATCAATCCTTTTCAACGGAGAAAAAACTCCCCTATCTTACCATGTGACATTGATAACTTTACTGGAATACAATATTGGGCTGAGTGTGTCGCGTACAAATCCCGTGGATTCCCACGAAGTGAACTTTGATTGAATCTGAAATTTAAATTTTTGTGTCAAAAAGGAGTTTCATTTCCGGATTACATTAAGTCAAGATGATGTCGCTTACTTCGGAGTGACCACCAGTGTTAGTTTTGAATATTTTTCAGTCGTCGAATCATGTGTGAACTTCCGAAGTTTCGTGGCAGAGATTTCGTGAAAAAATATTTTCAGATTATGTGAAACGTCGATTTTCACTAATCGTTGACCTGGGGATAAAAATATCCCGAGAAATTCTGCGAAAACATGCTGTGTGCAGTGGAATAGTCTGTTGAATACAACGTGCGAAGTTTTGAATTTAATTGACTGGAAATTCACTTTTATGAGAGACTGTCATCTAGTGTCATCTCCAATTGGGATACTGAGTTCTAGGACTATTTCGAAATAAAAACTGTCACCTTGGGACTAGCTAAGCTAAGAACTTCACCAAGATAAATTCAGAACCGAGCTGCAGATGTTAAATATATGAAAAATGTGTATAATTAATTTGGAAATACTAATGGTGAAAATTAATAAGGATAATGGTAAAGAGTGTGAATAACCACTTCAATTGGTAAGCTAAAATTTACGAATTATTGTTAAGGGTGAAAATTTTAATATTAATAGATATTGATAAAAATTTATTATAAATGTGTTTCGGTGAAAGTATTTTCAAATTATTGATTTAATTAAGTACTGATGATAAAAAATAAATCGATAAAAAGTAAAACGAAAGTAGGAATCATTGGTTTAAAACGTGTATTTTGTTTTTGATTTTAAAATGCTTCATGTTGATTTGCATTTTGATAGAATTTTAAGAGTATATTTTTTCCTATTATAAGATATTTGAATTTAAAGAAATTTTTGAGACTTATATGTGATAAATTTATTACAAGTGTGTGTTTTTAGTGTAATTTTATAATATTTCCATGTTCTTTTTCTGATAATGAATATTTTAGTGTTTTAAGATAATTAATGATCCTTGGTTACGTTAAACTGAAATATTAAATGAGTTAAGTAATGTTATGAGTATGTAATTTTGCACGCAGTTCTGAATCGTCGCGGAGAAAAAGAAAAAATAATAACGTAAATCATTTCCGTTTTCGAGCGCGTTGTACATTTCGAAGGTCGCCTCCGCAATAAATTTGAATGCTCAGCATTAGTTTTGTAAACACGATCATGGAAAGAGCCAAACTTGTTTTGATTCTTTTAACTTAGAATTTTTTGCGACTCTAAATTTAAACATATGATGCCTGTTGTTTTGATTTTGGAAAATATCTGCAGGGATAACATAATAAATTTCAGACATCAAGAAAATTTTATAATTTAAGTACTTTGACATATTACATTTGATGTTGAGACCTCGTAAATTGTTCTACGAATTGAAGTAAAGGAGATTTCCGGTGGTTTGAGTCGACAATCAAAAGGCGTTCTATGGATTTCATATAAACGGAACGTCTTTATAACATGACTTAGGGTGCCAAAAAACCACAATTGGAGAATTAAAAAACCATTGTATGTTATATTTGGTTCATCCGCCCCAGAAAATTCTCGAAATAGAAATAATGAAGAAAAATAAATAAATAGGAAAGATAATATTATAATGAAAAATATGTTTTAAGATATTAAATACAAATGATGAATATTTGGGAACTTTACAGCGAGGATTCATACCAAAATGTGATATAAGAAAAGAAAAATTAATTTTGGTTTATCGATTTCATGATTAACTTATTAAAACTGAGATGTCTATTGGTAAAAGATTATTATTTGTGATTATTATTTTGATTATTTGTGTCAATTGATAGAATAATAGTTTGAAATTTGAACATTAACATTAAATTATGGCAATTGATAGAGAATATTAAGGTATCATTATTGTTATTATTGGTATTAGGAGTATTTTATTATTGTGTGTTTAATACTTTCATATGTTGTGTATTTTTGATTCTATTGAATATAAAATTGATAGACCAAACTTTCACACTAAACGAGATTCTGAAATTGTCCATGCTTGCAGATTAAGATATTATAATGCACCAGAGAACTTAAAACTACACCACGAATAATGACAAACATTAGATCCATTTTTCTTTCTTTTCTATGTGATGCTTAACATCATTATATTTTTTTTTAATTGATATAATTAATTATGTGTTGTCCTACTAAATAAAAAAAAAAAAAAAAAAAAAAAAAAAAAAAAAAAAAAATGTCTAACTTAAACTTTCTTCTTAAGAATACTATTATATGTGAATTTTTTTTTGGATCTCAATTTAAACACCGACTATGACAACTCTACTTCTTTAACCTTTCAGTAAATTTCCTATTTCTTGAAAAACACTTTCCTATCACCCAACTCTACAAGCGCGTTGGATGTCGTCCCAACTGTTTAAGATCTTTGTTAATTTTTTTTACTATTTGTTTTTAATTCAACAACTCAGTCACTTAAAGTGCTGAAGACTATATGCTTGAGTAATGACTAAAACAGGGCTGGGATGGCCACTCCTTTTGTCCTCCCATTTCTATATATTATACTCCCACAGGTATGACAACTGCACCTTTTCCTTTTTCTCCATCTGTGTACTATGCAAGATGCTGTTTTCCAACGCAGTCATATTCTGTCGGAAATTTACGGTTAGTCCACTGTACGGCTAAAAGACTCTTCCTCCTTATTAGTCAGAGAACAATATGGAGAAAGAAAACCACTTGTTACACAAACATAAACACAACCCTCACTGCTTAGAGGTAGAATTAAAAAATTTGAAACTAAGAGTTTGGGTAACGCACATACAACAAGGTACCTTCAACACAAAAAATTGGATATCCACGTAGAATTAAAATAAGTGTACACAAATGAATAGTAAATAGATAATTTGAAAATAAAATGAAAAGTATTGAGAATAAATAAAGTTAGAATAAATATGAATAAGAATAAGTAAAGAATATTGAATAGAATTTTGGAATGAATAAATATTGTCGAAATAAAATGAATATAAGAAATGATGAAATGAGAATAAGAAATATAAATGATATTGAAAAGAGATTTTTTTTTTGTTGATAATAAGTAATGTTGAAATAAAGGAGATAATGGATATTAAGAAAAAATAATGAGATAAATAAAGATACGAAAACTAGATAATGAGTGATATGTTTTGTAATTTTTATGTACAATTGATATATTTGAAGTGTGATTTTATTAAATCTTGTGATTTTTATTGAAAGTGTGATATTTATTATAAACTGTGATTTTTATTATATAACTAAAGAACTAACTTTCTTTATATGTAAACAAGTCGAGATAATGTGATGTTTATGCATTCTACGTTTGTGAAGCAGAAATGACACAGCACTAAAAAGACTGTGATTTTTTTTAATTGGTGTATTTTCCTCAACATACTAATGACTGTGAAAGGACTAAAAATGTTGCACAGATAAATCATTACAAGATAAGTAAATAAAAAAATTTTTTTGGACTCACTCCATAGTAGTGAACGTTGAGGAAGAATTTTTGAATTTTTCATCCTGTTATCAAAGTCAACTTCATTTACTTAATTTTTGTTTGTTTTTGATATTTTTATTACTATGTTTTGTTATTTTGTATTATTCAAATCGAGATGATGGTAGATATTGTATTAAATGTATGTTTATAGTGAAAATTTTTGGTAGTCTACAAATTTTTGGTTATGTTAATTGATTTTTTTTTGAGATTTTGTTATGTGGGGAGACGTCCCTATTCAACAGGTTTCAACTACATACTTATGTAGAATCTTCAATTTAATATTATGTGTCCTTCTTATTGGTGATTTTATATATATTTTTTCAGTAAATTTGATAATGTTGCTATGTCAGCTCATCACGTGATCTTTAAAAATGTTTTTCTTGCAATTTAACTTTAATTGAACTTGATACGTTAACTTATTCCAAATTTTTTTAATGCCCATTCTTCTCACTCATTTGAGTGAGTCTGCCCTCCAATGCAGGCATTGTAGGTCAGCCTCTTCTCGGACGGGGGGGATATTCTATAATATTAAAAACTAGTAATTTCTTAATTCAACAATCTTAACATTTAAAAACTATTAATTCCTCACTTTACTATTCCAAATTACAAACCCTTTTTTAATTCCTTGAAATAGGTAATTTCCCTTGGGCATTCGTGTTAAAATCCAGGAGATATTCTAAATTTTAGCATTGTCATCCCAGTAAAACTTATATAGAAATCCCATAGTAATAGCCTTTGTAACCCCAGGCAATATTATTAAAGATGGCTGACTTTTTACCGAAATTAAGCTCGACGCGGCGTGGCTACCGAATTAGATCAGATCAGAGCATCAACAAATAACTTTTATCCAATCAAAATGTAAGTCACACCTCTGTGTCACGTGATGGAATGACTTTATAAAACTATCTGATGTCTAAATTTAGACACACTCTGTAAGAATCGGTCTGTCATATAATCCCGGGCGGACGACTTGGAAAACTTAATAAAGATGTAATTAAATTAACGTTGTGGTGTTTTATGTGTCCGAGGGTGAGATGAAAAGCGGGAAAGGAAATTAAACATGTGATGCACGGCCGGGCGACAAGTCATCCATCTTTACCTAAAAAGAAATACCACTCGGGCCTTCCTTCGTCGGCCCGCGCCCGTGCTATTACATATATATATATATATATATATATATAATTTATACAACTCCTATCTAGTGAATATAACGTGAAAATAATATAAAATATACTGAAAAAATTACAGAATAAAATTGCAGAACATAATATGAAATTAAAAAAAAACCTTTCTTTTTGACAATTTTAACTAAATTTAGGGAAATATTAGGAGTACATTGATATCCTAAGTTCATTTCACTCTTCATCAGTTCTTCTATAGTACCAGTAAATAAACATCGCGAATCTATCAACACCAAAATCTCTAAATCTGTATAAACAGGAATAACCTACCCCATTTTTCAACATTTGATCAGATATGTACATCATTCACGGTGTCACAACATCAGTGATTTTTATATATTACACAAAACTAAGCTGAAATAAAGGTCTCATTAAAGATGTGATACATTAGGATAGTTCCTAGCTGTAACAGGAGGGGGATATTTCTTTCTCATTGTGAAACGATTTACTCTTGTTTTGTCATAAATAAAAATAAATCATAATCCTTAAAGTTGTGATTTGTCACCATAAATCTTAAGAAAAAACGACGTCGTTTTGCAATTAGTCAAACACTTTCAGTAAAGTTCACGACATGAAATTATTTTCCTTCTGTTAAGATTAATTTTTTGCTTAAATAATTGATACAATTTTTTCCTTCATAATTATCTCTATTCCTTTAGAAAATACCTTCTATTATTTGGAAATTAAAAATACCTGAATGAATAAAAAAAAGAAACTAATGATTCGATTGCAAAGTATAATTGTTACATTTCTAGTCTTATTTATTATGTTTTCTAGAATTTATTGTGTTGCATTTCCAGATTTATTATGTTTTAGAACTGTAGCAAGCACACATAATTTTGACAAGAAGTCTGTTTTAATTATAAGCAAATAGATATATAATTAAAAGTACAGGAATTTATGATTCGTAGATTCTTCATGAGACTTTCATGCATATTTAAGCAAACATTTCTGAAAAAAATGACATATTTCCAAATATTTCTTAAAGGAAAAGACCCTTCTAGCTATTGATGACAAATCTGCTCCTTTCGTACTGTTGTCTATATGATTCAACTCTACCAAGCGAAACTTCTCAGATATAGGAAGGTAACGCGAATTCTTATGAAAGCACTAGGTAAACACTGCTCTATGTTTCTCCTTTCATTGTGAAGTGTACTATCAAACAAGTTTTCATTCAGAGAGCTCATTCTTCGAAGTTTTAATTACTTTCGAGAGGTACAATATTCAGATGCTGAGATGTTTACGAAGAGGTAAGTACTGTCTCCCACACTGGTTTTTTAGCTGTATTGCTACTACATTTATGAAAGTTGATTAATTGGATACTCAAACAAACACACACACACGCACACACACACACACACACACACACACATATATATATATATATATATATATAAATATATTGTGTTACAAATTTTACGAGTCTATGGTTATCTAGCCAAATATGAGAGTTATCGCCAAATTGGCGATGGATTTGGGGAGTTATTTTGGTCACCAAATTTAGCGATATTTTTCCACATTTGGCGATAGGACGCCAAATAGTCGCCAACTTGCCGTCTAGACCTTTCTGGAAGCTTCTGGAAACATCTAGCTGAATGACCAATAGGTGGCGCTTTGTAAGTCCATAAAAATACCTGGCATTGGCATTGGAACTCTGAGTGGTCTTTCCTGCTGAGAACTGAATGTACTGAAAGGGCGTTAGGTGTGTATTGTATTGAGGACTCTGTTATCTTGACTTTCGTTTTTAGAGTTTTCTGCTGTATAGAAGACAGTTGTTACGTGTTTTCTATTTGAATTTTTCTATGCGCCTGAAGAATTTACAGAATAATAAATTTTATTTTGTGTGCACTTTCTAAAGAGATTTTATTCAATCTCGGCGATAACTCTCATATTTGGCTAGATTACCATAGGCGCAAAAAAATTCGTAACAATCAATATATATATATATATATACAGAGGCTGTTCGCGCATTTTTTAGACGATTTTGGCAAGCGGTAATAAAAAATCGTTTGCTGCAAAAGAAATAATTGCAATTGAACTATGTTTTTGAATGTCAAAATTATCGTCTACGGCTTGAAAGTTTAGTTTTTATTCAAAATAGCGTTTTTAACAAAGCAGTGGTTCGAAGGCTATATTTATGCTCTTTCCGAAGAGAAATATGCATACTCTGTTATCCAAAAACGACGTGAGAGTCATGGTTTTGTGATATCTATAGCGTCGATAGGTAATATCGTCAACAAGAAAGGAAAAAAAAAACGTCAAATTGGAGCCTCGAGTGGGACAAAAATTCCAAACAAGTATCCAAGGAAAAAACGGACATCTTCGGCTATTGCAAAGGTACGTTGTTTAATGTTAAAAGAAAATCCCCCTAGTCAAAGGTCAGTTGCAAAATCATTAAAATGCTCGGTGTTCACTGTAAACAAAATGATAAACGTTGATTTAAATCTTAAGAAAGCGAAAAAACGCAGTGTGCATCGTCTTCTTCCAAATCATATCGCTGAACGCAGGACACGCTGCAGAATTCCATATGAGAAACACTTATCCAACGAAAAATGGAAAACAATTGTCACAATAGATGAATCATGGGTGTATTTAAGTGATTGCAACAAAAAAAGAGCCATTTATTATCATAAAATGGGAGAAAAAAAATTAAGTACATGGTTCAAAGAATCGAAAGAAAGTTTTTCTAAGGGATTCATGATTGTTGCTGGTTTTTCTTATAATGGCAAGTAAAAATAAAGAGAGTGGAAAAAAAGTCAAGATTAACTCCAAATACTATCAGGAACATATTTTATCGCCAATTTTTCTGAATTAAATACCATCGCTTTACCCACAGTGCCATCAATCTGTGAGACTCCATCAGGACAAAGCTAGTAGTCACACATCAAAATCTACTGTAAATTTCCTAAAAGAAATGGAACAAAAAACTGGTTTCGAGGCCATACCCTTCACTGATATCCCTACTAAATCTCCCGATGTATCACCTATGGATTTTTGTGCTTTCGGACTCTTAAAATCTGCATTATCCAAATGTCGTCCCAAAACCCTTACAGGACTCTGGAAAGCTGTTCAGGAGGAATGGGATAGAATACCTCTTCTGACACTTCAAAAGGCATTATTATTCTAGAAATTGCGGTGTCGAAAGATAGTTCAGAATAAGGGATGTCAAATAGAACATTTAAAACACAAGAATTTTATGTAATTTAGTTTTGTGAATACAATATACATCGTCTAAAAAATGTGTGAACAGCCTCTGTATATATATATATATATATATATATATATATATATATATATATATGTGTGTGTGTGTGTGTTGTATGTATGTGTATGTGTGTGACGTATCACGCGATAAATTAAGCTCTGTGATTGGTTAAAATTTTTAGTGTGAACAACCGTATGCGACCTTCTGTAAAGAGGAAGAATCCGGATGATCAACCGAAAGCATTTTTGTCCGGAAATCAGAGTGCGTATTTAGAGATGAAATTCTTTAGGTTAAAAAACGCAAATTTCTTTCTGCGTATTATGTAATAATGCGTACTAGGTAATAAATATTCGAATATTTGTTTATCATACAGACACCTAACATCCTATGCTATAGACATTATGCAATAATGCGTACAAAAAAAAGTAGAATTAATGAAAAAAATTTGAATTATCATGGATCACTTCCAGGATCTATTCCTTAATAAATACTTTCACCGTTATCTGAAACAAAAAGACGTCCCAGAAATAAAAGCTTCATCTTTCTAAATTTCTATCATTAATATTTTTATTGTTAGAAAATAAGGCTGTGCTAAATAAAATCTATATATCCGAAAATTTCTACATTGTTTACATCAAAATAATTCAATTCTTATTTTGAAACAAGCGCAAAGAAGCACTTTTCATCACTCGCCAATATCATATCATCGAGTAACTATGATATCAGAAACCTTACATAAGAGTCTTTACAACTTATAAATGTATTGATAAAGCATCTCCTTAAGGGAAATACTGATGAGCTATGGACGTCTTTAAATCAACCTATAAATAGAGGTAATTTTCGGAGGCTTTCAGCCTTTTATCAAGAACGTCTATTACTCATATCACCAGTGTGCCTTCCATTTTCATACATCGAGGGAGATGACTCGAGATAAATATCTCATTATCGGAATGTGATATAATAGGATGGCCCTATAAAGTAAGCTCCGGTATTATGCCCATTGGGAGATAACTTATTCTATGAAGAGGTAGTAGTCGCTGCTCTGTAGATTAATCGAGTAACATATTTAAAGAGGTTTTTTGTAAAACTTTGCATTGTATGTATTAATATTGTATAGATATATTTCATACTTATAAGGTAAAATATAACTAAAATTAAATAATTCAACAGAGCAACACAATAATTATCAGTGAGAATGCAGAGAAATATAGATATATATAGATTTAAGTTGCTAGGCCTACTTCTTGGGCAGTCCGTCAGAGAAAACTACTGCATAAATTTACTTCATTTTGGTCTTAAACGAAAGATGGTAATCTGTAGATTTGTCAAATTTGGTTTTTGTAACCACAACGTCTATTAATGAACGATAATTTACAATTAAAAATTGATTTCTGCGCATTCACAGTAGCATGTTTAAGTCTGCCTTTAGAAACTCACTGTTTCTGCGCATGCTCAGTTACATGTTTTTAATGGCAAACACGTTTATTCCGAGGAGACTCTTTACATCTCTCTCTGCCATTTTTATTTTTATGATAATTATGTTTGTGAAATATAAGATTAAACCTCATGGAAATTGTTTATTTCGCGCTGTTTAGTTAGCGATAATTTACAATTAAAAATAATTGCTTTCTGCGCATGCTCAGTGACATTTTTAAATCTGGCTTTAGATATCACTAAGAACGAGACCGCTTAAACACATTAATTTGTTTCTGCACATTATTGTGATTTTCAATATTTGGCAATGATGTGTTCAGAATAATTTATGTATTAGTACATTTATTTACTATCTAGCCGTCATATTTTGACGGGTACCAACAAGTAAAATTTATCATAATATCTTTCACTCACAACCGAACAGAATAAAAAACATTTGTAATAACGCTGGCGATTTTTTGGAGGGAAGTAGCAATTTCGAGGAAAACCTACGTAAGAACAATCATCCTAATTTCGGCATTTTAAAAGTTTTAAAGAAATGGCATTTGGAGTCGGGTATATTTTAAGGACTTTTAACATAGGGTTTTCTGGTTTCACACTTTTTAAAAATTTTTGTGGCTTAAAAAAGTTCAATGGGGTGTGGCGCTGTGGTTTTGCTGCAGTGACGTAACTCCTAGGGTATAGATTGGCTGCTGTTTGACTATAACCGTTACTCACTGAATTAGGGTAACTGCGCTTGTTTGTATTTCTGTTTTTTTGTATTTCTGTCTGTTCATTTCTGCTCTTTAGGATTGTATGTGTATTTGCATTTATGGTGCGTTGAGTCCTAAGTGTAATATGTCCGTGTACTTTCACTTGATTTGATTATCTGTTTCAATGGGGATCTCGGAGCCTTGAGATGTCTTTTGGTTAGTAGGTTCTTTGGTTAGTAGGTCTATTGGTTAGTTCTGAAGTAGCTGATTTGGTTAGGCCTCCTGATGAGGAGACCAGTCGGTTACCTCGAGTTTTGGTTTAGTTCCGTTACTGCTTCTGAATCTTGCCTTATGGTGCGTTGAGTCCTAAGTGCGTGATTTCTGTTTGTATATGTCTGCATTCATACTGAAAATTATTTTCTTGCTCTGTTGAATTATTTAATTTTAGTTAAATTTGTCCGTTTTCAATATGAGGATTTGTTGCAACTGCTCAATCTTTTATTGAAACGTTAAAGTTTTCAGTTAATTTATTCGGCAGTATATGCCCTCTTAATAAGTTTTAGTTCGTGTAGAATTGTACATTGTTGTACATTGTTGTACACTTATAAGGTACTGACATTTTACTATGTTCTTTAATGCTTTAAATTTATTGTTTCAGCATAGAAAATGAATTGAAACAAGGAAATTTGATGAAAAGGGGAAATATATCACTCTGTGAACCTTAATTGTTTGTTACCACATTTAGATATATTTATTTAAAATGTTGTTTTTTTTTAAATATTTTATTTTCGATGATATACAAAATATCGAGATTCCCTTGTTGGCGTGTGTTCTTATATATGTACATACAAAAATAAAAAAAATATTGTAGCGTTTCATTCAATTGTATTTGTGAATGACGATTCCATATAAAAGCGATACAAATTTATTTGCCTTTTAGTATTGAATAGACGATAAATCTGTGATGCCCGGTATAAAGGGCTTAAGTCAAAATAGGGATTTTTATATATTTGTTAGTGTTTATAAAAACAAAAAAAAAATTATTTCGAATTTTATAAAACGATCAAGTCTATCAGTTTTGTATACAAAAGTTTATTTCTTTGTACAAAAGACTCAAGTCGAAATTATTGTTCTGCGATTGGTATAAAAGCCAAAAACTTGGTATATTTAAATCACTGTTTTTGACTTAAGCCATTTATACTGGGCATCATAGAAATATAACAATATCTTTCGACAGCAACGAAGCTCAGATAAAAGACTATTAGACTTTGACACTATACACACCCAACCGCAATAACAGACCTACAATTCGCAAAGAGTATCTTAGCTCCAACTGAACAATTAAGGAATTAAACATTTTAGGAGACGAGTTGAACATGCTTTTATACTCTTGGTGACATTTCTCGATTGTTCTAGATATGGAAAATTCTAAAACCCGATAACGATGCCACCTTGATGAAATATGATTGGTTCTCCGGATACCTAGAAAGTTGCCAATAGTCGCTAATTTGTCGACAACTTGCCAAAATTTCCGAAAATATCACTCTAGCGATACAAATTGAATTGTACAGCTTAATGACATTAAATAATCGGTTTATAAAATTTTATATATATATATATATACACTCATGGACAAAAAATTTAGCGCACCAAGAAATAATTGCGGGATCGTAACGAAACTTGCAATGAAGGTACATGTCCCAGAGATATGCAAATGATTAGAAATGCAGCGTGATTGCGCATTACGTATAACCGGTAGAGGGCGTTGAACATCGTACTCTGTGGAGTATAAAACAGGTAAACAAAGCTTGTTTGAGTCTGCTGAATTATTTACAAAGGAAGAGCTGAGATAGACATGCCATTACGCCGTGTTCGAAGGCAATATAAGCAGTTGTCGCAGTTTGAGAGGGGGAGAATCGTCGGGATGATGGAAGCTGGGTGGTCAGCTAGGCGAGTAGCTCGTCAATTAGGCCGCTCTGATTGTGTTGTGAAGAGGTGTTGGGACCAGTGGACCCGAGAGATGTCATGTACACGAAGACTAGGATCAGGATGCCCTCAACAGACCAGTCGTCGAGAAGACCGCCACATCGTAAGAAATGCACGCGTACAGCCAACTGCTTAATCGGCCGCCATCCAGGCACAGGTAGCACCTTCACTAGGGGCCTCTGTGACTTCTCGAACCATACGAAGGCGCCTGGCTGAAGGACAGTTGGTATCGCGGCGCCCATTACGTGTGCTGCCCTTGACGCCCACCCATCGACGCCTCCGTTTGGACTTTTGCCGCGCACGAGGAAACTGGACTGCAGCGGAATGGAACCAGGTCTTCTTTAGCGACGAATCCAGATTCAATCTCGGCAGTGATGACAATCGTGTTCGTGTGTGGAGAGCCCGTGGTGAACGCTTCAATCCTGCCTTTGCCGTACAGCGACACATCGCTCCCACAGCTGGTGTGATGGTATGGGGTGCCATTGCCTACAATACACGGTCACCCCTAGTATTGTTCCGTGGCACCATGACAGCCCAGCGGTATGTTCATGAAATCCTGCAACCACATGTGTTGCCACTCATGCAACGGCTCCTAGGAGCCATTTTTCTACAAGACAATGATCGGCCTCATACGGCAAGGGTGTCACAAGACTGTCTCCGCACTGTTACTACCCTTCCTTGGCCTGCCCGATCCCCAGATTTGTCTCCAATCGAGCATATCTGGGATCATTTGGGACGACGAGTTGGGCATCCCACGAGTTTGAACGAACTAGAGGCAATGTTACAGCAAATATGGAACGAAATGTCTCAAGACATCATACAGAACTTGTATGACTCAATGCCCGATCGTATCGCATCGTGCATTCGCGCTAGAGGGGTTCCAACGGAGTATTAACTCCTCCGTTCTTTTGCCTTTTTCTCTGAAATAAATTATCCTTTTTCTTTGATTTTCTTATCATTTATGTATATCAAAGTAGTCATTACGTATGTAAAATTTCGTTTCATTTTGACGACTCCTTTTTGGTGCGCTAATTTTTTTGTCCATGAGTGTATATATATACATATATATATATACACATATATATATATATATATATATATATATATATATATATATATATATATATATATATATATATATATATATATATATATATATATATATATATATTTATATTTATTTATTTATTTATATATGTATATATACAAAGTCCAGTCACATTAATGTGACCACCTGCCAAAATCCAGAATAACCACATTTCGCAGAGCGGACCGCTGCGAGACGTGCAGGAAGAGAGTCAATTAGGTTCCTGAAGGTATTCAATGGGATGTTGAGCCATGCCGACTCCAGTGCAGTGGATAGCTGCGCTAGGTTACGCGGGTGAGGATCCATGGTGCGAACAACCCGATCGAGGTGGTCACACAGAATTTCGATTGGGTTCAAGTCCGGGGAATTTGCTGTCCAAGGGAGTACGGTAAACTCATCCTGGTGCTCTTTGAACCACGCACGTACACTCTAAGCTTTATGACACGTCGTATTGTCCTGCTGGTAGATGCAATCATCCTGAGGAAAGAAATTAGCATGTAGGGGTGAACATGGTTCGCGAGGATAGATGCATACTTCTGTTGATCCATTGTGCCTTCCACAATGATGAGTGAACCCATAGAATACCACGAAAACATTCCCCAGACCATTATGCTCCCTACTCCAGCTTGGAGCCTTCCGGCAATTGTTGCGGGGTGTTTGCTTTCAGACGTGTCACGCCTTATATATCAACGTGCATCTGTCCGATGGAGCAGAAAACGTGATTCATTGGAAAAAGCCACCTGTCTCCACTCAGTAGAAGTCCAATTGCGGTACTGGCGTGCAAATTCCAGTCTTCGTCGCCGATGAACAGCCGCCAGCATAGATGCATTAACCAGGCGTCTGCTGTGGAGACCCATACGCAGCAACGTTTGCTGAACCGTCGTTGTGGAGACACTGTTGGTAACCCCTTGGTTCATCTGGACGGTCAGTTGCTCAACGGTTGCACGTTTATTCACCCGAACGCATCTCCGCAGGAGTCGTTCACCTCTGCCATCTATGGCCCGTGGTGCACCACATTTGCCACGTCACTGATTTTGGATAGTGCCATTTTGCCATGCGCTGCATACTTTTCACACGGCGGCCCACGAACAGTTTACAAAATTAGCTGTTTCGGAAATGCTTCCACCCTTGACCCGACAGCCATTGATCATGCCATTTTGGACGTCGGATAAATCACTCCGTTTCTGCATGACTGCAAGAACTGAAATGTTTTCCGAATGCCTACAACATACTTTATATATCCACCAAATTTTCTGATGACACGTGCCTTATGCGATTGGTTATTTAAAGTTGAGGTCAAATGTAGGCGGTGGTCACATTAATATGACTGGACTGTGTATATCTATGCAGGGTGTCCATAATTAAACTTCCCTACTTTAAAGTTGTCTACAGTGGAAACTATTATTTAGAAAGTTATGAAATTTTGTGTAGGACATATTGAAGAGATGGGAATTTGTTTGAGAGAATAAAAGAATTAGTTCAAAATTTCACCAGCAGAGGACGTTTTTTGATGAATTACACATTTACGACTGGGTCTTTACTTAAGATTTCACCTTATTTTATCCATAGGTCACCCTAACACAATTACTCATACTCATTAAAATTTACAATCTTTAAAGTGACTTCAAAGTCGATCGGAAACTTGTTCGATAACTAATTTTCATACATAAGATTTGAAGGAACGAAGAAGAAGCAAATATGCAAATTAGTTTTTGTCAACGTAGAGCAGAAGCTGTTATAAAACCTAGAAACTTTAATGGAGATTTTGTTTTCAGCGTGCTTGATATTGCTAAACAGAATGAATGTCATCGTTACGATTACCAGATCAAGCTTTGTTAGTAAAATTGTTTTGCCAAAACGATAATTCAGCACTAGTTGCTCTACGAAAATTTCGGAGTTTGAAGGAGATACGAAAAAGGTCCATTCACTGTTAAAGGTCTTCGATTAATGGTGGCCAAATTTGAAGACACTGGTTCTTTTAACATTCGTTCTGGATGAGGCAGGAAACCTGTTTTCGCAGAAGCTGTAGAGACGGTTGGGCTTCAGGTGGAAGAGGACAAAGCTTCCAACGAACAGGTGCACCAGTGTCCGTCGTGTGGCAGAAGCATTGGATCTTCCTCGTTCAACTGTCCAGAAGGTCATGAGGAATATACTTAAGTGTTATCCGTACAAGTTTCAATTTGTGCAGAGGTTGCGTACACATGATTTCGAGACTCGACAGCGGTTCTCACTTCAGTTCTTGCTCGAGGTTGATGCAGAATGGCACTGGAATATCCTATGGACATACGAAGAAAACTTTTATTTGGACGGTTCCGTGAATACTCCCCACTGCCAAATTTGGTAACCAGAAAATCAGCGCTTAATCTTAGATTTTCCATTGCATTCACCGAAAGTAACCGTGTGATGTGGATTTTCTTCATTTTTTATTCTCCGTCCCTATTTCCTCGAGGAATGAAGTCCTAGAGGTCCAGTAATATGCTTGGTCACTGGGGAGCGATATGCATCCTTGGTACTGAATAAAACTGTTCCGGATCTGCAATCACGTCAGTGCCTTTCACGCACAATTTTTATGCAAGACGGAGATCCTCGACACATTAGCCTTCGTGGAAAGAAAGTTCTCAAAAATCACTTTAAAGAAGAACGTGTCATCAGCCGTCATTTTCCTAATGTGTGGCCTCCCCGATCCTCAAACCTCAACCCATGCGACTTTTGGCTTTGGGGCATGCCCAACATCTTGTCAGTCTTGATATACCAAGAACTATACCTGATCTCAAAAACAGCATTTCCCGACATGTTCTCAGCATTTCTCCAAACACACTGCGGTCAACTGTAGAACATGCTATCTTACGATTTCAAATGGTAGCTGAAAATGATGGCCCTCATGTTGAACATATCTTGCTGTAATAAATATTTTTAACTATAGTAAATGTTGGCTAAATGTATAATTCATCAAAAAACGCCCGCTGGTGGTGAAATTTTGAACTACTCTTTTATTCGCTCAAACAAATTCTCATCCCTTCAATATGTCCTACACAAAATTTCATAACTTTCTGAACAATAGTTTCGACTGTAGACAACTTTAAAGTAGGGAAATTTAATTATGGACACCCTGTAGGTACATACACACACACACACACACACACACACATATATATATATATATATATATATATATATATATATATATATATATATATATATATATATATATATATATATACGAAAGAAGTTTAAAGTAATGAAGAATTTTTATTGAAATATTTTTCGATTAATATTCATAGTTTGTGTTCGCGTTCTTAAGTATTCCATGTCTAATTAAGTCAGTAATTTTACTCTAGATTAGGAATTCTGTGAAGTTTTGTCGAGAAATAATATTAATATTTGTTAAGTTCCTTGTCTCAAATTAACACATGAGTTTGCCGAAATGAATGTATTTACATTAATTCAAAACTTTGCTTATTACCTTGTTTATTCACGTAGAATTCACATTAGCCTAACTATTTATTCACACAGAAAAAACTATTCTCAATAATTTTAGAGAAACACGCTTGAAAATAAAATATAATAGTTTCCAGAAATATGCAGATTGAAATGTATTATTCAAATCTGATATCATTGTTATTTGAATATTAAATTTTTCTTGGCATGTAAAGATTAATTTAATACGACTGAGCTGTTAGATTCATGTATTAAATTCCTTTCTTCATAGAGAATTTAAAATATCTATGATTTGATTTAAAAAAAGAAACACTGTGACGGTATTTTTCATTTCATATCTTTTGCATGAAATTATTTAAAATAGAAACATTTCATTTAAAAATGTACCTTTTTTAAATATCTGTACAGAAAAAGATGTCAAGAGTTATAAATGAAATACTGCAAACAACACTTGTCAAAGCACGCCCATACACATGCATTTACATATCTATCATTTACCGGAAATTATTAGCCTTTGTATATTTGAGATTCTTGGAAATACGTCGTTTTTTACCTTTAAGTCTTATTGATATAACTGGAAATATGCTGAAAGCAATGAGATTATTAAAAACACACGTATCGTTTGTATTCTATAAAAAGTATGGAATATTTTAAGGATCAAATTTAGTTTCAATTAGATATTTACAAGGAAGAAGTAACAATACAAATTCGGTGCAATTAAAATGTTTGGGACTAGATAAACAGTTTTGTTTGACTACTGTGCTCAGTAAATATTAAATTGAAAATTATGTTTTAAAGCTAAGTAAAAGTAAAATATTAATTTTAAATCCAACTGAGACTGTTTTTAATCGAAATCAAAGAAGTATATTTAACGAAAACTGTTACTGTTAAAGAATTAATTTTCATTTTCAATTTCAGTTAATCGACTGTACATTTATATACACTGCTGGCCACCCAAATTGCAACACCAAGAAAGACAAGAGATATCACAACAAAATTTATTTTGTAGATACCATGTTGACCAAGTATCAAATGATTAAATTTATAGACTTCTGTGAAGTGTGGTTCCTGCCAAAATCAGTAGCCAGAGTAGCCGCCATTGTTGGAGATCACAGCTGCCACACGCCTCGGCATTAATTCAAAGAAACTTTGGATGAGTTCTTGGGGTACAGCAGACCAAGCAGCTTCCACACGTTGCCAAAGTTGATCTGCTGTGGCAGCTGGGGATGGAATCTGGGTCAATCGTAGAGCAACCATGGACCACATGTTTTCCATCGGCGAAAGATCCGAAGAGCGAGGCGGCCAGGGAAGCAATTCAATCTGGCGATTGACGAAGAACCGTTGGACAATGCGTGCCACGTGTGGTCGCGCATTATCCTGTTGAAATATGGCTGTGGGCAAGCCCTGAAAGTAAGGAAGGACAACTGGTTCCAACACCTCGGAGATGTAGCGCTGGCTGTTTAAAGTACCGGTAATGCGTACTAGAGGTGTGCGAGAGTGATATCCAATACAGCCCCATACCATAATACCCGGTGCAAGACCAGTGTGGCGGTGCATAACGCAGCTGTTCAGCATCCTCTCTTCACGGTGTCTCCAGACTCGAATGCGACCATCGTGGTGTTGCAGACAGAAGCGTGACTCGTCAGTAAAGACAATTTCATTCCATTCTGCCGTCCACATCCTTCTGTCATCGAACCATTGGCGGCGGAGACGTCTGAGTTTCTGCGTCAAGGGTAGACAAAGCAATGGACGTCTTGCGGACAGACCACTCTGCTGTAAACGGCGTCGAATGGTACGCGCAGACACTGGATGATGCGTTATAGACTGCATGTGCTGTACTATGGTTCGTGATGTGACTGAGCGATCCGTCACTGCCATGCGCACAATTTGCCTGTCATCACGTGAAGTGGTGCGCTGAGGTGGATGCGATCGAACACGCCGGTCCGTCGTACCCTCCTGCATCCAACGATCACATATCCGCATTACAGTTGTTTGGTTTCGTCCAACACGACTACCGATTTCCCTGAAAGATAATCCACAATCTCGGTAGGCCACTATCCTTCCTCTGTCGAACTCGGATACTTGATCAAAAGATGATCGCTGTTTTCGACGAGGCATAATTGGTCGTTTTTTTGAAAAAAACCACAAGAAAAATACAATTGCCGAACTTGAAATCGTCGAAATCTCCAAGCCTTAAATAGCGCTTTGAAGTGGCGCCACAGGCGGGCGTAATGTGCGTCTGCGCTGAAATTCTAATCATTTGCATATCTCACCTCCGCTAATGCATGTTGTAAATTTCATGTTATTTGCACGTTTCCTTCAGGGTGTTGCATTTACAGTGGCCAGCAGTGTATAATGTTCTACTGTAACTGAGAAGTAACGCTTTTCAACAACAATTCTTTTTAGGAGTTAATCAGCCTTTATGGTGATAGATACGATCAAAATTTATAAAAACATGAAAATTGCTAATCTAGATTTAATAACAATATTTCAAGTTGTATTCACCATTAAGTTTAGAAAGAAGGTGATTTCCCTGTATTCAAGATGATGGATACAATGATTCAATCCACTGAAAGGATTCAATCATATTCATCATAAATTTTCATAATGATAAGTAATTTAAAAGTTAGCAAAAAAATCGTGTCAAAAGTTAAAAGTTCAGTTTATTTTTAAAAATAAATTTAAATAATTAATCCTTGATATACAAGTAACATGAATAAGTTCAACTCTCAATTTAACTTATTTAAAAATGAACAGTCATATTGGCGAGTTGTTGGAATAATCTTGAATACTTCAGAGCCTGTAAGTACTGGGTGATCCAGTGTATTATGCATATTTTAAATTTTAATCAAACAATGAGAGCTACAATGTGAGGCACATCATTCTATTACATAAATTACTCATACTTTACATAATTTGTTTTATAGATGAAAATCTAAAATAGTTCGATTAAAGATATTTAATTAGTTAGGGTACTTTAATTTAAAATTTTTTAGGGCATTCTTAATTATCGGCTGAAAATTTTCTCGTACTTTATATTTTTCTTCTTTTGTACCATCTGGTTTTGATCATGAAGATATTCTTTACGGCCTTCTAAAATGAATTGACTGTCACTTATTTCCCGGAATAACACGATAACTATTTTGAAACTCATTTGTCAAAAATATATTGTATCTGAAATTTGTAGGAAGATCCATGTAAAACATTCTTATCTAAACTTATAACTATAAAAAACCACTTCTTTATAAATTGCGGGTAATTTTATTTTCGTTGAGACTCATTTGTTTGTGAAGATATTTTTGTACAATATATTTTAATGTATATATATATATATATATATATATATATATATACATTCAGAGTTTTTTTTTAAACTGACAGTACTCAGAGCCATCTGTAGCGCGATCTATCAGCCGGAATTCTACCAAAATTGATAGAGGGACCAAGGACAAAATGGGAAAGAGTTTCCGTGAAAAAAAATAGGTTTCAAAAGCCGCCGATAGAGAAAGATATGTCGCTCTTGTTGTCGGCGCACCCGATAATTTGCATAAAAAGCAAGTAAAACATCAAAACACAAATTCACGACTATGTAGTCGACAGCAGCGCTGGTATTTCGGGCTATAAAGTGCGGAATCTGTTGCGCCTTCGCTTTACAGAAGAAAGGGTCATCAGTCGGTTTTTTCCACTTACATGGCCAACTCGCTCCCCAGACCTAACCTACGTGACATTATTCTGTGGGGTTATTTAAAGTCTAAGGTGTATTTTAGTGGAGTCTCGAACTGGGCGGCCCTAAAGGATAACATATCCCGGACATTGATGAATTTTCTTGGTGACATGTTACGTCCGGCCGTTGAGAACGCAGTGATCAGGTGGCAATGTGTCGTCCACCAGGACTGTGGTCACATTGAAGGAGGGAAAAGTGAATTTGCTGCATAAAGTGGTGTTGCAGTGAAATTTCTTTGTTAGTCATTTGTCTGCTTACAACTTTTTCGGCATTCATCACTTATCTTTATAATTCGAAATACTGGCGCTGCTGTCGACTACATAGTCGTGAATTTGACTTTTGATGTTTTACTTACCTTTTATGCAAATTCTAAGGTGAGCTAACAAGAGCGCCATATCTTCCCCTATCGGTGACTTTTGGAACTATTTTTTTTTCTCGGAAAACTCTTTTCCATGTCGTCCTTAGTTCCTGTATCAATTTTGGTGGAATTCCGGCTGATAGATCGCGCTACAGATGTCTCAGAGAACTGTCAGTCTAAGAAGAATCATCCTTATATATATATATATATATATATATATATATATATATATACTCTCACGCACACATATTGCATTTATATAAGCTGAAATAATTAATAAAAGAACTTTCTTGCGTGTCTTATTTTCTTGTTGGAAATTCTCTTGTATTTTGTATTTCACTTCTTCTACAAATCAATGTCTGATACTCTAGATATCCTTTTAGATATACTTTTAGTCGATCCAAAATGCAGCAAGTCCTTTATTTCTCAAAATAAAACGAAGAAAAATGCTTCGAAACTCTGTTATTTTAATGCATTGTTCCTGAAATTGTAGAGTGGTTTCATAAAATACGTTTTTGTGTAAATTTATGACTAGAAAAAAATGTGCTTATTTATAATTTGCGTGTGTTAATACTTCCTTTATTTTATGCATTTGGATTTGTGCTGCTTCAAACGGGGAATTTATGAGTAGCGACGTTTTGAAATTTTCGAAAAGGAAATGATTATGGTTTACTGAGTAGTCATTCTTTACGACTAGAGAGCCACCAAAGGACATTTTCGCTGGAACATTAAGATAAATCTATGCCAAATAATAGCTTGAAATTTCCACGAACAATCCACTAAAAGTAGGACACGGAAAGCATTATGCATACGCAAAAATCAATAAACACATAAAGTAAAATATCATTTTTCAGACCTTCTATTGGCATTCATGATTTAAAAATAAATATATGTATAAGGATTCGAAACGTAAGCATGAAAGAATTTCATTCAGGAATGTTTTATCGGTACAAGGCTTACCTGAAACCATTACGAGGTAAATAAATAACGAGGTAAATAAATAAATCAATCCTTTCCAAAGTTATAAAGACGTGTTAACATACTTTTATTGTCCTGCATTAAATTGTATATTAATACTTTTCCATCAATAGACGCAAAAAGTAAAATCTTGCTTTACAGACTTTCTGTTGGCTTTCATATTGTAAAAAGAAATATTTGTTTAAGTGTTTGAAACATAAGCATGAAAGAATTTCACCCAGGAATGTTTTATGGGTACAATGTTTACCTGAAATTATAGAAAGGTAAATAAATAGCAATTCGAAAATAATCATTCCTTTTCAAATTGTTAAGATATAAAAAGTGTTACTAACACATTTAGTGTCTTGCCTTAAACTAAATATTAATATTTTTCAATGAATAGCCACATAAAGTAAAATATCATTTTAAGACTTTATATTGGCATTTATGCTTTGAAAATAAACATATGTATAAGGATTGAAAACATAAGCATGAAAGAATTTCATCTAGGAATGTTTTATAATGCTCAAGGTTTACCTGAATTCCTTACGAGGTAAACAAATTACAATTCATAAAATCCTTCCATTTCAAATTATTAAGATACTATATAGAAGTGTTAAAAAGAATTTTAGTGTCCTGCCTTAAATTAAATATCAATAATCCAAACTTTTAAAGATATTGGATGAGACAAAAACTTTGAATAAGTGTGAAAAGACTATGGAAAGTAATGTTAGTTAATTAATGAAACGCATTTTTCAGATTTGACGATATTTTTATTTTAAAATAAAATCAAAACCTTTACTTTAGTTTATCTCTTGCAATAAAACTAAATGCATGCGTCTTTATAATTTTCCAAAGAATTGCTTATTTATAATACAAAAATGTAGTAGCTTTCAAAAGGAAATTGTTAACACAACCATGAATAAAACCCTATAACTCTAGAAATGACCCTCAAAATGCAGAATTTGTTAATACTTAGCTTTTACATAACTTAGTAATCAGCTTCATTTAGACTGTAACGTTAAGCAATAAAATGAAACACAAAAATAATTAATGTTTTATTTTATGATATTTCAAAGTATTTATTATATCACGGAAATTCTCAAAATTTGAATTCTTAAAACTCTGAAATTTTTACCCATAAAGTAAGGTGCTCATAATTTTATGAAGTGTAATAAAACACTCCATTAATTAAATAATGGAAAACTTGTCACTTTCAGTGGTATATAATTCAAGTGAGAAAGAACATACAAGAAGTTAAAAAGTTAGACAATAATCAGTTATTCAGTCATCAGTTGACGAAATTTTCTGAATTATCTTCCTATCTTCATGCAAAAATAATTATAATATCACTTCTTGTCATATATAATTCAAGTGATAAAGAATATTCCTCAAGTCAAAATTTAACAATAATATTTCTATTGACAATAAGGTTTATAATATTTCAAAATATATAATGTATCATGGAAAATCACAAAATATAAATTCTTAAAACTCTGAATTTTTCCTCCATAATGTAAGATGCTCATTTCTAAAAGTGCTCTGGCACAGTGTATTCATTAAACAAAGTAAAAAATATCACTTCTTGTGATATAAACTCAAGTGATAAAGAATATAAATCAAGTTAAAATGTTTGACGATAATCAGTAAATCAGTCATCCTTTAACGGAATTTTCTAACTTACCTTCCTTTCTTAATGCAAAAAGTATCACTCCTTATGATATTATGATTCAATTGTAAATAATGTACATCCCGTCAAAAAGTTTAACAATAATATTTCTATTCACGATAATGTTTATAATCTTTCAAACTGTTAAATATATCACGGACAATCACAAAATACAATTTCTGAAAACCTCGAATTTTTCCCCCGTATAATAAGGTGCTCATAATTTCGAAAAGTGAATTGGAAAAAGGTTCCTCCGAAGTGAAATGGTTCATGATTTCCAAAAGTGCAATGGAACATTCCATTAATTAAATGATGCAAAACATATCACATGTTATGATATATAATTCAAGTAATAAAGAATGTACATAGGTTAAAAAGTTTCATCCAAACAGTACGATGTTTATAATTTCAAAAAGTGGAATGGAAAAAAGGCTCCTCCAAAATGGAAGGTGTTCATAATTTCTAAAAGTGCAATGGGACACTCATTCATTAAATAATGCAAAAAATATCACTTCTTGTGATATATAATACAAGTGATAAATAATGTACATCACATTAAAAAGTTTCCTCCAAACGGTAAGGTGTTCATAATTTCTAAAAGTGCAATGGAACACTCCATTCATAAAATAATGCAAAAAAATGTCACTTCTTGTGATATATGATTCAAGTGATAAAGAATGTACATCAAGTTAAAAAGTTTGATGATAATCAGTTATTCAGTCATCATTTAACGCAATTTTCTAAATTACCTTCGTTGTTTGAAAATTGAATCTCGTGGAGAGCATTGGCATGGAGAAAATTCAATACTTTGAAATAAAACTAAAGATCTCAAGGGGCAGCGGTGTTCTGATTTACAATCCACTCCTTATTCAATTTCCTTTCAAACCATTTATTTAATTATAAGAAAATAGGAGAGAGAATGCCCGTTAAACATTTCTCTTGTCTTGAGCACAATACATAAAATAAGTTGAGACTGGGATGCTGAAATTACAGAAAGGAAATTAAAGCGTCAAAGAATGCACGGGATGCCATTGTTGAGTGTCAGTTTAATTTCAAAGCTATTGCTGGAATAAAAGTTTACTCGTATAAAATTCATAAAATCGACCTGCCAAGAACCATGTTTTACTTTCGGTTGATCATTAAACATAGAGAAAGACGGGTATTTACCCGGGTATTGTGTAGCACAGGCTTCATTTATATAGTAATGTTGATTTTAATGTGATGATTTCAGAGGCGTTTCATTTAGACTCGCTGTCCAATAAATCTCTAGCAATGAATAGTTGTTGAGTATAGTTGTTGAGAATAAATCTAAAGCCAATATTTAGTACAAAAATATAAACCTAGACTTTTTTCACAATGACTTCAAAAACTGATTTGTTTTTAAAGTCCTTGAAAATATAAATTTTACAGTTTATAAGGATGTTAGAAGTTGTGAAGTGAATAGAGCAATACTTGCTATATTTATAGAACAGTGTATGCATGAACAGAACAAAGTTTTGTAAGCGAATAGAAAAGTAAATACTGTTGACGTATTGCCACTTGAAAGAAATTAGATATTAACAAACGGTGAACAGTGACGTGTGTGTAATCTAACTATCGCGCTCTCTCTCTCTCTCTCTTTAAATAAATATATATATATATATATATATACAGGGTTTGTATAAAAAGTATCGGGAAAAGTTTCGGAAAATTAAATTTATTTGAGATATTTCTACATTTCCTCAAAAGTCTTCAAAATTCATCCCTTGGGCGTCAACGCACTTTTGCCAGTGGCTTTTCCATGACTCGAAGGCTCCCTGGTAGGCGAATTCCGGAACGTCCTTAAGGGTACGCGTGCAAGCTTCTTTGACGGCACATAGGGTCCCATGGTGGTGTCCATTGAGGGATGATTTCACTTTTGGAAATAGAAAATAGTCTTCTGGTACAAAGTCGGGACTGTAAGGGGGTTGGAGAATCGTAGTGATGCCGTTTATCGTCAGGTACTCGGTGACCTTGGAGCAGGTGTGTCTGGGTGCACTGGGGCGAGTTTAGTGCAGATGTTTCGCATCGCCAAATTTTCAGTGATAATGCTGAGTACTGTCATTTTATCAATACCAATTTTATCTGTGACCATGCGCACACTTAACCAACGGTCTGAATTCAGCACTTCATTCACTCGTTGCACGTTGTCGTCGGTTCTTGAGGTCGACGGCCATCAAGTGCCGGGCTTGTCCTATACACCCTCTCGGCCATCTTTGAAGAGCTTCTACCACTTAAAATCTGCAGTTTGTGACATGCTTTCATCCTTGAACACTTGGTGAATCATGCCCAACGCCTCCGTTACCAATTTCCCCAGTGAACACAAAATTTGATGGCATACCGCTGTTCAATCGTTCTCTGCATTTTGCGCTTGCACCAAGTCACTCGACAGGGGTCCACTAAAAACATGATCTAGCCTGAACGAACGCTCGCAGGCGACTGGCGCTTCGTGCGTCTTAAAGGTCACACCCCTCTCCACCGAACAAGCACGGTACGAGCACGCTCCGACGTACAGTCACGTCAGAAAAAACTTTTTCCCGATACTTTTTATACAAACCCTGTATATATATATATATATTGTCAGGAATGGACTCCTATTCTTCCCCGATGACTAACTGACCGGAACTGCTTGCTTGGGGGTGGTCGAGCGAGGGAGAGGGGGAGGAATCCGCTTAACGGGGAGTGAGAAAAAGACTGGGTCGGGACATGGTCTCTCTTGCTTTGGAAGACGAAAGGTTGGGGTAGAGGGGATCGCCACGTAAAAAGTGGCTTGCACGTGATTTTACTGTTCAGCGAAAATTTGTAATATATAAGTATATCTAGTAATGTGTGGTGTGTCCCAGTAGAAATATATATACCGGGTGGCCATAATTAAACTGACAGTGCTCACAGTGTTCTGTAGCGCGATCTATTTGCGAGAATGACGCCACATTTTGTAGGAAGATTAAACAAGAGGGGGGATGAAGGATTCCGCGAAAAAATAAATTAGTTCCAAAAGTCACCGCTAGGGGAATATTTGGCGCTGTGTAATAGAAAATAGAGTGTTAACAAATGCAAATCAATACGGAGAATGGACCTACGATAAATTCCGCTGTGAACCCACACCAAACAGTTACCTTTGGTGAATGTAAGGGAATTTCTGTGACTGCATGTGGTGATTTGTCATCCCAAATTCGGCAGTTCTGGGTATTCAGAGTTCCATGCAGGTGAAAGTGGGCCTCGTCTCCCCATAAGATTTTCCATGGCCAAGCATCATCCACCTCCATTCTGGCAAGAAAGGTGACAGCAAAAGTCAATCGCTTATCATGGTCGGGGTACAGTAACTCCTGTACACGGCTGATCTTGTACGGATAGAAGTTGATAATCTTTCGTAAGATTTTCCATTCCGTACTGTAAGGCATATCCATATTCCGAGCTAATCCACGAGCGCTAGAGGTGGCAGCAATATTGTCTGGTTCTCTGTCGACAATCGTCGTGGCAACTGCTTCGATTGTATCCTGTGGTACAGGTTTTCGTCCTCTGCCTGACTGAACCTTCAGAGAACCTGTTTTCTCAAACGTCGCAACCATTGCTTTTAGCCCATTAACTGACACAGGACCGTTACCTTTACGCATTTTTTTGTGCGTTCTAAAAGCACGAAGAGCGGCTGACACATTGCACTGGTTGAGGTAAAAGAATTTGCCCAGTAACGCACGCTCGACTAAAGAAGGAGACATTGCACATAAACTTTCAATCCGATTGATTCGAAACGTAACACATTGCCTTTTAAAACCCAAGCAGCTGGCACTGTGCCAATGGATGTAACTTGAAATTTGAATAAAGAACTTCTTCTTCTGCTCAGCGTACGTGATATTGCGGATCACGAGACTTTATCGGTGTTTATGTGCATTTTACGCTTTTTTAAAGTGTTGCCATATTGCACTTGAACTAAATAAGAAAATGTGCATAATAAAAGGTAATTTTATTCCGTATTAATTTGCATTTGTTAACACTCAATTTTCTATTACACAGCGCCAAATATTCCCCTAGCGGTGACTTTTGGAACTAATTTATTTTTTCGCGGAATCCTTCGTCCCCCGTCTTGTTTAATCTTCCTACAAAATGTGGTGTCATTCTCGCAAATAGATCGCGCTACAGTACACTGTGAGCACTGTCAGTTTAATTATGGCCACCTGGTATATAATAAATAATTTTGGGACTAAAGAACGTGTCTGGATTCGTCAACCGTGTTATCCATTCCTACAACGAAAAGAAACGGACCCAGGGGCGGATAGTCCTCGTAAAGGGAGAGGGATCGCCCTTCAGCCAGTACGTACACACACACACACACACACACATATATATATATATATATATATATATATATATATATATTATAAAACGTAAAATAGCTGAAAACTATTATTTCTTTTCAGTGAGGGGGTTGTGTAAACGTTACACGTGAACAGTCATTTTCGTACGCAAAGCTAATTTATCATAGGAACCGATTTTCACTTTTCTTTTTACACCGGAGAAAAAATATTACTAATATTACTAAAGCGCATATAATTACACCTTCAGCGTACTCAGCAACCTTGGACTTGGGTTTTACCTATGTTATAGGCTGCTAAGCAACGCATAAGAGAGGAATTACGTGTTAAAAAAAAGTATCAGTCATAATTCATTCAGGGTGTTTTTTCCCCATCCTTACACACTTTTATACTCATTCTAAAAGTTTGTAATGAAGAGAGTTGTTCGTTTTTAGGAATTGTAAACAAATCTTATCGCTGCTAAACGATCAAGACGTAGCTTCATAACTCATTTTACGTTTCCTTACATTTAAGAAAGTAGCAGAATGTGGTAATTCAACAAAATATGTCAAAACAGGTGCGATTGTAATAATAAACTTAAAAATGCAAATAACTGAAGAGTTTTTGATGGCAGAAAACCCCTGCACAATATTTCAAGGGCGAAGAAGAAATATTGTTGTCAAGAGAATGATTTATCATACAAAGTGTTATTAATACGAGTATATAAAAAAGAGGTATTTTGAAGTAAATTTTATTCTACTTTAGAGTACATTTAATAGCTTTATCTATTAGTGTCGTTTTATTATTTTACACTATATGCCCTTGCATTTTCGCAAATAAAAATTTATTCTTTTAGTATAATTAATCATTAAATTTAACGATAACTTTAAAAAGAAGACATACCTTTCCTTGTTGCACAGAGATTTATCGCTAAATTGCATATCATTAAACAGGCGGGGAATTTCATTTTACAAGTCGCAATAAAACAAATATAGCAGAAATATGTAAATATACTATCATTCCGAAGTTAATTTCAACCTGCCATTGGGTACGTTAACAGTCGCTTGACATTTCAGATTGTCCACACCTGCATTTTCACAAATGAAACTTTAGTCTATGACACATTAATTATAGTTTAGTAGTGTATAGATATTGTTATATGCATTGTATATTGATTAAATTTAGCAGGACTTCAAAAATAGCTATAGAGAGATTAATCTTTAAATTGGATGATATTATATAAAAGTTTTACTCTTTTGTACTTAATCAACTTTATATGGGAAAATTTACAAAAACAGCTTAATAGTTAAGAAGACTGAGAAGCATCAACTTATGAATGCTATGTACTAACCCTATTGTATTCGCTCATATCCATATTAACTTATGGAGAAAATTTGTCCGAGGATTGTCGACTTGGATTGAAAGATTAAAAAAAATTGCACTCCGTGATAGAGAAAGAAATTTTACACCTTCGGACATTTTTAGTTTTTTGTAAATGCAAATAATATTTAAAAATTTTTATTATTTGGGGACACAAAAATGTGGTATAGTGTATTTTAAACGTTCATAAACTCCTTTGGTGGACAAAATTCATTAAGGGGAGTGGTCACTTTTACGTACCTTTTAAAAGTATCATTTTTAGACCATGTTCGATTGCATGTACTACTCATGATTTTTGCTTGATTTACATGAAATTTTTTGAGTAACTGCCTAGAATACTGCTTATTATATATGCAATATTTCAAGGTAATAAAAAAAAAAAATTAATTTTTATGCATAAAAAGTGAATAATTTTGTTTTAAATAGAACATTTTGCAGTCAACTACTGTGCGCCTTCTTTAAAAATAAATTATTAAGGTACAGCAATAATTGTTTACTATATGTGACTACAATTTTTCAGGCAACAATATCCACCAACAATATTAAAAAATATATTAAAAAAAATTAGTACATGCTATTTTTTATTAGAAATTTCAAAAATGACTGAGTAAAAGCTTGTAAAAAAATTTTTAAAAAAATTAAAATATGTTAAGGTTTAAAAATGTTGGTGTATTTTGTTATCTGAAGTATTGTAATCACATATAGTTAACAATTATTACTGTACGTTTATAATTTATTTTGACAGAATGTGCACAGTAGTTGACTGCAAAATGTTCGATTTAAAAAAAATATTCACTTTTTATGCATAAAAAATAATTTTATTTTTTTAATTACCTTGAAATATTGCATATAATAAACAGTATAATAGGCAGTTATTCAAGAAATTTCGTGTAAATCAAGCAAAAAACATGAGTAGTACATACAATCGAACATAGGTCTAAAAATGATACTTTTAAAGGTACGTAAAAGTGACCACTCCCCTTAAATGAATCCTGTTGTAATGTGCACAAAAGTTCAGGCTATCTGAAACTACCATTTTTATTTGATTATAAGCATTCATGTAGCTGTAAGTAGTTGATAAATTTTCAAAACAGAAGTTTAATTATGGACACCCTGTATATATATAAAGGGATTCTACTGTGTCTGCCTGATAACGCTGCATTAGGGCGTAAGAATATCTTTCGAATACCTTCTACATGGCAAATCTTTATTTTCATATTCATTTATTTTTGTTTATATACGGTAATCTTTTATAAAGAAGAAAATAAATGACATGGCAAGGGCACTTCCTATGAAATGCAGCGGACTCAGAAATTTTAAATTCAATTTAATTACGGTGCCTTTATATAAATATAAAGTCGTCATTATATATTTTTTTGAAATGTATATTCTTATACATTCTGTAGTACAGAAAACAGTTTAATACGTTTAAGTTTCGTTTTTTTCTTTTTGGGGGAGAAGGGCGGAATTATAAGATAATCCCCGGAATTATAAGATAATCCGCCAAATACAGTATTATTCATAAATAATGCATGTTTATTTGTATTTGTACAGTTTCTTCAATATTTATCATACTGAATCAGTTATGCTAACATAATTTATTTTTTAAATAATCTTTAAACTAACAGTTAAAGTTTTATTCAAAGAAAGAATTGAAACTTCTGAAGTATATGAAATCTCATGTATAAAAATACACGCAAATACAAAAATACAGACATACATACATAAATATTCCTCTTTATCTATGTATATACTATATATCTATATATCTATTTATCTCTATCTCTATCTATCTATCTATCTGTCTATCTATCTCTCTATCTATCTATCTATCTCTCTCTCTCTCTATATATATATATATATATATGTGTGTGTGTGTGTGTGTGTGTGTGTGTGTGTGTGTGTGAAAGGCTCATATATAAGTGCACACATGTAAATTTATAAAATAGTTTGTGCAGTTTCATTCCTACTTAAATATCTTCTCCTCAGAAAGGTAATTGTCGTATTGCCTGTCTTAATTATTTATTTTGGGCATGATTCGTAATTTATTTTGGTTAGTACAAATCACTTATTTTTTTAGGAATTATTTGGGTGCGTTGTGTTTTATTATTTATTTGGTTGAATACAACCCAAGGTTCTAGACATTTTGTCAAACGAACAGGTCAAACAAACTTTGCTTCAAAAAACCAGGAGATAACCTTCCTTTAGATCGACTACAAACATAAGGATGACTGACTAAATTTTTATATTTACAAAAAAAAATAATTTATTTACAACACTACCATTTACAACAATTTAACTCAAACACAATATCAACAACAAACTCAGTACAGAATTTACTCATTTTTCATTAACTTTTTGCATTTCTTTTCAATTTATCTTCAGTGAGATTATATCAATTATCCCATACCTTTTGGATTTAGGGAGCATATAAATATTAAACTAACTCATAGCAAAGAACTCCTATCCATCAAAATTATGTTTTAAAAACACTATTACCACACTAATCTTTCATTTAGTATGGTGGGGTCTGAACAAAACAAAATGACTTTCACTCACTCAGTTTGATGATACCGCACTGGGAATTGGGTGTCGAAGCTCTGCTTAGGCATGGGGTATCGCTCCTTGCCTTCTATGGTAGCTGGCACTCAACATCTTAGGCTGAAGTGGGCCTCGGTCGTGGTCATCTATCGTAGGCTTTTTGCTCTGTCATGGACACCTGTCATGGCTCTGTCGTAGGCTGCTTCCGCTTCTTTCGAAAGATGGGGTAATTAACACGACATGCTGTCCTCAAACTCTCTCTATCAAAACTTTTCTCATCTCCGAGATGACCCAATCGGAACTCCAATATGAAGGCGCAATTCTCTCCACACTTTCTCTCTATTTATTTATTTTGTGAAGGCAGCGACCAGATCTTCATCAACATCAAAAGGAATCACTCCTATACAGGATCATGAGGCTATCATACCGGGATACATCAAACGGATTTCTGCTCCGCTAAACGACATCTTCTTCGGGAAATTCCCGGGAAAGATCAACTGTTCCTCGACAGATACAATAACAACCCTTCATCACCTGCGATGCTAAAGCACCGGGAAAAGGGAACCCGGGCCCGCATGCAGAGTGAATCCCTGAAAAAACTCTAAGTCTTCTAAGAAAAAACTAAGTCTTCTATTTATTTTATTTTTCCACACCGTTGTCCACGCCTTCTCATAACTCCTAATCCATTCAGGAAAGCTTTCAAAAATCCACCACTTAGCATCAATTTTCATTTCTTTGATTGGATAACCCCTCAACACATGCACGCCTTTCATTGCGCCTTTCATTTTTACATCCAGACCACCCAAAGTCCAGTCCACGTGTTCTGCGGTCTACCTCCTAAACAGACCCTCATAAATTTGTTGACAATAGGGTATTTTTTTAACGTCAACTGTGGTTCCAACCCCGCTAATCTTGTGTAGGATCGGAAACCACAGATCCCTAACTCCGCTTAGCAGCTTTTAAAATGGTTAAGTCACAAAGCCGACTGTCCCGTCTTCTAATCAAAGGCGACTTCCTAACCTTCTAACAAAAATGTAATGAAAACAGCCTTCGATCACTTTATTTCTCTAAAAAAATTTAATTTTTCTTTAAAATGGAAGACGCTTCATTACAGTAATGCATGTTCTTTTTAGAAAAGTTGTATACCAGATTCTAGATAGATTTATAAATACAACAATCTTAAAATTACGTATATCTGTTAAATACACTCATGGACAAAAAAATTAGCGCACCAAGAAATAATTGCGGGATCGTAACGAAACTTGCAATGAAGGTACATGTCGAGGAGATATGCAAATGATTAGAAATGCAGCGTGATTGCGCATTACGTATAGCCGGTAGAGGGCGTTGAACATCGTACTTTGTGGAGTATAAAACAGGTAACCAAAGCTTGTTTGAGTCTGCTGAATCATTTACAAAGGAAGAGCTGAGATAGACATGCCATTACGCCGTGTTCGAAGACAATATAAGCAGTTGTCGCAGTTTGAGAGGGGGAGAATCGTCGGGATGATGGAAGCTGGGTGGTCAGCTAGGCGAGTAGCTCGTCAATTAGGCCGCTCTGATTGTGTTGTGAGGAGGTGTTGGGACCAGTGGACCCGAGAGATGTCATGTACATGAAGACCAGGCTCAGGACGCCCTCGACAGACCAGTCGTCGAGAAGACCGCCACATCGTAAGAAATGCACGCGTACAGCCACCTGCTTCATCGGCCGCCATCCAGGCACAGGTAGCGCCTTCACTAGGGGCCTCTGTGTCTTCTCGATGTCACCATACGAAGGCGCCTGGCTGAAGGACAGTTGGTATCGCGGCGCCCATTACGTGTGCTGCCCTTGACGCCCACCCATCGACGCCTCCGTTTGGAGTTTTGCCGCGCACAAGGAAACTGGACTGCAGCGGAATGGAACCAGGTCGTCTTTATCGACGAATCCAGATTCAATCTCGGCAGTGATGAGAATCGTGTTCGTGTGTGGAGAGCCCGTGGTGAACGCTTCAATCCTGCCTTTGCTGTACAGCGACACATCGCTCCCACAGCTGGTGTGATGGTATGGGGTGCCATTGCCTACAATCACGGTCACCCCTAGTATTGTTCCGTGGCGCCATGACAGCCCAGCGGTATGTTCATGAAATCCTGCAACCACATGTGTTGCCACTCATGCAACGGCTCCCAGGAGCCATTTTTCAACAAGACAATGCTCGGTCTCATACGGCAAGGGTGTCACAAGACTGTCTCCGCACTGTTACTACCCTTCCTTGTCCTGCCCGATCCCCAGATTTGTCGCCAATCGAGCATATCTGGGATCAAATGGGACGACGAATTGGGCATCCCACGAGTTTGAACGAAGTAGAGGCAAGGTTACAGCAAATATGGAACGAAATGTCTCAAGACATCATACAGAACTTGTATGACTCAATGCCTGATCGTATCGCATCGTGCATTCGCGCTAGAGGGGGTCCAACGGAGTATTAACTCCTCCGTTCTTTTGCCTTTTTCTCTGAAATAAATTATTCTTTTTCTTTGATTTCCTTATCATTTACTTATATCAAAGTAGTAATTACGTATGTAAATTTCGTTTCATTTTCACGAATCCTTCTTGGTGCGCTAATTTTTTTGCCCATGAGTGTATATCGTCTTATAACACATCAGGTTTGTAAGTGTAATATATTCTTTTTGATGTCAATATATATTTCTAAATGAAAATAACACATCTTTTTTAATATAACCTATTTATTGATAAAAATACTTTTAAATCGTGTTTTTTAAGTAATATCTTTCTTTACACAGAACAATATTTGCGAAAATTGCAAGCACTACTTACGAAAAATCGCTGTTGCTAATTATAGATTTGAAATCCTTCCTCGTGTTTTGTAAGACATCTGCAAAACGTCGATTTTTTTATTCTTTTCAATAGAAGTGTTTGTTTAGAGTTCCATCTTTAAGTTCACGATTTACATGATCTATAAAGTAATTGAGAGCAATAAGGAGAGAGAAATGTACAAAACAGGCACGCGTCTGTGGACTAGTAATTTCTCGAGTGTGTCTATGACATCGCTGAGGTGGTTAAATACGTGTACTGCCACAATAAAGCGTTATATTTTATTTTTTTAAAGAAATTTTTTGAATTATTTGATAAATTTCTTAGGCTACAACAATATGATGGGGGTTAAATATTGCTGAGGGAAAGACAGTATTTGAAAGCTGTTTGTGACTCTCCCCATAATTGTAGTTGCTTTGATTAAATTGAGAGATGTTAATGACGCCAAATAAATTAAAAATGTAATAAATCAACATCATCAGTTTCTCTTAGGTGCCATGATATTTTTTTGAAAGGATAATAGCGCAGATTGACAGGCTACTGCTTTTGAAAAATCGCTGTCGGTAATTATAGATTTGAAATCCTTCCTCGTATTTTGTAAGACATTTTCAAAACGTCGATTTTTTTTTAGAGTTGCATCTTTATGTTCACGATTTTACATGATCGATAAAGTAACTGAGAGCAACAGGAGACAGAAGTGTACAAAACAGGCACGCTTCTGCGGACTATTAATTTCTCGAGCGTGTCTATGACATCGCTGAGGTGGTTAAATACATCTACTGCTACTGTATGTCGCGGTAACCCAGTTGGCAAGAGTAGCGGGCTAGTGATTTGAACGTCCCTGGTTCGATACTCGTCACTGGAAATTCACCGCCGTGTTCACTAATGGAGGCCGGGGCACGTAAAATGGGGCTGCAATGTCCTCCAAGTTCTCAAATTTAACTCTGGAGGTGCGAGGTCAAGTTTTCCGGTCTCGTCACTTGACTCGGTTTAAAATTACGGGACCGGTCATTTAGCCAAGTTGGACTCCGACCCTTGTGGTGCTAATTCAAAACAGGAGCCGCACATTCATCACCCCTAGGCTTTGGGACTTGATCTGATGTTGCTGTCGGTCAAGTGGCATAAGCAACAACAACAACACTGCTACTATAAATCGTTATATGTTATTCTTTAAAACGAAATTTTTTGAATTATTTGATAAATTTCCTAGGCTGCAACAATATGACGGGGATAAAATATTGCTGAGGGAAAGACTGAATTCAAAAACTGTTTGTGACTTTCTCCTTAATAATTGCAGTTGCTTTGATTTAATTGAGAGATGTTAATGACGACAAATAAATTAAAAATGCAATAAATCAACCTCATCAATTTCTCACAGGTGCCGTGATATTTATTTGAAAGGATCGTGGTGTAGATTAAAAGAGTAAAACTCAGCACATATATTTTTATAGCAAAGTATCTCGTGTTATTTTTGCCCAATAGTCAAGTTGTTTTTTAATTGATTGAAAGGGCTTAGCTGAGCAGATGTCGTTTTAGCGTAACAAAAGAAGCTCCGTATAGTGTAAAAAATATTTTACCTAACAAAACCTGTTTGGCAGTCTCCAAGTTTCTTGTATACGGTTATAACTATATTCCTAAAATAGAATACTGATAGATTATTAATAACTCCACATCAGTTACTATTTACAAATATTACTTAAAACTTAAAATATCAGAGTAACTTCTCGTAACATCTCTGAAATCACAGCAGAAGATCCCATAGATTAATGATCTTTTACTGTAAGTAAGCCAAATTCACTCCTTGGATATAATCCATATACAGGGGAAACAAACTATTGATGCCGTTCAAAGTTCAACTAATGTCACTTTGCTTAATGCCCCTTCAAGCAAGTTTCTTTTAGAACACAGTCTCTCCAGTTTCTGCTTGGTAACATTATTCTCAAGGCTCCATCCATCTTTAAAAAAGCTGCTTGCATATTTTAAGTAATTAGAATAAAATGTTTCCGTCTCTGGACACGTGCCTGATTGGAAGGTGTGAATCATTTACGAGAAATTTTATTAAAGGAAAGACCATTTAAAGTGAGAAACTGAAGAATAATAACTTAACACTTCCCAGTTAACTTTAAAGGTGGAGAAATGGACCATAAAAATGTTAGAGGGTCATTTTGATATACGTAATTAGATATTCCAGTATTACCTTTATTATCTGTTTGATAAAAAGAACTATAAATTAGAATTAAGATTTAATAATTGGTAATAACTAGAACTTAGAGATTATAGATTTAATAACTTGTTACTTGATACTTATTATTAAAACCGAGGCATAATTTAAGAGGCAGAAAAAGTATTAAGCCCCAAAACTAAATGTATGTACTCGTAATCTGCTAAACAAAGAGTATACCTATTGAAATCGATAACAAAAAAAATTTTCGAAATATTCCATATATGATTGCAAAAACTAACCAATAAGGTAAACGCACCAGCAATGGGCCGGTTAATAGAAAAATTGAAGTAAATCTGAATTTTCACAGCTATAGATAAAGCAAAATGGTCCAAATTTTTACCTGCTATTTTAATAACTGTCTTACATCTGTAGTAGCAATTGGAGCGCACTGGCTGCATTCATAAAATAATATGTACATAAATAATAACCAACCTGATGCACCTTTAATGGGCCATTATTTTATCCGATGTACTCATAATGGGCCACCCAATAATGGGCCATCAATATCGCCGATCACAACATGAATGGGCCATCTATTTAATCTGCTATGGAACAAAAATCAATTCTACAATATCATAAAATTGGAAAGAAAAGGAACTAAAAACATGATGTATATTTTTAAACCGGTTTATTCATTTTATAACTACATTACAACTACACTAAATATATAAAACTGAAATATAAATGAAATATAAATTTATTAACTTAAACATCTAAAATTAAAATTACTTAAAAATAACATTTAATTAGTTAACTATCTAAATTATTATTATTATTCACAACACACTATTCCTATGTTGGGCCGGGCTGGCCCAATACAGGGACAGTAGAACAATTCGTGATCCCATGATGGGCCACGCTATTTTGACAATGGAATCTAAGTTTTTTGTCATTTAATCACTGTACAATTTGAATTATACATACTATCGTAATGAATAATAGCTTAAGTCAATAAACCGGCATTATAGTACTTTAATAAATTTTTTTGGAAAATTCACTTACCTTAACTGATTTCTTAAGCAGACGTTAAAACAAACACAAATTTTCTTCTCTCTAGCAGAGTACACCTTACACTTCGCACAAAGTAAAGGAATGAACTGAATTCCAATCCTAAGGGACCCTCGCAGGTAGTAGTCAATGACCCTCACCCCTTCTACTGCCTTAGGTAACAATAGACCCTTAATATCTCGACATTTCTAAAGGGCGGCCAGTTATAGGGACATGGCCCACTATAGGTGCATGTATCTTAATTATTTGATTTTTCTATTAAATCCTTAATAATGCTATAAAAATTTGCTACCGAACTGAAAAATTTCGTTATCAGACATATGATATTTTATTTTTTTCAAAATGCGTTTTATATTATTTTAGAATGCAATTTAGCTCTAATTTTTCACAATTTTGTATTAGATGAAAGATTAAATAAAATTGGACACCAAATAGAAAATATATGTGAAAGCTATGAACTCATCAAATTTTAATGGCTAAGAGATCTTACTTCAAAGCTTCGAAATTTTTCAATTTAAAGCAGTAAAGAAAATACAAAAAAAAAAACATACTTTATGTATTGTTTGGCAGATCTGTATAAATCTTAGATTTACTCCCGAGGGAATTTCAGTTATACGAAATTTTAGAAGATTCCGTTGTGAAAAACCTTAAGTCAATATTAAACACGAACAGACGTCTCTTGGGGCCAAAGTGTTTTTTGGTCAAATCTTCAGAGCGATCAAAAGTTCTTTCTGTAATGCTTATAAAAAAAGATATTTCTTGAACAAAAAAAAATATCCATACAAAAAAAGGGAAAAATAAAATTATTTATCCTGAAAGGCTCCCCATATATATTTAAGCCGATAACCCTAAATTGTGAGGAAAATAATAGGGTTAAAATGTAAGATGAACTCTTTCTGAAAAATAGATAGAACGTATTGCGTTTTCTTTCGGCTGCGAGAATTAAATAAAGGGAACTGTTTCTGTGGAAAGATTTGATGGAATTATGGGTTATGAAACACAAAGAAGGTTTTAATTGAGTTTTCCTTTTTCCCCTTTTTATCTTTGGAGGAAAATAATTTTTGTTGAATCTTTAAGGAAATCGATTGTCTTCACCCGTAAGGACTTAGTTTCTTAAAAGGTTAAATGCGAATTTAAGCATCAATAAATTGCACTTTAAGGGATATTTCATTGTACCGTGTTTTGTATTTTAGAATTTTCTTAATGTTAAAAAGTGTCGGACACGGTTGGAAAGTGTGTTTGGATCGTTCAGAGCAGATTTTTATAAACTGGTGGTCTCGGTTTAATTGTCTTGTTTGCTAAAAGATTGTTGATTTTGCTTCAAAAACTAATTAACTTACCATATATTTAAAAGCTAATATTTAACATCTCTCAAAAGAATGTATTCATGTAAGGATTAAGGGAAATTTCTTGAAAGAACTTTTAAATCTTAATGTGCTTTAGACTTAATATTCGTCTGAAAATAAAAGTATATGGATATTTTGAAATCTTATTAAATCCAAATGGAGACTATAAAATTTTCTAACATTATATCAATTTTTACGTTCAGTTTTATATTTCGAAGAGAATGTCAATTATAAGAATGATACCTGTTATGTAAAGATTTTGTGGAAGAATGTAAAAATTTAGGATGATTTCACGTCAAATCCTCTAACTGGAAGTATGAAATCAAACGTATGGTGATAACTTAAAATCAGAATCCTTTTTCAAGAAATTCACTCTAAAATATCTACATTTTAAAAATGCAGGTGCGTATTTTAAGAAAACAATTTGCATTGCAACAAATAGATGTAAAGTTAAAGTATTATCTAAACATATTGCAGCTTATGAAGATCTCATTACTGGGGGAGATTTTTACACCAGTCGAAACGCGGAACTCAACTGAATAGAGGAAAGGATAGTTCAAAAGGATTTGAACTATCCTTTCAGCTCCCTTTGTACTCTTCCTGCAATGCACTCCCATTGTAGTTTATATTCACCTTTTAATCAAAATTATTTTTGCAGAGAAATAGATTCCAAATACTATGCAAAATGAAGGAGATGAAAAAGTTAACTTACTAGTAACTAAAAAGAAGACAGTGCTTTAGAAATGTTTAATTTTCCCATGAAATTTTATGAATATAATCATAAAATTAAAAGGATTAAACCGCTTTGTGAAAAGTAGCAATTTTTTTCTAAGCTTAACGGTTTGTGAGAGGTAAAGTAGTTTAATGTCAAGTATTACCAGAAAAAAATATCTAATTAAAGGCATCTCTCATTTTCATGCATATGAAAAAGGATTGTAATCAGTATCGTGATTGATTTAGAAGCAGGAATAATCTGTACAAAAATACAAAAAGCTTGTAAAATACAGATCCTTTGCTTACTAGACGAATTTAAATATCATAAACATCATATTTTCATATTTTTTAGTGGATTAATTTAATATTATACACTAATTATTCATTTAACATTATAAGTAGGTTACAAAGTACTCAACGTGGCAACATAACATTGAAATCTTTATTAAACAATCATGTATGTTTTATATAATTAAGTGTATTATGCACTATTAAGATATTTGAGCTTACCAAAGCGTTACATATCCATAAGAATACATTTTCATGGAAAAACATGAACTCGGGAAAGCAATACAGATAGTAAATCAATAGATACGAGATTGCTGGCCCACATGTAGGTCATATTTCTGTCAAAGAAACAGGGATTTATTTTGATTTCGTGCGTGGTCTACTCATATATATTACCAAGTAGTCATCAAATATTATGAAAAGAATGTACGTCTGTATTATTATTATTGGAAGAGATTGCATAAAACATAGGAATTCTGAGATTAAATTGTAGTACCTTCAAACCTGTGTAATTGCTTTTACTGAATAAACCCTTATGGTATGCAATTCTAATAAAAAGATATACCATAAGCATCATATAAACATCTCATAAAGAATTTTTTTAATAACTGAATAATTCAAAGCCCTCTATTCCAAATTTGAAATTAAAACCAATAAATATAGTGTTCGTTTTTCTAAAATTTTTAATAACAAAATTTATATTTTTTTAACTTTAACCAAGTCCACAATTAAGATCCTTAACTCTCGAACAATTTCATATTTTGCACATCGTCAAACGTTCCGTTTTGAAATGAATAAAGATTTTTTATGGTGAGACGATTCATATTTACAATTGAAAATTATTATTCTAAAACTAATGCTTGAATCCACTCGCGGTATTACACATACTTCATACATTCTGCCACGTACCATTCCATAGAGAAAATATTACCAAAATTTCTATTATACTAATTTTTATTGCATTTGTTCATATTAAAGCTGGTTTTATTCACTCTGATTTCTTAACCGAGCATCCAGGATTTTCTCGTATTGCCTCTTTACGGCTATCATTATTTCATCCGGAATTCTTAAGAGTTTACGAGAATTACTGCAGCATCAATTCAAACAATAACATAATTTCTAGAGCCAAGAAGAGAAGGATTTTGTTTTTCCCAGAGGAATTATGTTAATAAAGGAATTATTGCCTTCAGTTCATTTAATAAGAAAACTGAACAGTTAATGGATTTCAAATCGCAAAGAAAGCAATGGTTTTAGAAGTGGTGTTTAGAAGAGAGGCATTACATCAGTCCCTGGTCCTCAGAAAGTTATTTTAATTTCTAATATTGTAAGGGAAAGACACATACAGTTATGTCCTACGTTTTATGCTTCTACACTTCATTTAGGAACTATGCTTGGGGTCTTCGAATTTTTTTTTTGTCCAATGACGATCTTTGAAGACTGACTTAATAGGGGAAGGCTTTGGACTTATTCAACCTAAAGATCTCGTACTATATGTTGGTGGGTTAAGTAATATCCCTTTAGATATTACCTTACGGGCTCCAAACGCTTGGCGAATTCCTTGTCGAAAGAATTTTTGCAATCTTGTGAACAGTAAGTTTTTGTGTGAGGGTCACTTTCCGTAAGAGACAACAGCGTTTCTTCAATGAAACTTTTAAGTTTTTTTAACATCACCTTTGATATTCAAAAATTTGAAAATAACGTGCAAATAAAGTGAACATATTTCTATTGTGAAATGTTTGCTATCCTCCTAATCGCACTTCCCTACATGTTCTGAACATTTTTTTTTTCATATCCCAATCTTGTTTTAGTGAAAAAAATATTTCGATCATTAATTTCTAATTTTAGCTTCAAAATATATACCACATTGCATATTGTACAAAATCTAAAATTCACATATAGGAATAGAGTGATAACGCATGTAATAAATTTCCGTTTCTAATAGAGAATGGTTTCATCTTATCCCACAAGGGAAGGCTTTTATGTAAAAGTCTGCTTTCAACTACTTTCATCTAGGTGAATTAACAACCTGAATCTATTCTACTTATACGTATTGCGTTGTTTTTACTTTATCATAGAAACGCATCTAAGTTTTCTCGGAGGCAGTAATCAGCAGTATAAGATCCCATAAGAATAACGTTTCGACCGAATAATGTTTGCTTTCATAAGTGCTCTGAGTAATTCCGAAAGGAGGAGATTGCGGAATATTCCTTTAGATCATGCTCCACTTAGAGATAAGAAATTCGATATGGATATATCTATATTTTTTTTCCCTCAAAATATGATGCACTTTCATGATATGTAAAGCCTGAATCCATTTTTTGGTAGTACATAACAATATGAAAACACACACAAAAAATATATTTTTACGAAGACGCAAATATGCTAAAATTTTTATAAAATTTACAACATTTGTCATTGCTTTAAAACGCTTTTGTCAATTAATACTATAATCATTTATCTATAGCGAAGTGATTGGTTCGAAAATATGAAATCTAATTCTGCAGTCAATATAATTACTAATGACTTTTGTAAGACATTTCATAATGAATTAAACTTTCAAACACGCTTTCGTCCAAACATTTCTTCGAACTATGAAAGCTATACTCGTCATGATTCAAAAGTCATTCTAAACGCATTGTGACTTTTAATTAATCATCAATGTACTAGAAGCTTATTAAAAACGAAATGGTTTGCTCATCAGTAAAGCTATACTTTCGTATATAGTAATTTACGGATATGTTTATGTTATTTTTAGGTGCTATAATTTGCATCATAGGTTTCGACAAGGATTTACAGGGAAAAAAATTAAACACATATATATAAATATATATATATATATATATATATATATATCTATCTATCTTAATATATATATATATATATATATATTAGTATATTATATATATATATATATATATATATATATATATATATATATATCTTATTAATAAAACAGAGTGTTTGCGTGTGTGTGTGTGTGTGTGTATGCGGCCCCCAGGCGAATCTGTGAAACTTACAGCCGTGAAATTTGGCACACGGGTAGTGAAGACTATGGGAAGGTGCACCTCGAAGCCCGAATTTTAAATTTTATTCTAGAAAATTTTTTATTTTATGTTTTGTGCGATATTTTATGTTTTTTTAACTTCAGATTACGATATCTCGGCAAAAAATGATCGTAGAATTTTGATCTTTTTACAATGTAAGACTACAGACATTTCTCCTTCAAACAAGACCTCATTTGTTTAAAAATAATTTTAAACAGACTACTATTTTCATGAAAATAATAAACCCACTTTTTCGAGAAATTTACTCACTTTTTATCATCTACGGTCGATGCTCTTCGTGTTTTTATCATACATAGAAAATATTTACATCATCTGCAAGATGAAAGCTTTCTCATTTATATGAACCTCATTTCAAGTCTATCTTAAAATTTCGATTTTTAATTGAATTTTAAAGAACGATACTGCAACACAAATTTCATCCTTGGAACTTCAAGCGGAATTGAATGACGAAATATTCACCCCTTGGGTTGTAAATGACAATGAGTCATTCATTCCTTGGGTTAACAATGAGTCATTCATTCACTTGATTCATTCATCGCCCTTAATGTAAGAAAAATTTAATTTGAGATCTTGAATTGATTAAATCTTCTTCACAGTAAAACAGTTTTTCATTGTATTATTTTTTTAATTTCGTTTGTTTACGTTAAAAACGTAACAAACGTTTATAACGTTTAGGTCTGTTTGTTTACGTTAAAAACGTAAACAAACAGACCTTTTGATTAAATGTTACATACTTAGAAAGAGCTTCAAAAATTTTTAATTAAAAATTTTTAATCATAATTAAATCATTTCAAGATGTACTGATTTTTCGGGATATTTTGCCAATTAAAAGTGAAAATTCGAATGGCAATCGATTCGCTTTGGGTAGACTGCGTACCATTTTCAAATTTGCAAAACGGCTGCTTGATGTTGTTTCGTAAGTTGAAATTTTTATAAACTATTATTTTTTAATATAATTGTTTTCAAGTGTTTGTTTGTGTGTGTGGTTACTTACGTGTGTTAAAATCATTGATAAATTCACTATAAGGCTGATTCTCGAACATCTTGATTAAAAGATGTGAATTTCCATTACTTCAGAACAGAATTAAAGATAAGATTGAGAAACCCAACACCAATGATTTTAAAAATTACATCCCTCTCTGTATGAAGAAACGTTTTTTTCCATTAAAAAATCTATGTAGTTTTAAGCTGTAGAATACGTGTTATAATTTTTTAAACAAAATGTTATTATTATATTGCTTGAGAAATGAAAGAAATTTAGAGTTTGAATGTGGTATTTATATTATTTGTTTCATTTGTACAGTTTTAAATGACGTTAATTAATTTCTTATGTTTACAGAAATTTATGTTTTCGTATCGTTTCACATAATTATTTTTCCTTACGTCAATAGAAGTTCAGTTAAAATCGGAAATTTGTAGACAACTTTTTAAGAAAGTTGGGTTTTTACGCTTTTTCTAACTGTGAAACTGAAGATTCCGATTATGCCTTTAGTCTTCACATAGTTTTTAACAATAATATGATCCATAACAGAAAGTCGATGCTATTATTTTTTTTCTCATTTTATTTATATTATATTTATTTTTCTCATTGTATAACTTTTGAATACTACTGAAATATCAATTCTACTGATATTCAATTTAAAAAAAAATCATAATATTTCATATTTTAAGGAACGTCCGGCAGTCAATGTGCCGGAATTCAATTTGTGCATTGTTTTAATGTGTATATTTTTTCAATAATTTTTTGCTTTGGTAACTCACTTTTTTTTCCTTTGCAGATTCAACTTCCATTGCCGTTTGCCGAATTTAATCTTCCATTGCCGAATTTAATCTTAGTTTCATTTCAGGATCTTTCATTTTATTTGTTTTCATTTTGTGCTTAATGTTTTACTAATGTTTTGTCCTTAGCATTTTTCTTTGAATATGCCACAGCCTCCGAGAAAAATAAAAGTCTTCAGACACAAAAGCGACAGAACAGAGAACGAAATCGAAGTAGGAGAGAAGATGAATCTACTCCAGAAAGAGAAGCAAGACTGGAAGCAAACATAACACAGACAACGAGAGCAAAGAAGAAGAGAAATCGAATGTACTACTGAAAGAGAAGCAAGACAGGAAGCAAACAGACAACGAGAGCAAAGAAGAAGAGAAATCGAATGTACTCCTGAAAGACCAGCAAGACAGGAAGAAAACAGACAACGAGATCAAAGAAGAATAGAAATCGAATGTACTCCTGAAAGAGAAGCAAGACAGGAAGCAAACAGACAACGAGAGCAAAGAAGAAGAGAAATCGAATGTACTCCTGAAAGACAAGCAAGACAGGAAGAAAACAGACAACGAGATCAAAGAAGAAGAGAAATCGAATGTACTCCTGAAAGACAAGCAAGACAGGAAGCAAACAGACAACAATATCAAAGAAGAAGAGAAATGGAATGTACTCCGGAGAGACAAGCAAGACTACAGCAGGTTATAACTACAATAAGTGCTGCTCGAAGACGCATGTACACTAATTTTGAAAATGCAGCTTTTCACTACGACCCATCGGCAGATTACGTATCTGATCCTTAGTGTAACATTGGATCCATGTCTGGAACTTGCCAACATTGTGGAGCAAAGAAGTGGAAAGGTGAAGCCACAGGTATGTGCTGCAGCGGAGGAAAGATTCAACTGCCACAGTTGATGGATCCACCTGAGCCCCTATGTTCTTTACTCAGCGGCACTTCTCAAGAAGCTAAACATTTCCTTTCTAATATAAGAAGCTACAATTCCTGTTTCCAGATGACCTCTTTTGGCACAACGAAAGAAATTAGAGATCCCGGGTACATGCCTACATTTAAGGTACAGGGTCAAGTTTATCACCGCATCGGTAGTCTGCAGCCTCTACCGAGGGCAGATCCTAAATTTTTGCAAATTTACTTTGTCGGAGATACTACAAAACAACCAGAGCATCGCTGTAAAAACAAGCCACAAACCAGACGAGACATAGTACTACAGTTGCAAGGTATGCTGCATTATCACATCTGTTACATCCAGAGCTTTAAGTCGGTATGGATAAGATTAGCCCGGAATTCAAATTGGTGATCGTAGCGGACAGAACCCCACACGGTGAACATGAGAGTCGGTTCAACGCCCCCGCAACAGAAGAAGTCGCTTTCATCATGGTGGGTGAACAACATGGGACAAGAGAAATAGTTTTAGAAGAAAGAAGTGGCACCCTCAAAAAAATTCCCGAGACACACAGATCCTACGACGCGCTACAGTATCCACTCATTTTTTGGCAGGGTGAGGATGGATATCATTTTGAACTGCGACCAAGAAATCCAACTACAGGAATGCCCCAAACTAAGAAGATTTCAGCTATGCAATTCTATGCTTACAGGATGATGATACATTCTTCAAATTTCAACACATTACTGAGAAGCAAAGACCTGTTCCACCAATTTATCGTTGATATGTATGACAAGATTAAATCGGAAAGACTATTGTACATACGAATAAATCAGAGGACTCTCAGAGTTGAACAGTATGCTCATTTGAGGGATGCGGTCATGAATGATGGAAATATCTCCGACATAGGCCAGTTGATCATCATGCCTTCCAGCTTTACAGGGGGTCCAAGGTACATGCACGAGCGTACTCAAGATGCCATAACCTACGTGAGAAACTACGACAGACCAGACCTCTTCATCACTTTCACCTGCAATCCAAACTGGACAAAGATACAGGATGAACTATTTGTTGGACAAAAACCACAGGATCGTCATGATTTGTTAGCAAGAGTATTTCATCAGAAACAAAAAACGCTTATGAGTCTCATCACAAAGGCAAAGATTTTTGGAGACGTTCAGTGTCATATGTACACGATAGAGTAGCAGAAGCGAGGACTTCCTCATGCTCACATTCTGATTTGGCTCAAGGACTCTGTACACGTTCACTGCGTGGATGACTTTATCAGTGCAGAAATCCCTAATGAACAAGAAGACCCGGGACTTTTTTCAATTGTAACTAAGCAGATGGTGCACGGCTCCTGCGGATCCATAAATCTAACCTCTCCATGCATGAAAGATGGAATTTGCACTAAACGATACCCGCGCCAATTTTTGAAAGAGATGCAAACAGTACGAAACGGATATCCACTTTATCGGCGCAGATCTCCACAAGACGGGGGATGTAAGGCTGACATCGTTTATAAAGGATCGCAAGTGTCTATAGACAATACTTGGATTGTCCCGTTTTGCCCTCTACTAACAAAAATTTTCAATGCTCATATCAACGTAGAGTATTGCAAATCTGTTAAGTCTATAAAGTATGTCTGTAAGTATATTAACAAAGGATCTGACATAGCTGTTTTTCAAGTGAACAGTGGAGAGAATGACTTACATGAAAATGTCCAGTATCAAATGGGAAGATATATCAGCAGCAATGAAGCAGTATGGCGAATACTCAACTTTCCTATTCATGAGCGCCACCCCACAGTGATTCATCTGAGCGTCCACCTTGAGAATGGACAGAGAGTCTACTTCACACCAGAAAACGCTGCTGAACGTGTCCAAACACCTCAGGAAACGACACTCACGTCTTTCTTCAGAATTTGCACCCAAGATGAGTTTGCACGCACCCTGTTGTACAACCTAGTTCCCAATTACTACACTTGGAACAATGGAAACAAGACATGGAACCGTCGAAAACAAGGACACGTTGTACCTGAGCAAACAGGAATAAGGTCAAGCGATGCACTGGGCCGGGTGTACACCGTCCATCCAAACAATTCAGAGTGCTTTCACCTGCGCCTCCTGCTGCATGAAGTACCAGGCCCAAAATCATTTGAAGGTTTGAAAACATTTCAGGGACGGCTCTGTGAAACTTACAAAAAGGCCTACCAGCTTAGAGGCCTTTTGGAGAACGATGACCACTGGAACAATGCACTCGAAGAAGCGGCTGTATCTCGATCACCAAAGGTTTTACGAAATCTGTTTGCTGTAATGCTATATACATGCTCCATGTCATCTCCCGAACAGTTATGGATGAATCATAAGGAGAACCTGTCCGAAGACATGCTGCACCAAGCACGCATGCAGCAGCAGAACGTGGATCTGGACTACAGTGACGACATCTTCAACAGAGTGCTAATAGACATTGAGGACAAGATTATATTGATGGGTGGATCGGACCTAAAAAGCTTTGGACTTCCACAACCCAATCGAAACCTTGATTCAGTCCTGCCGAGTGAAGAACGTATGGAACGAAATTATGATACGAATGTACTCGCAACATACATAGAGGAAAATGAGCCGAAAATGGTCCCAGATCAAAAGGAAGCATTTGACAAGATCACAACAGCAGTTTTCAATGGTCGCGGTGGCATATTCTTTTTGGATGCTCCGGACGGTACAGGGAAGACTTTTCTAATTAATCTTCTTTTGGCTAAAGTGCGACACAAAAACGAGATTGCCCTGGCTGTTGCTTCTTCTGGCATTGCTGCAACACTATTGACAGGATGGAGGACCGCTCACTCAGCTTTCAAGTTACCCTTAAATCTGGCAAACACAGAGACTCCTACGTGTAACATTTAAAAAAATTCAGGAAAGGCAAGGGTTCTAAAGCATTGCAAGTTAATTGTCTGGGATGAATGTACCATGTCCCACAAAGCCGCATTCGAAGCACTCGATGTCACATTGAAGGACATCAGAGGTAACAATTACAGAATGGGAGGCGTAACTATGTTGTTGGCGGGCGACTTTTGACAGACACGTCCGGTTATTCCACGTGGAACCAGGACGGATGAAATACAGGCCTGCTTAAAATCGTCTTACGTGTGGAATCTTACTCGTCTTACGTGTCGAAAGGCTTGGTCTTTCAACAAACATGCGAGTTCATGTCAATGGGGATCCCTCAGCCGAGCAATTTGCAGATAACCTTGCACAACTTGGAAATGGAGCCATTACTGCTGATAATACAGGATGTATAGCCATGGGAACGATTGGAATGTTTGTGACAACTCAACAACAGGTGAAAGAGGCGGTGTTTCCAAATGTGGCCCAGCACTTCACTGATCACACATGGCTGTGCGAAAGAGCAATCCTTGCCCCAAGAAACGAAGATGTCAACGTCATCAATAAGCAGATTTTACAAGAATTACCAGGTAATGCTCAAGTTTACAAATCGATTGACACCACCTGTGATACAGAAGAAGCGGTACACTACACCACAGAATTTTTAAATACGTTGGAGCCATCTGGAGTACCCTCTCACATATTAGAGCTGAAGATTGGTGCACCAATTATGCTGCTGAGAAATCTGCATCCACCTTCACTCTGCAATGGAACAAGACTTGCTGTAAAGAATCTGATGCTGAATGTGATTGAAGCCACCATTATGACAGGACACTCTGCTGGCGAAGTCGTATTTATTCCCAGGATACCAATCATCCCTTCTGATATACCATTTCAATTTAAAAGACTTCAGTTCCCTGTCCGTTTAAGTTTCGCCATGAGAATTAACAAGGCACAAGTGCAATCGCTAAAAGTATTTGGACTCTATCTTCTCAAACCCTGTTTCTCCCATGGTCAACTTTATGAGGGTTGTTCTAGAGTTGGAAAAGCCGAAAATCTCTACATCCTAGCTCCAAATGGAAGAACAAAAAATATAGTATATCCTGAGGCTCTCTAAACTGATATTTCAAGAAGGAAAGGTGAAAGAAGACTCAAGTGAATTTCATCAACGCTATACAGACTTTAATATAGCATTCAAGCCAAGAACATGAATGGACAAGCCACAGATCAAGAAGCGTTAATTTAATTTATATCAGCCTTTAGAAAGACACAAATAAGAGGAGCAATGCCGTTTATTTATTTTATGATATTTATACTGTTATTAATTCTACGTTATTTATACTGTGTTTAGTTTTTATATTGATTTTTGTTAACAAACATTAGACAATTTGACATTTTTACTTTTTAACATTTAATAGTAGAAGAATGATGAAAGGCTGAATCTACTAAAATTCTGAGATGTGTATAACATTTCACATGGTTGTTTTTAAATGTTATTTATACTGTGTTTACTTTTTTAATTGATTTTGGTTAACAAGCATTCGACAATTTCATTCTTATTTATACTGTGTTGTGTTTTTAAAATTGATTTTGGTTAACAAGCATTCGACAATTTCAATCTTATTTATACTATGTTGAGTTTTTAAATTGATTTTGTTTTACAAACATTCGACAAAGTGCCTTTATTACTTTTCAACTTTATTTTTCAAAATTCTTTACTTTCCTAAAGACAATTTGACATTTTTCCTTTTCGACTTTTAGTGGTTTATTATAAATTCAAATTAATGGAGATAATGTTAATGTTTTTTTTGCAGGGAGTAATTTTTTGTTGACATGAAAAATGATTCAGATATTATAAAAATTGATTGCTTTTTACATTATTTTCAAATCATGAATGGTTTAAATGTAGATATATAAAAGCTTTCAAGTTTTGTTAGTGTTTTTAGGCCTGTAGTGTATAATAATGTTTAATTTCTATTTATATAATTAAATTTTTTCCCACTGTCTGAATATTTTTTTTTCTGTTCAAATTAATGTACATAATGTTAATGTTTTTTTGCAGGGACTAATTTTTTAATTTAAAAAATGATTGATATTATAAAAATTGATTGATTTTTACATTATTTGCAACTCATAAAGGATTAAGGAAAAATGTCCCTACTGGGGAATCTTCGCCTTGCAAATATTGCGAAAGAAGGATAAGGCGCCTTTGCTGTACGCCTAGCGTGGTGAGGAAAACAGCAGTACCGTCATAAAATGCCAGTTAGTGGCCACGTTTGCAGTTTTGTCATCTTTGGCTATACTGTTCCTTTTCTTTAATTTTGCCCTTTTCATTAGTCTCAGTTTTAAGACAAACTTTTTCAGTCATTTATTTTGTTTTTGTATTTCTATAATTTCAAAACATGCTTTTCATTTCATTTTCTGTAATTTTGCACTCTTGATTTTAATCTCAGTTTTATTTCAGGGTCTTTCATTTATAGTTCTGATTTAAGTTGTGTTTAGTTTTTATTTATACTGTATTTCCTTTTCTGTAATTTTGCCCTTTTGATTTTAATCTCAGTTTTCAGGTAAACTTCAGGAAAAAATATTAAAATATAGTTAAAGAAATGTTTCTCAAACTGTGCTATATTAACTATACTGTATTCTTTTGTATGTTCTATTAGATTTAATTTCAATATTTTCTTCTACATTATTTTGCCTATTAAAATATCTGTTACGATTTTTTATAAATATATATATATTTTTGGTATTAATTGCATACATTGACCGTTGTATGTATGCAATTTTAATGTACTCCGCAACGAAGCACGGGTATTCAGCTAGTATACTAATAAAAGGAAGTGTTTGTGTGTTTGTGTGCTGCCTCTAGATGAATCTATGAAACTTACATCTATGAAATTTGGCACACGGGTAGTGAAGAGTCTGAACATGTGCACCTCAAAGCCCGAATTTAAAATTTTATTACATTTAATTTTTAATTAATAAAAAACCAACAATTTTTGAAGGGTGAATCTAGAAATGGAGGAGCCTCCCTTTCAACTTCGCCCATATTTGAAAAAATGTATTTTTTTTTCATGAAAGTACATAAATGTTACATATTTGGAAAGAGCTTTATAAACTGATATTTTTTTCACTGATATTTTTTTTACACTTAATCTGTTACTTCAATAGTTTTAGAGTTATGTGGATTCTAATGTGGATTCTAATTCATCCGATGTAAACAAAGCGTGATTCTTTCACAGCGTGATTATGCAAATAAAAACACCGAACAAACATTTCTATTATAAAAGAAATAAATTTTATTAAAATCTTATTACTTCTAATAATATTAAGATGGTTTAAAAACACTATACACTATTCAAATTAACTGATTCAATTTTTTTTATGCAATATTTGAATTTATTTGCATTAAGGTCCTCTAGATGGCGCCACGAGACTGATACAGTAAGCGCTGTATCACAGTCTTTGAGATATTTATTATTTCACTACAAAATTTAAATACCTTTATTCGTTGTTATTTAGTATTTCCATTCTCTGACAATGATTGCTGAAGGGAGCAGGTAGTATATTCATATACATATATATATATATGTAATATATACGTATATGTATATGTATATATGTGTATATATATATATATATATATATATATATATATATATATATATATATATATATATATATATATATATATATATATATATATATATATACATATATATATATTTGTGTTTGTGTGTGTGTGTGTGTTTATACAGTAGTTTTAACAATTAGTAATAAAATTGCTAATATACATATTTTATTTTTTTAAAAGTATTCGGATTTTTTCTGCATTAAAATATCGAATGATAGTAATTTTATGCATGGAAGACTAAGATGGACTCATCTATATATATTAGGTGGTTATTAAAATAACGCAGAAACTAAGGAATAACATGAAATCCTGTATTAATATGGTGTAAGACCACATTTGGCATCTAGAACCACTTGAATTCACCTTCGAATAGAATTATACGAGTCATGAATAGTGGTTAAGGGAATATTATACCATTTTTGACAGAGAAATCATTGAAAGTTCCTGTAGAGATGCTAGTGGCGGATATGGATTCCTGGCTTTATTCTCTAAAACAGACCAAAGCAGTCAAAAAATATCAATACATATTCCGATCCTTAGAATGGAAATCATTAACTCCACGGAGATATTAAACAAAGTGCATTAATTTTCTTGCAACATTTTAGTCCCTGCTTATCTATACATATGGATCGTTTTTTCCCTTTAAAGGATAACTTCATATATTTAAATTTGAATACTCTCCTTTTCATTTATATCTGTACCACAACACTACCAAGCCGTATTCTGATCCTTTCGAAATAATCTAAAATAGTCTGGCAAATATTAGAATTTTAAACTTGAAGTATAGGTTAACTGTAAACAATTTAATACCTGTTATATGCTGATTCCCATAGTCTAATGTTTCACCTTTAATATATATATATAATAAATATATTAAGTTGTAACGAAAGTTTTCCACCAAAAAACGTTCTTAATAAAGTTAGAAAAAACAGGAAAGCAGTACGTTTAGTGCGGGTAGTAATCACCACCTAAATGTATGATTTTCTGCCAACGTAGTTTTTCAAAGCCTTCGGCCCAGAAACTTGGTGGCCGCATGACAAAAACAGATCAACCTGATTTCGGACGACCTGTGCAGAATGGAAGATAGCACCATCAAGATGTAGCTGCAGATGTGAAAAAATCTAGAAGTCAGAAGGAGCGATGTCGGGGCTATATGGTGGGTGTGGCAAAAGATCCTATTCGAGTCCGTACAGAGTCCAGCCGGTGAATGCAGACACTTGTGGTCTTGCATTATTTTGATGAAACAGTACGTTTTTGAGCCGGAACTCAGTTTGGCGTTTTGCCTTGATAGCAGCGTTAATACGGACTAGCATCTCGCTGTACACCTTACTGTCGGTGGTTTTACCCTTTTCCAGATACTCTTTATGGATAATACCATGGCAACCCCAACAGATACAAAGCGTGATCTTTTTGTTGGTCAAATTGCGCTTTGCGACGCTGCCGACAGTGCCTCATCACATCAGTAGGCCGGCCAGAGCTCTCTGCTTCTTGAATGTCATAGTCCTTGTTTTTGAACTTTCGGTACGAAACCTTCACAGTGTCATATGATACAACAGTAGTACCTAAAGCTGTACACATGATTCGGTGACATTCTCTAGCTGACTTTTTGCAACAGAACTGGAAGTAAATGATGGTTCTAATCTGGTAGCGTGATAGTTCCATTTCAGACACCTGGTACTTAATGATAACGATATTTTTTTTACAAATTTCACAGCACAGTGTTCTAAAGCAAGTCTCTTTCTTTTAAATGCTAAAAATTGTTTGACAAAATATGATTAAACACGCTAACGCGAACTGTTTGCAAAGACGATATTTGCGGTGGCGGGAAACTTTCGTTACAACCTGATATATATATATATATATATACACATACATATATATAAACTGTAAAAATTTTACAGTATCAAATAATGAGAAATAATTTTTAATGCAAAATGTTCCACGTTGTACGTTATATTTGTGCCGTCTACTTAGAGTTTAAAAAATTTACAAACTAGAAAATAAATCCAACGTTTAGTAAGCTATACAAACAACATGAAAAAAGATATTAAGAATAGATTAATGACTCATTCACTGCAAAAGACTACAGATTTAGGAGTTTAAATGGGTAAAATGACACTCCGGCCTGATATAAATTGATTTTAGAATGTAAAGTGATATTCGAATTAATTTTCTAGAAGAATTTCATACCAACCAATTTAAAGTAGAATGAAGAAAAAAATGAATTACTATTCAGCACACTTAAAGGAAATCTCTTATTCTGGCTTGAAGGAATAAAAAAATTCAAAAAGTATTTACCTCAGAAACGCTTCACTATGTAAGAAACGATAAATATACATTTTTTTATTTTATTTTTTTTACTACAGATATTTTACTTTTATGGATTCAACGCATAAATCTAAAACGTTTTTATTGGTGAATAATTTTCTATTGTCTCAAAAAGTAAAATATAATCAGCAAAAAAGACGAGGATATGTAAGATAACACACACACAAAAAAATACTCTTTAAAGATTTGAAGGAAATATTTTGTGTTTGCTTTCCGTAGCGCTTTATAGAAGTTCGCACGCATTTATGGGATATGAGAGAGAGCTTCCGAGAAAATAGAAATTATTAGCAATAAAATGCATTTTGTAAAGAAAAGATTTTTCGTGTTTATTTTCAAAAAAGAAAAATTTTTGAAATTCCTTTCAAGATTGCATATTTTTACTGTTTTTTTAGAAGTGAATAACAATGATGACATACGAAATTGTTGTTTTATTCTTGCATGATTCCCGCAGAGCTCGGGGGATTAAATTTTTGTGAAAATGTTATGGAATTTCTTTTCGCTACGCCATTGTTATGCTCTTACTTACGTGTATTATGTTGTGCAAATTGTTTTGGATATTTTTATTTCTTAGTGTCAGAAATAAAAATACCCAAAACGTGAAAACTATAGAAGCAATAATTATTTGAATAGAAAATGAATTTTGTCCCCAATTGTATTTTTTTGCGTGCTCTCAACAAGAAAGATGACACAAAATTTATCATCTGCATTTTGAAATATTTTGCATCTTTTTCTTTTGTATATTTAAGTTTGTTTTCAAAGACTTAGCTAGAAAAATCTAATTTAATTTGTTGCTACAAATTGGAAGAATTACATATTTCCTATAACCAACGTGCTTGTCAAGCGTAACCAAAACTTCGTTAACTCAACAATAAATTATATCAGATCGCTGCATGCTTCGAAATGAATGTAACAGTCCATCGTCAGGCCGAGGAGCATTAGGTGTGATTACTGCTATGAACAATTTACAAATGCTAATTGCACAAATGTTAATCACGAATGCTAATTACACAAATGATCATAAATGCTAATCATTTATACATTAGCATTTGAGAATTTTTCATGGCAACAATCACGTCTAATATTCTCCCGCTTGTGGATAAGCAAATAAATAGGTCGCAACCTGTAGTCATCCCTTTTTATTATATAGTGGAATCGAAGACAAATTCATTACGCTCGAGTTTTCCACAAGTTTTCTCTAAAGCCATTACGTGCTTTTGATGACCAAGATATATCGGAAGGAAATTCTATAAATTAATAACAAGGAATATTTTAGTTTATACAACAAAATCATGCAACTAAAAATGGGAAACAAAAACCAGGTTTACCAAAAAAAAAACCTCTTTTACTGGGAGCTCACACCACTAAAAATATCTAAATAATAGTTAACTTTCGCAATTCATACATAATTACTCTAAATGCTACTACGGTCGCTAAGTGTTCCAGTGCATTGTATTTTACTTCTTTGGCATTCCTTACCTTGGGGAAGGGGTAATTAATAACCTTTTTTAAAACTAAGTTTTAATATGCTGCTTGACCTACTACATTCCTCTCTCCACCATTGTACACACACACACACACACACACACACACACACACACACACACACACATATATATATATATATATATATTGCTAGTAATGTACTTAGGTTATTGTTCTTAATTTTTATCTAGCGTATTGTTTCTTGTTCCGAGAACAATGCTAATTAAGTAATCGACACGTACAGAATTTAGCAGGTAGGAGAGCGGACATAGAAAAACTAGATTTTGAACAAATTAAAAGCGCAATAGATATTATATATATATATTTATCCATCGAATTATATATATATTTCTCCAGTTCCCTAGTTTTATAGTGTTACGAACGAATAATAAAAATTATTTCCATTAACAAAATACTTTTTCAGACATTACGTTGGCAAATCTGTAAACCAAAGTTCATTAGCAGCATTTTCTGCCTCCTTTATTTCAAACCTCTTTATATACTGATGAGACAACTTTTGCAAATTGTATATAAGCATCAATTTTGGGTTCTACATCACTAAAACTCAGTAAAACCGCATAGCACAATTCCATCAGTTTATGATCAGTGGAACTTCTTTTTCTTTTTTATACGATATGAAATGTGAAAGTTTTCTCTGAACAGTCTCAGTTCTATAGGACACTGATTGGCAATAAGGTACAAGTGCATCAAGCAGTTCCAGCAAATCCAGACGTAAAAGTTCCCAATTTAAATAGCAACTAAAATAAGGAAGACCATTTTACTCTACACTGTGAATCATCTGATATCTAGCCTCCGGATATTTCTTCATAGCTCTTTTTTCTGATGCCTTTCCAAAGACAACATGGATAATTTCTTTGTCAACACTAAGAGACACATTCTTTAAAAACATACTGAGTGTCTCTTGTGTTTCCCAATTCTTATTCAGAGGCCATAAATGCTGACAGTTGTACTTCGATAGTAACTGATTAACCCAAAATTTTATAGTTACAGCCTCCATGCATGTCAGCAATCGTCTTTCAACTGCAGCAACCTGCACACCGAATTATATATATATTAGACTGTATAAGTCATCAGACAAACTTTTCTCAAAATGCTGCGATTCACATTTTGCAGTAGGAGCATAAGCAGACAAAGTTTCCAATTTCATCATTAGATAAAATGTTTCCAAAAATTCTTTTCACATTTTTTCATACGTTGCTTAGCAGGAATAGAGGACAAACACAGAAACCAACAAAGTTTTTAAAATAAAGTTTCATCTGAAGTGTTATCGAAGGAATACCATCTTTTATTAATTCAACTAGAATAGGAGACTAATACTCTTCATAAATTTTGAAAAGCAAATTCCGATTGTTCGTGACAACTTCACCACTAAATGTTCTTCTTACAGCACTTGAGTAAACAACATACAACAAGAAATCAATTTTCTTATCATTTTCTTGCATAATATTAAGTTACACAGAATCTCTTACAGCTAAAGGCAACTCTCTTTTCAAATTATTAGCCTAAATATGGTCTGCAGTTTTAATATTCCCATCCTTCATAGAAGTTTACAATGATTTTCTAAATGATGTAGAGGAATCTGAAGTTTTATAGTTCACACTTTACGTTGGATAGTTACATTAATTAACTTACGTTAATTAACAAGCAGAATAAGTTGAAGGTGCGGTGATTGATCTGTTAATAAATATGTGTGCACTGATTGCACACTACAAATTTTAGATATTTCGTTCTTCACAATCAGTTCTTTTTAAGTCTTCAGTACGAAGATAATGTCGGTACTAGAGTCTGTGGGTTCAAGTCCCACTACTGGCATGGATGGCTATAGCCGTGTGGGATCGTCTCTAAGCCGTAGGTATCGGTCTAACTAGCCCTCGTGTAGCAATAAATGATCGTAACGCTCTGTTACGATTCTGACAACCAAACGAAGAATGTGTAGAGTAATTTTAGTGTTAAAAGTACGTATATATATATATATATATATATATATATATATATATATATATATATATATATATATATATATATATATATATATATATATATATATATATATATATATATATATATATATGCGACTAGGCAAGGTCGACTCAGCCTTTCATTCCTTGAGTGGGTCGATAAAATGAGGACCAAGCATGCTTGGGAACTAACCTCTGGGGTTCCCACGTCAGGTTGACCACCTGACTGAGACATATGCTGTATGACACCCCAAGCCCACGGTCAAGAAAGCGGAGATGGGTACCGTCGGCCCTGGTCCACATCGAAATGCTGCGCCGTGAGTTTATATATATATATATATATATATGACACGCTCGCTACTTACACCCTTCCTAGTACGTCGTCTTAAATCCAAACTTACTCTTTCTTAATCTATCTCTACATAATTATTAAAGTTATAGCAGTCAATGAGTTAAAAGGCCGGTGGTAAAGAACTACAATTAATACATCTAACATAGTTTATTTTCCCAATAATTTCCTACCTGATTCAATCTGTTAATTTTAATCAAGAACTCATCAAGCTCCCCGCGTGACGCGTGACTGTCTCAATCAAGAATTTCCCGCGTCTGATTAAAACGCTATTGTTTTTTACCATCTAAAGCCATCGCGCATGCGTGTGACGTCGGCAGCGGAGATGAACCAAAGGCGTGACCTCGGATGTTAATCAAATCCAACGAAAAACCAGGGATTCCCCTCTTTTTCCCCGATGCATTTCGAACCAAGATATGAGAATAGTGGCGAATTACGCCACGACAATAAATTATTTACTAAGCCCCCTTTAAATTTAGAGTAATCATTCTTTCCCCACTAAATCCTTGGCATATATATATACATATATATATATATATATATATATATATATATATATATATATATATATATATATATATATATATATATATACATACATATATATATATATATATATATATATATATATATATATATATATATATATATATATGTGTGTGTGTGTGTGTGTGTGTGTGAGTGTGTTTGTGTGTAACATGACAGGCCCACCCCGGGAAGAATGACGAATTAAGGACCTGCAATGCTGCAATTAAATCAAGTAGTAAGCCGGGAGCAATGACGGCAACGGAGTGGCTTCGTTAACATATTTTTTTATGCAGACGACACATCTTCTCGGGGCAAAGACAAATGGAAAAAACTCGCCTCTACCTGACCACAGGCTCTTATATAATTTTTCATAGCTGACGTGTCATGTGACTATGCAACGTGTAATGATTTAATGTGCCTTGATCTCCGGGCTTGCAAAACTTATATAACTAAGGGGATTTTAAGGGACGATATGTCAATTTCCTACGTTGGTTTTTAGGTTATTTACAATTCCTTTGTTCTTTGAATCGAAAACGAACTTTAACTTTACGTCCAAGGAAATTTAAAAAGAATTTAGAATTTTGAAAGGGTTTTGGGGTTTTATATGTTATAGAATATATCCCCGTATCAGAAGAGGCTGACCCCTAATGCCTGCATTAGTGGGCAGACTTACTCAGGAGCGCGAGAAATAAAGCGTCGACCAGAAATTTAGAAAAAAGTTTAAAAAAGTAAAATTTTGAAAAGATATTTTAGTAGCAGAGTCACATGACCTGTCTTAAAAAGTTTCAATGAAAAAATACACTAACAAAAATATACACTGTAAATATACACTGTTAATATATATTGGAAATATAACATAGTAAATATACACTTTAAAATTTAGTATTGGTAATATACACTCGAAATACCTTCTGTCACTACCATTTTTATATCTCTATTCCAAATACTTTTATTTAATCTTCAGTTGTGCACATTTTTTTTTGATTTTCTGTGGATATCCATTTTTGTGTTAGATGTACCTGTTTGTGTGTATGTAATTCAAAACTTCTGAGTTTAAAATTTTTTATAATTCTACTTCTAAGGAGTGAGGGTGTGTGTAATTGTTTGCGTAAAAAGTGGGTTTCTTTCTCCCTATTGTTCTTTGACGAATAAGGAATAAAGAAAAATGGCCGTACAGTGTACCAACCGTGATTCCCAACAGGATATGATAGCCAAAAACAACATCCTGTCTAGTACAGAAATGGAGAAATAGGAAAGTGGGCATATGTCATACCTGTGGAAGTATAAAGAAGAATTGGGAATGAAAAGGAGTGGTTATCCCATAATCTGTTTTTATCCATTAAGTCTATTTATTTATTTTTATTCAGCACTTCTTGTGACTGAAGAGTTTACGTGAATTTAAAGATTTGCAGGGGGGCTTCCAACAAACGAAGATAGAGGTGAGTGATAGGATAGATTCTTTGAGAAGGAGGGAATTTAAGAAAGATAAAAGAAGTAGAAATGTCACATTCGGGTATTAATTGTGAGATCCAAAAAAAATTCACATATAGCAGTATATTAAAAAGAAAGTTTAAGCAAGATAGATATTTTTATTTATCTACTTCTTTCTTTATTTATTTTATATTTATTTTTATTAGGACAACTCACAATGTTTAATCACTTGAAAGTGAAGTCATGTGATGTTAAGCATCGAAAGATAAAAAAGAAAGGTGGATCTATAATTTTATGAAAGTGGTCATTATTCATGATATAACTTTGATTTTTCTGGTGCATTATAATATCTAAATTTGCAAGCATGGACAATTTCAGAATTTTGTTTGGTATGAAAATTTGGCCTATCAATTTCATAGTTAACTTTTGACTTTTGTTTTAAAATAGAGTAGGGTCCAGAATAAGGAGAAGTTAATTTTCTTGTATTTGGGTATTGGAATTTCTCATATAATACTAGATCTCAAACATTAAATTTAGAGTCTACGAAATGTGCATCATACTTTACTTTATTCTTATTATGATATTTAATGGTCCTATCTGTTGCTAATTTCCTGGCTTCATCTACTGGAGAATAAAAATTTTGTTTTCTAATTTGAGGTTCATAAAATAAAATTCCAAAAATCAAGTAAGCGGGGTCAAGTGGGTAACTGAATGAGGAGTGTGATTATATTCATTAATAACTTCATTTAGCAAAGTAGTTCAAGGAATCTTACTTGATGAATTATACACTTTGCACCTTAATCTAGTAATTATCGTCTGATTAACACTCTCAACCTTACAGTTAGTCTGTGGGTGATGAGAAGTAGTGAGTAATTGTTTAACTTTATTGTGTTCTAAGAACCTCCTAAATTTTGAAAAACAAAAAGTTCCTGTCAATTAATAATGTTTTTGGTGTCTGAATTTGGAATATTTGTTTTAAACAGTAGTTAGTATAAGTTTCTGTTGTTACACTTTTTGATGGAAAGGCCCAAATATAACACGTTGAATGGCCAATTACCAAATGCAAGTACTTTCTTGTTCAATTATAATAACTAAATCCGCGAACTGTGTCCAAGCTTAAGCACGCAAAAGGTCGGTCTGTCGGAGGAACCTCCTGCAGCAATGCAAACCTTTTTTGTCTTTTTTCTTGTTTATTTGGCAAGTATGGCAGTGTTTAAGATAGTTATTGATATCTTCAGTGATTTTGGGACAATAGTACTGAGGTGTAATTAATTGTACTGTTTTATTTACTCCAGGGTGTCCGAATTCTTCATGGGCTTTTCTTAAAATTTCTAATCTTAATGAGAATGGTACTACAATTTTCAAAAACCTTTTTTCCTAACATATATTACATTTTTTATCTTCTTATACTGAAGTCCCTGAACATTATCTTTATTTTGGGAGTCAATTATATTTTGCAATTCAAGTAGATGGGATACATGTTGGACAGATTCTGAAACACGATTTCTGAAAAGCATATGAGATTCAATATTTGCAGTTCCTTTTTGATATTTAATCTCGGAATCGAACATACTTAATTACTTGCGAAAAAGCTTTCTTCTAAATTTTTTAACATTTTTTTAACCAAACCAAGGCTGCATGGTCAGTGTGAATTGTAAATTTTTTTCCATGAAGATAATGGTACAATTTGTCTAAACTATCAACTATGGCTAGACAGCCGAGTTCTGTTATTGAGAAATTTGCTTCATAATTAGTTAAAACACGCGAATGATAAGCTATGGGATGTATCACCGCATTTTCATCTATTTATTTTAATACTGAACCTACTAGATGCTTACTTGCATGCACATATAAGTGACAGTCCTTGCTTACATCATATAATTGCAATATTGGTTTATAAATCAATAAGTTTTTAAGACTCTCAAAAGCTTCTTGGCAATTTTCTGACCAATCCTAATTTATCCCTTTCTTTAATAAAGTATTTAATGGATGTCTTACTTTTCCATAATTTGGAATAAATTTGTTGTACAGATTTATTGTGTCCAAGAATCTTTGGAGTTCTTTTACATAAGTTGGTGGTTTTAAATTTTTTTACCTATTCAATATTGACATTTTCGGGTGAAATGCTTTCCTCACAAATGTTATATCCAAAATTTATTTGCCACTGCAGAAATGTACATTTAGATAATTTTAACATGATATTCTCTTTTTTAAAATTGTGAAATAACTGGTTTAAGTGTTCGAGATGTTGCTCTTTTGAATCAGAGAAAATTATACAAAATTTACTTTATATTATCTAAAATCCTTCAAATTGTTCTGTTAAAAATTGCAGGGGCATTATGAAGGGGCTTATTCTACAGATCTGTAATATGACAGGCCCACCCCGGGAAGAATGAGGAATTAAGGACCTGCCATGCTAGAATTAAATCAAGTCGTGAGCCGGGAGCAATGACGGCAACGGAGTGGCTTCGTTAAAATATTTTGTTATGCAGACGACACATCTTCTCGGGGCAAAGACAAATGTAAAAAAAACTCTCCTCTACTTTACCACAGGCTCTTATATAATTTTTCACACCTAACGTGTCGCGTGACTATGCAACGACTAATGATTCGCTGTGCCTGGATCTCCGGGCTTGCAAAACTTATATAACTAATAGGATCTTAAAGAACGATATGTCAATCTCCTACGTTGGTTTTTAGGTTACAATTCCTTTGTTCTTTGAATTGAAAAGGAAATTAACTCTCTACGCCCAAGGAAATTATATATATATATATATATATATATATATATATATATATATATATATATATATATATATATATATATATATATATATATATAATATATATATATATATATATATATATATATATATATATATATATATATATATATATATATATATATATATATATATATGTGAAGCCCGGTGGCGTAGTGGTTAAAAGCGTCAAGCTGCCATCCCACAGGTAGAGGGTTCAACCTTGCGACTGGGTAAGGTTGACTCAGCCTTTCATCCCTTCAGTGGGTCGATAAAATGAGGACCAAGCATGCTTGGGAGCTAAACTCTGCGGGTCCCACGTCAGGTTGATCACCTGACTGAGACATATACTGTATGGCACCCCAAGTCCACGGTTACGAAAGCCGAGATGGGTACCACCGGCCCTGGTCCACATCGGGCTGTTGCGCCGTGAGTTGAAGAGTTTATATATATATATATATATATATGCATGCCTGTGTGCTTGCTTTGCAAAAGCAAGTTTATGTACTTAAATTGTAAATAGCATAATCCTCAACAAGTTAAAATTCTTTAAAATGTTAAATTGAAAATTATGCACTATAGAAAGGCAAAACAATATTTGTATTTCCCTGCATTATTTGAATATAACATGCAACTTTATTTTTCGAATGACAGTGAAGTTAGGGGTAAAAGATGCGTATTGATTCAGAAAATAAATGATTTTGTGCAATTTAATTCTGTTAAACTTTTGACAAAAAATTGCGTAAAATATTTCATTAATTAGTTGAAGGAGTCAGAATACGCTTTTGGTTTAATCAACTTAATATACAAATACACGTTAAAATAATAAATAATCCAACAGAGATAGAAAAAAATAATACGAATATAGACAAGAAACAAACAGAAATAAAGCACTCTGGGCCTCCACGCACCAACGGCAAGATTCTGTATAAGTACCGGAACTGAACCATAAAACAACAGACTTAACCGACAGGTCTCGTCATCAGGGAGCCTCACCATATCGGTTACCTCAAGGGGAACTTTCTGAATAGGATGCAGGTAAGCCCAAAAAACATCCCAAGGCCCCGAGTCCCCCAAGGAAGCAATAAGTCAAAAAGAAAATTTAAAGACAAACACAACTTACAGTATGGGCTCAACGCACCTTACATGCAAGCACACAAATAATCCTAATGCAAAGTAAAAAATGCGTACACACCCCAATTCCGTAAGTGACGGTTATGGTAAATCACACGTCCGTTGGCGTTTGTGTTTAATGTCATAGGGATATGACAATAGTGTCACGGTCAGGGGCAGGAGAATTGAAAATTACGGGGCGAAGTAAAATAATTGCTAAATGTAAGAAAGAAACAGGGCAAAGAAGCAAATGACGGGCAAAAAAGATAAGGGGAGAAAAGCCAACAATAAATCGAATAATATGGCCAATTGAAATTGGAAGAGGCGGAGCCAGCATTAATAAGAGAAAAATAATATGAAATAAGATAGAGAGGCAAAAATAAAGGAGAGTTAGTTAGAAGTTTGAGAAAGTAGTATCAACTGACGAGTATGGACGAAGTTTGCCCGATGATAGTAATGTAAGCCGTGGCCCCTGCAAAAGGGCCCGAGGAAGAGAGCGCCCCAGTTTCCTGTACCGAGGGTCTCCAATGATTAAAGGAGCCCTGTACCCCACGAAGAGAGTGCCATATTTTCCTGTATAGAGGGTCGTCAATGATTGAAGGTGCCTAGTACCATACGAAGAGAGTGCCCCAGTTTCCTGTACTGAGCATCTATAAAGATTTAAGGAGCCCTGTACCCCACGAAGAGAGTGCCCCAGTTCCAGTGTGATGATAGTGCAACGAAGTTCGTCATTACAAGTGCCAGATGCCCATAAAGTGATCCAATATCCTTTGTGTTTTCTTTTCATATTACCGTCATGGCTTCTCATAGCGTAGCCGTTAATAAGTAATATAAATCGCGATGATGAAGTGATTTGAGTGTAGAATGTTTAATGAGATAAATGAGTGATTATACATATAAAAGGATATCATAATAATTGAATTAATTAAATATGTGTCGTAGGGAATTAACTTAGTAGGAATGAAGTTTTGAGTAATATGTGTAGATGAAGTATGAAAGATTTAGTAGGAGTGTATTGTATCATATTATGTGTTTAATATTCAATAAATTAATTTGTCAGTGCAAACCAGAGTTGTCTCCATCATTTTGAGTCACAATGAATGCAATGTAATAACCACATCCTTGACATCTTATGCAATTAATTAATGAATTCAAAATCCAAAATAAAAATCATTGTATATTATTTTATTTATATATAATACCCTCACCATTAAACTATGACCGTCCCATTAACAAATCTTTTTTTTTCTTATTGGTAGGTTTTTAAAACAAATGAAAGATGCTGCTGAGGGCAAGACTTTTTCATTTATTATTTGTTCTGTGGTACGTTCTTTTAAATGTTGTTTTCGTAGATCAATATTTGAGAGACATTTTTAGGGAGGATTATGTTTTTGACTCTTTTATCCCTGTTAATGATGACTGGGATCCTTGCGTCATATCTGTTTCAATAAATTGTATTGGTTGTTGCATTCAGTTCTCTGGAGGAAAAATGCAACAATTTTCCGTCTTTTGTTGATGTGTAGGTTTCTAAAATTCTCGGAAATTTTGAAAATTGTAAATACAAGCATCTTTTTTCCTTTTATCTTTCTTTCTTATGCTGCTTCTAGTCATCCAAAAATTTTCTGTATTTTCAATCAGGTATATTGAATACTCAACAGGTTTGCATGATTCATCATTGCTTACCTCAAATAAATCACTCGCCTTGGAACAGAGTTGTAATTCTTCCACTATTGAATCCTTTTGAAGACTGAGAACCCAAATTGACCCCATTTTCGACTAAAAATTATTTCATTAATAATACAGCCGTATCGCCCGTATACTTCCCCTGTTTGTTACTAACTTTCATCCTGGTTGTCTGTTCAAGTTTAGGATTATTTTCAAACTCATCACTAAACTAGATTTTCGTTCTCTGAAAGATCCTTTTCCTTTTGATTACTCCTGGGGTTAATTTTTCCCTTGCGAATGAAAACCTTGGCTACATTGGCAAAAATAGAAAGACTCAAGTTTTGACGCAAATCCCAGTTCAATTTCTGAAGAGGATTATTTTGAAAATTTCTATATCGTAATGCTGAAAACGTGGCTCAAACTACACTTTTGTTAATAATAATTAATTTATTTAGTTATTTCCTAGGTTTAATAGGTTAAAAATTAAACAATTTTATTCAGTAAGTGCTTATTTAGTAGTCATAAATTTTTACAATCAGTTTGCCATTCAGTTAGTTTGATAATTTAGTCATTAATTCAGCTTGGGTGGATATTAGGTACTAATTTCCCACTTGTAATTATTTAAAGTGATATTTTCATGACCTTTTATAGTTATACTTTTTAAAAATACTCTATATCTCCTCTTTTCTGTTTATCGGGTTGGAATTATCCACCACAAACTGTTTTTTAAAAGTTCGAGTATGTGTGATTGTAATAATAAGTTATTCCAGAATGCTTTTATGTAATGATCTCTCCTATGAAAATGCTTTTTTTTATAATGTTATTCTCAAATTATAGAGAGTGATGACTTCCATTTTCTACGTACATAAAAATATGAAATGTTATGATCTTTATATTATCGAAGTATTCTGGATATGTTCAATTCCGAAAGAGTTCATGAGGAATTTAAATAACAGTAACAGTGTGAAAGCTACAGAAAATTATCAAAGAATGGTCAATATATCACATGCGCATAAAGATAGGAATGAAATACTATATAATCAGAATATTTTAACACCGGTTTATAAAATGAATGCAAGGAATTATATTATGCATATAATATTATGCATGTCTGCATTTCATTGGCTATTAATTAAAAATAAATTAAAATCATATAAGTTAAATATTGGACCTTTCCGCTTCGAGATTCATGAAATAGGAATCGTTATATTTACATATAATTATTCCCCGCGGAAATAATATTATGAATAATTCTATTATTTAGCATTCATAAAGTAAATAACATTTGCATGCATGTGGGCGTACGGGAAAAGAGAAATTCTTTCCCTGTTGGTAAGCACATATGACGTCTTTCTGCTTAATTTGCTGAATAATAGGTGATCCAAAATACTATAAATATGTATAAAAGAGACAAAAACTTCATGCTTATTCATAAACAAAGAAATAACCCATATTAAGAGTAAGAAATAAAAGAAATGTGATATGGAGAGATGTTATATATTGAATATTTCACTTAATACTAAATGTAACTTATGAGAATCAAGAGAGGCGAACGAGATTAATCATAGAGAAGGATCAAGAGAATACATTTATATTCATATGATATTGCTTTAATTTGATTATAATAACTTTGTCAGGGGGGTTTGAGAGATCAGAACATCTTTTATAAAGGAACCACATAAAACTTGTTAATCTGAGTGATTCTTTTCGCTTTAAGGTAACTATAGCATATATAAACATAGTTTTCTGTAAGTAAAATATTTTACTTTTGGGGCGTCGTAATGTTTTTCTATAACATGGCATCGTATTAAGTTGTTAAGCAATTAACCCGATGAGGAAAACGGTTGGTTCGATTTTTGCACCATTCATAATATGATCTAAAGAGAAGATATGATCTAAGGAATAGAAGTAAGTGCGTGTTTTTCAATGCGATCCTAAGAAACACCTAGGAGTTTTTGCTTCAGATATAAAACTAGAAATAATTGAGATAGACTTTCAAAAAAGCTAATTCTGAGGGAGTAAAGTTGACGAAAAACTTCCCCTTGCAGACACAAAGCCGGCTCTTTATTTCAGCATTGTCAGATCCTTAAGTGAACGTTAGGAGTATTTGTAACAATCTCCTATTGTTTCAGATATAAACTAGAAATACTTTTGAGATACAGACTTTCAAAAAAGCTAATTCTGAGGGCGTAAAGTTCACGAAAAACTTTCTTTTGCAGACACAAAGCCGGCTCTTTATTTCAGTATTGTCAGACCCTTAGTGAACATTAGGAGTATTTGTAACACTCTCCTTTAGGGGGATAATCGAGTTTGAGTGTACATATCAGGAGGCTGATTTTATATGTGTCGAAATAGCCAGATTGTATGGAAGCGTTATTTCTCTGAATATTTCTCAACTTTAATGAAAGTGACCGTACCTAAATTTGAAAGAATCACTAAACTCACAAACATCAGTGAAACGTGCATGTTCTTAAACATATATTGTTCATGCTCAAACACTGTGCTCTTGCTAACTATTCGATAATTTTTAATTATAATAGTATAATCCTTACCCTCTGTATAGGACATACTATGTAACTGGCAATCTATTAAACTTTCAGAAATTACTTTATTTAGATTAAGAATAACAAATTTTCTATTTATTTTAATTTAATTCTTATGCACCGTATAAATTTATATGGGTCAATATATAAATGTAAACCTTTATTTAGAAGTATCTCATCATATATTATACGCTATGTTGCTTTAATAAGCAATTGCCCTTTGGATATATAAATGCACTTTAGACTGAATATTTAAAGATATGATTTAAGATTGAAAAAAAAGTATGCAGAGGAATATCCGATTGATTATTCATAATAAGCATACATTTTATGTAAATCCGTAGGATTTTAAAGAGAAATAAAGCTAACTTTTGACGAGTAGGTAAACGTAAATTTTCACAGTGAGAGTAAGTAATGATCTGAATCCCTTTAAAAGAAATCACATCCAAGAGGTAGAAGGTGCTATAATTAAGGCAGAATTTGCCCATTTTACGTAAATGAGTTCTCTTATTTAATTTTAACAGAAAAATACCTAATGGGTCAAATAAAGTAAATAAAAACAAAACAATATTTGTTCAATCTGATGAATATTCGTGCTCCCACAGCTTTTGGGAGGATCCATTGTATAACTTCTGTCCATCTGATCTCTGTCACTGCCGGAACACATCTATTGTTTTTAAACGCTCCATATATTGTTTTGTTTGTTACCTTGTAATTTATTTGTCATATACCTATGACAAATAATGTATCATAAAGCTATGACAAACAATATGTCAGTGTATGACGTTAGGAAGCGGAAGCTATATACGCAGTTCTGCTTTATAAATCAAGTAACTTTTCTTCTACTATTTCAGGGTGTATTTGTCCCATTCACATTTATCTTTCTGTGTTAGATTCTTCAGATAAATCCTCAGGAATTTTTACCATTAAACGAAACGCGTAAACATACCACCACTCTGAAAATTTAAAAAGTATGATTCTATGGCTATTATAGGTCTTTATTGGTTGAAGTAACCATACGTCGATTTAATAATAATCTATGTGTATATCGTCTGTATGAAGCCTGAAACATAAGCCTTTAAAATGAATTCATAACAAGTTTAATATTTCACAACCATACTAAGATCTCTTATTTACCGCCATTATAAATAAAATTAGTCAAGTATAGGAAGAGAAAAATTCTTAATTAATTTTTAAATGTCAGTACACCCATACCTCGCTTATGGCCTAGATACGTTCCGGAAAATTTGACCGAAAAGGTAAAAGCTGTATAACGAATCAACCTTTTTTATATAAACCCATACAAATTTAATTGGATATGCTCCAATTTTTCATAATAATATAGTTAGTTCATAAAGCATTTTATTCTTTCATTTCCTTTAAAAATGCTTACATAAAATAAAAGTACAAAACAATGTAATAATAAACAGAAATTCAAAAAAATACAATATATAAACAAAAAACGAAAGAAATCATATGCAGATATGTACACATATAATAAGAAACACAAAATAAAATGTTTAAAACTGTTTAATGTGTTGACGGACATTAACATGAAGAATTATTAAGCTATAATATGCTGCCATCATCACTTTCCGCTGTTGTGGCGTATAACGAAATATGTGGGCTGTACATCGAAAAATTGCCATAATTAAAAAGGCCGTTATAGCGAAATTCCGTATAAAGAGCGGCCGTATATAGCGAGGTATAAGTGTACTAGCATTGATTACTGTGAGCTTTATATAGTGTTATCTCGTCTTGGTATATTAATGAAAACATTCAGAATTTTTTTTAAAACATGTATGGATATTTCTCTCAAGAATTATTATACAGAGGTTTTAATTTGCAATTTTCATATGAAAAGGGTTTTGGTGATAAAAGTGTATGAAAGCAAAATATTCGCTTTTTGATACGTTAAAAAGAAATTTTCAGTTTTTTTAGGTTCCAAAGAAAGAAGTAAATAGAGAAAATGTTGGATCATGGAAATATGGGATATTATAAACCTCCTATATCCGAAAGGTACTTTTGAATTGTCCACAAACAGATTCAGGAATAAATTTTTTTTTGACTTAGAAATCCTGGTTCGCCCTAGGAGTTATGTGTTGAATTTTATCTGAAAGCGGCATATTACCAAAGAAAAAGAGAAAATGCATATGAAACCAAAATGCGTAAGGCTTTGGAAAAACAGATGCTTGTAGAAATGTTCGAGGATATGTGAAATAATTTAGGAAAATACATCTGAATATGCGACTGTTATTAAAGAATTATAGTTTATAATAGACTAGCTGAATACCCGTATTTTGCGACGGAGTACATTCAATTTAAATACAACGGTCAATGTATGCAATTAATGCCGAAAAAAAATATTATATATAGAATTCGTAACGGAAATTTTTACAGACAAATAATGTAGAAGAAAATATTAAAATTAAATACAGTGGTCAATGGATGCAATTAATTTGTACGTTTCAGTATCCGTTAAACATATTAATTTGAAATAAATTGTTAAAAAATTTCCTCTCAAATAGGTTAAATTTTATCTTTTACCGTATTTCAATATTTTTTGTCAGTTTATTTCAATGTTATGCACGTGAAGCAAAATTTATTTAATGTATCACAAAAAGAAAAGAAAACCAAGTGATCAGCATTTAATTAATTAAATTCTCAGAGAGAATCTTTAAAAATTCACCAAAAATTAGAAAATGGAGGTAAAGATTCGAAAAAGATTTCATTTTAAAGGAATTTTTATGATCTTTCTCGTGATATAAATTTTATAACGCTCAGGTTAATATTTAACTATTATAGAGGTTAATACGAGGGTCATTTTAAAAGTAAAGAACGTTTGTTTCTCTAGTCAATTTTATTCAAGATAATGAAAGAAAACTTATTGTACAACACACTTCGATATCTTACGTATTTTCTACGTATTTGCCGTTCAAATTGAATCATTTGTCAAAGCGCTGTACCAGCTTTCCTATGCCTCCTGCATACTCACTTGCCTCCAAGTTTTGAACCAGTCACTAACTTCCGCTTTCAGTTCATCATTTCCATAGTGGTTTCCGCCCAATAATCCTTCAATTTGGGAAAAAAAAGAAGTAATCACTGGGGGCCAAAGTCCGGGGCTATAAGGTGGGATGTTCAAAAACTTCCCAGTTAAATTGCTGACGCAAATTTCTTCGTCAACGCCAGCAACATACGGACGATCGAAGAAACACAATGCCGCTGGACAACAATCCACGGCGTTTGTTTTCAATGGCACGGTGTAGTCGGTGAAGGCAGTAGGTATTTAAAATAATGCCACCATTTTTTGAACTGAAGCTTCATTCATACATTTCCATAAACTTCCGTTATCTGTCTGTAAATTTAAATAGGGCGAACGTGTTTTTTGCATGCAGGAAAATGTTTTACGCTACGAACCTCACACTTGGCGGGATCCTAATTTTGTCACACATTTTAAAATCGCATAAATAAACAGTAAATGACCGCAGCTGCTCGCTGTTAGCGTCCAAAGTGGGCGGGAAAGATTTGGTAAGTAAATTTAACAGGCAGCGGGTGGTGGTGGGAGAATTACGCGGCATCGTCAGATCAAAACTGTTCTTTACTTTTAGAATGACCCTCGTATTAATAATTTGTAACTTAAAAAAGTTACAGACACAGCTAAAATTTAATTTTTAAAAATCTAAGAGCATTTTAAAATTATTTTTCTTAGTGCACTACTACAATATGAGATTATTTGTCATACAAAATTTCACCCTTGATGGCCAGCGGTTTAGTCTGTGCGTTACCTGTCAGTCAGTCAGGGAAGTGTTATGAGATAGATAAGAGATAGTTGTTCTAGATAGAGTTTAAATTTATGATAATTAATCATTTCAATTTTATACAGTTTATAACTACTAAACTGAAAGAAAAGGAAAGATTATTATTCTTATTGAAATAAAGTATTTTTTGAAAGTTTTAATTAGATTATCAGTTACATTAGTATTGCATAAAGGTGATAAGGTTATATTATTATAATTAAAATGATTGAACAGTTAGGAAAAATACACAGCAGAAACATGAAGAAAATGTGATTCAAAATGTATACGTTTGAGTGAATTTTGTAAAATTTGTGGTTAGTGCAAACTTAGGTACTGCCACTTTCATTAAAGTAAATGCAGATGAGAGCTGTGCTAATTGCTCCGAATCTAGTTGTTTGGACGAGATGGTCGGCTGCATTAACATCGCCTACTTGCTTCAAATGTGTATGTTTATTCTAATGACTGCAATCTGAGCAACTTAAGTACATATTGGGCATTATCACTCTTATTAAAACAATGTAAAGACATGGAATTTTCTAGAGAAAGAGAAGATTTGCTTGCTTGTCATACGCGATCTTATAAAGTACAATGAAATATCACAATTTGCGAAATATATGTCTTCGTTTTTTTTAAAGGATTTAAGGACCTAGTAGCATAAAAATTTACTTTGGTATATCTTTGTTCACATTTCTTCAGCTTCAGACGAAATCTTCTAGAATTTTAAAATATATCACTGATATTTAAATAATTTCTCTTCAAAACTCGGCAAGGAAGAATATACGAATATCAGAACTTCTGCCAGCAATATCAAATCCCATATTTCAGAGCTAGCGCTAAAGAAAAAATATTATACTTCTCGTGTAAGCTGAACTGAATTTAAAATTATTCGTTTTATATTCGAATATTGTTTCTGCTTTTCTCGGAATGAGGGAAGTTTTATAGATATGTGACAGTGAAAAGTTATTTCCGAAAATGTTTTGCCACCCTTCTCCTCAAAAATGGTGCAGTATGTAAATGCTGGGATTTCGGGTCATTTTAAAACTTAGTAAATTTTCTATATTTTGTGCATTTATATATATTTTAGTTTATGCGCTTACTATTTGTGTGGCGCAATGGTTCCATATAATATCATTTGCTATTTATCCATTTTTTTCTGTTACTTACGACTACGATAATTTAATAATTTTTCTCCTAATGAATTAACGATAAAAATAATATAACAATACTTGGAATGTTTCGTGATCGCTATTTATTGCCATCTATCCCACAAACTAAAATGCTTAAGGCTTTGATAAACCACAAGCTAAGTCAAGGAATTGTAACATAATTTGTCTAAAATACTTCCAAAAGGCTATTGTTTATAAAAACATCATAGTGTATAATATATGATGAGATACTTCCAGATAAAGTTTACAGTTACACTGCTAGCCAAAAGTATTGCAAGTTTGTTAAATCTAACATTTTTTCAAGAATAAGCCACCCAAAATAATATTTTTTCAAGCAACTGATATTTTTTTAATGTATAAATTGTTAAATTAGGTTAACGACAACATATTATTAGGTATAAACGAAAATAATTATTTAATTTTATAAAAACATAGCATACAAGAAATGTACAGGTTATTCAGGAAATCGGCACACATTTTGGTTTCTCGGAATACCAATTAAATAAATAATAATTTCAAGTTCTGTCTGAGCAGGAAGATAATAAATGAGTGCAATTGAACCAAAAGCATTTAATATGTTGTTGGACCGCCACTGGCTTTGATCAGTAATTTAACATATTTTGTTTAATTAAAAAATACACATAAAATTCCCGTGTACCACAAAGTGTCACACGGGACTTACAGAGGTAAGTATAAAACACTAAGAAAACTGAAGAAATAGTCAAAACAAAATAAGAAAAAGAAACTAAGAATGAATTACAAATATTTACAATAAAATTACAAAATAAGCCGAAGCACCAACTAACCAGAAACGAGCAGAAAGAATTGGGAGGCCAGTTAATATTTAAGTCCTTAAGCGCCAATTAAAAAATATTTCTCTCCCTGCGGTATTTCGAATACAAAAACAGAACAGGTTCAGAATTTTCCTCGCCACCAACGCTGCCGACACAGGGGGTCGCCGACACAAGTTGAATCTACTCAAAATAGGTGTTAAAATTTCCATGTCCTGTGAGGAAACTGATAGTCAATTTGTAGTAGCAAAGAAGAGATGGCATGAGAGTCTCATTCTAATAGACGGGAAAAAATTCTTGGTTAAACTACCATTATTTGAGCTGATGTATTCTTGGCTCCATGACTCCACCATACTCTCAAACATGACCTTCTTAAAAAAAGATTTGGGAATATTGACAATAATGTCAATTTCACGCTTCGTGGCAGACTTGGCAAGGAAGTCGGCTCGCCCATTACCCAAGATACCTGTATGTCCACGAACAAAAGCAAAGAAAACAGAGACGTTTTAATTTCAAGGGATTTGAGTTGCCTTTGAATTTTGACGATAATGCTATTGGAAGAAGAAATTATTTTAAGGTCTCCAAGGATGAAAGTGAATCGGTACAAATGAGATAATCTTTGTCAGTACTATCTGGATCCATGATCCATTTAATGGCAAAGTTTGAACATAATAGTTCAGCTATAAAAACAGTGCGTTCATCTCTAATTCTAACTTGAAAATGCTCGAATTCAATGCCATTTTTGAAGGCAACAAAATCGAAACCAACCTTTCCATCAATTTACTGTCATCAGTATAGCAAGTAACAGGGAAATCACCTGCAGTTTTGTTCGAATAATTAATAACATTGATTAGCCTGTCTCTCCGAGGGATGAGTAAGATCAGAAGGAGGTAAAACATAATCGTAGAAGAAGTAGAGAAATTTTCTGAAAAGGCAATATTATGAAGAATGGCAGTGTCGATCGGAGGAAAACCAGAACTTACATAAACAGACTCATAGCTTAAGGTGCGATATCCACATATGACTCGCAAGAGAATACGTCTTTGAATGCACCGGAGATATTTCAATTAATCTTCTTCTTGAGCGCCATACCCCAAGCTCTAGAGCCGTACAAAATAAAAGGTTCAATGCCTTGCTTATAAATGAGCGAATGGACATCAAACCTGATCCCGTACGTATTACGCGCAATGCGACATAAACCACATTGCAAATTGTCACACTTCTCTGAAATGTAGGATACGTGTTTTTACAAGAAAATTTACAGTCAAGATGAACCCCAAGATATTTAAATTGCCCTGCCACAGCCAAGGGACGTCCGTTGAGAAACAGCTGGACTGCGTCATAAAGAACATTGCGTTTAAAAAATATCAGTTACGTTGAAAAAATATTATATTTTGGAGCTTATTCTTGAAAAAATGTTATATTCTCTAATTTACACTACTTTTGGCCAGTAGTGTATATAATGAACCATACAAATTTATACGGTGCATAAAAATTAAAATGAAATTAAATAGAAAGTGTGTATTCTTAATGTAAATAAAGTAATTTCTGAAATTTTAATAGATTGCCAGTAACATTAGTATAGTACTTTATTGTTGTTAAGTATTATATTATTAAAATTAAAAATGTCTGAAGAGTTAGCAAAAGTACAATATTTGAGCATGAACAAATATGATTAAGAACGTGCACGTTTCCCTCATGTTTGTGAATTTTGAGGTTCATTCAAATTTAGGTAAGGTCACTTTCATTAAAGTATTTTTTCAAGCGTAGGTAATAGTCGTCAAACATTCGCCGATACTACGCCGCAGTTTACCATTCATTTTATTATGGGGCACCATATAGGCGGACAGCATTACTCCCTACGATGGGACGACACAAACGCAGGCATTTCTCATGGCGCGATGCCGGGATTCGATCCAAGAACTCTCAACACCGAAATCCAGCGCACTGTACCACAGAGCCTACACAAGCCCTTAAAATAAATAGAGATCAGAGCTGTGTTAATTATCAGAATCTAGTGTTTAAAACGAGATGATTTGCTGAATTATATCGCCTACTTGTATCAAATGTACATGTTTATCTGATGACTAGAATTCGAGTGCACATGTAAACACATTCGGGAAATTATCACTTTTATATGCCTATTGCAATAACATGAAATTTTTCTATAGAGAGATTTGCAGCATTTTAATGCTTTCTTTTATACGCATCTCCTAAAGCCCCGTAAATATCACTATTCGAGAAATATAAGTTTCCAATTTTTTTTTGAGAATTAAAGCCCTACAAGGCATAAAAACTTACTTTGGCTTATCTTTGTTCACATTTCTTCAGCTTCAGTCGAAGTCTTCCAGAATTCTAAAAGATTTGACAGATATTTAAAGAATATCTCTTCAAAACTCGGCAAGGAAGAATATCCGAATTTTAGAACTTTCTGCGGCAAATATTAAATCCCATATTTCCAGAGCTAGAGCAAGAAAAAAAATTATACTTCTCGTATAAGCTGAACTGAATGTAAAATTATTCGTTTTATATTCGAATATTTTTCTGCTTTTCTCGAAGTGAGGGAAGTTTTATAGATATGTGACAGTGAAAAGTTATTTCTGAAATATTTTGCACCCTTCTACTCAAAAATGGTGCAGTATGTAAATCCTGGGATTTCGGTCATTTTAAAACTTAATAAATTTTATATTTTGGGCATTATATAAATTTTGGTTTATGCGCTTATGTATTTGTGTGGCGCAATGATTCCCGTTTAATATCATTTGCTATAACCTAATTTTTCTTCTGTGACCAGTATTACTTACGATTACGATAATTTAATAATATTCGTCCTAATGCATTAACGATATTTTTAACATTTTAAAACTTTACGGTGATTTATAACTTTATAAATTTTCTATATTTTGGTAATTTATATTAATTTTGGTTTATGGGCTTATGTATTTGTATGGTGTAATGATTCCGTTTAATATCATTTGCTATATATCCATTGTCTTCTGTGACCAGCATTATTACGACTACAGTAATTTAATAATTTTTGTCCAAATGCCTTAATGATAAGAATAGTAAAACGATAGCTTGGAACGTTTCGTGTTCGATATTAATTACCATCTATTCCCCAAACTAAAATGCTTAAAGCTTTGATAAAACACAAGCTAGTTCAAGGAAATGTGACATAATATGCTAAAATACTTCCAAAAGGCAATTGTTTATAAAAACATCATAGTGTATAATTTATGATGAGATACTTCTAGATGAAAGTTTACATTTATATAATGAACCATATAAATTTATACGGTGCACAAGAAACAAAATGAAAATAAATAGAAAACGTGTTATTTTTAATCTAAATAAAGTAATTTCCGAAAGTTTTAATAGAATGCCAGTTACATTAGAATTGTACTATATAGTTGTTAAGGATTATATTACTATAAGGATTATATTACTATAGAAAACGTGTTATTCTTAATCTAAATAAAGTAATTTCCGAAAGTTTTAATAGAATGCCAGTTACATTAGAATTGTACTACAGAGGCTGTTCGCACATTTTTTAGACGATTTTGGTAAGCGGTAATAAAAAATCGTTTGCTGCAAAAGAAATAATTGCAATTGTACTATGTTTTTAAAAGTCAAAATTATCGTCTGCGAATTGAAAGTTTTGTTTTTATTCAAAATGGCGTTTTTAACAAAGCAGTGGTTCGAAGGCTACATTTATGCTCTTTCCGAAGAGAAATATGCATACTTCGTTATCTAAAAACGATGTAAGAGTCATGGTTTTGTGATATCTAAAGCGTTGATAGGTAATATCGTCAACAAGAAAGGAAAAAAAACGTCAAATTGGAGCCTGAAGTGGGACAAAAATTCCAAACAAGTATACAAGGAAAAAACGGACATCTTCGACTATTGCAAAGGTACGTTGTTTAATGTTAAAAGAAAATCCCCTAGTCAAAGGACAGTTGCAAAATCATTAAAATGCTCGGTGTCCACTGTAAACAAATTGATAAACGTTGATTTAAATCTTAAGAAAGCGAAAAAACGCAATGTGCATCGTCTTCTTCCAAATCATATCACTGAACGCAGGACACGCTGCAGAATTCTATAACAGAAACACTTATCCAAACAAAAATGGAAAACAATTGTCACAATAGATGAATCATGGGTGTATTTAAATGATTGCAACAAAAAAAGAGCCATTTATTATCATAAAAAGGGAGAAAAATTTAAGTACATGGTTCAAAGAATCGAAAGAAAGTTTTTCTAAGGGATTCATGATTGTTGCTGGTTTTTCTTATAATGGCCAGTTAAAAATAAAGAGAGTGGGGAAAAATGTCAAGATTAACTCCAAATACTATCAGAAACATATTTTATCGCCAATTTTTCTGAATGAAATATCATCGCTTTACCCACAGTGCCATCAATCTGTGAGACTCCATCATGACAAAGCTAGAAGTCACACATTAAAATCCACTGTAAATTTCCTAAAAGAAATGGAACAAAAAACTGGTATCAAGGACATACCCTTCACTGATATCCCTACTAAATCTCCCGATATATCACCTATGGATTTTTGTGCTTTCAGACTTATAAAATCTGCATTATCCAAACGTCGTCCCAAAACCCTTACAGGACTCTGAAAAGCTGTTAAAGAGAAATGGGATAGAATACCTCTTTTGCGGTGTCGAAAGGTAGTTCAGAATAAGGGATGTCAAATAGAACATTTAAAACACAAGAATTTTATGTAATTTAGTTTTGTGAATACAATATACATCGCCTAAAAAATGTGTGAACAGCCTCTGCATATAGTTGATAAGGATTATATTACTAAAATTAAAAATGATCGAAGAGTACAATATTTGAGCGTGAACAATATATGGTTAAGAACATGTACGTTTCACCAATGTTCGTGACTTTTTGTGGTTCTTTCAAATTTAGGTACGGTCACTTCCATTACAGTATTTCATTTAAGCATAGGCACTTATCGTCAAACAGTTGTCTATTCTACGCCGCAGTTTACAGTCCATTTTATTATGGGGGCACCATATAGGCGGACACCATTACCCCCTATGAAGGGACGACACAAACATAGCGTGACGCTGGGATTCGTTACAAGCACCCTCAGCACCGAAAACCAGCGCCCTGCATCATAAGGCCGCCACAAGAACTTAAAGTAAATGTAGATCAGTGCTGTGTTAATTATCAGAATCAAGTTTTAAAAACGAGATGAATTGCTTAATTATATCGCCTACTTGTTTCAAATGTGCATGTTTATCTGATGACTACAATTTGAGCGCACATGTAAGCACATACGCGAAATTATCACTCTTATACGCTTATTGTTAGAACATGAAATTTTTCTAGTGCCAGAGAAGATTTGCTGCATTTGAATGCTTTCTTTTATGCGCATCTTGTAAAGACCAGTAAATATCACTATTCGAGAAATATAAGTTTCCAATTTTTTTTAAGTATTAAATCCCTACAAGGCATAGAAACTTACTTTGGCCTATCTATGTTCAAATTTCTTCTGCTTCGGTCGAAATCTTCCAGAATTCTAAAAGATTTGACAGATATTTAAAGAATTTCTCTTCAAAACTCAGCAGGGAAGAATATACGAATTTTAGAACTTTTCTGCAGCAAATATTAAATCCCATATTTCCAAAGCTAGCACAAGAAAAAAAAATGATACTCCTTGTGTAAGCTGAACTGAATGTAAAATTATTCGTTTTATATTCGAATATTTTTCTTCTTTTCTCGAAGTGAGGGAAGTTTTATAGATATGTGACAGTGAAAAGTTATTTCTGAAATATTTTGCACCCTTCTACTCAAAAATGGTGCAGTATGTAAATGCTGGGATTTCGGTCATTTTAAAACTTAATAAATTTTCTATATTTTGTGAATTTATATTAATTTTGGTTTATGCGCTTATGTATTTGTTACGTGTAATGATTCCCGTTTAATATCATTTGCTATATATCCATTGTTTTCTTCTGTGACCAGTATTAATACGACTACGGTAATTTAATAATTTTTGTCCAATGCCTTAATGATAAGAATAGTAAAACTATAGCTTGGAACGTTTCGTGTTCGCTATTAATTACCATCTGTTCCCTAAACTAAAATGCTTAAAGCTTTGATAAACACAAGCTAGTTCAAGGAAATGTGACATAATTTGCTAAAATACTTCCAAAAGGCAATAGTTTATAAAAACATCATAGTGTATAATTTATGATGATATACTTCTAGATGAAAGTTTACATTTATATAATGAACCATATAAATTTATACAGTGCATAAGAAATAAAATGAAAATAAATAGAAAACGTGTTATTCTTAATCTAAATAAAGTAATTTCCGAAAGTTTTAATAGAATGCCAGTTACATTAGAATTGCACTATATAGTTGTTAAGGATGATATTACTAAAATTAAAAATGATCGAAGAGTACAATATTTGAGCGTGAACAATATATGGTTAAGAACATGTACGTTTCACCAATGTTCGTGACTTTTTATGGTTCTTTCAAATTTAGGTACGGTCACTTCCATTACAGTATTTCATTTAAGCATAGGCACTTGTCGTCAAACAGTTGTCTGTTCTACGCCGCAGTTTACAGTCCATTTTATTATGGGGGCACCATATAGGCGGACACCATTACCCCCTATGAAGGGACGACACAAGCATTGCGTGACGCCGGGATTCGATACAAGCACCCTCAGCACCGAAAACCAGCGCCCTGCACTATAGGGCCGCCACAAGAACTTAAAGTAAATGTAGATCAGTGCTGTGTTAATTATCAAAATCTAGTTTTAAAAACGAGATGAATTGCTTAATTATATCGCCTACTTGTTTCAAATGTGCATGTTTATCTGATGACTACAATTTGAGCGCACATGTAAGCACATGCGCGAAATTATCACACTTATACGCTTATTGTTAGAACATGAAATTTTTCTAGTGCCAGAGAAGATTTGCTGCATTTGAATGCTTTCTTTTACGCGCATCTTGTAAAGCCCAGTAAATATCACTATTCGAGAAATATAAGTTTCCAATTTTTTTTTAAGTATTAAATCCCTACAAGGCATAGAAACTTCCTTTGGCCTATCTTTGTTCAAATTTTTTTCAGCTTCGGTCGAAATCTTCCAGAATTCTAAAAGATTTGACAGATATTTAAAGAATTTCTCTTCAAAACTCAGCAGGGAAGAATATCCGAATTTTAGAACTTTCTGCGGCAAATATTAAATCCCATATTTCCAAAGCTAGCACAAGAAAAAAAAATTGATACTCCTTGTGTAAGCTGAACTGAATGTAAAATTATTCGTTTTATATTCGAATATTTTACTGCTTTTCTCGGAGTGAGGGAGGTTTTATAGATATTTGCTTGTGCAAAAGTTATATCTAAAGTATTTTGCACCCATCTACTAAAAAATGGTACATTATGTAAATGCTAGGACTGGTCATTTTAAAACTTCATAAATTTTCTACATTTTGTGCATTTATATAAATTTTGGTTTATGCGCTTATCTATTTGTGTGGCGTTTTGGTCCCCATTTAATATCATTTTATATATATCCATTATTTTCTGAAAGGACCAGTATTACTTACGACTACGATAATTTAATAATTTTTGTCCTAGTGCGTTAACGATATTTTATAACTTTATAAAACTTTACGGTTATTTTAAACTTTATACATTTTATATATTTTGTGCATTTATATAAATTTTGGTTAATGCGCTTCTGTATTCGTGTGGCGCAATGTGTTACCGTGGTTTTATTATAGTGGTGGTTAGAACTTAGAATAATGAAGTGATTACTCATATGTATACATACAAATCAATTTATTAAACATTCACAATACATATACAATTCATATCATTCATTACTTAATTCCGATTACTCCTATATCATGTTACAACAATATTTCTTATCATTAATACATTATTTATTCTCATCAATATCCTCCTTCAACTATTCAGTGTCTTCCTTTAATTATAAAGCAATCTTCTTAATTAATAATCCCACCTATACATCACGAAGCTACTTAACTGATACACATAAACACCTTACTAAATCAATATAACACACTAATCCAAACAATATCTTATCATTAATACATTATTTATCTCATCAATACTCTCTTTCACTATTCAGTGCCATCGTTTAATTATAAAGCAATCTTCTTAATTAATAATCTCACCTATACAGCATTAAAATTCTTAACTGATACATATAAACACATTACTAAATCAATATAACACACTAATCCAAAACAATTATTACGGCATTCCACAACCAAATATTTTATGATAGATATCTATGTACATAGCAAATCACAATAAACAACATTTCTCCTTACGCTAATCCCATCTAATTACCTCTGATTACTCGTTCGAACAGGGCATTGGCAGAATTAACAAAATTTCTCCTACCTTATTTGAAGACATTCCGTCACGCCAAAAGACCTCTCCTTACAACAATGGTTTCTCCGTCCAAGTGCGCCTCATCGGGGTGGCTAAGAGCGGGGGGGGGGGGGGAACGTCGTACGTCGCTGGTCCTGAGAAGCGGCAGGATCACCATACGCTGGCGGCATCAGTCAGGCAACCTGTTCCGTCAATGCACACTCATTTCGGCTGGGTGGGGGTCATTCATCGGTCAGCTTCTTCCTTGGTAGTCGGCAGGGTAAGCGGTCGGTCACTCTGGTATATGGGGCTTAGATCTACTTCTCCAGGCTAATTTCCGTATTGCTTCAACTCGCCCTATGTTGATTCTTTACGAGCCTGTATTCTCATACTCTGGTATCCGGCGTAGATGACGGCCTCGGTTCGCTGAGGTCCCTCTCTAAGCGGTTTGTCCTCTCAATTTCTTCTAAATGCTGCCAGCCTCACTTTTTGAGTTCTCAAAACCATCTGATTCTTCTCTGCCACATTTCATCTCGAGCTAAACTTTTTTAATTATCTATTCAGGCCTCCAGTGGTGGCTGTCCTGCCCAATAGGTCAATCCGGGGCCACTTCATTGGCCGACCATCTATTTTTATATTAATATGGTCTCCAATCAAAATTGAAGGGGGCCTACGCCCGTGCACCCTTCTGGGGCTTCTCGCGCTCCCAACTTCTCACGCTATTCACCGACTCCTGCTGTGTGTAATTCTTGCTTTTTAACAAAGTCCCACATCGTAAAAACTGCCTAATCCCTTTTTTTTTCTCTCACTAAGACTCCTCTTTGCATCCAATTTCAGCTGGTTAAACGCATCTGGTGACCCCTTTTCTTATTTCCAACTCCCCCAACTTGTCACATCTCAACTTTCATTTCGCCTACGCAGCTCATTACATCCAGCTGGTCAAGGCACTTCTTTGTCTGCTTTCCTTGCGTTATATCTCCTGCAACACTTAATACCGTTTTTCTCACCTGCGGTGTTCCCGTCTCTATTTTCTGATAACGTGTCGTGTCTCCACGACACAATGATTCCAGTTTAATATCATTTGCTATATATCCATTGTTTCCTTCTGTAACCAGTATTACTTACAACTACGATAATTTAATAACTTTTGTCCTAATGCATTAACGATAAAAATAATAAAACAATTGCTTGGAACGTATCGGGTTAGCTATTTATTGCCATCTATCCCACAAACTAAAATGCTTAAGGCTTTGATAAAACACAAGATAGTTCAAGGAAATGCAATTTAATTTGCTAAAATGCTTCCAAAAAGGCAATTGTTTATTAGAGTATCATTGTTTATAATATATGATGAGATACTTCTTGATGGAAGTTTACTTTTACACTACTGGCCAAAAGTATTGCAAGTTTGAGAAATCTAACATTTTTTCAAGCATAAGCCCTCCAAAATAATAATTTTTTTCAATGCAACTGATATTTTTTAATGACAATATATTAAATTAGTTTAATGACAAGATATGATAAGTTATTGAACAAAATAATTATTTAATTTTATAAAAATAGCATAAGAAAAATGTATAGGTTATCAGAAATTGGTATTCATTTTGGATCGAAGGAATAAAATGAAATAAATATACTATTTCAAGTTCGTCTCAGCATAAAAGATAATAAATTAAAGCAATTGAACCGAAAATAATTTAATGTTAATGGGCCGCCACTGGCTTTGACCACTAATTTAACCTAATGACATTAAAAAATATCAGTTGCATTGAAAAAATATTATTTTTCGGGGCTTATTCTTGGAAAAAATGTTAGATTTCTCTAACTTACACTACATTTGGCCAGTAATGTATATAATGAATCATACAAATTTATACGGTGCATAAGAATTAAAATGAAAATGAAAAGAAATTGTGTGTTATTCTTAATCTAAATAAAGTAATTTCCGAAAGTTTTAATATAATGGCAGTTTCATTAGTATTGTACTATATAGATGATAAGGATTATATTATTGAAATTAAAAATCATCGAAGAGTTAGCAAGCGTACAATATTTGAGCATGAGCAATGTATGATTAAAACGTGCACGTTTCACCGATGTTTGGAAATTTAGTGGTTCTTTCAAATTTAGGTACGGTCACTTTCATTAAAGTATTTTTTCTTTAAAGCGTAGTCACTTGTCGTCAGACATTCGCCTATACTACGCCGCAATTTACTGTCCATTTTATCATGGGGTCACCAAATAAGCGGATACCATTACCCCTATGAAGGGACGACGACACTAATGGGGGCATCTTTGATGGCGTGAAGCCGGGATTCGATCCAAACATCCTCAGAACAGAAAATCAGCACGCTGTGCCACAGAGCCACCACAAGCCCTTAAAGTATATGTAGATCAGCGCTTTGTCAATTATCAGAATCTAGTTTTTAAAACGAGATGATTTGCTACTTGTTTCAAATCGCCTACTTGTTTCAAATGTACATGTATATCTGATGACTAGAATTTGAGCGTACATGTAAGCACATACGGGAAATTATCACTCTCATATGCCTATTGTAATAACATGAAATTTTTTTAGAGTCAGAGAAAATTTGCTGCATTTGAATGCTTTCTTTTATACGCATCTCCTAAAGCCCTGTAAATATCACTATTCGAGAAACATAAGTTTCCACTTTTGTTAAAGAATTGAAGCCCTACAAGGCATAAAAACTTACTTTGGCCTATATTTGTTTCCATTTCTTCAGCTTCAGTCGAAATCTTCCAGAATTCTAAAAGATTTGACAGATATTTAAAGAATTTCTCTTCAAAATTCAGCAAGGAGGAATATCCGAATTTTAATTATTTCTGCAGCAAATATTAAATCCCATATTTCCAAAGCTAGCACAAGAAAAAAAATTGATACTTTTTTGTAAGCTGAACTGAATGTAAAATTATTCGTTTTATATTCGAATATTTTTCTACTTTTCTCGGAGTGAGGGACGTTTTATAAATATGTGCCTATGAAAAAGTTATTTCCGAAATATTTTGTACCCTTCTACTCAAAAATGGTGCAGTATGCAAATGCTTTGATGTCGGTTCTTTCAAAACTTTAAAAATTTTCTATATTTTGTGCATTTATATAAGTTTTCGTCTATGGGCATATGTATCTGTGTTGCACAGATTCCCATTTAATATCATGTGCTTAACGTTTAGAGCCAGGCGGTGGCCGAATGCTAGGGCATTGGCATTTGGTTCAGATCTTGTGGGATCGAGTCCCACTATTAATAGGAATGTTTGGAATCGGCTTTAAGCTGTAGCTCAAGGTTTCAATTATCCGTCGTGTAGCAAAAAGTTTACCGTAGTGATCCAAACCAAACCTTAATATTTGTTATTTTCTTATGTGATCAATATGAATACCTGCTACAACAATTTAATTATTTTCTTCTCAAAGCGTTAATGATAAAAATAATAAAACAATAGCTTGGAAAATTTGGGGTTCACTACTTATGACCTATCTATCAAACAAAGTAAAAGTACAACGATGTAAATTGATGGCCTAATTCAGTGTTTTTTATAGAGATAAAATATTGTTTAATCCAACATTAAGTTATGTCAAACCTCTTAATAAAAGATCTGACAAACACTTTAGAATAAAAATAGCATCTTTAGAAATCCAAAATATTGGCTGGAATCCCTCACCTAACATGCTCTAAAAAAATCGAAACTTTATGAGCGCTGTGATGACGTCACAACGTGAAAATTTCTGAAATTGACCAAACTGATTATATGTAATAGGCTCCGACGTCATTTTATGACTCGGAAATTAGATTTCGATATAAATTTAATGCCAATCTATATAATGCTACGATAATAAATTATGTCCCTTCAAATTAGTAAATCTAAATAAACCAAGTTATAGGCAGTTCATGAACTAAAACTCTAAACAACGAAGTTACTACTGCGTACAGATAACAATGCAGTTAATTTGACAGAAAACAATTTTTGACTCCAAAATCATTAAAGTTTAAGCTATCTTGATGCAAATGTCAATAAATGAAACAAAATGCTGAAATGAATCGTATCAAATGAATTTGCGATGACTTAAGCATACAAGGCGTGTTCTTCTGTTTGTTTTATTTCGTTGCTATACCAGCCATTAATTTTAGTAATAATTTTGTGTACTTTTAAGGTTTTTTTCTTTTAACCTTTTACTGCTGTTCTATAGGACTTGATATTTGCTTAATTTTCTGAATTATTTTTCCTTTATTCTAATTTTTAAATTCTTTCTCCCAGATTTCAAAACACTTTCAATTTATATAATTAACATCTTGAAAAGAGTTTTCTATTTTGATAATTTTTATCTGATTTATCAGTTATTCAGGTACACATGATAGAAATACTTAAAACCCTTCTGATGATATAGGGGTCTTTATAATTCCATTTGCTTTGTGACTGTTCAGGTCCGTTTCATTGTCAATATCGTACGATGCTAGTTCGTTTGAAACCAACGTCCACTCGTGGCTTACTCTCATTATTAACTACGTTTGTTTCTGTATCTCTGCTCTGTGAAAATGAAATGTAGATAATATCAGAAGTGGTTTCAGAGAGAGAAAATAACAAAAAGATTTTATGTATATTTTAGTAGGAGAGAAAAACTGCCTCCTGTTGTTTGAGTGGGAAAATCGTCTTACAGGAAAGTGCGATGAGAATAAATTACCGTTTTTTTAAAATTCGTATCTGAGTTTGGGACATTTCGGCGATGCTAATGATCAAAGTGTTTTTTTAATGATCTAAATTATTAAACGGATTAATTACCTTCAGGATAATTGAACGAGTGTTTTAAAGATATAAATAAATAAATAAATAAATAAATATACAGTGATTTCCGCTTATAAGAATCATGTTTGTTATTACTGTTTTTGATTCTTATGTTGTGTATCGCTTCATAATTAAAAAAAATATTAAATTAAAAATACAGTGAATTAAATACCTTAATAATTTTCTCCACCTATTGTTTAACTTTGATGAGTGTCATTAGATTAGTTTTCGCGCTAATTAATTGTAGTGGCATTCATGAAAGTTGAGCAAATGATAAATCATGTTTTATGTACTATAAAAACATGCAGGTATTTAATTAATTTTAGTGTTTGATTGACTGACAATTTTCAATTTATTTATTTCTTTTTCATGGTGGAATGACTGACTCAAGGTAAAGTTTTTTTAAAAATTAAACTTTGTTTAGTCTTTTTATTTATTTTTCCCCTTTTTATTTTTAAGTTTATACGCTTAATTTTTTTCTTTTTTTATATATTTAAATTATCGCGTATTGGTTTGAAACACAGAAGTGCTTCTCGAGAATCTTAAAGAAATGGCGATACAGTTTATTCAGTTTCATTCAAAACAAGAGACTATTTTACCCACTTTTTGCAAAGGAATATATTGATAAGAGGACCACCTGGGGCTCCCCCGTATGTTTGTATCCGGATGTGAGAGGGTCAGAAGCGCTGGACATGCGTGCGGGCCAATAACAGCACAGATGATATAATTAAAAGGTGCCACGTGGAATGGACTAAAAAAGATTATAAAAAGGCTTCACACAAAAAAATAAGACTATTTTTTTCTTTTTCCTGGCTGACTCGCTAACTTTTACTTTGATCCATGCTGCTTGTTCGGTACCTACTGGAACTTGGTAAAACTCCATGATGAAGATTGTTGAACAAAGACCCTGGACCTGGAGTAGTGACTCTCCCGATGTACGAAGACGATTGATCTAGGAAGTGGTCTCGAGGCTTTTAAGCTATCCGATAAGATAAGTTTATTTTTAGCTATGGCATAACATAAGTTAAATAATTTTTTTTTGTTCTTTAAATTGTTTTTAGGTCAGTCAATCAATCCTTGGCCAAAATTTTTAAATGTTGTTCAAAGTGATACTTATTAATTTTATTATGAGGGATATAATCTAACGTTATATATTTACAAGTAGAACGAGTGATATTATTAATATGTATGTGTATATTGACGTATAAGGAAGTTAAGGCAATGAGATAAAACTTCTCTAAATTCTATTGTTTAACGTAAGGTGATAAGATTTTATTAATTTGTGTTAATAGTAATGAATAATAATTTTGGTTTGTTTCCCTCAGTTAAAATTGTGTCTGTCATGTTTTGTGAGTAATCATTTGTGAATTTCTGTTAGCCACAGAATCTATGTTATTGTTTTAGTTAGGAGATTGATACACAACGCAATACTAACCACTATACTTTTTAAATATAAGGAATAAGTTAAAATAATTAATACTCTTTGTTTGATTTAAATAATTAACTAAGTAATAAAAAAAAAAATTGATACAACACTTATAAGCGGTTGATTCTTATAGCCGAAATTTAGGTTTTGGACAGGCACACACACACTATATATACATATATTAGATAATTTACCATAAAATACACTTTAATTTACGTTAATTATCTTTTATTAAAATTATTTTTTATAATTTTAAATATACAACTTAATTTCTAGACCTATAAGTAGATACACATGATTATAGTAAGAGAAGAAAAATCCAATATTTGTTACAACATACCTGCTTAACATTTTTAACATTTCAATTACAGAAAGGGAGCAAGAAAAAGTTTTCTATGGTAGTTTGACGTAATGAAGTTTTCAGGAGGCTGTTTATAGCTCTTTCAATACTAATAGTCTCAGACGAAGATTCACCTTCTAGCTTACGTTTCACGGTTTGATAACGTGCTGAATCTACTAATGTCACGTTTGCCTAAGTGATAGTAGACACTTCCCCGAATATTTATGTGTTTCAGGGTCCAGGAAGCCGCAACTGGGAGGTAGGAAAAAAGAGTCCCTATTTTGTTTGTTAGTGGAGAAAAGTGAAATCGGACCCAGTCGGGTAAAGATGCCCCGGGTCAAGCTAATAGCACAGTGTTGTGCTAAAGCGTTTAAGGGGAAACCATTATGTTATGTCTAACAAAGAAAGGGATGAATTTTACGACTCTATTCCATCCCATCTTATCAATCTTTCTTTAAAGAAAGAAAGAACTTGGTGCCTTTTGAGGGTTTAAGTGGCTTTTTTGGAAAAATGAAAGGAAAGCGAAGAGTGTAAGCTGATTCTTAAAACCGGTGGATTGATTCTTTAAAGCGAAAATTTTAACATGGAAATAATATACTTGTTTTTGTTTTCGCGATATTGATTCTTATAAACGGTTGATTCTTATAACCACTGACCACTACAAGCGGTGGTTACTGTATGTATATATATATATATATATCACTATTCTCGCAAATATTTCAAAATTTGAAGTTCATTTTGCCCATTTGTTCTGAATAAGGCATACGTATCCCGTATTATCTCTAACTCTGGAAAGTTTTGGAAATTTTCCTGTAACTTCTAGGACAATCAGTCGTTTAGTTATTAGTTTGGATTGTAGAGTCAAATTTCTCAACCAGGGAAATAATCTACACTTAGCAATTCCCCAGGGAAGATTTTGTCTTGATTAAATTAGTTGTACTCTAGATACTAGTGATATACAAAATTATTAGTTTGCCGATATTAACAAAAATATTCATAACAAATTTTAAATCTGAAATTTTGTGTGAAAGCGTGACGAGATATGTACTACTATAGAGGTTTGTTAGTATGATATGCTCTCAAGTTCTGAGGTTCCTCAAATTGTCCCTTAAAAGTGCATACACTAGGAAAAAAAAGATGAAACTGCTGTCACATATCAACACAATCTCCCTCTAACCGCATATAACGTAAACGCCACGACTTCATGGTAGTTATGGCCGTTTGTTTGATGGTATGTTAATACAACTGGAAAATCGCTCATGAAAAGACCGGTAGGCTGATGCGTGTGGCTACTTCGGTTCATTATTAATGACTAAAACTTCCTACTGACAATTGGCACGACAGACATTATATAAACCGGATGGTGTTGCTGTTTACTTCATAACAACAAAGAATTCCCCCATATTAAAAAAAAAATTCCAAGTTTCTACCATGTCCATTCTTGAGAGAAATTAGGTGACCTTGGAACTTAAAAACACCTCGTAATAAACAGATCATCTAAGCATTTTTTTAAAGCTCTTTCTTCAGTGATATTTCAAAGTAAATTTTCAGCTATATTGAGATTATTTCTCGGGTTAATCTGCCGCAGGATTACTGAAAACCTTTTATACAACACCTATCTTAATTTTTAGTGAACTTTTAAAAACTCTGATATTCAGAATTCCAGCAATTATTCAGTATCTAATTTATAATCCATTCTTCCTAATTATGTTCTAGAATATGAACGACTTATATTTGATACATCAAGTCATTTTTTCCATCATTTTGGTCAAATAAATTTCTGACATCTTTTTTTATATCGAGCCAATTCAGGTCAGTCATTTCTAACATGGTTCATATTATATAACGAAAAAGAAAAAGTTTAGATAAAACAACTATAAAGATATATTATTAGGTTGCTACCATATTAGAAACGTAAGTTCTGTAACTGTCCGTTACAGAATTTACTTTTCCAATATAATAGCTAGGATATGACGAAAAAAAACTATAGAGAGACTATAGCAAACTGTGCATGCGACTAATAACTAGATTAAAGAAGAAGAGTTGCTTTAAGAAATAAAGTAAATGTACCTTATTCCTAGACATCATTGATTCTGTACAATTCCCTGAACCTCTTTAACGAGTTCTTAATGAAGTATTACTTACTTCGATGAATTGTATGACTCTTTCATGTAATATGGTTTTTTCTCTTATCATCTCCTTTAACAGCCCTTCATAGACCTTTTTTATGAACTCCACTGTAGAGTCACCAGACATTATAGAACCACAAGCCAATAGAATGGAATAAACATAAGGATTCCAAGGAGTAAATTAAAATAAAATATGTTCCTTCCTCAATTTATTATCATAACATTAAATACCAAGAAAATTCTTTTCACTGTGTATGTGCTGAGCGATTTCAATTCGCATCAAATTCCTTTACTTTGATTACACTGTAGATGTATAAGAAGTTCAA